>OZ010787.1:152183967-153468780 GCA_963932465.1 Maratus speciosus
TTAAACCGTTCTGATTGTTTAACTTCGAGCAGGTATCTATCGTAAGACATATAACATAGAAAAGTTCGTCATTCACGAAGTTACGAGAATAAATATATCACACAGTGCGTTTTGAAATGTTTTCTCTTTAAAATCTGTTTATGAGAAAACGTCTGATATTACCTATGATAGTGCAGAAAGAGTGATAGTGGCTTTAAGTTTATTAGCATATGCGCGTCTAAGATTTTACACAGAGGAAGGGAAAAAATAAAAAAAATTACTTTTGACCAAATAAAATATTTGGCAATCGTTTCTTGATAAAACAGTCGGAGTTTACATTGATTGCGTATATATTTACATAAATTATTTTCACAAAAGAAACTAATATTTATGCGGTGATCAAAAGCCATGATACCAACAGACTAGACGATTCTGTGTTTTCGCAATGTAGTATTTTAATGCACTATTCTGCAGAAAGGATCACATAGGTTTTATGTAAAAATAATTATTGTAAAAATTGTCCGTTTGATAGTTCAATTTACACAAGAGACTATCATTAATAGTTATATTTTAAACTAAAGAGACTTCTTTATCACTAGATTGACAGAAGACATATAAAAAAATGTCAAAAAATTTCATTTTTTGTCTTTCCTTTATTGATATATTTCAGTCTATTCAGAGAAAGGAAAGAGCAGAATCGTTAAAAGATAGTTTTAGAATTAATAAAAAAATCTTACAAATAATTTGTAGATAGGAATATAACTGAAGTAAACTGTCAGGGGGAATAAAAAAGTTTACGTTCGAAGGCTAAGCAGTCCAGATATGATATTCCAGTCATACAAAATCGCCTTTAGAATTTAGGCAAGCATCCCGCTGCTTCACCAGGTTGAATATACTCCTTTGGTAAAATTACTCTTTCTGCTGCTTGAAGAAGAAACTGCCCTGTTGCACTTCTCCGTCCGACAAAAACCGTCGACCTTTCAAAGACTTTTAAATCTTTTGACTTTCGATTTTTTTAAAGGGAACGAATCGATATGCGACGTTCCGCTTTAATAGCATCATCAACTGCTCGCTTCTTGCTGTCGGTATTGGATGTCGATGGCCTCCCAGATCGACTTGCATCTTGAGTCGAACCGCAACCAGCTCTGAACTTTGAGCACCATTCCACTAAGTTGGTTTTAGACAGACATATTTCTCCATACACATTCTTCCTTCTCCGATAAAATTCTACCGGTTTTTGTCCTTCGGCCAAAAAAAAAAAAAAAAGAAGAACAGCACGTTGGTACTGTTTGGACGCATTTGGTACTAATATTGCATTGTTCACGGTTCAGCATTTTCCGCACATACTTCGGAAGTAAGCGAATGCCACAATAATCCCTTGATGTTGGCGACATGCTATTTTGCATATACGCTGCAGAAGCGACCTCAAACGGAAACTTTTTGACCGCCTCTTATAGAAAGACTAATATTTGAAGAGACTAAGGAGAATAAATAATCCACATATTTAAAATAGCAAACTCTGATGGACATAAATCAAGCTAAATAACTGTGCTAAAAATAATTTCTTCAGTTACATAATATAACATTTCAACTTAGCCATAAATTTAACCTTGAAAATCCGTTGATAAAGATAATGACTTGTTGAGTGAATGAATTAAGACTTATAAACTACAGTAAACTGATTTATTATTATTATTATTTTTATGTAACTTATAATGTAAACATTTTATTCATTCTGAGCATGTAGTTAATCCAGAGAAGAGGCATGTTAAAGGCTCTCTTATTTACAATTTAAATAATGTGAATTAATTAGTTTAAAATGTTACCACTTATTCATTTGATATAACAAATAGTCTACAATTTCTTTTGTTAAAGGAGGTATAAAGAGTGGTGCATTAAAAAATACGATAACTAATACATATTGGATTAAAATAAAGTGTGGATTTACACCGAAACGGATAAGTATCCTGAAAACGGGTAAGTCCCAATTTATCACTTACTCACGCCTCTTAACGGGATTCAAAATCCATCAACAAGATTATGATTACTGATCACTGATTAAAAATAAATAAATTAAATAGCCCCCACTGAAATCTGAAATGTCAGATATTTGATAAATAAACTTTTAAACTTTCAAAAAGAAAAGTTGGAAGAACTTTTTACGGTAACACGTAAGTAATCAAAAGTTAACTAAATGGCAGCTTCTAAAGATAATTTAGCAATTGAAAACTAACAGCTACAAACTATTGCATATGGAAATTCAAGGCTGAAATGATGTTAACTAAAGAAGAATTATTTCATGTAATTACGGAAGAACCGCCTAATCCAATTACGGACGCTTCGTCCAAAAGTGATAAGAAATCCCGTGCTCTAATTAATCTAACAATTGATGATAGTCAGATTACACATGTTAAAAATTTACAGACAGCCAGACAAATTTGGCAAGCTTTGCGCGAAATCCATGAGCGACATAATTTGTCTAGCAAACTTTATCTCTTAAGAAAACTTTACGGGATTAAATTAGCGGAAGGTGACAACGCTGTTAGCCATATTACAAAAATAATGGAATTAGTAGATAAATTAGCGGCCATAGGAGAAGTTATAAATGATAACCACATTTCTGCACTGTTATTATGCTCCCTACCCCAATCTTATGATAGTCTTATTATGATACTCTTATATAGCCCTTGAATCGAGAGAAGAAAATCAACTTACACTGTCATTTATTAAATCTAAACTTATTGACGAATATAACCGACGATATGATAATGATGAGAGACCAGAAAATTCTGCCAGAGCATTTAAAGCACAGAAAAATTACAACAACAAAACAAGTAATATATATTGCTCCAATTGTAGGACGAGAACTCATTATACCCAGGAATGTTGGCATAACAAAGCCAAAAAACAAAATACACCACAAAATCAACACATTAGACCAAACAAAAAACATTACTCTACATCACTAGTTTTCAAAAGAGTGAAAATAATTTTAGAGGTGAACAAACACCAGAATCAAACCGTAGGTACAGTCACTCTGAAAATGAAAACAATACATGGAGGGCGAGCGAAAATAAAAATTACGCCTTTATAACGCAAGGAATGGAAAACAAAACATTTATAGTAGAAAGTGGCAGCTCAAGCCATATTGTATGTTCAGAATCAATGTTTACTGAAATAAAATCACGCGAAAAAACAAATGTAACCATCGCAAACGGAAAAAAAACTTATCAGTTGCGGGTCAGGTGACGTAAATATAAACACGCGAACATCAGACAGCAAAGTTCATGAAATAACACTTAAAGATGTATTACTAGTACCTGAAAGCGAAAAAATTTTTACTATTGGTTAGCAAAGCGACGCAAAATGGATGTGAAATTATATTCAGAAATGACAGATGTATGTTCAAACTTAACGGGTTGGGTTGGGTTGATTGTTGACGGCCAATTATCTACACGAGGAATATAGGCCCAAGGGGGAGTGCCTTCCGTGGAGGTCTTTCTAAGGGAACCTAATCCGTATGAACGCATGGAAGTCCACGGTTCGAAGAAAACCACGAAAACTCCGAACGATTAGGCCGACGGGCGCGATTGGGTTCGAACCCAGCACCTCCCGTCTACCAGTTTCGAGAGCAGAACCTCTCAGCCACTGGTGGGGCTCAAACTTAACGGAGAAATATGCTTAGAAGCGCGAAAAGTAAATAACCTATACGAAGTTCAATTGGCATTCGAAAAGTATGCAAACGTAGCACAAAGCTGCAACAACAAAAATTGCCTAGAATTATGACATCGTAGGTTAGGACATAGAAATCTAACATCAATTAAAGAAATTACGCAAAAGGAATTAGCTAGAAGAATCCAAATAAACAACTGTAAGCATAACATAGATTGCGAACCGTGCATTAAGGCAAATTTAACTGATGAACCCTATCCAAAACTTGCAGAGTATAGAGCAACTAAAAGACTCCAGCTCATTCACTCCGACGTGTGCGGATCTTTTCAAACACCGACAGTAGGAGGAAATCATACTTTTTGACTTTTATTGATGACTACTCACGATTAACGATCCTATACCTATTGTCTAGAAAAAGTGAAATTTACGAAAAACTTAAAGAATTCATCGCGTTAATTAGCAACAAATTTGGAGAAAACTGAAAGCAATTAGAACAGATAACGGAGGGGAATTCACATCAGATGAAATAGAAAATTACCTCAGGGCTAATGGGATAAAACATCAACGCACAGTCCCATATTGCGCAAGCCAGAACGGTGTTTCAGAGAGACAAAATAGATCGTTATTTGAAATGGCAAGGACAATGTTAAGTGAATCAAATTTAACATTAACGTTCTGTGGGTAGCAATTTGCACAACAAATCATTTGCAAAACAGACTACCGACAAAAGTAAATGAAAAAACGCCATACGAGTTATGGACAAACAGACAGTCAAACTTAAGTTACGTTAGGGTATTTGGCTGCAAAGCCTTCGCATATATCAGTAAAGCCAGAAGATAAAAATTAGATGATAAAGCTATACAGGGAATTTTCGTCGGATATGATAATGAATCCAAAGGATACAGAATATATGTAGGAGGAAATGAAATAAAGATCGCGAAAACCGTTAAATTTCTCAAAAACAAATTTAAATATAGAAATGAGAAAGTAGAAAACAAACCAAAACAAGATGAAAATCGGGTTAATGAAAATTTTGTAGAAATAGAAATTTCAAACCCGCAATTTCAATTAGCAATGAGACACCATCCACGTCCAATGAACCAGTAGCAGAACCTAGACGATCAGAAAGAATTAATAAAGGTGTACCTCCTGATAGATTAATATACATGGTTAAGAACGAAAACGCTACTGAACGAAAAAATTATGAGGAAATCGAAAACATTGAAAATTTTAAGGATAAACAAAATTGAATAGATGCAATGAAAAGCGAAATGAAATCCCTCGAGAAAAATAAAACTTGGTCAATTGTAGAACCTCCACCAAATAGGAGAATAATAGGTTGCAAATGGACCTACAAACTAAAACGCGACAACACAGGAAAAATCCAAAAATATAAAGCACGTTTAGTTGCAAAAGATATTCACAAAAATTCGGGGAGCATATTGATGAAACTTATGCACCAGTCGTGTCATATACAACAATAAGAGCATTATTAATAGCAGCATTGCATCAAAATTTAAATGTAAAACATATTGATATTAACACCGCGTTCTTACATGGAGAGCTTGAGGAGGAGATATACACGTCACAACCAGAAGGTTTCGCTGAACCAAATGAGGAAAATAAAGTATGTAGGCTAAACAAAGCCCTATACGGACTTAAACAAGCCGCGAGAGCGTTGCACAATAAAATTACAGAAACACGAAAAAAGATGAATTTCAGTCAGAGCAAATTTGACTCATGCCTTTTTACGCGAAAAAGGAGCGATAACACAACATACATAATAACATACGTAGACGACATTTTAATTGCCGGAAAAGACGAAAAAATAGAGGAAGTAATCGCGAGCTTAAATAAAGAATACGAGCTAAAGAATTTAGGTGACATCAGTAACTACCTATCTATGAACATTAAAAAAGTAAATAAAAGGTACATGATAAATCAAACTCAGGAATTAATCAATAAATTTAATTTGCAAGACGCAAAACCGTGTAGCACACCCATGGAAACAAATTACACACGCTTTAATGATAAGGATAACATTTTACCAAACAACACATATTACAGACAAGCCATAGGAGCACTTCTATATCTAACAACTATAAGCATACCTGACATCTGTGCAGCAGTAAACATTCTTAGCAGAAGAAATGAATCAACAAGAAGGAAAGACTGGAATGCAGTAAAAAGAGTGATAAGATATTTAAAGACTACAAAAAACTATAGTCTAGTTCTAAGCGGAGAAAAGAAACCGATACTTGAAGTTTATGCGGATGCAGATTGGGGAGGAGATGTAGGTTCACGAAAATCAACGAGTGGGGACCTATGTGTGTTAGCGGGAAATCCCATACAATGGTCGACCAAGAAACAATCCTGCATTGCATTATCATCGGCAGAGGCCGAGTATGTGTAAGCAGCAAATGCAGCAATTGAAATAAAGTGGCTAGTCAATTTACTGGAAGAATTAAACCTAAAGCAAAACTTACCTATAGACCAATATGAAGACAACCAGTCCACGATCAAGATGATAGAATTAGAAAAGTACTCAAGTAAAACTAAACACATTGAAATTAGGTTCCACCTGATAAAACAACTAAAGCAAGAAGGAACTATCAACCTAAAGTACCGCCCAACCAAATTGATGATAGCAGATCTGTTTACAAAACCAGTTCCCAAACTCGTTTTCAAACCCATAGAAGGAACTTAAATTTGTGTGACAATGAAACTTCAGAAATTAAGAAAGAGTTGATGGACATAAATCAAGCTAAATAACTGTGCTAAAAATAATTTCTTCAGTTACATAATATAACATTTCAACTTAGCCATAAATTTCTTCAAATGTATTTAACCTTGAAAATCCTTTGATAAAGATAATGACTTGTTGAGTGAATGAATTAAGACTCATAAACTGCAGTAAACTGATTTATTATTATTATTATTGTTATGTAAATTATAATGTAAACATCTTATTCATTCTGAACATGTAGTTAATCCAGAGAAGAGGCATGTTAAATGCTCTCTTATTTACAATTTAAATAATGTGAATTAACTAGTTTAAAATGTTACCGCTTATTCATTTGGCATAACAAATAGTCTACAATTTCTTTTGTTAAAGGAGGTATAAAGAGTGGTGCATTAAAAAATACGATAACTGATACATATTGGATTAAAATAAAGTGTGGATTTACACCGAAACGGATAAGTATCCTGAAAACGGGTAAGTCCCAATTTATCACTTACTCTACTCACGACTCTTAACGGGATTCAAAATCCCATCAACGAATTCTTATATACCGAAATTTTTTCGTTAAAGTAGTGCATATAAATGTCACAGGGAATAGATGGGGTTCCCATTCCCATGCCCTCAATTAGAGAGAAAAATCATCATTGAAAACAAAGATGGTTTCTCTGATACACAAACTCTAGCAGTTCATGAATTTCAATGGACGAATTCTACCAACCTTTTTTCCAAACAATCTAAAGCCATTTGGACAGGAACATTAATAAAAGGAGATTTTACAAATAATGCATAAAAAGTTAGAATTCGAGATGTGTTTTAAGTTTATCCTTAAATTCAAAAGAGTTCGTTGGAGTTAAAGGATTCTTGGTAGTTAAATCAGATAGAGATTGACAAAAGAAACCATTTAGCTTATAAAAGGCATTGGTAGTATTAGAAGCAATCGGGAAGACGTAAAGCAAGGTTTGATTTATGACTTTTAGGGAGAGCGGTAGAAACGAGCATAGTTGGCGATAGAAGGGATAATCATTCATTTCTTTTATTCATTAAGAATAACCGACTGCTTAACAATGTGTTTGAGACAGTTTTATTAGAACGATTATATTTTAGTTTAGATTAAGACCAGAATTTAAAAAAGACTCAATATGCGCTATATAATTCGATTTCTTTGGGAGAATAGTCTCACCACCCTTATGAAACTTAACGATCATTAAATAGGTTGGATTTCATTTCCTTCAGAGCAGACTTCTTCAAAGGAAGGAGGTAAAATTTCTGTTTGGCAGTCGGTAGGAGAAATGGCATTAGCTAAAGTATAGCAAAAACAGTCCAGTTGAGCAGAATAAATTTTACTATTTTTAAAAAGATGCTGAAAAGAATCAACCAAGTTAGGGATGAACAGTTTCTAAACGCTATAAAAATTCAAGCACAAAGAAAGAATACCGCGTTAAGAATTATTAAAAGTATGTATAGAAAAAATAACCACATAATTTTGAATCTGTGGAGGGACAGGAAAAACAGGCGAGTTTTATTTAAGTACAACCGAGAACTTTTCGTCCAAAATGGTTCTCATATTTATAAAAAAAATATATGCGAAATTCCTTTCTTTCAAAAGAAGGGAAATTTCTCGCAATTACTTAAAAGCAAGTGTTAAGAATATAACTTAGATTCGACACAGGAAAGTAACTGACTAACATCTTATATACATGTGTCTAACTATAGCGAATTTACCTGGTTAAATAATTTTTCCCACGAACACAACAGGAAGATTATAAACAATGTTGATGAAATTAGAAATGACATGAGTACGTTTACAGAAAATGCAAATATTTTAAAAAATCTGCAAATATTATTCTTCAAAGTTTCAAACAAGGTGCTTTAAATGATTAAGCTGAGAAGAAAACATAATCATAGGAAATCCAAAAACAAAGTAAAACGATAAAAAATAATGGGAAAAAACAGAGTAAAACGGGGTAAGCAGGAAGTATAAACAAATACAAAACCCCCCAAAAGCTTAAATAAGCAGGAAATAATAAGTAAAAAGCACACAGAACTGGCGACAAATAAATAATGTACAATAAACTTTGTTGACATCACCATAGAAGATAAAACAATACACACAATAGTGCTATTTCGAATCATATTAAATTCATCTTTCTCCAGGTGCGCAAATAGCACGTGTTGTAAGACAGCCCATAATATGAAGTAAACAGGAAACTTGTACAAGCCGGCAAGGGAAGGAATATTCCAAGGGAGACTTATTTCTTCTCTTCGTGGCTTTTAGAAATTTCCCTTTTACGTCACCTTATGCGGTTACTTTCAGCCACGGATTGTTTATGTACCTATGAAATATAAATTTTATATGATCTAAATAGCAATATTTTGTGTATTGCATAATTATTCTATTGTGATATCAATAAAGCATATTGTTTTCGAGTTGCTTAGAATTTAACCACAACACCCGCTATTGTCGAAATCACTAAACCTAAGCACAGTGCGCTGAAAATAATCGAAAATTGTTCTTAGAATGTCCGATACTGAGACAGTTACCATATTTTCTTCCTAAAACTTGTAATTCCGGTATCAATTTTAGAGATTGTTGATTGCACCTATAATCAAATCCTAATTTTTTACGTTTCTTTTTTAATTTAGGCCACTAAAACTATCTCTGAAGTAACATAAAAAACAAATTCTATAAGAAATGTTAAAAAACAGGTATTCAATACTTTTACTGATATGTTTAGTTCACAAAAGTACAAATACTGCTGACCTTGATTTTAAATGTTAAAATATTTACATTACGATAAGAGTATTATATTTTTGATAATTTCGTACGCTTTAAATTGATTCGAAGAGTTCGTGAAAAAGAAAATTGAGTCATTGGAAACATTTTTTTTTGTCCCGCTAATAAAAGAAATACCATATTTGCAAATATTTCGTGAAATGCATTTGAAACAGTAATAACACTGGAAGCCTATTAAAGAACAATGCAGTGTAATTTAAAAGGCATTTTTCTTAATAGGCACAGATTTATATTTTAACAACTTATTCCTGTACCTATATATTTTGGAATTAAGTAGATTTCATGTGAAGTTATATACAGCACTAATTATGAGTGCAGTTAATACCTTAACTCTATCAATGGAAAAGGATGTTGAAGGAATTTCGCAATGAAAAACTAATCACTAATAAATTAAAGGCCAAATCAGTGCAGAAAAGGGAATATATGTGTCAAGTTCGCTTCTCCAGCTAATATTATGGAATGAAATAAAACGTATTGATTACTTCTCGCTACGTAAAAGATGGCGAATGGGTTTTTGCGAACGACTCATTGGGGAATACCCAAGGGCGGTTTTATTGCTCTTAACTGACTCCACTGCCGAAACAAACCTAGTGCTAACCCCGCCTTACGGAATTTATATGTTGATAATAAACATGGATTTATGCTCTGTACTGGCGAAATATTTCGTTAAATCAAAAAGCAGCAGGCTAAATTATTTCGAATTTTCTGGCCAATATACTCCTTTCTAAAGTCATTCATCCAAAGATTCAACATTGAAATATTCAGGTATATGGTTTATGCCTCGGCGCCAGCGATGTAAATTGAAGAACAAAACAATATCGTTTAACAAGGTAACAGCTTTATTGATCCGCCACTCAAAGATTAAACATAGAAATGGTCTTAGAAGCTTTTATATAGCAAAATTTCGGAAAGTAACTGTGTTGACATTAAAAGTAACCAACATAAAACGTCCTTCCGGCCAGTGCCGGGAGGAAGAGGTAGCTTTCATATTCCTTAATTTTTAAAAGCCAGATTATATTATTCAGACACACGGAGCCCAAATTAGTGGAACCCGATTATAGGAGAATCAAAACTAATTTTTGTCAATACTGAATATGAATGAGAATTTCGCGAAATTAGTCGCGTTATCAAAACTGGTTTTATTTAAAGTGATTTATATTTGGTCGCCAAATTCGGCGATACCTTGAAGTGCCCGCCATTTTAAAGCAACATAATGGGTGCAACAAAGATAACCAATGAACTTGGTTGAGACTTTAGTAATTCCTGTGCACATGCTCACTCACATATAAATCAGTTGATAAATACGAGTGCTGGTGCAGGCAAAAAATCAGATTTTTCAAAATGTCACCCACATTAGAAATTCAAACTGTTATATCTCAGCCATTTTTAAAGATAAAGACAAAACAGAAAATGCTCCGGGATCTTTGTATCAAGCTCAAACACATAAGAAAAAAGATTCAATTTCTAATTTTTTTTTTTTTTACCTCATTTTAAATACAATTTTTTTTAAAATATTTAAATGGCCGGCATTTTGAAACAAGATGGCGGATGAAGTTGGCAAACGAACGCGGCCGAGAGATTGCTATGTACTACGCACATGCTTTGCCACAACCTAATAGGTTCCTAAATACGCGTGTTATCACGTGACAAAAATCAGATTGTTTCAAAATGTCAGCCGTGCTAGAAATTCAAAGTGCTATAACTCAGTCATTTTTTAAGATATAGACGAAATGAAAAATGCTCCGAAATCTTTGTATCAAGGTCAAACACATAAGAAAAAAATCTTTTTCATTTTCCAATTTTTTGGTACCCCATTTTAATTTTTTAATTTTTTTATTTCTTTCAATGGCCGCCATTTTGAAACAAGATGGCGGATGAAGCTGGCCAACGAACTCGGTCGAGACATTGGTGTGTACTATGTACACAACAAGTTATATCCAAATCCGTTCATAAATACGCATGTAATCGCGTGAAAAATTTCAGATTGTTTCAAAATGTCAGCCACACAAGAATTTCAAAGTGCTATAACTCAACCGTTTTTTAAAATATAAATGAAATAAAAAATCTTCCGGATATCTTTATATCAAGCTCAAACACAAGGAAATTCTTTTTCAATTTCAATTTTTTTATACCTCATTTTAAAATTTAAATTTTTTTAAATTTTTTAAATGGCCGCCATTTTGAAACAAGATGGCTCATGAAACTGGCCCACGAACACGGTCGAGACAATGCTATGTACTATGCACATGCCTTGACACATCTATATCGGTTCATAAATACGCGTATTGTCGCGTGACAAAAATTAGATCTTTTCAAAATGTCAGCCATGCTAGAAATTCAAAGTGCTATAACTCAGCCCTTTTTAAAGATATAGACTAAACAAAAAATGCTCCGGGATCTTTGTATCAAGTTCAAACACATAAGGAAAAAATCTTTTCCAATTTCTAAATTTTTTGTACCTTATTTTAAATTTTAAACCTTTTAAAATTTTTTAAATGGCCGCCATTTTGAAACAAGATGGCGAATGAAGTTGGCCCACGAACTCGGTCGAGACATTGCTATGTACTATGCAAATGCCTTGTCACATCCAAATCGGTTCATAAATACGCGTATTATCGCGTGATAAAAATCAGATCGTTTTAAAATATCAGTCATGCTAGAAATTCAAAGTGCGATAACTCAGCCATTTTGTAAGATAAAGACGAAAGAAAAAATGCTCCGGAATCTTTGTATCAAGCTCAAACACATAAGAAAAAAATATTTTTCAATTTCTATTTTTTTGTGCCTCATTTTAAATTTTAAATTTTTAAAAATTGTTTAAATGGCCGCCATTTTGAAACAAAATGTCGGTTGAAGCTGGCCAACGAACTCGGTCCAGACATTGGTATCTACTATATACACACGAAATTTTATCCAAATCGGTTCATAAATACGAGAGTTAAAGTATGACAAAGATCATATATATATATATATATATATATATATATATATATATATATATATATACTTTTAAACGGAGGGTGGTTTCGGGGTCTAGGGGTCATGATCGATGAACATATACCAAATTTTTTTGAAATCGCTTTCCTCCGAACGGCTGCAATAGGTAGCTTTTTGTAAAGAAAGCTACCTAAAACTTCAGTAGTCCGCAATATAACTTTTAAATATGCTAAAATGTAATCTGATGCACTTGCAGATGTTGTAATGTTGATGCTTACACTTCTGTATTTTAATGAATTATTATAAACATGTTATAATAAATCTGACCTTTTTTTCAGTCTAAAAAATATTTATACTAATTATTTATTGTATTATACATGATATGTATGTAAGAAACTTGTAATTACTCTTAGTTGTTTATAACTTATTATTTTGCGACTCAGTTTAGTGAATTTTTTTAATATATTTATTCCGAATAGTTTCATAAAATTTAAGAAATTTCAAAGAATAAGTTAAAAATTTGATGAGAGTTACAGGGAATATTTATAAAAGCTAATGTTTAAATTACGTTGAGAGCGATAAAATCTACAAAGCTATAAAAAAAGCATTTGGAAGTTTTGAAATGAATCATATTGAAACTTTATGAAGTTATGTTGAAGATTAGCAGTACGATGTTTGTGTTGATATTAAGTATCACTCATTCTGTCAAGAGGCTAAGTAAAATAGAAAAAAATGTCACACCCATGTTCCAAATAATATCGCATTTTCTATTGTTTATTTTTCAAGACTATTTCGGTTTGCCAGAAAAAAAACAGAATGAGACAAAATCAACTAGAGCCTGATGCTTCGCATGTCACAGAAACAATATCACAAGAATCGCGATTGTCCATGCTGCGTCATGGAGAAGAAACGGGCAGTTATACCGGAGTGCTCAGTGTTAGACTGTATCTGTTTTAAAAATTACAGAACAAAGTGATATTAAATTATGAATCATATTTAATCTTTCATTATCACTTTTTAACCTATTTGATATGTGTTTTCAAATTCGGAGCATTTTGCTCTCTCTCTGTCTGTCTGCACTTTAACTTTCATAAATATACTTGGATTTCCAAGAAATTGATATACATTTTTTTGTTTCAGTATAGCGTTTTTACAATTAAAATTATTAGTATAGCATTTATGGCACACTTAAGAGGAGCACAAAGAAATTGGAATTTTTAGTATCACGGGAAGGTGAATGAAATTAAATGTAATGATGTTAGACTATTTTAAACATCCAAAATTATATACGTCATTGCGATGCACCAAAATATGTTCCCTATAGAAAACATGCTATTATATATAGAATTGGTATAGCATACATAATATTTATACTTATTTTACAAAACAACCTGGTATTTCAATGAACTGTAATTAGCCTGAGTCATGTTTATGACATTATACTATTTCAAACAGTAAATTCTTCTTTTGAAATGTTTGTTAGTGATTTTATGCATTTTTTAACAGAAAAAAAAATATTTTTGATACGAAAGGATAGGATTTTGCGCAGATGAATGCGCAAATGGCTTTTCCACAGACGTACTATAATTTCTGCAAGTAGTTTTACAAGCATATGGATTAATTAATTATTCATTGCACATACATATTCCTGTCCCCTCGATATGTATTTAACAAATTGATAAGAGCCTTTTTTAGTGTCGTTTTTATTTACGCGGAGAATAGAAAGAATAGTAATCTTTGCTTTAGTGATGCGAAATTACGAAATAATTTTAATATATTTTTTTATGCTAATATTGGTGACACAATTGCCCCGCCGAAACAAAAAATCTGAATTCGGTAATATAAGACACAAATATGATGCGAAATATGTCCTTAGTAACAAAAAATTTGCTTAATCTAAGACGTTATTTATTTTCCTAATACACATTCCAAATAAAATTCTGAATGAATTATTTATATATTTTTAAAAGAAAAGTTATATCGCTCGTCTTCAATGTAATAAATTGTTGATTGACTCATATGTGAATTATAAATATTATGTATTGGCTAGAATAGAGGCTGAAGTGTGCAAGAAACTCTACCACTTTTACGGAACATGGCAATATTGGTGAAAACATTTTGCGCCAAACATTGAATTGACAATTTCGAGAAATAACGCCTCTACGACTCATATGAGCCGAATTATTCAGAACAGTTAATGTTTCCTGTAATAAAAGCATGAGATTATCTCGCTGAACAATGAGATATATAAGATGGATAATAAATATAATAAGAATTAATGTAGGACATTTAATTAACATTTTGTAGTCTTTGTACGTTAGAATGGTTGCTAACAATTAGTAGAAAATGAAACTAAATATTTCGTAACAATATTCTCATAATTTGGGAAAATGTTTCATTGTCTATGCGTGTTAGGACTTAAGAATCACGGTTCATTTTATGCTGTTTTATGCTGTAGCTTGTCAGACGCGGATTCGGATGAAGGGACGTTTCGTACGGAGATTCGTTCATAAAGCAAAAGGCGCACCTTTACAGAGGTGCATGATAAGGCCATACAAGTTGTCACTATGATCAAATATAGAAACTATCATTCATTACTGCTCATGAAGATGGATAGATCATCTGCTCATCGTATCCATCATGATATTTCATTTATATCTCAGTAAATTAATATCACTCTACAGTTATTACCGGAAGTTGCTGCAGAAAAATCGGCTCTGAATAAAATGGACCAAGATCCGTGATTGCTTCGAAGTCACCGTGAGAGATTGGTCATCGCGTCTATCGTTGTCGGCCCTTTCTTTTTTGAAGAGCGTTGCCCATATATCCAAGAGACATAGTAGCTGCTGAACGGATGGAACTCCTTGGAAGGAAAATTTGTGAGCCGAATTTAATAAAGATAAGTTCTCTTTAGTAAGCTTCATGTGTGATTGTGCCCAAACCCACTCATTAAAGAAACTTTTTTTTGATAATTTTGGTGATAAATAAGTGATAAGTCGAGTCTGTAAGATGAAATGGTCTCTTCAATCACCAGACTTAACTCCGGTAGACTTTTAACTGTCGGGTTAGTCGAAGCAACTTCTACACTGGTACCTTATCCCCCCACCCCACTTTGATGTGATTTGCACGTGATGCACTCAGCTATTGGGTAATATTAAAAGACTTAGTTTCTAGCACAGTGTCTAGTCTAATCATTTATGAATGTTCTCTGTGGTCGAATGGGGTTTGGGTTTTTTCCGCGCGAATGCGGCCTTTTCAATTAACAGTTTTGCGTGAATGAGCTATCTATTCTTCCATGTTTCGCAATGTATGTCTGATTTTCCAGGAATCTGATTTTTACTGTTATTTTGTGCAGTGATATGATGTGGTTATATGTGTTTGTGTAGTTGCTATAATAACTGCGGTAGGGATTACATACACTGGATTTAGTCGCATCTCGCTTATAGTGCTCAGTTAGTCTGGATTTTTACTGCATCCTGCTTTTAAACATAGATGTTTTCCACGTGCTGTATAGCAATCCAAGCTGCCATTTAGCTGTTTTGGGAGCAGAATCTACGGTTGTGAACTCGACAGCGTGGTAAGTTGATAAGATTGAATATTTTGAAAAAGACTACTGAAATTCACGGGTTTGCATTTGATAGTGATATTGCCGTGTCGAAAGTGACATTTTATAGTGATAGTTACAGTGTTTCAAATGATGTTTCATAGAGAGATGAAGTGACTTTTCCTTAGGTTCCTGAAATGATGCCATTTTGCTTGAGCGAAGTGATTGAATTTAATAAGAATCTTGAAAATGGATTCCCCTCTCTCAGCTTTTCAGTCTGCCCTCTAAACTGCCAATCACACTTATTATTTTTAAATAAATTTTTGTTATCGTTTCACTTGTGCCATGACTTCTTTTCAAGGAGACTGCAGGGAAGGGAACGTCACAAGTTATTTCATATTATGTGTTAGAGTCAAGTTAAACACCTGTTGCATAAATATATCCATTACGGAAATTTTCTGTTATTATCTTTCTGTCATTGTATTTTATTGAAAGCGTGATTTCCATATATCTATGTTTCATATATTTCGTATTAATCCCCTCTATCATGACTTTTGAGATTAAACTTCTTTTGAACTATTAGACCTCCTTCAGATCACATACATCCAAAACCTCAAATTAATCAATCACTCTTAAGCTTTTGCTGCCTTCTTGTTAAGAAATAAATATGTAAAGGTGTTCATCAGTTGTTCATGCTCTCAAATGTTTTGTCAGTTGGATGCGTTCATCGAGTGATTAGCGCTTCGTATTTCACTATCAGACGTCGAACGAGCTATGGCATTCGACGTGCTATCATCAGTTTTAGATGCAAATATTGTTCTCGTATCTAAACATATTTTAAAGTATAACCAATAAATAAATTTTAAACATTCTAAATCAATGTGTAAACAGAAGAGAGTTTATTAATTTTACAATGATACTAATTTATCATTTGGAAGAGAAGACCAATATTGCTCTTTAAAATCCGTTCTTCGGAGAACAAAACACACACAAAAGCGATTTACAACGATTTCTAATAGAGTTTATCAGGTGTTATGAGTTATAACAATTTTATTTAGTGTTGGGAGAGACATGCGTGGAAAAAACAGGGTATCACTTATGGAAATGTATAATTTTATATTTGTGGAACTGTTTTCATCTGTAACAATAACGAATGTTATCCAAAACAGTGAAAGGAAATAAAGGAAAGTGGCAGATTTTAAAACATTGTTAAATTTCTTGAATTTGGGAGATTAGTATCAGAGTCCTGCATCGGATCGGGTTGGCGCTATACTTTTCCGTTGCCGTTCTGTTCCGTGTGACATCTACATTATTGCCGCTAGACGAGTTTTTAGTTGGGTTTTGACTCTTGCGGGTCAGGTCTTGATTTTTCAAATGATTCAACTTTTCGAATGGCCAAAATATTTTTCAGGTTAAAAATCTATATACAACGTGAGACCGAAAAGTAAGGTGACTGACGTCATAATAATCACTGTATTATATATTTACAGATAAATACCTCACTGTTGTTCAAAATAGTTCACGCCGTCTACAATACACTTTTGACAACGTTCATACAAGTTCTGGAAACTTTTGAAAAACATCCTCCTGTGAGACTTGTTGTTTTAAGTGTGTGTTTTAAGTTCCTTGGTAACACCAGCTTAAATGTCTGAAGTGTTTGAAAATCGGTGTACCTTCAGTGCCAATTTCTGTTGTGGAAAGAGGAAAAAGTCAGCTGGAGTAAGATCAGGGGAATAAGGAGTCCATTCTCTGCTCTTTTTGTTCATCGCTTAAGGGGTCAGGTACCTTTTAAAGATTTCACAAATCGAATTTTCTTTAAATAGCTTATAATTAAATGTGATACTTTTGGAACATTTAAAAGCAAACCCCATACAAAAATTCGCATTTGAAGAGAAGTTATGTCTAAAACAATTTGAGCTTTTGCTATATGATCAAGGGGTGATTCAATCTTTAAAGCTAATCTTCTCAAAACAGCGATTTTGATCATTGCGCGCACGATTTCTGAAAAACGGTTACCAAGAAATTCACGAAAATTTCGGTGGATGTATTAAACGTACAGAAGCACAAAATGACCTATTATTATGTTTCTCAAGTAAGAAGTTTAGAATTCACGGCTACTTTTGTATAAAAAAAAATCTCGATATTTCGAATTTCTTTAAAAATTAAAATTTTTTCTCGGGACCTACAAGTTTTATTTTTTTCATTGTAGGTCATTTTGGAAACACTTTAGTATTTCTGTACTCATTAAAAAAAAATCTTGACTTGTTTCAGACATTCAAATGGGAAAAATCATGCGCGCAATGCATGCAAGAATATTTTTTTCGTAAAAATTGTATTATCTTTAAAAATAAATTTAAAAAAACTATACATGTGTATACCTTTTTTAACAACTTTAATTGATACAATAGATAGTTCCTAATATGTGTTTTCAATTTCATAATTAAAAGCTAATTAGTTAAAGAGTGGCTGCAATTCTTACAGAGGTCACTTTTCCATGTACTTTGTTGGTTCATAAAGTACCTGACCCCTTAAATAATGAGGAACAAACGTCGCACAAAGTTTCCGTTTACCTAAATCCTTCGTCAATATTGTTCGGACGATTTCACGAGGAAGATTCAATTCGTCTGTCATTATTCATACGGACAAACGGCGATCTTACAGCAATAACTTCCTAACTCTTTCAACATTTGCCGTGGTTCTGCTCGTCACCGGTCTTCCACTGCGATGCTCGTCCTCCACGCTTTCACGACCTTCACGGAAATGCTTGAACCACTGAAATACTGTCTTGCGAGATAAAGTTTCTTCGCCACACACACGTCTAAGCATTTCCAAGGTTTCCGTAGCAATTTTACCCATTTTAAAACAGAATTTCATATTCGTTTCCTGCTCCATTAGGCAATTCACTACCACCTCTTATGTTTAAGCAACTGCACGAACAAACACTAACCAAGAAACTTTGCAAATGACCCTGAACTTTAACGTTACATACCAAAGATCATAATGCGAATGTGTCCTATCGTCGGCTGTTCTCATTTTCGAAAGGAGAGGTGAGTCACCTTACTTTTCGGTCTCAGCTTGTATAATAAGAACGCCATAATGGACACTTCCGAAAAACGGATACCTCTGTTTAGTGAACACTTTTTCACTTTCTAATACTTATATATGTGCATGCCTTCTACCTCTGAATAGTGGGTCCCGCCCAATCTACACATACGTAACATGTAACTATGTGCATAAACTATCATAAATACGATTCATGTGTTTCTGTGAGCGTCAAAAACGAAATGTTGGTAATATTTTTCATATTTCGAGACATCAAAAAATGGTCTTTAACTGTGCCGTAAAGAAAAAATAGTCTATCACATTTCTTATATACATTTTATTTCTGATGCAGTAATTTGAATATATGCTGATTCATATACAAATACGTATTTATTTTTATCTGAAACATAGTTCTGCTCAAACGTTTTGTGAAAATCGTAAGAATCCGACTTGCAAAAAAACCTAAATATGATCCGCAAGAATTTATTAATGTGAATTCCACTGGTAGAAAGAAAATGAGAGCCATCGCGACTGGAAACTAGTCGGATGTACATATACCAAAACTTTCTTCTATCTCATACATTTTAGTACTTAAAAATTCACTATCACAGTGCGAAAACTAATGGCAATGTGTGCCCATCATACAGATTCTAAAGATATGAAATTCCGTGCATTAGTTCTTGCGATATGGCTATAGCTAAAATCGTGTAAATACTGAAAATACCGCGTAGAAGCTCCATCTGTTGGGCGATTTACACCAAAACGTAATCAGCACAAATTCATATCCAGGACTATCCGAACTGAAGTTTGATGAAAATCAATGGATTACGTCTTGAGATAGAGCTATTTCTGAAATCGTGAAAAATGCAGCATAGCAGCGCCACCTGCTGAGCGATTTATACCCAAAACTAATAAGTACCAATATATATCAGGGGCTAACTGAATATAAATTTGTATTAAATTCCGTGCATTAGTTCTTGAGATAGAGCGCCCGCAAAATTTGTGTCACATACATACAGACAGATAGAGTCACAGGCTCACAAGCAGATATTTTGTAAAAACATGTTTTTCGGAATCTTTGGCACCTAAAACGTGAAACTCCGTCAAAAATTTCACGAATCCAATACTTTCTTCTTATAAACATAGAAGAAAGAAAAAAGAAAATTAGGGAACCAACGACCCCGATGCAGGACTCTATTCAATGATTTCGAGGTGTCCACTATTCAGAGGTTTTACTATATTTGAGTATTAAAGAATAAAGATTTGTTCATTTTTCTATATAAAGCATAAATTGGTATGAGAGATATAATTGTAGATTACTTTTTATAATTGTAATAAAACATGATTTACTTTCCTTTCATTTCGGGTTCGGGCTGAAATATTTTGGGGTCGGGTTGGGTTGCGCTTCGCCAAAAGTTATTCTGGAGGGTTCGAGACAGGTCGCATGACGAGGAATTTTTTTGTCGGGTTCGAATTGACTTCAAATGGAATTTTTGGGACGCCAGACTGTAGTACTAAACGGCAGAGAAGAAGGAAACTTGAGATCTTTTATTGTGGTGTTCAAATTAATATGATTTGTTATAGGTAACAATGTTGATAAACTGCAATGTGCTTCCTTAATAAAATATTTCTTCATAATATGATAGATAGATGGGGATTTAAAGTCATTATATTCATCATTTTCTTCACAATTTACGATTACCGAAATGGTTTCATTTTCGCTCAATTTTATAAGTAACAAGAAAATTTCATTTTTGGAATTATTTTGTGCATAAACACCTTTAATAAATACCTAAAGTTTCAGTAAGATTATTTTAAAAAAAATATAGTAAAAATTCGATTTTATTATTTATAATTCTATCAAATAGTATTTTAAATTAGATAAGCACTAACTATCCATAAATTAAATTGAACATAATACCTGTATGATGATGAAAAAAATAAATAATATTTACGACCTCCTACTTTCACTTGTAATTTAATTTTTGCAAGGTTTTGTTAAATAATAGCAATTTAAATATATGACATCTTTTGTATCGTTATGCTGTCTGTATATGTCTTTATTATGTTCATCTATCATTGTTTCTTAACTTTTCTGTATTTCATTTATACAAAAACATTTAATTTGTTCGGTTCATATGACAAGTTCCTCCGAACAGAGCTAATAGATCCTGATAGCGAAGTTTACTCATCTACTTTAACACTTTTCCTTTATTGTTTAGTAAAGGCATGTTCAAAGTTACCTTATATTAATAATATCTTTCATGTTACAAGTCTTTTTACGTGTTTTGTGAAATTTAACAAACTTAAAATTTTCCTCTTTTCGGGCTTTCGGAGTAAGTCATTGGTATCGCGAAGAAAATCAATATCGAGAAAGTTTTCTACTACTTCACTTGGTAGCCGTTAATTCATTATCAAGTGAAGTGGAAAATTAGTTTCACTGCAAAATGGGAATTAAACACAACTCTTCTTTTGCGAAACGGTTGCTGACTTCACAGATGCTGGCATAGGGGGGCAGCCTTGTGGGAGTGATAAATGTTCTTCGAAGCGGTCCAATACCCACGATTGGAATCTTCAAACTATACAATGGGACATGCATATTTTTCGAATCATTTCATGTGGCGCAAGCGTCGGGAAAAGGCGTGGCACATTTAATTGTACATTAAGTGAAGTTTGAATTTTAGAAATGGTGTCATGTCTTGGTTGAAAGTTCTAAGATCGTTAGATGTTGCATTTAAAAGGTTCTTAGATTTTTCTTCCGGTTTATCGAATGTCTCGGAGATTTAAAAAAAAAAAAAATGGGAATAACATGAAATAATAGTGAGGACTATTGTAGTTTTTGAAGAAGATTAAAAAAATTTCAGAAAATAAAATTAAAATAATAAAAAATAAATAAACGGTGAAAACGTACAGACAAGCAGGATTAAGTTAGTATGAAATATGTGAATAAAGATTTCTGGAAAGTAAAAGTATCGAGAAATTAAGGTATTTTTTAATTCATAAGTCCTCCTGGTTAATATTGGAGACATTTAAAACGCTTATTGTAAGTGTGGGGAGGGGGGGGGGTAATTAGTCCATATTTTTTATAGCCTTCTCGGTAAAATATAATTAAACGGAAAAAAGATTATTTTATGTAGTTATTTAATTAATTAGGCATTTTTCGAAATTAATTGTCTTAACCCTTAACTGCTGTTAGCAATTATTAATTTTCTTCTTTGGGGTCTGCATGACCCCAACCTTCTACGAGTGCATGTTTTCTTGCCTGTGTGGTTAAGGGTTAAGAAAAATTATAAAAGAGAGCTAAATTTAAAATGATTTGATAATATCATTTCGAAGAAATCTCCTTTAGCTTAAGTACTAGTTGGTTACGAAAACTGTGTCTTTCATGGACGGATAGCTAAGCACCTGAAATAATTATGCGTCATTATTTTCTTCCCTGTGGTTTTATTATTTATTTACTTTAAAATTTTTATCTACGAGCGGGAGCGTGTTATCTAGAACAGAAACAATTATTTACGTTGAAAGTATTATCCACGGTATTGTACCTCAAATTAATAAGATCAATCCTAAATCCTATATGAGTATATTCAAAGAATAAGAGAGGAAAATCATATGTCAGACATAGATTATGATAAAGTTTCTAAGAACAAACGCTACTACTTTATTAACCACACCGCAATACATTAAAATGCTTTATAGCCTGGTTGATACTCAAACGATTAAAATTGATTATAACTTTAAAAACTAAAAAAAAGTAAAGTAATTAGTTTATGAAGAAATCTATTGTCCTCTATATCAACAATGTGTTGAAATTTCGTTCAATATTCTACAAAGTTTCGTGAACACAAGCAAACGAATAGTTACGGGCAGATAGGTAATCAAAGAAACAGAATCACCCCCCTAAAAACTGAACTCTGTATTAAAAAAGTGTTTGAAAAAAATTAAAGCTATTGTAAATTATATACAGTTGTAAAAAAGAATTGAAATAGACGATAATACTTTGAAGCATATAACTCTGCTAGATATGGGCTCAAGGGGAGAAAAAAATTCATAACTTCGTCAGTTCTCAAGATATAAAAAAAATTAAATTTATTATAAATTGCTTTATATTATCTACAACTTTTATGAGTACTATTAATGCTACTAGTATGAGATACAAGTAGAATATGCTGATGTGCATTATAAATGTGTACTAAAATTGTATTGTACTTCAAAGACTTTTGAGAAAATTACAACTCAGGCAAGCATCAGAACAGAATGTCAAACCTCAGAAAAAAAATAATAATTACCTTAAAATATATTCAATCGTGAAAGGTGTCGCTGATTATATCAGTATTTTACATGACTAGCCCATTAAGGTGGAAGTTGAATTTAAAATTACTATATATATACCTGAAAAAAAACTATTTATTCAATTTCCACAAAAAAATATAGAAGTTTTCTCTTGGGCGGACAACTTAAAATGCTTTCTCTTTGAAAGTCAAATTATTCCTTTGTTATTATTTCAAACCACGTAGCTTTTTAATGAAAGGTTACCCGTACCCTTAACTAACGTTTGACACATTTTGATTAAATCTCATTCAAAACAAATAAAACACTGAATAATCTTCTAATAATATACAACATGAAAGTCAACAGAAAAAATACTATAATTATAATAGCGTGTAGCTATTTCATTGTTTCAAAGTGAGATTTTCTTTCATCACTGAAAACTATTTATAAAAATGTCGTTCCAAACCTGCAGCAGTCAGTAACATGCGCTTACCTGTGAGACCTCAATAGAGTCTCTGGAAGGAATATGGGCTGGTGCTGCTGCTGTTAACCCTTTATGTACAGAATTATGAATTCATGAAAATTTTATCTTCTAAAGCATTTTTCGCGAATTGTTTAAACTACATTAGAAGATTTACAGAATCATTTAATAAATTTTAGAAGGGTTTTAGAAGGGTTGAAGGATTGCACAAAATCCGTGTAAATTAAATTTGAATTTATACGGATTTTGTGCAATATATACAACCCACTCAAATTTTTATTTTAAATATTTTTCTTAGTATTTTGTAGAATTGTGCAATGTACAAATATAATGTTCTTACAATAGAAATATAGAAATATTTCTGAATTGAAAAATACCCTCCCCCCCCCCCCCCACACACACACACACAACGGCAAGAAAGCTGAAAAGGTACAAAAGCAAAAGAAATCATCCTTTTAAAAGTATTTTTGTTTCGTGTAACCAATAATGCTTTTGGAACAAAATAAAATAATGTATCGATAACTCATTCTAAACTGTATTACAACTAATCGATGCATTAAATGAATTTTATAACAAGTTATTTTAATGGTACTTATAAGTACCGTCAGAAGATAAAGGTTAAAGAGCACATACTGACTTCTTGAAATATTTCCAATATTTTTTCTGGTGTTTTGTGTATATATATCAGTGTAAATGTATTTGTATTATCATATATTTGTTTTTAAATGCCATATATTTTTTTAGGAATCCAGACAGACAAATAACGTGAATGTACTGCTCAAAAAAGTGCAATAATCTTCAAGTGAAAAAATATCCCTTTACCCGTTCTAAAGAAGAACAATATCATTATATTGACAGCTAACTATAAAAGAAGGATTTCATAAGCTCATGCTAAAATTTTAGGTAGAATTTGTATGAAATACTACATATTGGGATATCTCCTTTGTTGGAATTTGGATAAAAATTTGCGGATCTACACCGATCATGACCTCTAGAGCCCAAAACCACCCCCAGTAAAAAAATTTATGCATACACGTCTCTCTCTTTCTCTCTCTCTATATATATATACAGGGTGCAATATGTTATCTATCGCCGACCTTTAATTTCTCAACCGTTGGACGTAGACATATAGTTCCAATTACAAAAACGTTTCAAATGAGCTAAATATTCATGTTGTGGCATCATTTAAAGTAAAAAATCAATTTTATAAAAATTACGAAATCTAACTTTTTATACGGTCCCCCAGTCCCTATAGTTATATTTAGTAAAAGTTTACACATATCATAACAGATGTAACACAAAAAGATTGACATCTGTACTAGAAAAATTGACACAGTTATTAAATTTCAAAGTTTGAGATTTTTGCACATGATTTTGTCTTTCATTGAGGGATCAGTTTAAAGATGAATTAAAGTAATTCGAGATCAAAATCATGGTGCAATTGTCCTTTCTACGGCGAAGCCACTTTTAGCCGGTATCGTCGGTACTTTTAAATGTTGTTCGACCCATAAAAGTTAGCTCAAATTTTTAGATGAAATAACCCTATTTGGTGATACCGGCTGAAGATGGTTTCTCCGTAAAAAGGACATTGCACTCTGATTTTGATCTCGAATTACTTTAATTCATCTTTTAACTGTTCCCTTAATGAAAGACAAAATCATGTGCGAAAATCTCAAACTTTGAAATTTAATAACTGGGTCATTTTTTGCAGTACAGATGTCAAACTTTTTGTGTTATATTTATTATGATATGAGTAAACTTTTACTAAATATAACTATAGGGACTGGGGGACCGTATAAAAAGTTAGTTTTCGTAATTTTTATAAAACTGATTTTTAATTTAAATAATGCCACAACATGGATATTTAGATCATTTGAAACGTTTTTTGTAATTGGAACTATATGTCTACGACCAACGGTTGAGAAATTAAAGTTCGGCGATAGATAACATATTGCACGATGTATATATATATATATATATATATATATATATATATATATTTAGCCACTGTTTTTCGACAGGAATTCCTGTCTTATTTAATGCCCATATTACATTTAAATTTTCTTATACCCATATTTCACGCATTATAGTAGCCATTAGTATAGACACTTTTTCCACATCTGTTTAACATTAATATATAAAGACTCATGACACTTAATCTTCATTTAAAAAAATCTTTTTAAAATGATTTTTTAAAATGAAAATTAAGTGTCATGAGTCTTTATATATTAATGTTAAACAGATGTGGAAAAAGTGTCTATACTAATGGCTACATGGCTACTATAATGCCTAAAATATGGGTATAAGAAAATTTAAATATACATATATATATCACATTATTAAGGACACGATAACTTTCATAATTCTGCACAAATCTTTTCCAAAGTGATACATAAGATCAAGGGGCATAAAATCTCGGTCACGTTCGTTAATGGGCAAAATCGGACGAAGGGGGTGAGAATGGGAAGGAGTTTTGTGAAAAATGAAAAAAAAACCCATGATTTCTTAATTATAATACATATCGACTCAGTTTAACGTTATTAATCCCAAAAATTGGGCCAAAATTTATGTATGACAGATTTTTGATAAAACTAAATGGGCTCAAGGGGAGAAAAAAATTCATAACTTCGTCAGTTCTCAAGATATAAAAAAAATTAAATTTATTATAAATTGCTTAATATTATCTACAACTTTTATACTGACAAGTTTTTGATATTACCAATTCTTACCGCAAAAAAATTAAAAAACAAAAACAAAAAGTGGGAGTTAAAGACGAAAAAAAATCAATAACAAGATATAACAATCAATAACAAGTCAATTCACAAGATATCAAATCGTATGAATTTATTATATATCTTCTTAATATTACATATAATACAACTTTTATATTGACCAGTTTTTGGTAGGACAAACAAAACGCTTACAGCAAAAACAAATTTAAAATACATAGAGGTTGCAGAAAAAAAAAATATCATATTAAGGATGTACTTAAATCCAAACTGCTTATTTTCTGACTCATTTTTAAATATATTTTTGCTTTCAAACGCATTCAATTGGTAGGTTCTCTTATTCAAAACCTATATATTGTGCCGTAATGGTCGATTTTTTAATAGAGACACAATATATTTTTTAAATTGATGTCATAGTGGGCATTTTGAACCGAATTTCTCGAAGCAAGTATGTTGAATGCGAAAAATATAGTCCTACTGTGATAATAATTGTTTATAAATCAAGTTCTAATTAATTGAACGAAAAATAAAAACAAAGTCCTGTTATAAATTTCTTAAAAAATCACGTCAGCAAGTTTCATGTTTTTCCTTTTAAAAATGAATCTGAAAATGAGAAAGAAAATTTCGAGTTTTTCAGCATGGAAAAATATTTATTTTAATACTGCATCAACATGGTTCTGATAAAACTAGCTCTTATATAAATATGAAATTAAAAACTCGTCAAAAGCGGCCAGATAAAATTGTTAAAGTGCGCTTATTTCTAATCATGATTTATTTTTTGTTGGTGAAATTAGTACTTAACTTCTAAACCCACCTGCGCTTGGAGACGGAGCCGGCAGGGATATTTTAGGTAGCTTTCATTACAAAAAGCTACATAATGCAGCCGTTCGGCAGAAAACAATTCCGAAAAATTTTGGTATATTTTTATCGATCATGACCCCTAGACCCCGAAACCACCCTCCGTTCAAAATTGATATATATATATATATAAATGGGGGCTTTTGTATTATTACTATATTTTTCTACGTATTTTATATGGATGTTGATTTGATATTTTATATGTAATTGGAGAATTTCATTAATATTATAATTAGCTTAATTATTGATTAATCTAATTTACAATTATTGGTTATTAAATTTTAATTTACTAAGGACAATATCATATTAATTACTAATAGTATGCCATTCTTATAGTGATTAATATACATATAAGTATGTTTAATATAAATATAGTTATACTGTATGCATTAAAATTGGGTAATTATTTTTATTATTATTCCTCTATTCTTTTTAATATTTATTATCGGTTTAATGTTTTTGAATGTCCCACATTCATACTTTTGGATTTTTATGGATGTCTGAAAATAATCCACACTCTATATTTGTACTTTTTAAGTAATGGGAATTTAAGTATCATTCTATATACTTCCACATGTTTTTTTATTTCCTGTTCATTTTATAAATATCTTATATATAATTGATAAAAAAATAATTTTTAGATTATTTTAATAATTATTTATATTATTATTACTGAATTTATTTTGTTTTATAGCATATAGCTATATGCTATATATTATCAAAGTTCTAGAAATATTTAAATTCTTAGTTTAGTTTAAATAAGTTAGCTAATAGAATATATTGTATGCTTTTTAATTTTATTAACAATAGTTTTTTTAAATACATTGTGTGGTTTATATTAGGTTTATAATTCTCTATATATAAGGATATGTTTGGTTTTGCTGTTTAAAAAAATATTTACATTCAAATGCTTACAAATATTTATCTTGCGACAGTTGATTAATAAAAGTAATAATAGATGGCAGCACCAAATTTTGTCTCTTTAAGATAGCTCTAAATTTTAATATTTCTAGCTCCATTTCAGTTATAATTTAATACACCAGGGGGTATTTTTAGCTAAATTTTGACGATATTGTTAAGCAGTTATTAATTAATTTAATAGTGCATTTTAAATAATGTAATTACTATCTATTTATTTTATATTATATTAAATGTGTTTAACAAGGTATTTCAAATTTTATTTCAAAATGTATTAACTGCATCCTTTGGTATCATTTACTGTGATTTCTTAACTGTTTTATTCACCTTAATCTTTATGATATTCTGGTAGCCATGTGCGCGTGGATATTTGTAAAATACTGAAATATTAATCGATATAGTGTTTATTATTTATATTTTATATCCTATAAATATTTAAATACGTTTTATTGATTCTTCCATTTCATATTATTTGTTTCTATTCTGCTTTCATTTTTAATCAATTCACTTGATTTTAATGGTTGTTTGGGCACAGGGGAAAATAATTTTTAGCTTTAGCTTATTTTTCCCACAGAAAACACCATTTTGCTTATATCATTGAATTCTGTGCCCTTGATAACGTAATTCAATATATAAGCTTTTCAATTTTTGCCGGTGTCCACTTTTTTCTTTTTCTTCCATAATAATTCTTATAATATATATATATTTTTTAAATACTTACCGCTTTAATTCATAATAATTGACGGTGGTAGGTTATGTTTAATTAATGGTTATATATTAGCATTCAAATTACTATGATGCATTTTCGCAAGTAATTATGAATGTATGGTTTTTACGATATTTTTAAATATCTTTTCATTTTGAATGTCAACAATTCATTTTGATGTATTTTTTCCTTATGGTATCTTATATATATTTATATATATTCCCAGGTCGCTAAATGATTTAGCAATCTTTTAAATATTATACGCTTAGATCATTGCTGCAATAGCGCACTATCTATGTGTATTATCAATATGATTTCTACCATGTAGTTATCTGATACCTATTTTAGAATTCCATTAATTTTTTCATTCCTATCATTGCAACGATTTATTGCATGTTTTTTAATTTTCTAGTTATGATTTTATCTGAATTTTCTTGTAGTTAGTGTATGATATTGTCCTATATATTTTCTATTTTTGCTACAGCTTTACATAATTCTGTAGAGATAATCATTTTATATATACATCAATATGGTAGCAATAATTATTTCTATTCATAGATTTAATGTTAATTTGCTTTAGAAGTTTAAATCCATATTACTTTGATCTGAGAAGTTAGTTGGGTAAGCGTTTTGGTTGTCTTTGCATGGTTATAGTTGTTCTAGGATTTGGATGTTATGCGGATCTTTTTTGACTTATTTGTTATAAAAAAGTCAAGTGGTTTCTTGCTATTATTAGTCTACGATATTTGGGTTATCATAATTTGGTTATGGAAAATTTGAAGATTGTTTCTGCGTGCTGCTTCTATTATTGTAAATATTGTATATATTTTTTCATACTCAAGTTTTATTATTTAATCAAGGCTAATTTAATTAAATTATTAATTTTTTATTATTAAAATTTCTTATTTTTATGGCAATTATTGCATTTTCCATACATAATTTTTATATGGCAGTTCTTAGTAAACATCTCGATCCTGGCAAGATACACTTAGCATCTGTGCAGTGTAGTGCCCGGTACAGGAACAATAATTGGGTTGTTCCTGATCGTCATCCAGCGACCATTTATACTCTCCCCCTCGTCCTTTATTTTTTCGTAAGTGCTATGATTCTCGGTGCAAGACATGTCCATAAGCTGCTCAGACACAAATTGTCTCAGATCCTAATTATTCAAGTTTTGTAAAGCATTTAATGTTATTTATAGTATAAAGTGCAACTTATGTAATATGAAATATATTGGTGAAACATCAGGCCCAATTCATAAACGTATCAATCATCATCGTTCAGACTCTAATAATAACAAAGCAAAAAATATACAATCTACAGCTGAAATTCAACATTTTCATAAACATCAATTAAAAATACGACAATTGAAATCCTTCAAATTCTAAAAAATAAATCAGAACGTCTATATATGGAATCATCATATATGAAATATTATAACACAATTTATCCTTATGGACTTAATAGTGAAGTATTTAACAGACCTGTCAAAGTCTTCACATCTATAAATAACAATATTGATTATTCTCCAATTTATCCTACTCTTAATCATAATTTAAATGCTAAAACAACACGTAATAAACGCGGAAAGGGTTCATCATCAGTTGTAGTTTCTAAAAAATCTATCACAAAACAAATTAATGATCTTCAAAGAAATTACTTAGAGAATTATAACTGGTTGTTAATTCGAAAAAACATCTTTGCTATTAAAAAGAAACAGCTTGTACAACATTTAAATGTATTTCTAAGTAAATCTTTCTCTAAACATTTCTCTGATATTTACTTTGACCTAATTATGAGTAGGGTTAATCTTTAAATATTAATTTACAAAAAAAAAAAAAAAAAAAAAAAACATAAAATTCAAAACATGAATACTCAAATGATAATTACTTTTTCAAATCACATATTTAATAAAATTAATATCAATTCTATAATTAATGATAAAAATTGTTTTTTTCCTATCAATAATCTTCATATATCAAAAACCTTTAAATATCCGAATACAATTGGAAGAAAGATTTTTAACTACAATACATTTTCAAAAAATACATCTGCTGCAAGTAATTTTCCGTGTAACTGCAAAGACCCCACTCTAAAAAAATACATAAACAATGATCATGGGCATATAATCACTGAAATCTTGTTTTTGTTCATGATTTTAAATTGAAACAACTAATGGGTTATGGTACTAAATATAGACTTCCATCTAAATTTAATGTTAAATCTATTATCAAACAGTTTACATATGATATTGATATTTTTATTTATAAAATTTCTATCTCTTATAATAAGCCTATTGAATATTTTAATCATTGGAAAATATCAGTAATTGAAAAATTAACTATGGCTTTAAAAAATAATATTGCTGATTTGGTTTCTATTAATACAAAGCATTATTTCCAACAAATTACTAAATTACAAAAAAACTACGTTATTACATATGTAGGCAAATCTCCTAACAATTATGCTATTATATGTAAATCATATTATCACCAACTTCTTACAAATTGTATTTCTTCTAATAAGTCATTTCAAAAAACTAATGAAAACGTAATTGTAAATAATCGTAAAATTCGAAGTTATTATAAACTATTAAATATTATATCTACTAACTTTAATTATCCATATTTAGTTCTTATTCCCAAATTTCATAAAACCCCTATTAAATTTAGGACTGTTAGTATTAGTTGCAATACATATAATAATAAAGCCAATACACTTCTCTTAAAAATTCTTAATCAATTATATGTACTTACTACAAAAAATGATAATACACATTGTATAAAAAATAGCTATCAACTTGTCAATATTTAAAAAAATCTTCATTGTGTTTATAATATAACGACATATGACTTCAAAGATCTTTTTAATAATATAGACCTATTAGATTTACATAAAATTATAAATGCATTATTTAAAAAGTATTATAAAAAACTGGAATTACCATCTAATATAGATATTGCATATTTTAAATCTTTAACTAACTTCATTATCTATAATAATTATATATTGCAAGATAATACTTTATATTTACAGCATGTCAGTATACCACAAGGCAGTTGTACTTCCAGTTTACTCTCAGACTTATACTTATATCATTATGAACGTAATTTTACTAATAATAATCTACATTTATATCGTTATATTGATGACATCATTTTAATTGATACTGATCAATCTGCAATTACTCGATTTCCAGTTGATTATCCCACTAATTTGGAATTAACGGAAAACCTTTTATCTAACAATACAATTAACTTCTTAGATCTTAAAATTACAATAAAAGACAACAAAACAATCACAGATTTATATGACAAACGTAAAGAATTTAAATTCACAGTTAATACATTTACAAATTTTAAATCTTGTCTACATCATTCTGTATTTCGGAATATAATACTTAATCATTTATATAGAATAAAATTTTAATGTTCTTCTCCTCTAATTAACAATAATATTAAAAAACTAATTTATGATGCATTAAATCATGGTTTTCCAAAAAAAATTCATATATTCATTAATATACAATTAGTACTTTTCTTACATGATCTTTTAAAACAAATTAACACATGCGTAAACAAAATTACAAAAAAATTATAAAATAAAAAAATATCTATAAAAAATTAAAAATTGTAAAATAATATAAAAAAATTATTATAGGTTGGTTGGGTGGGTAGATGTTAGAGTACGGAGGAGGGTGGTGTTGTCTGGATAATACGCAACGGTTAATTATAAAAAAAATGGGGGCTTTTGTATTATTACTATATTTTTCTACGTATTTTATATGGATGTTGATTTGATATTTTATATGTAATTGGAGAATTTCATTAATATTATAATTAGCTTAATTATTGATTAATCTAATTCATTTATTGGTTATTAAATTTTAATTTACTAAGGACAATATCATATTAATTACTAATAGTATGCCATTCTTATAGTGATTAATATACATATAAGTATGTTTAATATAAATATAGTTATACTGTATGCATTAAAATTGGGTAAGTATTTTTATTATTATTCCTCTATTCTTTTTAATATTTATTATCGGTTTAATGTTTTTGAATGCCCCACATACATACTTTTTGGATTTTTATGGATGTCTGAAAATAATCCACACTCTATATTTGTGCTTTTTAAGTAATGGGAATTTAAGTATCATTTATCCTTCTATATACTTCCACATGTTTTTTATTTCCTGTTCATTTTATAAATATCTTATATATAATTGATTAAAAAATAATTTTTATATTATTTTTAATAATTATTTATATTAATTATTACTGAATTTATTTTGTTTTATAGCATATAGCTATATGCTATATATTATCAAAGTTCTAGAAATATTTAAATTCTTAGTTTAGTTTAAATAAGTTAGCTAATAGAATATATTGTATGCTTTTTAATTTTATTAACAATAGTTTTTTTAAATACATTGTGTGGTTTATATTAGGTTTATAATTCTCTATATATAAGGATATGTTTGGTTTTGCTGTTTAAAAAATTATTTACATTCAAATGCTTACAAATATTTATCTTGCGACAGTTGATTAATAAAAGTAATAATAGATGGCAGCACCAAATTTTGTCTCTTTAAGATAGCTCTAAATTTTAATATTTCTAGCTCCATTTCAGTTATAATTTAATACACCAGGGGGTATTTTTAGCTAAATTTTGACGATATTGTTAAGCAGTTATTAATTAATTTAATAGTGCATTTTAAATAATGTAATTACTATCTATTTATTTTATATTATATTAAATGTGTTTAACAAGGTATTTCAAATTTTATTTCAAAATGTATTAACTGCATCCTTTGGTATCATTTACTGTGATTTCTTAACTGTTTTATTCACCTTAATCTTTATGATATTCTGGTAGCCATGTGCGCGTGGATATTTGTAAAATACTGAAATATTAATCGATATAGTGTTTATTATTTATATTTTATATCCTATAAATATTTAAATACGTTTTATTGATTCTTCCATTTCATATTATTTGTTTCTATTCTGCTTTCATTTTTAATCAATTCACTTGATTTTAATGGTTGTTTGGGCACAGGGGAAAATAATTTTTAGCTTTAGCTTATTTTTCCCACAGAAAACACCATTTTGCTTATATCATTGAATTCTGTGCCCTTGATAACGTAATTCAATATATAAGCTTTTCAATTTTTGCCGGTGTGCACTTTTTTCTTTTTCTCCCATAATAATTCTTATATATATATATATATATATATATATATATATATATATATATATATATATATATATATATTTATACTTACAGCTTTAATTCATAATAATTGACGGTGGTAGGTTATGTTTAATTAATGGTTATATATATATATATATATATATATATATATATATATATATATATATATGATATTTGTCATTCAGTAACTCTCGTATTTATGAAACGATTTGGATAAAATTTCGTGTGTACATAGTACATACCAGTGTCTCGACCGAGTTCGTTGTCCACCTTCATCCGCCATCTTGTTTAAAAATGGCGGCCATTTAAAATTAAAAAAAAAATGAAAATTTAAAATGGGGCGCAAAAAAATTAAACATTGAAAAAGATTTTTCCTTATGTGTTTGGGCTTGATACAAAGATTCTGGAGCATTTTTAGTTTCGTCTATATCTTAAAAAATGACTGAGTTATAGCACTTTGAATTCCTAGACTGGCTGACATTTTGAAACGTTCTGATATTTGCCACGCGATAATACACGTATTTATGAACCGATTTGGATGTGACAAGGAATGTGCATAGTAAATAGCAATGTCTTGACCGAGTTCGTTGGTCAGCCTTATCAGCCATCTTGTTTCAAAATGGCGGCCATTTAAAAATTTAAAAAATATATTTAAAAGTGAGGTACAAAATAATTAGAAATTGAAAAAGATTTTTTTCTTATGTGTTTGAGCTTGATACAAAGATAAACAATAAACTCATTTAATCTTTTTCTCAAACAATCTAAAGCACCTTGTACGGGAACATTTGTAAAAAGAGATTTGACATCGAACGAAACCATAGTATAGCCTGTTGGATTGAAGTTACGAATTCTATTGGCAAACTGAACAGAGTTTTTTGATGTATAAATATTGTTAACCATAAGGGGTGGGGGGGTGGGGGGGGGGACTTGGAAACTAAATATTTTGCAAGCTTATAGGAGGCAGTACCAATATTGGAAACGATGGGGCGGAACGGAATATCAGGTTTATGAACTTTAGGTAAAGCATATAAACGGGCACAATCTGCCACAGAAGTTATGAGAGAGTACATGCTAGAATCAGTAATAAAGGGGGAGGAATTCACATATTACCTTTATATATTTTTTTACTGTTATACACTATAATAGCCATTAATAACCGGACACTTTCAATTTTAGACATTTTGCCAAATAATTAAAGATATACTTGTTGGAATTTCCTGGAACTTCAGGATTATGAAGAGCATGCTTGACTTCGTATTTATCAATCGCGATTTGATCAGAAGGAATATTAGGGGGTTCAACAAAAAACCAAAGAAAAATAATAATATTTCGAATCACCCTGTAAAATAAAAAGCACGAAATGCCACAGAGCTATAGCCTACGAATACGTGGATATTGTAAAATATGTGTATTCGAATTACGGACTTGGGTTTCCTTGTCTGAGCAGGCCCTCTTAGGCTATCAAATCAAATCAAGTATATGGATATTGTACAATATGTGTATTCATTCGCGTAAGAATAGCACGTAATATTCATGGAGATATATCGATTTTTTTAAGTTCAAAAAATTCCTGCATGTTTTTTGTTTATATCATGTAGGGTTTTCTACCAAATTTAGCGACAGTTCTAGAAAATTTGACAGAAAGTAGTAGAAATAATAATGTGCAATTGGAATGTAAATTTACACTCGAAATAAAAAGGAGTGACTGTCACTCTATCGCACAGTCAACATATGCCCAACCGCTTCAGAGTGACTATTCACTCTGAGAAAAAGTCGAATTGTTGATTCTCTGAAAGAGTGAATATTCACTCCTGGGAAGGGAATGTTCACTCTACACAGGGATGAATAATCACTCTTTCGGAGGAGTCTCTTTCCTCCTTCAGAGGAGATTCACGGTTTTTAAAGGAGTGCGTTTTTCATTACTGGTAGGAGTGAATAGTAACTCTTTCGTAGGAGTGAATATTCATTTTTTATGGAGTGAATATTCATTTTTTATGGAGCGAATATTCCTTTTTTAAGGAGTGATTTTTTTTTTTTTGCTTTTATGGGCATTTTAAAAAGAATCATATCTTTTGGAGCATGCAATGAACATGGATACAAGCGTGGTGAAGATTGGAATAAAATACTTTATTGGCAATATTTATTTAATTCATAGTTTGTAACACTATTTGAACTTTTAAGGAAAAACTCAATTAAAGTTACATATGTATTAAATTAGATTGCTGACAGAAATAAACTAAAATATTTTATACCAATCTTATCCCTTCTGTTTGCTCTCATTGCATGCCCTATACATGTATGTTAGTTTTAAAATGCTCATAATGGCAAGTAATTAACCGAAACCTTAATCAGTTAATATTATTTTTATTCAGATACCCATTAAGTTGTGTTTAGTATTTTAATAATTCCCATGATGTACGTTAATTATGTTCTTTTTTTAATGTGCAATTCAAATTTTAAATATTTAGATCTCAGTATTCAATGCTATTGAATTTAAATCTAATCTTGCAAATTCATATCCTTCTAAAATATTTTTAATTTTTCCACTTAAAAAACAATGTTCATCAAGTCACATCGTTTTTTAATAAGGTCTAAGATTGATCTAAACATTGAGATGTGTAAGTTTTTTTATGTCTTGTGATTTGTCAGTGTTTTATTAAATATGAACATGGAGTCTAGAATTTTATATTCCTTGGAATGTATATATATATTTCTTTTAAACATATTCCTTAACTTAATCATAATTTCGAATTTTTTTTCCACTATTGCTGAAAAACGGATATTAATACATCATTACTGATCGAGCAACATAAGCCTTACTTAATTAAAAAATTATATTCCGGTATATTGTATTTTGTGAAATGAGCTAAAGAGATTTCGTATGTTTTATAGGAAAAGATTTATTTAGGAAATAGAAAAAAGAAGGAAATATGAAAATATATGGAATGACTACATATGTACAGTTCTTATTGTCAGTTTTATTTATAAACATCAGGCATAAAAAACACATTAATTCGATTCTTAAATATCATGTTTTATTTTTTTTAGTGCCAATAATTACGTGTATCAAACGTAGAAAATGCGTTTACAATAGAAGGAAATTTATTAACTGATTCATAATGTCTATAATTACATGTTTTATAAAAATCATAAACAGCAAAAAAATGCTTGCATAATATTCCAAAAAATTAAATAAATAAATAAATATTCCAATTTGAAAAACACAAAACATAACAATTAGTATTTTATAATTATACTACTGAACAACAACAAACTACAATAGATGAACTAAATGCATTATTAGATTTAACAACTTCTCAAAAATCTTGCCATATATTATCAGAAATTCCTATCATTTTATAGATTTGGTATTCAATCGGAAAACATTGTTATGAAGCTTTAGGATTTTAAATAATAATTTAAAATGTTATTAGTAATAAAAGAAATATCTGAAAAGTTTCACTACTGTAATATGTAAAGACATTTTCCAGTATAATGCTAATTTCTAATATGAAACTGTTTCTTAATATCATAATAATCGAATATAATATTTAACTACAAATTGATAATGACGATAAATACAGTAAGAGTTAGTAATCACATAACAGTAAAACACCGAAAAAAATCCAACACAAGAAAATCACTGTCTCATTTTCAATCTCAAGTAACTGGAAATTAATATTTACATTCTGCTATGAATGGAGGCATGATTCAACCTTTGTGTCAGCATTTTGTTTTAGAGCGACTGTAAATTAAGGTATTTTACGTCACGTGTCGAAAAGGGAAAAATCGCTTCTGAAATCCGAAATACAATTCCAGATCAATATTTTTGTATATAACATAAAACTATTTAACTCATAACATGCAGAATCTAAAGGAATAAAAGATTAAAATTAAATAAGACTTACCTTTACGTTCCATAAATAATCACTTTAATAATATCCGTATATTTAATCCCAAAATGGCGGACGTCTTCCTCTTATCCTAAAAAAGGGGTTGTAGACTTGCAGCTCTGATTTGCTGATGAGCAATACCAGTACATACAATACTCACTCTTTCTTAGAGTGAATATTCACTCTAAGCAGCAGTGACTAGTCAGCGTAATTACCAAGGTTACAATATGAAATGGAGTTTTTGAAAATTAAGAAGTGGCATATTTTGGTGCATTTCATTATTTTATTCCATATAAGGTAACTCTAGAATAGATGGCCATATTTTTTAAAGATAGAAATAAAAATTCTTAGAAAGCAAATACGAGAAATATTGATGCATATTTAAAATTCTTATACATATACTCATAATATTTAATGCAAAAAAATAATTAAATATTGAAAACAAAAAGTGTTAAACAAAATTAAAATTTAAATGGCAGATGGCCATCTCTCCGTAAAGCTGAGAAGAGATGGCCATCCATTACAAGAAAGAAAAAGTTAATTTAAATAGCAAAAAAATAACATATTTCATATAGTTAATCATGAAAAATATATAGAACATATAGAACATATATAAAACATATGATGTATGACAATTTGTAAAGATGGAGTTATATGATGGAAAATGAGTGAAGAAAACTCGAATAAACGAAATTTGAAGTATAATTTCAACACTTCACTTTTTGTAAAATCTTACCACATGCTTGGCAAAGGTCTTGATAATTTGCACACGTTTCATGGAACCACTTCAGGTACCTTATGCATTGTATCCAAACATTCTTTTTGGATGTGATATTATATTGTTTTGCACAACCAACACAGTGATCCTAAACCAATTCTATTTACTCGGAAACTGTAGAATCTGATAATTTAAATGTGTTTCGTTTTCGTCGCTGCTGGAATTGTCGTGTTTTTTTTCTCGCCTTAATTGTAGGTTTATTTCGTTAATTTAGTTTATTTATCAACTTTATCAGTTTCTGTTATGAAGGTTTCCGACGTTTTTTAGTATTTTCTGAAACAAATAAATCGTTTGTTTATATTATATTATTATTATTATTATTATTAAAATATTTATATTAGTTAAAATTTGAATAATTATATCAATTAATATTTTTATAAACATAAGCGTTATATATTTATTTTAAATTTAATTATATTTAGTTAAAATCATCACTAAGTATAATTTTGAAATACTGATTAAAGATGGCCATCTGTCGTCGATTTCATGTGGCCATCCCTCCTGAAATTGATGGACAGATGTTCTCCCAATTTAAAGCATTAATAGACATTGTAGGTCTTTGTTTTAGTCTTAGGAGTAAAGATTAGATTATATACGTGCCCTAAAAGTCCACATATTAAAAAAAAATCATAACGTACGTTCTGCAAATATTCAGATACCTAAGTCAAAAAGAAATATATTCAATCACCTATTTAATTTAGATTAAAATTACACTTATTTTTTGTAATCGAAAAACACAATTGAACGTCGCAATAAATAAACTCGTGGAATTATTTCATGCGAACAATGTTTATATTGCAATCTATTATAAAGTTTTGGAGATATTTAGACTGGCCATCTACCCTAGAGTTACCCTACTTGTTCAAAGTTGAACGGAAAAATTTTAAAGTGTATAATGCCAGGCTTTCACTCTCGTCAGCGGAGTGTGATACTTCACCCTCGACAATGGAGTGACATATTTCACACTCAACAATGGAATGAAATATTTCATCCCTTTGTAGGGAGTGGAAAATTCCTCTCTTTAAGGAGAGAATTTTTATAAAATTCACTCGAAAAAGAGTAAAAATGCCTGTCACTCTTTCAAAGAGTGAACTTTTCACTGCTTCTAATTTTAGAGTGTATGAAATATTTCATGAAATATGAGCAGTCGTGTGAAATACTTTTTATCGACGCATGCGGGCACGATGAAAAATATTTTATTTCATGATTTAACAGCCAAATCTATGGAGCAACTCATAAATAAAAACCAGTGATATATCATGAAAATTCAGAAAGATATCGGCAGTCAGCTGATTTTTAGTTGCTCTCTAAAAGCTGCTGGATGATAAGGGATTTTTCACAAATTGTCATTTTTAGGGTTCTGTACTTAAAAAGTAAAAACGAAACCATTATAAGATAACTCCTATATCTGTATTTCTGTCACAGCCATTTTACTTGTATACTATGGAACGTGGAAAGTTCAAATTGGGGGGAAGTATTAAACGCTATTGATCCACACACACTGAAGAGCCTAAACATTATGATCACCTATCTAATAACGCATGTCTCGGCTTTGGTAGCAAAAAAGCTGCAACCCGCTTTGGCATGGATGACATAAGTCCTTGGTAGATGGTCGAAGACATATTGTACCAGATGTTCAAGCAGCGGTCACGCAAATCGGAGATATTACAACATTGTTATTTTTGAGGTCTGAGCTGCCGTTCCACGACACCCCAAATCTACTCTATCGTGTTAAAATTCGTTAAGTTAGCATGCCAGGACCTTAACTGGAATTCATTATTATGTTCTTGGAACCATTCCAGCACAATTCGAGCACTGTGACATGGAGCGTTGTCTCGCTCGAAGACTCCACTTCCAGTTGTGAAGACACATACCATCTAAGGATGCAACTGTTGCGCAATGGTATTCAGATAATCCGCGGCCTTCATAGTCTACTCTACGACAATCACGGGTCCCAGAGACGCCCATGAGAACGTTCCCCCAAAGTATAATATCGTCAACACCGGACTGTGTATGACCTGCTGCATAAGAGGGATCAACAGTTCTCTTGGAAGAAGGTGTACCTTTACACTGCCATCGACATGTTGAAGAATGAATCCTGATCCATCCGTTCAGGCAAATCTCTCCCAATGATCCATGGTCCAGTCACGATGTCCCCGGTCTTAGTGTAGGAGTAGTTGACGACGATGCTTTGCCAACAGAGGCTTATGAGTGGGACGTTTGCTGAATATTCTCATATCCAACAGTGTCAGCTGAGCTGTGTGCTCCGAAACAATTCTCTTTGGACCTGTATTGTATTGGGCTGTCAGCTGAGCCAGTGTCTGTCGTCGATTATTCTTTACCATGCGGAAGAATTTCCGACATCCTTTTTCAATGATAACGCGTGGGCGTCCAACACCATGGCGTCTGCTGATTGTTTCATCGCCATTCATCCACTTTGCATAAGTACTAACAAATATATGTCACGAACAACCCACGAGTCGTGTAGTTTGGCAGATACTCGTTCTGAACCATTGGGTCATTAAGTTCTGCCCTCTATCAAAGTCGCTTAGATCAGTGGTTTTTCCCATCACAGGCAGATGAAAGCGCAAAAATGATTCCTCAGACTCTCTAGCAGCAGTTAAATACCATTCCCACCGGATTACGTGCCCTTCACGCCATCCTTGCGAGTTCATTGCAAAATGTGGGGATGGTCATAATGTTTTTGCTCTTCTGTGTATTTACTGATTATTAAACATTCACAAGTATATTTGGGGAAAATGAAGAGGGCTTATTAAGTTGCTTTAAAATAAAAATATTTTCTTTGCATATCGTGTGGGTTATTGTGGGAAAGCTTCCGTAGCGCAGAACTCAAAAATACATTTCATTTAATTTTAGGTATATATTTACAGAGATACCGTCGAAAATGTAGGGCAAAAATATGACCCCCCCCCCGCCCCCTCTATTTCCGAATCTACTAAAACTAAAATTATGAAAAAATTAAAGGAAGTAGACGTCAATTTAGCGTTTGCAGGAAAACTATAACGATTACCTTAGGTCACATAGTTTTGAGTAAAGTGCATTTTTCCGTTACACACAAATTTCGATTTGCAGGCATTCAGCAAAAGTATTGAGGAGCGCTGGAGGCACATATCGTAGCAGACGCATAAAAGCATTGTTGATAAAGATTTTCGAAAACAATCGTCGGTAATTAGCCGAGTTATTAACCCTTAAAGACACGTGCGGTTTTGGTATACATAATGACAGAGGCGGCGTACTCTATGTAGCTTCGGTGTTTAAGGCCCAGATTTTAATGATATATTTGTGCAATGCAATGTCCAGTAGCAGTATAAAATCAATAAACGTCAATTTTTTTAAATTTAATTAGAATTAAATACATAAATAATATGGGATTCGCGACTAGATGGCATTAAGTGGATCTCTCAATACGCAAACCGTGTCTTTAAATGTTAATTATAAACCAATCTGGAAAAACGCGGCACGGACCAAGGCGGCATTGCAAATTTGCGACTTCCTTTCGATGCGAGCTTAGCGCAATGCCAATTTTAAACTTTGAATAAGGGTTTTGTTTTAGCTACACTCTTAAAGGAAAAGATTATTACTACGCTGAATTTAGTTTTATTAAATGCCAAATGAAGTTTAAATATGCACTACTTTTATTGTCAGTATCGAATTAAGTTCATCATAAACAGATTAGGAAAATATTAAAAAAATAGTTATACAGAATAGCAATATTTGATGTTATTTAGGCTTCATATCTCTTTCAACTTTTATGGTATACCCATTCATACTTTTCTAGTATTTGCAGCTATACACAACCCTACGTTGTATACCATGTATTTTTTACAATGTCTTGTCATTCTATTAGCAACGATTTTTTTTTTTTTATTATACAGTTAATAATTCATATATTTATTGTACGGAACCCTCTGAGCGCGAATAATACTCGCACTTGACCGTTTATTTATTAACTGGCTTTCAACAAAGCAGTTTGTATTTAATAAATGTCAAAGATAGATTTACAGGAAATGCTTAGATTTTGATACTTCTTTTTTTCATGAAACAGGCTCGTTCTGGTGGTTTTCCAAGAAAAAATGAAGCATCAATAAAAAATGAAAATTAAACAAGTAAAAATTAAATTTAAAAAGTCAAAAAACCCGACTGCGTAAAAAGCGAACTAATTAATTATTTATGTGAAGCATTTTTATATATTACTTACCTATTTTTTTTTTATTTATATGTGTTGATGGCTTTTAAGTTGTGTTTAATTGTAGTTCCTATTTATAAACACTGTTTTGATGAGTCCTATAGATGTCTATGAAGGTTAGAGTTGCAGTAAAGCTAGAGATCCTACCTACAAAACTTCTAGGTTGTGTAATATTTAAACGGAGCTTCTGACTTTAAAATAGTCAATGAAACATCGTCTTCATTTTGAAAGACCTATCCAATGATATGCCACTCAATAGGGTGCGTAAAAAATTATTTTCGTTTCTACCGCCATTTTGTATTTTACGGCCGCCATTTTGAATTTATAAAAACAAAACCTAGCCTATAACCATCGGACGGTTAAGACGAATCGATAGAGACCTCATTTATTAAAATAATTCCAGCCTTTGGGATGTTTCGAGGATATAAAGAAATCCACATACCCAGATACGTGTGAAGCACATAACCCTTCTTAGCAGTTGGGTAAAAAAGAAATTAAGAACGACAATTAATAGAAAATCCCTTATCATTTAGCTGTGTTTAGAGAAAAACAAAAAATTAGCTCACTCTATTGCCGATATCATTGTGAATTTTCACGATATTTGACTGGCTTTATTTTTATAAGTTGCACCATAGAGCTGGCTATCAAATCATGGAAAAAAATATTTTTTTTATCGTGCGCGCATGCGCAGATAAGAAATATTCATACAAATGCTCACATTTCATCAAATATTTAATATATGTACATTCCAAATGCACTACATTATTTCTACTACATTTTGTCAAATTGTCCGAAACTGGCGTTAAATTTGGCAAAAAACGCTGCATGATATAAACAAAAAGCATGAAGAATTTTTTGAACTTAAAAAAAAAAAAATGTTATATTTCCATGAATATATGTTCTATTCTTCCACAAATGAATTCATATATTGTACAATATCCATATACTTGATTTGATTTGATAGCCTAAGAGGGCCTGCTCAGACAAGGAAACCCAAGTCCGTAATTTGCAAGCTATAGCGATAGATCATTTCTCTCATTTTATTTTACAGTGTGATCCCAAACATTCTTATTTTTCTTTGATTTTTTATTGTCCCTTTAATTGTCATTCTGATAAAATCACCGTTGATAAATATGAAGTCAAACATATTCTTCGTAATTCTGACTTTCCCGAAAAATCGGACAAATGTATCTTTAAATGTTAGACAAAATGTCTAAAATTGAAAGTGTCCGGTGATTAATGGCTATATAGTGTATATAATGTAAAATGATGAAATCTAACATATCTTCATATGCTTTTATTTTTAAAAAAATAACAAAAAACCTGAAGGCTAATTCCATGCGCACATTTATCACATATGTAATAAAGAATATGTACAAAAAAGTTTAAATCTCTACCTCAAATACAAAAAAGGCCTTAGCATTTTTTAAAATAGGAAAATGAAGAAAATACAAACCAGGAGAAAAGTCATTTTAAATTTTAATTTGTATGGCTATTTGCGCTAGGTGCATTAACATAATTTACAACATCTCGTGATATAATTGCCGTATGGGTAATAATGAGGTGTCATAATATTCACATTTAACAAGATTTCATTTAATATATAATAAAAGAAAATCAATTTTGTTTTACCAATTTTAAGGTAAACTGCCCCCTTAACCCTTTCCGGCACGGTGTAAGTCTGTTTGTAAAATGGTGAAATGATGGACTGGCACCGGAATTTATAAACGAATTTTTTAGAAAAAAAACCTGCTTATTTTCCCGTATTTTATAAATGGGAAATTTTATTTAAATATTCTGGATGCCAGTATTTTTAAAATGAGGTGTCCTTTTTTGTGGACAACGCCCGTTAAAGGGTTAAGTGAAAAAATCTCTCCCTTTCCTTCCTAAAGTACAACAATTTCACAATACCATTATATTGACCATTACCAAAAAAAGGTTTTCATAAGCTCATGCTCAGAAAAAAAAAAAAAAAAAAGCAGTGTTCTTCTATTGTGGGTATACGCCACTTTATATGTATAAAAAAATCAGGGGAATCGCAACGTAATAAAATAATGTAAATTTTGTTACTTGGCAATTCATCACTCATTGGCCACACAGTGAATAATAAAGAAATATTGTTTTGTATTGTTTTTGACCTTACATTCAATGGTTTCGGTAAAATGTACTCAAGAAATGTTCTACTCTAGACGTTGAACCATTTTAAATAATTTTAACTTAATTAGATAAATTTTTAAAACTTTAATTTAAACAAATATAAAAATTCATCGATTTATTCAAGATTAACTATCTTATTACACAATTTCGCACAAAATTTCTTTAAAATTTTTAAAACTGAAAGTTATTTTTAAAACCTATATAAATTTTCTTAAAACATGATACTATTAAACTTTCAATATTCAAGGGAACGGAGAGTGAAAAAAAAATATATTTCGAAAGAAATCTGGACCAAAATTCGTGGGAAAGATAATTTAATTGTTTCAACATATTTAAACTATTTTAAATTAATTTTGCTGCATAAGCATAGAAAACTAAGAAAAAAAAAAGAAAGAAATTAACTGAGAAACGGGTGGGGGAAGACGGTCTTACGCCCTTAAATTACGAAAAATGACGGAAAAATAGATTTTATTTTATAAACGTATACCGTAATATAGAACAAAGGATTTTTTGTATTTTAACTATTAATACTAAACTAACTAATTCAATAAATATTTTTGATTTGTTGAACATCAATTGTTGATACATTGATTGAAATTTTAATTTGAAAGGCATGCGTTAAATTTATTGAACAGCGAAACATTTAAAAACTTTTAAAATTTTTCGGTTTAAACAACACTAAAATATCAATAAAATCGGAAGTAAAATAAATGTTGTGCCACAGAAAAACAAAATTTTTAATATAATTTAAAACAATATTTTAAAATTATTTTGCCGTAATTCATTTTGAAAATATTACCCCATCCCCTTTGTAAACTGAAGTTGAATCTAAAACAAAGGAGGGAAATTCATAAATAATAAAGAAAAATTTATAAACAACACACTTTGTTGTAGAGAAATACTCAGTAAAGTTTAAAAAAGCTTCGTGAAGAGATGTGAGCATCTCCCCTTTACTGTTGCAGGGCTTTTTATAATAGTTTTCTGAAACAGTAATTTATTTCCTTAAAGGAATACAACATCAAAAACTCCTTTAAATTCTCCAAGCACATTAACATGTGAAATGCTGAACAACTGATGTGATAAAATAAAGACAAAAAACTTCTTAACCCTTTCAGGGGCCAGATACTTCTATTCGTAAAATGAGGAAATGAGTGATTGACACCAGAATTTATAAACAAATTTATTTCAAAATAAGCAAAAGCTTTTAATCACTTACTTAATAAAAGGAATAATTTCATTCCAATATTCTGGTGCCAATGTGGCATTTAGGAATTAAAATTAAGTGGTGCAAAAATGGATCATCGCCTTTGAAGGGGGTAACCCGTTCGGGACCATGGGTGCGTGTATGCACCTTCAAAAAGTGCGTACAAAATTTGCTTTTGGTACCAGTAAGAAAGAACTGTAATATCTGCTTTATTTAATTAAAGCATTTCCGTGATTATTTAAGTAAAGGTAACATTTTTTTTAAATGGTACCAACCAAAAAATATTTGTGAAAGAGCTGCTTGTCCCGAAGCGGTCAATAAGATCATGAAATTAAGAAATGTGGAATCCTTTTCGTAAAAGCGTTTAGTAATAACTTTCTTCTTCAGCTTCAAGGAAGACGTGCTACCACCTTCAATGTGGTATCACTTCTTCCACAGAACTCCCCCACTTCTTCAACAGAAGTTGTTTTGCCTTCCGATTAACATATTTTTCACATTCATATCGTTTTAAAATTTAGGTAAAATAGTTTTTTTTATTTCAGTTTATTCTTCAATAACATTTGTCCTTCCATATTTTTTTCTGAATATACTTTAAATAAAATCCAGACGATATTTCACAAATACGTAGCTATTGTTAAAAGAAAAATTCCATACACCAATATAATTTTCCATATCGAAAATAAGTTTTAAAATATTAACAAACGTTAAAATAAGTATGCCTACACTTTAAAACAAGTATTTGCAGCTTTAAAAAAATATTACAAGCTTTTCCAATGATAAAATTAAATAACTGAAATAAATATAACTTGCATGTATTATAGTATAGCCATATAAAATGAGCAGTAAACTAATTCTTTGTTTGAATTGAAATTAAGTAAACATTGTAAAATTCAATTGTGTGAACTTGGCGAGCACAGCACTCTACTTTGACAAATTACGTGGCGCTAAATCTCTTTTGTGGTAAAAAGAGTGTTCGGGTGTGTTTCGGGGGGTGTGTTAAAGAAAATAAGTCATGATATAATAAATGTCGTTTTCAAACATTTAAATAATTTTTTTTCTTTAATTTTGATCCATCAAATTTGAAAAATATTTTTAAAATATGATTTTTTTAAAAATATGCCCCCCCCCCCATCTAATTCCGAATCTACTGAAACTAAAATTATAAAAAAATTAGAGGTAGTAGACGTTAATGTAAACCTTGCCGGAAAATTATAGCGATTACCCTAGGTCACATAGTTTTTTAGTAATTAGCATTTTTCTGTTATACACAAATTTCGATTTACGGGCATTCAGAAAAATTGTTGAGCATCGCTGAACATACCTATCGTTGCAGAAGAATAAAAGCATTGTTGATAATGATTTTCGAAAAAAATCATCAGTAATTAACCGAGACATTAACCCTTAAAGGTACGGTCAGTTTGGACATACACAAGGACAGGGGCGGCGTACTCTATGTCCAGTTAACAACGTTTAATGATGTATATGTGAAATGCAATGTCCAGTAACACTATAAAAGCAATAACGTCAAACTGCTAAAAACATACTAATTTAAGGGGTCTCGGGACTCATGAAAAAATATTCAGGAGTTTGTGAGGTATCCTGCGCGTTGTGCCCAAAAAACGCCATTTGGAAAATAATGAATTTAAAGTTTCGGAAACGCCGCTTCAGCTATTGAGCGGGTATAATTCTAAAAGCCAAAACTTCTGTTCTAATGGGAATTTCAAGGAAACAATTATATCAAAATATTCAGAAAAGATAGGAGTTTAACATCTAAAAAAAAATAAAATTTCTTAAATTTTGAAGCTTTAAGAGTCCTGCGACCACTTAAACCTTTCCCACACGGAGTAATTCTATTTATAAACTTATGAAATAATGAACTGACACCAGAATTTATAAACGAATTTATTAGAAAATGCGAACGTGCTTATTTTCACGTACATGATAAAAGGAAAATTTTAATTAAATATTTTTGGTGCCGTTTGTCTGTTTTGGGAATTAAAATTAGGTGTCCGTTTTTTAAGGGCATCGCCCTCGAAAGATTTAATTAGAATGAATCGCATAAATACTGTGGGATTCGCGGTAGTTTGCCTTGATTGTATCTCTCAATACGCCTCGAGTGACTTTAAAAGTTAATTAAACACCTATCTGGAAAAACGCGGCACTGACCAAGGCGGCGTTGCAACTTTGAGACCTCAATTCAAAGCGCGCTTAGCACAATGCCAAATTTAAACTTTGAAAAAAGGTTTTGTTTTAGCTACACTGTAGAAATAAAGTTCATTACTACGCTGAATTTAGTTTCATGAAATGACAAATGAAGTTTAACTATGCAAAATGAAGTTTAACTATGCACTGCTTTTATTGTGAGTACCGAATTGAGTTCATCATAAACAGATTAGGATAATATTAAAAAAAAGAGTTATACGAATAGCTATATTTGATATTATTTAGGTTCTATATATCTTTGAACTTTCAAGGTATACCCATTTACACTTTTCTAATACATACAGTTATACCCAACCCTACGTTGTATAGTTTTTTACAAAGTCTTAGTATTCTTTTAGCAACTTTTTTTTTTTTTTTATAATACAATTACAAATTCATATATTTGTTCTACGGACCCTCTGTGCGCGAGTAATGCTCGCACTTGACCGTTTATTTACTCTTAGTGTTGAATTAGTTTAAATCACTAAAAAATAACATTTTACTATAATAAAAAAAAATTTTAAATCATCAGCGATAAATAAACAATTTCAAAAACCGAAACTTGGAGGTGGTATGCCTCTTGAATCTTTCATGTGTACCCGTGTCTTCTGCAAAAATAATTTTGAAATTGAATGCATTTTGCTTTTTTGAAAGAATGTCCAGGCTCCTCTCTAAACATAGCCGGGCCAACGAAAATTTATGGCCCTAAATAATTTTGCTGTACGCAAAATATCCTATAGTCTCATTGGGTGCCATTATAACTATAGGGGATGGGTTTGGACCCGGCTGTAAAACATTTTCGTACCTTTTTTTAAAAAAAAAAAAAAAAAGAAAGAAAGAAAAGATAAGGGCATTAACAAACCTTAGTAGCCTTTGTATAAGCTGCAGCGCTTTCTTTTACGGCCGGACATGATTGAAAGCACTTATGTACTAAGTGCAATATCTTTTAGCAGTAATAAAAAGATCTTTATACGAATGTGTTACATGCATATCATATGTAATGATACTTTTATATGTAACTAATGAAAAATTAAACAAAGGATTAAATATTGAAAAGTACTGAAATTCATAAAATGTCCAGTCATGAAAATTTAAAAAGAAATTTAATTACTATATAGTATTTCTAAACTCAAGATTAAAAAGAAATTTAATTACTATGTAGTATTTCTAAACTCAAGATTGATTTTAAAACTCCTTTTATAATCGCAACTCATGAATAAAAAAAAATGAAAAAAAAAACATAAACATCCTCCTTCATGAAAATACGATTACACGGCAGATGAATGTTATTTAGTGTAGAAAGAGTGTCATATATAGAGGAAGTTAGGGAGATACATTCAGCCACTGCTATAAAGTTTACCTCTGAAAATGATTTGCCCAGCTTTAACATTCTAAAAAATTTTTAATGTAGTTTAACAAAAATAAACTTTTGTTGTAGTTGTTCTGCTATCTTGTATTGTTATCGAGTCACTTTTTGGCTACGGTTTAAAAAAAAAAATATGAAGGTTAGAAGTGTTGTTCTTGAAGACAAAAATGGTGGATATTCATATGATGGGTATTACATAGCTTAATTTTGTAAGACATTTACTTTTCTGGTAATATGCTAAATGAAATCTCATTTGCCATTTAGTTTTCTTCTTCTGTTTTAGATTTTACGAATTCTTTTTAATTTAATGTGTATTTGAAGAAAACTAATTAAGTATGTTTTGTATTTTAACTTCAGCTTAATGCTGAATATTTTCTTTGATCTAATTGCTTGTATTTTGTAAGGGGGCGGCGAACTTTCAAATGAGCAAAAAGGCTAATTTTGGTTTGTGTTACTAATAGTAGCATAATGAAAAGTATCACTGCATTGCCATATATTTGAAAGTATGTTTTCACACTTCTTGAATATAAATATGAAAGATAAAAATGAAAATAACCTAGTATAATATATTTTAAATTAATCTTTCTCTAAATTAATTTTTTCTTTGATTATTAGTGTTTTAAATGCTCCTTCTGCTTTCATTTTTATTTAGAATTTTTAGTATATGTAAGTTGTGATCTTTATACATAACTACAATAGATCAATATGTATTCTTTTTACAGTGCTGTTATGCAAACACTAGAACGATCGGAAATTTTACTCAAGTGGTATAAAATTATTTTACACCAGAATTTTTATTCAAAACTATTTAACTTATTTATTTCATCTCTGTGGAAAAAATTTAACTTATTTTATAAAGAAATTTCTGGTTTGAATCGAAATAATTTTATATGGTAGCGGTCAAAAGGACCGCTGTGATTGTTCTAGTGTTAAAGGTGTTTCATTAGAAAGAAAGTCTATTAATATATAAATGTTTAATAAAGCTCTGTTCAGCGTTTTTAAATGGGTTTCTTGCGATTAAAAAATTTATACACATTTTAACAAAAACCGTTGTAGTAATAATTAAAAAATATATAGACAATATTTTAAAAATTTTAACACAAGGACCATTTTAGAATATTTTTTAAAAACTAATTAATGTATAAAACTAATTTAACAGTTTCATTAAATTTATATTTTCTTACATATTTTTTCAATTTATCGTACAGAGAACTTTGTAGAATTTATTGTTGGAATATGATAAATAATGAAAGATATATATTTTAATCTACCAGCCTTTGAAGCTTTACTAAAAGTTGTTATAAATCAGTACTTACTGTATCTCAATTTAGTATTACATATGAAAACCTTCAAAGTTTGAATTGTTATTCATAATAGTTTGTTATATGATTATTATTGTTAGAAAACAAAAGAATAACATTCATTTGTATTCTATCTGAGCTATACATGCGAACAAGTCTGATACGAAAAGACTCACATGTTAGTGCCATCAGTCTATTGAACAACGCACATTGTACCTGATGAAAACATGCTACATATAGACACTTGATGGATAATTATACGTAAACAAAGCCGTTAAAATTCAACCATAAATTAAGAAATTTTATCCAAAGACGCCAATGTATCCCGAATGACCTTAAAAAACAATATTTCGTTTACACAGACATGAGGTACTACAGCCCTGCTTAAATTAAAAAAACCTGTTAGACCTACTAAATGTTAAGATGAAGCTGAATTTTGGAGCAGAAAAACATGTAAAACCATTAACGGTCTTTTTAATTTTTTGAATTATTACATTAAAGTAATTTATAGACATTTCGTAATCATAGGAAATTTACTTCATTTTTTCAGTTGTTTTAAAGGAGATAAAGCAGCCGTAAAAAATTATAATGAAATACATATTAATCCTAATTATTAAGAGTTGCCAGTGTAAAAAAATGTGAAACCGCTTTCTGCCTGTAAACTTTGAAAAAGGTGTTCCAGTAAATTTTTAAACGCTGCTACATTCTGATGCGTCTGTTTGATTTTCTTCTAAATGGTTCTGAAAATAAAGGAAATGTTTACAGAAGAGTGCGTATTTGTGGCGTTAATGTAAATTTTTGGAAATATTTACCGAAACGTTTCTGAAATAAAATATCCCCTTTTGCAGCTCGCGAATTTCGGAAAAGTTATTTAAGTAATATTTGACACCAGTTGGTCTCTGAGGTTTCTGATTTCTGAATTGTTATGTTTTAATTTGTTTTATTGGTGTAATGTTGGTCTCCTAAATGTATCTTAAGATAAAGAAAGGTTTCCAGAGTCATGGATTACTATGATGTTACACTGGATATTTCTTCAGTATCAGGAAGCGTTTTTGTAATTTGTTATTGTAATAAAAAAACTTCAACATAATTTAAATTAAAAATGTAACTTAAAGAGTTAATGAAAAAGAAAAAATACTGTTCATTTGAATATCATAAGAATCAATTATAAGTATAAAAATGAAGTATAAAAATTTACAGACAGACAGATAGATAAATTATTAATTTGAGTCACTTTCACATTATGTATAATACTTAGAGAAAACACACACTAGTATAATGCACAAAACAATTATATAGATTTACTACCATTAATTGTTTTGTTCTTCAAGTATATTTACTGAAATTATAATGCCGAAACATTCATGTTTGTGTTTCTCCATTTATCAATACTTAGAAACGCTAAAACACTGTAGGAAGATTAAAATTTTTAAAATTACAATTGAAAATATTTAAAAAAGTTAATTAATATTTTTAAATGGACATTTTTCAAATTTTATAATTTCAGATGACATGAAATTTGAAATAAGTTAGTAGTTTCATCAAAAACAAAAAACAAACAAAAAAAAAACATATCGTGACTATTTTGACTATTTGAGGACGTGAGTTTCAAAACGCTCCTTTTCCAGAAAATCAAATTTTGAAAAATCCCTTAAACGAAAAACCTCTGACTGCGTTCATTGATTTTCATTCTAAATCAACATTTTACAATGACAGAAATACAAGATAAAACTAGTTTTTTCCAGATTGTAGTGTTTTTTTCGATGCAAGTTCCCCAATAGAAAAGACTGATAGAGAAAACTCGATTTTTTAAATTTTGAATAAGGCAAGTTTTAGAAGTCACGTCCTCATTTGTAATATGTATATTATGCAAATATTATATATATATATATATATATATATATGTGGTGACAGAGTTTGAACTCTGTACTGCAAAGCCTAGCACATTCTTAAATGAGGCTCTGGACGATTCACCCCAACCTCTGAGCCAACGGAAAAACTGCTGAACTTACAAAAAACTATTGTGAGAAAGATAGAGTTGACTGTTGGTTGCTCGTGAGAGCAGACGTGTTGAAACGTCGCTGTTGGACCGAATACCGGGTCACGGACCTGATTAAGGCGGAATGCCGCCGGCCAGTTATAATTATCATGTTTAATCTAAATGTAAATACCCCATCTGTAAATGCCTCATCCATGTATTCAAGAACATTAAAGTTTAAGATTCCCTCAAGAATCTGCCTGGACTAATTACTTCTAGACACCGACCACAGTGTACATTTATTCGTCAAAATCAATGTGCATTAAATTTCTACAGATTGGCGACCTCGTCTGGGATATTTACATGCAAAGTGTGGATTGAACTTGTACTAAAGAAATTCTGATGTCCTTAAGTTGAATGATGTTCTGAAAAAGAAAAGAAAAGAAAAGTTGCTTTCATCGAATGCTCCGTGAATTGCTGGAAAGAGAAAAAAAAGGGAAAATTCTCATGCAGAAGGTAAGATAAAAAGAGTCAAGTCGTTTCTGTCTTGTGCGTCGATAAAGTCCGTTAATGAAGGAAGAATGTCGGAATTTCAACTGGGTATTTATTTCATCGAAAGATCGAAGTGAGCGTGTTCTGTGATGAATCATTTGTGATCATCGTGAATTCTGAGTGCTGATAAAAAAGTGTGACAAAATTTTCGAGTCTCTGCGAGAAGAAATATACGTTGACCCAATTTTAGCTTCTTCTTTTCTTGTGATAAAATGGGAAAGTGCGATTTTTGTTGTTTCCCAGTACAGTGAGTTTTTGTTGTGTACGCCAGAAGAAAAAGCATATTTAGTTATTTATGCAGAGTGATTTTTTTTTGTTCTGCATTTTTTTTAAATAAAAGAAATCTAGCGGGTCGTCGTACCTTGCTTAGACGTGTCTGCGAAGAGGAAATATAGGAAGGTGTTTTTTTTTGTTTTTTTTTTTTTTTTGCTTCCTAAGAAATACATGTTTCTTTTGCTTCTTTGAAAGAAAAAAGTATTAACGATGTAATTTTTTTTATCTTGTTATTTTTTTATGTGAAAAGAAAGGAATATATATTCTATGAGAATATTTAGAGGGAAGCAAGTTTTTATAAAATTCGTATTCAATAATTATTTTTTTGTATTGTTATATTGTGAAGAAAATGTATATATTTATTTTTTTGTGGAAAAATCTGGTACGAAGTAAGTCTATTTTAGAAAACTGTTAATATTATTATTATATATAGATATATTTGATTTATCGGGTGCTTATATATTATTGATTTATATTAAGATATTTTATTTATGTGTTAATTGGTTAGATATAATTATGGCACACTTAATAAGGTCTAAAAAGATCGATCTGGTTACTGCGGTATTCGAGTTAGTTTTAAGTCCTCCAGATGGTGCTAATAAAAGTCAACTGACTGATTTAATTTTAAAATCCAAAGGGTATAATGAGGATTTAGTAAAAAATTTGCTAGCGGGGATTATAAGCGAAAGGGAAGAGAAAGAAAAATTGTTGCAACAAAAAGAAATCGAAAATCGCGATTTTGAGTTAAGAAAATTACAATTGGAAAATACACAAAATACCCAATTGCATAATCCAATATCTACAATCGCCGGAAAGAGTTCCGATGTTCTAAAATTGTTAAATAGATATAATAAGGAGGAAGAAATTAGCATTTACTTAACCCTTTTCGAACGGCAAGCGAAGCGTCTTGGGATAGAAAAAGATGAATGGGTTACATATCTGTTGGCACTGTTACCGCTTGATATTGTTAGTTTAGTAAATCGTGAAAGTGCAGAACTATCCATTGATTACGAATGTGTAAAGAAAATACTTTTAAGACGTTTCAAACTTACACCAGAGCGATTCAGGCAAAAATTCTTTCTACATAGAAAACAAAATTCAGCGTCATGGAAAGATTTCTCATTTGAAATCGCAAATTTTCTGAATGAATGGTTATTGGGATTACACATATCAACGTTCGAAGAGTTAAAAAATATTTTTATCATTGACCAGATTAGGCGAAAATTGTCCCTAGAAATGAAGGAACACTTTTGTGACGAATTGCCAAAAATTACGAGTGTAGAAGATTTGACCAATAAATTGGATGATTTTGAAACCGCCAGAATTAACTTAAGGAAAACTGAAATTAAGCCCCAAACACGGAATTTAGAAAACGTCAAGGTAGTGAAAATAATAGAGCGTTCCATCGAAATGACATTAGTCGCGTGCTATATGAAAAAAATTATACACATACCCCCAAAGAATTTAAATACAAAAATCCGTTGTTTCAACAGCAATGACTTTTCCCACCGTTTTAGGGATTCCCCCGAAAAAAGGAAAGTCCGGTCTGCTGGAAGTGTAAATTCCTGGCCACAGGTCTGACCAATTTACAAATAATTCTCCTAAAAATGCAAATGCTGCCATAAGCAATATCTCAAATCCGGTTGATAAAATAATAAAAAGCGTGGGGATTTTAGGGAAAAATATGGATGATTTAATTGATACAGGAAGTGACGTCAATATGTGTAGCAACGATACTTATACAACCCTGGGATGTCCTAAATTGCATGAAAATGACTTGGTTTTATCAGGTATTGGTGGTAGCCAAATTACACCCATAGGATTTACGACCGTAAAAATTGAAATAGATGGTTACACAGTGAATGCAGATTTATAAGTCGTAAAAAAATTGAGCCATTCTATAATTTTAGGAAATAACTTTTTGAAACAGGTAAATTTCAATATGTCGGAAAAAGGATTGCAAATTACAGGGAAACGAAAATTGAAGGAAGTTAGGGTGAATTACGTCACTGCTTTCCCCCAAGAAACAATCATGACAAAAACCAGACGGGTCATCTATGTCACACCCAGATTTCATGCGATGTTGCGGTCAGAAAATCAAAACAATCCCACGATAGGAAAAACGATTGCGACAGCTGAATTGGTGAAAAAGGAAGAAACTAGTCAAAATGAAACAGCTTGCAACTTTAGTGAAAAAATAAACATGCAATTAAGCTCTGATAAAAATTGTTTGTTGGAAAGTGAACAGTGTTCCATCCCACAGTTAGACTCAGCGAAAACCACAGATATTTATTTAGCTCAGACAGCTAATTCTATTAATTTTCAGGAAGTTGAGCTAAACCATATTACAAACAACATTATTAAGAAAGAGTTAACGGACTTGATCACTAATTATAAGCCAAACAAGGTTAAGGGCACAGAGTTAAAAGTAAATATAACATTAACTGATGATATTCCGATTGCGCAACGACCGCGTAGGTTAGCATATCCAGAACAGGAATTTGTAGACAAACAAATACAAGAATGGTTGGAAATGGGAATTATAACGGAGAGTAATTCTAATTATGCATCGCCTATTGTGTTAACGAAAAAGAAAGATAATTCCTGGAGATTGTGTGTAGACTATAGACCCTTAAATAAAAAAATAATTAGAGATAATTTTCCTTTACCAAGAATAGAGGACGTTTTAGATAACATTGAGGAAGCGAAGGTTTTTACTACATTGGATTTAAAAAATAGTTTTTTTCATATAGAATTAGCAGAGGAGAGTAGGAAATATGCAGCATTTGTCACGCATAACTCCCAGTACAAATATTTAAAGCTTCCATTCGGATTATCGATTGGCCCCCAGAATTTTCAGAGATATATTCAAGCTGTTTTTAAACAGTTAATTAAAGAAAAAGTAATATTAATTTACTTAGACGATGTCATAGTACTTGCGAAGAGTGAGGAAGAAGCGCTTTTAAAACTGAAACGCGTCTTAGAAGTTGCATCGGATTACGGACTTGAATTTAATTTTGCAAAATGCCAATTCCTTAAACGGAAAATTGAATTTTTAGGCTATGTTATCGAAAACGGAACTACAAGGCCCTCGGAAGCCAAAACTTTGGCAGTAAAGGATTTTCCTGAACCCCGCACCCTTAAACAATTACACAGTTTTCTAGGTTTAACTTCTTATTTCAGAAAATACATCCCACATAACGCAACTATAGCGAGACCTTTAAGTGATTTATTAAAAGCGGGAAATACATTTAAATTTGGAATCCTCGAAAAACAAGCTTTTGAGACTCTTAAAGGAAAACTAGTTAACCCCACAGTATTGCATACATTCCAACGAGGCGCTAGACTAGAATTGCACACCGATGCAAGCGCCATAGGTTTTGATAGTGTCCTACTACAAGAAGATGAAAATAAAAACTTACATCCTATTCATTATATGAGCCGTAAAACTACACCTACTCAAGCAAAATATTCGAGTTACGAATTGGAAACACTCGCGGTAATAGAATCGGTTAAAAATTTCCGAAACTACTTATTAAGCACGAAATTTAAAATTGTGACAGATTGTTCCGCGTTTCAAAAGACAATGGACAAAAAAGACATTACGCCAAAAGTAGCCAGATGGGCTCTATTCTTACAGGAATTTGATTATGAAATTGCCCACCGATCAGGATCCCAAATGAAACATGTAGACGCATTGAGTAGAAATACGGTACTAATAGTTACCCGATCACAGGATGAATTAACATTAAAAATAAAGAATGCACAACAAGAAGACGAACACATACAAGCGATAAAAAAGTTAATTGAAAAAAAATGAAAGTTCAGAATATTTTATAAGAAACGACATCCTATACAAATATGAAAATGATAGAGAACTTCTGATGATTCCTACCAATATGCAAAAGGAAATAATACGCGATGTTCATAACAAAGGTCATTACGCAGTGGCTAAAACTGAAATTATTTTAAAAGAAAATTATTTTATACCCCAATTAAGAAAGCAAATTGAAAGTGTCATTGCCAACTGCATAGAGTGTACAATAAAAAGCAAGGAAAAGGAGAAGGTCTGTTAAACCCGATCCCCAAACAAAATATGCCCCTCGAGACCTATCACATATATCACATTGGTCCCATGCCTTCTACGAATAAAAATTACAACCATATTTTTACTGTTGTGGACGCATTTACTAAATTTGTTTGGCTATACCCCGGTAAAACTACAGCCGCTAAAGAAGTGATCGATAAATTGACCCGACAACATGATATTTTCGGAAATCCATCGCGAATCATTACCGATAAAGGACCAGAATTTACCTCTGCTGATTTTGAGAAATATTGTAAGGAAGAGCATATTCCCATAACAACAGGGATACCTAGAGGAAACGGTCAAATAGAGCGAATGCACAGAATTCTTATCCCAATTTTAGCAAAACTTAGCGTAGAGGACCCCACTAAATGGTACAAATTTGTTGCGCCTGTGCAACGTATCATGAATAGTACGGTATCGAGGAGTACAAAATTTACACCTTTTGAATTACTGACAGGAACGAAACTGCGGAAGAAAACTGACCTGCAAATCAAAACACTGCTACAGGATGAGGAATTAAATTCGTTCATATCGGAAAGAAATTCGAATAGAGAAATAGCTAAGCAAAACATACTAAAAATTCCACAGGAAAACGTGAGAACGTATAACAAAAAGCGAAAAAAGGCCAAAACCTATAAACTCGGTGATTTGGTGGCCATTCAAAAAACACAGTTTGGGACAGGAACCAAACTAAAGCCTAAGATTCTTGGTCCCTATGCAGTAGAAAGAAACGATCACTATAACGTGAGTAAAGTTGGACACCATGAGGGTCCAAATACGACCTCGACGGCTGCAGATCACATGAAGCCTTGGACTTCTACTGTCTAAGACGAAATATTTGAGCTTTAAGTGATTTTTGTGTTTTTTTTTTTTTTTTTTTTTTTTTTAAACTGTGTGTTATTGATATCTTTTTTTTTTTACTATTATGAATAAACTGTGCAAAGAACTGCTTCCAAGTGACAAGCAGAAAAACTTTATTATTTTTCTAACTCTAAAAATATTGGTCAAGGACTGAAAACTTTTAAAATGCAGTATTTAGTGGTTGATTTTACTATTATTTTGTTTTATATATTGTTTGTGATTTTTTTTTTGTGAATATATTATACGTTCTGGAAAAAGTAGTCCAGTACCAGTCAGGTATGTAAAGGAGATGGGTGACTGGGAGGACCCAGCCCTGTCAGGTAGGCCAAATTGTGGTGACAGAGTTTGAACTCTGTACTGCAAAGCCTAGCACATTCTTAAATGAGGCTCTGGACGATCCACCCCAACATCTGAGTCAACGGAAAAACTGCTGAACTTGCAAAAAACTATTGTGAGAAAGATAGAGTTGACTGTTGGTTGCTCGTGAGAGCAGACGTGTTGAAACGTCGCTGTTCGACCGAATACCGGGTCACGGACATGATTAAGGCGGAATGCCGCCGGCCAGTTATAATTATCATGTTTAATCTAAATGTAAATACCCCATCTGTAAATACCTCATCCATGTATTCAAGAACATTAAAGTTTAAGATTCCCTCAAGAATCTGCCTGGACTAATTACTTCTAGACACCGACCACAGTGTACATTTATTCGTCAAAATCATTGTGCATTAAATTTCTACACACACACACACACACACACACACACACACACACATATATATATATATATATATATATATATATATATATTAGCATTTATTGAAATTGCAGAAAATTAAAAATAGATTAAAAATCTTGCCAGATTTAACTACCCTAGGGGATCCAACCTGGGCTTCCCGGGTTAGAGGCCATAGTTGAAAACATTAATTTTTATTGATCACTAAAAGATTTTTTACATTTAAAATATTTTTTTAGATTTCCCCGTAACAACACCAAAAAGATTTTTAAACGAAAAATATAAATTATTTATTCAAATACTACTTTGAAATTCATTAAATGCAATACTACCGTATTAGCTGCATGTCAGGAGTTAATAGTCGAAAAAATGTCCAAAGATTTCGCTTCTTAGATCTGCCTTTTTAAAATCTCATAATTTCAGTGGTTTAAGCGCATAGTTAAATTACATATCTATTACATTTGTGTTTTATTTATGTGAATTTATTATTTAATTTAATTATTGATGAAGTTTTAATTTCGTTCTGAAATATTACCCGGAAACAAGGACTGATTTATATACAGTGTTTTAAATGCAAACGGATTTATCTTTCGTAATCGGGCTGCACGCGATAGACTAAGAAAAAATTTATGCTTCAAAATTTTTTTCAAAACCAAAAGAAAAGAAAATCAGTAAATTGAAATGAAGTTTTCAAACAAATTACATTTTAAAAGAGCATCCCTTTTCCTTGTTCGACGTTGTACAAATTGGAATTGTGTGATATTTGGAAGTTAAAAAAGTTTTAGTAAAAGCAAAATTTATTGGCCAGGTGCTGCGAACGTGAATATGACGCCAATCTTACTCACGTCTATGTTTTTGCTTTATAATATAGATTTAAAACAAACATGTATCTCTAGCAAGATTTTTTTTTCCTGCTATCAGGGGTCCCAGAATAGTATTTTTTGACTTATTTAATGACAGAATTTATGACATTTAAATAAGGACAAGAATGCTAATAAAATTTAGTAGTAGCAATCGGCCATTTCTGGCGCAGCGCTGGCCACATCTGTGCTATAAATTATTTTTTCTCACGTCTTCTTCATGTTTGATGCCAGCAATAAAAATAAAACTAGAAAAATTAATATAAATTAGAAAAGTTGACAATTAAAAATTTTCATAAGTGTATCTTTTCTGCTTAATATACAATGAAACATTAATGCAGCTATATTACCACTGTAACGCAAATTTTGGAACAATTATTTATAAATTAGTGATAATATATGATGTGTTTAAATCTAAAAATACAATCGGCTTCATGCTAATCTTAATATGTATATTTGTTTATTAGGATGAGCCAAGCGAATTCTCTACTAGGCTACACAAATTACATTTTGTCGTACACTTTACAAAACACTATTCAGTATTTTGACTTGAAATTAAAGATAAAAATAAATTATTATCTGGAGATTTGCACAATATATATATATATATATATTACAGAATAAGCTTAAAAGAATTATTATTTTAATTAATTTATTTTACATGTTTTTCCATTACAAACGCATTTTTGCAATTACAAAATGAAACAAGTATATTTTCAGAAAAGAAAATAAATCATGTAGTTAGTAATTATAGATAGAATCATGATTAATTAAATAGTTTCGCGATTTCTTTTATGAAGTTTTTAAAATACTCCTTTTTATGAAAATTATAGCATATTTTAATTATAAAAGTACTTTTCAGTGTTAAGAATTCAAATACACAATTTGTTCTTATTATGTCAAGTCATTTACGCAGACTATACTTACACATTTTAAAAGAATTCAATTATGATTTCTTTTTTGTAAAGTGGCAACAAAAGAATTGTAAACAAATAAAATTAATTGTTAAATTCGTCATATCATAAATAAAAAGTTCCAAGGAAATTGTCAGTTATTTGGCTGAATTTACATTTCTAAAATTAAAATGCACCGAAACATAAAATAACGTTTTTGCTTAACACCTTGATGGACACATGTATATTATATATACCACTTAATTTAAATTCCCAAATGCCACATTGGTACCAGAATTTAAGAATTAAATTTTGCTTTGTATTATGTAAGCAAAGAAAAGCTTTTGCTTACTTTTATGTAAATTTATTTTTAAATACCGGTGTCATTCAATCTTTTTAACATTTTAGCAACAGAAGTACTTTGCCCCTCAAAGGGTTAATAAAGATGCAAAAATAATATAAAAAATATTGTTACTTTCAAATATTTATCTTATTAAATAATGCTTCGCGTATCTAAACAAATCATGGCTTCTGCTAATATATATAAACTTTAAAAACAATGGATAAAAACGTCCTTTATTATATGAAGACTTAATAAAACTCGCACTGATGATACTAAAGATTTAAATTAAATATTTTTTCTTTCCTTTGAATAGGTAAATTTATTTTCTTTTTTATGAATATTTATTTAAAAAATTTCATACATTTCATGGAAACAGTCTTGCCCGATAACGTAAGGAAAACGTGATCAAGTGACCGAGTGCTATCTGAATATGTCTGCGTTCACGGAAGGAAGCGTCAGGCTGTATTAACGGTCATGAAGATGGGTGGTTCTTGTGGGACGTAAGGAAATGGAATTCTCTTGTACCTCAAAGATGTGAGACGTACTTTGATGATGCTAGACGAAGAGGCCGCTCCCTTGTGGTGTCTATCTTCTCCCATACACAACTTTCGCTAATTAGGACGACCTCAGATTCCGATATACCCTATGATGTTTGCGTCTAGGAGAAATGTCGAAATTTGAAATCACCATAAAAAGAATGTTGCTGTTTTAATACCATTATAAAATCTCTGGTTTTAATCCAACTTCCCTAGAGAAACGTAAATAAATGTACAGAAGCAGAATAGAACTCTCTACCGCTGCCATATATTAGTCATCTCGACAGTAAAATCACGTGATTACATTAATGTTGCGTAAAATTAGTCAGGTCAAAATGATCTTGTAATATTTCATAAAAACGTATCTGTAAGAAACTATTTATCGTAGCAATTTAAGGCTTAAACTGTTGCATATCCAACTTTCAGGACAGAGTATGGCATTCTAAATTGTAAAATATAAAATATCTTTTACATAAGTGATTATCTGAATTAATTTTAAACTATGTGCACCATAATGAAGGAAGAATTTATTATTTATTCTTTTTTTAAGTAAAACGTGTAAGATGTATATGTCAATAAAAAATCATTATATTTTTATTCGAATTGCAATAAGACTATTCTGTGGAATTAAAAAAAATCTAACATTTTTGTAAGTTTAACTAACTTTTAGCTATAATGCAACATATGAAAGGAAAACATTTTCTACTTCCTCTTTTATATCGATGGTGATATTCATGATGTCGTCACTATCATTGTTTTTACTCTGGTTCCACATTTTAAAACCATTTAGAATAAAATGAATAGGGATATTCTTTAAAATGCTATCAAAAAAAATTTGAACATCTATGTAAAATTTCTTGTAAAATTATGCTTCTCGATTAACTTTCAATTTTTATAATTGAAATTTTCGCAAATTAATTTTGATTCAATTTGTAATAGCTATTCTTAGCAGATTTGATTTATTTTTCTAAAAAAATTTTCAACTATTGTAATAGAAAAAATTACATATCAATGGTTTTTTTTTAATCATTTAAAAGTAATCAAAAATATTTTATAATAAAATTTAAGTAAATAACTTGAAGTTCATTTCAGATATATATCTTAAAATTAGAGAAAATAGAAATTTCCAAATTTAAAAAATGTTGTTTCTTTAGAAATACGTTTTAAGAATGCTTACTTTATATACTTTTAAGAATATTTCCATTACCTCTTCACCTTAAATTCCCTATTTTGTGACATCGTTAATACATAATATTTTCCCATTTTTCTTTCTTTTCTGAATTAATGAGTGTCGAATAAATTACAAAAGAATTCGGGAAAAAATATTAACTGTCTTCAATGCTCTTTCCATACTAAAACAAAATTACTGATAACTGAAAACTAGACTCTGAAAAAGATAGGGAGATTTATTTAAAAGCAGTTATTTTTATGAAAATGGTGCAATTAACTTTTTAAATATGGCTTGAAATGCAATTTACAGCAATAAACAAGAAAGGGAAATAAACTCCGTGACGTGTTTGATCGTGAAAGAATTATTAAATAGATTTTTCTTGGTGTAAAATTAATATTTTCTTAGAAACATTTTTCTGTGAGTTCTTTTGAAATGCTTTCAAATAAGTAGAAAGACTAAACTTTACTTCCGTTCTGTTTCGTGAAAAAAAAGAAAAGAAAAAAAACTGGCAACCGGACATTTTCCAGTACCAGTATCAGTTTCAAAATAAGTACTTTCTACAAAGGTGACATCAGGTTTTATATCATTTTCAATAGATTTGAAGTAAAAGACATTGTTATAATACTTATAATGAAAATAGTTTCCGTTAAAAAGCTAAAAATATACAAAAAATTATAATTAAGCATTGTCTATGTCTAAAGTGTTTTCCATAATAAGTCTAAACACTCAACTCTTTTTAAAAATAAAATTTGTAATACTAATTCTAAATAAATTGACCTGATCGCAATATTAAAGAAATTTAACTTATGGTTATGTTATCTGAATGTCATATGAACACTCAGGAAAAACGGCGGTAGTCATGAATAATTAGATCATAGTTATTCTTCGGTATTTCTTTAACACGAAAACAGTCGACTATTTTACCCAAGTTTTATAAATAAGTGTTTCACAGCAGAATTTTTATTTTAATCTAGTTAACTTATTTAACGAGTCTATTATTGTGCTGCATACATATCTTATGAAGAAATTTCTCGTCCGAATCGTCAATTATAAATATGGAAGGGGGTCAAAATGACCTCTAATGACTATTGTTATAATACTTATAATGAAAATAGTTTCCGTTAAAAAGCTGAAAATATACAAAAAATTATAATTAAGCATTGTCTATGTCTAAAGTGTTTTCCATAATAAGTCTAAACACTCAACTCTTTTTAAAAATAAAATTTGTAATACTAATTCTAAATAAATTGACCTGATCGCAATATTAAAGAAATTTAACTTATGGTTATGTTATCTGAATGTCATATGAACACTCAGGAAAAACGGCGGTAGTCATAAATAATTAGATCATAGTTATTCTTCGGTATTTCTTTAACACGAAAACAGTCGACTATTTTACCCAAGTTTTATAAATAAGTGTTTCACAGCAGAATTTTTATTTTAATCTAGTTAACTTATTTAACGAGTCTATTATTGTGCTGCATACATATCTTATGAAGAAATTTCTCGTCCGAATCGTCAATTATAAATATGGAAGGGGTCAAAATGACCTCTAATGACTGTTCTAGTGTTAAAGAACATTGACTATCATGCTCCACTCCTTTATGTCAATCTTTAATTGAAGAGCTCAGGTAATAACTCATTCCTTTGCGTCACTTGCCACCTTTATCACCTGAGCTCTACAATTGTGTTTTTTCAAACACGATTATCTTTCTTCAGTGCTTTATACCCAACTTCAACTGTGTTTGTTAAACACAGTTGAAGTTGGTAATTACACACAGTAATAACAGTATATAACACACTAATTACATACAGTTCATAATTGATACACAGTATTAATTTTTACATTGATCTAAGGTTGCCAAACGATAGTATACCTCTCAAGCTAACAAGGGTACTGTCGTTTCAAATTTTATAAAAATGGACTATCATTTCTTTCTCCTTTGACATTTTATATGCAAAAGAAAAAATAAATATGTATGTGTAAAAGAGAAAGAAAGACAACATTTGTACATCTTGTATAATAAGAAATAAATGTCAATGAAGTCATAAACCCAGTTCGAAATATTGTATACTATTAACAAAACTATAGGAAAACTATTAACACCTTTATCTACTGATGGTACTTATAAGTACCACTCACTTTACATCCCATAGTGAATATTATTAATATTTTAATAGTACTTTGCAAAAACAACCTTTTAACTCCACTTCATCCGGATACATGGCAGAAGTAGTTCTAGGATTGTTATTTTAGCGAGGAAGGAGGCAGTCTTTGAAACAGTCGATGTGTTTTGTGGCGACATTTTGTACAGATTGCCAAGCTCGGCTTTTTATTGCTGCAAACACAGTAAAGGATAAGTGTTGGAATATACTTGTGTTCTCATCATGATCTTAGAATACAAATTGATTAGCTATTTTAGGTGAACGGTATATGTATTTGATTTAACAGTTGAATTACTCGGTGGTATTTATAAGTATCGTCAGTACACTGGGTGTTGGAGAAAAACTTCTTGTTTGCTTTTCGTCTGTGTAGTTATCCATCGTTTTCATCTGCTTTAAAACGTAATCACTAAAATGTAGTGTAGTAAAAATTTTCCTAGTATTTTTTTTTCTGTTTCATTATTATTTATTATAGGAAAGCGAAAAAGTTAGGCACCGACTTTTTTTTGTTATGCTAGAAATGGCATATGCAAATTGATATATTGCAAATGTGGAGATGCGAGAGAACATGTTGTCCCTGGAATATAGACGTCGAAACATAACTAAAAGACTGCTAACAAGATCGAAACGAAACAAAACAAAACAAAACAAAAAAAAAAAACAGTTTTTTAACCCTTTCAGGGGCAAAAGATTTTGAATGCTAACGTGTTGAAATAAATGATTGGCACAGGAATTTGCCAAAAAATTATTTGTAAATAAGAAAAAGGCTATATTTCACATACTTATTAAATCGAAAATATTTTACCACAATTCTGGTGCCATTTGAAATACCTTGTGGGATTTTCTGTAACGATAATATTTCAGTCATAGTGTACTGTCGGTACTTTAAAGTACCACTTTAATTAATTACCTCTAAGGAATTAAATTTCACACGGGTGAGTATTTTTTCTATGGTTATCCTTTAATTTTCATTGTAGTAACTGGAAAAAAATTACATGAAAAAAATTGAAGTAGATAAAGTGTTAACAGAAAATACTTCTTTAAGATTTTCTACGTTTTTAATAGAATTTTAATGTCTTAGGGGATTGCTGCCTGAAGATTTTTCAGATTTCAAATCTTTCTGTCCAATGCTAGTGTGTTTACTCTTTTATGATGCTTTGTTTACTTTAAATGTAAATTTGCACTACTTAATCTTTAAAATCTCGTTAAATCTCAGCTAAAATGTGTTTGGAGACCATGTCAATATCAAGAAACGCATATAAAAATTTTAATGAAATTGTTGTTATAACAATCAAAATAAGTATATATCCTTTACCATTTTTCCAAGTTTTCCTGTAAAGTCATAAATGTTATACTTAGAAAATCTGAATTGGCAGGAAATTAATTTTTAGTTTTAATCTAAAATATGGATACTTAACTTTTGCCATTTTGATATGTTTTCTCATAACACTTTGACTGCCAAGCGAAAATTCCAAATATTCACCATGGGCCCAAAAAATGTTCTGGAAAATATTTCATTCTCCACAAAACTTAGCTCATAGAATCAGCACATATATCAAGTTGCGCAAACCAAGCAAACCTAACACATCGCAGAGAGCTCAACAATCAAACTCCAATACGATTTTTATGTAACTCATATCGTTTTTGATAGTCAAGGTCTGTTATGTTGAAACACCATGGCTATCATATCTGATAGCCAGTGTCCCAACGGAAACATCACTGGCTATCACACATCATAGCCATGGCAATCAAAGTGATGTGACAGTCAAATGTGAGAATGATGTTTGCAGGTTGACCATGCTTATTTTAATGTTCACCAAATAATTAAATTTTTCTATTTATGAAATGGATAAATTTTATTGCTATTTAATAATTAATATTTCAAACACTGTTTATTTAAAAGTAATTTTTAAAAAAAAGCATGGGGTTTGCATGTTACAAAATATAATAAAAAATACAAAGCAATAAAATGTGCAAACTAGCGTATGTTTCTCCTTCGCTGCGCAACCCGAGAGTTTCTCGGGCAACATAAAAGTAGCAAAATTTGCGCAACCCGAGATGTCATCGGGGATGCATTTTCTCCGTCTAATTAACCCGCCTTGATCATTCACACCGCTTATTTTTTTATTGTAAATTTTGCCTTATCTAATCGGAGCATTTTCCCGATTAAATCAGACGAAAATTTTTGTTTTGAAAAACCGGTGGCAAAAGAATAAAAATTCTTAAAAGACGCTCGTCGCGAAGGAATAAAGTACGCAATTTTTGATGCTATTTTGATAAAACAATTACGCAGCGAGAGGGTTAATATTAATTGGTTCATATTTAAATAATATATATTTATTTAACCACCCGCTAAAATATAATAAAAAATTTTTCTCTAAAATTTTTTTACAAAATAAATTTAAATATGACATAAAATGATGCTGTTGTTATTTAAATTTCAAGTGTTATTTTCAAATTTAATATATGGCTCTTTATGATATAATCAGTCACATATATTTATAAATTACTCCCGGGCAAACACAGAGCTATCGGTAAGCAATCGGCCGACAGCCGCTTGCCACTACCGGCGCTATTGGCATGATACCGGCTGCCGCTACCGGTTCCGTATCTTTTTTTATGCGCCGCACGAATGCGGCCCGATTCATGAGGCACACAGTCGGTCCGGTATCGTCTTTACACAATGCCGAAAGCAGGCCCATAACTAACCTTACGAATGCCTGCCGCAGCCCGACACCAGCGTAAATTTAAAAAAAAAAAAAATCCGTTTTGATAGCGTAATTTATGAGCCATCTTGGCATGTATATTTGTTAATATTTCAAAGAACATATTTCCGCGCTGGGTTCGATCTGACGCTCCAAGCACAGAAGGTAAACGCTTTGACCACTCGGCCACTGAGCCTTGTTGAGTAGAGGTTTCTATGGGATAATAAGGAGAAGGCATTTTGATAAGTGATGTTTTGTCGTTATAGGTAAATAGTAGATGGGAAAATAAGAATTCTGAAGTGTTTCAAAGTTTTTATTTTGCCGTCCTATGCGCGTGTATTTGAAAGTTAATTTAATATTTAAATGAACGCAATAACTATTTTAGCGAATTACTTAAAGCAAACGAATTAGTTTTTTCTTATAAATTTAAGAATAATTAAATGTTTAATAAAATAAATAATTTTTGGAGGTTTTGTTCAATTAATGCAATTTTCTTATTAGGAATTATAATGTAATTACATGCGTTGTGTTAATTCATATTTTTAACACGGAAAAAGTTATTTTATTAAATAATTAGTTGGTATTTAATAACTTTCAATTAGAATACGAATTCATTTTATGTCTTTTGATTATATAAAGTAGAACATACTTTTAATGATTATGTTGCAATATTAATTTGTTACTTAGCAATATTTTTAAATTTTAAAATAAAATGAAAATATTAATTTATAGATATTTTTTCTTTTGGTAGATAATTTTTTAAATGGGCGATATTTCTGAATTTTTCTTATGAATTAAAGAATGCTTAAGTATTTAATAAAATAAGTGGATTTTAGCGCTTTTTCTGTTAATACAATTTTCTTTTTAGGAATTATAATACAATTAAATGTGTTAATTTAACAAATACATATTTGTAACATAGAAAAACTAATTTTAATAAAAAAAATAAGTTGGTAATTAATCACTTTTATATGATGTAAATTTCCAACTGAGCGAAAAATGTCCGGACCAGGATTCGAACCCGGGACCTCCTGGCTGAAGCCGCCAGTGCTCTGCCATCTGAGCTATCCCGGACGATTCTGGTCGAACTCTTTCACCCAGCTAACCTTGATGATTACAGCATCTGGTCAGAAACCTGGTTCAGCTCAACAGAATAAATCACAGGTAATGGAACTCCAGAAATCGCTGGAAACGAAGTTACACTAGATTAATATTAACACAATTATTCTAATTGGTAAACAAATCATATAAGATGTAAATTTCCAACTGGGCGAAAAATGTCCGGACCAGGATTCGAACCCGGGACCTCCTGGCTGAAGTCGCCAGTGCTCTGCCATCTGAGCTATCCCGGACGATTCTGGTCGAACTCTTTCACCCAGCTAACCTTGATGATTACAGCATCTGGTCTGAAACCTGGTTCCATATGATTTGTTTACCAATTAGAATAATTGTGTTAATATTAATCTAGTGTAATTTCGTTTCCAGCGATTTCTGGAGTTCCATTACCTGTGATTTATTCTGTTGAGCTGAACCAGGTTTCAGACCAGATGCTGTAATCATCAAGGTTAGCTGGGTGAAAGAGTTCGACCAGAATCGTCCGGGATAGCTCAGATGGCAGAGAACTGGTGGCTTCAGCCAGGAGGTCCCGGGTTCGAATCCTGGTCCGGACATTTTTCGCCCAGTTGGAAATTTACATCTTATATGATTTGTTTACCAATTAGAATAATTGTGTTAATATTAATCTAGTGTAATCACTTTTAATTAGAATAATAATTCATTTGATGTCATTTGATGATTTAATGTAGAATATATTTTAATGACTATGTAGCAATATTAATTATTTTACTTATCAAAATTTTTTAATTTAAAAATAAAGTAGAAATATTTTTTTTTCATTTGGTAAATAATTTTGTAGAAGGGGGAGATTTCTGAATCTTTCTTTTGAATTTTAATGCTAAAAAGGTAATGAAAAAAAACTTTTAATAATTTGAATTTTAAATAAATTAAGAAACTTAGCTATTGCTTTTAAAATGAATATATAGTTAGAAAATAATTTGAATTAACTTATGTAGAATATTTTTTTCTTTCTTCGTTTAAGTATATAATAAATAATAATTTTATAGAACGATTAAAAAAAAATCTTTTCATGATTCAAATAACTGTAAATCCTTTTTAAAATGAAAAAAAAAAACTATTTTTTTAAATAATTAAATATAGGCAAATACTAAACAAAATAGATTTTGCTATCCAACGTACACTTTATTCACAAATTAAAGATGCTATAAAAAAACACATGAATAAAATAAATTTCAACGTTTCAGTTTAATCTTTAAAACCATCATCAGGAGTAAAATTTTCTAAAATACAAATCGGCAGGAAACAATCAGTACGCTACATCTTAAAAATTAAATTCAAATATAGGCTATTATAATTATTATAAATATAGGCTATTTTTGACAAATTTTCTGTTTATCACTGTTAGAATTTTATATGAAATATATGGTAATAATATAACTCTTATCAAAACTCAAACTCGCACAAAATTAAAAAAAAGAAAAAAAAATGTCAGCTAAGACTAAAAATTCCGAATTCGGACCGATGCATAGTGGGGAAAATCCCGAAAATCTGGCCAAAAGTCGAAATATAAAGTTACTATTTAGGGAATTTTAACTATAGAGAAGGCTAGAATAATATTTGGAAGATCAAAATCTATATGTATAAAAATTTTTTCGTTTTACCTTGATAACCTGCATCATTTCAAAGGTGACGCTTGGAGAATTCTCATCTGAGGCGAACGAAAAGAGCAAAACAATGGTTCCTCTAAACACGTGCTACATTTTCCCATATCAACCGATTTTAATTCTTTAAAATAGATCCACATTATGATAGTGTGTAAATTATTTGCACGTGTTACAAAAATTATATTAAGCACATAAAAATTAATAATTTCATGATTATTTTTTATCAAAATTTTAATATATTATTTTAATGCTTTCAAACATCAAAAAGTTTATATGTTCCGCAATGTTCCACAACGAAATTTAGGAAAATATTAGCCCCTGGACTATATCTAATGAATAATGAAAAAATCAGCTGCCATAAACTGCCATTCTACATTTCGTACAGGTTTTTGCAACAAGCAAAATTGTCACTTTTTTAGTCGCTTCGAAAACTCAAATTTATCTGGCAAACATTTTTGAAATATTTAGATTATTCAATTTCGTGATATTATTATGTATTATATTACAAATAAGCATAAATTAATTTGATAAGCAAGACTAGTAACAAAAAATGAAAATAGTTCTCTATCATCGATCCGATAGAAACACATTTTCTTATCTTTATAGGTAATAATTTTGTTTATTCTATTATAATTAGAATAATTGTCTTATCAATTGCGATATTTCCTTGATCATACTGCTTTTATCAATGCAAACGTAAATTATTAAGAATCTGACTTCCGAGAACTGGAGCAATCTGAATTTAATTTGCAAGTGTTGATGTGATGATTCGTCTGGTCAAAGAACTTTTAAACAAAGATTTAGCGATGATGATGGTAGGAAATCAGGTTCAGATATCTTTTACACTTCTCTCGTGCCACTAGAACTCGTATGTGTTGCAAAAATTTCAGAAATCATTATCTAGAAAAATTCGGAAACTTCATCTCCTCGATTTTTTAGGCCATCAGTATCCATTTTTTGAACGAAAATACGGAAGCTACTGTCAATGAAAAGGATTATATTACAGATTAGAAGAGTAAACTTATTCCTCTTAAAATAATCATTGATAGAAAATAAGTAGACTTTAATTACAAACTTAGTTAACGATGATTGATGGTAACATTTTTAATGCCATTACTAGTAATTTGTCAACTCAATGTTGTTATCTAAGTCAGCTTCAAAACAGTTTAATAACCTTGATGACCTTTTCAATCTATAAGTGAACGGATACCATTTATAAATTGGGATGATCTTTTACGTGCCTATATAAGATGTTTTGAGTGTTGCTTGCATTTGGCATACTAACTCAACATAAGGAAATGGCAAGCGCGCACTCCTGGCGAAAAGAAGAAAACTGAAATTGTAAAACGAAATATACAAAAAGGATTTCGTTTACAATTAAGACTACTCGTCGATAAACCAAAGCCTGGATTTGGAAGCACAAGTGATGACAATTCAGCTCGTCGATTCTTTGAAAACGCAATTATTTCTACTCTCACAATGAGGGTAGACTAAGATTTCATCAAATCATTCCACGTCATATTACAGGTAATTTATTGACATTCATTTGATCAATTTCGAGGATTGTTGTTTACACACAGCTCTTAAATTCGTTGCACTGTATCCCTGGTTCTGTATGCCAACTTCAATGCACAAACTATACTTATTCATAGCAAAGAAATAACAGTTTCCTCGTTATTTCCAATTGGACAAATTTCGGAAGACACTCAAGATTCCTGCAACAAATGGATCAAAAGGTATTGCGAAGATTTCTCGCTAAAACGCAGTAGGAAGAAAACAATGGAATATTTTTTACGGCTTTTAATGTAATCAGATTCCATCATTTCAAGCTTATGTGAATTATAATAGAAGAAACAAGGATCATTGTCAATTGAGGCACAGCAACTTCTGTAAAATATTTCGACACCTTCCCTTCTAAAGAATCTACTTATTATAGGGCAATTCCACAGAAAATCATCATTTTTTTGTGGGGGGGGGATGAAATTTAAAATATGTTTAATTTAATGGTATGATTGGAAAATTTGATATTTTTCTATTCTATAGAAAAATCCTAATAAAAAGGCATTGTAAATTACAGTTTACAAACTAAGTTAAGTACCATTATTTTTTTGTAAAGACATAATGTTATGTCAGTTACACAATAAAAGTTACGTCAGTTACACGTGTAAATGCCATTTTTTTATTATTCAGAAATTAATTAAATAAGTTACTGTTATAATTTGGCATTACTTAGTGTTGTTGAGAACATTAAATCACTTTTTGAACTGGATAGTTTTGATAATTTTTACACTTCAATGAAGGCAGAAAAAATGTTTGTATATTTTATGTTACGTCAGTTACAGAATTTTGAATTGCAATTTTTGGGACTCAAAGATAGATTGAAATAATCTGCAGGTATATAGATATTAAGACCTTTGTAAGAAATATTTTAAATTGTAAAAATTTGTTCTAGCTTTATTAGTAAATTTTCTACATAGATTTTAAAACAAAATTTGTTGATAAAAAGTTACGTCAGTTACGATGCAATTTCCCTATACTGAAAATTATTCGGAAGAGAAATTTTAGAATATGCTTTCACTTTATTTTAATAATATAAAAATTAAAACTTGTAATATTTTACGTCTCATTAATGTACTTAATTGTGTTTCATAAATAAAAATTCATCGTTTAATTTCGATTAAAATTATCTTAGTTCCTTGAAAATTCCGTGTAACGTTTAGCCTCTAAACTTCATATTTTATTTAAATCTAATTGTTTTTTTTTAATTCACCAAGTAAAAAAAAAAAAAAAAAAAAAAATTAAATTTTGTATCGCATTTAACATCCTCAAAATCACCTGTATACGAAATTTCATAGAAATTGAATAACTTTCAAAGCATTTTAACATATATTCCACCATATTGGATGCGCCATTTTGTCTTTTATAATTTGAACTTTAGAATCATAATCAGCATCCTGAAAAACACCTGTATACAAAGTTTCGTAAAATTTGAATAGCATTTTCATATTTTGGCCAGCTTTTCTGGATTTTGCCCCACTGTGCGATGTGGGCAAATCTAATCGGGCCACTATCAGAAATTACATATCGGTCCTGTGTCACTTTCCGGTGCAAGTTGTTTGCCGATATGTAACCATAAGGGGAGCGAATACGGTAACAGGCAGTCAAACAAACAGATTCTTAAGTTTCAGTAGCCGACATGCTGCCAACACTTCACCGAAACCAGTGTGCTGATGCCGGCACTTAACCGACACCGCCGTTTGCGGTCCGATCGTGTGCCGAAAGGTATGTGTTTGCTGGGTCGATACTTTTTCAGTTCGTTGAATTAAAACTAAAATTTTAGGTGCATACTTTTCCGTTTTCCTTGTTTATATAAACATGTAATAGATCTAATGGAATGTAATATTTATTTCAAAATCTGAAACAAAGAGACCGGGATGAGATTATAATAAAATTAACTAAAATTTCTATTTAACAATTTAATTTTACGCATCAAAATTCAATTACAAGGTGTGACTATTAAATAACGAGATTAATCCTGTAAAATATTTTATTTTACATGCATACATATTTAGTTATAGCCCCTTCAATTTGCGAATTTTCCATTGTTTGAAACTGTATTGGGAGTTTTCTTCTGTGAGCTCTTTCATCACGCGTTCCGCTTTTTCTTTCGCAGCTTCAGAGGATTGAAATCTGGCTCCTTTTAATGCAGATTTGACCTTGGGGAACGGATAAAACACACATGGTGCCGGGTCAGGCGAATAAAGTTGATGGCCCAAAACTGGGATGTAATACTTGGCTATAAACGTCTTGACAGACAAAGCAGTGTGAGTCGGTGCGCTGTCCTGATGAAGCACCTATGACATGCTCTTCCACAATTCGGATCGTTTTTTTCTCATTTGGTCACGGAGTTTGGAATGGACCTCAAGATATTGATGTTGATTAATAGAATGTTGATTAATGACCTTTGAGAATCCAGTGAAGGTACACAATCCCATGGATATCGAAAAAAATCTCTGTTGTTGACATGGAAGGGCGACATGTGCGAATATCATCTTCAATGTCTTCTCGGCCATCTTGAAAACGCTTAAACCACTCAAAATCCTGCACACGTGATAAACATTAAAAGCTGTATACTTCTCTTAACAAATGGTGAGATTAAGTAGCGCATTTTCCATGTTTAAAAAGACATTTCATACTAATTTTTTGCTCTTTTAAAACACTCAACATTTTTCCGGCAAAACACTAAAATAGGGTCCAAAATAAACGAATGTCACGGCCAGACTAATTGAAATACAGCCAATTTAGAGGTGGTAATCGTTATTGGAAGCATTGCTCTACACACCTGCTGGTCGTACGAATTTGTTGCATGTGCAGTTCTTCTGTAGAAGCATTAGTCTCGTTATTAAATATCCACATCACGTATTTCAATGTTTAAACGTCTTCCAACGTAGAAACTGCTTCACTATATGAAACAATGTCTTTAGCGTATTAAATTTATGTATTTATTTTATAATTTTACGGTCTGTTTTATGCCAATACGTCAATACCTGTAACTTTTAAAATACAGGAAGGAAAATTTATAATTTACACAGAAAACTACACACAGTATTTACAAATAAAAAGTTGAAAAATTTGCGAATTGGCGCTGTAAACTCTTGGTGATTTAAAATGACAAAAATGTATTATGTATTGTAATTGTGTAAGTAATTTAATTGTTAAGTAAGATTAAGTAATTTTTTTCATAAGATATTTTTTCCCGTGCAGATATTTTTCTTTCCTAAAAATACTTTACTTAATTAAATAACAGTATAAGACGTATATCGAAAATATTGTATTTTCTTATTAAAAAACTTATAATAATTTTTGCTACTAAATAGTTTTTATTTAGTTGTTAATAAAACCAAATACAAATGGTTAAATAATTTTTCGTTAATTTTCCACAACTTATGTATAAGTGCAGATCATTAACGTATAATTGTCAGCTGTTCCTATAATGTGTATTTCTATTGGTATTCACTCCTCCAATAAAACGTAAAAAGAAGTATCTAGGGATAATGTCTTTGAAATATCTTAGATCTTGCCCCTCAGAGTTTGTTATTATTCCTAAGTAATATATATAATGTATATATATATATATATATATATATATATATATATATATATATATATATATATATATATATATATATATATATATATATATATATATATATATATATATATATATATATATATAATCATTAATTAAGCATTACTGACCACCATCAATAATTGTGATAGTATGAATGAATTTACAGCAATACAGTGACCCCAAACACACTGAATGGATACCAAAAACATAATAAACAAGCTTCTATGTATAAAATAAAGTCCCTTGTACTATATAACAAGAATTAATAATGAAGAAAAAAGAAGAATATGGATTTCCATAAAAATAATTGAAAAGATTATATATTGAATTACGTTATCAAGAGTACAGAATTCAATTATAAAAGCAAAAACAGTCGTTTTCTGTGAGAAAAAAAAGATAAATACTGAATTTTTTTTTCTTCTATACTCTAACGACCAATATAACTAAGAGAATAGTTTCAAGATGAAAACAGAATAAAATTAAATGCTATGAAATGGAAAAAGCAATACAACCTTTTAAATAATTAATTTATAGCAAGGAAAAATAGTAATATTACACAAAATACCTAATAAAATCCCAGTTATGTTATCCAAATAAGCATCAGCACATGGTATCCAAAAGCTAGATAAGTTTAAGGTTATTTTTACAGTTAAGTTAATACAGATTTTAAAACCTAATGTATACAGTTAATCTATTTTGAAATACCGTGATAAATGCAGTTAAAATAATATAAATAGAAAATAATTACATAATAATTAAATTACCTCTTAACACTTTTAATTTTTTTTTAATTTAAATTTCTAAACTAAAGTAAAAAATTCCAAAACTATAAATTTAGAAAATCGCAAATAGCCAACATTAAGCTCCACCATGTGTTAAAAATTGATATTATTACTCTATTCGAAGCATCAGACATAATCCAATTTAAATTTTAGTGCTGCCATTTATGATATTAACTTGAAACTAATATGAACAAATTGTCATAAGATTATGCTATTATAACTTAATTCATTCATAATATACCAACTGCTATATCCCAACAAATCCTAATATAAAAATGCCATATTATATTTCATTATTCATATAAATATTAAATAAATACAAATCTTAATAGAATGATTAAAATATATTCTACTACCATACCCAATTATTCTATATGGAAAATTTAAATAATTTCAAAACAATAATAATATAATATAGCAATATGCTATAAAACTAAATAATTTATATATGTTACCGGCCAAACCCGATTTTAGGCCAAACAAGTTTATCCTAACGCGCATAGGATAAACTAGTTTTTCCTAGGCCAAACTAGTTTATCCTAACTCCCATAGGATAAACTGGTTTTTCCTAGGCCAAACTAGTTTATCCTAACGCCCATAGGATAGACTAGTTTTTCCTAGTCCAAACTAGTTTGGCCTAACGCTCATAGGATAAACAAGTTTAGCCTGCTATTCATTGGTCCGAACTATTTTATCCTAGGCCGATCTAGTTTATCCTAGGCCAATTCAATTTGGCTTGATTTTATTGATCCTAAAGTTTGCCCGGCGCCATCCTTCTAGTTTTTCCTAAGCCAATGTAATTTGATATGCTTTTATTGATCCCAACTACCGCTCCGGCACCAACCTTGTACAAATTAGTATTGATTAGTAGCATAGTGCCTAGTGTATAGTAGTATAATATATTTTATTCGATGCGGAGTGGGATACTGTCCCCCAATCTTACCCATTTCACCGCCGCCGTTAGTTAAAAATATGATTCATGTGACAAATTGTCTGCTGGAGGGCCAAATATTGGTATGAGAGGTTATAATAAATTTTAGGAGGGAAGGAATTTAGAGGATTGATTAACAGTGTACAGTATAACCTCAAAAATACGGCATCGTCGGGACCGGGACTTCGCCGAATTTTTGAAATTTGCAGATTTCTCAAAGAATATCAAATGTACTTCTGATATTCTTAATTGTGCATTTATTTATACGTAATTCAAAGCCTAGTGATATTTATCTGAGGAAAAAAAAATAAATATAAATAAAAATATTGATTTTTTTAATATTTTTTTCTCACTTAAGGATTCACAAACACTTGGCTTTGAATTAACTATGAATAAATGCACCATTAGGAATATCAGAAATACATTTGATATTCTTTCAGAAATCTGCAAGTTTCAAAAATCCGGCGAAGTTTCGGTCCCAGTTTGGCCTAAAATACATATATTTTTAAGCCACCATTACATCACAATTACAATTATCTTTAAAGAATATTACATATACATTTATACGGATGGAGGATACAGTACTGTAAAACCTGTTAGAATAATCTGTGTATGACGAAATCCTGTTTTAAACGGTATTTTTTTTTATTCGGTACAAATTGGATATAACAATCCGTTTGAAAAAAACATAATACATTTGTAAGAAACGACAGACCTGCTAAAAAAGGAACTCAACAATAATGAAGTTTTTTTTTCTTCTATGTGATTTCGTCTTAGAAGGTTTTTCTATATAATTTTTTCAGATTTTCAAATTTCTAAGCCGTGTAAAATTAAATAATGGTATGAATATTTACATACAAATAGAGAGTCATTAAAAAATCAATGCAGTTTACAATGGAATCATTAATTTCGTTAATCCACATTCTATGGCTTGGAGTTTTAAAAAAATTAAAAATTCTATACAATAAAATCTTCTAAGAAGGAATTTCATAGGAAAGATGAAAAATCCATTTTTGGCTGGTTCCCTTATTAGAAGGTTCATTGTCTGTTGTCAATGCATTACATTGTTTTTACAAGTACCATCCTCATTTTACATAGATCAACATATTTTTTTTTTGTTAAACACGGGATTCCGTCATAGGCAGGTTATTTTCCTCAGGTTTTAGCGTACTTTAATTTTATTACCTAAGAATGCGTCTACTCATCTTAAAAAAGTTAACAAAAATAATAAATATATAATTTTTAATTGTGGAATAGTAGCGATTTAAAAATACGTGCATTAAAGCCGTTACTGATATTTTTACTGAATAGACCAGAGATCCTGCCGATCCAAATGATTTTCATATGAGCTGGGTTGGAAATTGAACTGAAAATTTCTGCTTGTGCAGACTTTAAGAAGAATGCACTCCAGTTACGACTTAAGCCGGAAAAAAAAAATTGAGTCCCGGTCCATCTCAGTCCGAACCTCTCGAAAAAAGTAACCCCCAAACCAAACCCGGACCGATTGTAGGGAAGGAAAATTGAGCGGGCCCGTAAAGACCCCTACGTCGAATAACTAAAAGACTAGCTCACAAAATTTTGCAAATTTGTACGATAAAAAATTCTTATTATATTTTTAAAATATAAAATAAAAAAACGAGTTTTTAATGAACTTCGCTCACTTCCATAGATGTGTTTGAGTTGAGCGGATTCGTTTGAAATTTTTTTAATTTGAGGGTGAACTTGACTCATTTTTATGAAATTGAGTTTGAATTAGTTCGCTTTTTCTTATGAACGTGCTCAACACTGGTTGGCATCAATTAAAGCACGTCAAATTGAATTGTCCTAGGATAAAGTAGAAGGTTAGTGCCGAAGCCGTCTTCGGGATCAATAAAAGCATGCCAAATTGAACTCGCCTAGGATAAACTAGTTCAGACCAATGAATATCAGGCTACACTCGTTTATCCTATGAGCATTAGGCCAAACTAGTTTGGCCTAGGAAAAACTAGTTTACGCTATGTGCGTCAGGATAAACTAGTTTGGCCTAAAATGGGGTTTGGCCAGTGACATATATAAAAAATTATATATAATAAAAGTATAAACTATAAGGAATACTTTTAAATATAAAAAAATAATTAATAAAATGAACAGGAAGAGAGAAAAAAAAAGGTTGTTGATATAATTATGTCAGACTCTTCATTTCCCGATTGCCTAATGATAACAAATAAATTGTGTGGTTTATTTTCATATTAACCATAAAATACTAAAGAATATGAATATGGGATTAACATTCACATATAACCGTTAATTAATCATTTAATACTAAGTTCAAAATTAAACATTATTAAAAAGTATAGAGGAATAATAAAAAACTAATAACCCAATTTTAATACAAACTGTAATATCATTAGTTATATCAAATAAACTTATTATGCCTATTATTCACCATAAAGATGGTATACTATAAGAAAATAATATGATATTGTCCCGAGAAGACTAAAAATTAAAAACAAGTTAATTGTTAACTTGATTAAATATTAATTAAGCTAAATAAATTCAATATGAATTGAAATAATAATTTAACGTCACCATATATATATAAAAGATCGAATCAACCTCCATATAAAAAGTGTATTAGCAATGTAGTTATAATTCAAATGCCCCATAATTTTTTTTAAATAAATTAACCATTGCGTATTATCCAGACAACACCACACTCCTCCGTATTCTAACATCTACCCACCCAACCGTTCTATAATAATTTTTTGTTATTTTTATACATATTTTCTTATTTTATAAGTTTTTTTTTTTTGTAATTTTCTTTACGCCTGTTTTTTTTTTTTTTTTTTTTTTTTTTTTTTTTACAATATATTTAACTACCATACCAATTATTCTATACGGACAATTTAAATAACTTCAAAACAATAATAATATAATATAGCAATATGCTATAAAACTAAATAATTTATGTATAAAAAATTATATATAATAAAAATATAAACTATAAGAAATACTTTTAAATATAAAAAAATTAATTAATAAAATGAACAGGAAGAAAAAAAAGGATGTTGTTATAATTATGTCAGAGTCTTCATTTCCCAATTGCCTAATGATAACAAATAAATTGGGTGGTTTATTTTTATATTAACCATAAAATACTAAAGAATATGAATATGGGATTAACATTCACATATAACCGTTAATTAATTATTTAATACTAAGTTCAAAATTAAACATTATTAAAAAGTATAGATGAATAATAAAAAACAAATAACCCAATTTTAATACAAACTGTAATATCATTAGTTATATCAAATAAATTTATTATGCATATTATTCACCGTAAAGATGGTATACTATTAGAAATTAATATGATATTGTCCCGAGAAGACTAAAAATTTAAAACAAGTTAATTGTTAACGTGATTAAATATTAATTAACCTAAATAAATTCAATATGAATTGAAATAATAATTTAACGTCACCATATATATATAAAAGATCGAATCAACCTCCATATGAAAAATGTATTAGCAATATAATTATAATTCAAATGCCCCATCAATTTTTTTAAATAAATTAACCATTGCGTATTATCCAGACAACACCACCCTCCTCCGTATTCTAACATCTACCCAACCAACCGTCCTATAATATATTTTTTTTGTTATTTTACAATTTTTTTTTATAAATATTATCTTATTTTAAAAGTTTTTTTTATAATTTTGTTTACGCTTGTGTTATTATTATTATTTTTTTTTTTTAAGATCATGTAAGTACTAATTGTATATTAAAGAATATATGAATTTCTTTGGAAAAACTTGACTTAATGCATTATAAATTAGTTTTTTATTATTATTATTAATTAGATGAGAACAATATAAACATTTTATTCTATATAAACGGTTAAGTATTATATTTCGATATACAGAATTATGAAAAGAAGATTTAAAATTTGTAAAAGTATTAACGTTGAATTTAAATTCTTTACGTTTATCATATAGATCTGTTATTGTTTTTTTGTCTTTTATTGTAATTTTAAGATCTAAGAAGTTGATTGTATTATTAGATAAGAGGCTTTCCGTTAATTCCAAATTAGTGGGATAATCTACTGGAAATTGAGAAATTTTAGTTTGATCAGTGGCAATTAAATTTATGCCATCAATATAACGATATAAATGTAGATTATTATTATTAGTAAAAGTACGTTCAGAGTGATATAAATATAAGTCTGATAATAAACTGGATGTACAGACACCTTGTGGTATACCGATGTGTTGTAAATATAATGTGTTATCTTGCAAGATATAATTATTATAGATAATGAATTTAGTTAAAGATTTAAAATAAGCTAAATCTATATAAATCCAGTTTTTGATGATACTGTTTAAATAATTCATTTATAATATTATGTAAATGTAATAAATCTATATTATTAAAAAGAATATAAGTATAAGTCTGATAATAAACTGGATGTACAACCACCTTTTGGTATACATCCGTGCTGTAAATTACTTGCTGTAAATACATTTACGTGCCGTAAATATAATGTGTTATCTTGCAAGATATAATTATTATAGATAATGAAGTTTGTTAAAGATTTAAAATAAGAGATATCTATATTAGATGGTAATTCCAGTTTTTTATAATACTTTTTAAATAATGCATTTATAATATTATGTAAATCTAATAAGTCTATATTATTAAAAAGATCTTTTAAGTCATATGTCGTTATATTATGTACACAATTAAGATTTTTCGTAATATTGACCAGTTGATAGCCGTTTTTTATACAATGTGTATTATCATTGTTTGTAGTCAGTATATATAATTGATTAAGAATTTTTAATAGTAGTTTATTGGCTTTATTATTATATGTATTACAACCAATAGTTACAGTCCTAAATTTAATAAGGGTCTTGTGAAATTTGGGAATAAGCACTAAATAAGGATAATTAAAGTTAGTAGAGAGAATATTTAATAGTTTATAATAACTTTGAATTTTACGATTATTTACAATTACATTTTCATTAGTTTTTTGAAAAGATTTATTAGAAGAAATAGAGTTAGTAAGAAGGTGGTGATCATAAGATTTACATATGATTGCATAATTATTAGGAGATTTGTCTACATATGTAATAACATACTATTTTTGTAATTTATTAATTTGTTGGAAAAAATGCTTTGTGTTAATAGTAACTAAATCAGAAATATTATATTTTAAAGCCATAGTTAATCTTTCAATTACTAATAATTTCCATTGATTAAAATATTCAATGGGTTTATTATAGGAGATTGAAATTTTATATATAAAAACATCTATATCATATGTAAACTGCTTGATAATAGATTTTACATTAAATTTAGATGGAATTCTATATTTAGTAAAATAACCCATTAGTTTTTTTCAATTAAATCATTAACAATATTAAGATTTCCAGTGATTATGTGTCCATGATCATTGTTTATATATTTTTTTTAGATTGGGGTCATTGTATTTACACGGAAAATTACTTGCAGCAGATGTATTTTTTGAAAATGCATTGTAGTTAAATATCTTTCTACCAATTGTATTCGGATATTTAAAGATTTTTGATATATGAAGATTATTAATAGGAAAATAACAGTTTTTGTCATTAATTATACAATTGATATTAATTTTATTAAATATTTGATTTGAAAAAATTATTATCATTTGAGTATTTTTGTTTTGAATTTTATGTATTTTTGTAATTTTATATTTAAAAGATTAACTCTAGTCATAATGACATCAAAATAAATATCTGAGAAATGTTTAGAGAAAGATTTACTAAGAAATACATTTAAAATTGTGCAATCTGTTTCTTTTTAATAGCAAATATGTATTTTCGAACTAATAACCAAATATATTGCTTTAAATAGTTACTTTGAAGATTACTTATTTGTTTAGTGATATATTTTTTGGAAACAACTACTGCTGATCATGCCTTTCCACGTATGTTTCGTGTTGTTTTACAATTTAAATTATGATTAAGTGTAGGATAAATTGGAGAATAATCAATAGTGTCATTTATAGATGTGAAGACTTTAACAGGTCTATTAAATATTTCACTATTCAGTCCATATGGATAAATGGTGTTATAATATTTCATAAATGATGACTCCATACAGAAGCGTTCTGATTTATTTTTTAGAATTTCAATTATTTCAGTTGTCTTATTTTTAAATTGATGTTTATGAAAATGTTGAATTTCAGCTGTAGACTTTATATTTTTTGCTTTGTTTTTATTAGAGTCTGATCGATGTTGGTTGATACGTTTATGAATTGGACCTGATGTTTCACCGATATATTTCATATTACATAAGTTACACTTAATACAATATATAACATTAAAGGCTTTACAAAAATTTGAAATATATATATATATATATATATAATCCATACTGCCGAGACTTCACTTCGATCGATAGAAATTCAAAATTCAACAGACAGTCAAGCACTTTATTTAAGCGCAGGCATGTTTAAAGAGGAGGAGTGGGGGTAAAGATCACGATGCTCCGCTGTTTTAAACACCCCTTCACGGATACTAATTTTTATTTTTTAAAGAAATTTACAAATGTAAACTCGAGCACTTTAAAACAAAAATATTGACTTTAAAAAAGTGAATATAAAAAGTTAGAACTTAAATTGAATAAATTACATTTAATTATTCAACGGTAAGAAAAATACGGAAAGAAAATTTTCCATCTGCTAATAAATCATCAAAATTAGAAGGTGACTATGCCCCTTCAGAAAGTCATACATTACCAAAACGTTCTCCCCCACTGATTTAATGTAATTATCTTTGCATTTTAGGGAAGTGTATACTAATTTTCAAAAACGAGTTATTAAAGAAATTTGTTTCTAACATCATATATAAAGGTCCGTATTCGAACTATTACCAGATCCTGTAGGTCCTGGTCACAGGCTAAAATTTGTTTTCTAGATTTTATTTTCAAGTTAATTGCAGAGCAAGATATAAGCATCAATTGCTGTAGCGCCATTGTCAGAAAAACTCTGAAGTATTCTAATCTATAGTAATATGTATGATAGTCACTTATAATGAAAGATACTAAGCCAAAAATGCTATAAATGTTATAAAATACCTTTATTTAGACTAACGAATGTTTCATCGCCCAAATGGCAACATTTTCAAAAACATTCTTCAGAGAAATATTTTCGCAACAAAATTTAAGAACAGTAACTTGCTAAATAATGTCACGAGACTTCATGCATAATAAAAATCAGGGCAAACATAAAATAAAATAAAATTGGATATTTGTGAGCGTAGATTAATTTTAAATATTGTTACAAAAACTGCATAGCATCGCCTTCCAAATTTTTGGTAACTCAAGGGACACTGAATCATTGCAATTATTCTCGTTGCATACAAATATTTCTGTTGACACCCGGAAAATGGATGGCAAATAAAATGTTGACGGATGAATTATTCTGCTATTTTTGAAATCGATCTGTAAAAGTTTTTTGCTGCATAATCCGACCAAAGCTGTGGTTCTCCTGTAGTATTTGGTGTCTTTTATTTTCTTTGATTCTAGTTTTAAGTTTTCTGCTTATCATACTTATATAAAACTGTATTCTGCAATCTTCTTTGGTGAAAGAAGATGGATGCTTATTATAATGGATATTTTTATTTCTTGAAACTGATTAAATTGGATTATACCCCCATAGATGGATAAGATATTTGGATGATATTTTCATCATATGGCAACATGCAGATACATTGCTGAATAACCTTTAAACCAGATTAATAGCCTTGATTCTAAAATTAAATTTACATTGGAAATAGAACAGAATGGTGCGCTACCTTATTTATATGTATTATTAATCAAGACGCACCAGGTAATAGAACGCACTCTTTACATAAACCATAAGCCAGTCAATCTATTATCCCACATAATGCTCAAGCACCCTTTTCATACAAAGTTTCTGCATTTAGACATTCTATCTAAAGAGCTTTCACAGTCTGTAACCCCCGAGCAGTTAAATAACAAAATAAATAAAATTTAAGATATTGCAAGAAACAATGGATACAAAAAAAGCACCATAGAAAAATTAATCATGAGCTTGACGAATAAGAAGAAAAGAAATTTCAAACCACAAAATTCCATGTTATCCACTTTACAATATTTTCCTGGTTTCTTCGAACATTTGAAACATAAACTCATTAAATTCACTAATTTGTTGCAAAACCTTTCATGAAATCAAAAAATATAGTATGCAAGAAAATAGATCCAATTCAATCAAACCAGTTATCAGGAGTATATGAAATACCTCTCACCAAAGAAGATGGAATAATGCAGTTTTATATAGGTACGACAAGCAGACACCTTAAAACTATAATCAAAGAACATATAGCAGACATCAAATGCAACAAGATAACCACAGCTTTGGCCAAATTATGCAGCAAAGAACCTTTACAGATCGATTTTTAAAATAGCAGAATAATTTATCCGTCAAGATTTTATTTTTCATCCATTGTCTGGGAGTCAATAGATATATTTTTACGCATCGTGAATATTTGCAATGATTCAGTGACCTTTGAGTTACCTAAAATTTGGAAGGAATGCTATGCAGTTTTAATAACAATAGTAAAAATTAATCTACGCTCATAAATATCCAATTTAATTTAATTTTATGTTTGCACTGATTTTCATTATACATGACGTCTCGTGACATTACTTACCGAGTTATTGCTTTTAAATTTTTTTTGCGAATAAATTCTATCACGAATGATTTTGAAAATGTCGCCGTTTGTGCGATGAAACGTTCTTTAATCTAAATAAATATATTTTATCACTTTTATAGCATTTTTATCTCAGTCTATTCTATTCAATTCTAACATTGTATATAAATGTTTTTAAAAAAGCATTTCTTCAGAAAACAAAGACAACATTTTGTAACGTTCTCGTAATTATAAAATAATAGATTGTATCAGTTTCCGTTACGAGTAATTTTGATCAATCAAACATCATTTTTTTTTTTATTATTTTGATAAAACAAATAATCTTTTGCAGAATAATTTTTTAATAATAAAAAACTACTATTATTTTGAACTATTAATTATTAAATAATATAAATATTATTTCATTTTTTTTTCATAGACGACCAATGATTAAATTACCTGTCTCGCATTTACATGCAACAACTTTATTTTTCAGTGAAACAATTAGGTAGATTTCGTATGAAATACTACCTATTACATTCTCCCCTATATTAAAATTTTGGAAAAATTTTTGCAGATCTACACCGATCATGACCCCTAGAACCTCCAAAACCGCCCCCAGTAAAAAACATTATCTATCTATCTATCTATATAACTTTTTTATGGACACGATAACTTCCGTAATTCTGCATAAATCTTTTCCAAATTGATACGTAAAATCATCGAGCATAAAATCTCGGGCAAGTTCGTCAATGGGCAAAATCGGACCAAGGGGCTGGAAATAGGGAGGGGTTTTGTGAAAAACGAAAATCCCCCATAACTTCTTAATTATAATACATATTGGCTCAGTTTAAAGTTTTTATTACTTCTAAGAAAAGGGTAAAAAATTTATGTATGACAGATTTTTGATAAAATTAAAAATGGGCTCAAGGGGCGAAACAAAACAGTGTTTTAGGTAGAAAAAAATTCCTAACTTAGTCAATTCTCAAGATATCAAATCCAATTACATTTATTATAAATTGTCTTAATATTATCTACAACTTTTATACTGACAAGTTTTTGATAGGACCAATTCTTACCGCAAAAAAAAAATTAAATTAAAATTAAAACAAAAAAAGGGGGGGTGTTGAAGAAGAAAAAATCCATAACTTCGTCAATTCGCAAGATATTGAATCCGCTTAAATTTATTACACATCTTATGAATATTATCTACAACTTTTGTATCGACAAGTTTTTGATAGGACCTATTCTTTTAGCAAAAATAATTTAAAAATACATGGAGATTGAAGAAAAAAATATCGCATTACTCAAATCCAAACAGCCTTTTTTCTGACTCATTTATAAATTCATTTTTGCTTTCAAACGCATCCAACTGGTAGATTTTCTTATTCAGAAACTATATAATGTACCGTAATGGTCGATATTTTGATAGCAGCAGAATATATTAAAAAATGTATCAAAGTGGGCATTTTGAATCGAATTTCTCGAAGCGATTGTGTGGTAAACGAAAAATATTGTCCTACTGAGAAAATAATTGTTTAAAATTGAATTTTAAGTTTAAAAAAATAATTTTACATTAAAATCAAAGTTTTTTAATATGCTTGATAAGCTGTTTGGAGGAACACCAAATTTTAAAGCAATATTCTTTTTCTTCACGCCTTTATCCACCTCATCAAGATTTTTTTTTTCTTTGATGTTCAGGCACTTTCGCTCTGACATTTTCGAGCTACAAGAACCGAAATTACTAGCACGACTGATCAACAATCTAGAAAACGAGAGATTCTAGTTTAGGGACACGGTGCCATTGAGAATTAAAGGCGGATATTGAAAGTTTGCATTTCTTGGATGAAAAGCAAAGAATCACAGTGACTTTGCTGTTCTTGGTTCGTTAGGTATCTGGTAAGATCTGTCCCTGGTCACTGATAATCATTAAATGTATTAAAAGAAAAAATAAGTTTAAAATGCCCAGTAATATTTTGAGAAATAGGGAGAAAAAAAAATTAGATCCCACGAAAAAGGTCGTTAAATAGAGAATGCACTTCGCTATTTGGAGGTTATTTTACGAAGAAATTCGCAAAATGTTCTTGGTTCCAAGGGAAAGTTCGCAAAATAGAGGTTCGTTAAATAGAGGTCCGACTGTAAATCAAGTTCTAATTAATTGAACAAAAAATAAAAAAACATGCGTTGCTTATAAATCTCTTCAAAAATCACGTCAGCAAGTTTCATGGTTTTTTGAGTTTTTTCTGAAAAATGAATCTGTAAATTTGTCAGAAAATTTCGAATTGTTGAGAATGAAAAAATATTTTTTGAATACTGCCTTAACATGGTTCTGATACAACTAACTCTTATAGAAAAATGAAATTAAAAACTCGTCAAAAGCGGCTAGATAAAATTGTTAAATTGTGTTTATCTCTAATCATGATTTAGCTTTTGTTGGTGAAATTATTACTTAACTTCGAAATCTACCTCCGCCTGTAGGCCGAGCCGGCAGGGATTTTTTTTTTTTTTTTTTTTTTTTTTTTTTTTTAGATAGAAGCGAAGTAGAACACAAAAACTTGTCTTTTTTTGTTGTGACTTCATAATACTTGTTACACATTACCGAAAAATCGTGTTAGTCGGACCCAGAAAGTGTCTATTTCTGTGCATTTTTTACCAAACTATATACTAAATTGTGATTATAACCAAATTTTTACTATTTTCGGCCTATTTCAAACCGCAATTTTTATTTTTTATAAACGGAATAAATTATTGAATTTAGTGTTTAAGCAGTCCCTGATATCGTGCATTTGTTATCCAGTTACATTTTTATAAAATAAGCCATTTAAATAGGCGAAGGGCTGAATACGGATGGAATTTTTTTTTTTACGGTGTATAACTGGAATCTTTGCTGCCGGCCTCCGCCCGTAATTTTACAGGGATATTTTGTGTGTGTATATGATGCTACTTGGAAGCTTGTGGGGACTCTGACCTACATTATAGCATAGCTAAATGATGGTATCATATGCTTAAAGAGGGGGGACAATCGATTTCAAATGAAGGACCTGGTGGACCTGGCGCTGCACTGGCGGCTCTGACCAAAGAAAAGATCATGACCGCGACTGTGATAATGAGAGAAGGTCGTAGGATCATATAAAGGCGCCTATCGGAAAGAATGAATATTTCATTTGGTTCTACTAAAACGTTACTCCCAGAAAAATTGCGCATATTTGTATTAAACACGTATTTGTGCGCGTTGGGTTCCGAAACTGCTCATTACCGCACAAAAGAAAGTGCGTTTGGAGCTACAAAACTACAAATTCGAGGCTACAAAATGATACCATGTTTTTTCGAAAATTATCACTGCAGATGAAAATTGGTTTCATCATTACGACTCTCTATCCAAGCACGGGAAGGCATTTTTCATTATCAGAGGCAGTGGAGAAAGCTGCGAAGGAGACTTTGAAGAAATTATCAAAGAATGGATTCCGGCATGTGTTTGAAGACTGGATAAAAAGGTGGATTAAGTGCATTGCATCTAATGCCGAGTATTTGGAGAAATACCATCAGAATTTGGAGGATTATCACATGTATATATTAATATAGCACATGTTTTTATTAATTTATGATCATTATTTATTAAACAGCCCTCGTGAAACTTTAAAGGAAAAAAAATAATTATAAGTTCAGATTACTCTTAAAATTCTTTGACACTAAACTGAGATCTGTCAACAAAAGACAGATTTTCAAGTTTCCGTTGAAAATAAAATTAATATTAAGTTGAATTTATTGAAATATTTGTTCCTTCCGAATATGCAAGACACTGTATTTTAATTTAAAAATATCTGTTTGGTATGTCACTTTATAAGAATGAAAGGAATGAAGTTTGTGAGAGAAGTTTTGGAAGAATGAAGTTTGTGGAAAAGGGACAGCGATCCCGATTATGGAAAGGGAACGAAGAAACCATACAAAGAAATTATCGTTTGAAAAGATTAAAAATCTGCCGCATCTGCAGATTAAACATTATTATTGTAAAATGATTTCTCCATTTTTAATTAAAAATTGATTAGAATATAAAACAATGATGCGTTTCAGAATATATGAATTTGAAACGAACAATGATTGAAGAGGACAATTTTAAACTTTTTTATTTAAAATTTGTAAAGTTTTTTAACTTCGAATTGCAACGGGTTCCAACTCGTTTTCAATTAATAAATAATAATAATATGTAGTATTAATAGTTATTAATATATATTTTTTAAATATCTTCTCAGCGTTGGCTCAGGTATATTTTATTTTAATGATACAACATTCAGACTCGAGACCTTATGTATAACATCTGCTGTAACTGCCTCATGTCTTTATTTTCCGACCTTTTCCTACTTTTATTCGCTGGCATTTCCGAGGCATATTGAACCTTAAGAACCTTATCACGCCTGCAATCGAAAATAACCATTAATTAGGAAGGAAAATAATTTATAAAATGAACTGAACAATAAAAAAAAAAAGAAAGTGGGGTTAGATGACGAACTGAGATTTATTAATCGTCTTTCCCCATTGAAAATGTGTCATCTTTCCCCGTCACACCAATTTTATCAAATCAACGTTTATCAGTAACAAAGGCTATTGCAAAATAAATGGATCTGTTACGAATTTGTAGGTATTACGTTCTACTTTGAAAATATTTTAGTGAAGAAGTCGAAACTTTACCGTAGAATAGCGATTCCTTACATTGTTGTGGCCAAATATTTTAGGGAAACGCACTGAAATTGTATTAATGCTCATAGTGCCATCTATGTGATGGTAGCGCATATTTATCCTAATGATGCGCATGTCCGGACTCTTTTAGTGGCCGGGAGTTGCTACAGTCTGTGATTAACTGTGAGAAAAACTGAATTCATCTTCTTATCCCACCTACCCAAACGTAATAAATTATGTGATGCTGAGTAAGGAATTTTAGCAGTATTTTATGTATTTCTAACTAGTCTAAATAACAGCGAATAATAAATCAAAACGTTATTTTACATTGGAGCTAAAAAAAAAAAAAAATTTTCATCAGTAGCAGTTGAGTAATTTTCTTGTTTATATCACGCCTTTTTTATATTTACAAACCTACAGGGTGGTCATAAAAAAAACTTCCCCGATATATGAACTCCTAGCGGCCTAACCGCTCAACCAATCGAAAAGAATTTTAGATATACTTATTTGAAGGTATGCGCTCGAGGCCGTGGTGATTTAAAAAAAATTAGAGCACTCACGGTTACGGTTACAGTGAAAACTTTTCGAATGACAACAACCATTTTTTCTCATGCGCAAATTCATCAGCGCATTGAAAAACCATAAATGGCGTTAGAGTGATAGACGTACGATGAAAAATACCGGCGTAAAACAGTTGCAAAAAGACCATTGCGATGAACGAAGAAGACAGGTTTTTCAGTAGCCGATTCTTTTTTTTTTCACTTGTGAACTGAGTAATGTTGTAAGATTTCTTTTAAAATGTGTTTTTGAGTTGTGTTTGTGTACAAATAGTGAAAATAAAAAAAATAATTTGTTTAAGAGTGCTGAATATTACGTTACATAGGAACTGATTAGGATTGAGTGCCATGATATTACACCGGCAATTTTAGTCATACGTGTATCGTTACAACGCCATTTATGGTTTTTCAATGAGCTGATGAATTTTCACAGGAAAAAAAAAGAGTATTGCCATTCGAAAATTTCTAAATTTTTTCACTGTAACTGTAACCGAGAGAGCTTTATTTTTTTAAATCATCACGATCTCGAGAGCATATCTTCAAATAACTAAATCTGAAATTTCATTTTGATTGGTTGAGCGGTTAGGTCGCTAGGGGCACATATATTGGGGAAGTTTTTTTATGACCATACAGGGACCTTTTGGATAAAGGCTGCTATATTTCTTTTAATCATTTTTTCCAGGCCGTATAGCATTCTTGGCTAATCTGCGTACGTTCTGCTCTCAGAAAACGATTTGTACTTTCGGGGGATTTATTCTGACTACACTATTTAAGGGTTTGAAAATTTCAAAAAACTCATTTTTATATGATTTTTTATCTAATAGTATTATATTTCTAGAATACTTACCCAAAGTCAAATTTCAAGTCAATCGGAGTAAAAATCTACTAGACAGAGCCTTGAAAATTACCCTCATTAGGCTAGACCGGCCGGGAGCGACGCAGGTATATTGTGGCAGCTGCTTAGCTATAGTCTGACGGTCTCTCTCGCTCACTTATCTCCCTTTCTAAGGGTCACCTATTTTAAATATTTTAATTTAAGCCTTTGTGTACAGATTTATTTAAAAAAAAAATGTTTGTAACGGATTTAATTTGCTGATGTGAAACCTCAAATAAACTCAGGATATTCAGTAAGAAGCGAAACCCCAAATAAGCACTAGTTACTCCTTAACATACGAAAGCAAGACTTGCTCCTGATTTTGGAGATCAGTATAGATAACTCGAGAAGGAAAAATTCGTCTCAGGCAAGTGCAAAAGTATGCCCTGGACATTGCAGCTGCAGCAGGATCGTTATTTTATGGAGCTGAAATCGACGATCCTATGTACGGTTTTTTTTTTTTTTTTTTTTTTTTTTTTTTTAAGTCTTTGATTTATTCCAACTTAAAACTCAATTGCTTTTTTTGCTTTTTCCTAAAAACATTCCTTTGAAGTCGGTGGACATGATTTCTCAAAAACTAATGCGCCAATCTTATTGAAAATTTTCGCACTTCTTTAAAATAGGGTCAACTAGTATTTAAAAGAAGAATTTTTTGTTTTTCGATTACAACTAATTTTACATGGCTATACATAGTGTAAATTATACCAAAAATTGTACTGTTTTGTATACAACTCTGCTAGAAATTCAAATTTCAAGTTTTATTTAAACCCTTCTTTAATCACGAGCTATACATATCTACTAACAGAATTTTCTATATTTTTTCATTTCAGATAAAGCTATCACGATTTATCCTGACCACCAAGACGACAATTTTTTTGAGGGGATCCTGGGAACCAGGTCCCACTGGTTGAATATTCAAAATTTTTGAATGAAAATTTTATAAAATATTGTTTAAATGTTGCTCTTTTATATATACTTAAAATTTGGAATAAAATTATTTATGATATAAAAATAATAGAGAATATATGCTTTTTTTTAACTGCATAACCCATGTAACCCTTTTATGGAAAAAAGTCTTAATTAAAACTACTTTTACAAATAAAAATATAAATTCGATTAGGGGCTGTAAAAAGATTCCAAATAAACTCATCTTCAGGTTTATTAGTACACTATTTCATTACTGTTAAATTTTGCAGTTTTAAGTAGTATTCAACATTTCTAATGCTGGTGTTTCTTACGGACTGAATATGAAAAATAAATTTCTCTTTACCTTGTGTGTAGCTACAGTGTGCAGATATTTGGAGCTGGAAGTTAAGTCCTATTTTTAGGGTTCCGTACTTAAAAAGTAAAAACCGAACCATTATAAGATCACTCCTGTGTCTGTCTGTCTGTCACAGCCATTTTACTCTAAACTATGGAATGCGAAAAGTTCAAATTTGAGGAAGTAATAAAGACTATTGACCCACATATTTTTACAGATTATTAAACATGCACAAAGTATGATTAGGAAAAATGTAGAGGGCTGATTAAATTACTTGAAATGGAATCTTTCCTTTGTATATCGTGTAGGATATCGTGTGAAAGCATTCGTAACACTGAACTCAAAAATGCACTTCTTTTAATTTTAGGTATTATGTTTTCAGAGATATCGTCGAAAATGTAGTGCAAAAATATGTCCACCCCCCCCCCCCCCCTCATATATTTCCGAATCTAATGAAACTGAAATTATGAAAAAACAAGTAGGTAAGTATGATCACAGATAGCACAGATGGTTTCATTTAATATTCCTTTCAAAACACTTTATACTTTTGCAAAATCTGTTAGTTCCACATTTCGCAACCAGAGGGCGCAGTCTATTCTAAACAAACCTCTATCCAAACGACACTCCGTTTTATAATCTATCCTTAGATATATTTGTCGAGGTTATCGGGCCCATAGCACCGAGATAGGTACACTCTAAAATTGGGAGGAGTGAAAAGCTCACTCTTTGAAAGAGTGGCAGGCATTTTTTCTCTTTTCGGAGTGAATTTTATAAAAATACACTCCTTAAAGAGTGGAATTTTCCACTCTCTAGAAAGAAGTGAAACGTCTCACTCCTGAAAGGGTGACTTACGTATGCATTGCTTATCAACCAATCAGAGTAGCAAGGCGACGATACCCTTAACCCTTTCAGGGGCAGAAGAATTCTGTTCGTAAACTGATGAAATAATTGAGTTACACCAGAATATTCAAACGAATTTCTTAGAAAATAAAAACCCGCTAATTTGCACATTCGTTACAGAAACAAAATTTTATTAAAATATTCTTGGTGTCCTTTGTCTGTTTTGGAATTAAAATTAGGTGGATAGACCGTCTAGCCACCGCCCTTGAAAGGGTTAAAGGATAAGAAAAATGATCACTTTTTTGTCCGCCATCTTAGGATTAACAGATTAGGACAGCATTAAAATTATTCTTTATGGAATACATAAAATAAAGGTAAGTCTTATTTAATTTTAAGCATTTACCCGTGTAGATATGTGGAATGTTAAGATTATTAGCTAAATAGTGTATGTTGTATAGAAAAAAGATTGATCGTTAGAGTGTTCAAAAGTGATTGTCTAATATATCTCTTCATGTAGCGGTTTGAAATATAATTCTTTTAACAAATGAATACGCACTAGAGATCTGCACGGGCCGGCTCGGGTTCGGGCCGATTTTCACTCACGGAACTCGGGCTGGGCCCGGGCCACACTTTTTTTTTGGAGCCTCGGGCCGGGCCTAACTTATTTTTTCTGTACAAAGCCGGGACTGGTTCATTGCGAGTCTTCACGGCCCAAAATTTTCAGTCCTAATTTTGACCCAGCCCGTATGAAAATCATTGTCTCAGCGTGGCCTGGTCCATTCAAAGGTCAGTACAATTAGGCCTAGCCCAAACATTTTTGCAAAAAATGCATATATTTTCAAATGGCCATTATTCTACACTTAAACATTAAAATTTATTCTTTTTAAAGAACACTGGATTTCTGCGCATATTAAAATATAGCTAAATTAAAACATAATAAAACGTGTGAAAAAGAACCTGCCTATGACGGAACACAGTTTTAAACTCACTAACGTGTTGTTCCATGCATAATTAACATATTAATACATAAGAATAGAATATATAATACATTTACACTTCTAAGAAGGGAATTTGTCTATAACGAATTCTTTTTCTTTTCTGTGCAATTCCGTCTTACTGTATAGCATTTTTCAGATTTTTAATACTTAAAAAAAAAAAAAAAAAAAAAAAAAAAAAAAAAAAATCAGTGTTTTGTTGAAATTTACTCGGGCCGTGCCGGGCTCGAGTCGAGATTTTAACTTTTTTTCCGTGCCGGACCGGGCTCGGGCCAAACTTTTAAGTTTTTTACCGGGCTGGGTCGGGCCAATTTTTTTTTCTACGGGCCGGGCCGAGCCAAATTTTTTTTCTATGAGTCGGCCGGACCCGAGCTTGGAAATTTCAGCCCGTGCAGACCTCTATTACGCAGAATGCTTAGCAAATCATTAGTTCGGGAAATGTGAAAAAATAATGAGTGTACATATTCCCTTTCAATGCTGTGTTCCAATTTTTTTTTTTTTCCAACGATCAAAGTAAAAAGTTTTATCTCTTTCGTTTGAAAGGGTGACTGACTCATAAGAGAAGACATCTGGAAGTTTTAATGTCATAGGAGACGCATTCGAAACATTAATTTGCCGTTACATGAGATTTTGTTTTTCTTTTTGGTTATTACTGATTTCGAATTATATACAGTTAAGAGTATTTATTATTGTTTCGGACTTAAATATGATATTTGATATTTCTGATATTACAAAAAGGTTGGTACAGTGAAACCTCATTGTGCGACCAACTCCATTAGCCGACCACCTCCCTGAACGACCATTTTTTCATGGAACGAAATTTATTTCCATAGGCTCAATACTAATTTTACCTCCAATCAGAGACCATCCCAGTTTAACTCCCTCCATGAGAGATCGATTTCTTTGAAGAAAATGAAATGAATTCCGTTTTTACCTGGTCGCTTGAAGAAGGTTTTATTAAAAAAATAATTCCGGAGAGTGCATTATTCATCAAACTTCTAAACTAAGTTTAGATTTTTTTTTTATCCCGGTAAGTTTTAAGTTTTTTTAAGAGTTTTTAAGTCCCTTTGTGCCTTTTTAGGCAATGAATTTAACTCTGATTACAAATTAAGAATGACGGTCAATAAACTCATCTGCCCTATTCTGTCGGAAAACTCTCAAAGAAATAGATAAAGTAATGAAATTGTCATTATTTGTTCCCGCCCACAAAAAAAAAAAAAAAAAAAAAAAAAAAAACGTATTTATTTACTGAACTTCGAAAGGACTTGGAGATAAAAATTATAAATTATAAAACTGTAAAATTAAAGCAAAGTTCAGAATGTATTCATTTTTAAAACTCTGCAGTAATTAACTTATGTAATTAACTTTTATTTTGATACTTACATTTTTATATTTTATCCAAATGTGAAAAATAAATTTTAGTAACATTGTTACCATTTTTAAACAATTAAAATCTAGATTACATGACCTCCATTAAAATACCAGCTCTCAGAATGACCCAATTTTATTGGAACGGTACGTGATCGCCTTAGGGAGGTTTTACTGTATATTAATTTTTTTTAATTGTATGTAAACATTTTTCTGTGGATTATAATTTTAAAATTTCGAGACTGAGCAATATAAAAAAAAATAATAATTATAGATATTCTGTATCAGTTATTAAATTTTCTTCTATTATAAAAACATTTTCTACGTTTTTCGATACACGTAATTTTTGGCGCTAAACAATAAAACATGATATTTAAGCATTGGAATAAAATATTTTTTTTTTATGCCTGTTTTGAAGTTTATGGATAAGATTGCTTTAGTATATTTTTTGAAATGGTCATATTGACTTACATAATACAGGACTGAATATTTTTTTAAAGAGATTAATAACCACTTCTTTACACTAAAATGTTTTAAAAACAATAAGAATAATTCTAATGCAGTCATTTACTTTATTTTTAAGTTTCCTTTTTTTCTATTTCCGAGGTCAATCTTTTCCTATAAAACTTATGAAATCTATTTTGCACATAGTCACAAAACACAATATCTACGCGAATAAAAAATTTAAATTAAATATGGCTTATCGTGGCTTATGGCAATAATGGACGAAAATTAAAAATCATGATTAAGTTAAGGAATATGTTTAAAAGAAAAAAAATATATACATATTCCAGAGAAGTCAAAATTTAGACGCCATGTTCATATTAAATAAAACAAAAGCAAATCACAGCGGATAAAAAAATTAACATTCTTAACATTTAAATCATGCTTAGAACTTATTTAAAAATGAAGTGAGTTTATAAGCATTGAGTTTAAATGGAAAGATTAAAAATATTTTAGAACAATAGCACTTTGCAAAAATAGCAATAATTTAAGGAAAAACTACGGTTTTATATTTAAAACAAAAATTAAAATGAGATCAGACATTGTTAAACATATAACATCCACCTATTAAAAAGTTATTAATAAAACTTTAAAAGTAATATCTTTATAGGGCATGCAATAAAAGCAAACACAAAGGATAAGATTGGAATAAAATATTTTAGTTTATTTCTGTCTGTAATCTAATTTAAATTCGTATGTAACTTTAACTGAATTTTTCCTTAAAAGTTCAATTAGTGTTACAAACTATGAATTAAATAAATATTGCTAATAAAGTATTTTATTCAATCTTTACCACGCTTGTATCTATTTCCATTGCATGCCGTAAAAGATGCGATTCTTTTAAAATGACCGTAAAAGCAAAATAAAATATCAACCCACTACAAAAAAATGAACATTCACTCCTATGAAAGAGTGACTATTAACTCCTACCAGGGGGGGGAAAACTGCACTCCTTTAGCAAGAGTGAATAGTCACTCCTCCAAAAGAGTGATTATCCATCCCTGTTTAGAGTGGATATTCACTTTCAAGGAGTGACTATCCACTCTTTCAGAGAGTCAAAAATTTCACTTTGGCTCAGAGTGAATAATCACTCTAAAGAGGTTGGGCATATTTTGACTCTGCGATAGAGTGACTATTCACTCCTCCGGAGTGAATAGTCACTCTTTTTTATTTAGTGTGTAGGCGCCCCCTGAAGTCTCCAACTTAATTAGGGGCTGAGTTAGAAAAATTGCTTTAAATACACAAGTTAAAGCCCGGGAGGGTAAATAATATAAAACTTTTTGGACATTTTATGATTTTTCGTGTGATGGAAAGTGTTCTGCTAAAGTATGCAAAATTTCACGTCTCCAACTTAATTATGGCCTGATTTAGAAAATTTGCTTAAAATACACAAGTTAAAGTCCGGAGGGGTAAATATAAGACTTTTTGAAATTTTTATGATTTGTCGTGTAATCACAAGTGTTCAGTTATATGTATGCAATATTTCAAACCTCCAACTTAATTAGGGGGCTGAGTTAGAAAAATTGCTTAAAATACACAAGTTAGAGACCGGAGGGGTAAATATAAGCGTTTTTGAAATTTTTACGATTTGTCGTGTGATCGCAAGTGTTTAGCTATAATTATGCAAAATTTCAAGTCTTCAACTTAATTAGGGGCTAAGTTAGGGGAAAAAAGCTTAAAATTAACGAGTTAGAGCCCAGAGGGTTAAATGTAAGATTTTTTAGAAATTTTTTTATTTGTCATGTGATCGCAAGTGTTTAGCTATAATTATGTAAAATTTCAAGTCGTCAACTTAATTAGGAGTTAAGTTTAAAAAAAAAAAGCTTAAAATTAACAAGTTAGAGCCCAAGGGGGCTCTAAAGAGGGTTAAATATAAGATTTTTTAGAAATTTTATGATTTGTCATGGGATCGCAAGTGTGTAACTAGTATAATTATGCAAAATTTCAAGTCTTCACCTTAATTAGGGGCTGAGTTAAAGAAAAAAAGCTTAAAATACACAAGTTAGAGCCCATAGGGTTAAATATAAGACTTTTCCGAATTTTTTTTATTTGTCGTTTGATGGCTAGTGTACAGCTATAATTTTGCAAAATTTCAAGTCTTCAACTTAATTAGGGGCTGAGTTAGAAAAAAAGGTTTAAAATACACAAGTTAGAGCCCAGAATGTTTTTTCGAAATTTTATAATTTGCGTATTTTATAACTTTACGTTGTAATATCGATACAAAACAAATAGGTGTTGCTATCCAACGTACATTTTATTCACAAGTTTAACATAAAACTCAACGTTTCGGTTTAATCTTTAAAACCTTCATCAGGAGAAAAAATTTCTAAAATATAAATCGACAACAAACTCTTTACATACTACCTTTTGAAAACAATTCAAAATACAAATCAGTCTAACGGAAACCTCTTACTCCCAAATAAACAGTTCAGTGGCGCCATATTTTAACCAAAGATACTAACGATGAAAGAAATGCTGAAAAAAGTGGAATTTTCATTGACATTTCAAAATAGAAAGCCATATTTCTGGGATGTGAAAGGAAACATTATCATTACACACTTCATGGTTTCTTAGACGAATTTCTATAGATTCACGAATAATAGCATTGCGCGGAATAACTTGCTTGCAAATAACTTTAGCATGGTCGAAGTCTATAAATGAAATGAGTCCTTTATGGTAGCTTCTTGAGAGTGCTGTAGAAAATTTACGAAACTATCTTATTTGAAAAGTTAAAAAAGTCTTTCATGAAATACAACATTCAACTTGTTGCCTCTAATTCTATGACATTGTTTAATCTTATGGGTAAAAAAATAGATCCAATTCCTTTTTCATCTTTTTCTGGGGTGTTTGAAATTCCCTTTAAATTTACAGATGGGACCACCTCTTCCTATATTGGTATGACTAAACGTCGATTTTTCGAAAGATGGCAAGAACATAAAAATGATTTGAAGTTTCGTAAATTTTCTACAGCACTCTCAAGAAGCTACCATAAAGGACTCATTTCATTTATAGACTTTGACCATGCTAAAGTTATTTCCAAGCAAGTTATTCCGCGCAATGCTATTATTCGTGAATCTTTAGAAATTCGTCTAAGAAACTATGAAGTGTGTAATGATAATGTTTCACATCCCAGAAATATGGCTTTCTATTTTGAAATGTCAATGAAAATTCCACTTTTTTCAGCATTTCTTTCATCGTTAGTATCTTTGGTTAAAAGATGGCACCACTGAACTGTTTATTTGGGAGTAAGAGGTTTCCGTTAGACTGATTTGTATTTTGAATTGTTTTCAAAATGTAGCATGTAAAGAGTTTGTTGTCGATTTATATTTTAGAAAATTTTTCTCCTGATGAAGGTTTTAAAGATTAAACCGAAACGTAGAGTTTTATGTTAAACTTGTGAATAAATTGTACGTTGTATAGCAACACCTATTTGTTTTGTATAAATATAAGACTTTTTCAAAAAATTTATGATTTGTCCTTTGATGTGAGGTGTAATATTTATAAATATGAAATAACTATAAATATGCAAAATTTCAAGTCTCCAATATATATAGTTTCTGAGAACAGGCACTGTGACGGACAGACAGACAGACAGACAGAGGAACGAGACGAATAGGGTTTTGTCAGATGAAAGAAACCCTAATAAGAGGCAGTACACGTTAATTTAAACCTTGCAGGAAAATGATAGCGATTACCCTAGGTCACATAATTTTTGAGAAAAGCGCATTTTTCCGTTACATACAAATTTCGATTTGCGGGCATTCAGCAAAGGTGTTGAGGAGCGCTAGAGTTACCTATCGTAGAAGTCATGTAAAAGTGTTGTTTAGATCGATTTTCGAAATAAAAATCGTCTATAATTAGCCGAGATATTAACCCTTAAAGACACGGACGGTTTTGACGTACATAATGACAGGGGCGACGTACTCTATGTACCACCGGCTTTTAAAGCCTAGATAACAACTTCTAATGATATATTTGTTTAATTCAATGCTCAGTAGCAGTATAAAAGCAGTAACCGTCAAATTGTTAAAAACACACTAATTTAGTTAGAATTAAGCACATAAATACTGTCGGATTCGCGACTAGTTTGTATTCAGTGGATCTCTCAATGCGCATACCGTGTCTTTTGAAGTTAATTAAAAACATACCTGGAAAAATGCGGCACGGACTAAGGCGGTGTTCCAGATTTGCGACCTCCTTTCGAAGCGCGCTTAGCACAATGCCAAGTTTAGACTTTGAACAAGGATTTTTTGTTAGCTACTGTAAAAAGGAAAGATTATTACTACAATGAATTTAGTTTTATGAAATGCTAAATGAAGTTAAATATCCACTACTTTTATTATCAGTACCCAATTAAGTTCATAAAAAAAACAGATTAGGATAAGATTAAACAAGAACGAAAAATCTTGCGTTAAGCATAGATTATGGAAGACTTTCCGACACTTTCTTAATGCTTTAACGAAACTTCGTTATTTAGGTAAATAAGGTAAATAAGATAACTAAGTAAACGTTTTAGAAAACACATAAAACATTTGAAAAATTGATTTCAGCATTTACCGTCCATAGCCAATAGTACCTTTATTACACGCCACTATTTATCTAAAATTTAATTTAAACTAAAACACTCTTAAAACTACTGAAATCGCATTTCCAGATATTATAATCCATAGACGGTTATGCAACAAATACTTTGCGTGACCCTGTATATTCTTTTATCTATATTCTACAAACATTTCTTAGTAAACTAAATGCAGTTCAGCGTAAAATGGATAATTCCTTTAAAAACCACCTTTAAGCAATTTACGCTCATACTCAGTAACCCTTACGAATTCTTTTGTGTAGTCCTGTATATTAACTATGGCATTTATACACACCCTATAATATGTATAAATATAGTGAAACATAAAAGCATATATCATAATTAAAAATGAATTTTCAGCAATTATGGCTTATGTACAGAAATTCGGACATCTGAAATATTTTGTGTGTCCCTGTAAATGACTATGCACTTCGTATTATGCTTGAAATAACTTATAGTAAACCTCAGAGATCTCAATTGAAACCTTAATTTCATTATATATGGAGTAGTTTAACATAAATAAAATACGCCGCAAACAACCCTACCCCCCCCCCCCCCTTTAAAATTATGCAACGGAATTCTGTTGTGTGGCCCTGTAAATGAATAAGAACTATTTTTAGCACCGCATATTTTTCAGAATGCTTACTTTAGTGCACTTCATAAATCATATCAATAATTTTATGCTTGAAAGCGTGTAACATAATTAAAAAATCATTTGAAACGATTTTTTCCCATTGGCCGTAATGTAACGGAATACTTTTTACTGTCCCTGTAAATGAACTAAACCTGCTACAAACTTCATATGAAATAGGGATCGTGCTATATGGTGAACCTTAATAATATCCAAAAACTTCAGAGCAATCCGAGTATATTTACGAGAGTTAGAGCGCGGACAGTGGGGCAGACGGACAGACGAACTGAAATCATAAATAGTTTTCAACTTTGTTGGAAAGTGTTAAAAAAGAGTTATACAGTTTAGCAATATTTGTTATTATTTAGGCTTCATATATCTTTGAACTTTTATGGTGTACCCATTCATACCTTTCTAGTATATACAGCTATATCCAAACCTACGTTGCACAGTGGAGTATTTGACCTGAAATCCTGAAAAAAAAAAATTCTATGTAAATATAGTCCGATTGCCTTAAAATTCTTATATGCTATTGGGTATCACTATGGTATGTTTGGTATTGTAAATGAAGCCTATAGCATTTACGGTTGATTTACAGAGACACTCAAAAGAATTCTCTTACATTAGGGTCTATGGGAAAAAGGCGTTTGCTCTGTATTTTAATGATATCACACTATTTTAAACGTACTGCAATTACATCACTGAGGTGTAGTAAGGCACTTATTGTAGAATACGGTGTGCATAGAATATATCGCTCATTTACAGGGCCACACAAAATAATTTCGCTGATGAATAATTTTAACTATTGAAGTCTATGACCAATGATTGCTAAAAGTGCGCTTGTAGTTGTGATAAGCGTTTTAAATTGAACTAATTTTTAAATATTACTTGGTGTGTAAGCATAGAATAAACTTTGTGCGAATTGTAATAAAAAGCTAAAATCTTAATCAACGATTTTTACGCACAAATAACGTACAGAAACGATAAAAATACTCATACGATCGTTTCGGCAATTCCAAGATCCCCTTCCTCAGTGAAAAAAAAAATTAAAGTGGGTTCTAGGAATCCCTCGGCTATAGCCCCGAGAACTGGCTTATGGATTATTGAAAAAGGCCGAAGAGAGAGTTTATATATCCCAAAGAAATGATGTAATTGAACAGAAACCAACTGAAAAAGAGTCACTGCGCAGGATCTCTCCACACTATTGAAAGAAAGGGGGTGCTGGTCATATCATTTACTAAGGTGGAAGTATGTTTATGAATATAGTGAGCTTCGTAAAAGTCTAGATCAAAAATTGAGTTACACTTTTGAATAATTTTTGCCTCTCGATAAGTGAACTTGTGGTTTGAATTCCAACAATGTTTCGCTATTGTAAAGTTCTCAATCTCCTGCTTTCTAACATAATTCAGGTGTTCTTTCAGCCTAATTCTATGTGCACGCTTCGCCTGCCCAATGTAAGAGAGGGCGCACTCACAAAAATTTCTGTAAATGCCCCAGGTATTCTGATCGTCAATAGGATCTTTAAGATTGGAGAAAGAAGCTATAATGAAGCGGTGATTATCTAAGCCTCAGATAATCACCGATTCTGTTCCAGAAATAAAGATTTTAAAAATGTTATTGTCTTACCTTATCTTCCTAAAATCAGTACACAAATTTCTCGTATTCTCCAAAGTTTTAGTTTTAAAGTTGTTTTCTCTCCAACCAATAAAATTTCTTTTTCCAATCTTAAAGATGCTATTGACGATCATAATACTTGGGGCATTTACAGAATTTTTTGTGATTGCGGCCTCTCTTACATTGGGCAGACGAAGCGTGCACTTAGAATTAAGCTGAAAGAACACCAGAATTATGTTAGAAAGCAGGAGATTGAGAAATCTACAACAGCGAAACATTGTTGGAATTCCAACCACAAGTTCAATCATTCAGAGGCAAAAATTATTCAAAAGTGTAACTCAATTTTTGATCTATACTTTCACGAAGCTCACTATATTCATAAACAGACTTCCACGTTAGTAAATAATATGACCAGCACCCCCTTTCTTTCACCAGTGTGGAGAGATCCTGCGCAGTGACTCTTTTTCAGTTGGTTTCTGTTCAATTACGTCATTTCTTTGGGATATATAAACTCTGTCTTCGGCTTTTTTCAATCATTCCATAAGCCAGTTTTCAAGGCTATAGCCGAGGGGTTCCTCGAACCCACTTTAATTCTTTTTTTTTTCACTGAGGAAGGGGATCTTGGAATTCCCGAAATGATCGTATGAGTATTTTTATCGTTTCTGTACGTTATTTGTGCGTAAAAATCATCGTTGTTTAAGATTTTAGCTTTTTATTACTTGGTGTGGATACATTCTATAGATCATATACAGGGCTGCACAAAAGTTCTCAAGAACATTTCCGTTTATTCACGGAAACGACTGAATGAAAATTTTTAACTGTGCTATGCGTTTCCCTGAACTAACTTTTAGTATACTATGTAGTATACATACAAATCTATGGCTTAGTTTAATATTTTATACCTTAAAAGATGACGAAGTGTAAATAAAATTTTAACACTTCACATAATAAAAGAGACATCATTTAAGAAGAGCATTTAGAAAAAAGAAGTTAATATATTAATTTTCTAAGTAGCTATTTTAAAAATACGAATGCATCACATGCCCATAGACTTAACATTAACCGAAGGGAGTTTGGAAGTTGAGTGACTAGCAGCCTTAAATATTTACTGTTTGTAAGAGAAAAGTAATTGTTTATTAGATTGTTTTGAGGCTGTTAATTTAGCATTATTTTAGCAAAAATTCTGTTTTTTCTTTCTTCTTAAATGTTTATTACAAATTGTATATTCTGCATTAACATGTCAGAACGATTAGATTTCAAATTTATATTGTAATGTTAATTTTACTCTCAACCATTTTTTTAATGTATCTGACGAATTTATATTTCGACTAAATTTGTGAATGACCCCCAATTTGCAGCAAAAAATATGCTCCAACTTTAAACAGCTGTTACTCGGTCAATTTTAATCGTAGCATAACTGGACTTTTTTTGTATTACTTGTCAGTGTAAAAGGATAATTTTACTAAATATAACTTATAGGACCGGGGGACCGTATAAAATTTTAATTTCGTAATTTTTTAAGAAATGTTTTTATTGACCCAAATCGCTTTTAAAATACTTCTTTGCCTGATTTAAAACATTTTTGCAATTGAAACTATATATGACTAACGGTTTAGGAATTAGCCATTGGACACCGTTGAGACCGGACACCCTGTGTAGTCACTTCTATCATAGACGGCCCCTTAAACCCTCATTTCGCCGTTTTATAAGCGTAATTTGAAAAGTACTTGGAAGAAAAATGTGAAATTTTGAATTTCCATAAAGCAGGATTTTATAAATCTAAAGCCATAAAAAAATCGTAGATTGCAATTCATAATTTTTTTTTTAATATTAATTTCATAATTCATAATTTATATCGGAAATTATAAAAATTGCAAATTCAACATATTTATGTTTGGGTATTTAGTATTATTGCTACACAAAGAATTAGCACATTAGGAAGATAATTTCAGGAAATATTAATAAAAATATGAAAATGTAATTTAGCATTAGAAGCACTAAATTTTTGAATGTTTGTAATTCAAAAACTTATCATTCAAATGATTTGAAATTTGGTGTCAAGTCATAGTTTGAACTGAAGATTTGAAATATCTTGTTAAAATTGGGTATTGCATTGAAAAAAAATTAAGTTTGGGTTCATTTTTATATGTAGGTTGCCCCCTAAGCAAATTGTATATACATAATTTAAAAGTAGACTTTATTTCCAATCGTTTGGTACCAGTAACATTCTTCTACGATAATTTGTTGAGGAGTTAGTAGAGGGTGTTTACTTTTTTTTTTCCACGACTGTACACTTCCTGTAAACATCACAAATGTTGGCACATTTTAAAACGTGTGTCAGTTCACTATATTATATTTATGCTAAGGTATTTCAACAATAGTATATGTAAGTATTAAAAAACTTCTTAGAATACCATAAAAAACTTTTACATGCGCTAGGCCTTTCGAAAGATTTTAGTCTTTCTTCGTCAGGCGCAAAGAAGACGTGCTTCTACTATGAAATCAGCAGCAAGACTGAAATTAAAGATAAGGGAAGGGAAAACAAGCTGAAGAAACAGCCAATAGGAAATTAGAAGTCTATAGCCAATAAGAAAGCAGAAGACAACAGCCAATCACAGAAGACTGTAATCAAAACAGAAGAACACAGAGTACAAGGGGGGGGGGGGAGAAGCGATTTGGAAAAAATATTAAAAATAAATTATAATAAAAGGAAAACACACACACATATTAGGGGGGGGGGGAAAGAAGCAATTTGGAAAAAATATTAAAAATAAATTATAATAAAAGGAAAACACACACACATATTAAAATATGTGAACACATGAAATAAAAAATAAATGAATAAAATATAAAATCAGACAAATATTAATTAATACTAAAAATAAATTATATGATAGTACTGAAAAGGTTTTTCCAATCTGCAAAGAGCATTGTGGAATCAGATTTATCATTAAGAATATCTTCACGATTGAGATAAATAGCTAATTTTTTAAGAAAGTCCAATTCAGAGATACTATTGGCATTAGAAATAATTTTAGCATTTTGAAAATTAAAACTATGGCCGGAATCCCAAGAGTGCTTGGCAATAGAAGATTTTGAAATTTCTTGATTAATTACATAACGAGAGTGTTCTTTTGAACGGATTTCAAGATTTCTTTTAGTTTGACCAATATAAGAAAAACGATAGCCGTTACGAGGAACAATATAAATTTCCCATTTACGAAGATCAGAAACAGGAGATTTAGTGGAGGGTAATTTGAATTTATTGACAGGTTTAAAGATAACGTTAAAATTGAAATGGTGTAAAACTTTAGCTAATTTGAAGCATAAAGGAAGATAAAAGGAGAGGACAACCAAATTATCAGGTTCGCTTTTGACAGATTTGGAAAGGGTAGATGTATTAGGCGGGCTATTGAATTTCCTTATAGCATTATTGATAACAGAAGGATTGAAACCTCTTTTGGCAGCAACAGTTCCATTAATTCCCATAGTATATATGTTTGTATGTTTATTTATTTATCATACATGCGCACCCTTGATAATTTATATAAGTTTAAAAGTGTGAAATTATACAATTACATATTCTGTGTACTACTGTTGTTTTGCGAAGACATCATTTCAGTATTTTTACTCGTTTAAATTAGTAGTCGTATCAGTAAAATGCTTAGTTTTTAAGAGGGTACTTTGTTAACGGGTGATGCATCTATGAAACGCATCCACCTTATCATCAGTATTGAATTATCAAAACAGGAAATCTAATCCTCCTCCCAAAAAGTTACATGTTTCGGATTATGAAGCTAAACTTTTTTCATCAGGACTAGATAACCTGAAGTGCCCATATGATTGTAGTACTTTGAACAAAACATTTTTCCGAAATCACGTGTTAATTAGGCTCATAGAGTCTCATTTAGATTTTTAAGAAAAATAATCCGCTCTGACGCTTGTGAAAAACATTTATTCAAAAGTGATATTTACAACGACATATCATGACTTATTTAAAGACGCATTTAGTGCATAATTGTGACTAGTGCAGCAACTTTTTTTGCGAAAGTGGGACTTATTGAAACATAGGAAGATTCATAAGTCCTCTCATCAACATACGCGTTGTGACAATTCCAGCGAAGTGTCTTTTCGAAAGTAAAACTTATTAAAACACAGAATCATTCATAATTCTCCCAAGCAACATAAATTTTATCAGTGTAGCGAAGTATTTCACAGGAAATCCGTTTGGTTACGTCACACAGTGGGACAGAATCCCCAAAATCTGGCCAAAAGTCGAAAAATAAAGTTACTATGTAAGAAATTTTGATTGCACAGTTTGCTAGAATAATATTTGAACAGTCGGTATCTACTTTTATAAAAATGTTTTCTCTTATTCCTGATTTTAATTGCATCATTTCAAAAGTGGCGATTGACAAGAAGATCAAAAAGATCACAATAAAGATTCCTCTAAACATGTGTCAGATTTTTTCATACCATCCGATTTTAATAATTTAAAATGGATTCACACGATGGTGATAAGCAGATTATTTACATGTTTTAGAAAATTATATTAATAGCATATAAATTAGTAATTTCATAATTATTCGGGATATTTTTTAAAAGTGTTACTTCTTTGCTTTGAAACATCGAAAAGTTTATAAATTTCACACAGTTCCTCAATGAAATTTAACTAAAAATAAGAATGTATTCGTTAAAACCACATAAACTTGGTACACATAAGCAAGAGCCTTTATACAACTAAAATTAATCGAACTGCTTCTGCAGTCGTTCCCAGGATAAAATATGATGTTGAAATGATTAAAGTCTAGAGAAGAAAGTTTCTCTAGACTTTTAATCCTTTCAACATAATATTTTTGCCTCTTCGTTTGAAATATTTTTTTACCATGCTTTCGGGTATTTCTATTTATTGAAGGGTTCCATGCTATTCGATTTCAAATAAAAATATGGCTATATGATTAAAAATTATAATACACTTATATTAGTATAATAAACTTTTATAAATATATTTAAAGTACCAATAAAATTGCATATTACATACAGTTCGATTGCCATGATATAAAAATAGTAATTATGTTAATAAATTAACCTAAATAGTAGATAATTCAAGTATGATATAAAATTTTTTATCAATGTTAATAAATGAAACCCAATTAGTGTTAAACACTACTTATATTATTTAATAACAATGAAAGTAAAAACTTTATTTGTTATTAACTTATAATTTTTTAAACTGTTTGTTAACATTTCTTTTGTTATTATTTTTATTATTATTTTTATTTATTTATTTATTTATTTATTTATTTTATTTTTTTTTTTTTTGCTAACTACTAATTTTTGAAAAAAAATGTTTACTGGTATTGATTTAATTTTTGCAAACTTGTAATTTTTTGAAATCCTTTTGTTAACTTTATAAGTTTTTATTAACATGTAAACGTTTTAAAATTTATTTGTTAGTTTGTAAATATTTTTCAACTTGTTTTTTTTTTTTTTTTTGTTAACTTGAAAATATTAGTTTAACATTTTTTAAACTGTAGTTATTTTAAAACTTTTTGTTAACTTGTAAATACTTTTTAACTTTTTTTAACTTGTAAGTATTTTTTAATTTATAAATAAAATTTGTATTTTTTCATTGAATAGTAAATTTCTATATCTAATAGATGATTTTTTACAAACCTGTGGAAATATAAGTTAAATCATTTAAAAACATATGTTATCTTATAATATACTACACTAAACATAAATACTTATAATATAAATACTTATAATATACACGCTAAACGTATGTGTTCCTTTAAACGTTTTAGTAGATAAAAATTATTAAACACACATCTTTAGAAATAAACACACAGGTGTGCAAAAGCAGTTAACTTTATTTACAGAGTGTCCATAATTAAACAACCCTACTTTAAAGTTGTCTACAGGCAAAACTATTGTTCATAAAGTTGTGAAATTTTGTGAAAAGATATAATGAAGGGATGGGAATTTGTTTAAGCTGAAAAATATGTAAATAAAAATAGTTCAAAATTTCGCCACCAGAGGGCGATTTTTAATACATTACACATTTCGCATTACGATAGTTCAGAAATTCTATTTACAGGATGTTCGTAATTAATCGACCCTATTTTAAAACTGTCTACAGCCGAAAATATTGTTCAAAATGCTGTGAATTTTTTAGGAGGACATAATCATTTTTTTTGAGCAAAAATAAATAAATAAAATAGGTGGCCATTTTTTAACGAATTACAAATTTAGCATACATTTCGATAGTTTAACAAATTTTGTTATAACCAAACCTGTTCTGTATGACTTTCACCATTTTCAGATACCATCTGGTATCGTAACATAGCATGTTCCACAGTTGACCGCAGCGCGTTCTGGGAAATGCTGTCTTTAGAATAAGGTTATGTTAATAAATAAAATTTCTAAACTATCGTAATGCTAAATGAGTAATTTATTAAAAATCGTCCTCTGGTGGCGAAATTTTGAACTATGTTTATTTATATATATTTTTTTTTTAGCTTAAACAAATTCCCATTCCTTTATTATGTCTTTCACAAAATTTCACAAATTTACGAACACTAGTTTTGTCTGTAGACAACTGTAAAGTAGGGTCGTTTAATTACGGACACCCTGTATATGAATGACTTAAACAACACATTTCGAACAGTGTCTACATTAACTCTACATAAAAGCTGCTAACTGATACGTTGAAATCAGTTTAAAAGCGCAGAAAAGACCTAATGGAAAATCACAAGAATTAAAATCATGTCCCTAACTGTAGAAATTTTTCACGATTATTAAAAGAGAAACACGGCAAAATACTTTGACTTTCTTGCAAAATATTCGATTATGTATAGTCAATAAATTATCCTCAATATAAGAGATCAGTTTAGACCATAGAAAATGTTCATTTTCTGGAGATATGTTACCAAGCTTGCGTTTTTTCTTCATTAAGTATGGCAAATGTTTTGCTTACATATAATGATTATGTTCCTTATTTAAATAATAAGCTTTTTTTCACTTTTGTAGCTGATAATCACTTAATTCAGTATTAGACTAATTCTTTAAATTTCTAAAGCGCATAACTGAATTATTATATCTCAAAACTAAAATTGTGTTTTGTTAATAAATAATGAGCTTTTATATCTTAAATTAATTGAAATTTCTTTATATTGAAACGTTTACCATGTGTTAAAATCCATAACAATTCCATTTTTTGTTGAAATTCTTTCACCAGTAAACACATTGCGTTACTTGTTGGTTCTTTCAATACTTCATCCTATGAAATTAAGTTACTAACTTGAGCTGAGGCAATGTAAGATGCTGGGGTTAGATAATGGAATAGGGGAGACTAGGGAGGGTTGACCGTACGGGAGGCTTGCCCCACCCATCAGTTTTCATATTTAAAAGAATTTCAGAGTTTTATCAATAGATGTCAACCAAAGCTACCAAAATGCTCAAACAACAGTCTCTGTTTTATACAGATAATCGAAATAGGTGTGGAAAAAAAGCATTGTGAAGCGTTTTCAACCTAAAAGTTGTGTTTTTTAGAGATATTTTGTAAGTTTTCTCTAAATAAAATGTATCACAGAAATTTATGTAAGTAGGTTTTAAGTAATACAGAAATATCGAGCTTTCATTCCAGGCATAAATATTATACAGTAAGTTAGGCTTCACATAACAATGTGCTATTCTTTAGAAAACCAATGTGGGGAGGCTTGACTCAGTCAATGTGAGGGAGGGTTGACCACATGTTCAAGGATACATTAACACATTCACGTCAGGAAACGAGAATTCTCGTTTTCATTCAAAAAACATATTGACAAAGTGCTTTGCGCCTACCTTACAGAAATTGAATTTATATCATGTTGTCCATATTTTTTTTTATTGTAAGGCATTTTATATTAAATTCGTTCATTGAAAGATATTTACATATGCATAAACTTAGGAAAACTATCTATAACACCAATTTACAAAAGACTTTCAGAACAGGTTGAAGCTTCTACTGTTTTAAAATTCCTATTTAATAAAAATTACCCGTCGGCTATGCGTCATTTAAGGGGTTTTGAAAATCTTTATATTATACACTGTGCATAATGAAAAATTAATGGTTATCAGGGTTCATAGGAGTGCTTGAATTTCCAGACTATGAAATTCTTTGGTACCAGTATTTTCTTATGGATTATCTCTCCTGAAATAAGGCGGAATTTCGTCCGTTTACACTAGACTTATTTTTCAATAAAAACATTCTTATATTTGGCCTTGAAAATAACGGTACCCGTACGAATCCTCGTTATATATGAAAATGAATGTAAACTTATTCTGCAAAGGTACAGTAAAATGGGGAGATGGAAAAGAAAACGTTTAAAACTGATTAAAGAAAGATTAAAAAAATTGCAATTTACACTGCACGAGAAAAAATTAATGAAATATAAATGGGAAAGTTGATAGGAACTTTTCTCCATTTAAATATTACTTACAATAAGTAAATAGAAACAGTTGAAAACACTAGAAAGTACGAAAGCAGCAGTCTTAACCGTTTCAGGGGAAGTGGTATGCTTATAAAACCACTTGATTTTAATTCCCAAACTCCACAATGGCACTAGTATTCTGCTAAAATATTTTCAATTTAATATGTATGTGAAATATAACCTTTTTCATATTTCCAAATAAATTTGTTCGAATATTCCGGTGCCAGTCATTTATTCAACATTTTAGTACTGAAAGTACTTTGACTCTGAAAGGGTTCAAAGATGCTAATGATAAGTTAAGTACTCATGCGGCTGCAAAAGAACATAACATGGATCGAAAAACTTTTGGAAGGTATGTAGACGAATTTCAACTTAATGAATAGAGTGAGATGAAGCCAAACTATTTGACAACTAGAGTTGTCACGTCGAATGTCACAAAAAGTAGGACAAGGAGGCAAATAGATAGCCGGAGAGTGGCTCTTTAATCCGGACGTAATAATATATGAAACCCTATGAAAGCGGAACATGTTTCTTAAAAGTTAAAATTTCATTTCCCCTCCTATACAATTATACCTCCTCAGACAAAATCATGTTTAAACCACAATTTCTCTCTTCTGACATGCGATTGCGCATAAACAGGTTTGTTGAAGCATCATATTTTCAAAAATATTTTTTATAATAATTAAAGCATGTACCATAAAGTTATATTGCTTTTTTTAAAACTGATTTTATATCTCTTCACAAATATTTCTGTATAAAACAAAGTAGTTCAAGCTTCCCATATGATGGGTCAAAACTCACATATGTGGGGAACCTTCACCCATTATTTTCTCATGATTAAAATCAATCATTTTTCAAATTTCTTATATATTGCAGATGTGTAGCAATTTTATTTTGATAACTGATTGTATAACGAATATAATGATACGTAAAACTTTATTCTAGGAACTTCTTATTAAAAAATAAAAAATCATTTTGTAAAATGTGGGTCAACCCTCTCAAGTCTTCCCTATTCGAAATTTTGAAAATTAAAGTTTGTAAAATATTCATTCTAAAAATCCTTAGAAGAAATTAAGACATAGCTGAAATCGGGGAAAGATATTACATGATTTAAAGATGTAGAAAATATATGGGTCCTGTAGTATCCTTTATTCTGTAGCAGATAGTGGTAGAATATATATCACATGATATTGCCAAACTGTCGAAGTCATCACCTTTATTCAAAAATTCTAATTTTGGCATATTTAAACCATTCATATGGATATAAAAATGGAGTACCAACTTTTCTGTTCCCAGGTTCCCGGAATTTATTTAGGAAAGATTAGGGAGGGTTGACCCACTTTTTATAGAATGATTTTTCATTTTTTAAATATTGAATGCAGAATAAGGTTTTACATATAATTTTATTCGTTATACAATCAGTTATCAAAATAAAATTGCTACATATGTGTAATATATAAGAAATTTGAAAAATGATTAATTTTATTCATGAAAAAATAATGGCTCAAGGAACCCCGCAATATGGGAGGCTTGAACCACTTTGTTTTAGATTGAAATATTTGTGAAGAGAAATAAAATCAGTTTAAAAAATGCAAAAATTACTGTATGCTACATGCTTTAAATATTATAAGAAATATTTTTGAAAATATGATGCTTCAACAAACCTGTTTAGGCGCAATCGCATGTCAGAGGAGTAAAATTTTGTTTTAAACATGATTTTGTCTGAACAGGTATAATTGTACAGGAGAAAAAATAAAATTTTAACAATTAAGACAGCATTCCGTTAGAGACACGTTCCGTTTTCATAGGGTTTCATATATTATTACGTCCGGATTTAGGATCCACAGTCCCGCTATTTATTTGTCTCCTTGTTCTATTTTTTGTGATATTCGACATGACAACCCTAGTTGTCACATAGTTTAGCTTCATCTCACTCTATTCATTATGCTGAAATTTGTCTACATATCTTCCAAAAGTTTTTCTATCTTTTGCTATGTTCTTTTGATGTCGCATGAGTGCTTAACTTATCATTAACATCTTTGAACCCTTTCAGAGACAAAGTACTTCCAGTATTAAAATGTTGAATAAATGACTGCCACTGGAATATACAAACAAATTTATTTGAAAATATGAAAAAGGCTATATTTTAAATACATATTAAATTGAAAAGATTGCAGCAAAATACTGGTGCCATTGTAGAGTTTGGGAATTAAAATCAAGTGGTTTCATAAACATACCACTGCCCCTGAAACGGTTAAGACTGCAGCTTTCGTACTTTCTAGTCTTTTCAACTGTTTCTATTTACCTATTGAAAATAATATTTAAATGGACAAAAGTTTCTATCAACTTTCCCATTTATATTTCATTAATTTTTTTCGTGCAGTGCAAATAAATTTTTTTACATCTTTCTTTAATCAGTTTTAAAGGTTTACTTTTCCATCACCCCATTTTACTCTGCCTTTGCAGAATAAATGTACATTCGTTTTCATATATAACGAGGGGTCGTACAGGTACCGTTATTTTCATGGCCAGATATCCGAATTTTTTTATTGAAAAATAAATCTAGTTTAAACGGATGAAATTTCGCTTTATTTCAGGAGAGATATTCCATAAGAAAATACTGGTACTTAAGATTTCATAGTCTGGAAATTCAAGCACTCGTACGAACCCTGATAACAATTAATCTTTCATTATGCACATTGTATAATAAAAAGATTACCAAAACCCTTAAATAACGCATAGCTGACGGGCAATTTTTATCAAATATGTCTTTTAAAACAGTAGAAGCTCCCCCCCCCCCCCCTGTTCTGAAAGTCTTCTGTAAATTGGTTTTCTGGATAGGTTTCCTAAGTTTATGCATCGATAAATATCTGTCAATGAACGAATTTTATATAAAATGTCTTACAATCTAAAAAAATATGGACAACATGATATAAATGCATTTTGTGGAAGGTAGACGCAAAGCCTTTTGTCAATGATGTTTTTTGAATGAAAACGAGAATTCTCGTTTCCCGACGTGAATGTGTTAAGGAATCCTTGAACATGTTTTCAACCCTCCCTCACACTGATGGGTCAAGCCTCCCCACATAGGCTTTTTGTAAAGAATAGCACATTGTTATGTTAAGCCTAACTTACTGTATAATCTTTATGCCTGGAATGAAAGCTCGATATTTCTGCATTACTTAAAACCTACTTACATAAATTTCTGTGATATATTTTATTTAGAGAAAACATACAAAATATCTCTCAAAACACAGCTTTTATGTTGAAAACGCCTCACAATGATTTCTTCCACTCCTATTTCGATTATCGGCAAAAAACAGAGACTGCTGTTTGAGCATTCTGCTAGCTTTGGTTGACGTCTATTGATAAAACTCTGAAATTCTTTTAAATATGAAAACTGATGGGTGGATGAACCCTCCTTAGTCTCTCCTACACGAGGCCCTGGTTACACGGAAGAACTGCTACGCAAACGCGCATTCCGGACAAGAAACGGCAACGTCCTTCGCGCGTACTCTACTTGCACCCTAAAAATTATCGAAGTCCAATAAGGTTATTGCTTTACGAGAGCTTTCGGAAGCCAAAAATTTTAATAAGAGAAGGCATTTTTCGTCAGCAATGAAAGATGGAGGTGCCGTTCGCGAGCCCGGAAAAGTTGCGAAAACTCCCTCTCTGGTACCAAATCTCGTTGCAGTAGGCTCGGACCTCCCGGCCTCTGGCCTCGGAACTTTTTACCCAATTGCCTCATGGACCTGATGTTACTGAGTCCAATTGCCCCTTCCCCGTACAATGTGGTCGCTTCAAGGAAACGGGAGGAGTCAATATCATCCTCGAGGTTCGTGGAAAGCTCCCTCTCGAGCGCTGTAGAGACGGACTTATCGGGAGTAAGTAACGTGAAAGTGAGTTTGGAGAAGCCTTCTAGCCCTCATCGTTAGTCACACAAAGCGCATTCAGCATATAGGCATGCAGGTCTGATCTACCCGAGGCGCCAACTGGGGTTATCGAGCTAGACCACGTTAACAGGTGAGTTTCCATCCCGGTTCTCAGTGGAGGTTGATCGGAGAGCTAAAACAGTTGACCGACCTCCAATCATGAAACGACACGATGACGAGCACCACTTTCACATAGGGAACCACCGACACCTCCCTCTGTTCAACGGGGACACCTCCCTTTTCAGACTACCTAGGGGTTAGCTCCAACTGCTCTAGGTGCAGTGTACCCAATGGATGAGCATGACATAGCATCAGTGCGCCATCTCTCTAAAATCTTCACCAACCGTCAGCATCGAGGTTCAAGCCGCCTCGCACGCCATGGTCGACACTATGGATTCAATGGGCCTTGTTTTACAAAGACCGCTCCTACCTCGGTCTTTGCCCCCGATAATCGTTAGATATGATTCTATGGGATTTTCTAGCCCTCGCCCCTAGTCACTATCCGACTGTAGTCGGCACTGGGATCGGTCTGTGGAACGCTGTCCCTTTGTTTATTGGGACACTCTGCCTTGAGAACCGGAGGGGTGGAGGGTGGACCGGAGGGGACGTCGGATTTACATGCGCATTCCATCCCTCCGTTGCGGTGCTTCATTCCCCATCAGCCGTAATGGATGAATCTGCGATTCGTCCATGTACATGCCCCGACAAGTTGAGACGCTACTGCGTACTTTGCGAGACTCTCTGTCATCTTCCGCTTTAGCCGCCGAGTCAGGGCCATCTGAAAGAGCTACCCATCATTCACGTGGATTTTTGAATTTTCTTTATTTGCTTCTAAAAGCGAATGCTCTGAAGACGAGAATACTTCATCATGTGGTATTTTCTGCGTACTGAATTTACAAGCCCTTCTTTTACAATTAAATTAACAATCACTGAGAGACGTTATCTGGACAAAAATTAAACAGTAAACAGAATGTATAGTTTTAAAACCTTCGCTAACATAGGTTAAAAACAGTTTCGTGTACGGTTAACCATTAAAAGTGTTTGTGATTTAAGCCAATCAGATTAGTCTAAAAATATTTAAATAAATGACGTCATAGGTTCAAGTTGCAAAGTTATTTATTTATCATGCACACACCACTCAAACAAATTTGGGGAGCAAGCAAAAAAGTGAAATGAACAGTGCAAGACAGCCATGTATGGGCATAAAATGGATAGTACACGTGTATCAAATCGCAATACAGAAAAAAGACTCAAAAAATTGTAAGGGAGATTTTATTCTTTGAAAAGATGAAAAGAACATGAAAAGATGGTTCAGGGTAACAATTTGATTTCATGTAAATGATAAAAATTTATTGTTTAGAAAGGATGCAAGATTTTTAATATTACGTTTGGTCCCCCCGAACAGCTAAGACTGCTGCACACCGGTTTTCCATGAATGCGATGACCTTATCGATAAGATTTTGGGGAATAATGTTCCACTGTTCAATCTCCAATTCCCGGATAGTAAAAGGAGGCCTCGGTCTCGCAGCAACGCGTCGTCTGAGTATGTTTCACACATCCTCGATCGAATTTAGGTCAGGAGAGCATGCTGGTTATTCCATACGCTGTATTGTTTTAGCTTCAAGCATGTTTTCCACAAGACGAACTGTATAAAGTCAGTCATTATCATGCATGGAAAAAAAGAAATCACTAATTACTGCAACATAAAATACGACTTGAGGTCTCAGTATCTCGTCTGTATTATTTCGGACCGTCAAAGTGCCATTCCGAATTATATGCAGGCCTGCACGTCCACCCATGCTGATTCCAGCCAATAGCCTCGCGTGTAATGTGATTTTTTACGAACGAATGTGGGATTATTTTGAGTGCCTCTTTCTCTCCATGCCAAAACGCATGAGATGTCATTTCCAGACTGAATCGGGACTCGTCTGTAAACAGAATTTCACTCCAACAACGTTGCCTCCAAACTCGATGTTCAGTAACTCACCTTCTTTAGGCCACACTGTGGCTTGAGGTCAACGGAATACAGACCATTGGCTTACGTGCGTAGAGACCTCCCTGATGAAGCCTATTTTGGGCTGTTTGGCTGGACACCCTTCGTCCTGTGGCCAAGAACAACTGTGTTTGCAGCTGAGTAGCATTGGCCATTCCGTCTCGACGAGCTGTTAACAGGATATACCGGTCATCAGTCTGTGCTAGCTCATTTTCGACCTTGCACTTTCGATGACTACCATTCCATGTGTGTTGGAATCGATTCCAAAGTTTTTCATGGACACTTCTTGCGACTCCAACAGCGTCCACTACACTTCGTTGTGTTTTCCCAAATTCAACTGTCCCGATAACACGCCAAGCCATGGAAATGCCATGCGGGAAAACCATGTTGCTGTGACATTTTCAAGCCACCCTTTCGCAAAACACAAGCTGGGCAATTGAATTTTACAACTGAGGCAGTGAAACAGACGTTTCTGCAAAATCCCGATTTCTGCACTTACCTCCATTTTCTAGTTTTTGACGTCATAAACTTTAATTTACATGTGAAGTTTTCTTTATCTGTTTTCTACAGCACTTTAAATTATGGATGTTTTATTTTACGTTACTTATCGCTGTGAACATTTGCGTAATTTCGTTAAAACCATGTGCTCCCCTAATTGTTTTGAGCAGTGTATAACGTAATAAATAGAACTTGCTGAGAAATCCTTAGGTAAACTTACGATATTTACGTTTGGATGATTTAGAAAGCTTCCTATGTTTTATAATTTATAATATCGCAAAAATACTTCGTTGCATTGCCAATAATATGGATGTTGATTAAGGAATTTCTGAATAATCCTATGTTATAATTTTATAGTTTATCGAAAACATCTCGCTACCTTGATTGCAATTATGTATGGTATGCGTCTTTGAATGAGTCATAAGTCACAGTAAATCACACTTTTGAACAAATGTATTTTCACAAACGTCACAGCTGATATATTTTTTATCTAAATGAGACTTCATGCACTTTATTACTCACGCTTTCTTGAAAAGGTATAATAGCGCAAACACGTTAAAATTAAATTTGATACTGTCTTAATGAAGATCATTTAATATTAATATTCGAAACAGATACTTTTTCGGGAGGAAGAATTGATTTAAGATAAATCATGTCTTTATCATTTAAACCTGATTATAAGTCTGCACTGTTAGATGCATTATCTCTTAACCACTCTTTAACTTCATCAAAGTTGCAACTTAAAAAATAGGGATTTTAAATTAAAGAAATGCTACCTTAAACAAATGAAGAACAAAACTGTCCTCCTTCCAAAACAACAGCAGTACACAGAGTAATGTAACTGTATCGTTTCACACAAATTTATAAAAATTATGGAAAACGCTCATTTATAAACGTTATAAAGAAACATAGATGATTTTCGAATATAATTTATATAAATAATATAAATTTTGATAGACACGTGATATTCGTTTTAAAAAGTACCCCTACGTTTAATGGTCACAGACAGTGTACATGTATGGAATAGCTAAGTGTATACATATAAATATAATTAAAAAGTATATCTAACAAGAAGTTCAATCAAGTTGACCTAAAAGAGTGGAAAGATGGTGGTTCAATCTTATGCGGGGTGGTTATCACTAAGTATAAATTGTTCTACTACGTATGTGATAAATAAATTGTAACTGTGCCAGATGGTTCAAAAGTGTAAAAATCCCTGCCGGCTCGGCCTACAGGCAGAGGTAGATTTCGAAGTCAAATATACTAATTTCACAAACAAACTAAATCATGATTAGAGATAATCCACTTTAACAATTTTATCTGGCCGCTTTTGTCGAGTTTTTATTTCATTTTTATATAATAGCTGGTTTTATCAGAATCATGATAGGGCGGTATTAAAAAAATACTTTTCCATGCTCAACAACTCGAAATTTTCTGGCATAATTCCAGATTCATTTAAAAAAAAAAAAAAAAAAAAAAAAAAAAAAAAAAAAAAAAAAAAAAAAAATTATGAAACTTGCTGACGTGATTTTTGAAGAGATTTATAAGCGACCTGTGTATTTATTTTTTGTTCAATTAATTAAAACTTGATATATAAACAATTATTTTCTCAGAAGGACAATATTTTTCGTTTCTAACACAATCGCTTCGGGAAATTCCGTTCAAACGGCCCACTTTGACATCCTTTTTTGAAATATATTCTGCCTCTATCAAAACATGGATCATTACGGTACATTATATAGTTTCTGAATAAGCGAATCTATCAATTAAATGCTTTTGAGAGCAAAAATGAATTTAAAAATGAGTCAGAAAATAAGCAATTTGGATTTGAGTGCATCCTTAATACAATGATTTTTCCAACACAATCCGCTTCGGTAAATTCGGTTCAAAATACCCTTTTTAACAGCATTTTTAAAAATATATTCTGCCTCTATCAAAAAATCGACCATTACGGTACATTATATAGTTTCTGAGTAAGAAAACGTACCAAATGAAAGCCTTTGAGAGCAAAAATGAATTGTAAAATGAGTCAGAAAATAAGCAGTTTGGATTTGAATACACCCTTACTAAGATGATTTTTTTTCTTCAGCCGCTATGTATTTTTAATTAGTTTTTGCTGTAAGAATTGGTCCTATCGAAAACTTGTCTATATAGATGTTGTAGATAATATTAAGAAGATATATGATAAATTCATGAGGATTTTATATTTTTTGAATTGACGGAGTTACGGATTTTTTTTCTTCTTCAAACCTCCTTTTTTTTTCATTTTTCATTTTTTTTTTTGCGGTACGAATTGGTCCTATCAAAAACTTGTGAGCATAAAAGTTGTAGATATTGTTAAGGAGATTTATAATAAAATTAATTGGATTTGATATCTTGAGAATTGACGAAATTATGAATTTTGTTCTCCCAAAAACCCTATTTTTTGCGCCCCTTGAGCCCATTTTTAACTTTATCAAAAATTTGTGATACATAAATTTTTGGCCCTATTTTTAGAAGTAATAAAAACTTTAAACTGATTTGATATGTACAAAAATTAAAATGTTATGTGGGATTTTCTGTTTTCACAAAACCCCTCCCTATTTCCACCCCCTTTGTCCGATTTTGCCCATTAACGAACTTGACCGAGATTTTATGCCCATTGAATTTATGTATCAGTTTGGAAGCGATTGGTGCGGAATTACGAAAGTTATCGTGTCCAGAAGAAAGTGATATATATATATATATATATATATATATATATATATATATATATATATATATATTATATGTATATATATATATATATATATATATATATATATATATATATATATATATATATATATATATTATATGTATATATATATATATATATATATATATATATATATATATATATAGATAGATAGATAGATACATAGATAGATAGATAGTAGAGGTGGGCATTATTTAACATAACAATTAAAAAAACACCGTTATTGCTTTAAAGTTTGTTTTTTAGTAACAGAATATCAGAAACTGCCTATTAATTTTATAACTATTTATCAATTTCTCTTGCGAAAAACTGAAAATAAGACAAAAAAAAAAAAATATTTTAGCTTTATTTTAATTTTATATTGCGATGAAAATAAAATCGCAAAACTTTTGTTCCTAGCTGTTAATAACATTCTAAGAATAAATGAAAAAAAAATCCTCTATTACAAAAGAATCAAGAAAATCCTACTTAGTTTTAAAAACAAAACACGAACGTCAAACGCGTCCTATGTATGAAAAAGAAAAGTCAACACGTATCGTTAAACCGCGTCCTACGTATGAAAAGAAAAGCGAACACCTATTTTCATTTCATTTATTCATTCATTTACTCAGTCACTTTTCACCCCCGCTAACAAAAATAGAGGCGTCCAAAGCAAAATCCATCTGCTCCGAACCTGTTGTTAGGAATAAAAAGTATCTATCAGTAATAATTATTTGTCAGCATCAAATATTCTATACCAACTGTTAAATGTTGAAATATTATGTTAGCTTCAGTATGAAATTGTGCTTATTTCAATGTCGAATGCGTAATTTTTTTTTTATTAAGTCTCTGAGAGATTATAGTTACTTTGTAATATATAGCTATGAAGCAGTTATATTATTTAAAAAATATATTATTGCTTTGAACATATTGTTGATCTAGACTGGTAATATTAGGATCTGAGAATTTTACGTCATCATTAGGGGAGGAAAAGTTTTTCTAAGGCTGTAAGTTAGATTCGCGTGGCTGGAGATAATTTGAGGTAATTTGTATCGCGCTTTTGCTTTGTGGTTTGGGGATATTTTAAGGTGGTAAACTATTTTTCGATTGTTGTTGAATTATATGTCCTTGTTGTGCGGTATCTTGATGCGGTATGCCTGATGTACGGATGCGGTAGAGCTATTTATTTATTTATTTATTGCACTTTTTGTCATAACTATGGCTGCTAAAAAACTTTTTTCTTAGAATTAATTTTACGAAAGCAATAAGATTTTTATTTTATGGGAACATTTGTAAAAATTAAAAAAAAGCTTTAATCAATTTGGAAAAAATAATAATCACTGTTGTCAAATATGAAAGTGACGGCTTGTTAAAAGCTATTTGTTCATATAAGTGGAAATATAATGAAAGTGGAATGTTTTAATTAACAAATTTTGCCTCAAACCTAATTAAGTTTAAAAGATTTTATTAAATTATTTTTATATCCCATTTATTGGATGTTGTTAACGGATAGTTCGAAATGCACAGTTGATTGCATCGCACCATTATTCGATATGTGACACATATGAAAAAGTGAAGTGTTTCAGGAAAAACGAAAAATACTTTTAAATGTGAAAAAATAAAATGCTTGGGAATACATAGGGTAAACATTTATTTTAGAATGAGCAATTTTGTTAATTTAATATATCACTCACCCGCAAGAAAAGTGACACATCTCGACAAAAGTAAATTTCACAGAGAGGCAAAAGAAAATTTCCATGTTTACTGCAACATGAAATAATAACACTTAGCTCTGCATTCTGGAATGAAAACGTGCATAAAAGAACAAAACCGTAAAAATGAAGACGTAGGATGAGGTTTAGATGGTTGGGGAATTTTACATCCTCACACAATCCACCCCTTTTCTGTGGTCATAAATGGACATATGGCGTAATAAAGTGAATTTCGCATAGCTACACTTATGAAACTGTTTGTGTAGCAAGACGCACTTATAACAGACCTGTTAGTGGGGAAAAAACGCAAAATGAATATTTGCAAGACACGTCTCTTTTCTTACGGGTCGCAGCGATATGTAAACAGTGAGACTAAATAATATTGTAAGCAATATATATATATATATATATGTGTGTGTGTGTGTGTATTTCTAACTAAATCTTTCTCTAAACATTTCTCTGATATTTATTTTGACCTCATTATGACTAGGGTTAATCTTTTAAATATTAATAAAAAAAAAAAAAAAACATAAAATTCAAAACATGAATACTCAAATGATAAATACTTTTTCAAATCACATATTTAATAAAATTAATATCAATTCTATAATTAATGATAAAAATTGTTATTTTCCCATTAATAATCTTCATATATCAAAAACCTTTAAATATCCGAATACAATTGGTTGAAAGAATTTTAACTACAATACATTTTCAAAAAATACATCTGCTGCAAGTAATTTTCCGTGTAAATGCAATGACCCCACTCTAAAAAAATACATAAACAATGATCATGGACATATAATCACCGGAAATCTTGATATTGTTAATGATTTTAAATTGAAACAACTAATGGGTTATGGTACTAAATACAGACTTCCATCTAAATTTAAAGTTAAATCTATTATCAAACAGTTTACATATGATATTGATATTTTTATATATAAAATTTCAATGTCTTACAATAAGCCTATTGAATATTTTAATCAATGGAAAATATTAGTAATTAAAAAATTAACTATGGTTTTAAAAATCAATATTGCTGATTTGGTTTCTATTAATACAAAGCATTTTTTCCAACAAATTACTAAATTACAAAAAAAAACTACGTTATTACATATGTAGACAAATCTCCTAATAATTATGCAATTGTATGTAAATCTTATTATCACCAACTTCTTACAACTTGTATTTCTTTTAATAAGTCATTTCAAAAAACTAATGAAAATGTAATTGTAAATAATCGTAAAATTCGAAGTTATTATAAACTATTAAATATTATATCTACTAACTTTAATTATCCTTATTTAGTTCTAATTCCCAAATTTCACAAAACTCCAATTAAATTTAGGACTGTAACTATTGGTTGCAATACATATAATAATAAAGTCAATAAACTTCTTTTTAAAAATTCTTAATAAATTATATATACTTACTACAAACAATGATAATACACATTGTATAAAAAATAGCTATCAACTTGTCAATATTTAAAAAAATCTTCATTGTGTATATAATATAACTACATATGACTTCAAAGATCTTTTTAATAATATAGACCTATTAGATTTACATAATATTATAAATGCATTATTTAAAAAGTATAATAAAAAACTGGAATTACCATCTAATATAAATATTGCATATTTTAAATCTTTAACAAACTTCATTATCTATAATAATTATATATTGCAAGATAACACATTATATTTACAGCATGTCAGTATACCACAAGGTGGTTGTACATCCAGTTTATTATCAGACTTATACTTATATCATTATGAACGTACTTTTACTAATAATAATCTACATTTATATCGTTATATTGATGACATAATTTTAATTGAAACTGATCAATCTGTAATTACTCAATTTCCGGTAGATTATCCCACTAATTTGGAATTAACGGAAAACCTTTTATCTAACAATACAATTAACTTTTAGATCTTAAAATTACAATAAATGACAACAAAACAATCACAGATTTATATGAAAAACGTAAAGAATTTAAATTCAAAGTTAATACATTTACAAATATTAAATCTTGTCTACATCATTCTGTATATCGAAATATAATACTTAATCATTTATATAGAATAAAATGTTTATGTTCTTCTCCTCTAATTAACAATAATATTAAAAAACTAATTTATGATGCATTAAATCATGGTTTTCCAAAAAAATTTAAGAAAATAGAATATTTTGAATGCTTTTTTTAAAATTTTATTAACAATAGTTTTTTTTAATTTTTTTTGTGCATAATGATATATAGTGTGGTTTATGTTAGGTTTATAATTATCTATATATAAGGATTTGTTTGGTTTTTCTGTTGATAATTTTTTTTACATTCATAGGCTTTCATTTGTTCATCTTGTCACATTTGAATAATAAAAATACTACTAGATGGCAGCACCAAAATTTGTCTTTTATGATAAGTTATAAATTTTGTCTTTTGCAGCTTCTTTTCAGTAGTAATTTCCGACACCAGGTGGTTTTCTTTCGCTAAATTTTGACGATATTGTTAAATAGTAATTAAGTAATTTAAAAGTGTATTTTAGTTATTTTAAATAATGTAATTACTTTCTATTTATTTATTTTATATTATATTAATTGTATTTATCACGGTATTTCAAAATGTATTAACTGCATCCTTTGGTATGAATTACTGTGATTTCTTAACTGTTTTATTCACCTTAATCTTTACGTTATTATGGTAGATGACAGCCATGTGCGAGTGGATATATTGAAAAAAAAAACTGAAATATTAATCGGTATGTTGTGTAATATTTCTATTTTATATGCTATAAATATTTAAATTGGTTTTATTGATTTTTCCATTTCATATTATTTGATTCTCTTCTGTTTTCATTTTGAATCTATTCACTTGATTATAATGGTTGTTCGGGCACAGAGAAAAAAAAATTAACTTTAGCTTTTTTTTTTTTCTTACAGAAAACACCATATTGCTTATATCATTGAATTCTGTGCCCTTGAAAACGTAATTCAATATATAAGCTTTTCCATTATTTGTCGGTGTCCACTTTCTTCTTTTTTCTTCCATAATAATTCTTATAATAAATTATTTGGCACTTTTTTTATACTTACAGCTATTCACAGTATTAATGTTTTTGATGGCGGTAGGTTATGTTTAATTAATGGTTATATGTATATATATATGTATATATATATATATAATTACTCCAATTTGGTCTTTTTTATAGATATTTAAACATTCTTTTCTAATGTCAAATGGGGATATGTTTGTAACCATTCATATTAAGGAACGCTCCAAATATATATACAGAGAGGGAGAGGTAGTTGTGCATTTTAGGAATAAGTGTGAGATATCTATCGAATAGTCTAATTATTAGGCAGATGAAGGATAAATTTACTTGAATATATGAATTTTCACCTTAAAAAATTGAAAATTATTCTAGAATTGAATGACATTTGAATTAGGGACATCTTAAATCCTAGAGAGTTTTGAATGCTAGAAGCTATTGAAAAGAAATTTTTTTTTGTGCTATTCCTTTATGTACAGATATCTTCAGACTTAGGTTAGGCGGGACTAAGAAAGTAGGATGCTGTAATTATAAAAGAAGAATCATGTTGGATAGAGACTCTAATGTTAAACTTTTTAAATAAATATATAATTCTGTTTAGTGTGCCTTTATGTACACTGCTGAAGTTCGAAAACCTGTTTTGACTTTTTGTAAATTTTACCTCTACGTTTTAAATTTGAGCTTAGGTAATTTTTCAGACATTAATATTTCAAAGAAACAAAATATTACCCAAAAGTCCAAAAAATGTTCTTTACCTACAAATACTTAACCAAAATCTAAAAAAATGACCTAAATTTAAAGAAAGACCCTAAAAGTGCAAATTTCAACAATTTTTTAGCATCTGATGAGGTTTTAAAAAGTTATTAGGTTATTGTAACATGTTACCAAGCTAGTGGTGTAATGATGGAACCTGTAACAAAAAGTAACTGTTTTTCCCATCTCTAATAGATAGATAGATAGATATAAATTTTTCTACTGAGGATGATTTTGAGTTCTAGGTGTCATGATCGGTGTAGATCTGAAAAAATTTTCAGAAATTCCAACATAGGAACGATCCCAATAGGTAGTATTTCATACGAAATCTTCGTATGAAATGCGTTCGAAGAAGATAAGAGATCTTTGACCCTAACCATCTTATCAAACATTTCTCCCAAGGTTTGTGGATGAAGTGGACATGTTTTCAGAATGCGTTATTAGGTAATATAATTTTATGTTTCTATATGCGTATTTATGTGAACATATTTTCCATGTGTATATTCCAAAAATAAAGATAATATATCTTCTGAAACTTATACCAATGTAAAATTGTATTCATATGTTGCCACATTAGAATGGATATGAAACTTTACAGAAACTTTAGAAGTCATGTGAAATATGTTTGCTTATATACCTTTTAAAGTGATAATCATATATTTCATATACAATCACCTAATAAACTACAACCCAACATGATCATATGCAATCACCTTTTGAATCATATATTTTAAATTTTTAATAATTTGCATATATTCTAAATTTTAGAGATTCTAATTTAGTAATATTTTCTACTTAAACGATCTTAACAAAGCGCACTACGCATAAACTTCAAGAATACTTTGTTAAAGACATAGTACACCTTTTGAAGTGTATACCATTGAAAATTTGAATTTATATATAAATGTCTTTATGAAAACATCTTTTAAATAACATATTGCGTGAAATTAAAAAATATACATATAGAAAAAGGTTGTACACAGTGAGACGAAAATTAGTATTAGTTAACGAATGCCAACGATTTTTATTCTTTTGAAAAAAAAAATGCTTTTTATTTAACCCCTTAATCCTCGCGCCCGTGACTGTCACGGGCGGTGTAGGCTTCTTTTCTTTTATTCAGATTGTTTTATTCCCACCAAGTTTTTTAAATAATGCAATTGGCTTTATTCTCTCGACATTTTATCTGCCATTAAATGAAGAGAATATTTCAACGTGAGAAAAGTGGTGGGAATCAAACAATCTGAATTTTAAAAAGTATTCGACACTTATCAGGCGCGACGATTAAGGGGTTAATCTACACAAACACGCTATACATTAATGTATAAATGGTTTAAAAAAAAGTTATTTATAAAAGCACAGAAGCAGCATAACGGAGTATCGGAAATTGACTTAATGCGTACCACAAGTGGTACACAGTGAGACAATGTATATATTTTCATAAATCATACATTTTTACACTGTATCAATAAATTTCTGCCGTTTATGATTTCTAATTAATATTTCTAGATTTTCAAAATATTAAAAATATGAGCCTCGGGTGGACAATGGCAGACTTTGGGCTACCTTCATTCAAATTTTCAGCCTCTTACGTTTAGTAGATTTACCTAACCATCGCATGCCCACAAACACACACAGAAAGAGAGAGAGAGGAAAAAAACCCTTCTTTTGAGACATACACAATGAGACACGTCTCACTGTTTACCACAACTATGTGTCTCGTTAACTTTCGTTCCGTTGTAACAAAATGGATCCCACGTCTGTTACATTAATTTCATCGCTTTAAAAAGTTTATGTCGTTTTGTAGAAATAGTCTATTATTAGATATAGCTAGGTTTGGTTAAGTAAATATATGTCATATTGAAAGAAATAAACTCCAAAATAGACGTTTCTGTAACTTTAACCACTATAAAATAAAGAATTATTTACTATTTTGTCGGACGAGTAACTGAGGTGCAGAAACTACATCCACGTGTTGCATAAGATGAGGTCTTTATGTGTGTCTGCCAGCTTGGAGAAAAAGTTAAAACTATATGTCAAAGTGGCTGCTGTCTCACTGTGTACTACTCTCCCCTATATACAAATAAATTATATTTTTAATTCAGTTTTCTGAAATGTTCTAAAACGTTTATGAATACTTCGTTTAAATTAGTTATAAAGGTTGTGTAAAAAGAAACATTATTTTATTTATTTATTGATTTCATATATTTTCCTGATATAAAATTGCTGTATTACATATGTGCTTAGAATAAATATTTTGTTTTATAAATTCTAGTACGTTGATCACATTTCGACTGTGTATTATAAAAATGATTATTTCTTAATAAAAAAATAAGTATGAAAATAACAACTGCAAATAACAAAAATTTAAATGTATTATTTTTTTAATGGGATAATGGTTTTGTATATTTTAGAATTAATCGCGTCATCAATACGCTCAAATGTTCCTACAATATTAATGTATTTCTTGAAAAGCGTTATTTTTCCTATTATAAGAATAAAGTCTAAACACGCTACGTTTGAATGTATTAACATTATTTTTAAGTTTTCAAATTGTTCGTGTTATTATTTATTTTACTTACTTGAATAAAAAATATTATTTTTGAATGAAGTTGCAAATGTATGCGAAATGTATGTAGATAATAGTACTATTTTTTTGTTCGTGTAAGGAAATTGGTAATAGAAATATTAGCATTATATGCTATTTTAAATCGTATTATTAATTCCAACTATTTAAGTGCTAAAATAACAAGTGAACATTGTAAAAAATTAAAAGGTATTTTTATTTATATCATTTAGCGTATGAGACAAAGAAAAAAACCTTTCAATCGTCTCTTATTCGCAAAATACCTAAAATAATTCATTCTTCTCTTCTAAAAAAAGCTAAAAAAAATATTTTTAAATAAACTTTTTCAGTAATTAAATTGCAGTATCAAAAATTTCCACTCTCCCCAAATAAAAATTTTAATATTTCTTATCATTTCCCTTAGTAAGATCCATCATGGTGGATAACACCCTCGTCAGGGTCATCACCCACAGAATTAAATCATTTCCTACAGAATAAGATGACTTCCTACAGGATCAAGAGGGAGCGGCTTCCTTCATGATCCTGTTGATGTTGAACTACCCCTTTCCCCAACTTGGATGAACTACTGTTTTCAAGTATTTTCTTTAATTTCTAGTGAAGTATTAGATGGCACTTTTCTTTATATTTGGTCATTTAAAAAGGATGCTTGAACGCCTACTGATTAGTAAAATTCAGATTTGAGAGTGTTGAGGTACCAAGAACAAATTTTAGAACATTATTAGTGATCATCCTGCATAATAGAAAACTGGAATCGATCTGTTACATTTAATTACTTTTTCTTGCTCTTTTCGATGTCTATACACATGTTGGTTAGAATAGAAGATATATTTCCAAAAACATAAATTTTTTCAAAATTTTAATACACTATGTGGCCAAAAGTGACCGGTCATTTGCGATTTTAGACGTTTTGTTAAATATCTAGAAAAATACATGAGGAATTAACCTGAAACTACATGTGTGCAAACAGTATAGTATGGGTCATATATTTCCGCGAAGATTTTTTCCCGAAACCCCATACAGGACCGTCAACAAATTGAAAAAAACGAATATCTTTTAGATAACCCTGTAAAAACTAATGCAGCAAAAGTATTCAAACTCGAGATTATTAATAAGTGGTTTTTTGTAATATACTGTGTTCATTTTTATGAGGATAGCATGTATTTTCGTAGAGAAATTAAGATTTTTATAAAAACAGTCCCAAATTTCGCCAAGTTTTTTGCTTATAATGTACAGAATTTTTAACATAAAAAAAGTTCGTTTCACAAAGTTTGACAGACAACATTGTACACAATACTCTGCAATCAAAATTTAAAAATAATAAAAATTGGATGAAAAATAAGCAAGTTTATTGAAAAAATATTTCACTGCGCATGCGCGAATGCAATCAAAATATAATGTGCATAATGATTAGCTAAGTATATAGAGCAACTTTTGTGAAAATCTCAAAATCATAGTTTGAAAATTCTGAAAATTATTGTCGATAGAATAAGCTCGAAATCCGCTGTTTCCAAAAGGAAGCAGAAAGATCAGCGTGCATGCGCAGTGAAACATTTTTTTTTGTAAACTTGCTCATTTTTCATCCAATTTTTATTATTTTTTAATTCTGATCGCAGAGTATTGAGTACAATGTTGTTTGTCATATTTTCCGAAAATAATTTTTTTTATATTAAGAATTCTGCAAATTATAAGCAAAAAACTTGGCGAAATTTGGGACTGTTTTTATAAAATACTTAATTTCTCTACGAGTATACATGCTATCATCATAAAAATTAACACAGTATATGACAATAAACCTTTTATTAATAATCTCGAGTTTGAACGCTTTTGCTACATTAGTTTTAACAGGGTTATCCAAAAGATATTCGTTCTTTTTCAATTTGTTCACGGTCCCCTATGGGGTTTCGGGAAAAAATCTTCGAGGAAATATATGACCTATTCTATACTGTTTACACACCTGCAGTTTCAGGTTAATTCCTCATGTATTTTTCAAGATATTCAACAAAACGTCTAAAATCGCAGGTGACCGGTCACCTTTGGCCATATGGTGTATTTGGCTTGCGTTTTGTTTTAAACATGCTAAGTATAATATCAAATGTAACCGAACTTTGAGAAACTTGACAACTCTCTGGAGAAGCTTTTTCTAAATAGGCAATGAATATATAGGTAATTCAATGAGATATGAGCATTTATCTGAAAGCATATTTAACTGCTTGTGCACAAAATGTAGCTATTTTCATTTTTCGTAACTTAGTAGCTGAATATGTAGGTCAATTTATATAAAAATTCCTGTTAAATATCATAAAAATTCGGAAGAATACTGCCGATAAAGCGAGCTGAAATTCAGTTATTTAAAAAAGAAATATTCTACATTTAAATTGCTTGTTGTCCCGCTAAATGCACCCGAAGATGAAATTTTATTTGGAAGTGTATATTCGGGAAGGTGATTTGCATAGTCTTAAAAGAAGTACAATTTTTAGAATATTTTCCTTCCCGAGCCGGTACAAGATGCTCTGACCGTAATTTTTTTTTTACCATGATATTAAATAACAGTGCAACGATTTTCTGATCATTAGTATAACATCCTGCAGAATGTAAATGGATATAATAAATAAATAAATGCGATTATAGTGAATTATATTCGAATTAATATTTGACAAGTTAATGAACTGAAGAGGAAATAAATCAATGTAAATCTAACAATAAATAAAATATCTCAGAGATGTTTGTTTTTAATACAAATCATATAAAATACGAAACATTAGTTTAAAAAAAATCTTAGCAGCAACGTTCAAGCCATTGTTTTCAATTTGTTTCTATAAAATCTTGACTGACTTTGAAAGTAAAAATATGTCACAAATACGATTTCTTTTACTTCACTTTCAACACTGAAATTGTGATAAATTGTTTGAAAGTAGATCCACAAGTAAGGATCTAGAAAATTGATCTTAAAACTGTTTGTTTTATCACAAAATAAATCTTCTGCACTGTGGCTGAATTTTGATCACCATTATTTATACGGCATTTGCTAATAAATATATATGTTGCTGTGGCTTAGAAAGTGAGCAACAGTATAATATAAAACAGCTGTTCGTCTTAATATTAATAAAAAGTAACAGAAAATAAATATATAGTCATAATATTACTGTTTTAAAGCATTTATATTGTTTCAAATCTAGATATAAATTCTGAATGCTCTATCATTTATTACGTCACACATCTGTCATGTACAGTCGCATTTCTATTCAAACTGATTAAGATTTAATGTATAATATCTAAGAACTGTTAATTTTAATTCTCAAAAAGCCACTGATATAACAAAATGGGAGCTCTTACAATTTAAAAATTTATCTAGTGCTTAACGTTACATTGTCCAGTCTAATATTCATAATTTCTGTGAGGCTAGATTATAACCATGAAACTTTCGCTTAATTGTCTAACGCCCATAGCAGCCTGCATGCTACCATGCTTGAAACTCTATTTAATTACGATGAAACTTTAAGAAATGTAGTTGCCATGTCATTATATAATTAATTGTTTCCTAACACATATATCAGGGTTTCCACCGTTCCGGGATGATTCCAGGAAAATACCAGTATTTTCTTCAAGAAAAATGTGACTTATTCAATCGCGCGATTGAATAATGCAAATTTTTGAGGCGAATTTTTCTAGAAGAAAATACTGGCATTTTCCCTGAACATTTCCCTGATCGGTGGGCACCCAGTATATTTGGTAGTAGATTCGAGGCATAGATAGGAACATTAAAATTAATAAGAAATATTTTAGAAGGAACATGAATGAAGCAAATGACGAAAGCTCATTTTGCTATCAATCTTACGAAGTTATTTAGCCAACCATTCCTTTGGGGTAATGACTTGTTTGAGTATATGCCAGTTATGCTTAAGGGGGCAGTGGAAAAATGTATATGACGCTATGCCTAGGTCACCGCATTCGCAGCGAAGAGACCCGGTGCATTTAAATTTTTGCAGGTAAAAATGAAAGAATCCATGACCCGTTAGAAAAGTTGTTGTGTTTTGGTTTTAGGCTGACGTGAAAGTTTAGAGTTTATGTCATTGCCGAAACGTCAGTGAAGGCTTACTGTGGAGACCCGAATTTTTTTGGTTTCCATCTGTTTGTTTGTTTGTTAGTTAGTTTGTAAGTCTGTCTGTCCCGCGATAACTGTCGTAAAACGCATCCGATTAGCTTGAAATTAAGGATGTATATTGGTGAGCTCCCCGGATTTAGCTGTATAGTTTTGGGTTAAATTTGGTTCATTCGTTCGGAATATATAGAACATTTTATTTTGTGACATAATGCTTTTCTATGGGAAGTCAGACGATTTTCAAATTTTCATTTGTTGAAAGAAATCGCTCATATGAAAAATAGATTTAAATGGTAAATTTTGGATGCTGAAATTTTTAAATAAGAGTATTAAATTATTCCTTTTAGTTTGCAATTTTGTCAAAACATTTGTCAGAGCTTTTAAATTCGGTGCATATCTTATGGAGGGATTTTATATATGTGTTCCAATAATGTAAAATATTTTCTTTTTTTAATTTACTTTTTTTCAATCACATATTTCATTGTCTTAATTTTCTTTTAACTGTTTCCTAGCAACGGAAAGGTGAATTTGATCTCATATATCAAAAATAAAACAAATACGCTTTGAGGTTGAAATAAAAGGGGCTTGTGTTATGATATTAATTCTTATTATTAAAAAAACGTTACTAATATCTCACGGTTTATCGTCTGGACGCAGCTAACAGAAATATTTAATTTTTAATCGAAAATTTCAATGAGGAAAAAAAAACTTTTGAAAAGCAAATTGATAGTAAATGTCAAAATTATGCACCGCAAAATTATCGCTGTCGAAAAGGACGTCATTGTATCGTGAAATAAATACTTTCATTCTTAAAACCAAACATTAACTAAATTGCCTGAAAAAAATATTTTTTGACGAGTGTTAGTTCTTAATGCCGCCTCATTTCAGAAAATATGAATGAAAATTTTTTTATCTTTAAAAGAAAATTACATCTTCGTTCGTAAAACCTAAATTTTTAATATAATTGTGTCAATGTAAATCCTTTTCTGCCCACCAGTATTGAAGAATAAGGCTCGGAAGTGTAAAAAGATTTACCATAATCATTAGCGCAATCAATAAAAAGTTACATATGTAAATTAATGAGACCACGAGGGGTTCAGGGGGCGGAGCCCTCCTGAATACTTTATTATTTACAAAAAATACAAGAATTAGTAGCTCATGAAATTTCAAAATATCCTTCCATAACAGCGTTTTTAATTTAACGCTTCTAATGTCTGAAAACTTAGTATTTTTTATTCTTATAAATAATTATGTAATTTGAAAACTTTAAATTGCGGTTTGCAGGAAATTGAATATTACTAGAGTGTGTCTAAAAACAATGAATTGCAGATCTGACGTTGAGGCTCCTGATCTGCAGATTTACTAGTAAATATGTCTGCCATTTTCTATGGGGACTCAATAGTTCTGACATTCAGTACGTTCAGAGTTCAAATATTAGGGTGTTTCTGCGAGCGGCGTTAGTTATCACACGAGAGAGCTTGTCCGATTCATATGATGACAACCAACTCCATTCAAAATTACGCCACATTTTTTGTCTTTTAGAGCGTTGTCCAAATTTTCTTGAATTTTAATGTCACATAAAAATGTAAGTTAATAGTGCAGCATTAATATATGGGGAAAAATTAGAATCATATAAATGAAATACTGAAATACTCACTCACAGAACGAAAATAATCGTCAATGAAAACATATTTTGATATAAAACTTTTTTAGTAGACATAATTCAAACTAACCAAATAATGTAAGATCATATCTATTGAACAACATTATGAAATGCATATGCTAGTGAATTTATGTGCTGACACATCATATAGAGCAGAAGAAATGAGTTTTGTGAAAACTAACCAATTTGTCCTTAATTTGACTTTATGCAGAAAACAAATTTAATTCATTAATTTAATATCTGAATTTATGTATTAGGTAGCTCCTGCGAGAGGGATTGGTTGTCACATGAGAAAATTTCCCACATTCATTTTATGACTACCAACTCCGTTCGAAATTACGCCAATTTTTTTGCCTTTTGTGTGTCATCCAAATCGTTTCAAATATGATACCACATAGGAATATAAACTAATAACGCACTATTAATAATGTAGAATAAATATTTGAATAGTATAAATGAAATACTTTCTCAGCACGAACACAGTCATAAATAAAAGTAAGTAATTTGACATACAGCAATCTTTATTTTAGACAGAATTAAAGCTAACCAAAACATGCAATTATAAATTATATCCTTTAAATTATTCTTCAAATGCATGTTCTGGTTGATTTATGAGCTGACATATCTCATAGAAGGGAAGAACAAAGTTTAATGACAACCAGCCAATGTGTCAACCATCCTTGGTCACCCCCAATTAAACTTTGTACAGAAAAAAACATTTTGTTATAAAGCACAGTTACAAACAAGTGGCTAAGTGATTTCATATTGCTTTTACAGTCCATGTATTTGACATAGGTACAAAACAACAGTTTTGGTAGGTTATAACTTTCAGTTCCACTATTTAAAAACAAAAATCTACTCCTTAATTAACCGCATTTTTCTGTCATTAACTAAAATAAACATTTCTTTTTTAAAATAGTGGTACCAACCCTAAAAACATATGTTGGCAGGAAATCGTAACAGGCGGATTAAATTTGATAGAAATATTTCAATAAACCGCATCAATAAAACTTTACAGAAATCTGAAGAATAAAATGGAAGTTTCCGAATGTTCATTTGTGTACTAATGGCTTTCAACTTTTCGCGCCAGCTTTAATTCACTTTCACTTTGCTCCTTTCTGCATCGCATGCGAGCCCCACTCATCAAATGACATTAATGGTTAAATGCATTTTCTCCCAAAATGTCTTTTTTTTAATATTCGATTACTATAATATTTTTCTGATGTTTAAAGATGCAACCCTGTCTCGGCCAGTCTCCGATGGTAGCTTTTGAATAACATCATAGAACTAACAGAAAAATATTGTACTTCTTTACATAGTAAAACAAGGTCAAATGCAGGTATTCGAACAACAATTTAAAACTCAAATTTCGCAATATTTTTGACATGTATGATAATTAGAGTCTTCATTAATTATCATCTTTACATACTGTAAGGTTTTTCTAGCAAATATTTTAGTAATTTCCGCAGATAAAGTTATAAATTTTAAATATCATAAAATTTAGGAGGTATTTCAAATAATGAAATTACGACATAAATTTAAATGATGCAGCTGCATGTCAAGAGTACCTTTGTTTTCAGTGTTTAACAGTTTCTGTACTGTAAGTTTTATAAATTGGTGTTAATTTAGAAAAAATGTGTTTGATAAATAAAAATACCAGCTAATATCAGAAATTTTATCGTTGTGTTCCATTAAAAAAATTACTTTCTGCAATAATTTATTTTTCCAAAACGCTTTGTAAAAAAAATTTCCTGGTTTATTTTGAAAAACATGCTTTCATTTTTAGTTGTAAGGAAACATGTTATGTAATAAACTATATTTAATTTATTAATTTTCTGTTGTACAGGAATCAGAAGAATTTTATAATACTTCAATTGTTTTCAGATTCTATATTTGTGATTTACTTAATAAAATACTCATATATACGCATATATAGTATATATGTCGTAGGCTAATTGAGAAATCCGGCTCTTTGCAAACAGCCTAGGCTCTTTGCAAAGAGCCGGGCTAATTGGAGAATTCATCTCCCTTTTTCCAATTAGCCTGATATTTTTCAGGCTTATTGCAAAGAGCCTAGAAAGCGTTAGGCTAATTGAAAAAGGACCACTTATCAGGGTGATATTTTTAGCTCACAGGCTATCAAAGACTGAGAGCTTATGTGCCCGCCGATTCTGTATGTACGTAACGCGATAACTCTTGATAGAAATATCCGATTTGCTTCAAAAATTTTTTTCTAGGTTCATTCTGATAAGGTGCTTCCCTGATTACTTTTTGGGGTTCATTGGTTAAGGATAAAGGGGGAAAAGGGGGCTATTCCCCACCCTTAATTTATATGAATGGGTTTTTCATGCAGAATATTTCAATTTGCTCCAAATTTGGTATACCGGTTTATTGTGTTAAGGAGCTTCCCTGATTAGATTTGGAAGCTCATTATTTAAGTATAAAGGGGGGAAAAGGGGCTGCCCCCCCTTAATTTAGATAAATCTGTTTTTCATGTTGAATTATTTGATTTGCTCCAAATTTTGTATACCTGTTTATTAAGTTAAGGAGCTGCCTTGATTAGATTTGGAGGTTCATTAGTTACAAATAAAGGGAGGAAAGGGGGGCTATCCCCCCTCCGTAATTTAGATAAATGGGTTTTTCATGCAGAAATGTGCGATTTGCTATAAATTTGGTATACCGGTAAATGATGTTAAGCAGCTTCCCTGATCACATTTGGATGATCATTATTATGTATAAAGGGCGGAAAGGGGGCAATTGCCTCTCCCCTTAATTTAGATAAATGCGTTTTTCATGTAGAATTATTCGATTAGCTCAAATTTGGTACACTGGTTTATTATGTTAAGGAGATGGCTTGATTAGATTTGGAGTTTCATTTGTTAAGTATAAAGGGAGGAAAGGGGGGTGGGCGGCAAACCCCCCTTAATTTAGGTAAATGGGTTTTTAATGCAAAATTATTCAATTTGGTATACCGGTTTATTATGTTAAGGAGCTTCCCTGATTAGGTTTGGAGGTTCATTAGTTAAGTATAAGGGGAGGAAAGGGGGCTAGGCTCCCCCTTAATTTAGATAAATGGGTTTTCCATGCAGAGTTATTCGATTTGCTCCAAATTTCGTATACCGGTTTATTATGTTAAGGAGCTGCCTTGATTAGATTTGGAGATTTATTGGTTAAGTAAAAAGGAGGGACAGGGGCTAGTGACCCCTTAATTTAGATAAATGGGGTTTTCATACAGAAATATTCGATTTACTTCAAATTTGATGTACCAGTTTATTACGGTATGGCGTCCTTCATTTGATTTGGAGGTTCATTGGTTAAGTATAAAAGGGGGGAAAGGGGGGCAATTGCCCCTCCCCTTAATTTAGATAAATGTGTTTTCATGCAGAATTATCTAATTAAGTTTAATTTTTTTTCTAGGTTCATTCTAATAAGGAGCTTTTCTGATTAGATTTGAAAGTTCATTGGTTCAGCATAAAGGGAGAAATGGGGGAGCTAATAACCCCCGCCCCCTTAATTTAGTGAAATGGTTTTTTCATGCAGAATTATCTGATTTGCTTCAAATTTTTTATACCAGTTTATTATGTTATGTAGCTTCCCTGATTAGATTTGGAGGTTCTTTGGTTAAGTAGAAAGGGTGGCAACGGGGCCTAATACCTTCATTTATTTTTCGTGGGGAATTATTCTTTGAAATAAGAGTATAATATACAATTAATGTGAATAGCCTGTGAGCTCAATGCCATCAGTTTAATTGGGCAATTTTCTTTTATTAGGTTTATTAACGCATAACCCTCCCCAAACCCGAAAAATAAATTACAACAGACCGTACCCCGATCCGAGCAAGGCAAAATAATTTCACTCTACATGCAACCCGACCCGAACCTGAGAGTTCCATTTGAAAAAACCCGAAATCCCGAACCAAATCTGATAACCGACAAAAATATTGCAAAGATCCATAACCGGATCCGAACAAGACAAATTAGTTTCCGTGCACACGCAACGCTATCAGAACCTAAAAATTCCATTCGAAGTCAACCTGAAACCCGTCCCGAACCAAATCTTAACCGACAAAAATATTCCAAATAACTATAACCCGATGCAAGCCAGACAAAATAATCTCCGTCCACCGGCAACCCGATCTGAACCTGAAAGTTCTAATTGAACTCAATCCGAAACCTGGTTGTGGTCGGTTTTCGGGTTGACTTCAAATGGAACCTTCAAGTTCGGATCCGGTTGAAAAAAAATTAAACTAAATCAGATAATTCTGCATGAAAACCCATTTATCTAAATTAAGGGGAGGGTCAATTGCCCCCTTTTATACTTAACCAATGAACCTCCAAATCAAATGAAGGAAGCCATATCGTAATAAACTGGTATATCAAATTTGAAGCAAATCGAATAATTCTGTATGAAAAACCCATTTATCTAAATTAAGGGGACATTAGCCCCTGTCCCTCCTTTATACTTAACCAATAAATCTCCAAATCTAATCAAGGCAGCTCCTTAACATAATAAACCGGTATACGAAATTTGGAGCAAATCGAATAACTCTGCATGAAAAACCCATTTATCTAAATTAAGGGGGGGGGTCTATCCCCCCTTTCCTCCCTTTATACTTAACTAATGAACCTCCAAATCTAATCAGAGAAGCTCCTTAACATAATAAAGCGGTATACGAAATTTGCAGCAGATCGAATAACTCTGCATGAAAAACCCATTTATCTAAAGAGCAATTCCTCAGGCAGGACATGTCAATTCACCATCATAGATTTTTTTCAAAAAATTACAATAGTTACAACTAAGTAATACACAAAATTTCTCAATAGGATTTTTCCCCCAAATTTTTTTTTCTGTGGTTACAGCACTTTAAAGTTTACGATAAAATTGACTATTTTCGGAAAAACAGAAAAACGCTTCATTTTGAAATGAACACAGTATCAAAAATATTTAACGTATCCAGTCAATTTATTTTTTACAAATATTTATTAAGCTGAATTTTACTTTAGCATAGTTTTAAAAAATATAGTGACATTTTAAATTAATTTTAAAAAATTCTTCTAAGTACAAAAAATGGAATTATTACTGATTTTAAGATTTTTTTTTCAGAATGAAAAAAAAATATTTTGAAGCTAAACATTGATGGTAATCCAAAAACCTTTAATGGTAATTTCACAGTAAATTTTTTTTTAAGCCTAAGATGCATGCAACTTTTGCAATTAAATTTTAAATTATGCAAAATTTCATAAAATCGCTACATTTGAGATGCAATTTCTCAAAAACACCATTTTTAAAAAATCTGATTATATGCTCAATTGATACCTTATTATCGTGTGTTTTTGCTTAGAAAATTTTATATGATTTTTTGAAAATAACATGTTGTGTATATTTTTCAAAAGACCAGATAGTCAAGCTTTTTCTTATTTCACTGGATTTATAATATGATTAATTTTTTAATAAAAAGAATAATATGTAATAATTTTTAATAAAGGGTGTATCAAAATATCTAGTAGTTAAATCCAGAAAAATTAAAAAAGAAAAAGTAGTTTATGCACAATCTGATCCTTATATTGACCATCCTTAATCAATAGAAGCACTAAATGTTGCATTGTCCTGCTATTTAGAAGATAACAAAGATTAAACTAAAGATAGTCCAAACAAAAGTGATGTTATTTGTATTAAAAATGATGGTGCGAAAATTAAAAGAGTAAAACGTTTTATGACACAGTCTGTTAAAGAAACATAATTTAGTGAAAAAAGAAAATGCTTCTATGACAAAGGTGGTCAACTGTGGCACGCCGGACATTACTAAAATTTTATAGAAAAAGTCGACTTCTTGAATTGCAGAGATTCGATGATTAGATAAGGAAATGATTACTATAAAATTTTAGTGGTGTCGAGCATGCCACAGTTGGCCACCCCTGCTCTATGAAAATAAGACTATCAAAATTTTATTCATTACGTCCAAAATTTATCTAAATTCAGCCAATACAAGTAGTATGCTGTTCTGTTTACTGCAGTAATTGGATATTAATATGCGTAGCTCTTAAAAATCTAACAGGCATTCAAATTAGAGAAGATCTGATGACGAAATGCTTATATAGAAAAATAAACAATGAAAACTGTTGGCTCGAAGAGTGTGGTGAGTGCCTGGGGTACAAAAATTCTTACAGTCGAAGCTTTTGATTTGAATGAAGAGGAAGTGGTTGTATATGCTATATGAGAAGGTAGTGACTTAATAAAAAAGTTGGTATGGATTAAAAAAAATTCTAGAAGATGTAAGGTACTGGGTGAGAAAAGCAATTCCTCATTATCACTCAAGGAAAAATCAGAGACAAAGAATTGCTGAGGCAAAGTTATCTAGAAAAAAGAAAAATCTGTGCTCGTGTCGTGATACATTCTGACTTTGCTAAAACCTGGTCGGTAATACTGACAGATGAAGTGCAAAGCTTTCACTGGCTAAATACTCAAATACCATTATTTACCTGTACAGCATATTTTAGAGAAGAAATAAAGAGTTTTATTGTAGTTTCTGATGATATAACTCATGATACAGCTCATGCTGTTTGTGCCATAGAAAATATAAAAAAAGATATCTAAGTTGTACCAATTACAATCACTGGAATCAACTGTGTATATATCAGATTGAGATAGAGCACATTTTAAAAATTATTATTTTTATGGATTGCACAAAAATAATGAAGTTGTACTAAAGAAGTGGTTTTTTTCAGCTACTGGCCATGAAAAAAATGCATGTGATGCTGTAGGGGGATTATGTAAGCATTATGCAACAAAATTTAATCTCCAAAATGAGCCAATAAGTGCCATCCGAGATTTTGTCTCATTTGTTGCTGAACTATCCTCCCTGTTAAAAAAGTATCCTTCTACTCCATCTAGAGAGAAACATTATTCAAGCCTATAGAGCTAATAATTAGAAAGAATAAGATAATGTAAAATGCATTGTTGGTATACGATCTAAACATTATTGGATTATTAAAAATAATGAAGGTTATATGGGACTAACAATTAAAAATGCATTGACAAAAGTTGAAACCTCCAGCCAGATGACAAAACAATATTCAATGCACGATTCATAAATCCGTGATTGCATTGGGTGCATTTATGAAAATAATTGGTGGATAGGACAAATCAATAGCATATCACGAGAGCTGGGGAACATTATAGCATCATTCATATACCCCATGGTCCAGAAAAAGCATTCCTATGGCCAGAAGAATCTGGAAAGAAAAAAGATGAATGTGTCGAGTAACAATTAAAACGTGGCGATTAACTTTATTGTCCTCACTCGCCAAACGTGATGGTTGAAAGATGTATCGATGCTCTTTCTTCCCTGGCATTGATTCCAGATTTCTTTCCCGATACTTCTGGCCACTGGAATGCTTTTGCTGGACCATGGGAGTACATGAATGATATATTGTAATGTCATTTAGTTCTCGTGATATGCTACTGATTTGTCCTATCCGCCAATTAATTTCATAATTAATTATAAATTCAGTGAAATAAGAAAAAGCTTGACTTTCTGATCTTTTGAAAAATATACACAACATGATATTTTCAAAAAATCATATAAAATTTTCTAAGCAAAAACACACGATTTGCTTATAAAGTATTTATAAGAAACTAATACGGTATCAATTGAGCATATTATCAGATTTTTAAAAAAATAGTGTTTTTGAGAAATTGCATCTCAAATGTAGTGATTTTACGAAATTTCGCATAATTTGAAATTGAATTGCAAAAGTTGCATGCATCTTAGGCTTAAAATAAAATTTACTGTGAAACTCCCATTAAAGGTCTTTGGATTACCATCAATGTTTATCTTTAAAATATTTTTTTTTCATTCTGAAAAAAAATCTTAAAATCAGTAATAATTCCATTTTTTGTACTTAGAAGCAATTTTTTTAAATTAATTTAAAATGTCACTATATTTTCTAAAACTATGCTAAAGTAAAATTCAGCTTAATAACTATTTGTAAAAAATAAATTGACTGGATATGTTAAATATTTTTGATACTGTGTTCATTTCAAATTCAAGCGTTTTTCTGTTTTTCCGAAAATTGTCAATTTTATAGTAATCTTTAAAGTGCTGTAACCACAGAAAAAAAATTTTGGGAGAAAAATCCTATTGGGAAATTTTGTTTATTTCTTAGTTGTAACTACTGTAATTTTTTGAAAAAAATCTATGATGGTGAATTGACGCATATCAGTACTGCCTGCCTGAATTGAGAGGGAATAGCTCTAAATTAAGGGGGGGGTCTAGCCCCCTTTCCTCCCTTTATACTTAACTAATGAACCTCTAAATCTAATCAGGGAAGCTCCTTAACATAATAAACCGGTATACCAAATTTGGAGCAAATCGAATAATTTTGCGTCAAAAACCCATTTACCTAAATTAAGGGGGGTAGCCCCCCGTCCTTTCCTCCCTTTATATTTAACTAATGAACCTCCAAATCTATTCAAGCCATCTCCTTAACATAATAAAGGAGTATACCAAATTTGAGCTAATCGAATAATTCTACATGTAAAATGCATTTATCTAAATTAAGGGGAGAGGCAATTGCCCCCCTTTCCCCCCTTTATAAATAATAATGATCTTCCAAATGTAATCAGGGAAGCTGCTTAACATAATTAACCGGTATACGAAATGTATTGCAAATCGCATATTTCTGCATGAAAAACCCATTTATCTAAATTACGGGGGGGGGGGTAGCCCCCCTTTCCCCCCTTTATATGTAACTAATGAACCTCCAAATCTAATTAATGCTGCTCCTTAACTTAATAATCCGGTATACCAAATTTGGAGCAAATCGAATAATTCATCATGTAAAACCGATTTATCTAAATTAAGGGGGGTAGCCCCCCTTTCCCCCCTTTATACTTAAATAATGAGCTTCCAAATCTAATCAGGGAAGCTCCTTAACAGAATAAACCGGTATACCAAATTTGGAGCAAATCGAATATTTCTGTATGAAAAACCCATTTATATAAATTAATGGGGGGTCTAGCCCCCCTTTTCCCCCTTTATCCTTAACCAATGAACCCCAAAAACTAATCAGGGAAGCATGTTATCAGAATGAACCTAGAATTTTTTTTTTAATCAAATCGGATATTTCTATCCAGAGTTATCGTGTTACGTACATAAGTACGTACGTACGTACACACGTACATACAGAATCGGCGGGCACATAAGCCCTCAGGCTTTGATAGCCTGTGAGCTAAAAATATCACCCTGATCGGATAATAAGTTGTCATTTTTCAATTAGCCTAATGCTTTCTAGGCTCTTTGCAATAAGCCTGAAAAATATCAGGCTAATTGGAAAAAGGGAGATGTATTCGCCAATTAGCCCGGCTTTTTGCAAAGAGCCTCAGCTGTTTGCAAAGAGCCGGATTTCTCAATTAGCCTACGACATATGTCATAGGCTAAACACGACGAACAAGTAGAACCTGGATTAACCGAGCTTCGATTAACCGAGGTTTCTGTTAACCGAGCCGATAACAAAGTCTGATTTTTTTTTCTCTTTTGAATGAGCGTTAAAAAGAACCACACTCTTTAGCTCACATTCCGTGCTATACAGGCCCTTCTGCCCCCAAAAGCACTCAACTCCAAAGAAACATTGGACCCTGAGAAGTCAATAGCGAACAATGCTTTGTTTCCAGTGGCTGTGTGAACTTTTGTAAATTTTTCAGTTTGCATTTTAAAATTTACTACTGGTAGTTGATTTTCTTTTTAAATTTGTTAAGCTGTGAAACAGAATTTTACATATATTTATTTTTATTATTTAAAAAACGTTCTATATATATTTTTTAAGAGATGTTAAATTCGCAAGCACGGCGGGTTTTTACACACAGTTTCTATTAACCGAGATTTCCGATTCCGATTTACTAACAGTCCCAATTAGCTCGGATAATCGAGGCTGCTCTGTATAATTAAAAAATCAATGGCGATCTTACTGTAAACATGTTTCCCTTTTACTGAGGGATTTCAAGACCGAATAAGCTGATGTTAGTTGCTGTTTCCGTGCTTGATTAAATAAGATTAGTTAAATATTTGAAAATTACCAAATATAAAAGGAACTAAGTCAACAGAGTCTTTGCTTTATGGTATTTTTTAACAACGCTATAAGAAAATGATTTTAAATAAGAGATATTAAATGTAACGTTTTAAGTCTGACATAATTTTCACCAAACTTTCCTTTCTCTTTGTAACATTCAACTGAAAATATTTTTATTATTAGAAAGATAATATTATTATTTGCGCTACCTTAAAATTGGCAACTATAGTTAAAAATATCATCTCCAAATTTGAAATAAATCTCTCATATAAATATATTTATTAATTTAAACTGTTTTGCAATATTATTATTTGGCCACTTTGGCCAATATGACGTAATTTCCTCCATTTACGACTTTTAACGCATATCAATGAATTTATTATTTAAAAATTTTCTTTTTCTTTTAATATTCACGTGTAAATATAATTTTTATGACGTAATTTTCAATGTTTTCCTGCTTTTAATGCGTAATCATTTAATTCTAATTTGAAAATAATTGATTATTTTATAATTTTCTTTCATTTTAAGTAAGCATGTGTAAAAACAATTTTTATGACGTAATGTTTAATATTTTCCTGCTTTTAACACGTTATCATTTAATTCTAATTTAAAAGGATTATTTTCTGTTTATAATAGTCACGTGTGAACAAATTCTTAATTTAAGGGATATATTATTCTTTGCGCTGTTTTAACAATTGGCAACAATTTAAAATAACCTTTTCTAAAATATGTAAAAAATATCTCTGGAAATTCTGAAAATTTTAATTTAAAATTGAAATAAATCGTCAAAAAATTAGGCAAGTTAAAAATAATAAATGCACTCTGCAAACTTCGAGTTTCTATTGAATGATTAAATTGGATGAAAATGATTAAATTCCCATGTATATTTTTTTCCTATGAGACTTTTTTAATGAGACAATTTTATCCAGATTTAACATTAAATATCTCTTAAAATAATTCTTCGATTTAAAAACTGTCTACTTCAACGTTTTTATCAAACATTTCTCTATCATACTACCCATTTTAATATTTTTGTATGCAGTAATTTTCTTAATATTTGCGAAATAGACCTCTAGTCACAAGAGATTCTTTCAAAGCAGCGAAGAGCGTTAGTTTTTTTTTTTTTTTTCGAATAAGAGACAAAATGTAGTACGCAATTGCGTCAAAAGATGTCGACACCAGAATTCTGATATGCTTATTGTGTAAACTGTAAATATTGAGAAGTTAAATAAAAACAATTGTCTCGAGGTTATCAAACTTCATTGTTATTTATAAATAAAACATTTCAACTAAATTATTTATTATAAAAGAATTATTACATCACAAAAGTTTTTATGCAAGGAAAATAATAATTATAATAATAATAATATTATGGATGTCAGTGATTATATATTGATTGACCGTCATAATAATAAAAAATGATATTATAAAAAGAAGAGCTGAAATGAATTTTTTTTTACGTTTCTGATCGTGTGATTTATATTCAAATAATAATTATTAATGTATATTTTTTGTAAAGTGATTGAAATTAAATATATTTATAAAATTTATGGTAATATTTTTATTGTTGAAAAATTGCCAAGAAATAATCATCATCAAATTGGCGTCATTATAATTGTAATTTTATTTAACTTAATAGCAATTAAAAAATTACAAAGGAACTGAGAATAATGGTCAACTAACAGACTTTAAAAGAAAAAAAAACACATTCACTTGTGAAAACAAGTACCAGAGAGTGTCGAACTGCCTATCTTAAGATCAGTAGACGATGGCCCTTAACCACTCAGCCAGTGGGAAGACAAAATTTTTCTCCCCAAAAGTGGTTAAAAAGAAAGCATGTGTATGAATACAGTGTCATGTATTTTCGGTGAAATTTCCATAGAATGGCGAAGAAATATACTCCGATTTTTCATGCGCATTATAAAACGAACAAGAGTCTTGCTGGAAACAAGTAAATTGTTATTTGGTTCATCTGAAACATATTTATTTGATTTTTAAAAAATCGCCCGCGTCATTTTCGAGAGAAAAAAAATCGAATTATTTAACGAACGAGAGTTTTCCCAGAAAAAACAAAAGTGTTATTCACCTCGCCTTAATCACATTTATATTATGTATCTATTTAAAGATAATCGATAGAACCGTTTTTGAGATTTCAAATTAGGAACTTCCTCGATATCATACCAACGTTTTCACTTTTAAAATGGCTATTTAGATCTCAAAATATGCTGCACGTAGAAATGTAAAAATTTCAATATAATATTAGACTGCAGATATAAGACTGTTCTAGAAAATTCAGAACAATAAGACCTATATCTGCTGAGTTATTAAAAGGCGGCTTTTCGCGTTTTCTTTGATGTCGAGTTAGCTGTATATATGAGTTCCGCCATCTACGAATTCTATGATACGATACGATACGATTTTAACGATACGATACGATACGATTTTAGGCTTAAGGCTGCGTCACTCGGAATACTACCGTATTCCATGATATATATATGTATATCGTGGTATCCAAAAATTTAGTTAAGTTGGGAATGCATAACATAGTAGAAAATTTCTCTTTAGCAATTTCCGTCAATAGGCGGAAATGTACTCGAATTATCTTGTTCTGTCCTATATATGATCTATATAATTTATATACACTAACTGATATGAAAAAAAAAAGAAAAGCATAGTACAATTGAAAACCCATTTCCAGCAATTATTGCTCTTAGACGATAGAGTAATTCTTTTGTATCCCTCTAAATAATCAGTAAATGCTATTCACACCATATTCTATAGTATGATATTAAAATCCCACATGAATGGTGTATATCAAAATTTAATCACTAGAATATTTATTTCAATATGTTTCAAATAGTAAAACATCATTGAAATATACTGCTTAGGATTTTCCCCTATAGACCATAATGTATCGGAATTCTTTTGAGTGACCCTTTAAACGAGCTATTAATTCTTTTAGCTCTTTAACCCTTTATGTACTGAATTATGAATTCATGAAAATTTTATCTTCTAAAGTATTTTTCGCGAATTTTTGAAACTACATTAGAAGATTTTCATAATCATTTAATAAATTTAAGAAGCATTGAAGGATTTAGAACGATTAATTAAATTTGAATTTATAGGGATTTTGTGCAATATTTATAACCCCACACAAATCTTTTATTTTAAATATTTTTCTTAGTATCTTGTAGCATTTGGAAATGTACTAATATAACGTTCTTACAATAGAAATATAGAAATATTTCCGAATTTACGCCCCCCCCCCCCCCAAAAAAAAAAAAAAAAAAAAAAAAAAAAAAAAAAAAAAACGCGAAAAAAGCTGAAAAGATGCAAAGGAAAACAAATCATCCTTTTAAAAATATTTTTGTTTGTGTAACCAATAATGCTTTTGGAACAAGATAAAGCAATGCATTTATAAATCATACTAAACAGTATTACTACTAATCGATGTATTCAATATATTGTAACAAGTTATTTTAATGGTACTTATAAGAAACGTCAGTAGATAAAGGGTTAAACGAGCTAGACATTTCATTTTCCATATCGAACATTCCGAACACTTGTAAATTTCAATAACATATATCAATTAAATTACAATCCGAGTATATTTAAGGGAGTTGGAGCTCGGAAAATTAGACAAACAGTCAGACAAACAGAATTCGTAAACATTTTTTAACTACGTTGTGTTAAAAAATATATCAAAATCGAAGGTCCGTTCAAAAGTTTCGTATAGACATGCGTGAAATGCATACATTTTTTGTTGGAAATCACTTAATAAAGAATGAAAAATTATGGATAAATCCTTGTCATTGAGTTACATTTAGAAAGCATCTGAATTTTAGATCATTGTATCGTCAATATTTTTCTAAATTTTTGCGGTATTTGGCTTCTTTTAGGTAGCTTTCATTACAAAAAGCTACCTACTGCAGCCGTTCGGAGGAAAGCGAATTCAAAAAATTTTGGTATATTTTCATCGATCATGATTCCCAGACCCCGAAACCACCCACCGTTCAAAATTGATATATATATATATATATATTCATTAATTAAACATTACCGACCATCATCAAAAACTGCAATATTATATATATCTGACATTTGTCACACTGTAACTCTCGTATTTATGAACCAATTTCGATGTAATTCGGTGTGTACATAGTACATACCAATCTCTCGACCGAGATCGTTGGCCAGCTTCATCAGCCGTTTTGTTTCGAAATGGCAGCCATTTAATTTTTTTAAAAAAAATTTAAAATTTAAAATGTGGTACCAAAAAAATTGAAAATGGAAAAATATTTTTTCCTTATGTATTTGACATTTATACAAAGATTTCGGAGCGTTTTTGTTTCGTCTATATCTTAAAAAATGGCTGAGTTATAGCATTTTGAATTATTAGCGTGGCTGACATTTTGAAACATCCTGAATTTTGTCACGCGATAAAGGCGTATTTATGAACCGATTTGGATGTAATTCCGTGTGTACATAGTACATACCAATGTCTCGACCGAGTTCGTTGGCCAGATTCATCCACCATTTTGTTTCAAAAGGGCGGCCATTTAAATTTTTTTAGAAAATTTAAATTTGAAATGTGGTACCAAAAAATTGAAAACGGAAAATTGTTTTTTTCTTATGTATTTGCCCTATATACAAAGATTCCGGAGCAGTTTTTGTTTCGTCTATATCTTAAAAAATGGCTGAGTTATAGCATTTTGAATTTCTAGAGTGGCTGACATTTTGAAACGTCCTGATATTTGTCACGTGATAACAGGCGTATTTATGAACCGATTTGGATGTAACTTCGTTTATACATAGTACATACAAATATCTCGACCGAGTTCTTTGGCCAACTTCATCCTCCATCTTGTTTCAAAATGGCGGCTATTTAAATAATTTAAAAAATTTAAAATTTAAAATGAGATAACAAAAAATTGGAAAATGAAAAAGATTTTTTCGTATGTGTTTGAACTTAATGCAAAGATTCCGGAACAGTTTTTGTTTCGTCTATATCTAAAAAAATGGCTGAGTTATAGTATTTTGAATTTCTATTGCCGCTGACATTTTAAAACGACCTGATATTTGCCACGCGATAACAGGCGTATTTATGAACCGATTTGGATGTAATTTGGTCTGTACATAGTACATACCAATGTCTCTACCGAGTTCGTTGTCCAGCTTCATTCCCCATCTTGTTTCAAAAGGGTTGCCATTTAAAAAAAATTAATTTAAAATTTAAAATGAGGTATTAAAAAATTGGAAAATGAAAAAGATTTTTTTATGTGTTTGGCCTTGACAGAAAGATTCCGGAGCAGTTTTTGTTTCTTAAAATTTGTTCTTTTGTTTATGTCTTAAAGAATGGTTGAATTACAGCACTTTGAATTTCTAGCATGGCTAATATTTTGAAACGATCTTGTATTTGTCAAGAGATAACACACGTATTCGCCTATTTCGATGTAAGAAGGCATGTGGATAGTATACATCAATATCTCGACCAAGTTCGCTGGCCAGATTCATCAGCCATCTTGTTTGAAAATGGCGGCCATTAAATTAAAAAAAATTATATTTAAAGTGAGGTGCAAAAAAATTAGAAATTGAAAAAGGTTTCTTTCTTAAGTACTTTCTTAAGCCTTGCTATAAGTATTCAGGAGCATTTTTTGTTTGTATTTATCTTAAAAAATGGCTCAGATATAGCAGTTTCAATTTCTAATGTGGGTGACATTTTGAAAAAACTGATTTTTTGCCTGCGACAGCACTCGTATATATCAACCGATTCCGATGTGAGTGAGCATGTGCACAGCAATTACTAAGGTCTCGACCAACTTCACTGGTTAATCTCATCCACTATGTTGTCTTAAAATGGCAGGCACTTTAAGAAATCGCCGAATTCGGCAGCCAAATATAAGTTACTTTAAAGAAAAGCAGCTTGGATAAAGTTGACTTATTTCGCGAAATTCTCATTCATTATATTGAAATAAAATTAGTATTGAATATCCTATATTCGGTTTCAACTAAATTGAGCTTCGTGTGTTTGAATAATATAAGTTGGCTTTTTTTAAATAAGGAATATGAAAGCTACCTCTTCTTCCCGGCACTGGCCGGAAGGACTTTTTTATATTAAGAAGCTTACATAGTTGATTAACAAAGTACAAAATGAAAATTTTGTTGGATTCTTACATGCGCAATTAAATTTTAGGTAGCTTTCATTACAAAATGCTACCTATTGCAGCCGTTCAGAGGAAAGCGACTTCAACACATTTTGGTATATTTTCATCGATCATGACCCCCTGACCCCGAAACCACCCTCCGTTCAAAAGTTGATATATATATATATATGATCTTTGTTACACTGTAACTCTTGTATTTATGAACCGATTTCGATGTAACTCGGTGTGTACATAGTACATACCAATGTCTCGACCAAGTTCGTGGACCAGCTTCAGCCGCCATCTTGTTTCAAAATGGCGGCAATTTAAACTTTAAAAAAAATTTCAAATTTCAAATGTGGTACCAAAAAATTGAAAATGAAAAATATTTTCTTCTTATGTGTTTTACCTTGATACAAAGATTCTAGAGCAGTTTTTATTTCGTCTATATATTAAAAAATTGCTGAGTTATAAGCACTTTGAATTTCTACCGCGGCTGACATTTTGAAACGTCCTGATTTTTGTCACGCGATAACAGGTGAATTCAGGAACCGATATGGATGTACCTTGGTGTGTTCAAAGTACATACCAATGTCTGGACCGAGTTCGTTGGCCAGCTTCATCCGCCATCTTGTTTCAAAATGGCGGCGATTTAAATAAATTAAAAAAATTCAAAATTTAAAATGAGATATTAAAAAATTGGAAAATGAAAAAGATTTTTTCTTATGTGTTTAACCTTAATACAAAGATTCCGGAAAAGTTTTTGTTTCGACTATATCTAAAAAAATGGCTGAGTTATAGCATTTTGAATTTCTATTGTGGCTGACATTTTGAAACGTCCTGATATTTGTCACGCGATAAGGGGCGTATTTATGAACCGATTTGGATGTAACTTGTTGTTTACATAGTACTTACCAATGTCTCGATCAAGTTCGTAGGCAAGCTTCATTCGCCATCTTGTTTCAAAAGGGAACATTAAAAAAATTTTAATTTAAAATTTAAAATGAGGTATCAAAAAATTGGAAAATGAAAAAGGTTTTTTTTTATGTGTTTGACCTTGATACAAAGATTTCGAAGCAGTTTTTGTTTCGTCTATATCTTAAAAAATGGTTGAGTTATAGCACTTTGAATTTCTAGCATGGCTGACATTTTGAAACGATTTGATATTGTCACGCGATAACACACGTATTAGGTAAATTTTATTACAAAAACTACTATTGCAGCCGTTTCGGAGGAAAGCGATTTCAAAAAAATTTGGTATATTTTCATGCATCAAGACCCCCAGACCCCGAAACAACCCCCGTTCAAAAGTTGATATATATATATATATATATATATATATATATATATATATATATATGATCTTCGTATTTATGAACCGATTTGGATGTAACTTCGTGTATACATAGTGCATACCTATGCTTCGCCCGAGTTCGTTGGCCAGCTTCATCCGCCATCTTGTTTCAAAATGGCAGCCATTTAAATTAAAAAAAAATTAAAATTTGAAATGTGGTACCAAAAATTGGAAAATGAAAAAGATTTTTATCTTATGTGTTTGACCTCAATACAAAGATTCCGGAACAGTTTTTGTTTCGTCTATATTTAAAAAAAAGGCTGAGTTATAGCATTTTGAATTTCTATTGTGACTGACATCTTTAAACGACCTGATTTTTGTCACGCGATAACAGGCGTATTTATGAACCGATTGGGATGTAGCTTGGTGTATACATAGTGCATACCAATGCCTCGACAGAGTTCGTAGTCCAGCTTCATCCGCCATTTTGTTTCAAAATGGCGGCCATTTAAATAAAAAAAAAAATTGAAATGTGGTACCAAAAAAAATGGAAAATGAAAAAGATTTTTTTCCTTATGTGTTTGACCTTAATACAAAGATTCCGGAACAGTTGTTTTCGTCTATATCTAAAAAAATGGCTGAGTTATAGCACTTTGAATTTCTAGCTTCGCTGACATTTTGAAATGACCTGATTTTTGTCACGCGATAACAGGCGTATTTCTGGATCGATTTGGATGTACCTTGGTGTATAGATAATACGTACCAATACCTCGACCGAGTTTGTTGGCCAGCTTCATCCGCCATCTTTTTTCAAAATGGCGGCTATTTTATTAAATTTTTTGAAAAAATTTAAAATTTAAAATGTGGTACCAAAAAATTTAAAAATGAAAAATATTTTTTTCTTATGTGTTTGACCTTGAAAAAGATTCCGGAGCAGTTTTCGTTTTGTCTATAACTTAAAAAATTCTTTCTGGCCAGTGCCGGGAGGAAGAGGTAGCTTTCATATTCCTTATTTTTTAAAAGCCAGCTTATATTATTCAAACACAATGAGCTCAAATTAGTGGAAGCCAATTATAGAAGATTAAATACTAATTTCTGTCAATATTGAATTTGAATGAGAATTTCATGAAATTAGTAAGCGTTATCAAAGCTAGTTTTATCAAAGTGATTTATATTGTGTCGCCAAATTCGGTGATATCCTGAATTATATTAATAATTATATTAACTCGAATTATCGGTGATAGCCCGCCATTTTAAAACAACATAATGGGTGCAACAAAGCTCACCAATGAACTTGGTAGAGACCTTAGTAATTCTTGTGCACATGCTCACTCATATCGAAATCGGTTGATATATACGAGTGCTGCTGCAGGTAAAAATTCAGATTTTTCAAAATGTCACACACATTCGAAATTCAAACTGCTTTATCTGGGCATTTTTTTTAGATAAAGACAAAACAAAAAATGATCCGCAATCTTTGTAATAAGCTGAAACACATAAGAAAAAAATCTTTTTCAATTTCAAATTTTTTTGTACCTCATTTTAAATTAATTTTTTTTTTTTTAAATGGCCGCCATTTTGAAACAAGATGGCGGATGAAGTTAGCAAACGAACTCGGCCGAGAGATTGCTATGTACTATGCACATGCCTTGTCACATCCTAATCGGTTCATAAATATGCGTGTTATCGCGTCACAAAAATCAGACCGTTTCAAAATGTCAGTCATGCTAGAAATTGAAAGTTCTTTAACTCAGCCATTTTTGAAGATATAGACGAAACTAAAAATGCTCCATAATCTTTGTATCAAGCCCAAACACATAAGAAAAAAATCTTTTTCAATATATAATTTTTTTGTACCTCATTCTAAATTAAAAAAAAAAAAAAAAAAAATAATGGCCGACATTTTGAAACAAGATGGCGTATGAAGCTGGCCAATGAACTCGGTCGAGACATTGCTATGTACTATGCACATGCCTTGTCACATCCAAATCGGTTCATGAAAACGCATATTATCGCGTGACAAATATCAGATCGTTTCAAAATGTGTCATGCTAGAAATTCAAAGTGCTATAACTCAGCCATTTTTTAAGATATAGACAACTAAAAATGCTCCAGAATCTTTGTATCAAGCCCAAACACATAAGAAAAAAATCTTTTTCAATGTCTAATTCCTTTGTGCCTCATTTTAAATTTAAAATTTTTTAAGACATAGACGAAACAAAAATGCTCCGGAATCTTTGTATCCAGCCCAAACACATAAGAAAGAAATATTTTTCAATGTCTATTTTTTTGTGCCTCATTTTAAATTTTAATTTTTTTTAAATTTTTAAATGGCCGCCATTTTGAAACAAGATGGAGGATGAGGCTTGCCAACGAACTCGGTCGAGGCATTGCTATGTACTATGCACATTCCTTGTCACATCCAAATCGGTTCATAAATAGGTGTATTATCGCGTGACAAATATCAGATCGTTTCAAAATGTCAGCCACGCTAGATATTCAAAGTGCTATAACTCAGCCATTTTTTAAGATATAGACAACTAAAAATGCTCCAGAATCTTTGTATCAAGCCCAAACACATAAGAAAAAAATCTTTTTCAATGTCTAATTCCTTTGTGCCTCATTTTAAATTTAAAATTTTTTAAAATTTTTAAATGGCCGCCATTTTGAAAAAAGATAGCGGATGAAGCTGGCCAACGAACTCGGTCGAGACATTGGTATGTACCATGTACATACGAAATCTTATCCAAATTGGTTCGTAAATACGAGAGTTACAGTATGACAAAGATCATATATATATATATTTATATATATATATATATATATACATATAAGGATATATATATATATATATATATATATATATATATATATAATTTGAATGAATATGATGAAATGATTTGAATGAATATGAAACCACCGAGGAGGGTGGTTTCGGGGTCTAGGGGTCATGATCGGTGAAAATATACCAAAAATTTTCGAAATCGTTTTCCTTCGAACGGCTGCAATAGGTCGCTTTTTGTAATGAAAGCTACCTAAAATGGCTGAGTTATAGCACTTTGAATTTTTTGTGTGGCTGACATTTTCAAACGACCTGATTTTTGTCACGCGATAATAGGCGTATTTATGAACCAATTAGGATATACCTTTGTGTATTCATAATAAGTACCAATGTGTCGACCGAGTTCGTTCGCCAGCTTCATCCGCCATCTTATTTCAAAAGGGCTTCCATTTAAAAAAATTTAATTTTTAAATGAGTTATCAAAAAATGGAAAAATGAAAAAGAATTTTTTTATGTGTTTGACCTTGATACAAAGATTCCGAAGCAGTTTTTGTTTCTTATATATCATAAAAAAGTCCTTCCGGCCAGTGCGGGGAGAAGAGGTAGATTTCATATTTCTTATTTTTAAAAATCAATCTTATTTTATTCAAACACACGAAGATCAATTTAGTGGAAACCGATTATAGGAGATTCAATACTAATTTTTGTCAATACTAAATCATTATGAATAAGAATTTCGCGAAATTAGTCATCATTATACGAGATACTTTTATTTAAATAATTTATATTTGGTTGCAAAATTCGGCGATATCGTGAAGTTCCTGCCATTTTAAGAGAACATGGTGGATGAGGCTAACGAGTGAACTTGGTCGAGGCCTTAGTAATTCCTGTGCACATGCTCACTCACATCGGAATCGGTTGGTATATACAAGTGCTGTCGCAGGCAAAAAATCAGATTTTTCAAAATGTCAACCACATTAGAAATTCAAACTGCTACATCGGATGCATTTTTTATGATAAAGACAAAACCGAAAATGCTCCGGAATCCTTATATCATGGTCAAATACTTAAGAAAGAAATCTTGTATATTCTAATTTTTTTTCACCTCACTTTAAATATATATACATACTTTTAATTTAATGGCCTCCATTTTGAAACAAGATGACTGATGTAGCTTGCCAGCGAACTTGGTCGAGACATTACTATATACTATCCACATGCCTTCTTACATCGAAATATGTTAATACAGTAAATTCTGTCTAAGGCGGGCTTTGTGCAAGCCGGAAATCTGTCTACCACGGAAAATTTTCCAAGTCCCGGCGAACCCATAGAAAATAACATTAATTCTTGTCGCATAAGCCGGAATCTGTCTAACGCGGAAACGGAAATGTTTTTAAGGTCCCACCAAAACCAAAATTTTGCATAAGGCGGAAAAAGGGATATTTTAATCATGAAAAGCATTCCGTTTATCAAACTTTAAAACTGTTATACATACGTCATATACTCAATGCTGAGAATTTTAAGTAAATTCCGTAATAGTTTAAAAAAGTCAATTTAAATAACTAGAAAGTGTTAAAATTTTAAGGAATTCTTGCATTTAAAAAATGAAATAATCACTTTTCCTATATGAATTTGTATGCAAACTTATAAAAATGTAAAAATTATTATTATTAGAAGGATGCACATTTATGAAAATAAGTATTTTCTAAAGTACAATATATTATGGTTTAAGGTTGTACTCAAGTTCCAAGTGATAGCTTACTGTCTCATTCCCGAAGTTATTTTGTCTGTGTGTGTGTGTTTGAGTGTAAATTTCAAATTTGCAGGTATTACAGCAGTACTAAGAAATTGAATAGCATTTCTCATTTATCTGTAAAGACTTTCAAATTTCATTTTTCGAGTCAGGACAATCAATGAAAGATCGTCGAGCAGTTTATTACAACTCAAGATCCAGCCTTTTTTGTCGAAAATATAAAGCGTTATTCGATTGACGTATGCTTGATTCCAATAAATCGCGTGTTCAGAAAACTCGACCATTGCACAGATTATTTGTTCTTCGACGTTTTATCTTGTCTAAGAATATTAGTAAGTGCTTCGTAAAAGTGGCTTCAAAATCTAAACTCAATACTCCATCGCTGGAGGATAAAGTCGCAGTTACCAAATTAAAAGAAAAATAATTACTCTGTTGGAGATCTTTGTATTAGGTTTAATTATGGTAAAACTCAAATTTATGATGTTTAAAAAGAAAGAGTTGAAAACATCCAATAGAAAGAGGAAATGTGCTGTGAAAGATGAAGACATTAATGGATTAACTTGTGAATGTTTTTCAAATGCTAGAGTGAAAATGTTCCTCACATCTGGACTATATTGCCCCAAAATAGGTAAAATATATTTTAAAGCTTCCAGTGAATGGTTAACGAGTTTCCATAATCTACATAACATTGCCATGAAGCATGCTTGCTGACACCCGAAAGATGTCCCACAGCATGAAATTTGGGAATTGAAAAGGAAACTTTCATCTACTGATTGAAAGATATCAAGAGAAGGAACTATATCATTGCGATGAGACTGTACTATTTTACTGCGTGTGCCAAATAAACCCTTTATAAAAAGATGAAGCTAATGCCGCTGAGGTAAAACCTCCAACGATCGTGTCATTATTTTGCTTTTTGCGAATTTGTAGGGCAGTTTATAAAAAATGTTAGTGATTGGGAAATTGAAAACGACGTTATGTTTCAAGAATGTAAATATTGTTAAACTACATGTGACTTGGAGATCTTAGAAAAAATACTGGTTATAGATTGTTTCAATGGAGGGGTGGCTGAAGGGGTTCAATAGACGAATGATTGAAGAAACTAAAAAATAAAATTTGTTCCTCGATAATGCAACTTGTCATGCCGACGTCAAACTATTGAATATAAATTTACAATTTCTTCTGGCAGATACTACTGCAGCGACACAACAAATGGATCAATGAGTTATTAAAATGATAAAACCTACTGCAAAAAATATCTGTTGTGGTCGATTATTGCGTCTTTTGATGATTGTTCTTCAGCCACCGACCTGACAAAAAACATCAGTGTTTTCGATGCTGTTAAATGGATTGCCAAACTTTGCTCAGAAATGCCGCCTGAAAAGACTAACCGTTGCTTTAGGAAAACAAATCAGGATGACCACGCTTCTGAAAACGTTGAAGACAGCGATGCAATTCAAACAGGACGGCTTGAGAAGAATTAGGTACCTCAAAATTATTTTTCTTGTTCAGAGAAATTAAAAAAACAATACCGATAATAACAGACTTACGCGTTATTGCAGAATGCATGGTAAACCGAAAGAAAATAAACATCGATAAATGATTATTTTTTTTGATTTTTTAAACTACCATGCGAAATATAAAGTATGTAATTGTATTGATTAAATTAAATGATTTTCATTAAATTTCAGGATTAGAGCAATTTCGTATTGGTAATATTTAGTTTTGTGTTCAAATAATGTGTTTGGAAATTATTCAAAACAATAAATTTAATAACAATCTAATTTCATTAAAAATTTCATTTAAAGAATATTACTAAAAGTTACGAACGTAAAAAATATACGATTTGCGCCATTTTTGGAGGGGAGGAAGCTCTTTTGCATAAGCCGGAATATTGTCGACCACGGAAATTTTTCTCAGCCTCGACCGATTCCGCCTTAGACAGAGTTTACTGTAAATGCGCGTGTTATCACGTGACAAACATCAGATCGTTTCAAAATGTCAGCCATACTAGAAATTCAAAGTGCTATAATTCAAATATTTTCTAAGATATATACGAAACAAAAACTCCTCCGGGATCTTTGTATCAAGGTCAAACACATAAAAAAAATCTTTTTCATTTTTCAATTTTTTCATAACTTATTTTAAATTTAAAATTTATTTATTTTTAAATGGCAGCCCTTTTGAAACAAGATGGCGAATGAAGCTGGCCAACGAAGTCGGTCGAGACATTAATATGTACTATGTACACACCAAGTTACATCTAAATCGGTTCATAAATACGCCTGTTATCGCGTGAGAAAAATTAGGTCGTTTCAAAATGTCAGCCACAATAGAAATTCAAAATGCTATAACTCAGCCATTTTTTTTAGATATAGACGAAACAAAAACTGTTCCGGAATCTTTGTATTAAGATCAAACACATATAAAAAAAAATATTTTTCATTTTCCAATTTTTTGGTACCTCATTTTAAATTAAAAATTTCTTTTAGTTTTTTTAAATGGCCGCCATTTTGAAACAAAATGGCGGATGAAGCTGGCCAACGAACTCGGTCGAGACATTTGTATGTACTATATACACACCAAGTTACATCCAAATCGGTTCATAAATACGCCTGTTATCGGGTGATAAAAATAAGGTCATTTCAAAATGTCAGCCACAATAGAAATTCAAAATGCTATAACTCAGCCATTTTTTTAGATATAGACAAAACAAAAACTGTTCTGGAATCTTTGTATTAAGGTCAAACACATAAGAAAAAAATCTTTTTCATTTTACAATTTTTTGGTACAATATTTTAAATTAAAATTCTTTTTTAATTTTTTTAAATGGCCGCCATTTTGAAATAAAATCGCGGATGGAGCTGGCCAACGAACTCGGTCGAGACATTGGTATGTACTATGTACACACCGAGTTACATACAAATCGGTTCATAAATATGAGAGTTACAGTGTGACAAAGATCAGATATATACATATATATTTATTTGTTCTAAAAAGTTCAATGGTTAAAGAAACAATTTTTAAAAGTCCTTCCGGCCAGTGCCGGGAAGAAAAGGTAGCTTTCATATTCCTTATTTTTTAAAATGTAGCTTGTATTATTCAAACACACGAAACTCAGTTTGGTGGAAATCGATTATAGAAGAATCAGCACTAATTTTTATCAATACTAAATCGCTATGAATGAGAATTTCGCAAATTTAGTCATCTTTATCCAAACTGCTTTTATTTAAAGTAACTTATATTTTGTTGCCAAATTCGGCGATATCTTGAAGTGCCTGCCATTTTAAGACAACATGGTGGATGAGGCTAACACGTGAACTTGGTCGAGACCTTAGTAATTCCTGTGCACATGCTCACTCACATCGGAATCGGTTGATATATAAGAGTGCTGTCGCAGGCAAAAAATAAGATTTTTCAAAATGTCACCCACATAAAGATATTCAAACTGCTATATCTGAGCCATTTTTAAAGATAAATACAAAACAAAGAAAGCTCCGAAATCCTTATATCGAGGTCAAATACTTACGAAAGAAATCTTTTTCAATTTCTAATTTTTTGTACCTCACTTTAAATATAATTTTTTTTAATTTAACGGCGGCCATTTTGAAACAAGATGGCGGATGAATCTGGCCAGCAAACTTGGTCAAGACAGTTCTATATACTACCCACATGCCTTCTTACATCCAAATAGGTTAATAAATACGTGTGTTATAGCGTGACAAATATCAGATTGTTTCAAAATATCAGCCATGCTAGAAATTCAAAGTGCTATAACTCGACCATTTTTTAAGATATAGACGGAACTAAAACTGCTCCGGAATCTTTGTACCAAGGTCAAACACATAATTTTTTTTTTTCATTTTCCAATATTTTGATACCTCATTTTAAATTAAATTTTTTTTTAATTTTTTTTAAATGGCCGCCTTTTTTAAACAAGATGGCGGATGAAGCTGGCCAACGAACTCGGTCGAGACATTGGTATGTACTATGTACAAACCAAGTTACATCCAAATCGTTTCATAAATACGCCTGTTATCGCGTGATAAAAATAAGGTCATTCCAAAATGTCAGCCACAATAGAAATTCAAAATGCTATAACTAAGCCATTTTTTTAGATATAGACGAAAAAAATCCAGTTCCAGAATCTTTGTATTAAGGTCAAACACATAAGAAAAAAAACATCATTTTTAGCAAAAAATTAACCTGCACATATTTTTACGGCTGATAATTTTTTTTTTAACTCTGTCCCTGGGTTTTAGATTCCTTACTGTAACTTTTCTAAAATCATACAGAAAATCACTTCAGATGCAGCCACAGAATTTTTTTCATGTTTTTTCTTATGCAGAAGTATGCTAGAGAAAGCATGTCTAAAATATTTTTACAGGAAATTTACTGCAGAATTTAAATCAGCTTTTAAATATCAATTTCAAGCATCGTGGCTCTATTGGTAGTCTTACCGTCCCCAAGGTTTATTCCTGCACTTTTCCAGGTAAACTATTTTTTTTAATTTAATCCAATGTAAATAACTGTTTCTAAAAACCAATGAACATTGTGGCTATCACTTAGTCTTAACATGATTTGCCTAAAAGTAGGTGTTAATTTTCATTACCGTCCCATCCTTACCATCCCTTTTTTCCCCTTAACGTCCATTTTTTCCTATACCTTCCCCTTTTTTTGCCTTACCGTGTCCCTTCTTTAACACCCCTTTAAGACAATGCTATACGAAAATTTTGTACTAAAAATACTACATTGTTATTATTTCTTATTTGAATGTCCTGCGGGTACTATGCAAATTCATTATAAGTAATAATTTAAAAGAAAATAAAAAGTTTTATTAGTAAAATGGTAAGGAAAATTAAACTCGCACGTTTAACTTATACCTCAGTTAAATAAAAAAATTGTCGCTGCTGACCATTTTTTATTTATTTTGAATCATTAAGGCATCCGTCTATCAGATTAAAATGTTATTTTAGCAAGTTTAATTTCACCAGGTTTTTATTCCTGAAAGTCAAAAGCTTTTGAGAATGCCCCATATTTGTATATATTTATCATAAAAAAAACTTCCCCGATATATGTACCCTTAGCGCCCTAACCGCTCAACCAATCGGAAGTAAATTTGAGATTTAGTTATTTGAAGGTTTGCGCTCGAGATCGTGATTATTTTTACAAAAATAGAGCTTTCACGCTCTGACGCTTTCATGGTTACGTTTAAGGTGAAAAATTTTCAAAATTTTCGAATGGCAATAAAATTTTGTCCTGCGCGAATTCATCAGCGCATCGAAAAAACATAAATGGCGTTGAAACGATAAACTTATGACTAAAATTTCCGCTGTAATAACGTGGCACTCAATCCTAATCAGTTCCTATGTAAACGTATGGGAGACCGGGGCTAGTAGGCGCAGTTTTTAGTTATTGATTTTTATTAATTTTTTGTTTAACTTTTTTATGAAATATTAACTGTACTTTTAAAGAACAGGCATTGGGCTATAAATACCCAGAGGTTTGAGTTTGTAGCTTTTGTAGTTTATGTTTAGCGGAAGCCTAAATTAAAAGGAAAATTGTGCGCCAACTTACCCCGTCACGGGGCAAGTTGCCTATACCTATGGGATAAGTTGACACACGCTTTATAAAAATTTAAATAAGACACGCAGTTAAGAGAAATCAATTTCCTTATTACCAGTAGGTTTAATCAAAGGCGTTATCGCCGTACAATGCAAATTCTAAATTATACAGACATAAAAATAATGAATAAAACATTAACATTGAGTAACTTCTATCCTATTCGATAACATCATCAGAGTTACAGTTGTCACAGATAAAATTTCGAGTGTGTCCGTTTGGGCTAGCCCCGTGTGCTCAAAATCTTGCATTGTAACTACTTTTTTCGGAATTTGCTGTTTTTCAAGCTACCAGCATACACCATACACTGAGCCAACTTGCCCCGCGTTCAATGCGCCTACTAGCCCCATAATAAATTTCTTCACAAAAGGGGCACGTAACCATCTAAGCATAAATAATCCAAGTGAATCGCATATGGGGTAGGTACAGTTAATCATACACTAAGAAAAATTGCACATGTTAAATTGCAATTATTAAGATAAGTATTAGAAATTAGAAAAAGAATGAAGCAACAAAAAATTACTTATGAGCGCAAAAAACAGAAAAATCGTAATAAATGTCCACTTCACGTAGGTAACGCTGCAAAACTACAATGAGGATTGTAAAACGCAAGAAGAAATGTACTCTGTGACTGGTTGCACAATCTATCCACAAACAGGCGATTTCTGGGGACTGCACCTACTTACCCCTGTAGCCAACTTTCCCCGGTCTCCTCTAATATTCAGGACTCTAAAACATATTATTACATTTTTATTTTCACTATGTGCACACAAACACAGCTCAAAAACACATTTTAAAGAAAATCTTACAACATTACTCAGTTCACAAGTGAAAACAAAATCAGCTAAAACATGTCTTGCAGCCACTACTTCGTTCCTCGCATATTGAAAACGTGCTATCATCGGTACTATAGTGAAGTCAGTCAGATGCAAGTTAAAAGGACTCCAATTCAGGAGCAAGTCCTGTTTTCGTATCTCATGGTGCATCCAGAATTTATTTGGGGTTTCACATCTTACGAAAAATCACGTATTCCAAGTGATATTTAGGGTCGTTTACATTGGCATAAAACATTTGCAAAAAAAGAGCATTGTAACGGGCCAATGACAATTCTAAGACGAGGTGATCTGACGCACTTTGCACAATTCACAGGAATAGATAGTTGAAGCACCAATCACAGAACACCATATGCAAATCATTACGTGTAGAAAATGTTTAATAAACAGTGTGGGAAGATTTTTTCTTCATTCAGTTCTTCGTACGTGCCAACAAGATGACTCTTACAATAAAACAACGATGTGAATTGATAAAGCTGTTATATCTAAACGGGAAAAATGCAGTTGAAGCAATGCGAGTTTTTTGCCGAAATCATAAGGTACCATGAGACCCATGTTCCGTAAAAACTGTACGTGATTTGGTGAAAAAAAATTGAAGAAACTGGATGCAAATGTGATCGACCACAATCCAGACGATCATCAGTTCCTATTGAAGTTGTTGCAGAATTGCATAACAGGATTACTGCAGATCCATTGTATACTGCAAGAAATGTTGCACAGAATTTGGATATACCGAAAATAGCAGGCTTCAAGATTCTGCGTACTGTTCTGCGGCTATTTCCCTATCGATTCCAGCGTGTCCTGGAGATGATGCAACCTGGAGACGAGCAACCGCGTTTGGACTTTACAAATTATTTTCTCATCTGATATGATAAAGATTACAGCTGGCGGCCATTGCGAATATTATGGACGGATGATGCACATTTCTATTTAACTGGGAACGTAAACTCCAAGAACTGCGTTCGCTTGCCTGATGAAAATCCTCTTGATGTGACACCAACGCCTTTACACGAAGCTATAGTGACTGTGTGGTGCGGCATCGCAAGCACATTTGTTCTCGGTCCATACTGTTTCCAGGAAGTCACGTCCACAGGTAAGAAAACATGTTGTATCACAAGTGCTCGGTATATAACGATGTTGCAGAATTACGTAAATCCAGAATTGCAGCAGCAAAATGTTTTAATGATATTGTATGGATGTAAGATGGTGTTCCTCCGCACGTCGCCACATCTGTTTGACAAGTGCCGCAAGTGCATCACGATTCCCCGACATCACTCCAATGGATTTCTAGTTCTGCGGTTATCTAAAATCAAATGTGCACACATCAAATCCAAGAAATTTGTCACAATCGAAAAATGCCATAAAAAGTAAAGTTGTACGGATTCCTTCTGCTATGTTGTGATCGGTATTGTTGTCAACAGTCTCAAGCATGCAATGCGTTATTGTCTGCAAAGGTGGGCATCATGCTTAAAACTGCTAATTCAAATAGATATTTTTTCTCTCTTCGCTCTTGTGTTGTCATTGGCACTTTACAATAGTTTTTTTGCAAGTGTTTTACGACGACAATTTTCATCGTACATCTATCATTCCAAAGCCATTTATGGTTTTTCAATGCGCTGATGAATTTTCGAATGAAAAAAAATGGGTGCTCCCATCCGGAAATTTCGAAATATTTTCATTGTAACCGTACACGTGAGAGCTCTATGGTTTTACATCATCACCATCTCAAGCGCATACCTTCAAATAAGTATAGCTAAAATTTCTTTTCAATTGGTTGCGCGATTAGGCCGCTAGGGGTTCATATATCGGGGAAGTTTTTTATGACCATCCTGTGTATGAGGACGTGAGTTTAAAAACTCACCTTATCCAGAAAATCAAATTTTGAGGAATTGCGAAAAACCTCTGACTGCGTTCATAGGTTTTCATTGTAAACTAAGATTTTATAATGCCAGAAATACACGATAAAACTTTTTTTTTGCAGATTGTAGTGTGTTTTCGATGCAGGTACACCAATGGAATAGATTGATAGAGGAAACTCGATTTTTTTATATTTCGGATATATATATATATATATATATATATATATATATATATAAATTTACATTTAAAAGGAGGATAGTTTTGGTGTCTGGGGGTGATAATATAAATAAATATTCCACAATTTCCTGGAATTTCTTTCCTCCGGACGGTTGCATTATTAGCTTTTTACTTTTTGCAATGAAAGCTACTTAAAAGTTAGTTATACCGCATTGTAAAATTATGTGTCTTAAAGGGATTAAGTCCAAGTTCGTATTATTCCAACATTCTGTAATCATTTGAATATTTCAATAAATTAAAGTTTCACTCATCACCCTATTGCAATTTGGGGACTCGTCCGAAATATTATTGATAATAGTCAAATAAAAACTATTATAAAAAGTATCGGTGAAAACGGAATTAAATAGGAAAATGCGAATTAAATGCAAAATTGCCACGAATTACCAATGTCAAGAAGTGGATTGTGAGTTATTAGTGCAAGTGTGAAACCCATAATCTTACCTCTCCATGTACAAGTCTAGAAGATAAACATGGGAACTCTAAATAAAGCTAGAAGAAGTGATCTCATAAGTCTATGAGAGAAATGTGGGATTCAACTACCAGAAAAAATCCGTTTCCAGCACTAATAAAACTGATTAAAAGCTCAGAAGAGTACCAAGAGGACTTTATAAAGGAATACGTATAATAAGTAATTATCGCAGCTAGAAACAAGAAAGCAGAAGAAGAAAAAGAAGAGAAGAATTTACAGGCGGTACTCGAGGGGAAGAAAGTACAAGCGGAACTCGAAGAGAAGAAAGTAAAAGCAGAATTCGAAGAGAAGAAAGTACAAACGGAACTCGAAGTGAAAAAATTAGAAGCAGCAGACAAAGAAAATAAATTGCAAGCTGCAATCGAAGAAAAGAAACTGGAAATCGATATAAGAAAATAGAGTGTAGAACTGGAAGTGAAAGATCGCGAAAGGGAGTTCGAGATTCAGAAAATACAGATACAAGAAACTTCAAAATAATATATCGAAGTGAACCGAAGGACAGACCTGAGAATGTATCCACTGGAAAGACAACAGAAAATGACGTTAGTTCAACGAATTTTTATGGACTTAATAATAATTCTAAACATAAAAATCTCAGTAGAAAAAGATTCAAAGGAAAGGCTACTATAGAGAAACAGTGCAAAAATGGCCACGAAGAAGAAACAAAAGTTGAAAATTCTGCAGAGAACAGCAATTTCAAACAAAAAAAGTGATTCACGATAAGTTCTAAAAAAATGGTTAGAATAGAAAAGTCCAAAAATAATGCTTATCAGAAAATAAAAGATGATCCTACTGGAAATACTGCCAGAAATCTTAAAATAAACAAAAGTAACAATGCAAAAAAAATTACAAGCCTTTATTCCAATCTGAAGCACATAGTGACGAATCCAAGTGGTGTTAAGTATGAGACAAAATTACAACGAATTATCAATAGCAGAATAACTCAAAGCACCGTTTCCTTTGATTTAATGACAGGAGTTAAAATAAAGGACAGCGACATACAAGACATCAAAAGAATTTTGGAAGGAGATTATACCGAGTGTATTATGGAGGAACTCAAAGTCGTGACATATGACGTGAAGAAAAACATATTAAAACACAGGAAGAAAACTAGGTGCAATTTTATAAGAAAAGAAAACACTAAAAAAAGTACGATGTTGTAGATATTGTGACTTAAAAGAGGATACAGTTTGGCAACATTACGAAACTGAAAAAAAATATTTGGTGCCATATGAGATAATTGCAGCCAAGAATCATGATCGATATGAGGTAGAAAAAATAGGGGATCATGAAGGTCCAGGAAAGACGACATCGAGCTGAGTGTATGAAGCCGTGACCTATGGGATAAACTCCTGGATAAGGTATTGTAGATTAAGTATGTGTGTGTGTGTGTGTTGCTCATGTAAGACTGTGTTGAAATCAAAATTTTCTGCTGAAGTAAAAATAAATCTCTAAATTTATCTGTGTAAACATGAATACAGAGATTGCAACATGTTGATGTCGAGACACCATCAAGTCAGAATGACCGATCAATGACCGAGGATTTGAATTTTCCGATATCTTTGTTTATTTTGCTTATGCGTGCGTGATCATAAAATTAACTAATTCTCTGATACTTATTGTTTATAATTTGAACGCATGAGAGATAAAAGAAAATTTCCCGGATCTCGAGCACAATGTCTTTGAACATTAAAATTCAGAAAAGGAGCAGTCTCTTATTTTTCGTCACTCATAAAGCATTGGACGGAAGCGGCCAATACAGAAATTGACTCTATTATGTGTAATTGGAATGTTTTACACATGTTGTAAAAACGGTTTATTTATATAATATGCTACGGTCAATTTGATTAATCGGTTATTATTAATAATTATCAAATAATACCCAAATAAACCAGTTAATATGACTAATTTATGGGAATTTATCAAATTAAACGGTTATTATTAATAATTACCAATCAAGTTTGGTCAATATAATAAATTTCAACTCATTTATCTGGAGAATTTCGTTACGTATACCTATATTTATTCCGTGTCAACACTCACTATTGCGCAATCGTATAACAGACTTGTGAGCGCGAAAGTTTGTTTTTGTCCGTTGGCAACAATTTGACGATATCAGTTGATTGTTTATTTTGGATGTAGGCGGCCGGATCTTTCAGACGCTCACTAATATTTATTTTTCCCGAGTTTCGATTGTTTTGCGTGTCCAGTAGTGTCAATTTGATGTTATTTTAATTGTCAGTGCAATTAAGAGCGTTAAAAACAAAGCGAACCGAGGAAGTTGATTATCACCTAATAGAAGTGTTCACAATATTTGGAACACCGTGCATTCTGCAAAGTGATAATGGCCGAGAATTAGCTAATAAAATTTTGAAGAAGTTTGCAGAATGTATAATTACTCAAAATTTTTTCATAGAAAAGCAAGAAACAGTCAATTGCAAGGCTCAGTTGAAAGGACAAACCAAGACACTAAAAAGATCTTACCCACTCATTTTGAAGCTAACAATTTATTAAAGTGGTCAGAAGGAATAAAATTCATTCACTTTATGAAAAAAAGAGCATATCACTCTGGAATAGATCGCAGTCCATATGAAGTTTTATTTGGCTATAAAGCGAATGTTTGTTTAATAACCTATTTGCCAGTCGATACATTGGCGCAGCATGTCCCTTAAGGGATTTTCGCCATAAAACTCCATACAACCAACCAAGCCAGTCAATACTTTGTAGGGAATTACAAAAAAGAACATCTTGTTGTATAAGAAATCAGTCTAGTAATGATATCTAACTTCAGACAGCACTCTCAACGGACGACGAGGATACAGGCGCAATGAATGATGATAAGATGGAAGTGGAACTAGATAACTCGAAAGAAGACTTGGAAGGAATTATTCTAGGTTCAGTCAAAAACGGTAATAAGAGTGTTGGCGAAATTGAAAGGTAACAATATAATTCTGAAATAGCAAAGAGAACAAAATGTTTTGGTGATGTTGCAATGAAAGATTTTGATGAAAACAAGGAAAACGCTTCTTTTTCACTCGACTAAGTCTCGAAAAATATTCAAGACGTTCGACGCTCTGCTAAAGAGTCACTAAATATGTAAGCGGAATAAAATTCACGGCTATCGAAGTTAAAATTTCCAAGTGCAAATGTAGGAGAAACCATTTGAATAAGAATACCAGAGGTAGACATGGGTGAGGCTGATAACTGAAACAACATAGCTGTTAAATTTCTAAGAAGAAAGAAAACTTATATAAATTTAGTACAAAAATGGCATTTTAAATCACATTTACGCAAGAAACAATTGTACTGTCTGCAAAGAAGATTTAATTTCAGGTAAAGAAGTTCCGGTGAATGGAATAATTCTAAGAGAATGCGGGCGTAAAAATTACAACCTATGTGTTAGAACTATATGTTAGAAATGTTATAATATTGTATTTCTAATGTAGTTTGTTTTCAGTTTGTTGTCTGTTATAAAAATAATAACATACAACCCTCAGAGTATTTGGAACCGTCAGTCCAACTTTCGTATTGAGAAGATGTATTTACTTCGTCTCTTCGATTTGGCACTTCTGGGCAGGTGAGGGACATTTGGCCTATCTTTTTTTCTTCCTTTTTTCTTCTATTAGGTTTGTGTAAGTTTTGTCTCATTCCGATATTAACTTCTCTTAATAAATTTGCTATATGTTAAAATTAATTTAATAGAAGTCCAAATTTAAAATTTACTATTTATGCTACATTTTTCATTTCTAAAAGTATACACTTTAAAACAGAATTACAGATGCAATTCTTGCATTTTTTCAATATTTAAGTTTTTTTCCTAATCTATTCAGTAATTATGAAAATAATTATCTGCAACCCCTTACAACTTGCCGTCCTATTAACCCCTTAACGGTCGCTTAATATTTGGAAAAACCATAAAAAAGTACCTATTGTTTTATTACAGAAATTGAATAATTATAATGTTTCTATATAATATATGTAATTAGTTTTTTTTTCTAAGGCGAAAAAAAAGATGTTATAGAACAAATTCATATTTGTAGAAAAGCCATCATGCGAGAATTCTGTGTTTTAATGTTTGTTTTACACCATACAAATTAATGCGAATAAGACCTTTATTTTTCACACCTTAGATCTTTATTTATCATCATCAAACAAATTTTTACAATATTTGAAATAATATAATAAAAATTAAATTTTGATTATTAATAAATTTTTTTATGGTTATATACTTCAAAACATGCAATACAAAGTCCAACATCACAACCAGCGCCGAAAACCAAACCCGAGCACTAATATTCAAACACTTCACACTGAAATGCCAGTAAAATTTTTCTGGTTTCAGAAGTTTTTTCCAGCAGTAAATCTTCAGTCCGGAAATATGACGGGCACGAGAAATAACGAACGACAGCTCAGCCCGTGATATTGACGGGAGCGAAAATTAAGGGGTTAAAGGGACACGTCTTTTTATTGAGTATTATTGTCTCTTAAATATTATATTTGTTATTAGTTTCATACAGTTGTGATAGTACATGTTCCAGTAAAGGAAATGTTCGTTACTGAGCTAAATTAATCATACTAACCGAATTTCATTGGTAATTATTAATAATAACCTTTAAATATGATTAGTATGAAATATTTATGAAATTTACCAAAGGACGCGGGTAGTATTAATAATAACCGAGTTTATGAAATTGACCGTAACATATATATACAATATCTTGGAATCAAAATTTATTTTACAAGTTCATATAACGATGTTAACCGAAATTCTAAATATATATATAAGCATTTTATGATGTTTTTTTATTGATATCTTTTCATTTTGAATGAAAATTCATTTTGAAATATTTTGTCCTTAATATTGGTATCTTATATATATTATATATACCTAGGCTGCTAAATGTTTTAGCAATCTTTTAAATATTATACGTTTAGATCCTTGCTGCAAATTGCGCATAATCTTTGTGTATTATCTATATGATTTCTACTTGTAGTTATCTGATACCTCCCTTAGGAAATTCCATTAATTTTTTCATTCTTATCATCGCAAATTTTCATTTTATGGTTTTACCTTCTAGTTATGTAACTTACATGTATTTTCTTGTTGTTATTGTATGATATTGTCCTTTATATTTTCAATTTATTAGATTTTTTTTTCTTAAATTTATTCAGTATTAGCTATTCTATTTATATATATACATCAATATGGTAGCAATATGTATTTCTAATAATCGTTTTATGTTAATAATCTTTAGACATTTATATTTAATGAAATACAGTATGGTATTGCTTATATTAGGTTGTGTGTAGGAATGCAGTTGATACATTTTAATTCATTAGCATGTATTAGGTTCTACTTACTGTGACATTTGAATAAAATAATAATAGATGGCAGCACCATAAATTTTGTATTTTTAAATAGCCTCTTTAAAGTCATAATTCTAATTTTTTACACTAGGTGGTAATTAACGTTGAATATTGGCAATGTTGTAAAATTGTTATTATACAATTTAAAATTGTTTTTAGGTATTATAAATAATGTAATTATTTTTTATTTATATTATATTAATTATATTTAACACAATATTTAAACATGAATTAACTGACTCCATAGATTTTAATTTCTGTGTTAACTTAACTGTTTATTCACCTTGATCTTATTATGCTTTTTGGATTCTATGTGCGGGAATATATTTTGAAAATCTACTGGGATTTAATACGGTATGTTTTGTGGGATTTCTATTTTTATAAATTAGATATTTAATGGGTTGTAGTTTTTTTTTTCCATTTCATGCCATTTGATAATGTTCTGTATTCATCTTGAAACTATTATTTTGATTTTATTGGTTGTTTGAGTACAGGGGAAAAAATTTTTCACCTTATAGCTTTTTTCCCACAGAAAACAACCGATTTGCTCATATAATTGAATTCTGTACTCTTGAAAACGTAATTCAATATATAAATTTTTCATTTTTTTCGGAATCCATATTATTCTTTTTCTCTTCCATATTAATTCATGTAATTAGGTATACGGTACTTTATTTTACACATGCAGTTCTATATTGTTGGTTTATGGCGTGTAGTCTATCATTCACAATATTGCAGTTTTTGATGATGGTCGGTTTAATTAATGGTTATATGTATATATATATATACAGGGTGCAATATGTTATCTATCGCTGACCTTTAATTTCTCAACCGTTAGTCGTAGACATATAGTTCCAATTACAAAAACGTTTCAAATGAGGTAAATATTCATGCTGTGGCATTATTTAAAGTAAAAAATCAATTTTATAAAAATTACGAAATCTAACTTATTATACAGTCCCCCAGTCTTTATAGTTATATTTAGTAAAAGTTTACACATATCATAACACATGCAACACAAAAAGTTTGACATTTGTACTACAAAAAATGACGCAGTTATCAAATTTCAAAGTTTGAGGTTTTTTGCACATGATTTTGTCTTTCATTAAGGGATTAGTTAAAAGATGAATTAAAGTAATTCGAGATCTAAATCAGGGTACTATGTCCTTTTTCACTCACCAAAGAGGATTATTTCATCTAAAAATTTAAGCTGACTTTTCGGGGTAGTATAGAAAGCGAAGAATGAAATATTGAAATTAAACAGAAAAATAAATATCAATTTATTATAATATCAGAAAACGGTCTAGTGTAAAAAAAGAATACATAAAACGCCCGGAATCTCTACTCTAGATACCGCTCAAAGTTTTCTCCATTGTTGGCAATGCATAATATTGAATGCGTGACAGTACTGATTCCTGGACACGTTAAAGCATAGCGGGTGTTCAAACTGTGCGACAATTAAAAGGGTGATGCGACCTGGAAATCTCCACATTGCCCGGACAGTACGACACTTGTGGTGCTGTATATGGGGAACCTCGATTGTTGGACCCATCTTCTACGATGGGACCTTAACGGGCGATTTTTACCTGCATCTGCTACAAAACACGGTACGTGACTGGTATGAAGAGCTTCCTCTCCGACATGCATTTCGGGTGTGGTTTCAACATGATGGGGCCCTCTCCGCATATAAAACATCAAACGTCCAGGTGTATCTGGACACCGAACTCGGCCAACACATCCTTGGATTTGGTTATCCGATAGAGTGGCCACCGCGTTCACCGGACTTGACTTCCATGGACTTCTACCTCTGGGATTGCATCAAGTCATAAGTCTATGTAACTCAGGCCACTTCTAAGGTTTATCTGAAGAAGCGCATCATCTTTGATAGTCCCACGGTTTGCACACCTGCTATGCTCTAACGTGTCCAGGACTCAGTGCTGTCACGCATTCAATTGTGCATTGCCATCATTGGGGAACACTTTGAGAGGTATCTCTAGTAGATTCCGGCGTTTTATGTATTCATTTATATAGTAGACCGTTTTCTGATATTATAATAAATTGATATTTATTTTTCTGTTTAATTTAAATATTCAACTTTTCGCTTTGTATACGACCCCTAAAAGCCAGCTAAAATTTTAGATGAAATAATCCTCTTTGTTGATACCGGCTAAAGGTGGTTTGGCCGTAAAAAGGAAGAGCACCCTGCTTTTGATCTCGAATTACTTTAATTCATCTTTTAACTGATCCCTCAATGAAAGACAAAATCATGTGCAAACATCTCATAATTTGAAATTTAATAACTGTGTCAATTTTTGTAGTACAGATGTCAAACTTTTTGTGTTGTATGTGTTATGATATGTGTAAACTTTTACTAAATATAACTATAGGGACTGGGGGACCGTATAAAAAGTTAGATTTCGTAATCTTTATAAAATTGATTTTTTAATTTAAATAATGCCGCAGCATGAATATTTACTTCATTTGAAACGCTTTTGTAATTGGAACTATATGTCTACGACCAACGGTTGAGAAATTAAAGGTCGGCGATAGATAACATATTGCACCCTGTATATATATATATAATGCATTTTTAGAGCTAAAAATACTGTCTATATAAATATTTATCCGTTTGTAAATAATGATTATAACATTCTTTTATTCCGGCCATACATATGATAACACGAATTCATTGGATGCGCAAGAAAATAGATGGAAGAAGGGTGTGGTAATCCAAAAAATATCACGAGAGTGATAAAACTATAAGATATGCATCCTATAAGAGTTGTTGATTGTTTGGTGTTATTTTTATGTGCATATTTAACTTTCGTTTATCTTTTAAAAGGAGCTTATTTTATATAGGAATACGTATTGATATTTAATGTGATTTATTATATTTTCGTTTACTATTTCTCCCTCTCCCCACTCTCTCTCTCCTATTCTATTAAAGGACAAAATTTTACAAATAAAAAAATATATTTTCACATTTGAAAAAAAAATTTTTTTTTATATAAATGTTATGACAGAATAATTAAATTAGTCATTATTTTCCGAAACAGATTTTTTTAAATAAAATACATATATATTAATATATTAGATGAAGATTATAGAATTGCTATTTATTAGAAATTTATTTAACTCATGGCAGAGGTAAATTGTTTTGAATTTCAGTTTCTAAAGATTTATTTAAAACTAAAGTGTAATATATAGTATTCTTAAACATTTAAAATTCGTTTATCTTACTTTATTTTGTTTCAAGGGTGTACTTTCTTTTCTAACACGTAAATACGAATTAGTACTGTAAAAACTCGTAATTACGTCAGTAAAACATTCAAACGCTTTTTCGCAAATCGTTTATAACTTTATTGCTATAAATTACAGTTAAATTTGCTTTACAATAGTTTAGTTAAATAGTTGGATTATCTTTGTATCTTATGTCAAATCGCAGTAAAAAATACACTCTAAACATTTGATTTATTGGTAATGATATTTCTAATGCCAGAAATATATCTGCAATATAAACAATTTCATAATTTTCCAAAATATCTGATTAATTATTTCTTGACACATCTAAATATCTTTTGAAAATACACATTGATATTCTTCAATACTGCAATTTAAATTTACTTTTAGCATTTATATTTCTGCATTCGAAAAATTTAAATAATAAGGACTCTATAAATTTCTAATAAAAAAGAAAAAAATATAAATAATCATCATAAAACAGAACTTAACAAATTCCAATAAATAAACGTATATTTCATCATTTCTTACTACGTACAGTCGTGGAAAAAGAAAGTAAACACCCCCCACTAACTCCTCAACAAATTATCGTAGAAGAAAGTTACTGGTACCGAACGATTGGAAATAAAGTCTCTTTTAGATGATATAGATAAAATTTGCTTAAGAGGCCATCTACATATTAAAACGAACCATAACTTTGTTTTTTTCAATAGCAGTATACAATTCTGACATCATAAATGAACTCTACATCCTCCAATTAGCCTAAAAACAAATTTTTATGCAATTCGTACCACAAGTTTCCGAGAAATTAATTATTTTAAAACGAGCGTATTTTAAGGGCTGTATCCAAATTGAAGTTCGGTACTCGATTGTTAACCGAGAGATCTCCCTTCTTGATCAAGGCACCTTAAGCACTCAATTAAACCTGTTAGATTACAGGATGGCATAAGAAATTTCAAAATATTTAGACACTTCTATCATAGACGGCCCCTTAAACCATCGTTTTGCCGTCTTTTAAGCATAATTTGAAAACCACTTGGAAGAAAAATGTTAAATTTTGGATTTCCATAAAACAGGACTGAATAAATCAGAATCCATCAAAAAAATTATAGGTTGCAATTCATAATATTTTGGGATAGTAATTTCATAATTCATAATTCATATCAGAAAAATATAAAAATTGCAAATTCAACGTATTTATATTTGGGTATATTAGTATTATTGCTTCAAAAAAAATTAGCACATTAGCAGCATAATTTCTGCAGAAATTAATAAAAATATGAAAATGCAATTTAACATTAGAAGCACTAAATTTTGAATGTTTATAATTCAAAAACTTATCATTCTAATGACTTGAAATTCGGTGTCTAGGCATAATTTGAATCGAAGATTTGAAATATCTTGTTAAAATTGGGTATTGCTATTGAAGAAAATGAAGTTTGGATTCATTTTAATATTTAGATGGCCCCGTAAGCAAATTTTATATACGTCATTTAAAAGTAGACTTTATTTCCAATCGTTCTGTACCAGTAACGTTTGTCTACGATAATTTGTTGAAGAGTTAGTAGGGGGTGTTTACATTTTTTTCCACGACTGTACAAAGTTAATAGTGCTTAGCATTTATTTCACTTTATAAGTCCTAAGACATCTATTACATATAAAGATACTCTTTTTTTTATGTTATAATCAGCAGCGGTTTTATGCTTCATGCTTGCTCACGCAAATAAAATGTTAAAATTGTCCCTTGGGATATTTTTTGTGATGTGATGATACTAATAGCTTGCAAAAAACTCCCTGTAAATCACGTTTAGAATGTGGCTCAGATAAGATGTTTCTTTTTTATTTTATACGGCTCACGCTTAATTACATATTAATATTTTCTGCTCTGATATTTATTTTGTGTGTAGCTTATATTTCTTTAAAAATATTGATTTCTTGTTATGTTCTTTCTGAACTATAAAGAACTATAAAACCCCCTTTTTTAATTGCAACCGCAGTAGTGCAAAGCCAAATTTTTACTTACGTAGCAATCCTTTTAAAACAAAATTAATGTTTAGTTTGCTACACGAAATAAATGCATGTCTTTCTATAAAAGAATATGGAAAATAGGTTTTTGTAACATTCAATAAATATAATGGCTACTGAAATCGTAAAGTGTAATTCTTAGGTATCCGCAATGTTAATAAACAATTAAATTTAAAAATTCCAAAAAACCCGACTTTGTAAAAAGCGAACTAATTAATTATTTCTCATCAATGTGAAACTATTTTTTTTCCAATTCCTACTATTAGCTCACACTCTAGCTATATATATTGTTAAAATTTTCAATCGTTAGTAAAATACTTATTATTCATCCAATCAAGCTCAAATAAATTTTTTTTTAACTTGTAGTGGATGACATTTGATGTTAATCCTGTTTTTTTAAATATTAATTCATTAATTAAATTAAATTAATAAATTTTCAATAATAGAGAGAGCCCTCTTCTTGATCAAGGTATTTTAAGACCGAGAGAGCCCTCTCCTTGATCAAGGCATTTTGAGCGCCACTCAAGAGGAAAGAAGAGTGGGAGAAAAAAAAAACATTCCCTTATTGACCTAAGTAGGAATTGACTTAAAATATTTTTTTTATTAACTGTTTATACTACTTACCTATTTTTTTATTTACTTATATTGATGTCTTTTAAGTTGTGTTTAATTGTTAGTTTCTATCTATAAACACAATTTTGATTAGGTCTATAGATGTCTATGATGGTTAGAGTTGCAGTAAAGCTAGAGATCCTACATACACAACTTCCAGGTTGTATAATATATTAACGGAGCTCCTGACTGTAAAATAGTCAATGAAACATCGTCTTCATTTTGAAAGACCTATCCAATGATATGCCACTCAATAGGGTGCATAATTTCTTTTTTCGTCTCTACCGCCATTTTGTATTTTACGGCCGCCATTTTGAATTTATAAAAACAAAACCTAGCCTATAACCATCGAGCCGTTAAGACAAATTGATAGAGACCTCATTCATTAAAATCCATCCAGCCGTTGGGATGTTTTGAAGGTATAAAGAAATCCACTTACACAGATACGCGTGAAACACATAACCCTTCTTTTCAGTCGGGCAAAAATAATCAATTGATTTTACAGAAAAATCTATCCTCCAGGACAACAGTAAAAAAGTAATTTACCCCAAAAAATTGTAAACTGTTTATTTTACCGACAGAATCTGCTAAAATGAAAGAAATTCAATTTGTTTTCATAAAATGAAGCTTTCTTATTTTTGCCCTGTCCTTTTGTAAAATGGACATTATTTATTACAATGAAGAAGATAAACAGATTACGTTTTCTGATAACCATTTCTGTTAAATATTTTCTGTGAAACTGGTGCCACAATAACAATGAAGTACGTTAAAATTGGATCACTATAATATCATCTGCGCTCTTCCAGTTACTTTTGTATCTATCACTAAATTTATTACTAAAATTACTTATTGTTGTTGCACTTATCTTGAACAGTCAAAAAGGGTACATGCACTAAAAGGACTATTCCATTTAACTGCTGTCATATAAAGGCCAAAAGCAGCTACCGATAACCATAAGAACAGGCACAAGAGTTCAAATTTTTTTCGTTGTTATTTAATTACTGTTTTCTGGATTTTAAAGATGTTCCATGCTACATTGCTACAAGCGCTTACATTTTCAATGTACAATAACTCAACTCAAACTGATTTCTCCCCAAAACATGTTTCATTCCTTTTTTCAAGCGCAATACAATATTTTTCTAAATGCATGTTATCGGAAAAGAGAGAAATTTAATTTCGTATTTTAATGCAGCCTATTGTAGAGCAAATTCCATACATAAAATCTTCAATTCATTTGAATATTTTTTTATATTTGAGTGTTCCTATCACCCACTGTTTACACAATAATCGTCTTGATTTCTATTTTGAATTACCCGGGATGCGTTTTAACACAATCAGTGTATATTTATTTTAAAATTTCAGTAAAAATATTTTTGTAAAATAAAAAATCTACTATTATGCTGTGAATAATAGATGTGCCTTTAAATCTAAAGACTACGAATTACCGTGTAAGTTTTAATAGGCATTGTCAGAAAATATTTGAAAAAAAGGAGAAAAGGTAAGGGAAATAATATTTTATCGAGAAGCTATGACAAAACGGATGTTAAAAATTTAAACAATGCAATACTCTAAAGTCTAAACCAAAAATTTGAAAATATGTAAGAAAAATCATTTTTCTTATGCGTAGGTAAAAACTATTTTTTTATTAAAAAAAAAAAATATGTATGATATTATCAAAAAGGACGCAACTACAGTAACAGTAAGTTCATACAATTGCAATAATTCAAAACAATGAAGTGTATTAAACGGAAATCCCAACGAATATACGGAAAAAATTCCTGGTAATTAAATGAAAATAAAGCCTTCTGATGAAAATATTTTTAAGACAGGAACAAACAGTCAATAGTTATTAATTAGTTTAATCAAATGAATTTATACGTCGGAGAAATTTTTATCCAACAAATCTTTAGAAATGTCTAATTTAGCAGGAAAAAGAAACTTTTCAAAAAATAAGCCTCATGTGTTTTATCAATGGAATTAAAAAAAAAAAAAATATTTCACGTACTAATTTATAATTATAAAATTTAACTTTTCTCGGTTTTACCGAGAAGATTTTTAGTCTTTGTACATAAAAATATTTCATGTGAAAAAAAAAAAAATCTCATATAAAATATATATGATATTATAAAAAATGGCGTAACTATAGTAACAGTGAGTTCATACAACTACAATAATTCAAACTGATAAAATGTATTAAACGGAAAGCCTAACGAATATACGGAAAAAATTCATGGTAATAAAAAAATAATAACGCCTTCTGATGAAAATATTTTTAAGACAGGAACAAACAGTCAATAGTTAATATGAATATATATTTTAAGAATATATATTTGTGAATATATATTTTATATCTCATATGAAAAAGAATATCGTATGTTTAATTTGCCTTTCTACGTATAGATTTGCAAATGTACTGTACAGTGTAAAGGCACGTTTATATATATTATATTAGGAAATATATTCAGTAAGCATATCGAATAATATATTTTCCACAGTAAACAAAATATGTGATTTTTCTTCATTTATAAACGCATGTTTCATAAATGAGAAACTATTTATTATTCTTATGGGTAATAAAAACAGATAATTAAAGAAAATTATATAATAATTGAAACTTTGAAATACGTCAGGGAAATAGTAAAACTGAATTAAATTACGTTAATTTTTATTCACATTGCTAACAAAGCGCAAAACGAACAGAGTGAGAAAAAATCAGGCCAGGGATCGGATCTGGATCTTTAGTTCACGCTCTGCCAACTGAGCAACCTGGTTCAGTTGGCAGGGAGTTGGTCCGCTGAATCAAAGATACAGGTTCGAACCGTGGCTTGTATAATTTTTCACTGTGTTGGTTTTACTCCTTGTTAGCAATGAGAATAAAAAATCCTGTAACTAAATTAAAAAAATTCTCTTTATCCAGTACTTCGATTTAAACATACTCGTATTATCCGGCTTAAAGTGTATCTCTAATATATATATATATATATACAGGGTGTCCAGCGAATAAGACCCCGATTTCAAAATTAAATATCTCAAAAACAAAGATCAATAGAATTATGCGGTAAACGGTTTGTTTATTAGCTAAGCTGTAAAAATGTTATACAGAAGTTTCAAAATTTAGTTGCAAAAACCGTTAAAAGATGGCGCTGTAATCTCAATACTTGTAAACTGCTTCGAAGTTCAGAGTACTAGCGTTTCATTCCTAGATGGCTCCCTACGGAAAAACGATTATTGGGAAAGTCCATTTTTTCATTGAGGTGATGTGCAGAAGTGGAAATATCTGGTCACAGAATTATTGCATCAGCTTTAATATAAAAAAATTTCAATTAATAGAATTTTCAATAAAAAGTTTAGAAATCATTCTAAGAATTTATTAAATATTTTATTAAATTCAATCTTAAATGCCATATAATTATTTAAATCAAAATGCATATATTTAGAAAAATAATTTTATACTTTTTATTTATTTTTATATTTGTAAATCACGGCATAATATTTTGGTACTATTGTTTATACCTGAATTATTATAAATAAAAAAGTAATTTTTCACTTTTAATTTATTTTTAAATCACGGCATAATACTTTGGTTTTAGCACAACACATATATTTATTTTCTTTGTAAACAAAGTTTTTGAGACAAAAATTATGCATTAAATTATTTCTTTTTTAAAAGAAATTGATGATAAGTCATATCATCAACGTCAAAGCAAAAGTATATTGGATGCTGCATTCCTTTCCAACACTTCGGATCCTATCCCTAGAAGCTGCACCATATTTCTGTACTCAATGAAAAAAAAATGAAAATGAGTTTTTAAAATTAGAAATACGTTTTTAACTTAATTAAGTTTTTAAAAATAGAAACTTTGTATTTTTTCATTCAAACTATTCTCTACAATTAAAAAAATGATTTATGAATCATTATTATAAATGCTCAATGATTTTTAAAAAAGGGGTTTCTTTTAGCTAAATTAAATTTTAAAACCAGAAACTTTGGATTTTTTGATTCAACATTTTTCACATTTTAATTAAATATTAAAAAATAAAGATTTTCATTTTTTTTTCAAATCCTCCTCTACTTGGATTCGATTCCACGATCTACCAATTAGGAGAGAAAAGACATACCACAGAAATACTGGTATCCGGACCGAAGTAGCTTATAACAAAATTTGACACAAGTCTCAATTCTGCCAACACATGGCTCCGCTTCTGCCTATTACCCAAATGAAATATTTTAATAAGGTCTTATATAATGATTGCTAAATTTTTATGGAAAATTCTATTAATTGAAATTCTCTAAAATTGAAGCTGATGCAATAATTCTGTGACCAGATGTCTCCACTTCTGCACATCACCCCAACAAAAAAGCGGTCTTTCCCAATTTTTGTTCTTCCATAGGAAGCCATCTAGGAATGAGACGCTAGTGCTCTCGACTTTAAAACACAATGTATAGGAATTGCGATTACAGCGCCATCTGTTAGCGGTTTTTGCAACTAATTTTTGAAACTTCTGTATAACATTTTTACAGCTTAGCTAATAAACAAACCGTTTACCGCATAATTCTATTGATCTTTGTTTTTGAGATATTTAATTTTGAAATCAGGGTCTTATTCGCTGGACACCCTGTATAAATATATTAAATATTTGATGCCAATTAAAAACATATATCGGCGGAATTTCTTCACCTCTTCCACATCGGTATTAGCCCCTCACTCATTTTATTTATTGTAATGATGAAGACAAAATTTGTATCACAAAACAGAGTTTGGTAAACAATGTTGTTAACGAAATAGCAGTGTAAAAATAGAACGTTTATATTATTACTGGTAAAAAAAAGTTGCAGTAATGTTTAAAATATTCATACCATTAATTAGTTTTTTTGATTATTTTTTCAATTCCGTCCATCATCATAGCGACTTTCACTTTGGATATACTAATCGCATTTATATGACGATCGCAATCACAAAGTATTTAAAGTTTGACATTGAACAGTATTTTTCTGCGATCTAATCTTGATTGCGCTTTAAAGAAAAAGCTATTTTATTCTAATACATGTAAACATGCATAAAGTTGAACTATTTTGTTGAAATGAAAAATATTCTGCATGATAATGAAATTAATAAAAGGTTTTCTATAAAGCGTTTGAAGTCAAAGAGACATAAGATTCTTATTTATCTTTTTTTAAGATGGTATATCCTATTTAAATTAGTAAGTGACAATGTAATTGCTATACATTTTTTTTTTTAAGTTTTAATTTCTCATTGATGTTTCTTGTACATAGATAATTATATAAAAGAAGTTTGGGTATTATGAAATGGTCGGACAATATGACATACTTCAATATCTAGCATACGGTGTTGCAACAAAGCGTATAGATGCCGTACGACTAACTAGTAATCCCATGAAGCACTGTGATCAGCTCTGTTTGTATATCTGTTGATGGAGCGACGCATTAAAGAAAGTCTTATTCGCAATTTTTGCAGTTTTTTGCATGTAATTTTATAAAATTAGTATTAATTATAAAATCTCATTTTCAGTGATGTTAACCAAGTTCAGTATAAAGTTGAACAGTTATATTCAGGGATGAGATTTCCGCGTTTTTGCACACCAGTATTTTGTTAGTGAAAATGATATTTCATTTAATCGAAACATTTTTGCGATTTAAGAGAACAACATTTTCTGTAAGAATATGCTGGTGTGCAAAAACGAGGAAATCTCATCCCTGTATATTTATTGCTGTATTAATTTGTTGACGCGTGACGAGTTTATGATTTTCAAGATGGTGTGTTTCGGGTAATATGGAATATCAGCTAAACAATTGTTTCAAGATGAGTCTAAAAATTAAACAATTTTTCAAAAAATCTGATTATTTATAGATGATGTACTAAGGTTTACTCATTTAATAATTTTGGTTAACCTTTTAAATCGTGTTTTTTCTTGCTATTTTAATATTCTTTATCACCCTATTTCAAATAACCTGACCGGTTGCCATTACACGAAAAGTGTAACTTTTTTTTTAAACTCTAAATATTGGTATGTATTTTTTTTCCTTCACTTTAAACGCATCAAAAATGTGTTAAGAAATAGTCAAAGTTTGTGCTTTATTAACATTTAATATATCTCAAATTTTTTTCCGTTGACTTACAAATAAAAATACAAATGGTATTCCATAATACTGGAACTTCCTCTATATATTACATATAAATGAAAATGTCAAAAAATGGACTGTTCTGTTACATGGCTAGTACAACATATTTTCGTTTACTATCGCGACATGCAGCAAAATAAGGAATTGAAATATTGTTAAACATGATTATAAAACACATAATTAGGAAAATGCTATAAAATTGTATACACTTCAACGCATTTCAAAAGAAGCAACTCTTCCTCTGTAGTAAAGTAATCTGCAACTACACGGTGACGCACAGAAACATGTCCATTTCTCCGTTCACCAATGCGCATATGCAAATACATTTATATAAATATTGCTCACATATTTACTAATAAATAATTAAACGAAGTAAGTGAATAGAAATATCTATACGTATTGGCAGATAAAACAACTTTTTAAGCACCAATTTTGATAGCAAGCGTACTGTCATCAATGCAGTTATAGAACTTTGGCATAGGTGACGATACACTGAATGCTACCGAAATTAGTCTGCAATAGTTGAAAATGTTCTGGTACTTAACACTAGAACAGCCAAGGAGGTCATTTTGAACGTTTCGAAACTTTCATTCCGAACCAATTTATTTCTATTTAGAGCATAACACTTAATCTCCGTGACTTTTCCTATAATTCGAAAAGCTATGATATGACAGTGATAATTTTTCCAGTCAGCCAAAATTTATGAAGTATTGCAGTAGTATACCTAGAACTGCCGAAACAGTCAAAATGACCGCCGTCATCTTTAATGTACATTTTATCTAGTAAATGCTGCAACAGCCCATACTTCATACAAACATACTTCAACAAAGGTTATAACATTACCACAGATAACTTCTTTACTTCACTGCCCCTTGCGGAAAAGCTGAAGTCATTAAAACAAGCATTGTTGGCACAGTCAGTCGCGGACGAAAAACAAAATTCCACAGGCCATAAAATCTGAAAAAAGTCTTTGTACAGTAGCCAAATTCTTGCCAAAGATGATATTACGTTGAGTTTATCAAGGGAAATAAAATAAATATTTTTTAATTCTAAGCTCCCGACATTCATCATCTACAATTGAAACTGGTGATAAACACTTACTAGAAAATGTAAAGTTCTATAATTCTACAAAATTTGGCGTCGACGTGCTCGACCAAATGGAACAGAAGTACTCGACAAATGGTGGTTCTAGGCAATGACCTCTACAAGTGTTTTAGAATTTTCTTGATTTAGCGGGGATGAATTCTCAAAAACACAGTCAATAAACGTATTAAATACCAGTATTTTGTTAAAGAGAAAACCGCTTTCCTCAATCCTTTTATATTATTTGTAGTATTTTCCTGAAGAAAATACTGGTAGGTTCCTCTTTTTTAGACTATGTTTTTCACTGACCACTCGCCATCCTGAATATTGTATTGCTCAGTGGATAAATATAAATGTTTGTTTTCACCAAGTTAATCCTTTTTTTTTTTTGGCAATTTCGATTTTTCATGAAAAAATATGTTTTACTATAAAAATAGTCTTAAAATAAAAAATTTAAATAATATATATATATCGCAATATAATATAATTATACCATAATAAAATATAAAAAAGTATAATAAAAATTATGAAATATATATTATTATATGGGCAATGATGGTAATAACAGTAATAAATTATACTAAGAGTAAAAAAGACCAAATAAACAATAGTTGAGCAAGATAATCCACATCGGTCAAAATGACCGCTTTGGCGGTTATAGGTATGCGTTTTTGCCGGCGGTTCTAGTGTTAAAACGTTGTTTTATCTGCCAATAGGTATAGCTATTTCCATTTATTTATTTATTTTGATCATTTGTTTGCAAATATGTTTTATCTGCCTATATTTTTCAGCACCAATTACAAGCTTATTTTTCTCTATACATATTGTTTACAGCGCAGGCAACGATAGAGACAGGCTGCGACACTCTAACGATCTCAGCTGAGATTGCGCCTTCCTTGATCACATGACAGTTTGATATTTGTATTTATAATCATATTTATAATTATATTGTTTCAATCTTGCTTTTAAAGTAATTAAATGGTGAAAATTATATTTATTTATATGTGCTAACTTTTTCCTTTTTTGTATTACACTTGAAAAATCCCTTACAAAAGGTAATTTTTCCAATGTTCATGATTATTCTCTACTATTTACATTTTTCTTCAAATATAACATTATTTATGGGTAACTTTATACAATGTCTGAATTTCATGAACCGAAATCACTTTCTCACAGTCTTTTTTTACAAAAAAAATTTGGTGAAAGATACTTTAATTATTTTACACCTTTGAACATACAAGCTTCAGTAAGAAAATAACAGTACACAAACTTGGCGTCAGTTAAATAAATATTAAAACTTTGTTATGATAAAATAAAACAGAAACTATTTGGATGTGCCAATCCCAAAACTATCTTCTATCTCATATATTTTAATATTTCAAAATGTTGTTACAAATGTCAATATTTCATTTTTATTAGTTCAATACTATATCAACTTTGACTTTCATCTTAAATTTCTGTTTCAGTTCAGTCGGAGTCTTTAGTCTCCTAATCGGAGTAAAAACGAGTTAATCTCGATCATGATATTTAATAAAATCAATAGTTTTCCATTATTCTGTTGTATATGAGCCGTTCGCGAATAGTCCACTTATCAGGATGGGAAATTTTTGTCGCTTCACGAGCCGCCAATGTACAATAGAACAACGAAAAATCAAGAAAATGACACAAAAATTGCTATTATAGTGCCCCCTTTCGATGGAATATTTCCAAATTCAGGGAGGACGATCTTGCCCTGGCCAAAAATGTACACACAAAATTTGGTTCAATTCTAGGCAGAACTTCATATCGATAGTACAATATTGAAAATGGTACAAAAATTGCTATTACAGTGCCCCTTACGGCGGATTTTTCCAAATGAACGGAGCACCTGCTTGCCATAGACAAAACGTTTTTTAAAAAATTGGTTCAATTCTATGCGTAACTTCATACACTTTTTGATGGTAGAATGCCGACAGACACACGGACAGACAGGCATTTTCTATAAACAAGTTTTTTTGGGATCTCTGACCCCTAAAACATGTAAATCCGCGGAAACCGGAATTCGAAAAAAACTTGATCACAATACTTTCTTCTATTGAAGATAGAAGAAAGTAAAAAAGAATAACGGTGATAATTTTAGACGGAAATTATCCCAATACTTCATCAAATAACGCATAATAATAACGCATAATAATAACGCATAAGCTGTAATAATGGCTCATTATTGCTTTTTATTACATGTAACGCAATCTGCAACCACGTGATTATTCTGAAGATTGACTGGTTTATCTCACAGTCAGAAATTTCCCTTGTTTTAAAACGATATTTAATTAACATTTTTATCACTTATCGATTATCATGACAAATTATTAATATTTGCGAGGTCAAAAAAAAAAAAAAAAAAAAAAAAACATATTAGAAATATATGGTTATTCAGAAAAAAATATCTCGTTATGAATTAGAAATCATATTTTACTTTTAAATATTTATGTAAAGACGCTTAAAAGGAGATCTCCACTAAAACCATAAGTACTTTAAATTGAAATAATATTTAAAGGGAAATATACTGACATCCTTGAATGGGACAAACTATATGAAAATTATTTAATGCATTTCATTCGAAATAGGGATTTTAGTTTATTGCTTAAAATATTTTAAGAAAATGCATTACGTATACATGTGCATACAAAAAAAAAAAAAAAAAAAAAAAAATGAAATAAACAAAAGCAAAAGATGAGAATTTGGAGGGTATTTTATTTTATTAAAGAATAGCAATGGCACACAACTCCATTCTCCTTTGCTTTTGTCTGTATAATTTGAATGCATCAAAAAAACTTTAGACCCAATCGGCTCGTAGAAGTTCCGCCTTGTTGTGACCCATTAATTTTCCAGTGTGACAAGTCAAGGGCGTTGCTCTATCATTCTAACAGGTACGAAAGAAATAAAATATTTTTTTTTTCAATACTAATATATTTACGGAGAAAAGTACTGACCGAGATGTAGATACTACCTACATAAAACCAGAGCACTTAAGAGCAGGCCACGTCAGCCTATATTAACAGTCATGAAGATAGGTAGATCTTGAGGGACATTAGAAATGGGATTCCCGTGTACTTCAGCCGGAAGGGACATACTTTAATGATCACCGACGAGGGGATCGACCCCATGAGGAAGGGAGGCATATGCTCTTGCCTTCAATAAACTTTTACTTATTAAGTCAGTACTGAATTCAACATTCTTGAATGACACTCGAACGACACAGAAGAATTGAAATTGGCGGTACTGCTCAAATCATTCACCTGGAAGCTACCTTTTTATAGGATGTTTTATTTTGTTTCGAAAACTTTTCAAAAAAGGATGAAGTTGTTAATGGAATGAAAATAGTATCATATTAGTTTTATTTTAATTTCTATATTTTAAAGTATGTTTATATTGTGGAGAATAGGAAGAATGTTTACAAAGGATATATAAGAAAGAATATATATGGAAGGATAAGTGTATGAATTTTGGTGATGCGTTGTGGAGATTTATATTATTTTAGATTTAAAAAAATTAAGTAATTGAATAACATATTAAATAAGTAAAAAATTGAAAGAACGATTTATTGAAATTAAGTAAATTAGACTCTTATTTTTTGTATTTTAATGTTTGTTTATATTGTGGAGAAGATAAGTAATGGTTACATAATATATAAAGGAAAATTATTTACAGAAATTCTGGTGACGCATTGGGAAGTTTTATATACTAAAATAAGTCCTATAAGAACATCTCAAATAAATAAAAATTGAAAGAACTGTTTACTGAAAATACTGGATTAGTTTTTTTTTTTTTTTTTTTTTTTTTTTTTTTTTTTTTTTTTTGTATTTTAAAGTTTATTTATATTGTGGCAAATAGAAACTTTGTTGACAATAGAAATCTTGCCAATTCTGGCAATACGCTGATTTATATTACTTTATACAGTAAAATTAGTGATACAATACCCCAGAAAAAAAAATGAAAGGAACGGGTTAAAGAAATTGCGTCGATTTTAACTTTTGTAGGATGAAGTGCACAATACTTAAAATATTTAGCATAATATTTTTGCATAAAACTGGGAAATGCAATATATGGGAAAGATTTTAAAAAGGAAGTTCACATTTCGCAGTTATTTTAAATGTTTATTTGAAAAAAGTGACTAATTAGTATCTGTAATTTTAAATATTAAAAAAATATCTCTCAAAATTCTTCTTTAAATTTTTGAATGCAATTTATCAGTATAAATATACGTTTATACAAAATTAAATAAATAAATACATAAAATGAACCTTAATGTATAACTTCAATAAAAGCTCAATATTTTTAACTTGATAAAAATTTACATTACATTTATTTCCATCGGTTATTTGCATCCTTAACACATAATTAAAAATTATTTTTATTCCATGTGAATTAGTCTTATTTAAAATGTTTAAGTATGTCAATGTAAAAGAACATGTTTAGCTACACCTCCTTATTATCTCAAACCATATATACTTATAGAAAAAAAATTATGTGTATTCAGCATTAAATCTTCTACCAATACACATAAGCATTAAAGTGTCAAGCTGATTTTTAGATGGGTCAATCCATTTCAAGTGGTCCAGAAAATGTCATATTCGTTGCTCGACCATTTTTAAAAAATCTAAAATTTTTTGTACAAAAACCCTAACATGATGGAAGTTCAAAATGACTATTATTTTAATTTTATTAATTTTTGTTTGTGCATGGCAGCCATCTTTGTTTCATCGTCTGCAGCAATTTTCTCACAAGAAGGGTTTACGGAATTGTAAATAATTCATCGTTTATTTATCCAATTCAAGTGCGGATTAAAGCAATTTGTACTGAATACACTGGGCTAAAAATTTGGTAATGGAGTAGTTTCCGAAACTAACTGCTTATTGGTAAAATTTAAGCATAAAGTTTCAGTTTTTTTCAAAATTTGTCCATTTACAAGAGGAAATTTTTCTAGCAAGGAAAACTGTCAACATGAGTTATTTTTTTTTTTTACAAATAGGTCGAAAGTACTTGTACTCACACGCTGAGTTCCAGATCTGGGACTTGCTTTCTCTTCGCTAAAAAAAATCCCAAATTTTTCAAAAATGACAAAAATCGCACATTTCAGGCTTTGATATCTCTGGTGGGGCACGAGATAAAAATCTGAAATTTTTTTTGTAAGAGTATTGTATGGTAGTGTTATGCACAAGAAATTTCAGGGTGGAGATTTCACTGCAAGCTGAGATATGGCAAGAGCAACATGTCAAAACAATACTGCCAAACTATTGTTTTGTTGTAGTCACAGCTAAGTATTTATCTCAGAGTATCATTTAAATTTATTTTTTAGATTATCTTTAAATAATAGTAACAGAAAATAAATCTTTTGCAATTAATTTAAAAAATAATTATGTCTAAGGCTTACATTTTGTATGATATCAGTAATTTTTGTTGTAATTTTAGTAACTAAAAGAAACCTCAGCACTTTTACATTGTCTTGTATATATATATACAAGACGTGAGACAAAAACAGAATAGGGAAAGAGAAAAGCTGTTAATGTTGGCATACTTGTTGAGACATGATCAAACGTGTCAAAGCACATTCCTGCTTGTTGGTTTAAAAACCACAATTTTAATGCTGCTTGCCAGTCCCTGAAATTTGTTCCTACCATAAATATGTTCCTGTAAATGAAACATTATGTGATGTTACCATGCATCAGCCTCAAGTAATTTTCAGAAAGTAAAGATACCCAAAGCCTTTTCAAAATTTATACTGCAGAAAAATCACATTTTTTCATAAGTAAGCTAGGAATTATTAATGAATTAAGACTTGCACATAGTGATTTCAAAGTATATTTCTATGAGCCAGCAGGGACAAAATCTTTAATCAAGTTATCAAGAGATGACAAGACTTGGTTCCTACAAATAAAATTTTGAGAAAAATCAAAATTGTGGTTTTTGAACCAACAAGCAAGAATGTGTTTTGACACGTTTGATCATGTCTCAACAAGTATGACAACATTAACAGCTTTTCTTTTTCCTTATGTTGTTTTTGTCTCAGGTATTGTATAAAAATTTTTTTTTTCTTTATGTAAAAGTGCTGAGGTTTCTTTTAGTTACTAAAATTAATTACAACAAAAATTACTGAAACCATACAAAATGTATGGCCTTAGGCATAATTATTTTTTTTATTAATTGCTAAGCTTTGCAAAGAGCTTTATTTTCTGTTACTATTATTTAAAGATAATCAAAACCATAAATTTAAATGACACTCTGAGATAAATACTTAGCTGCGACTACAACAAAACAATAGTTTGGCAGTATTGTTTTGACATGTTGCCCTTGCCATATCTCAGCTTTTAGTCAAATCTCCATCTTGAAATTTCTTGTGCATAACACTACTATACAATACTCTTATAAAAAAAAATTTCAGATTTTTATCTCGTGCCCCACCAGAGATATCAAAGCCTGAAAAGTGCGATTTTTGCCATTTTTGAAAAATTTGGGATTTTTTTTAGCGAAGAGAAAGCAAGTCCCAGATCTGGAACTCGGCGTGTGAGTTCAAGTACTTTCAGCCTATTTGTAAAAAAAAAAAATGTCTCGTTGACAGTATTCCTTGCTAGAAAACTTTCCTCTTGTAAACGGACAAATTTTGGAAAAAAAATGGAAATTTTATGCTTAAATTTTACCAATAAGCAGTTAGTTTCGGAAACTACTCCATTACCAGATTTTTAGCCCAATGTATTCTGTACAAATTGCTTTAATCCGCAATTGAATTGGATAAATAAACGATGAATTATTTACAATTCCGTAAACCCTTCTTGTGAGAAAATTGCTGCAGACGATGAAACAAAGATGGCCGCCATGCACAAACAAAAATTAATAAAATTAAAATAATAGCCATTTTGAACTTTCATCATGTTAGGGTTGTTGTACAAAAAATTTCAGATTTTTTAAAAATGGTCGAGCAATCAGTGCTGGGACCACTTGAAATGGATTGACCCAGATAGACTTCGTATGAAATACTACCTATTACATTCTCCCCTATGTTGGAATTTCAGAAAAATTTTTGCAGATCTACACCGATCATGACCCCTAGAACCCAAAACCACCCTCATTAAAAAACTTTATCTATCTATCTATCTATCTATCTATATATATATATATATATATGACATTTTTCTGGGCACGATAACTTTTACAATTCTGCACAAATCTCTTCCAAACTGATACATAAAATCAAGGGGCATACAATCTCGGTCAAGTTCGTTAATGGGCAAAATCGGACCAAGGTGATGGAAATTGGGAGGGGTTTTGTGAAAACCCAAAAAAGCCCATAACTTCTTAATTTTCGTACATATCAAATCAGTTTAAAGTTTTTATTACTTCTAAAAATAGGGCCAAAAATTTAGGTATAATAGATTTTTGATAAAATTAAAAATGGGCTCAAGGGGCGCAAAAAATAGGGTTTTTGGGAGAAAAAAATTCATAGCTTCGTCAATTCTCCAGATATCAAATCCAATTAATTTTATTATGAATCTCCTTAATATTATCTACAACTTTTATATTCACAAGTTTTTGATAGGACCAATTCGTACCGCAAAAAAAAAAAAAAATAATAAAAACGAAAACAAAAAAAGGCGTTGAAGAAGAAAAAAAATTCATAACTCTGTCAATTCACATGATATAATATCCCCATGATTTTATCATATATCTTCTTAACATTGTCTACAACATTTATACAGACAAGTTTTTGATAAGACCAGTTGTTACAGCAAAAACAAATTAAAAATACATAGTTGTTGAATAAAAAAATCATCTTATTAAGGATGTATTCAAATCCAAATTGCTTATTTTCTTACTCATTTTTAAATTCATTTTTGCTCTCAGAAGCATGCAGTTGGTAGATTCTCTTATTCAGAAACTATATAGTGTACCGTAATGATCAATTTTTTGATAGAGGCAGAATATATTTCAAAATATGATGTCAAAGTGGGCAGTTTGAACAGAATTTTCCGTAGGGATTGTGTTTGAAACGAAAAATATTGTCCTACTGAGAAAATAATTGTTTATAAATCAAGTTTTAATTAACTGAACGAAAAATAGAAACACAGGTTACTTATAAATCTCGGCAAAATCCATTTCAGCAATTTTTTTAATTATAATTATGTAAAACAAATTTCTTAAAATCTATTTCTCAACAATTCTGATATATTGTAAGATCTTATTATAAACTTGTTTGTATTTAAACAATCTTGCTTTCTCATACAACAAACGTATTTAAAAGACAGAACTGTAAAAGTTTTATCTCGAAAAATAGCAAAAGCGTACTCCTTTGGCAAAGATTTCGGAGTAATAGACCAGAAAGTTTCAGATTCCACGCTAATAGTACCAAATGGTCTCGGTCAACTGCAGACGATGATTTTCAGCCGCAAATGGGATCAAAGCGTTCCCTAAGTGCATTTTGACTTGTTAGTTCTCAGCAACCAAAAAGGCAGAGAGGCTGAGCAGATACACTTAAGTTTTCTTACGGAAAATAAATGGTTAAGTACCGAATTTCTGGTGCATCTTGTGTATACAAAAAAAAAAAAAAAAAAAAAAGAAAGTAGGAAACTTACTTATTTTTTGTTCTATTATGTTGTATAGAATAAATCAGAAGCTATAATTTACAAAAACTCGAAAGGAAATAGATTTATGTGACGTCGCGAAATTAACTTTTCACCGTTAAGTAATATAACTGATTTTAATGTTAGAGCAAGTTTTTAACTTATATTTTTTGCCATGTAATATAAGATGAATAACATTTTAACATATTAGAAAAAAGTGTGGATGTGTGCAGCTTGTATATATTTTGATTTAAAGAGGGCATTCTTTTTCAACGTATCTGTTTTATTGGTTGCGAATGCCAGACATAAAAAAATTAATATATTTCATAAACTTTGTCATTTTATTTTGTAATTCAAGAAAATGCTATTTAATTTAAATGAAATAACGGTTTATTTACCCCAAACATGTAAGTTTTTATGACAAGGTAACCATGTGAAATAACATATCATTAACCTATCCTATCCCATTAACCTACTCTGGAAAGGATTTACTCTTTATTAAAATCTCGACTCTATTAAAGTATACATGTATTTTTTTTTTTTTTTTTTTTTTTTTTTACAAAGAATCAATGAAATTAACAATGCTATACCAAATAATTTTAAGTGTCATCGACAAAAAACCAATATAAATAACAATAAAAAAAAAAACCCTCTAATCTCAAAGGTAGTTATAGTGCAATAACAAAATTTTTTAGGTGACCTAAAACGCAAAAAACGTTAAATGAAGCAATACATATAAAAATAATATAGATAAAATGAGATATTTGAATATAATTTAATCTACTTCTATAAAACATACATCCAGGTTTCTTAAATAAATTTTTGCCAGTGTTTATATACGCATACTTTAATAAGGAAAATTGTTTTTTTTTTAATATGTTGTAAGAGCAAAAATTACGTGCTTTTCATTGTAAATTAACATTGATATAATACAATAAAAGTAAAAATATACGTATTTCTATAAATACATCATTGGAATATACATAAATAAATTAAAAATATGGGACATATATGCAAATTACATGCTTTTGATTGTAAATTAACTAGAATGTAATACTCTAAAAATAAAGATACATTTTCATAAATAAATATCTCGGACAAATATGAAAAAATAAGAGCAGGCATTGTTAGTGGATTTTAAAATAGCTCTCTTTACATTTAATGTTGAGATCATTTTAGATTCATCCATTCTTAAAAGAACTCATACAATTTATTCCCATAAGATTAAAAGAAAACGAAAACGAAAAGCAAGAATATTTATAAAAACGCATTTAAAAAAATACATATTACTTTTCTAAGTATTTTTTACATCTTTTAGAAAAAATACAATGTTTGCATAAATTGTATGTCACAAAGATTAGGATTTCAGTGATATATTTGAATATCTATCTCTTTTTATTCCCCCCCCCCCCCTTCATTTTGAAAACAAAATAAAATCATATTTATTTCCAGTGCATTTAATTTAGGGAACAAACATGTTTTATTCATATTATAAAGTTCGTATGTCTCTTTAAATTAAATTTCATATCTCGTCTTTTATATATATATAGAATTATAGTTGTCTGGTATTATTTACTTTGAAAAGTATATTATTATTTTATAGGATTTTTTATTTCATTTTTTAAGATTTATATTATCATAAAAATTATCTTTATAATTAATAGCTAAAAGGGTGATTTGAAAATTCTTTTATTTAGAAAATATTTATTCTATTAAATCATTGTCAAAATGATAACTGTCAAATTACGTAGTTTTTGAAAAATCGAATGACAACATATAAAAATGAAACAGTGAGAAAGACATCTACAGATATATTTGATAGCCAAAATTTAGATGAAAAACTGCTTGGTGTTCATAGAACTCAAAACGTCAAATTGTAGTATTTCATTTCAGAAATAAATAACAAAAACTTGGAAAAAGTTTCAAAAATGTTTTTTCAAGCTAAAACATTTTTACATACACTTAAAGAATAATGAAAGCAAAAGGGATAAGGTATCAAAAAATATGCTAAATGTATTTAGAATAGAAAAAAAAAGGAAAAGTTCAGCGTTTACAATACATAAAGTTAGTGCTACGTTTTATGTTAACAAAGCCAATACAGTAGACAGAAAAAGAAAGAAATGCGAAATAGAATGCCACTAACTTAGTTGAAATAGTGTTTTAGATTTATTTCTTTGCAAAATGTCATGTTTAGCATAGGCTGTTATTGATTGTACCATTTGCTTCTGCAGTTTCTCAATTGTATCTGAAGGGCATAGTTCGTGTATACAAAATGCATGCTTTTTATGAAAACAGAATTTATTTCGGGTATAGATTTAGTACATAAAATTGTTTATTCACCTATATGTGAAAACAACACAATTAATCTTGTGCTTGTGTTGTTAGGATGAAAAATAGTACCCTTGGCCATTTTGCTGAAATATGTCGTTAAAATGCATTAAAAAATAACAGTTGATTACTGTTAAATACAAAATTTAGTAAATAAAATAGTTTTTTAATAATAAAAGCACTTATTAGTGATAAGAAACTGCTTTTTAAAAATTTCATTTTAATAATCATTAAATCTACTTTTGACTTGAAAATTCTTACTAAAATTTGTTTTTGAAAGAAAATAAAAACAAATAAAATTTCATTAGTTATATATTTTTAATTTATGCATTTCAAGTACATTCATTGTACGCATGGAAATAAGGCAGGAAGTGAAAAAAAACATATGATAAAAATAAAATACAGATAGAAATTTCGACAAGTTCGACACGAAGCCTGTATGTGCGTTACATAGGAATCTGAAACATGTATGTTGCAGTACGACTGACCGGTGTTTTATCAGTTTCAAATTGCACTGATTTTTCAGACTTATTGCAAAAGCTAAAATGTCTGGCCAATGACATTTCAAGCTTTTATTTACAAAAGGAGTACTAAATACTTTCAGCCCTTTCCATAATGAATTTGGAAGTTAAGTGTTTTGTTTTCATTTGAATTATTTGTGGAAGACCAGGGAAACAAAACAATGTGATAATATTTTTATCACTTAAAATATGAATAGATAAGAATACACATTCTTCATTTACGCAATGAAATTTCCTGAAAATGTTTAATGCATTTATTAATGCCAAATTTCACCAAAATCTATACAAATATCGTTGTTGTTAAATTGAATGGATATAAGTGGCATTAGCATTGCTTCAGAAATCATCCACTTGTACATTTTCATGGGCATACCACTTGTTTTGTAGGACCTAATACAACGGAACTAGACAGGCTAGAACTTGTTTTTGAATTAGGGGCCTTCAACCTTTTTGCTTAAAAGGAATTTAGCTTAGGATTCAATATTAAATTATACACCTTAGTGTATAATTATATATTTTTTTAATTGGGGGTAACATGGGTATACTAATTCTACAATTGAACCTATAAATTAGTTGTTTTTATAGACATTTCTCGCATTTGTGTAAGCAAAAGATCTATGAGATATGATGGGAATAATCTCAAATTTGCTGCAGAAGATGTCAAGAAGGGATTTTCAGTGTATACTGCTTCAATCAGTGCATGTTTCTTATCCTAGATTTAGGCCTAATAAATTATTAAACCTTTAAAATGTCTTTATTTCTTAAAATACATAAATTTAACAACAGAGGGGTAACCTAAGTTTCAATAGAATACAAAACACATATTTATTTCTAAATATATATTATACTCAACTTCTCCCAACCACAGGGCAATTTGAATATAGTTAATTTTTTATTTATTTTGATGTTCTAAAATTAGGTAATAAATGGGACACTTGCATAGTTTGATTCATTGCTTAAATAACACCGGAAAATAAAATGTCCTGTCTTTTGCAGAATTTGTACGATTTATAGCTACAAACATGCGATTTTTATGCCCAAAATACCCCAACAGGATTATTGGCTTTAAAATAAAAATACGTTTAATAAAATGTCACTACTAAATAAACATTGACTTAGCAGTGCAAAGCAGTGTAGATGTTTTTTAATTTAATGATATTTTATATCGTCTATCCAGCTCTCAATTACTTTCTTATGCAGACCTTTTGCAAGCTATAGTACTGACAATATAGAAGATTATATGCATACGAACTGCTCACTTAATGAAGAGTCCAGTTTAATTACATCAAAATTTCTATATGCCCGCATCTGGTACATAAAGTAAAATAAAAAATACGAGCATATTTTTTTTAAATTTTGAATTAAACTTTTCTAAATTTAATGTCGAAATTATCTCATTAACTTTACACTGCTTTCAGTGATGGAACAGTGGCGCATCAGTTGGGCGATTGCCACCACTAAATTTTTATAGTATTTTTCATCTTGAATAAATTTTGCAAATTCTATCCTAAAATAAGACGAAGAATACAATAAAAATTTAGTAATGTCAATTCATTCTCTGGTGCTACACTGTTCCATCACTGTGCTTTGTTACGACCATTATCAATTTTATTATCAATTTAATTTTTGTATTTAATCGTAGAAATTATGCGATTAAATAAAGCGAATATTACTGTTAACATAACAGTGCAAAAATCGCGATCTCAGGGCTATGGTGTTTCTAACAACCAAATCGATAAGAATTCAAAAATTATAAATAGAATATATGTTTTTTTATGATAATGGGCTAAGCATTCTTAAGTGACTACTTTTAGTAATACTAACCCTAAAATAAATTTCTATGTAATGCGATAAATCGGAAATAATATTTTTATTTCTCCATTACATTCGTTTGGAAAATACACTTCGTATTCAGTCTTTTTCTTTGATTATTTTATAAAATAATTAATACATACATCATTTCAAATTTTATTTGTTACATTTTTATAATATTAAAAATAATTTGAACAATATATATTTTTGAATGCAATAACATTATAGTACATTAATTAACTATTACAAAGCAAAGTCTTAGATAAGACATAAATATTTTCCAATATGATTTTATTTTTCTTCTTCAATTTCTATTATCTTTGACACTATGCATATCATTTTCCGGTCAAAATGGAAATTAATGGCTCTTCCAGTGTTTCCCAGAGTACTTTTCATAATTTTAAGGAAAGACTTCAGAATGATTTCATAAGTCTTTTTCGTTTCTTCCTTCATCTAAAATTCTTTTAAGTATCAGGAACTGAAAATTGTATAAATCTTAAGAGATCAAGATGGAAATAGCTGGTACGGCTTTAAAGCATTCTGTAAATTTTAATGAATTACCTTTGAAAGATCAAATGTTTTCTCTTTCTGTATTAAAATATTGTAAATAATGTCTTTAGGTTAAGAATTCAGCATTTAAAAGTTGATTTTGAATATGTGAATGCATTATCAATTATATGAAAGCATACTTACACATTGTTGTAACGGAAATATACATACATGGATTATCAATACAGGGATGAGTTTAAAATTGAGAAAATTTAAATTTTTTAACATTTTTAAATTTTAAATAAGTGTAGAGACTATTTTATTGGAAACTAAGTAACCTAATAAAAGAGTGGGTGGGACAGGAAACTGTAAAAAAGGAAGTAGTGTTACATTAGTGAATTGGTTCATTTCTAGCCTCGGTTTGCTGAATCTTATCAGAAAAATGTAAAAAATAGTGAAAAACATATTAATCGAAGAGCAAAATATCTTTACTACTAAATCAAATAAAAGTAGTAATAGAACATCTTTTAGACTTACGGTTTTAGACGGATTTACACGTTTGGAAGATCGGAGATTCCGTAAAACATTTATAAAAAATGGCTATATATATGGGTTTATATAAAATCGTTGTATGTCCGTTCGTGTGTCCATCAGTGTATGTCTTGTTTGTATCATCGAAAAATGTATATAGCTATGCTTGGAATGGAACCAAATATCGTAAATAAATTTTCCGCTATGGTCCTCCGGAAGGGTACTTCGAGATAGCGATTTTTCTCGATTCTACGTAGTTCTGTTGTACATCGGCTATTGATACTGCGACGGGCAATTCGCATGCAGCTAACACGGTAATTTCCAAGCAGCTGATGTACTGATGTACAACAAAATGAGAAAAATGTTGATTTTACTAAGTATTATATGAGATTAACTCGTATCTACTCCGATAAGTAAAATGAAGATGAAATTCAAAGATCTTGTAGTATTTGAGTAATAACATTGTCATGTGTAAAAACCTTTTGAAATATTAACATGTATGAGGAAGAAAATTATTTTGGGATTGGCCTATCCGACTAGTTTCTATTGGCGGATCGCTCAAATGTCAGTCAAGCAGTTCTTATGAGTATGACAGAAAAGCTTTATTAACAGTAACATTGAGTCGAAAGTGCATTATTTATCATCGACCAATAAATTAACTAAAAAGACAGGACATTGTCATAGCGCCCAATGGTAATGCGATGACGATCACAGCACCAATAATGTCAATAAGAAAGAAACTTCTGTTACAGAAGATATTTCGGAAACAGAATGTCTATGTGAATATGGTTTTTCTTTCTTTAAATGCTTTATTTTTAAGTTTTGATAAAAGTTTCCCCATTTATTTTTTTAAGTTATAGGCGACTAATGTAAATACAACGAAAAATAAGCTTTATTGTAAGAAACTTAAAAAAGACCGTCTTTGATGCTAATCACGTAATTACGATGTAATTGGTATTAAAGCGTACATAAAGTAATGGCATACTACAAGAACGCAGGATTTACTGTATCCTAAAAAAAATTAAAATAATAAAAAAAGTTAGAGTCTTCATATGATTAAAGTACAAAAAAACAAAACAAAAACAGCCAATTTTAAAAATAAACATTCCCACCTAAAAACCACACAAAACTCACACGAATACACTCCAAATGTAATGCTAAACCAAACCGCACCGTTTTTTTACGAATTTCTCATTTGATTATAAAACGACTTTTTTTGCATAAGATATCTGAGTTCAGTAACTAACCACGTACCGTTCAACTTTTTTGTTTTGGCTACAATTTTTTAGTGAATATACTTTCGATTTCGGAACCGGTTCTAAAAGTGAAAGTAGCCTCATAAAAGAAAAAAAAACTACTATCGAAATCGAAAAAGTAAAAAGATACCTGACTAGAAATCGATTTCATATATCCCATGCAAAAATAGAAAAATTAAAAATTATTTATAAATATTGAAATGCGAACGAGATATTTGTAAAGGACTCTGTCATTAGTTTAACATTATCTCGCATATGCCTCCACGTGACTAGTGTAGGTTCTTATAGAACACGCCAATTTCATGATGTAGAGTTACAATATTTTCGTCGTATTCAATCTTTCACCAGGATATGGTGGGATTTCAAGCTTTTTCAGGAGCTATTTGTATGAAAATTTTAAATAATCCATTATGAGGGGACTAGTCTTGCAATGGTTGTATACTTACACTCAAAATATGCCGATACAACCTTCCTAAAATACAGATAATCAGAAAAAACAAAAGCTTTTGCTATAAGGAACTAATATTTAGCATAACAGTGAAGACCGTTGACTTTCTAAATATTCAGCATCACGAAATTATTTGATAAAATAAGCCATTTTGCACTTACTCTACACTAAAAGAATGAACTATCTCTTTTACATATTTTTTTAAGAAGATTAAACTAGAATTCTGCCCAGTTCAGTGCTGTTATAGTGGAACTTTTATTTCTGCGTTTTTGATAGCGTTTTGGAAACATCTCACCATTGTGTCGGGAAAGGATCCATATATGAACATGTCCTTCGTTGACAGTTCCACTTTCGTGGTCTTCGACCTGGAGCGCATGTCCCGGTTATGTTTTCATCTTGACGCGCAACCCCAGAGTTTCATTCCAGAAACATGCTTGTTACTCATTTTGTCGAGTCCTATTTGATAAAAATTTTGGTGAACCTTACCCTACTCCGGAGGCAAACCTTGCATCTGTAGTATAGGAGAACAGCAGTAACTGTTCGTTAGCCCGGTAGCTACCACGACGTGTATACTACTAGTTGCCGCTTAAAGTTAAGAGTATTCGCTACAAATGAGCTTTCATATTTGCTTTACATCATCTCTTCGTTTTTCCTACTTTTTATTAATTCGTTAAAATTCTAATTTGCTTTAAAACGTGTAATACATTGTTTGGTAAATGTTAAAATTTATCAGAATTAAAAAAAGACAGCTGGAAAGTCTAATACAACTATATAGCTTTTAACATTTGTCTATCACCTATCCTGTTTCTCGTTGTATGAAAAAGTGCCAAAATAAGTACCTAACCTAAAACAGAGGTTTCCAACAGTTTTAACCATTATAGGAATGGGAAAATATCCTAGCACCATGTTCTTGTACCATCTAGAAAGTATCCAGTGAGAGGATACTCAAACTACGTATGTAACATGCACGAATATGGCATGCATGCGGAAATGTTTTAAAATCGAGCACAGTACTCATGTTCTTCAGGTATACGCTTGATACAATAACATTGCGGTTACTGTAGACTTCATATTTAATATGCAACGGAAGTAATTTTTTTAATTGTAATTTTTGCCTGACATGTATGAAATTTCTGAAATGCTTATTAAATGTATAATGAAGTATATTAAACTGACTCTGTATTTGAACACTTATCTAATTTATTAAATGTTTCTTTTCTTCTTATTTTGAAAAAAAGTTACATATTTTACAAATACTTTAATACAGAAAGTGGAATAGCTCTTTATTTCTGCTTAGGCACTTTTCCTTTTTATAGAAAATACAAAAGAAGAACCTCGGAAAGAGAGTGACAACTCTATTTCGCCTAATCGTAAAACAAAAGACTTTTTATTCTAGTTAAGCGATCGGCCATTTACTTTCTCATATCTAACCGGAAAATTCAACAAAGCTGTTTTTGAAACGGAGAGCAAATCCAAACTTAGAGGAATTCAGGTATCTACCCAGGACTCCCGTGGGACAGAGACAACCAACGGCTCCAGGCCATAAGTCCGCACAAGCTGACAGCCGAGGCAGCTTATCGGTTTGAGGGAGAATCTGTTGGGAAACGGAGATCTTAGAAAACGTCTGTTTTGGGAACTACCTATCCAATGATATGGGTCGATAAGTCCTACCTCAGGGTAATGCATCATTCTATTCAGAAAACGATATAGTTATAACTACCAAAACAGATTTTGTTTTGTACATCATTATAATATAAAATACGGATTATTCGTCGATAGAAAAACTTAGAAATAATTTAAAAGTATTGCTTTATCGCAAGAAGTCACTTTTTGTATATAGCGATATATTTCCCGTTTTAAAGGGGGAAAAAAATGTTTATTTTTTCGCGATCATAAACAAAAAGTTTCCTGAGACGCTTTTTCGATCAGTGTAACACTATATATTGAATGGTTGTTTCTTTTTCTTTTCATAATATTGACTTCAGTACCGGTGAAAATATTTAAACTCGTCGTAGATTTTTATAATTCTCTATCCATTTTAAACTATCTTTCAGATTTTAAAACTACATGTTTCATGTTAGTAAAAAATTAACACAGAAACTCAAAATTTAAGCAATAAAATAATTAATTTGTTCTGAATTTATTTTTATTTTATTTATTATTATTATTATTATTATTATTATTATTTTTTACATTTGTTTACATTTTTTTTCTACATTTTTTTTTTTTAACATTTCAACATTTATTTCAGAATTTTTTTTTTTTTACATTTTTATATTTTTTGTTATTATTATTATCATCACAATTATTATTAATATTGTCCTTATAGCTTCCCCCTTCTGAATCCGCTTAGTTAAGTTCTTATTAGTTGTTTTATACACTTTCTTTGCTGATTTTAATTTTCATATTTGGTTTAAAAGCGAAATTATATTGTTAACAATTTTATCTATTCTTATGTATTTCCGAAGTTTACAGAGCTATTTATTGTGTCATTTTATTAAGTTTTTGAATTGTTTTAAGATTTACATCTATTTTCTAGAAACTGTTTTTAGAGTCGTTGGACTGAAAACATTCTACCTAACTCAGTTGATACCCAACTTTTACTGAGAGCAGAATTTAATAGACTAGCAGTATTTTTTATTACAATAGTGGTTGGGATGATATTTTATTTTAAATTTTCAATATTACGTATATATGATCGATATTCAATGGATTCCAGAAATATGTGTTGCTATACCTTAAACAGCGAGCATTTAGCGCATAATACTGTATACTACACTATTGAAAGTTTTGAGCTTGGTTGAACGAACTTTTGGTGCTGCAATAGCTGCAACCATAAGATGGTGAAATCTAATTCCAACAACCTGTAAATATAAACTATATGGCCAAAGGTGACCGGTCACTTGCGATTTTAGACGCTTTCTTAAATATCTAGAAAAATACATGAGGAATTGTCTTGAAACTCAATGTGTGTAAACAAAATAGTACAGCTCAAATATTTCCGTGAAGATTTTTTCCCGAAACCCCAGAGGGGATCGTCAACAAATTGAAAAAGAGCGAATATCTTTTGGATAACACTGTAAAAACTAACATAGCAAAAGCGTTCAACACAGTAGATTATGATCAAGTGTCTTATTGCAATAAACTATGTTCATTTTTATGAGAATAGCATGTATATTCGAAGAGAAATTAAAGTTTTTATAAAAAAGAGTACCAAATTTTGCCAAGTATTTTGCTTATAATTTGTAGAGTTCTTAATATAAAAAAAAAGTTCTTTTCAGAAAATATGACAAACAACATTGTGCACAATACCCTGAAATCAGAATTTAAAAAAAATGGATGAAAAATGAGCAGGTTTATTAAAGAGTGTTTCACTGCGCATGCGCGAAATCAATCAAAAATATAATGTTCATAATGTATTAGCTAAGTGTATTTTGTAACTTTTGTGAAAGTCTCAAAAACATAGCTTGAAAATTCTGAAAATATTTGTTGATAGAATAAGCTCGAAATCCGTTGTTCCCAAAATGAAGCAAAAATATGAGGGGCTGTATTCAAATACAGTAGTACGTGCAATATTATATATGCTATATTGGTACTAATTAATGGATATATGGATTCAACCCCTAATCTTTATGCTTCATTTTGGGAACAACGGATTTCGAGCTTATTCTATCAACGAATATTTTCAGAATTTTCAAGCTATGTTTTTGAGACTTTCACAAAAGTTACTTTATACACTTAGCTAATACATTATGCACATTATATCTTGATTGCATTCGCGCATGCGCAGTGCAAAATTTTCTAGTAAACCTGCTCATTTTTCATCCAATTTTTAATATTTTTTTATTCTGATTGCAGTGTATTGCGTACAATGTTGTTTTCATATTTTCTGAAAAGAACTTTTCTTTATATTAAGAACTCTTCAAATTATTAGCAAAAAACTTGGCAAAATTTTGGACTATTTTTATAAAAACTTTAATTTCTCTACGAATATACATGCTATTCTCATAAACATGAACACAGTTTATTGCAATAAGGTACTTAATCATAATCTGCTGTGTTGGACGCTTTTGCTACGTTAGATTTTACAGGGTTATCCAAAAAATATTCGTTGTTTTTCAATTTGTTGTCGGTCCCTTATGGGGTTTCGGGAAAAAATCTATACGGAAATATATGACTCGTACTATTCTCTTTACACACCTGGAGTTTCAAGATAATTCCTCATGTATTTTTCTAGCTATTTATTGAAATGTCTAAAATCGCAAGTGACCGGTCACATTTGGCCATATAGTGTAGTTCATCCGGAGCTCCGATTTCTCGAACGAGATTTTACCATCTTATGGATGCAGCTATTGCAGAAATAAAAGATGGTTAAACTCACCACAAAATTTTTAACAGTGAACACTCATTCACTACAATGCGTTTATTATAAACCATTTGTAATTATAGTGGTTACCGAAAAGTAAATTTTGATAAATGGCCAATTTGTCTTTCGTTCTGGCGGAAAGTGGTAATCAAATAAGCGCAGCGATTTGCAGGCTGGCCACAAATGAAGGATTATTCCGTCATTTATGTGTTTTACACAGTGAAGGATGGAACTGCAATATAAAGATTTTAATGATTACACTAACACGAATACGAGCATTAGGTTCGCATTATTTCAAAAGGACACCCTGAAAAAATGTTATCAAAGGGAGAAAAGCACAGTGAATGTAGTTGTTGCTTAGAAATAATGCACTAATAACGAGTAGAAATTATTTAAACGAGAATTCTAATCTAACTTTTTTAACATAAAATAAATGGAAAAAATCCCTGTTGGCTCGGCTTACAGGCAGAGGTAGATTTCGAAGTTAAGTATACTAATTTCACCAACAAAAACTAAATCATTATTGGATATAAATCCAATTTAACAGTTTTATCTGTCTGCTTTTGACGAGTTTTTATTTCATTTTTATAAAATAGCTGGTTTTATCAGAATCATGTTAAGGCGATATTAAAAAAATATTTTTCCATGCTCAACAACTCGAAATTTTCTGGCACATTTTCAGATTCCTTTTTAATTAAAAAAAATATATATATATGAAACATGCTGACGTGATTTTTGAAAAGATTTATAAGGGATCTGTGTTTTTATTTTTTTTCAATTAATTAAAACTTGATTAATCGACAATTATTTTCTCAGTAGGGCAATATTTTTCGTTTCTAACACAATCGCTTCGGGAAATTCTGTTCAAAATGCCCAATTTGACATCATTTTTTGAAATATATTCTGCCTCTATCATAAAATCGATCATTACTGTACATTACATAGTTTCTGAATAAGAGAATCTACCAATTGGATGCGTTTGAGAGCAAAAATGAATTTAAAAATGAGTAAGAAAATAAGCCGTTTGGATTTAAATACACCCTTAATAAAATGATTTTTTTCTTCAACCGCTATGTATTTTTAACTTGATTTTGCTGTAAGAATTGGCCCTATCAAAAATTTGTCTATATAAATGTTGAAGACAATATTAAGAAGATATATGATAAATTCATGGGGATTTTATATCTTTTGAATTGACGGAGTTAGGATTTTTTACTTCTTCAAAACCACTTTTAGTTTTCGTTTTTATTTTTTATTTATTTTTTATTTTTATTTTTATTCTTTTTTTTGCGGTACGAATTGGTCCTATCAAAAACTTGTGAATATAAAAGTTGTAGATAATATTAAAGAGATTTATAATAAAATTAATTGTATTTGATATCTTGAGAATTGACGAAGTAAGGAATTTTTTCTCCTAAAATCCATAGTTTTTTGCGCAGCTGTAGCCTATTTTTAATTTTATCAAAAATATGTGATGCATGAATTTTTGGCGCTATTTTTAGAAGCAATAAAAATTTTAAACTGATTTGATCTGTACAAAAATTAAGAAGTTATGGGGATTTTTCAGTTTTCACAAAACCCCTACCTATTTCCATCCCCTTTGTCCATTAACGAACTTGACCCAGATTTTATGTCCCTTGATTTTATGTATCAGTTTGGAAGAGATTTGTGCAGAATTGCGGAAGTTATCGTGTCCAGAAGAAAGTGATATATATATATATATATATATATATAAAGTTTTTTACTGAGGGTGGTTTTGGGTTCTAGGGGTCATGATCGGGTCATGGTTTCATACGAAATCTACCTAAAAACGGACAATTAACGTGTTAAAATAGTTTTCTATTTATTCTTTCGAATTCTTAATTAAGTCGTTTAAATTTTAGAACGAAAGATAAGGAACATGTTATCCGGTGGTTAATAAAATAGTAAAAGGCTTTTTATTAGCTCACAGGCTATCAAAGCCTGAGAGCTAATGTTCCCGCCGGTTCTGTATGTATGTATGTACTTACGTACGTACGTACATATGTATGTACGTAAAGCGATAACTCTTGATAGAAACATCTGATTTGATTCAATTTTTTCTTCTAGGTTCATTCTGATAAGGCGCTTCCCTGATTAATTTTGGGGGTTTATTGGTTAAATATAAAGGGCGGAAACGGAGGAACCCCCCCCCCCCTCAATTTAGATAAATGGGCATTCCATGCGGAATAAATCGATTTGCTCCAAATTTGGTATACCAGTTTATTATGTGAAGGAGCTTCCCTGATTAAATTTGGAGGTTCATTAGTTAAGTATATAGGGGGGAAAGGAGGCTAGTCTCCTCCCCCTTAATTGAGATTAATGGGTTTTTCATGCAGAATTAATCGATTTTCTCCAAATTTGGTATACTAGTTTATTATGTTAAGGAGCTTCCCTGATTAAATTTGGAGTTTCATTATATAGGGGGGAAAGGGGGGTCTAGACCCCCCTTAATTTAAATAAATGGGGGTTTTATGCAGAATTATTTGATTTGATCCAGATTTGGTATACCGGCTTATTATGTTAAGAAGCTGCCTTGATTAGATTTCGAGGTTCATTAGTTAAGTACAAAGAGGCTAAAGGGGGGGGGGGTAGACCCCCCCTCTTAATTTAGATAAATGAGTTTTTCATGTAGAGTTATTAGATTTGCTCCAAATTTAGTATACCGGTCTATTATGTTAAAAAGCTGCCTTGATTATATTTGGAGGTCTGTTGGTTAAGTATAAAGGCGGGGCGCGGGCTACTTTCCCCTTAATTTAGTTAAATGGGTGTTTCATGCAGAATTACTCGATTTGCTTTAAATTTGATATACCGGCTTAATCCGTTATGGCGCTTCCTTCATTAGATTTGGAGGTTCATTTGTTACGTATAAAAGGGGGAAAGGGGGGCAAGCCGCCTCCCTTAATTTAGATAAATGTATTTTCATGCAGAATTATCCAATTTACTTTAATTTTTTTCTATGAACATTCTGATAAGGAGCTTTCCCTATTAGATTTGGAGGTTCATTAGTTAAGTATAAAGGGTGAAGGGGGTTAATTTAGCGATAGGTTTTTTTCATGCAGAATTATCAGATTTGCTTCAAATTTGGTATACCGGTTTATTATGTTAAGGAGCTTCCCTGATTAGATTTGGATGTTCATTGGTTAAGTATAAAGGGGGGATACGGAGTCTCATCCCCCTTCATTTATTTTTTGAGGGGCTTTGTTCTATAAAATAAGGTATAATATACAATTAGTGGGAATAGCCTGTGAGTTCAATGCCATCAGTTTAACTGGGCACATTTCTTTTTATTTAATTTTCGAGAAGTAAAGAAAAGAAGGTATAGTTTAAAGAATATTTAATTTGGATTTCACTGCGTCACGTGGACTAGAACAATAATACACCTATAGAGATCCCTATACGAATCAATTTTTAATTTTCTATAGTAGCTATAGTATATCGCTATAGTATAGTTTTTTTTAGCGCTGATATTGTTTAGTCCACTCAAAAACGGTCAAATATATCAGGTTTACTACAAAACAAAAGCTAGAATCGAAACTCGAATCTGACACCGCTCTACTATTTTGATATAAACAGAATATAATCGGTAAACAACAAGCAGTACAAAGTGAGAAACTGTAACGAAATACCAGGGATAAATCAAATGATTTAGAAAATAATAAAAAAAAAGAGATAAAATAATAAAAAATAGAGCGAAAAACGATTGGAGCATTGAGAACAATTAATTTATTTTCTTTCTGTGAAGCAGTACATGAAGCTTTTATTTACACGTTCAAAGACTGAAGCAGAATAAAGTCTTTTTTATAGAATTTTAATATGTTCTGCTAAATAATAATTCAGTTCGATAAAATACACGATGGACATAAATTAGCTGGCGAAAAGAATGATTTTTTATGCGTCGCTATGCCACAAAACATAGGAGTATACATGATTATAAGACAGTAAAATACATAAATTTACCTTATTTTATAAATTTTCGACGCGGCTGCCCTTTACTACTCTGCAAAAGACCCATTGATAAAAAGTTCTTGATGTATACTTTTGAGTATGTTCACGTTTATCAAACTTAATGCAGTGCTGATACGTGATTCTAGTCCAGGAATGGATTTTAGAAGCGGCGGATTCAAATATGATCTTTAATAAAACCATACACTAAAATCTAGAAGTGAAATAATAGTCGATCGTGTAGCCATGGAATAGCTCATCCGCGGACAATCACAAACGAGACTTCAGATCAAAAGTAAAAAGTACACAGTGAAATACGTTTAACACGAAATTGAGGAACCGATTTTTTTTTTTTTTTCGTGTTAAAAGAATGTCGCGTTATAAGGTTACTAAAAATAAAGAACAAAACTCACAAATATTTTCGACGTCGTCAAATTTTATTTTGATTTCTTGTTAAACTACTAGTAGGTTGCATCCATTAGGATAAAAAGCAAGTAAAAAAATTTTGTTATTTTGGGAAAAAAATCAGATATCTTTTTTTGAAGTGTCTTTATCAGCATTCTGAGATCCAGCTTGTTTGAATCAAATAAGCAAAGTTGTCTCTAAATCTTCGTGCTTAGCAGTTCTCATACGTTTTCTCTCAGGCTTAAACATACTGCGCTCAAACATTAAAGTAATGGGATCCCTGTTTTCATTATCGTTTTCCCTGGGACCCCTGTTTTCATTATCTAATGCATCGTTAATAGATAAATAAGAATGAGCATTGGTATTCGCAAGTAATATTTAAAATTGACTTATTTCGTAGAATTTTGTTTCTTGCGTTATTACTCCCATTTATTTGACTAAAAAAATTAAGTCATCTCCCAGTCATGCTTCTATTTAAAATATGCATGTATGTTATGCTCCACCAGACGAAAAGAGCTATAAGGCACAGTAGGGAGCAAAAAGAAATTGGCAAAAATTCTCTTGATAGAATAATCAAGATTATAAAATAAATATTGCAGTTATTAATTTGCTTTTAATATTAGAATACACTGAGTAAGCAAAACTCAATGACAGCATACAGTAATTTTGTTTTCATGAAGATATGATGTTTATTATAAAGATATTATTACACTCCAAACAATATGGAAATGGAAATTCGAAGCAAACTACTATTTCTAAGAAAACCCGGTATTAAATTTGTTTGAGATAAGAAAAAAAGCTAGTTTGAGAACAGGGATGTCCCTTATATTTCAAATGAAAATCTAATTTTCAAATTTCAAAGTAATTGCTTAAAAGGCGCAAAGGCCAACAAAGTGAAAAAGATTCCAAGCCGGGACTCGAACCCGGGCCATCAGCATAGCGCACTGACGTTCTACCGACTAAACCACTTGGAACGATACCCAGCAAGGAAAATTTCTCACTATTATATGTTGGCAAGGCTGCAAACGCAGCACAAGATGGAATATTCCATCTGTGGAATATACAGCAGAAATAGTGCGTGTTGAATGCAAATTCCCATGCTTCAATTCGCTATTCCTCTTTTTTACACGTAATAACGTATTTTTGACTGGATTTCATGACTAATATTACGCAATCAGGTCCATAGCCAGTTGACTGTGAATATTTCGTCCAAAAGTGATGTGATTAAATCTCTAATAGTATTCACATTCACTTTAAATGATATTGTAGCCAATAGCATGCTTGATAGCAACTCTTGGCAGTAGATCCGATTATATAAAAGATGAATTGTTCATATTTTATACAAAAAAAGTCATAAGTTCTGAACCGAGTAGTTGCTTTCAATTGATTTTCCGGCTTCTTGTTAAATATTGGATACCGAGTTAAAAAAAAAAAAAGAAAGAAAAGGAGCATACCTTAATTTAGATTATACGGGTGTTCTTTAAGAAATTATTCTGAAGAAAATAAAAGAAAATTTTTAATTTTCCCATTTCAGACGCCGCAGTTATAGAAACATCAATGAGTGAATAAAAGGGGTCATCTATAATACAAGTTTTAAACAAAATTCTTGTCAAATTGGCCGGTTATCGCCAAATTAACACCTTGTTTTGCGATGTATTATAGGGCAAAATTTGGTCATATTTTGATAAAAGTCGCCAAATTAGGTGATCACTTAGTGATTTGGTGACTTTTTAACTAAGCATTTTTAAATACAGTTTTATGACAGTAACAGACAGGTAGACAACTTGAAATGGGCTACATCTTAAAAAAACTAATATTTCTGTGTGTTTACAATATCAAAATTAATTTAAATAAAAAATATTAAAATTCTCTAAATTTTATTCTATTAATTTGCATCCAAAATTAGAAAATGTATTTTGTTTTTAAATCAGTGAGCAAGATGAAAAAAATTTCTCTAACATCAATGACTTGTCTAATTTTTACTATTTATCAGACATACGCATTAATGAATAAAAGGCAGGAAACAGCATCAACATATTGTGCATAGTTGTGACAAAAAAATTATGTGAGTTCTCCACCCATAAAAGGATAATAAAGAAATTTTAGCAAGAAAATGCCAATACAAGTGATTAATAAAATTTATTGTCCTGCAATTTGTTCATTAATATATATATCTGATAAAAATTAAATGTATGGAAGTTATTAATAATAGATTTTTTTTTAATCACTGAATGGAAATCAAAACATATTTTCCATATTTTAGTGCATTTTAATTGAGTAAAAGTTCCAGCGTTTAATTTTTTTTATTATATTATTTTCATTTCTTTGATTTTGAAGGAGGATATTATCAGGATATCGTGCGTTTTATACTTGAAATTTTGTTATAGTGAAAATTTCAGATTATGTTTGAATGCATAAGTTTAATGTATAAAAATGTCAAATTTTTCATACTTTAAATCTGTCTAAAAAATACATACACTTTTTAAACATAAATAAAAGTTTCATTTCAAAAAGAGTACGCTTAAACAAAATAAAAATAAATTAAATATAAATATCCAAGAACAGTTTTAATATAGAGGGTGATCATAATAAATGTTTCCCTTTGACACCTCTTTAGAATGAAAACTACTGGACCAAAAGTTACAAACTTAGAAATATTATGAAAGAAGTCATGAAAATTTATATGCTGCAAAAAAATATAATTAGTTCAAAAGTCAACATCAGGGGGAAAACAGCACTGTATACTGTATTCAGGTCCAGGAATTTTGGCTTTATGAACACCCCACATTCCCAGCAAACACATAGCTATGGGTAAGCAATCGGCCGAGAGCCGCTTGCCACTACTGGCGGCATTGGCATGATACCGGTTACGCATCTTTTTTTGACACGCCGCGTAAATGCGGCAGGATTCATGATGCACGCAGCCCGTCCGGTATCGGCAGAAATTATGCCGATATAATATATAATATATATAATATATCTTATCAAAACTCAAACTCAAACAAAATTAAGAAAAAGAAAAAAAAAATTCCAAATTCGGACCGATGTTGGCAAAATCTAATTCGGGCCACTATCAGAAATCACATATCGGTCCTGCATCACTTGCCGGTGTAAGTCATTTGCCGATATATAACCATGAGGGGACCGATTATGGAAACCGGCAGTCGAAAAAGCAGATTATTAAGTTTCAGTTCCCGACATGCTGCCAACACTTCACCGAAACCATTGTGCCCATGCCTACACTTAACCGACAATGCCGGCTGCGGTTCGATTGTGTGCCGAAAGGTATGTGTTTGGGAGTTGTTAAAACTTTGCAGCAAACTGTCAATCACTCGACCGTTTTATAGATAACGGTTACATAACCGTAATTTAACGCTATTCAGGCCATATTATTGCCCATATTATGGTCAGAATAGCGTTAAATTACGGTTATGTAACAATTTTCTAGAAAAATGGTCGAATGACTGGGCAGTTTGCTGTAAATTTTTAACAGTGCAGTATTTATACCAATTCCCAGTGGTCTACTACATAAAAAAAGCCACTTTGACAATTTATGCAAATAGCTTTGCAAAGGTACACCGAAAAAATAAGCTAATTCTCATCACATGTCATTTTCACGTGGTTCACACATCGTGTATTTTTATTTTCTACAGACATTATTCACGACGGGGCTTGACCTCGTATTAGTATATGTGTGAAACAGTTTCTCAGGCAATATTTAACAGACGATTGGGTTATTGGTCTGCACTGTTCGTATTATGGCTCCTAGGTTACCAGACATCAAACCATGTGATCTTTGTCTTTGGGTGTTATCACAAATACTCCGTTTATCGTGACAACATTAGGAAATTGTCAAAGTTGATATTTACAACACTCCGAATTATATGCTTCTAGCCAATGTAAAAAGCGTGATGTTTCTTTTTAACCAGGGTGCTGAAAATGGTGGAAAACACAATCAAAATGTACTGCCATGGCTGTTATTTACAAAACCTCTTTTATGAAGTGTATATCTGCAATAAATCTTATTTTTAACGTGGTGACTTTATAAATTTTAATATTACTTTGTTTTTAAAGAATTTAAAATTGGCATGACATTTTTCTTAATATTTAAAAGTTAGGTAACTTTTGGTCCAGTAGTTTTCATTTTATAGATGTTTCAAAGTGAAACTTTAATTATCATCACCCTGTATATTGCAACCCTGTAAATTTCCTATTGAAAGTATCCAGAACATAGACTGAATTTTCTAAATTAGGAAGGCTAATAAACTTGCATTCCTCTAAATCAACTTTCATTTCAATAGAATAGTGATTAAGACATCGTAAACTACTGTTCTGTTCGCATCCAATGTAAAAAAAAAAAAAAAAAAAAAAAAAAAAAAAAAAACGTACCATGTGAAAATTTTAATCAAACATAAATTTCAAGGGACAGACGCTTCTTCTTAATATTTCATGAAAAGAACCATGCAAGAAATCCATTTTATTTACAATTAGTTACATTTTAAACGACACAAAGGCTGCTATATACAAAAACATATTGTGCTGAATATGTGCAACCTTTTTAAAACTTGAATATTTTTCTTTCAGTAAAACGTAAAAAGTCAATTTTATTTAAATTTGGTTACTGTATTTCTTCTCAGATGAAAATATTTGAGTAAAAGAAGTTTAGATAAATTTCTTTTCTCTAATTCTAATTTGGAGTATGGTTGCAGTATGAGAAAGCATAAAAAGAGCTATTTTAAAAAATTTCTTCTGTAATTTTCCACCAGGGCACTACTAGCATAAAAAATCTATTATGTGAATTTCTTTATCAAAACATCAATTTCACCATGACGGAAGCTTTTTCTGTAGATTTATTTAAAAAAAACATGTAAAATCAATTTTATTCAAATTTAGTAAGCTATTTTCCGCTAGGAGGATAAACAAAAATAAAATAGTTTCGAATCTGTCCATCCTATTCTTAACTACGGTTTTTTATAGTAAGACATAAAAAATTAATTTTATTTAAAGGAGTTGGGTTGATAAGGGTCACTTTTCGCCCATCAGCCTCTTGATGTGATAGACATTTTTTCATAACAGACAAGAAAAAAAAATATTTTGAATAAAAGTTCTATATTTCATGGGAAAAAAAATATATATACAATTTAGTAAGTATTATGTACATTAATGAACATAAACACAATTGTCATTAGATTTAATCCATGGAATCAATTATAAATACAACATTAAATGCAAAATTAAAACGAACATAGCTTAATATGACTATTACTTCAATGTATGAATATCGGAAATTTGTCAATAACCGAAAATAATTCTACAGTTTCAGACACTTTTGACAATGTGTTTTAGATTTGTCTTCCTCCTTGCTTGCTTCACTCAAATCGCGACCGGACTATCCAGCGGTAGCATCTTGTAGCGTATGAGCATATGTAAGGCTTTTATTTTAAACTTCGGTAAAGTTGTGGCGCCAGTAAGACAGAAACCATAATACGGAAGCAACATGCGCGCAGCACCCTACGATCCTTACGGCTACTTTACATTGACAGTACCATTGTGTAATGCTATTTCCCCTGTTTTTATCCAAATATTATAGGTTTTAGCGCTTGTGTCTCGTGATCGTAACTGAACTCGAAGAATAGAATCATCTTCACGATGTATCTAAAAAGAGTAAATAAATACATTCTTCATTTAAGTACTCTTAAGTGCAAGATTGGCTTTAAATTGCAATAAGAAATTACTTGGCGCAGTACAATATAAGTAGATTAAAACAATGTTTTTAGCAGCAAAACACATTTATCTGTTGCAAACTAGTTTCCGTAGCCATAGCATACCGTCATCAGTGCAAAATATGATGCAAAATATGATCTACATATAAGATTGGCTTTGTTAAAGTTGGTATATTCCAAGAGTTAATTCTCTCAGCTCATCCCAAGTTAGACGTGGAAAATCTTGAATATGTGTTTTAGTTAGTTTTGTACAGCTCGTCCATCCTTTCTCTTTGACTAACTATTTAAAGTAATAAGGCTTTTTAATCAAATCAAGCGACTGAACGATTATTTCATCACCTTCTGTGTTTTTAATCCTTCTAGGATGGAAAGCATTGAGAGTAGCACCATATAATTCGCACATAATCCAGTTACGTTGGAAGTCTATAATACTCGCACGAAATATTTTTTCCAGTAATAGGTGGAAGCGCCCACTATACCAAAGTAAAATAATGGTAATATAAAAGCTTTTAAACAGTAGTGTCATTAAAAGTCAAAATTAATGTGGTTCATGGAACGCTTCCTTAAAAAAGAATAATTCAAAGATGAAATAAAATCTCTGGTGGCCCGAACTACAGGCAGAGGTAGATTTCGAAGTTAAGTATACTAATTTCACCAACAAAAGGTACATCATGATTAGAGATAAACCCACTTTAACAATTTTATCTAGTCATTTTTGTCGAGTTCATATATCATTTTTATATAAGAGCTGGTTTTATCAAAATCATTTTAAGGCGGTATTAAAAAAAAAAAAAAAAATACTTTTCCATGCTCAACAACTCTAAATTTTCTGGCACATTTTCAGGTTTATTTTTAATAGAAAAAATATGAAACTTGCTGACGTGATTTTTGAAGAGATTTATAAGCGAGCTGTGTTTTTATTCTCCGTTCAATTAATTAAATCTTGATTTTTAAACAATTATTTTCTCAGTAGGACAATATTTTTCGTTTCTAACACAATCGCTTCGGGAAATTCTGTTCAAAATGCCCACTTTAACATCATTTTTTGAAATATATTCTGCCTTTATCAAAAAATCTATCATTACGGTGCATTATATAGTTTCTGAATAAGAGATTACACCAATTGGATGCGTTTGAGAGCAAAAATGAATTTGAAAATGAGTAAGAAAATAAGCAGTTTGGATTTAAATACACCCTTAATAAGATGATTTTTTCTTCAACCGCTATGTATTTTTAATTTGTTTTTTCTGTAAGAATTAGTCCTATCAAAAACTTGTCTATATAAATGTTGTAGACAATATTAAAAAGGTATATGATAAATTCATGGGGATTTTATATCTTGTGAATTGACGGAGTTATGAATTCTTTTCCTCTTCAATCCCCCTTTTTGTTTTCGTTTTCAATTTGTTTTTGCGGCACGAATTGGTCCTATCTAAAACTTCTTAATACAAAAGTTGTAGATAATATTAAGGAGATTTATAATAAAATTAATTGGATTTGATGTCTGGAGAATTGACGAAGTTATGAATATTTTCTCCCAAAACCCCTACTTTTTGCGCCCCTTGAGCCCATTTTTAATTTTATCAAAAATCTGTGATACATAAATTTTTGGCCCTATTTTTAGAAGTAATAAATACTTTAAACAGGTTTGATAGTTCAGGCAATAGGGGATTTTACCTGGCAAAATTAATGGTAGTTCTGGAAATCGGCTTACTCTATGTTTTTTGGGTCGCTGAATCCAAATTTTTAACTTCCCACCAAAATTTCCCCCGGCACCCCCCGAAAATGCCCCCCAAAAATGTTTTTATTAAAAAAATTCTTTTTTATTATTGTTTTAGGGAAAAAGTATCTAGAAATTCTGAAAGTAGAAAAAATTTGCAACAAATAAGATATATGATATTATGACGTAGGATGAATGGGGAGTGGGAATCTACCTCTGAACATGCGCCGCGATGCTGCGTGGACTAAGTTGTGCAATTCCACTTAACCACTCACACCGTTTATATTCGCCCTCCCATCTCCCCGCCGAACTTTCCCTATAAGGTTTATTTTAAGTTTTTTGGGTCGCTGAATCTGAATTTTTAACTTCCCTCCAAAATTCCCCCCCCCCCGCAAACCCCCCAAAATAGTAGTGTTTAAATTAAATTTTTTATTGTTTTAGGAGAAAATTATGTAGAAATTCAGAAAGTAGACAAAATTTGCAACAAATAGGATATATGACATTATAACGTATTATGAACGAGGAGAGGGGTCTTCCTCGGAACATTCCCCGCGCGCTGTTCTAAAAAAAAAAAAAAATTAAAAAAATTAATTTTTTGGGTGTGTTGCTGGGTGAAATTTTGTTGGTAAATTACAAATTCGGATTCAGCGCCCAAAAAACATAAAGTGAGTCGAAATCCAGAACTAGCATTCATTTTGTCAGGTAAAATCCCCTATTGCCTGGACTTGCATCACTTAGTGCACGTAGCGCCGCAGTGCCTCCAATTTTATGGAATAATTTAACTAATATAATGGTATTAACTGATATAACTGGCCTAATATTACACATTAGTGTAACGTAACACCAGTTATATCGGTTAAATTATTCAATAAAATTGAGGCAATATAGCTCCCTCCAATTTTATGGAGTAACGTTACATAAATGTTTTACAGTGAACAATAGACTTACTAAATTTTTAATTTACACTAATAATATTTGTACATTTTTCTCCATACAGCACATTGTGTATCATGCTTTATGATATTTTTATTATTTCCTTTAGAGGTTGTAAAAGCCAACCCATATCTTAATGCATAGTGACCAACAAATACACGTTCACTATATTGAGTATTATTAAATAATCTTATATACTTGCAAATTTATATAAATATAGCGGTGATAGGTATTTTTGTTGTAATGTTTTGTTGTCTTTAACAATGACAACACTATGACATTGTAAACATTTAATATATGTTTCTTTTTTAAGCACGGTATACATTTCAATAATAAAGTAATTTCCATGTGGGTGATATATATTACAGGTTACTGCATCAAGTGTTTGTTGAATTTGAGAAATAGAGAAGACAGGATAATACGTGTAGTTTTATATAGATAGCTAGATATACCGATACGAACATTTTGAAACTTTAAGTGATACACCAAAGAACTTAAATCTAGCACCCACAGATACAACCACATTATGGAAGTATTTACTTGCTAAAACTGACAAATGCACGAAGCTGTCAAAAGAACACAAATAAGAGACAGTATTCGTTGTCCCGAAAATAATCACCGTATATCTTTGTACTGTTGATTGGAGGAAGTATTTTTAGATCCAGCTTCCTAAAGAAATAAGGTAAGGAAAGACTATAGAAAGAAGCATCTATCATTTCTAGAAAAAAAAAAAAAAAAAAAGAAAATTAGATTTCTTATGCATTTATTGACTGTTTGTAAAGAAACAATACCAAAAATTAAAAGAGAAAAAATAGTATTTAGAAAAAATGATGTTCAATTATTAATTTCTATGTAATATAAATCTTTCCTAATACATTTCTTTTAAATCTACTGAAATTTCACATTTTGCAGATTATTTTGCGTTAAAGTCGATAAGTATTTCGGGTAAAATTTGTAAAAAGAAAACGAAATTTTTTATGCTATGGACGAGACTTCCTTATTTTCTCCTTTGTAATAATTTATATAAAACTATTTATTTTTCATTTACGCATTTACAGTTTGTCAAATATAACATACGTAAACATGTATAACGAGAAAACTAATGATATGGCAAAAGGGCATAAATTTCGTGCAAATTTAGCACCCTGTAATAAAAAAAATACTGCTCATTAAAAATAGTGTTCTAACAATTGTTTTCTTTAAATGATGTTACAGTATCAAAATTTATTAATAATTTACAGAAATATATTAATATATTTCACATTTGCCTGATAGTTTCCGCTAATAATCATAAATGGAATGAAGTTTCAAGCTTAGAATAGGAAGATTCAGTGTATATTAAAAAAATGATTTCAGAAGGTGGTATTGAACAATATAAGGTGTACACTATTATCGGTGTTCAATAGCTAAATCATAAACCTTTAGCCTTAAAAATACAGTTCCAATTGAAAAAAGTTACGAAAATTAAATATTTTATATAGCCCCTGGTTCCTATATGTTATATTTAGAAAAACTTTCTCTGTGATCTATCAAGTAAAACAATAAAAATATAATTCTTGTTCGATCAATCTAGCCGTGTAAATCTACTGTGAAAACATTGAATAATATGGATTTTCAAGTTTTTCTGGGACCCGAAATGCGTGTTTTTTTCCCAATACCCAAACTCAAACCAGGATTCAAACTTGACAACTTCCTAATTAATTGGGTGTACCATCACAACTCCTAATTAATTTCCTATACCGTAATCTTTTTGATTAGGTAGATGTTTGATTTAGAGTGTAATTAAAATTTCGTAGAAAGCGATATTAAAATTGCATAATAAAAACTCTGTAACTTATTTATACGTCTTGACAGAATTCGATTGTTTTGTAAATGAACTTTGTGTGTTAAAATTATTATTTATTTTTCATTTTCCATTTCTTTGATTCATTCTGAAGTATACTGAATACAAACCACATGAATTTATATTCAAGGATCCGCGCAGTAACATTTTTGGCTTTCACTATTTCCAAACATTTATCTTTGTAGTAGGTTTCTACAATAGTGGTAGCCAAACTAATAACACGTCCACGCCTGTGCTTTAAAATATTCCGTCTGCCCCTGTATATTAAAATCGTACTTAATTGTTTTCTACGGAGGAATTCATTACACAGAAATCAATAATGAACTTTAAATCTCAATTTTTTTAGAATGTTAATTTTAGGGTTTATAATTTCTCAACATATGATATCAGTTATAATGTTAAGATCCCAATTGCAAACAAAATTATAGTGGATTCACATGTCTTAACATATTCGTATAAAAATAGTATAAAATAACATTTCTCCTTCAAAAAAGCATATTGTCCTGCGCGATATAGAAAACATTTGTAATAATACTCGAAATAAAAGATTTATGTTTTTAGATTAAAAATACTTTATATTATTCAAGAATATTAATTTTACATATTAAGTTTATACTCATATTTTATTAGGCAAGGATAATTTTATAAAATATTCAAAGCAATTATTTCTAAAAGTTCTGAAGGAAAATGTCTTATTAAAACTGTTCCATATTTATCTACAAAATATTTTCATTTAAAGATGAGAACAACAAAAGAAAAACTATGTAACAAATATAATTTTTTTACTAAAATTTATACAACAACACAGTTTATCTTAGCGCTTGAAAGAAAACACTGAATTTTAATAACACAAATTCAAAACGTAAAATTGATGTCTATGTAGAAATTGATTGATGCTTTCTATATAACTTAGTATCAGATATCGGAAAATACTTTATTTTGCCTCTAAGCAATTTTCGCTTCAGCTTAAATTCCATTAACAAGCAAAATTTTTAAAAATGAATATGTAAACAACGTCATGCTGCTTTATGCTTAATAATTAGTCTTAGGTGAAATTCAGACATTTTATATTCTTCATTTCTTTATGTTTCTCTAGTTATCTGAATAAATAAATGCAAAATATTGTAAAGAAAATTTTATTCTTCTTTTTCATATTGACTTTCATAAAGAACTTAAAACGAATAAGTAAAATTTTATTCCATCGAGTAAATATTCATTGCAAAAAACATCTGAATAAATTAAAGTGTATTTTTATACACTTCAAGTAAAATGTACAGTTTTTATTTACGCTTTCCAAGTAGCTGTTTTGTTCTTTTTGTACCAGTAATGTAAGCAGACGTATCAAAATATGAAAATAATAATAAATCGAAAGAAACAATGCTTTATTTACATGAATTTCAGACGTTTCATGCTTTATTAAAAATAGTTTTAATAAAAGAGCGCGTAGTAGAAACAATAAAGCATTACACCCGAGTACAAAATATATGAAATGCAGAAGTAAAGAAGTACGAATGTTAAAATACTGTTAAAAATATATTTTCGGATATATTAATATTTAGTAAAACAATTTATTACTTTTAAGGTGCTCCCTATTTATGATGCGATTTTTACTTTTATTTAATATTTATTTTAATAACTATTTAACAATAAAAAAATAAGTTTATTGTTTAAAAATAATTCTGAATTTATCTACTATCTGTTATATTTTGGTAAACTTAATAAAGATTTAAATAAAAGTCAAATGTCATTCTAGCGTCTTAATCTCGGAACGTTAGGATCAATAAAACGAAAAATTTATTTGAAGCTAAAATATATGAAATGCATTATCATTATAAAATGATACATTTTAAATCATTTATTAGAAGCATAAAGGAATATGAATGCATAGTTCAAATAAAAAGTTGACTAAAAACACAGTTATAATTTTTTAGTTTTCATTTACTAATCGGTATAAAATGTTTAGAAGTGTTTATACATTTTAAAATATCGCGAGAAAAGGATTTTTATGCATATCAATATTTAGAAAAATGATAAATTTGTTTCTTTGAATTGCGCAATACATTTATAATGTAATTTTTCCTTTTGAACTATATATGATTCGTAAACTATTTAGCATTTAAATATATTTAATTGCTTTTCATTTCCTATTGCTCAACAAAAACTAAATCAAAGTAAACATTTTGAATATTATTTTAGTCTCCAAATATCAAGACTAATAAGCTGTAGGTTTATTAGGAACTATATTTATATTGAATATTACATATCTTTTGTCTGTGGCTGTTTTTCAAATCGTATATTAAACAAAGTTCAATAATTTTTAAGACGCTTCATTGTGTCTTTACTGTAAAAAAATAATAAAGGTAAGTATTTATTCATGTGATTAAAATGTAATAGTAATAAGTGCACAGTCCTCTATGATTAACCCACGACTTAAAACTTTTGATTAAATGTAAAAAAACTTTAAATAATACATCCATTAATATGCTTACAATTTCATCATTGTAATCAAGAATGAAATTCTCACATCTAAATTCCATGATACATAATGCTTCTCATTTATTAACTATTTTAAATAGTTTGATATTCCATTACATTATACATATCTCTGATCGAAAAAATTCTACACACTATACTATGCTTTACATATTTTTCATTAACAAATAATTAATCACGAGAAGATAAGTTAATTTATCTTCTAACGTTTATTATAGAATATTTCTTATTTCTTCTCTTGAAAACTATAAAATCTTTTTGGGGTGATAATTCTGATTAATACTTTATCTCAGTAATACTGATATAAGCTTTTATGTCTCTCTTAATAGAAGCAATTGAGCGCCCGGCTTGTCTCCTGTATCATTTTTCTCATAGCATCTACCTTTGTTCATCACAAGATACTTCGAAATCCACAGAAAGCAAAAAAGAAAATAATAATCGAAATCTGTGAAGTCAGTATTGAAGCGGTTTGTTCTTTGTCTGCTATCATAGAGGAAGAGATAGATGAAGAAAGCACGATCAACGAAGAAGGGAACAATATCAAGCGGTGATCAGTTACTGGTGTGATAAAAGTAAAATGTCGGGAACTAGGGTAACCGATAATCACTTTGCTCCCCCATTTCGCCCCCTCTGTATCTCTTGAAAATTGGGCTATTGGGCATCTACGTCCTGCATTTATTAAATGTCATAAGTATGGAAATAAAAATATAAGATAATATGGCCAGAAAAAAGTCAAATGATTTTAGCAGATAAATTTATTGGATATAATTAATTTTACTCTTATCGTGCCTTCGTACAAACAATATATAAGTAAGAAATAAAATTTATATTTATTATTGCAATGAACGCAGTATTTCTAAGGGCAATAGTCGTAATTTTATAACAGCAAAATTATACTAATTTTATCAAAAATTCAAAGCAATAATTAATTATCAAGAATATAACATATTATGTAATAAATCTGTTATCGAATTTATACGTACTTTTTATAAATATAATAATTTAATTTTTAATTTATAATGTATAAAAATTGTGATCACTTTATCATAATCTTATAAATAATATTTATATTTTGTATAATTGTATACATAAATATACTTTATTAAAACTTATGTTTCGCAAATCATCAGATTAATTAAGCTTCATTACAATTAAATCTTCAAATCGCTAAATAACGCCTGTCATTGTAACTGAAAAAAAAATCAAAAATGTTAATTTCATTTATCAATAATACATATTTTGCAACAAGATGCGGCTCCTTTGTATTTTACCCTTTTTGTATATAATAATTAAATAAAAGTTATTTTCTTGGGCAAATAAGTTAAAAAAATTTATAATAAAATTATAAATGAGACTTATAAAACACCTAAATCGTACTACAATAGTATTTCAAATGATTCGGATAAAGGTTTTTTTTTCGAAAGAAATATTTAATAGAAAAATAAAATACCCAGAGAAAGTATTACTAGATATATAATTGTGTTTGTATTTGGGGTAAGGTGCCCTATTATCGTCTCCCAGTCACTTTTAGGCCCTTGGAAGTTGTAATTTTCAGTGAAAATCTACCAAATTTGGATTTTAGATAAACTAATTTGCCACGCACATAGAAACATAGGCAAATATCGTACAAAATAATTTTAGCAATGCGAAAAATTGTTTTTTCAAAAGTATCTAAAAAATAATGGTCCCAATTTCGTCCCCCCAAAAAATCCAATATGCCGAGGCTTAACTTATAACTAAATCAAAATCTATTTCTAAATGAGTAAGTAATTTAATTTACATTAAAGTAAGGCACAGAGAAATGTACTAATTATCAGAGGAAGAATAACATAACGAAACATTAGCCATCCAACTATGAGGAAAAAAATTGATAAAAATGTCATGAAAAAAATAATTTTAACAATGCGAAAAATTGTTTTTTCAAAAGTATCTAAAAAATAATGGTCCCAATTTCGTCCCCCCCCCCAAAAAAAAAAAAAAATCCAATATGCCGAGGCTTCACTTATAACTAAATCAAAATTTATTTCTAAATGAGTAAGTAATTTAATTTACATTAAAGTAAGGCACAGAGAAGTGTACTAATTATCAGAGGAAGAATAATCTAACGAAACATTAGCCATCCAACTATGAGGAAAAAAATTGGTAAAAATGTCATGAAAAAGCATTCCTAATTTCGTCCCCGGGACGTAAAATAAGACCTGCAAAAGGGACGAAATTGGGACCAAGTTACTTCCCAATATGACGGAGCTTCAGTTCCCGTAATATGAACTGAACGTCCTAAAACTCACTGTATGCTACTGTCAGCATCTTATCAACGTAAAATACATATGCAATGAATAAGAAATAAATACTTACAGTACAGTAAATACCGTTCTACAAACGACGTAATAAGAACTCGGGTCTTCTAAAAATAGGAAATTCGCCGTCTTTAATTTATGTATGCGTCTTGGCGAACGAAATTTTAAAACTGACCCCTTTTACCTTCCGTCCCCTGTGCCTTGCGTCATAAGTGGCGCCACTTTCGTAGAAGCGGAGAAGTTAAGGGGGTCGAAATTAGGAGAGGGGACGGAATATGGGCACTTTACACTACAAATGGACATTACTAATTTGTAATTGGTCAAAAATGGCAGGTTGTTAAAAATTGATAAACATCTTAGTTAATGAAGTTGGTTTTTGTTACTTACTTAATGAAGGTGCTTTCTTGTAAAACTTCAAATTTTACTTAAAGTTATTTAAAATACCGTATTTTATGGAAGAAACGCCGCGGCGTTTACGAGTTTAAAAGTTAATTTTTCTCCAAGTGCGGCGTTTACGATTTTTTTAAATACCAACTGAGTTTCCTTAATTTAAAAATTCATAAAATATTTAAAATCGGATTTAAATATTTTAAATAAAACTTCAGACATCTTAAGATATTAAAAACGAGGCATCCTACATTGCTCAGAAAACTTTGATTAAAGTTAAGCCAATGTAACGCTTTCGACAAAAGTAGCGTTTCGATGGATGCGGCGTTTACAACGGGTGCGGCGATTACGATATTTTTAAGCTTTTTCAGGCCAATTTGAGGGGTGCGGCATTTCTTCCATAAAATAAGGTATTTGCTTTTTAATATTGAAGAAAAAAATAATAATGAAGGGAAAAGAGGGGGGAAACCTAAATCATTTCTTATCTTTATCAATACAAACTTGCCAAAATTTTATCTCTTTCAAAAAACACTTCCATGTTTTTAATAGAAGGCAATTTAAAAAACTCATTACGATGTGTATAATTTTCACTTGGCATATAAAAGATTTAACACATGATAATTAAATATCTAAATAATCTCTAAATATCATAATCTCATGACATATTATGATAGTTAAATATGCAGGAATCTGCTTTACTTGGCTTTGCGACTTTAGTTATTTAATACAGTAAGATAATTAATTATTAATAATAAGATTTAATACGTACATGATCGCCATATATGCACACAAGCTAAATTTAGAAAACCCAAAAAACTTCCATAATTTGGAATATCATATGTTTCTAAGAATTCATTACCCATGCTTCATGAGCAATCAGTCAATTCCTATTACAATACTTTACAGTAATAATGACTTGAGTGTTTTTTCCACGTACAAGCATTATCTTATGTAATACTTTGTAAATTTTTCGTTGAAAATGTGTTTCTCTAAACTTGCTTCAATGACTTTCTTTGATTCTTTTAGGTAGCTTTCATTACAAAAAACTACCTATTGCAGCCGTTCGGGGGAAAACGATTTCAAAAAAATTTGTTATATTTTCATCGATCATGACCTCCAGATCCCGAAACCACCCTCCGTTCAAAAGTTTATATATATATATATATATATATATATATATCCATTTATATATATATCTGACATTTGTCATACTGTAACTCTCGAATTTATGAACCGATTTGGATGTTATTCGGTATGTACATAGTACATACCAATGTCTCGACCGAGTTCGTTGGCCAGCTTCATCCGCCATTTTGTTTCAAAAGGGCGGCCATTTAAAATTTTCTTAAAAATTTTAAATTTGAAATGTGGTACCAAAGAATTGAAAATGGAAAAATATTTTTTTCTTATGCATTTGACCTTTATACAAAGATTCCGGAGCAGTTTTTGTTTCGTCTATATCTTAAAAAATGGCTGAGTTATAGCATTTTGAATTTCAAGCGTGGCTGACATTTTGAAACGTCCTGAAATTTGTCACGCGATAAAAGGCGTATTTATGAACCGATTTGGATGTAACTTCGTTTGTACATAGTACATACCAATGTCTCGACCGAGTTCGTTGGCCAGCTTCATCCGCCATCTTGTTTAAAAATGGCAGCCATTTAAATTTTTAAGAAAAATTTAAATTTTAACTGTTGTACCAAAAAATTGAAAATTGAAAAAATATTTTTTTTATGTATTTGACCTTGATACAAAGATTCGGGAGCAGTTTTTGTTTCGTCTATATCTCAAAAAATGGCTGAGTTATAGCATTTTGAATTTCTAGCGTGGCTGACATTTTGAAACGTCCTGATATTTGTCACGTGATAACAGGCGTATTTATGAACCGATTTGGATGTACTTTGGTGTGTACATAGTACATACAAATATCTCGACCGAGTTCGTTGGCCAGCTTCATCCGCCATCTTGTTTCAAAATGGCGGCCATTTAAAAAATTTAAAAAATTTTAAATTTAAAATGAGATACCAAAATATTAGAAAATGAAAAAGATTTTTTTTTGTATGTGTTTAACCTTAATACAACGATCAAGGAACAGTTTTTGTTTTGTCTGTATCTAAAAAAATGGCTGAGTTATAGCGTTTTGAATTTCTATTGTGGCTGACAATTTAAAACGACCTGATTTTTGTCACGCGATAACAAGCGTATTTATGAACCGATTTGGATGTTACTTGGTCTGTACATAGTACATACCAATGTCTCGACCGAGTTCGTTGGCCAGCTTTATTCGCCATCTTGTTTCAAAAGGGTTGCCATTTAAAAAAAATTAAATTTAAAATTTAAAATGAGGTATTAAAAAATTGGAAAATGAAAAAAGATTTTTTTATGTGTTTGGCCATGATACAAAGATTCCGGAGCAGATTTTGTTTCTGAAAATTTGTTCTTTTGTTTATATCTTAAAAAATGGTTGAATTATAGCACTTTGAATTTCTAGTATGGCTAACATTTTGAAACGATCTTGTATTTGTCACGCGATAACACACGTATTCGCCTATTTCCATGTGAGAAAGCATGTGGATAGTATACATCAACATTTCAGCCAAATATAAGTTACTTTAGATAAAAGCAGCTTGGATAAAGCTGATTAATTTCGTGAAATTCTCATTCATAATGATTTAGTATTGATAAAAATTAGTATTGAATCTCCTGTATTCGGTTTCCACTAAATTGAGCTTCGTGTGTTTGAATAATATAAGGTGGCTTTTTTAAAATAAGGTATTTGAAAGCTACCTCTTCCTCCCGGCACTGGCCGGAAGGACTTTTTTTTCATCATCTTTCCTAGTTCTAAACTAGGACTTTGACCTCAGCAGTTTAATTTTGCTCGTTACGGCTTTTTCGTGGCCATAGTAAATTTTCGTTCACCTATAAAATAAACAATTATAACTTACTCCTCTATTGTTATAGTTCTTAAGAGATTTTCCAGTGCTTACACAGATCACAAACCTGAAAAATATGTATGATTTAGTGATCGAAACTGATCAGACCAATAGCTACTAACAAGGAAGAAAGATGATTAAAAAACATTGTTAATGCTTGTTTTCATGTCATTTCAAATAAAATTTATAAAAACTATTGTGTTCGAATTTTTTTCTTTAAGCCCATTCTGTTTACACAAAACTCCAAATTAAGTTACATATATTAGAAGTAAATCACGATATGGCTCATACACATTTCTTCACAATAATAGTGTCCTTTCACTGGCTACTTTGACTTACATTACAAAAGATAACTCCGTAATTTTAAAGCAAACCAAGGTAATTTGATTCTTAAATATTTGTTATAAGTGAATATTTAATAAACGGATTACATTATCCTCACAAAACGATTGCAATTTTCTTGGGTGGAGTGTTCGAAAATTAATCGAATACTAAATCATTTACTAACTTCTGTGTTCTCTAATATTCCATTTCCATGCCATCATAAATAAAATATGTACTTTTTGTCTAAGAACTCAATTTGAGCATCGCAATATTTCAATAAAATCTCACATGCAATAAAACTCTCATTAAAATCGCCAATCATTTTCATTTAGTTTATAAGGAATAAACTTGAATAAACTTTATTTAATACCGAATAAGTTATTCGAATGTACAATTTTGCATTTTATTAATAATATATGAAATTACTCCAGTTTCTGTATTTATAAATCATATAAATTACTTCCCACTTAGCATTTCTGTGAGTTATAAAAAAGAGAGAATTGTGTTTTCTAAGAATCAGAGAATAAAAAAATATATTAGAGTACTCAGAATGAGAATCATTGCAAGAACGAAAAAAATATTTTCAAATTAGCTGATATAATTTTTATAGCTTGTTTGACATTATGGGCAATCAAAATGGTAATGATAGCGAGAGAATACTTTTTTCCTATGATAATGTCGACAAAATAAAATTCGCGCGTAGTGGCATATTAAGTTGGATTTTATTGTTCTTAATGATCTCAAACTATTCAGTAAAGATATTTAAATATGTTTGATTGTTTTACTTGCAATAAGATCTCTCTTGTATTTAACTTTTGTAATGAATAAAATAGTTGGCTTTCATGTTAGTGCACACGCTTTAGGATTAAACCAGTTTCACTTGAGCTTTTCATGACCACAATTTTGCAATTTTTTATACAAATTATGTAAAAGCCAATAGTATTTTCTCAGTCATTTCTTAGAATGAATGCCGTGTTTTCACCAACAAAAGACAAGGTCTTATATTATTTATTGCTGCAAAAGAAGTACAAGGTATTATTTTCGGGGAACAATTTGCGGTTCGCAACAATATGCAGTTTTTTTTTTTATAATAGATTTAAACAGTTCTGTCCAAAAGTGTCTAGCGAGTTATTACTATTTTGAAATGATAAAATTCGTTTTATGTAATTTCAGATTTTCTGAAAATAAACAAGGCAAAGATATTTATTAAGAAATACTGGTAATCAGCACGGCATAGCTGAATCACACTGATTTAAGTCAATCTACATTTATTAAAGAGAAAAAAATCCTTTATTGAAATTGACTTACCTTTATTTAAAAATTATCTTCTTCTGTTACAAATATGTGTTTGGGTATAATCTCGGAAAAAGTGAAATATTACAACCCAAGGAAATAATGTCATACGAGGGCGGTTCAAAAAGCAAGGTAACAAGCCCTCTTTGAGAAAACTTTATTCAGAAAATCGAAGAGATACATATTATAGTAAGGCACTGGCAAATATTACTTCTCCACATAATACCCATGGTTGACAAAGCAATCGCGCATAGGTACACCAACGTATCGAAACCGGCATGCAAGAAAATAGCATCAAGGATATGGAGCCAAAAAGGCTTGCTGAACTTCGGTTCTGAAATACTGACCTTCTGGGTGCTTCTTCAACTGTTCGAAGAGTTGGAAATCACCTGGTGCGAGTTCCGAGCTATATGGTGGATGTTCCATGACCTTCCATCGGAAGCACTGTACTAAATCACACGTTACCGAAGCCGTATGCGGTCAGGCGTTGTCGTGCCACAACAGGACACCTTTTAAGAGTAGTCCCAGTCGTTTCCTGCGATTTCCTCTCCCTACCTATCCAGCGTGGTACAATAACATGTAGCATTCAAGATCTCTACACGGATGAAGAAATCAATCAGCAACACAACCTGGTTGTGCCAAAAGGCTGTGGCCATCGCTTTCTTCGCAGATGGCGTTGTTTTGAACTTCTTACGAGGAGGAGACTAGTCTTTCCATGACATAGTTGCTCGCTTCGTCTCAGGTGCCACGTGATGCACCCACGTATCGTTCACCGATACAATACGGTGCAGGAACGGAATGCTCTCTCTCTAAAACCGCATTAAGTGCTGGAGAGACAATGGGATTCTCGTGGCTTTATGCTCGTCTGTGAGATGCCGCGTTGCTCAGCTGGGACACGTCTTCCTGTAGCCCAGTTGTTCATGCATGATAATGTGTGCGCTGCCAATGGAGATGTTGAGTTCCTGTTCAATATCTATCACATGTATGCGACGATCGGCTTGAATCAAAGCTCCCGCACGGCACACATTGCCATCTGTGGTGGACTTGCTTAGGAGTCCTGATCTTTGCTCATCTCGCACATCTGTTCTGCCTTTACCGAATTATATGTACCAAAAACACACCTGTTATAGTAACATTACATTTGCTCTGTACACTTTCACCAGTTGCGATGAATTTCAGCAGGAGACTGTTTTTTAGACACCAAAACCTTATTACACTTCTCACTTCAATGGCCGACCACATTTCCCTCAACGCCTTAATCTTCTAACTGAGACTTCGGCGCGCTACTGTACAGATAGTACTATCGCTTCCCTGCTATGATCGTCTTAGAATAGGCAGGAAGTTTGTGCCCCCATCAGAGAGCTTGTTACCTTACGTTTTGAGCCACCCTCGTATTTAAAGAAAACATTCTTTCACAAAACTTAAAAATGGTAGCGAAGAGTATTTTTTGAGTTTTAATCATGCCTATTTTGAAATCCAACTTGGGTATTTTCTGACACATTCAAGAAGTGATTTTCATTTTAAACACATAAATTTTTTTGAAAAATTTGAGAGGGAATTCAATTTATTATTTCCAAGTAAGTATACTTTGTTTCAAGTTTTTGTCATGATAATCATTTTTAACGAACTGGCTTAGATAGTGACTGTTTTGACAAATCTAGACAGACTTCTCTTTGAAGTAGCTTAGTTTTGGGTTAAGTCTTATATTACGAGTACCCAGAAAAATTACGCTATGTATTAGTTTTGGAAGAACATGGTATTTAGTTTGAAAAAAGTTTCTCTGTAATTTCATTTTTTCTCAGATTTGCACCTATTTCTGTCTTTCTTTAGCTGCCAAATTAAGTTGTATAAATGAATATAATATCAGCTGTAAACAGGCTATATTTCTAATCATGATTATAATCTGCTTTAATCTAATTAACCGTTTTATTAGTTTAATATATATATTCTGATTAATTAAAATATTTATATTTTAATTGCATGCAATTATTTTAAACTTTGTACTCAAAAATATAACTTATGTTGCTATATATCCATTTAATTGAATAAATAATAACTTTGTCTATCAGAAAGCAATATTAATCAGCATTGAAGAAAAGACTTCTTAGAACAAAAGTTTGATGTCATTTTAACTTTGTCATATTTTGACATATCTGGAATTTAAAGCAATATCTTCAGAGTTTATTTTTAATTTCCAACTTCTTTTACTCAAATTTACTTTCAAATAGTTGTTTTAAAGCTAAGTTTTTTTTTTCGAATTTCATAGAAATAGGTATTGAAAGTTCATTTAAACTTTAAATCGATTTAATTTAATACAATCATTTAATAAAAAAAAATAGTAATTGATTAAACGCAGCACCACTGTTATATGTGTACTATGAAGCATTTTTTTAAATTTCACTCCAAATACAATTTTATTAATCTTTGTATTTCAATTTAATAATTGAATTTTGTCACGCTGGGGAAATTTTTTATAGAGATTACACATATGTTTAAAATATATTTGTGTTATTCAGTAAAATCTGCTTGATGAAAAAAAGGAAAAAGTAAACGATCGGAAAATTCATGTAAAATTACTTTTACCCTCTTTGTCTAACTTCAAAACATATACCTTTTACTGAACTAACGTACATTATATCGCTTAATAAAATTATTTTTTCAGCTATGTTCGATTTATGCAATACTTAAACCAAATCACAAGCCTTAAGGTGAAAATAAAAAAAAAAATTCATTACGCCGAGAACATTAATAGGTTCGTTATTTATGTAAGCAAAAAAATTTTAATTGAAAACAGACAAAATTTTATTTTAAGAAATAAATTGAATGATTTGTATGAAAGCTATAAAGAAAACTGAAATTTAAAAAAAAGAAGGAAAATAATCCGCGGACTGGTATCATGGTCTGCAGCAAATACCGCTTTCATAACCATGAGTGCTGGGATGCTATCTGACATACGTTCTGGGTAAGTAGTCAGCCTAACTAGAAAAATAAGGATTTAGTTCCTCGAGCAAGAATTGTACTTTTTATCGACCCCAATTGAATATAAGGTTGGATGAACACTGTCCAATCTCGAAATTCAGATCTGTAATGTGAGAGCGAAATGTGCTAATCACCGAGCTACCGAGCGTAATAAAGCTATAAGTTGAACTTTAAAGCAACAAGAAAAAATGGAATAAAAATATCATATTTCAAGATTAATACGAAAGGAAATACCTGTTAGACACTAGTCGCATAAAATTATGCGACATTAATTTAATATGATTTTTTACAGCATAAAATATCTTGGTCTTAGTTTATTAATGTTGATAATCCGGGTTGTTTATAATCATATTCACGGTTTCACTCACATTTGTTGATACTTATTTGGACGTATAGAATTGTATGAAAACAGAATATACAAAGAACAAAATGTACTAGATAAAAAAAAAAAAATTGCATTATTTGCCATTAATCAAAAAAAAAAAAAAAATAAATAAATAAATAAAAAAATATGGGCCATAAAATTATTTTTAAAAGAAGCTTTCATTTTTTTAAAGTTTGAAGAATGTTTGACAGTTGAAAGATTTCTACAACGAATAATCTTTTAAATATCAACAAAGGGTTCTTTAATTTTTTTATATATGAAAACATACAAATAAAAGGGTGACATGTGACAGGTAGATTCGCAAAACAAAAATTATCATACAAAAACAAAAAAGCTTTTTTGTTTTTGTATGATAATTTTTGTATTGTTAACATTATGTTTGTTAGTTTTAATTTGAGTTATTTTAGTTTTTTATGGAATTTGGCTAATAAAATGACAATAGTTTTTCAGTATTGAATGCAGGATGGACGTGTGTTCAGAAACCTGCAAATTTTAAAAGTGGGGGTGGAGTTAGTTTTTTGTCTGTCCTCCCACTGATGAAGAACAGACTGTTTTTGTTTTTACCTGTCTTTCTTGTTCTTTTAAGTATTTTATAGTTAAAAATTTTTTTTGCAGATATACACCTTCCTTTTGGAGTTATGGTGTTTTGACATTTTGAAATTGTGTAATATGTTTTATTGCATTTGATATGTGCTGCTGTAAAGCGCCATTCATGCGGTAATTTTTCATTAATTTTGAAATAAAATATTGCTATATGTGACTCGGATAAGCTGCATTATTGCGCTCCTGGCATATATATTTATTCAATTTCATTACGGCTTTGAAAGTTGGTGTATATCTTTGTTTATTTTTGTTGTTTGTTGTTTATTGGTATATTAAGCCTAAGTGCTTAAAAAATTTTTTTGAATAAATTGATTTTGATAAATTTTTTGAAATAATAATTCAATATATCTAGATAAAAGTATGAGATATTATAAATGAAAAGACAAAAGATGTAAAACTTGTATAGTTGGTCATGCTGACAGTCCACCTCAAGTAAATGATTATATTCCTTTTTGTAAATATAATAATGTAATTTATAAAATTGATTGTTTAACCTGACAGCAGGGTTATGTAGGCAGACGGAAGGTGAATTACATGTTAGAATTAATCAGCATAGATCGGATGTATATAATGACAATAAGAAATGCCCCACATTGGAAATTTTGCATTTTAGAATTCATAGTTTTAGTAATATTTATATTCAAATTTTGGATCATGTTGAAGCTAAAAATAATAGATTGGTAAAGAAAATGATTATATGTTGCAGTTTAAAACTATATATGCATTTGGATTGAATACATTGGTTAATAAAGTTAATTTATTGAAGGTTAGAAATGTATATGATTTATTTTATAATTTTAATGATAAAGTTGTTATAAAAAGAGGAAAGAGGAGGTCTCGTAAATAAAGTTACTAATCATGTAATTTTTTAATATATGGATTAAGGATTTAGAATTTGTTTTTGATAAAAATTATAGTGTTAAAAATGTTAAAATGGAGGTTTTTAAATTAAAGATTAATGTGCTTAAGAAAATTAAAAAATGTTTGGATGTTTTCAAATTTAAAAATTTACAGTTTAAAGATTTATTATATGATTTAATTAATTTTAAGTTATTAAATAGAGATGAAGTTAATAAAGAAGTAATTTATTTTAATATAAAATTTCAACAAAAATCTTTTGATAATTTGAATTTAAATGCAATATGCAAACATATTTACGACCTTTTTCCTCTTAAAGAATGTATTATTTCAGTTGCATATAATTATCCTAAACCATTAAGTAATAAGATTTTCAATTACAGACAAATAGCTTTTTAAAATTTTAATACAGTTTTAACTTGTTGTAATAATATGGAATTTAAAGATTTTATAGATAATTATCATGGTCATATAATTACAGGTAATCTTGATATAATCAAGAATAAAAATGTAAAATATTTAATGAATTTTGGTACAAAATTTAGAATTAATAGTAAAATTAGCAGCAATAAGGTACTAAAGATTTTTAAGGACAATGTCAATAATTTTATAAAGAAATATAGTTATAAATTTACTATGCCTTCGGAGGCATTTTTTGAATGGAAGTCTCAAATTTTGGGGCATTTCAATAATTTTTTAAAAGATTATTTAAATTCTGATAAGTATGAATATCAAAGTTTTAAAGATGAAGATGTAAAATTTATTGAAAGTTTACAGAATAATTTTGTTATAGTCCCTGTGGACAAAGCAGCTAATAATTATGCGATAATATGAAAGAAGTTTTATATTGATAAAATAGAAGGTGAATTAGGTAATGAAAATTTTTATTCAAAATTTAATATTGACAGAAATCCTGTTGTTAAAAAAATTTTTGCATATAAAAAGAAAGTTAAAAGTATGTTTTTCTTATAATTTTGATGTTTCTAATCATCACTGTTTGCAATTTATTTTCTTAACGCCTAAATTTCATAAAGATCCAATTAAGTTTAGATTTATTTGTAGTACTTCTAAAAGCGTTAATAAAAATTTCAATATTGGTTTACAGAATTTACTAAAAAAGATTTATGATTTTTTAAAGTATAAATTTAAGAAGTATAGTTATTTCTGGTCAATTGTTAATAGTGTTGAAATTCTGGACAAATTGCCTTTGACTCCTCTGAAAATGCAGGTATTCGACTTTGAAAATCTGTTCACCAATATACCTATTGATTCACTTTATGATGTTTTAATGAATATTTTTGATGAATTTAATATAAATGATGAATTAAATATAAATAGAGATTTATTTTTAAGCTTATGTCCTTTCTGTTTTTATAATAATTATGTATTTTTTAACAATAATACCTTTAATCAGATATGTGGTATAGGGATGGGGACAAACTATTCTAGTACAGCAGCAAATTTATTTTTGTTTTATTATGAATTTAAGTATACTATAAAAAATAACAGGTCTTTAAAGATCTTTAGGTATATTGATGATATTTTGATTTTTAATTTTGATTTTTCTAATGAATATGATATTATATATCCAAATTGTTTAAAATTGAATAGAGCAAACCGTGATGATTATAATGCAGAATTTTTGAATATTTTATTTAAAATTATTGATAATAAATTGATTTTGGATTTGTACGATAAGAGAAATGGTTTTCAATTTTTTACTAGAAGCATGCCACATTGGTTTTCAAATTTACATAAAAAAATTTACATAAATATTATCATTAATCAATTAATACGTTTCAATAAAATTTGTGGCAGATACAATAATTTTTATAAACAGATCTTTAAATTATTGGCTAATTTATTTTACAGTAATAATTATCCTATAAAGTTTTTGAAATATTATTTAAAGACAGTTCTAAAAAGTGAATGGCAACGATGTGGACTAGCGGCATGAACATGTGATGGCAGCCTTCTGCAACTTTCTGTATGACATAGGCATCCTAAAGTCTTGTTAAAAGAACGGGTGTGTATTGATGAATTGAAACGAAAGAAAGTTGCAGACCTGGAACTCTGGTATTTGACAATGGCTTTGGTGGAAAAATTATTTGTTTATTGTTGACGGGTGAGAAACATTATACAGGTATTACTGTTTTTCATGTTTTGAGAAATTTTATTTTGCGGGTTTGGGGGGGGGGGGGGGGGGCACGTTTATTCTGCATTCATGCATGTTAAGTTAATTTCTTTTGTTTATATTTTAATGGCAATTTTTTAAGTATTTCTCTAAAAGACCTTTTATTAATGCTTTTTTGTTTTTGTATGATAATTTTTGTATTGTTAACATTATGTTTGTTAGTTTTAATTTGAGTTATTTTAGTTTTTTATGGAATTTGGTTAATAAAATGACAATAGTTTTTCAGTATTGAATGCGGTATGGACGTGTGTTCAGAAACCTGCAAATTTTAAAAGTGGGGGTGGAGTTAGTTTTTTGTCTGTCCTCCCACTGATGAAGAACAGACTGTTTTTGTTTTTACCTGTCTTTCTTGTTCTTTTAAGTATTTTATAGTTATTTTTATTTATTTATTTTATTTTATTTTTTTTTTTTTTTTGCAGATATACACCTTCCTTTTGGAGTTATGGTGTTTTGACATTTTGAAATGGTGTAATATGTTTTATTGCATTTGATATGTGCTGCTGTAAAACGCCATTCATGCGGTAATTTTTCATTCATTTTGAAATAATATATATATATATATATATATATATATATATATACACGTATTGAAATGGTTTATAATTTAAACTGTAATTCTTCTAACACAAGAAGATTTGATTGGTTGGTTGGTTGTGTTTTTGACGGACAATTATCAACACGAGGGATATAGGCCCTAAAGGGAGTGCCCTCCGGGGGGGTCTTTCTAAGGGAACCTAAGCCGTATTTACGCATGGAAATCCACGGTTCGAAGTAAACCACGAAAACTCCGAACGATTAGGCCGACCGGCACGATTGGGTTTGAACCCAGCACCTCCCGTCTACCAGCATCCAGAGCAGAACCTCTCGGCCAATGGTGGTGCAAGAAGATTTGAAATTTGAAGATTTTCTTCTACGAATAATCTTTTAAGTCTGGATAATTTTTTTTTCCGTTCTTGTTGTGTATGATCAGAGAAATTAAAATATAGAAATATGAAAACAAGTATTGCAGCATATTTTTTTTCTTTTTTTTTTTTAATAAAAAAAGTATTCCGACAAGCAGACTTTCAAAAAGTATTTTTGTTTATTGAGAAAATATAGGAATTCAACAAGTAAACAGAAAACGTTTCTGGAGTAATTTTAAATCATGAACTATAAGTTTTTACTAAATCATGGACTGTCATGCACTGTTGTTTTATAATCACCGCAGAAGAACATTTCTCAAAAGAAATATAACTTATAAAAGAAAGATATAAATTTAACATCATTGTTCAAAGTCGTTTAATTGAGTAAAGTAGTCCATCTTAAGTAAGATAACTTGTTTTTTCGTTCTTTTTTTAGAAAATAATTCCCCGTTTTGATTTATTGCAGCGATATTTTCGAATAGTTTTACGAAAGCCAGACTGATAATCGCCCAACCTCAAAATACAGTCCGATAAGCACCCACCCAACTAAATTACCGGATATAACAAATATACAGACATAATTATGAACTTAATCCTATAATTGCCGAAGAATCTTTCTAGAGGAAATTATAGCTTTCATTGTTCAAACGCCATTTGAATGTCCGGAAACTTTTAAACTAAATATCACGGATTAATCTTGGTATATGTAATAATAAGAAGAGGTTGACCAAATATAAAGAATATAAGAGCAATCACTCGATCTTTCCTAACACTATTCCTTCGTGGCATTACAATAGCGGTATTCCTAGGGGATTTTCAGAAATGATACTGCCTTCACAGGTCGCCTAGGGCAAGTCAGTTACGCGATCGTTTCGTAAATTGGATTACAATCAACTCAAGTTTTATGCCAGTGAGCTCTATTAATAGGTGATCTCTTCCGTTAGAATACAGGGCGCTTCGGGAAAATATTTAGCTCGCTTTTCGATCAGTACAATTTGAGCCTCCAGATAACAAGACTAGCTATAAAGAGAAAAGGATATGACAGGCTTGCCGAAGGAATAAATAGAAAGGGGTTGGGTGATATAGCTACAGGCTATTTCGAGATTTTCAATAGTTATCGTTAATTGTTGTTTGACTTGTTCTAGTCTTTGTTTTCTTTCAACAGTTCGTGAAGCAGTTATGAAATTAAAAAGGAGAAAGTCAGTTGTATGTCATCCTTCGAAACACTTAACTTTCAAGCATGAAGTATTTGCCTTTGTTTCTTACTTTTTACGATGAAAAGGAGCATGGAGTTGAAATGAAAATAAAGCGTCACAAGTTTGTGAAACTCTTTTTATCTCACGGTTTATGTTTATATTATATTCAAAACAGCTAAAAACAAAGGAACCAAGAAAGAGGGACAGTTTCCATATAGTAATTTTCGTCTTAGTTAATAAAAGAATTTCTGCACCAGACATTCCAAAAGCAAATCCCAAAGTAGTGGTATTGAAAATCCGTATTCCTTGTCACCTATATTACTAATGTATAATTTAATATATAATCGTGTAAAGAATCATTATTATTTTTTTATTATGCATTATATGTACCTTATTTATTTAAATAAGAATGATGAAAGTACATAAAAATATTTCAATTTTTACAAATACTTCTTAACTCTAAATTTTAAAAAAGGATTGCGATAAAGCACCCATTAAAATGAACGATAACATTAATTCGCCTAGTATATTTTCAGTTGCAATTTTCGTTAAAGCATTTTAAAAATAACTATTTTGGAAAAAAAAATACATTCCATAAAACAAAAGCAGAAGATGTTATACACGTTATTTTAAATTTTAAATTATTACTACAAGCTCTAGATTATTTGAAACGCACGGGACAAAGGTTATGTTGAAAAATCGAAATCATCCGATAATCGGAAGGACGTTATCTGATGCATCTTCTAATTATAAAATGATAAGCGATAATTAAAATAATTATGAATTAAATAAATAGCTACTATCCTAAAGTAAATTAAGCGGCTTTATGATAAAAGAAATCTAAAAAAAAATCATTTATGAAGAAAATTTGGTAATTCTGTGTCTTGTATTTTTTGTCATAAGTAAAAATGAGATAATTTCAAGACAAATATGATTGATTTTGGACCAATCAAGGATTTTCGTTTCATAGTCATAAAAGCATTTCAGATACACCTACTTCTTCGGGATTTTCGAATCTTTTTTTAGCAAAGGAAATATAAGGATATAAGGAGATATTCGTATAATGGGTTATAAGTTAAAAAAAAAAAATCGTTCGGAATTTTATAATAGAGACTCAAGTATCCGTGCAATAAGATATATGAGTAGTACACGCATTGTGAGTGTACCATACAATCCTATCTCCTCTCAACACTAAGTATGTCGTAGTAGGCCGTGTAAACGTATGTCCCTTCAACACTAGTATGTCGTATGTGCCGTATAGAGTGCCGATACTTCCCCAAACAGGCAGTGCGCGCGGCCTTTTTCCTTTTAAAACTAAACGGAAAGGTAGTTGAACCGATCACGGAAGATCGTCACATTAAAGCTTTAAAAGCTAAATACAACAAGTTTAAGACATCAATCAAGAGGCTCAGATGAGTCGGAACGTTCAGTATGTCGGACGATTTCGTGATCATTATAGCTCTCCAGCGCGGTTGGCTGGGGCGGATATGAGTGTCTGATATTCGGGAGTCAATCGTAGTAAAATATTGCAACTGACAATCAGTTCTTTGAAAATTTTTGGATATTGAAACATGATATACGTATGTTTTCTACAGTTTAAATGCATTAGCGTTGTATTTAAATAATTGGTTTAAGAATTTTAAAAAAATTGACGAGTCATTTTCTCTACTTGAAATGATGTTTTAACCATAAATCAATTGATTAACATACATGAGATACATTCAATTTGCATAAAGTATAATAGAAATAAATATAACTTCTTAAAAAAAATTAAATTTCGTAACATTTAAGTAATTGATAAAAACAAACTTTCTGATAAAAACAAAATTATTCCCGATGTTCTTAATACAATATATTTGCGTTAATCGCCATTTTCTTATTATCATTAAAATATCTATTTTAATATATTTTCCTTTGAAAACTGAATTAGAACATTTTATTTGTAATATTAACGTAACGTGTGAAATGCATATCGACAATTGATACTAATTATGTAAAACAAAATATACAGTGTGCACATAAAGTCATGGTGCACTTTTGACCGGTCACAGTAAATCAACGGAAAAAGATGGAAATGCGAAATCTTCACCAAATAAGAAAAAACTCTCCAAGTTTCATACCTCTTCAGTGCAGTTCGATGCGGCCTGAATTATGCTTACACGCATCTAAAAGATATTCAAGTTCTTCCCACACACAGTTTTGGACATCTGGTAACAGAGTGAATCTGTTACGTAGTACATCTGTGAGTATCTGTGTCAAATAGAAGCTACACTGAACTGCACTGAACAGGTATGGAACTTGGAGTGTTTTCCTTTTATTTGGTGAAGATTTCACATTTCCATCTTGTGATTGAGAGTGACCGGTCAAAAGTGCACCATGACTTTACAGGGCAACTGTATAATCAAAAAATAACATTTAAAAAAATCATCATAATATATATAAATAAACGCCTCACCCGTCGTAAACGCAGCACTCTCCATAAGCTTAAAAATATCGTAATCGCCGCACCTGATGGAACGCTACTTTTGTCGGCAGTGTCTCATTGAACTAACTTTAATCAAAGTTTTCTGAACAGTGTAAGGTGCCTCATTTTTAATAACTTAAGATTCTAAAAGTTTCATTAAAATATTTAAATCGGGTTTTAAGTGGTTTTATGTATTATTTTAATTATTTAAGGATACGTCAATTGGTATTAAAACCATCCAGAGAGCGGGACGCGGACCCCTCTCCTTAGGCGCTCCGAATTTTTGTTAAGTTGTCGGCGCAACTTAACACGCTTTTTACGTCGCATCCCCTTTAGTCCTTTTTTAGTTTCTATTTGAAGCCCTCAAAATCTGAGTGGGAAAGTTGTAAATTTTCTTTATCTACCTGTATGGTTCGGTCATCGTGATGAGATTATTTCAAGTCTATGGGTTCGGTATTACCATCGAAAATGGTCACAGTTTTCATTATCGGCAAAGTCAGAAAGTTTCGCATTGTTAAGCAGCGGACTTGCGAACTATCTCAAGGAATTTTTACTTTATCCCAATTTTACGCGTGCGCAAAAAAAAAAAAAAAAAAAAAAAAAAAAAAAAAAAAAAAAAAAAATCGTAAACGTCGCACATGGTGTAAGCGCCGCAGTTGACAAAAAATAACTTTCAAACTCGTAAACGCTGCGGCGTTTCTTCCTTAAAATACGTTATATATTTTAGGGTGGGTCGAAAAAACCGAAATATTTACAATCGAAATGTAATAGAGTGGAAAAGTTGCCTTTTGTAATAAAGAATAAATTGACAAAATATTATACCGATCGATTAACATCTTTTACCGCCGCAAGGGGGCCAAAGTTTCAAAAAATCGCAAAAAACATGTTTATTTATATATTTTTTTAATTATCTAAATGTACGAATACAATTTTTTAATAAGACGAAATAGCTACAAGAAGATATAAGAAATGTCTCGGTAAATGGTCATTATGATAAAAATCATATCTTTTACTGCCACAAAATTAAAAAAAAAAAAAAAAATTAATTTCAAATTTTCAGTTTTTCTAAATTTTTATAATTTTTATAATATGTCTAGAAGTAAATAAATTTACTTTACATCTATTAATGTATCATAAATTTTTTTAACCATTTGTCATGGACTTGAAAATAAAAACGGTAACACTAGTCAAAAATTTGAACGTTTGCTCTGTCCTAAAACAGAAATTAGTGTTTTTATGCGGTTTTTTGTGCTGATTCCGAGTCTGAGCTTTAGATTTACTACAGCACGACAAGTTTGAGAGATATTTGCATATTTCAATTTATGCAACTTTAGTAAATTTTATACAATTATTTGCAAATTTAAAGTATAAAGCAATATCAGACAGGGTTTTTTGTTTTATGTTAGGATTACTACCTAATTTACTTCTCAAAAACGTTGTTTCTGAGATTATACTGGTACGTGACTGTGAAATATTGTACCTAATTTGCATATTTTTCATGTTTTTCTAATGTTTCTTGACGTTCAAATATTTCTGCCGCACGAGTACGCTAATATGTTTCTAAACCAGTTTTTTTAGCTGATTTCAAATCTTGTATCTGTTTTCTTCTATCACGTCTAGTTTTTGAAAAAAGTAAAATTGTAGTTTTTGGTCAAAAAAGCCAGAAATAGATTTTTATGATACTTTGTATGATAAACTTCAACTAGTTAGGATAGATTCTACTACTTATTATTATTTTTTTTGATTATATAAATTTTTGTTTATGTCTCTGATATGAATCTGACCTTTTTCGCCTTCTTGCCAATGAATTACATACCTCTAAAAAGCATCTTATATAAAACATGTGTTAATGCCGTGCAAAAGTAGAAATTCATCTTACTCAAAAACTAGACATGACATATGAAAACAGACTGCAGATTTGAAATCAGCATAAAAATCTAGTCTAGAAAAACATTACGTCAATTCTGTGGCAACTATTTTAAAGTTGATAGTGATGTAAACATTACACCATTAAAAATATGCAAATTACGCTTAATAACTGATAAATAAATGTTAAGAATTTGCAAATCGTGACATTTATCTGAAGCAAATAGTCAAGTAGTCATTATCTCGAAAACGTAATTAGATGTGACATATATTATATCTAAAATTTGCATAAAATAGCGCAAAAAGCGTAAATTTGCATACATTTCAATATGCAAATTTCTCAAAACCTAAACCACCAAGAGATAAATGAAAATCATATTCGGAATCAGCACCAAAAACTGATCTAGAATCAACTAATTTTAGTTCGAGGACAAAACCACTGTTGTCCAGTGTAATCATTCATTGTTCTTGACGATCGCTTCATCTACTGCTGTTTTCTGCATATCAGCAGTTCATATAGCACAGATCACAAAAATGATATAAAGCATTTTAGCATTTTATTAAATAAAATACAGAGATGTTTAACCTAAATGTATTAAATAAACATAAAATGAAGAATTATTTAAGGTAAATGAATTTTATAATATGACTTGCTTTCAAATAAAGCCATTATTCCTCGAGAGGCCGAAATTGATCATATGGGATACTCACTCTGTTCTGATCCACAAATTTTACCAGAACTTCAGTGAATAATTTCACGCATCTTTCTACTGACTAAGTGAGACAATGAAAGTTACAATAGCTGGTATCTTTAATGGGACATTCTAAACTCACCAGCGTTGTTAGATCGTCAGTCGATAGACAAACCGTAACAGGCGGTTTCGTTAGTTTACAGTTTTGACTTTCGATTAAAGCCACACAATTTTAAGCTTCAAAGTTCAAGTCTGGAATGACGAAATGACGGATGGCCCTATTCGTGTCCTCAGAACTTCGTGCTTTGAAAATTTTCAATTTTGGAAATTGGCTGATTGTACACTTTCAGGATATACTCAAGGAACACATCCTGAAAGTGTACTACATCAGTTGCTTCACAATTAAAATGAATCCATCATGTTTTTCAGATTCTGAGGACTATAATTAGAAACATCTGTTACTTGCCATATCATCTACGAAAGATTATAGTTCCTGTAATTTCACGAAATACCTGTTTCGTAAATCATGAAAATAGCCTCACTGGAATGATAGCATATAGAGGAGAGGACATCAGTACCCCAGCCATAAAGAAAGTTGCCAAAGCACGAAGTCCTGTGGACACAAATAGAGCTATCCGTCACTTCGTCATTCCAGACTTGAACTCTGAAGCTTAAAATTGTATGGATTTAATCGAGTGGAAAAACTGTAAACTAACGAAACCACGTGCTACGGTTTGTCTATCGACTGACGATCTAACGAGGCTGGTGAGTTTAGAATGTTTGATTAAAGATACCAGCTATTATAATTTTACTTGTCCCACTCAATCCGTAGAAAGATGCCTGAAATTAATCTCTGAAGTGCTGGTAAAGTTTGTGGACCAGAACAGAGTGAGGATCACATATGATCAATTTCGGCCTCTCGAGGAACAATGGCTTTATTTGGAAGCAAGTCATATTATAAAATTCAGTTACTTTAAATACTTATTGATTTTAAGTTTATTTAATCCGTTCCGGTTGAACATCTTTGTATTTTAATTAATAAAATACTAAAATATTTTGTTCCTTTTATAACATTTTTGTTATTTTTGGCATATGAACTCCTGATATGTAGCAAAGCAGCAATGGATGAAGCGATCGTCAAGAAAAATGAATGATTACCGTTTTTATTTTCCAGTCTATAACAAATAGTTAACAAAATTTATGACATATTAATAGATATGAAGTAAATTTATTTACTTCTAGACATATTATAGAAATTATAAAAATTTAGAAAAAAAGAAAATTTGAATTTTTTACAATTTTTTTAAAAATATGATCCCTTTGCGGCAGTAAAAGATATGACTTTATCATAATGAACATTTACCGCGACATTTCTTATATCTTCATGTAGCTATTGAGTCCTATTAGAAATTGTATTCGTACGTTTGGATGATTAAAAAAAATATTGAAAAAAATATGTTTTTTGCGATTTTTGGAAACTTTGGCCCCCTTGCGGCGGTAAAAGTTATTAACAGATCGGTGCAATATTTTACGAATTTATTCTTTATTACAAAAGGCAACTTTTCCGCTCTACTACATTTCGATTACAAATATTTCGGTTTTTTCGACCCACCCTAACATTTATATATATATTTATTTATTTACTTAAATAAAATTAGTTACAGTTAGCCAGAATACGAAGTAGGATTTTATTTTTGAAAGAATACTGGGCGTATGAAAGTATTTTTACATTTATAAAAAAAATTACTTAAAAAAGATAAAAATGTATTTTGCATTCAATGAGGAATATATACTATATGGCCAAAGGTGGCATGTCACTTGCGATTTTGGACGTTTTGTTAAATATCTAGAAAAATACAAGAGGAATTAACCTGACACTGCAAGTGTGTAACAAGTATAGCGTAGGTCATATATTTTCGCGAAGATTTTTTCCCGAAACACCATAGAGGACCGTTAACAAAATGAAAAAGCACGAATATATTTTGGATAGACCTGTAAAAACCAATGTAGCAAAAGCGTTCAATCTCGAGATTATTAATAAGTGGCATATTGTAATATACTGTGTTAATTTTTATGAGGATAGTATGTATACTCGTAGAGAAATTAAGGTTTTTATAATAACAGTCCTAAATGTCGCCAAGTTTTTTACTTATAGTTTTCAGATTTCTTAATATAAAAAACATTCTTTTCAGAAAATATGACAAACAACATTGCACACAATACCCTGCAATCAGAATTAAAAAATAATAAAATGAGCAGTTTTACTAAAAAATGTCTCACTACGCATGCGCGAATGCAATCAAAATATAATGTGCATAACGTATTAGCTAAGTACATAGAGCAACTTTTGTGAAAGTTTCAAAATCATAGCTTGAAAATTCTGAAAATTATCATTGACAGAATAAGCTCGAAATCCATTGATCCCAAAAGGAAGGAAAAAAGATGAAGGGTTGTATCCAAATATAGTAGTACGTGCAATATTGTGTACGTTATCTTGGCACTAATCAACAGATGTTTGGTACAACCCCTCATCTTTTTGCTTCCTTTTGGGAACAACGGATTTCGAGCTTCTTCTATGGACAATAATTTTCAGAATTTTCAAGCTATGATTTTGAGACTTTCACAAAAGTTACTCTATATACTTAGCTAATACATTGTGCATATTATATTTTGATTGCATTCGCGCATGCACAGTGAAACATTTTTTAGTAAACCTGCTCATTTTTCATCCAATTTTTATTATTTTTAAATTCAGATTGCAGAGCGTTGTGTACAGTGTTATTTGTCATACTTTCTGAAAAGAACTTTTTTTTGTATTTTAAGAACTCTGCAAATTATAAGCAAAAAACTTGGCAAAATTTAGAATTGTTTTTATAAAAACCTTAATTTTTTTACGAGTATACATGCTATCCTCATAAAAATCAACAAAGTGTATTCTAATAAGCCACTTATTAGTAATCTCGAGTTTGAACGCTTTTGCTACATTAGTTTTTACAGGGTTATCCAAAATATATTAGTTTTTTCGATTTGTTGAGGGTCCTCTATTGGGTTTCGGGAAAAAATCTTCGCGAAAATATATGACCTATACTATACTGTTTACATACCAACAGTTTCAGGTTAATTCCTCATACATTTTTCTAGATATTTAACCAAATGTCTAAAATCAAGTGTAACTGGTCACCTTTGGCCATATAGTGTATCATTTTTAGGGTTCCGCGCTTAAAAAGTAAAAACGGAACCATTATAAGATCACTCCTGTGTCTGTCTGTCCGTCTGTCACAGTCGTTTTACAGGTAAACTATGGAACGTGGAAATTTCAAATTCGGAAATGTACTAAAAACTGTTGACCCACATATTTACAGATTATTATACATTAACAAATACATTTACTGAAAATGTAGAGGGGCTACTTAAGTTACTTGAAAAAAATATTTTCTTTGTATATCATGTAGAGTATCGTATGAAAGCTTTCGTAACGCTGAACTCAAAAATACATTTCTTTTAATTTTAGGTATATTATTTTCAGAGATATCTTCGAAAATGTAGTGCAAAAATATGTCCTCCCCCCCCCCCCTCCATCTATTTCAGAATCTACCAAAACTAAAATTATGAAAAAATTAGAAGTAGTAGACATTAATTTAAACCTTTCAGGAAAAATATAGCGATTACCCTAGATCAGATAATTTTTGAGAAAAGCGTTTTTTTCGTTACCCACAAATTTCGATTTGCAGGCGTTCAGCAAAGGTGTTGAGGAGCACTGTAGGTACATATCGGGGCAGAAGTACAAAAGCATTGTTCATAATGATTTTCGAAAAAAATCGTCGGTAATTAGCCGAGATATTAAACCTTAAAAACACGGACGGTTTGAACATACATAATGACAGGGTGGTGTACTCTATGCACCATCGGCTTTTAAAGCTCGGATAGCAACGTTTATTGATATATTAGTGTAATTCAATATACAATAGCAGTATAAAAGCAATAAACGTCAAATTGTTAAAAACAGACTAATTTAATTAGAATGAATCACATAAATTCTATCGGATTCGCGACTAGTTTGCTTTGAGTTGATCTATCAATACGCCTCCCGTGTCTTTAAAAGTTAATTCAAAACTCATCTGGAAAAACGTGGCACGGACCAAGGCGGCGTAGCAATTTTGCGACCTCCTTCCGAAGCGCGCTTAGCACAATGCCAAGTTTAAACTTTGAACAAGAGTTTTCTTTTAGCTACAATCTAAAAAAAAAATTATTATTACGCTGGATTTAGTTTTTTAAAATGCCAAATGAAATTTAAACATGCATTATTTTAATTGTCAGTACCGAATTAAGTTCATAATAAACGGATTCGGATAAAATTAAAAAAAAGAGTCATGCAAAATAGCAATGTTTGATATTATTTAGGCTTCATATCTATTTGAACTTTTATGGTATACCCATTCATACTTTTTTAGTATTTAAAGCTATACCCAACCATACGTTGTATAGTTTTTTACAAAGTCTTATTATCCTTTTAGCAACGATATTTTTTAATAATATATTTAATATTTAATAACAAATTTATATATTTGTTGTACGGAATCCTCTGAGCGCGAGTAATACTCGCACTTGACCGTTTATTTTTAATGTGAATACTGGATAACACCGAAACTGTGCGGGAGGTTAAATACAATAATCATCCATATCTCAAAACATCATGTATTGGACTTTTTTTAATACGCATAAGAGAAAAATTATATCAACTAAACCCCACACTATAAAAAAAAGACAGGTGCTCCTTAATCTAAAAAATATATAATATAGCCACGAACGAAAATATGCAATAACCTCTTCCGTCTTATCGACAGTTCCAAAAGGAGTTCTTTACATTTAGAAACCTCAGAAACAAATATATTTTTGAGATTTAACGAAGCATTTATGAAAATTTAGTTTCTTTTGTTGCCACTAATTTTCGGAAACGTTTCCGAATAGTTTCTTATTACTTTCTTCAATAGAAGAAACTATTGTAATCGAAATTTTTTTCGACTTCCGGTTTTCGACAGATTTACACGTTTTAGGGATCAGAGATCACAAAAAAAAATGTTTATACAAAATGTCTGTCTGTCCGTGTGTCGCCATTGTACCATCAAAAATTGTATGAAATTATCCATAGAATTGAACCAATTTTTTTTTAAGTTTTTGGCTATGACAAGAAGGTCCTCACTGAATTTCGAAAAAAATAGCCGGTAGGGGGCGCTGTAATAGCGATTTTTGTGCAATTTTTGTGCATTTTGAATATTGTACCACCGAAAAGTGTATGAAGTTATGCATAGACTTGAACCAAATTTTTTGTGTGTGTTTGTGGCCATGGCAAGAAGGTCCTCTCTGAATTTGGGAAAATTCTCCCGGCAGGGGGGGCTGTAACAGCGGTTTTTGTGCATTTTGAATATTATACCATCATAAATTGTATGAAGTTATGCATAGAATTGAACCAAATATTTTGTGTACGTTTTTGGCCAGGCCAAGATGGTCCTCCCTGAATTTAGAAATATTCCGCCGACTTGTTTATAGAAAATGCCTGTCTATCCGTGTGTCCGTGTGTCTGTCGGAATTGTACCATCAAAAAGTGTATGAAGTTATGCATAGAATTGAACCAATTTTTTTTAAGTTTTTGGCTATGGCAAGCAGGTCCTCCCAGAATTTGGAAAAAATTCGCCGGTAGGGGGCACTGTAATAGCGATTTTTGTGCATTTTGAATATTGTGCTATCGAAAAGTGTATGAAGTTATGAATAGAATTGAACCAAATTCTTAGTGTATGTTTTTGGCCATGGCAAGAATGTCCTCCCTGAATTTGGAAAAATTCTGATGGAATGGGACGCTGTAATAGCGATTTTTGTGCAATTTTCAATATTGTTCTATCAAAAAGTGTATGAAGTTATGCATGATTCTAATGAAAATACTAATAAAACTAATTAAAACGAAATATTGACATGAGATAGAAGAAAGTTTTGGGATTGGCACATCCAGCTAGTTAATATTAATTAGTTTTCTGAATCCAGAATATCTGTTTATTGGACGCTGTCATTTATCAAGTAAATATTGTCATGTTAAACAAACATGTTTTTCAGACAAACTAGATTAATTGATAGGATTAAGATTAATTTTAAAAATAATATTATTTCCTAAGTCTTGGATGCAAAAATTCAGTTTCGCAGCTGAAAATGCTTAATTGACATATGATAACGTCATAAACAGCAATATTCCAGTTTGAGAAAACAGATTATTATACTATAAACCAATTTGGAAATGTTTCCGAAAATCAGTGGCTGCAAAAGTAGCTTTTTAAAAATAAATTATTATTTGAATGTCGAAAATATATTTGTTTGTGATGTTTAAAATCATAAAAAGTTCTGTTCAAAATAGTGGTTAACTCGGAAGAGGTTATTGTATATTTTCGTTATTGGTTATATTATATTTCCGTTGATACAAAAAGCCGTATTGGGTATTCCTATTTTTTTTTCTTTATAACAACTTTTTCTTAATTTATAACGATATGTTTCATGCATCCTGCATATTGTTTTTCTCAACTCATTTTATAAAATTATATCCATTATAAAGGGTAACAGCTGTAGGTAAAGTAACAACTGTAAAACGCAAATAATTTTCTGTACATAATTTTGAAAAATAATGTATTTCTTTTTGCGTTTAAAATTACCATTATACGGTAATTATATTATTCTTCGGTAAAAAGAAGAAATAAAGAATACGCTTATGTCTAAAATCAGTGATTCTTAGGACTGCTCTCCAATAAAACTGTGCTTTTGGTGTATGTTAAGATTACTGCAGACCACTTTTTTTAGCTTATCAGGACTATTTTCTTTCATTGTAATTATTAAAGGACTCAACAACTTCCGTACGTATTTCTACGAAAACAAACATGATTTATTTTTTGTAGGTTATGTATACTCAAATACTTAATGTAATAAAACGAAGAATATCTATTTTTTAAAAAGTTAAAACATATTACAGTCGAACTCGGTTACAGCGTCATTTAAGGGGGCGCAATAATTATGACGCTATAACCGAGTAACGTAATAACCGAGTTAGGGTCAGAAACATGGGGTATAAGTAAAGAACACTTGCAGACTACCCTATTTTACAACCTGTAAAATGTTAATTGTGGTATAAATTGTATAATAAATTATAAAATGAGTAAAAAATACACTGACTGTCTTTTTCCAATGAAAAAATGAATTTATTCCTGCATAACATGATAATAATAGACCTACAGTGGCGGTCAAAAGTATCTGGCCAGCACAAAATTTTTAGTTAATTTGTAAGTATACCCATATGAAGAGGAATCTCAAAGTGATACTTATACACTTTATTGACATAGCAGTTAAGAACTTATTTATGGAATAAAAATTAAATATTAATAAATTTAATTGACAAAATTAATTGCAAAAGAAAACGCATGTTCTCAAAAGTTTCCGGCCACCTTGGCAAGTTTGGAAAAAAATGGTGTTATAACAGAAAATAACAGTGATCAACAACATTTACAATTAGTATTTTGCATTCATATATTTAGCAATAAGTACTGCGGCGCAGCAACGTGGCATCGATCCAATGAACAGTTGTAGATCATCAATGCTAAGTTTTGTCCACGGTTCTTGCAATTTTTGTGAAAATGCTGCTAAATTGGAATATTTATAATTCCACACACGTTTTCAAGTTAGTTTCAAAGATTTTTTATTGTATTCAGATCGGATGATTGGGCTGTCCATTTCAAAAGCGAAGTTTTTTTGTGCGAAAGCCACTGCTTGACGAGCATGCATGTATGCTTTTGGACGTTATCATGATGAAACAAATAGTTGCGACCACAATTTTACCTCCAATAAGGCAGCAAATGGTCTTGCAAGATATCCTTATGCATTGCATTATTCATCTTGCCGCGGATTTCAAATAACGGACAGGCGCATTTTCCAGAAAATGCTCCCCACAGCATAACGTGTCCTCCGCCGTGCTTCACTGTAGGAATAATGTGTCTCACATCTTATCTTTTGTTTTCAGGTCGTCGGTTGTAATGTTTTTTTATCACTCACAAAAAGATCGAACGTAGATTCATCTGAAAATAGTAATTTTTTCCAGTTTTCAGTTGACTAGACTTTGTATTCCTTGGCAAACGCCAGTCGGGCCCTCTGAGTTTTTTTACTTGTGAAAGGTTTTTTAACGCCGACTGTACCATAAAGTACTATGTTACATAAGCGTCTTGACACTGTAGATAGACTTGTTTCAGCAATAACCATAATACCATAAATCGCTTTAAACACCATAAATGGCGTGGAATTGCGGCGGCATTTTTACGCGGGTCATCAACTGCTTTTCTTCTGATAATTCTGTCCACAAGAATAGTCGTTTTCCGGGGTCCCCCGGACCGTGGCAAGTTCCGAAGGCCATGACCATCTTTATATATATTTTTTTAATATCGTTTACAGCAAATTTTTCGATCGACAACTTTGCCGCAATCTCACGAGAGGATTGTCCCTTTAGCGACGAACAAATCACTCATTTAGGAACAATAAATTGTTAAGCTTTTCATTTTTGAATTTCAAGTACATTATTCACCTTCATTAATTAACAAATATGGCCAAAAAATATTTTAGCGACAGCAAAAACTAATGAATGACGAATGGCCGGAAACTTTTGCACGCGCGAATTTTGAATTCCTCCCCTTTGCATCAAGTATCTTAAGTAACCAATCAAAATGATCACGTGGTCAGGGGTAATTTGCTTATTCCTAACTTTTGGAGCAATTAAACTTCTTCTTCGCTAAAACGTTCTGTCAAACAAATCAAAAATCTAACTGGCCGGAAACTTTTGACCGCCACTGTAGGTGGGCATATTCGGGGACAAAAAATGTTCAATCTTCTTTTGTTTATCTTTCGTGGAAAATAATTTTCGTTCTATGTTATCTGTGTCGTTCTATATCAATGTGTCCGATAAATTTAGGGATCGTTGTATCTGTAATTTGAGATTCATAAAATTGTTACAACAAACTTATTGTTTGCTGAGCGTCTTTGATTCCAGGTGGTGGTACTAATTCATCAATTTTTTGCCATTCTTCATTATCACTGAGAGCTTTCCCTGTTTCCTGCACTTCTCGGGCAATTTCCAAATCAGATTTAAGTTCCGAAGTTACCATATCGTCATCTACAGCAACAAACAAACTCGTCCAAATTTTCATAAAAAGTCAAATCATCATATCTTCCGAATTGACGATTCCATTGTGACAAAGGCAAATTTTCTTCATCTTCTTCTTCTTTTTGTAGGATTTCACTAACACTTTCTTCTGTAGAAACAAAATCGGCATGTCGAAATGCATTTCGAATAATCATTTTTTCTGTAACACGTGTCCAGGTTTTTATGGAAAAAATTAATTGTATTTGAAAGATTTATACTGCAAACCTTATTTTCTTCTGAGCATTCTAAAATGTGCATAATAATGGACTTCCGATAGTTGCTCTTAAGGCTTCTGATTACACCTTGATCCATAGATTGCAACTTGCTTATGCAATTTGGTGGCAGAACACTAATTCTCCGCAAAATTTTCACCTCTGGATAGGCAGGACAGTTATCTACTAAGAGTACAATCTTTCGCTTTTGTTTGCAGAGTTTCTTATCCCATCGCCTCATTTCAGATTCAGACAACTCGGATGTCATTCAAGCCTTTCGGCTGTGTTGGTAGTTGACTGGAAGCGTTTTAATGTTTTTGAAACATAGAGGACGCCTAGACTTTCCAATCACGGTCAAGGTTTTCTTCTCTGTTCCAGTCATGTTTCCGAACAGAAGAACTTTAGTTTTTTTCCTTTGACAATTTCCCACCAAAACATTTTTCGTTCCTAAATAAAAGAGTTTTGTCGGGAGTAAGCTTAAAAAAGAGGCCAATCTCATCTGCGTTAAAAATGTCCTTGTCTGCGTAGCCTTGTCGAACTTTTGGCCATACATCGCTTAGCCAATCGTGAACACACTTATCGTCGGTACATTTTCCTTCACCACATACCTTGTGAAACACTATGCTGTGACGCACCTTAAATCGATCTATCCAACCGTTGAAGCTTACAAAATTTTCATGCCGAAGCAACCTAGCAAGCTGTTCTGCTTTTGTCAACAACATTGGACCACTGATTGGTACGTTCATAGTTCTTTGCTGTTTAAACCATTTTAGCAATGCCCCATCAAGGTCTTCCTTAACCGGCTTCCTTCTTATCTTAACATTATTGCCATTTTGTTCAAAGGCACTTACATTTTTCTCTTTGTTTTTTAGGAAAGAGCATACAGTTGAATTTCCTAATCCAAATTCTCAACAAACTTCAGCTTTCTTCTTCCCTTTATCCAATGCATTAATAATGTTAACTTTATCTCCCAAAGAAAGAACTTTTCACGAATACCATAATGATCAACGTTTCTTGCTCAAAGCACGAAAGAACTGTACAAGTGGGTAAGTGTAATCACAGATCGCACAGAGGGTTTCGTATAATATTCCTTTCAAAACACTTTATCCTTTTTCAAAATCTGTTAGTTCCACATTTCGTAACCTGGGGGCGCACTCTATTCTAAACAAACCTGTATCCGAACGAAACTCCGTTTTACAACCTATCCGTACATATATTAATCTACGGGATCAGGCCGATAGCACCCGAGATAGATAGGCTCCCCCTGGCGGAAAAAAGTGGAACTAAAAATGTTATTCAAGGGTGCATAATATGGAAGAGTGGTCATAGAGGTGTCGGCAAAAGTTAGAAAAGTGCCCCCCCCCCCGGGTGAAAAAGGGGGGGATAAAAAAATCTTAAAATACACGTTAGAGCCCGGAGGGGTAAATATTATAAGACTTTTTGGAAATTTTATGATTTTTCGTGCTTGAAACGCTTATGTTTTGTCGTGTGATCGCAAGTGCTTAGCTATAATTATGCAAAATTTCAAATCTTCAGCTTAATTAGGGGCTGAGTGTTTTTTTAAAAAAAAGCTTAAAATACACAAGTTAGAGCCCAGAGAGTTAAATATAAGACTTTTTCAAAAATTTTTGATTTGCGCTTGATGTGATGTGTTCAGCTGTATGCAAAATTTCAAGTCTCCAACATATGTAGTTTCTGAGAATGGCACTGTGACGGATAGACAGACAATGGAGTGAGACGAATAGGGTTTCGTCAGATGAACGAAACCCTAAAAATAAACAAATGATTTTACTGTCAGGTAAGAAATTTCAGGCTACAATCTTTTATAATTTCTTCGGTCAAGCGCCAAGTGTCATTCGATTCCTCCCTGTTTCTCCAACTTATCTAATATAACTAGCCTTCTACGCTATGTGTCTATCTACAGATAAGTGCAGAAGTTTCACCCTGTTCATTGCCTACCCCTCAGAGTTATTTCCTGGTCGATATTTGAGGACAGGTCCGTAAAATTGCGTGTAGGCGTGAACTTGAGCCAGCTGTGATTTCAATGTGTCCCATCGGTGACCAATTGGACTTCCTTGTTGTGATACCAGATTATACTGCCCCATTTTCTGAGAATAAATATATTAGTTTATGTATATTTTTTGACGCAATAACCGGGGTCGCCGCTTAAATTATTTCGTTGTTTCCAAGTTAATATAACATTGGTGTCTATGGGAGTTTCGTGGGGACTGCAGAAGTTGACGTTATAACCGAGTTGTTACTATAACCGAGGACGCTATTACCGGGTTAGACACTTTAATTTTATTATTTTAAATGTTTTATAATTCAGTAGCTGTATATTCCGTTCTTATATATTAATGTCAAATAAATTCTAACACTTTTACATAAATCTTAACACTCAAATCGAAAACATACCGAACGTACTTCATTTTAAGGATTTCCCTTTTTCATACGCATTATAGTAAGTTGAGGTACACTCCTTAACAATATAGAAGCGAGTTACATATATATATATGAAAAGTATAATTAACAATTCTAAAGCTTATTATGACTCTATTCAATAATTTCGATTGTATGAACAAATGAATTACCTTTCGATACAATTGTGTAAATATCTCTAATACGGTGGTCCGCTAAAACAGGTATATCAAATTTTCTCAGGCAAAATATAACAAGCCTTGAATATAATGTTTTACTGTTGGTTTTAATTTGAATAAAAATGAGAGTGCTCAAATTATTTGAATCTGGGTCTTTGATTTCATGCTTCCTGCCCAACAATCCATTTTTAACAAATTTCCGCTAAACCAAATTTAAATTGATTACCAGATACCTCGACAATATAAGGTTTATAAGAAGCTCTATGGCTAACTTACAGGCGTCCGTAAGATTTTGAAGCATATAAATAAAGGTATAGCACACAACAAGACGAACAATATTTGCCATAGAACTTAAGGGATAACACCACCTTGGCGCCTTGAAGTTTTTATTGTTTTCTTCACTTTTCTTTGTTCTAAAAGAAAAGAGAATTGTGTATGGATTATCAGGACGGGAGACAGATTAATTACATGTATTTTGCCTTTGGATATTCTATGTAACAGCTTAGTTGATTTTTTAATATAAACAATGAATTGCAATTTATAGTTTTTGCCATAATTATAATTTAAAATTTCGTTTGCATTACAAATGAATTTAAATTTAAAGTACCATGTGCCTCTTAAATAGAAAAAGTAGTCCTGGGACATGTAGTCTTCAAAAATAGATAAATTAAAAAAATATATCCAGAGCCACTATCATGGGAAAATATTTATCAGAACATAAATTTGACCGTAGTGGACGCTTATTATGACGATTTCATTAAATAATATATAAAAATATATTTTATTTAAGTTAAATTATTTCCCGCAAAAGGGTGCTATAGACAAAAAATTGTGTTGATTTCGTGCAACTTGCTTAAACTTGAGCACGACTTCATACTGTATAACATAGAAAATCAATTTTATTTAAATTTGGTTACAGAATTTCTCGTTAGAAGACGTTATCGGCTTTAAAGAACGTTTTGTTGAATCTGTATTATCAAATTTTAACTTGAAGAATGGTTTATAAAATATAATAAAACATAAAAATTTAATTTTAAAATTTTAGTAATGCAAGTTCTCGCCCAGGACAATAAATAAATAAATAAGCAAATAAAATCATATGAAATTTTGCGTCAAAACATAAATTTGACCGCATCAGAATCTTATTCTAAAGATTTTTTTTTTAAATATCAAATCAATTTTATTTACATTTAATTACGCTGGTTATAGAGGCAAATATAATTCTGCTGAATCTGTCCAACCTCTTTTTCACTTGAATTCAGCTTCATACTGTGAAACATAAAAAATCAATTTTATTTAAATTTAGCCATCGTATTTCCTGCCAAGGGCGAAGTAAACTCAAAAGAAAATTGTGTTGAATCTGACTTAATAATTTTTAAATAATTTTTTCATTCATTAATTAATTTTTAAGAGCTTTCATAAATAAAATATAAAAAAATCTAGTTACGCTATCCTCCATCAGGGGTTTCTATAAAGGCAAATAAAATTCCGTGGAATATATCCAACCTATTTTTAACTTGATTACAGATTCCCAAAGTAAAACACAAAAAAATCAATTTTATTTAAATTGAGTTACCTTATTCCCCTCCACGATTGTCTAAACGCAAAAGAAAATTGTGTTGAATCTGACTTACCAATTCCTAACTGTGTAGAGCTTTCATATATAAAACATAAAAAATAAACTTTATTTATATTTCGTTTTTGTATTTCTGGGGCGTTATCGGCGTAAAATAACTTTCATTTGAACCTGTCTTATCTAATTTTAACTTGGTGTATGATTGCCGTGGGAGAAAAGGATAAAAAATGTCCATTTATAAATTTTGTTACATAGTTTCCCATCAGAGGTGCTACCAGATTGAAAAAAAATTCTGTAATGTGAATTTTTTTTATCAATACACAAATTTAACAATGGCGGAATGATATTCTGAAAATTTGAGCAAAATGTGTGCGGGAAGTGAGTTTAAAATGCGTTCAAAAAAGACATAGACATAGTTAAAAACACAGTTATACATAGAGTTACATAATTATTCCTAAATTAAATAAAGGTAAAGGAAAATGGCTCTTCCATCACTAATTGGCAATAAATTACAACGCATGTCAATTTTTTTGTGTTGTGCTGTGAAAGAACTATAAATGTTACTTCCCATATTTTCAATGGAGAATATTCCGCAATAAGTCTCAGTAAGCTATGCAAATTTCGTGGCGTTTCAAATAACTCAATGGCACTAAAAGACATTTGAGGTAATTACCGCCCGTAGGCGGTAGTGCAATCGAATTCTTTTGTGCGACCTTTTAAAATAACTATAAGTTCTATATACATCTTCTTCAAGAAAGAACTTGCTGTTGATTACTGTACAAACATGCCAAAATTACATTACGGACAGCGTTCTACAAATCCCGCATGTAACGATTAAAAAAAAACTTTTCATAATATTGTTTCAAAAAATCTTTTCATAAGATCCTTTCAGAAATCGTTACATAAATCCCATTAACAATATTGTTACATTAGGATTATACATATATCGTCTAAAACAAAATCTTAGTGCACACACAAAAAAAGAAAAATAATTAATAAACATAAAATAAAAGACATAAGTAGTAGTTCCACTCGCAAGTTTTTTACTATTCTTAAATTAGTCAGTAACACATTATTTAATCTAGTAAGAATTTCACATTCCACTTTTGAATTAAAGGCTAAACATGTTATCATAGCAGCACACTGTTTCAAACTGTATTTATTTATATTTATATTGGGTTGACAACTGAGTGATTGCCGATTTTAAATAAGAAGAAAAATCCAAAATTTTGCTTAAAAATATAACTGTATACATTTAGGTATTGTCCGTTTTTGTCCATGACCTTTTACCATCTTTCAGACAGTGTCATAATTCCATGTTCACAAAACTTCTGATTTTTGGCAGCAAAAAACTGAATTAAATGTGATTTTACATCATCTGCGCCATTAAAAGATTTACCATTTAAGGTGTTTTGCATGGAATGAAATAAATGGTAATCTGAAGGCGCAAGATCAGGGCTATATAGTGGATGTAAAACACATCCAAACCTAGTTCCAATAATTTTTGGCGAGTGACTAAAGATGTGTGTGGTTTTGTATTATCATGCTGGAAAACAACAAACTTACGATTTGCCAATGCTGGCCGCTTTTCATGAACTGCCACGCTCAGTTTGGCAAGTTGTGGAACGTACACGCTTGAATTAATCGTTCGGTTTCTTGTTAAAAGTTCAAAGTGCAGAATTCCTTTATAATTCCACCAAACTGCCAGCATAATCTTTTTTTGGTGAATCCTAGCTTTTGCTGTCGTCTGAGCCGGTTCACCTTGCACCATCCACGATCTTTTCCGTTTACCGTTGTTATAAACTATCCACTTTTCGTCGCCAGTTATCAGTCGTTTTAAAAATGGATCTATTTCATTGCGTTTCAGAAGCGAATCACAGATGCTACTGTGTTGCGTCAAATGAATTTCTGATGAGGGATCCATGCATGGTGTTTCTTGACATAGCCAATCAGTATAATTTTTTTTTCAATGCATGTATGCGATTCATTAACATTATCTGCAATCTCACGTGTTCTGCTATGTTGATCTGAATCCATAATGGCCCTGATATGGGTCTCATCAACTTCAACTGGACGACCAGATCGTTGTGCATTTTTCAGTGAAAAATTGCCTGAACGAAATTTGGCAAACCAACTTTGACACTGCTTTTCTTTCAAGGCTTCATTCCCATATACGGCACATAACTTGTTGTGCGTTCTTGCCTTTTCGGAAATTACAATAAAATATGTCTGAAATGCACGTCTTGTTCTTCTATTTTTAAACTGGAATAAAAATGAAGCTAAATCACTAATCGATAATTTTTTTTCTTTTTTTTTTTTTGCTGAACTAAAAGCGGAAGTCCAAACAGCAAGAAAACAATATAGGTTAGGGGCTTTGAACACGTTGACAAAACAAAACAAAAAAAAAAATGTGCTAACATCTGTTGACAAAATCCACAAACAGTTGCCAACACAATAGTTATTGATTACAATTATTATGGTATTCAAAATATGTGAATGTTCCTTTTTTGTATGCAAATTAGTGTTATAGACTATTCCTTATGGGGATAAATAAAATAATGTTTTTTTACATGAATGTGGTGTTTTTATTATGAGCTCATTGGCATGTATCATTAAGATTGAAACTTTTAAAATCTTTCTGCAAAACTATTTGATAAAAGTTTAAGCGCATTCAAATACCTAGATTTTAATAAAAATCACATAATTACAAAAGAAAAAAAATTCAGGATATTTTTGTTTTCAAACAAAATAATTTAGATAATATAATTAAAAAAAGAATTCTTATCATATATTCAATTTAATCAGCCACACGTTTAGAGAATAATTACAAAATATAAAATTCTAGTTATGTTTAGCGCTTTACTTTAATTAGTATCAATATAAGATTTCGAAAGCATAAACTTAAATATACTTTTATTACCCGCATACAAATCGATAAGGGAATAAAAAATATAATATAATAGTAATTGCGATTATCTTAAATATATTACGTCATATTTACAAATATTCATTATTATTTCTAAAACCCTCATATGAATATAAAGAAACATTCAGTGCATCTTCTAATCAATGAAAGGAAAAACCACCATTCTCTATTTTTATCTAAACAAAAGATACTTTCATCTAGGTAAATCCCTTACCCGGGTAGTTTAATTACACCATGTCGGAGACTTTATCTTAGTGCAATATTAAAACCACATGCAAATGAACTAAATTAGTATGATGTAACGCTGATTAAATTACAATATATAGACAACATACGTAAAGAGTGTAAGAATAGATGATTTAGGAATTAATTAATTCTTTCAACATGTATGTCTAAGCGAGAACATCTTTTTTTTTATTTGTTACAACAAATTACTTTATGAAAGAACGTAGGTTTATACTAATAATATTTTGAGAAATCTGGAATTTTCAAATTAGTTCAAATATCTTACTTTTACTTACTAATAGTTTGAGTTTTCTTTTAAAAAAAAGCAGCTATGAATTCAAATGATCTGTGTAGATAAAATTGTTTTCCATAAACTATTTCATCAAATTATTTATTCAGTGATGATCTTAACAAAAAAAATACAGAAAATTTTTTTAAAAATTAGATTTTTTTTTATCTATATTCTTAAAAATGGTTATAAAGTATGCTGTATTATGCATAAAAAATTTAATCTAAAAATTGCATGGCTAATACACAGGAATTATATTTTAGCATACATAAAATTGACCCATTGATTTTTTAAAAATTGTAACCAGTTAAATTTTGAGAATTCCTCAACCAGTAGAAATTTAATATGAAAAAACATTTAAGAATATTTTTAAAAATGCAAACAATCATTAGTTTATTCAACGGTCCCACCAGTGGTCGAGAGGTTCTGCTCTCAAAGTTGGTAGACGGGAGATACTGGGTTCGAACTCAATCGCGCCCGTCGGCCTAATCGTTTGGAGTTTTTCGTGGTTTTCTTCGAACCTTGGATTTCCTTGCGCAAATACGAGTTAGGTTCCCTTAGAAAGACCCCCACGGAGGGCACTCCCCCTTTCGGCTCCATATCCCTAGTGTAGATAATTGGCCGGCATAAACAACTCCAACTCCTAGTTTATTCAACATTCAGATTAATGAAAAAGCATTTTTCCTTTTCTTGGACCAAAAGTGACCAAAATTGTTTCGAAATAATGATACCAAAAATAATTATTTTAATTAAATAAGTTAATAAGATGCAAAACTCATATAAGAAAAGAATGTGTAGAAATCACATACCATTTGTGGGTCATTCCATGTCACGTGTGGGACAGCTTTTCTACATATTACTGCTATTTTAACAATGCTATAGTATCCTCAAAGTAAAACATCTATGCTAAACTGAAAATCTAGTGCTTTTTGTTATTTTTAATACATAGTTTATATTTTAATGACTTTGAGTTAACAGATATAAGGATTTATGTAAGTGTTACTCGCAGAATATTTTGCCCGTTTTTCATGAAATGGCCCTTGTTTGGAATTCATTTTTAAAATGAGTGAATATTTGAAAATATTCAGTTTGTGTCAATAAATATAAAAGTGATTCCTAATAATGGAGTATCTTAATATCTATCGCCAAATTTTTTATTGTCATGCTGTATTACCATATTTACGGATTCTAAATCGGCTCCATGTCTAGTGTATTTGCCATAAACATGAGAAGAGCGGAACAGAAGTTCCATGTTCCTTTCTTCATCGATGAAGTAGAATAGATATGAAACGTTTTGAGGGTTTTTGTTACTCGAAACACAAATTCTTCCTAAAAGGTATTTATTATATGAAATATGGCCATTCTGGCCTATGATAATTAAACAATGACAACCACAAATATGTATCTAAACTTAATTGTAACAAAACACTCTATAACAGAATTTTTCACAGTATATTAAGTCGATGAAGAAGAAGGATTGAATATGAATGAAATATTTTGGAATGCTTAATTAAACATTATGAAAAATTTGTAATTAAGTACAATCTTCAATACGATTTAGAAATACGCATAAAAAAACTTGGAATGCGTTTCAATTTAAAGGAGGAGGGGGGGGGGGGGGGAGATGGTTACCGAGTAAAGTTTTGTGGATTTTGTTGAGATAAACATATTTTCAACCGAATATCATGCATGATAATAATAACCGATATATCAAACTTGAATAATAACCTTGAAAACGATATATCAAACTTGAAATAACGAATTTCGATATTTGTCTATTTACCAATCAATCACTTTCTATAAAAAATAATTGCAGGTAAGCAATGGGATTTAAAGCTGCAAGTACATAAGCGTGACGTCAAATTCGCTAGCCGTTGACAATTTTCGACCAATAACACCGTTACCGAATGCCTTGCCCGTGTATCCCGTATACGGAATATTGTCGGTAAGGTACCCCGATGAAATGAAAAAAAAAAGACTAGGCAGGATTCCCATTCTAAAATCGCCGGATAAAGCTCTTAGTATCAAAATTACTTCCATATGGATTCGTATATTATACTTAAAGCTAAGTTTTCTGGAGAGACGTAATAATTAATCTTTACTTAATCAGAAAAGTTAAGCAGATATAACATATAAAACAATAATTAAAGACAGATATAGCATAAAAAATGTACATAAAACTGAGATAAAGGCTTAAAATTATAGAACAAAATTTGCAACAATCATCCTGGCGACTAAAAAGCAACTAATGCGATTAAAAATAGCAATAAAACAGTCATCAATTTTATGATTTCGGAGCCGCATAAACCCACTCAAATATAAATCTAAGAACTTTAATAGGAATAGGAATCCCAGATCTTTATATAGGTTTTCTTCAAAATGCGAACTATAACAGAGAAATAGCAGTTAACTCATACATTTCATTAGAAAAGCTAAACTTGCTTATCCACTTAACCCTTTGAGCTCTGATGGGTGAATTTCTTCCCACTTAATTTTAATCTCTAAATGTCACACTGGCACCGGAATATTCAACCAAATTTATTTGAAAACAAATTAATGCATTTTCTCCTGCGTACTACAAGCAGAATTGTTTGTTTACAAAATACTCGTGCCAATGTGACATTTGGGCATTTTGAAGAAAATTACTCCCAGAGCTGATATGGTTAAGTAATAAAAATGGAATATGTACATCGCGTTCTAATGTTGCATTTAAAATCAAACACGAGACGTATATATATATATATATATAACGTGGTTGGCAGCCCAAATTCCTTAAAAATAGAATTAAAGCGATCACCAGGAAGCTCAAAAAAAAAAAATGGTTCGTAGTCTCCACAACAGGACCTTTTTGACAGGCAGTAATGCTGTTTAGTAAAGTCGATTCTCAAACATACAATCATGGCTCAACGTTTAGAAATTGAATGTTAAACATGGTAAACCATTTATTTTCTCTAAAGTTACATTAGTTTTACTATTAATTATTAAATGAAATTTTTGAGGATAAAAAGTACAATATGTCTTTATCTTTCTTCTTTAGCTCGTAAAGAAAAAATATACGAATTTTAAAGTCAAATTTAGCAGTTCACCAAATAAGCACATGCGCCATGTTGCTTCACTCCATATTTGAATACATAGCTTGATTACTCACTCTCTCACGATGCCCATAAGTACAAAACCGCTGTTTTGATAAAAACACATTTAAATGTTGTGGAAAAGGTAACGATGCTCCCGCAAACTAAGCAAAAGAAGAATATAGATGTACAGCTTGTTTTTAATTGAGTGTTGAATAATGCGGCATTGGAAAGGGGGAAAAAAACAGGGTACAAAATTTCTTGAAGATTCTACACCGGATTAATAATGAAATTAATAAGACAGAAAAGCTGGGGATTTTTTTTTATTTAAAAAAATGTATTTTCTTAATATTTGCTTTCATTCACAGGATTTTAAACATGATTTTCTAATTTATTTTATTATGAAATAATTTCCTACCGGTACGACTAAGCTATTGGTGCGAAATGAAAACATGTTTTCCTGTTCTATAAAAATAACCTTAGGAACTAATTTCATTTTTGAAATAATGAGTTAAAACTCTTAACATTTTATTATGTTTACGTTTTGAATTTAAACACCTACATTACTATAGCATTAAAATGAGTTACGCAAAATTCGTATATGTATGCAAAGTTAGCAAAAATCAGGTGGAAATAATTAAATATAAAAAAAGTTTTATCATATTAAAGAATTCGAAACTGCATCAAAATTTAAAGTACTACTTTATAATTTTCTTAGTTTCAAAATAAATAAAAATAATAAAAAGAACAATTTCAAAATTATAGTATGGAAACTGTGATTTTTATATATATATTTTTTAAATGTCATTTAATAAAATCTACCATTTAGGAATTGAATTTGTTTATATCGTTTCTACACTTATCATAGGCAGCCATGCTCTAGTTTTGAATAAACTTGATGATATAAAACACGATTATTTTTAATAATCTTAATTATTCTAAGCCTACATTTAATTATCTATTTCAATGAAATGTATTTTAAAAATTACAATTGCTTCGAATTACAAATTTAAAGCGTTTATCTTTGATAATATAAAAAAAATTACTTTTATTTTTAGAAAAATATTATGTGGGTTGCATCGTATCAATTCCTTTACTTAATTTTTTGTACATTGTAAGACACTGTAACTCATTCATTAGCTAAATTCTATTCCCTTGTTTTTATTATTAATTAATTCTGCTTTTTCATCCATTGTACAAAAAACACAAGATAACAGGTACTTTAAGATTTTTTTTTTTTTTATCTCTCACTAGTTGCCAGATCAAATTATACAGACGACTAAAGAAAAACACAAAAATTACACACACTAATTACAAAGAGGTAGCCTATAGTTTTAGGGCTAATTCCTGAGCTGCAAGTGAATCAGACCTTTAGTAAATAAGATGTGATGGAAAGCAATCCGGAAAGAGAGAAAGCCTGAGATTTCCTGTTTTTGCCATCTATTTCCTATTCGATGACCATAGCAAGGTGCTTAATTTTTTACCAGCTGCTTTTATCTATTTATTGGGAGCACTTCCCTAAATTGCTCTTCGAATACAAAGCAACTCTATTATTATAAAGTGAAAACTTTTGTAACCACTTTGAGATCAGAGCATCACGTACAGTAAACTTTACTGTTTACCGTTTTAGAAATCCGATTCTCTGCCTTTGTAAACAACAGACATATAATTTCACAACAATTTAGGAAGCCTCGCGAAGTATCTAAATTATGTATTACATACAGCCTTTGGTTCGGAGATTTTATTTGTTCTGAAATTTTTAATGTTTCATTTTACAACATTCAACTTTTAAATGTATTTAAGTAGTTTTGAGCGGGGTGAAAGTTTAGGCCTGTTGATATCTTTTAATTTCGAAAATATGCATTTTAATGTGTCAATCGCGAGAATATTAATAATATTTATGGGTAACTCTTAAAATATAAATATTTTGCTTATATTTTTAATTAACAATAAGGATTTTTCATAAGGATTTAAAAGTAATATCTTTTTCCTTCTCTTTTGTCCACTTTATAGGTTTTAACTTTTGTAATTGAGCCATCTTTTCTAGTTTTCAGCATAGTGTTGGTGTACACAGAACTACTTTAAGTTTTTAAAACAACCGTCGTATCGTGTATAGTGTTCTAAAAGTTACACGTGAAAAATTTACTTTACCATCGTCAACTGCGCGTCAAAATAAGCCATAAATACAGCAATGAAATTTAAAATGAATGCAGATTTGAATGCTGCATCAGGTCAAGTAATTCGACTCTACCTTAAGCCTATTCATCTGGCATGCTTTCGATTAGGATTGTCAATAATTTGTAATTTTGTGCAATCCGTTTTAAAAGTATTAAGATTAACCCTTTAAAAAATCGTTTCCGAAAGTATTTTTCGCGACTGTTTAAATAAATATTAATATTAATCCTTTCAAAATATTACTTTCTCGAAGTCATTTCAGCCTTTCGACATGTATTTCAATCATTCGACATGCATTTTCTTTCCATTTGAGCCGACTTACTAAATATCATAACCTTAACATGAAATGTTTTCATGGTCAACGACTACATATTTTATATAACATTTAAAAATCTTACGATATTTGGACAATAAGTATTTTAAAATAAATAAAATCCGCTCAATATTTTCTTTTGCGTGTTCCGTATTCAAGAGCTTTAAAAATATATTTTCCGTATATTTCATGTTTAATGAATGTTTTAATTCATCTGGGCATAAATTTCATTATTCTTGCGTCCTATATATAGTCCTTTTTACGAGCACTCTATGCGATCCAAATTATAATGTGAAAATTGAAAAATTCTTGGCCTAATGCTCGAATTTTTCGTGTGTTGATTGATTGGATGTGAGGGAATATTCACAACTCTTATTGAAAGGATAAAGCATATCTATAAAGTATAGTGACTATCAGTTATTATTGGATGACAAATTCTGTTTTATAATAAATGTTTGTTTTATATGCTACGAGAAAAACATGATGTTCAACCAATTTTTTTTTTCAGATATATATATTTATAATAACTATTTGTCTAAAAGTGTAATTTCCTCCCTTCCGAATCGTTTTACCGGAAAATCCGAATTGTTTTACCGGAAATCCAGGAAAATTTCCGGACTCTGACATGATTTTAGGTACATGAAATGTTATCGTCACGGACTCGGGCAACATCGGCGTATCAGCTAGTAGTATAAACCCAAAAGAAGAACCTGTAGAAATATAAAATGGACGGAGTATCGTCTGCAGTTCGTATTAAATGCTAGCGCAAAATGTATTAATATTGATAACAAAATAGAAATTGTCTGTAAATTAAAATGCGTGACAATTAGTAAGATTTGTTATTCATTTCCTACTTACATAATATTTCATTTGGTGATAAAATATTCATTTATGTCGCAAAACTTTCTTTCTTTGATTTTGTCTTTAACGTCATTTAAGAAAAATGCCTTTCTCCTACTCAATTTGGGACTTTTTCAAAATGCATAGCATATTTGAGGATATCAAAAGTGAAAGAAAAGATTAGTTTTTAAGATATTTCTCCGAATCTGACATATTTTCAGATTCGTGTGATTTTATAAATTGTTCATACTCATAAATATATGATTGAAATACTTTCTTAGATTAGCAGATGGAACTATTAATCCGTCTATTTTGTATAAAGATTAACGGTGATTACAATCTTTTAATCTGATAATGCTGTTATTATTTAACATCTGGGCATACATGCAATCATATAAACTCATTATTGTATGGCACTCTTTGACATGCCGCAGTCAGTTACAAGAACTATTAAAATAGTGAATTGAAATTTTAATTACTTGAAACATGCAAATCAATTGATTAAAAATAAATCAGAATATATTAATAAAAAACTTGATTGAAAGTGTGATCGGTAAAGAAATTCAAAATCTTAAACTGATTTTGAATATTCACGATTCATAATTTTGTTGAATTTTTTGCAAAGAAATATTATATAGGAGAACATATAGAAATAGAAAAATGTAACTTAAAAGCCGCCATAAAAATAAGAGGTCTTTAAATAACTAAATATATTAATATTATCATAAAAATGCATTTATTTAGTCATTGGATATAATCTTAACCAATAACAAATTACTATTATATAAGTGCATTTAACCCATTTGTACCTGAATTTTTGTATTCTCAAATTTGTTGATAAAATCACTTTAAAATATTTTTAAAGGTTTTTGTTTTTTATATGAACTAAAAAAATACGCTATTTTTTTTTTTATTTATTTGATATAATGTAAACGTACTAAATATGGGAATATGCATAATATTTGTAATATGAATAATTATATGTTTTGTCTAAATTTATGTAAAATAAGCTTTCAAATTGTTTATTATGTACAAAAATTTACATTTTTATGGACTACTAAAAAAAATATTTATTTATTTATTTACAGAGACTAATAACATTATAAGTATTATTAATAATAAACTAAGTATAATAGTATTTGAGGCTTAAAACAATTTATTACCTAATCATTTTCAAAAGGACATTACATAAATTACTGTCCCCTAAATGGCTAATGAAAATATTAACGCATTCGAGCCTCGCACTCTATATTTTGTACGTTACAAAAATGTATAAAATATAGAATTGAACATATAATTTCACAATAAAAAAGTCCTTCCAGCCAGTGCCGGGAGGAAGAGGTAGCTTTCATATTCCTTATTTTTAAAAAGCCAGCTTATATTATTCAAACACGCAAAGCTCAATTTAGTGGAAACCGATTATAGGAGATTCAATACTAATTTTTATTAATACTAAATCATTATGAATGATAATTTCGCGAAATTTCTCAGCTTTATCCAAGCTGTTTTTCTTTAAAGTAACTTATATTTGGTAGACATATCCGGCGATATCTTGAAGTACCTGCCATTTTAAGACAACATGGTGGATGAGGCTAACCAGTGAACTCGATCGAGACTTTATTAATTCCAGTGCACATGCTCACTAGCATCGGAATCGGTTGATAAATACGAGTGTTGTCGCAGGAAAAAAAAAATCAAATTTTTCAAAATGTCACCCCCAAAAAAACCTTTTTCAATTACTAATTTTTTTTGCACCTTACATTAAATACAATATTTTTTTAATTTACAGCCGCCATTATGAAACAAGATGGCTGAAAAAGCTGGCCAGCGAACTTGGGCAAGACCTTGCTATATACTATCCACATGTCTCCTTACATCGAAATAGGTTAATAAACGTGTTATCGCGTGACAAAAATCAGATCGTTTCAAAATGTCAGCCATGCTAGAAATTCAATGTGCTATAATGCAACCTTTTTTTAAGATGTAGACGAAACAAAAACTGCTCCGGAATCTTTGTATTAAGGTCAAACACATACAAAAAAATATTTTTCATTTTCCATTTTCTTGGTATCTCATTTTAAATTTTAAATTTTTAAATTTTTTTTTAAATGGCCGCCATTTTGAAACGATTTTTGAATGGCCGCCATTTAGGCCAATGGCCAAAATCGCCGCCAATGGCCGCCATTTTTGTAGCGGATGAAGCTAGCGAACGAACTCGGTCGAGACATTGGTATGTACTATGTATACACCAAGGTACATCCAAATCGGTTCATAAATAGGCCTGTTATCGCGTGACAGAAATCAGGTCATTTCAAAATGTCAGCCACGCTAGAAATTTAAAGTACTATAACTCAGCCATTTTTAAAGATATAAACGAAACAAAAACTGCTTCGTAATCTTTGTATCAAGGTCAAACATATAAGAAAAAAATATTATTTATTTTTCAATTTTTTGGTACCACATTTCAAATTTTATTTTTTTAGGTAGCTTTCATTACAAAAAGCTACCTATTGCAGCCGTTCGGAGGAAAGAGATTTAAAAAAATTTTGGTATATTTTCATCGATCATGACCCCCAGACCCCGAAACCACCCTCCGTTCAAAATTGATATATATATATATATATATATATATATATATATATATATATATCTGACCTATGTCACACTGTAACTCTCGTAATTATGAACCGATTTCGATGTAATTCGGTGTGTACATAGTACATACAAATGTCTCGACCGAGTTCGTTGGCCAGCTTCATCCGCCATTTTGTTTCAAAATTGCGGCCATTTAAAATTTTTAAAAAAATTTAAAATTTGAAATGTGGTACCAAAAATTGAAAAATGGAAAAATATTTTTTTCTTATGTATTTGACCTTTATACAAAGATTTTGGAGCAGTTTTTGTTTCGTCTATATCTTAAACAATGGCTGAGTTGCAGCATTTTGAATTTCTAGCGTGACTGACATTTTGAAACGTCCTGAATTTTGTCACGCGATAAAAGGCGTATTTATGAACCGATTTAGATGTAACTTAGTTTATTCATAGTACATACCAATGTCTCGACCGGGTTCGTTGGACGGCTTCATCCGCCATCTTGTTTAAAAATGGCAGCCATTTAAATTTTTAAGAAAAATTTAAATTTGAAATGTGGTACCAAAAAATTGAAAATTGAAAAAATATTTTCTTCTTATGTGTTTGAACTTGATATAAAGATTCGAGAGCAGTTTTTGTTTCGTCTATATCTTAAGAAATTGCTGAGTTATAGCACTTTGAATTTCTAGCGTGGCTGACATTTTGAAACATCCTGATTTTTGTCACGTAATAACAGGCGTATTTATAAACCGATTTGGATGTACCTTGGTGTGTACATAGTACATACAAATATCTCGACCGAGATCGTTGACCAGCAATATCCGCCATCTTGTTTCAAAATGGCGGCCATTTAAAAAATTAAAAAAATAAAAAAAATAAAATGAGATACCAAAAAATTGGAAAATGAAAAAGATATTTTTCGTATGTGTTTGACTTTAATACAAAGATTGCGGAAAAGTTTTTCTTTCGTATATATCTAAAAAAATGGCTGAGTAATAGCATTTTGAATTTCTATTGTGGCTGACATTTTAAAACGACCCGATTTTTGTCATGCGATAACAGGCGTATTTATGAACCGATTTGGATGTAACTTGGTCTGTACATAGTACATAGTAATGTCTCGACCGAGTCCGTTGGCCAGCTTCATTCGCTATCTTTTTTCAAAAGGGTTGCCATTAAAAAAAATTAAATTTAAAATTTAAAACGAGATATTAAAAAATTGGAAAATGAAATTTTTTTTTTATGTGTTTGGCCTTGATACAAAGATTCCGGAGCAGTTTTTGTTTCTGAAAATTTGTTCTTTTGTTTACATCTTAAAAAATTATTGAATTATAGCACTTTAAATTTCTAGCATGGCTAACATTTTGAAACGATCTTGTATTTGTCACGCGATAACACACGTATTCGCCTATTTTGATGTAAGAAGGCATGTGGATAGTATACATCAATACCTCGACCAAGTTCGCTGGCCAGATTCATCAGCCATCTTGTTTCAAAATGGCGGCCATTAAATTAAAAGAAATATATATATTTAAAGTGAGGTGCAAAAAATTAGAAATTGAAAAAGGTTTCTTTCTTAAGTATTTGACCTTGATATAAGGATTCAGGAACATTTTTTGTTTGTCTTTACCTTAAAAAATGGCTCAGATATAGCAGTTTCAATTTCTATTGTGGGTGACATTTTGAAAAATCTGATTTTTTGCATGCAACAGCACTCGTATATATCAACCGATTCCGATGTGAGTGAGCATGTGAACAGCAATTACTAAGGTCTCGACCAAGTTCACTGGTTAGCCTCATCCACCATGTTGTCTTAAAATGGTAGGCACTTTAAGAAATCGCCGAATTTGGCAGCCGAATATGAGTTACTTTAAAGAAAAGCAGCTTGGAAAAAGCTGACTAATTTCGCGAAATTCTCATTCATTATATTGATAAAAATTAGTATTGAATCTCCTATATTCAGTTTCCACTATATTGAGCTTCGTGTGTTTGAATGATATAAGTTGGCTTTTTTAAAATAAGGAATAGGAAAGCTACCTCTTCCTCCCGGCACTGGCTGAAAGGACTTTTTTAATTTAAATGGCCGCCATTTTGAAACAATATGGCGGATGAAGCTGGCCAACGAATTTGGTCGAGACATTGGTATGTACTATGTATACACCAAGGTACACACAAATCGGTTCATAAATACGCCTGTTATCGCGTGACAAATATCAGGTCGTTTCAAAATGTCAGTCACGCTAGAAATTCAAAGTGCTATAACTCAGCCAATTTTTAAGATATAAACGAAACAAAAACTGCTCCGGAATCTTTGTATCAAGGTCAAACACATAAAAAAAAAATATTTTTAATTTTAAATTTTTTGGTACCACATTTCAAATTTTAATTAAAAAAAAATTTAAATGGCCGCCATTTTGAAACAAGATGGCGGATGAAGCTGACCAACGAACTCGGTCGACACATTGATATGTACTATGTATACACGAATTTTCATCCAAATCGGTTCATAAATACGAGAGTTACAGTGTGACAAATATCAGATATATATATATATATATATATATATATATATATATATATATATATATATATATATATATATATGTATGGATGGATATATATATATATATATATATATATATATATATATATGTATGGATGGATATATATATATATATATATAATGCTTTCAAAAAAAATTTTTTAAAAACAAATAACCCAGTGCATCAGGCGCAACGCAGCTTCTTATATGCACTAAGTGAATATAGCTCTAATAAAAGTGAATGACTATGAAAATTATTATGAAAAGAGGGTGCAAAACAACAATAAAAATCCATGAAAATTTATAACGAAAAAACAACAAACAAACCACTCCCTGCTCTTCAGAAAGTGGGAGGAGTGAAAAAAGCAGGTATCAAAAACAGAAATTGGATCCTCACGGGTTTCGCAAGATATGGCCAACCCACATACTCCAAAAGTATAACAATAGATTTAAACTTTCAAAAACACAACATAAAAAAGCTATTTTATAATTTTAACGAATCAAAACTGCTTTAAAAACAAAAATAACCAACCAATTCAAATCCAAGAAAACCGATTTAGCTTATAAAACGTAAATAAAAATTAATAAAAAATTTTTTCATTAAGCAATTAGAAGTATTGAACATGTGAGAAGGCCATATCCCCACCTTTACCCATGAAGACCTGAAAAAAACTTGCTACCTTTAAAACTATCACTACGCTCCACTTCTTTCCATCAGCAGGAGTTGCAAGCAAGGCCATAATCCAAGTTAGACCAGCGTCGTGAAGACTTGTCTTTCCATTATCCTCATAATCATTAATTTTCTTTCCAAGATTTTTTAATTTTTGATTAATTTTCCCGTTGCGCCTGATGCACTGGGTTATTTGTTTTTTAAAAAAAATTTTTTGAAAGCATTATATACTTTGGCAATTTGGTAAGCTGCTTTGCGCTTCTTTTGCTGTGTATTCAACTAGTCATTTCATGTCATATGTTGAATTGGGTGTAGTTTGTTATGCAATTAGGTGTAAGTGCCTACAAAAAGTTATAATATAAAAAATATATTTTTTGGAATTTTGTATAAATTCCTCAATGAAATTATGAAATATATTAAATGAAAAGATAAACGTTGTAAAACATGATTAGTGAGTCGTGCCGAAGCTGTTGATATACCATCAGGTTATTGTACATTTTGCAAGTTTAATAATGTTGTTTATAAGATTACATGTATGACTTGTTCGCAGGCTTATGTTGGTGAGACTTCTGGTTCTCTTAATATTAGAATTAACAATCACAGATCAAATGTTTACAATGATGATTTACAATATCCATCTTTTGAAATTATGCATTTTAAGATACATACTTTTGATAACATTTTGATTGAAATTTTGGCACATGTTGAGAATCAGAATGAGCGGTTGAAAATAGAAAATGATTTCATTTTGAAACACAGGACTTTATATCCTTATGGTCTAAATACAGTTTTAAATTCTTACAATATAAAAAGTATTGATAATGTTTATAGTTTTTTAAATTTGTTTAGTAAATTGAAAATTAAAAGAAATACCAGGGGATCACATATGCTATCCAATAGATTAAATTGTTTAGTGCCAGAGGATTGGATCTGTAATGTTGAAAAAGATTTTGTAGTAAATTTCAGTGTTAAAAATGTAAAAAAAGCAGTATTCACACTTAAGCTTAAAATTTTAAACAAAATTAGGAAAGTTAGTAAAATTTATAAATTTTCTAATTTGCATTTTAGAGACCTGCTTTTTGACTTTATTAATTTTAGATTAAAGAATTTTTTGGATTCCAAAACTGACAGGGTTTTCTTTACTTTGAATTTTCAACAGAAGTCTTTCGACAATTTTAAAATTAGAGATTTTTTTAGATATTATGACACTTTTTTCCCTCTTAGAGATGTTGATATAGCTGTTGCTTATAAATATAACATTCCTCTTTGTAAAAAATTGTTCAATTATAGATCTCTTGCTTTTTCTGATGAAATTCCTGAAACATGTAAATGTGACACAGATTTCTCGGATTTTATTGATGATTTCCATAAACATGTTATTACTGGAAATTTAGATATTATACAGAACAAAAATTTACATTTTTTGATGGGATTAGGTACTAAGTTTAGATTAAATAAAACAATTAGCAAGAAAAAGGCTACTCAGATTTTTGAAAGGGATTTGAAAAAATTTATTATGCAATTATGTTACAGATTTAACACCCCCTTTGAAGCTTTTTTTGAATGGGAGTGGCATATATTAAAGGAATTTGAGTTTTTTGTTAATAATTATTTGAACAGTAAGGATTATGTTTATCATAGTCTCAATAAAGAAGATTTAAATTATATTCAATTTTTACATAACAATTTTGCAATAGTACCTGTGGACAAAGCGGCTTCAAATTATGCAATTATTTGAAAGCTTTTTTACATTGATAATGTTAAAAATGAGTTAAATAATAGTAAATTTTATAAGGAATGTAAATTAAGTCACAAGGTTGTTGTAAACAAATTTAATGCATACACCAAGAAGGCTAGAAAAATGTATTCATATAATTTTGCTATTAATAATCATCATACTTTTCCATTTCTGTTTATGACCCCAAAATTTCACAAGACGCCTATTAAATTCAGATTTATATGTTGTAATTCAAGAGGTATAGGTAAAAGTTTAAATGTTAAGTTACAGGAGTTTTTGAAGCGCATCTATGGTTTTTTGAAGTTTAAATATAGAAATACTAGCTATTTTTGGTGTATAGACAATAGCAATGAGGTTTTAAATAAAATTAAAAAAACGCCCATAACGCCCACAAATTTGTATACCTATGATTTTGAAAACCTTTTTTCTAATATACCTATAGATTTACTTTATGATACACTAAAAAATATTTTTGATATGTTCTGTATTGAGGAGGAGCTTGGAATTAAAAGAGATTTTTTCTTGAGTTTATGTAATTTCTGTTTTCTTAATAATTTCATTACTTTCAATAGCTCATTTTTCTACCAGGTATGTGGTATTGGTATGGGAACTAATTTTTCGAGTTCTGCTGCAAATCTGTTTCTTTTTTATTATGAATTTAATTATGTTTTAAACAGTAATAAGAGTTATTCAGTTTTAAGGTATATCGATGATTTAATAATATTCGATGACAAACTTTTGGTATCGATTAACGATATCTATCCTCCATGTTTAAAATTAAATAAGGCTTCTGTTGATAATTTACATGTTAATTTTTTGGATTTGGACATTTTAATTAATGATAACAATATACCAATTAAGCTTTTTGATAAACGGGATTTTTTTAATTTTAATACTCAATCGATGCCACACTGGTATTCAAATTTAAGTAAGAAGGTTTTTAATAACATCATTGTGGGACAAATTAATAGATTTTATAGAATTTGTAGTAATAGAGAATTTTTGAGTTCACAGATTTTTAAATTTACTGCTAATCTTTTTTATAATAATTTATTTCCATACCAGTTTATTTTTCATTATGTAAATCAACTTAAGAAGTGTTTTATAAAGTGGCAACAGCTAAGCGGCCAAACACTGTAATGGATGCCAAGGTAGCTGCTTGAATAAATGAAGGATGTGGACTAAAGTCTTTAAGAACGTCTGCATGTTGATGTGCTTCAAGTAGAAACTGCGGTGACTTGGAAAGAAAATTAATGATTATGAGGATAATGGAAAGACAAGTCTTCACGACGCTGGTCTAACTTGGATTATGGCCTTGCTTGCAACTCCTGCTGATGGAAAGAAGTGGAGCGTAGTGATAGTTTTAAAGGTAGCAAGTTTTTTTCAGGTCTTCATGGGTAAAGGTGGGGATATGGCCTTCTCACATGTTCAATACTTCTAATTGCTTAATGAAAAAATTTTTTATTAATTTTTATTTACGTTTTATAAGCTAAATCGGTTTTCTTGGATTTGAATTGGTTGGTTATTTTTGTTTTTAAAGCAGTTTTGATTCGTTAAAATTATAAAATAGCTTTTTTATGTTGTGTTTTTGAAAGTTTAAATCTATTGTTATATTTTTGGAGTATGTGGGTTGGCCATATCTTGCGAAACCCGTGAGGATCCAATTTCTGTTTTTGATACCTGCTTTTTTCACTCCTCCCACTTTCTGAAAAGCAGGGAGTGGTTTGTTTGTTGTTTTTTCGTTATAAATTTTCATGGATTTTTATTGTTGTTTTGCACCCTCTTTTCATAATAGTCATTCACTTTTATTAGAGCTATATATATATATATATATATGTATGGATTGGACATTTTAATTAATGATAACAATATACCAATTAAGCTTTTTGATAAACGGGATTTTTTTAATTTTAATACTCAATCGATGCCACACTGGTATTCAAATTTAAGTAAGAAGGTTTTTAATAACATCATTGTGGGACAAATTAATAGATTTTATAGAATTTGTAGTAATAGAGAATTTTTGAGTTCACAGATTTTTAAATTTACTGCTAATCTTTTTTATAATAATTTATTTCCATACCAGTTTATTTTTCATTATGTAAATCAACTTAAGAAGTGTTTTATAAAGTGGCAACAGCTAAGCGGCCAAACACTGTAATGGATGCCAAGGTAGCTGCTTGAATAAATGAAGGATGTGGACTAAAGTCTTTAAGAACGTCTGCATGTTGATGTGCTTCAAGTAGAAACTGCGGTGACTTGGAAAGAAAATTAATGATTATGAGGATAATGGAAAGACAAGTCTTCACGACGCTGGTCTAACTTGGATTATGGCCTTGCTTGCAACTCCTGCTGATGGAAAGAAGTGGAGCGTAGTGATAATGCTTTTTAAATTTTATTAACAATAGTTTTTTTTTTTTTTTTTTTTTTTATATACCAATTAAGCTTTTTGATAAACGGGATTTTTTTAATTTTAATACTCAATCGATGCCACACTGGTATTCAAATTTAAGTAAGAAGGTTTTTAATAACATCATTGTGGGACAAATTAATAGATTTTATAGAATTTGTAGTAATAGAGAATTTTTGAGTTCACAGATTTTTAAATTTACTGCTAATCTTTTTTATAATAATTTATTTCCATACCAGTTTATTTTTCATTATGTAAATCAACTTAAGAAGTGTTTTATAAAGTGGCAACAGCTAAGCGGCCAAACACTGTAATGGATGCCAAGGTAGCTGCTTGAATAAATGAAGGATGTGGACTAAAGTCTTTAAGAACGTCTGCATGTTGATGTGCTTCAAGTAGAAACTGCGGTGACTTGGAAAGAAAATTAATGATTATGAGGATAATGGAAAGACAAGTCTTCACGACGCTGGTCTAACTTGGATTATGGCCTTGCTTGCAACTCCTGCTGATGGAAAGAAGTGGAGCGTAGTGATAATGCTTTTTAAATTTTATTAACAATAGTTTTTTTTTTTTTTTTTTTTTTTTTTTTTTTTTTTTTTTTTTTAAATACATTGTGTGGTTTATATTCAGTTTATAATTATCTATATATAAGGATATTTTTGGTTTTGCTGTTAATAAAACAATTGTTACATTCAATTGCGTATAACTGAAGCAAGTCTTTTGACACTTAAATCATAAATGTAATACTAGATGGCAGCACCACAATTTGTGTTTTTTTTTTTTTTTTCGATAAGTTCTAGATTTACTTCTTCCAGCTACATTTCAGTTATAATTTACTACACCAGGGGGAATTTTTAGCTTAATTTTGACGATATTGTTTAACGGTTATTAATTAATTTAATAGTGCATTTTAATTATGTAATTACTTTCTATTTATATTATTTTATATTATATTAAAAGTTATTTAACATTTATTTCAATATGTCTTAACTGTGTCCTATGGTATCAATTACTGTGATTTCTTAACTGTTTTATTAACCTTAATCTTTACGATATGGGTGCCATGTGAGCGTGGATTTATTCTAAAATATTAATCGGTATGGTGTTTATTATTTCATTTTATATCCTATAAATATTTAAATAGGTTTTATTGTTTTTTCCAATTCATATTATTTATTTCTATTCTGTTTTCATTTTTAATCAATTCACTTGATTTTAATGGTTGTTAGGGCACAGGGGAAAATAACTTTTAGCTTTAGCTTATATTTCCCACAGAAAACAACCATTTTGCTTATATCATTGAATTCTGTGCCCTTGAAAACGTAATTCAATATATAAGCATTTCCATTATTTGTCGGTGTCCACTTTCTTATTTTTCTTCCATAATATTCTTATAAATATTTTATCTTTTTTTTTTTTTTTATATATCTACTTACAGCTTTAATTCATAATATTATGGTTTTTGATGGTGGTAGGTTATGTTTAATTATTGGTTATATATTAGCATTCAAATTACTATGATGCATTTGCGCAAGTAATTATGAATGTATGCTTTTTACGATGTTTTTAAATATCTTTTCATTTTGAATGTCAATAATTCATTTTGAAGTATTTTTTCCTTTTGGTATCTTATATATATTCATATATATTCCCAGGTCGCTAAATGATTTAGCAATCTTTTAAATATTATACGCTTAGATAATTGCTGCAATAGCGCACTGTCTATGTGTATTATCAATATGATTTCTACTATGTAGTTATCTGATACCTTTTTTAAGGATTCCATTAATTTTTTCATTCCTATCATTGCATTGCTTTATTTAATGTTATTTAATTTTCTAGTTATGATTTTATCTGTATTTTCTTGTGGTTAGTATATGATATTGTCCTATATATTCTCTATTTATGCTATAGCTTTACATAATTCTGAAGAGAGATCATTTTATATCTTTACATCAATATGGTAGTAATAATTATTTCTGTTCATAGCTTTAATGTTAATATGCTTTAGAAGTTTATTCATATTACTTTGATCTGAGAAATTAATTGGGAATGCGTTTTGGATGTCTTTGCAAGGTTAATGTTGTTCTGGGATTTGATGTTAGATGCGGATCTTTTTTTGCCTTACTTGTTATCAATGGGTCCAGTGGTATCTTGCTTTTTTAGTCTACGAAATAAGGGTTATCATTATTTGGTTATGGTAAATTTGAAGATTGTTTTTATGTTCTGCTTCTATTATTGTAAATATTGTATATATTATTCTTACTCAAGATTTATTATTTATTCAAGACTAATTTAATTAAATAATTAATTATTATATTATTTAATTTTCTTTTTTTATGGCAATTATTGCATTTTCCAAACATTATTTTTATATGGCAGTTCTTAGTAAACATCTCGATCCTGGCAAGATACACTTAGCATCTATGCAGTGTAGTGCCCGGTACAGGAACAATAATTGGGTTGTTCCTGGATCGTCATCCAGCAACCATTTATACTCTCCCCCTCGTCCTTTATTTTTTCGTAAGTGTTATGATGCTCGGTGCAAGACATGTCCATACGCTTCTCAGTCACAAATTATCTCAGATCCCAATTTTTCAAGCTTTTGTAAAGCATTTAATGTGATTTATAGTATAAAGTGCAACTTATGTAATATGAAATATATTGGTGAAACATCAGGTCCAATTCATAAACGTATCAATCATCATCGTTCAGACTCTAATAATAACAAAGCAAAAAATATACAATCTACAGCTGAAATTCAACATTTTCATATACATCAATTTAAAAATACGACAATTGAAATTCTTCAAATTCTAAAAAATAAATCAGAACGTCTTTATATGGAATCATCATTTATGAAATATTACAACACAATTTATCCTTATGGACTTAACAGTGAAGTATTTAACAGACCTGTCAAAGTCTTCACATCTATAAATAACAATATTGATTATTCTCCAATTTATCCTACTCTTAATCATAATTTAAATAGTAAAACAACACGTAATAAACGAGGAAAGGGTTCATCATCAGTTGTAGTTTCCAAAAAATCTATCACTAAACATATAAATGATCTTCAAAGAAAATATTTAGAGAATTATAACTGGTTGTTAATTCGAAAACACATCTTTGCTATTAAAAAGAAACAAATTGTACAACATTTAAATGTATTTCTAAGTAAATCTTTTTCTAAACATTTCTCAGATATTTATTTTGACCTCATTATGACTAGGGTTAATCTTTTAAATATTAATTTAAAAAAAACATAAAATTCAAAACATGAATACTCAAATGTTAATTACTTTTTCAAATCACATATTTAATAAAATTAATATCAATTCTATAATTAATGATAAAAATTGTTTTTTTCCTATTAATAATCTTCATATCTCAAAAACCTTTAAATATCCCAATACAATTGGTAGAAAGATTTTTAACTACAATACATTTTCAAAAAATACATCTGCTGCAAGTAATTTTCCGTGTAATTGCAATGACCCCACTCTAAAAAAATACATAAACAATGATCATGGACATATAATCACTGGAAATCTTGATATTGTTAATGATTTTAAATTGAAACAACTAATGGGTTATGGTACTAAATATAGACTTCCATCTAAATTTAATGTTAAATCTATTATCAAACAGTTTACACATGATATTGATATTTTTATTTATAAAATTTCTATCTCTTATAATAAGCCTATTGAATATTTTAATCAGTGGAAGATATTAGTAATTGAAAAATTAACTATGGCTTTAAAAAATAATATGGCTGATTTGGTTTCTATTAATACACAGCATATTTTCCAACAAATTACTAAATTACAAAAAAACTACGTTATTACATATGTAGACAAATCTTCTAATAATTATGCTATTATTTGTAAATCTTATTATCACCAACTTCTTACAAATTGTATTTCTTCTAATAAGTCATTTAAAAAAACTAATGAAAATGTAATTGTAAATAATCGTAAAATTCGAAGTTATTATAAACTATTAAATATTTTATCTACTAACTTTAATTATCCATATTTAGTTCTTATTCCCAAATTTCATAAAACTCCAATTAAATTTAGGACTGTAACTATTGGTTGCAATACATATAATAATAAAGCCAATAAACTTCTCTTAAAAATTCTTAATCAATTATATGTACTTACTACAAACAATGATAATACACATTGTATAAAAAATAGCTATCAACTTGTCAATATTTTAAAAAATCTTCATTGTGTATATAATATAACAACATATGACTTCAAAGATCTTTTTAATAATATAGACCTATTAGATTTACATAAAATTATAAATGCATTATTTAAAAAGTATTATAAAAAACTGGAATTACCATCTAATATTGATATTGCATATTTTAAATCTTTAACTAACTTCATTATCTATAATAATTATATCTTGCAAGATAACACTTTATTTTTACAGCATGTCGGTATACCACAAGGCGGTTGTACATCCAGTTTACTCTCAGACTTATACTTATATCATTATGAACGTAATTTTACTAATAATAATCTACATTTATATCGTTATATTGATGACATTATTTTAATTGATACTGATCATTCTGCAATTACTCCATTTCCAGTAGATTATCCCACTAATTTGGAATTAACGGAAAACCTTTTATCTAACAATACAATTAACTTCTTAGATCTTAAAATTACAATAAAAGACAACAAAACAATCACAGATTTATATGACAAACGTAAAGAATTTAAATTCAAAGTTAATACATTTACAAATTTTAAATCTTGTCTACATCATTCTGTATTTCGAAATATAATACTTAATCATTTATATAGAATAAAATGTTTATGTTCTTCTCCTCTAATTAACAATAATATTAAAAAACTAATTTATGATGCATTAAATCATGGTTTTCCAAAAAAATTCATATATTCATTAATATACAATTAGTATTTTTCTTACATGATCTTTTAAAACAAATTAACACATGCGTAAACAAAATTACAAAAAAATTATAAAATAAAAAAATCTCTATAAAAAATAAAAATTGTAAAATAACATAAAAAAATTATTATAGGATGGTTGGGTGGGTAGATGTTAGAGTACGGAGGAGGGTGGCGTTGTCTGGATAATACGCAATGGTTAATTTATACATAAAAAAAAAAAAAAAATGGGGCTTTTGTATTATTACTATATTTTTAATACATATTTTATTAGGATGTTGATTTGATATTTTATATGTAATTGGTGAATTTCATTAATTATTAGCTTTCTTATTGTTTAATCTTATTTACAATCATTTGTTATAAATTTTAATTTAATAAGGACAATATCATATTAATTACTAATAGTATGCCATTTTTATAGTGATTAATATATATATATAAGTATATTTAATATAAATAAAGTTATACTGTATGGATTAAAATTGGGTAATTATATTTATTATTATTCCTCTATTCTTATTAATATTTTAATATTTATTTATTTTCACCTAGTGTTATATAATTTATTATCGGTTTATTGTTTTTGAATGTCCCACATTCATACTTTTAGGATTTTTATGGATGTATAAAATAATCCACACACTATATTTGTGCTTTTTAGGTAATTGGAATTTAAGTATCAGTTCACCTTCTTTATACTACCATATGTTTTTTATTTCCTGTTCATTTTATAATTATCTTATATATAATAGTTTTTATTAAAGATTTTTATATTTTTAATAATTATTTATATTAATTATTAATGAATTTATTCTGTTTTATAGCATATAGCTATATGCTATATTTTATCGATGTTCTAGAATTATTTAAATTCTTAGTGTAGATTAAATAAATTTGCTAATAGAATATTTTGTATGCTTTTTAAATTTTATTAACAATAGTTTTTTTTTTTTTTTTTTTTTTTTTTTTTTTTTTTAAATACATAGTGTGGTTTATATTCAGTTTATAATTATCTATATATAAGGATATTTTTGGTTTTGCTGTTAATAAAACAATTGTTACATTCAATTGCGTATAACTGAAGCAAGTCTTTTGACACTTAAATCATAAATGTAATACTAGATGGCAGCACCACAATTTGTGTTTTTTTTTTTTTTTCGATAAGTTCTAGATTTACTTCTTCCAGCTACATTTCAGTTATAATTTACTACACCAGGGGGAATTTTTAGCTTAATTTTGACGATATTGTTTAACGGTTATTAATTAATTTAATAGTGCATTTTAATTATGTAATTACTTTCTATTTATATTATTTTATATTATATTAAAAGTTATTTAACATTTATTTCAATATGTCTTAACTGTGTCCTATGGTATCAATTACTGTGATTTCTTAACTGTTTTATTAACCTTAATCTTTACGATATGGGTGCCATGTGAGCGTGGATTTATTCTAAAATATTAATCGGTATGGTGTTTATTATTTCATTTTATATCCTATAAATATTTAAATAGGTTTTATTGTTTTTTCCAATTCATATTATTTATTTCTATTCTGTTTTCATTTTTAATCAATTCACTTGATTTTAATGGTTGTTAGGGCACAGGGGAAAATAACTTTTAGCTTTAGCTTATATTTCCCACAGAAAACAACCATTTTGCTTATATCATTGAATTCTGTGCCCTTGAAAACGTAATTCAATATATAAGCATTTCCATTATTTGTCGGTGTCCACTTTCTTATTTTTCTTCCATAATATTCTTATAAATATTTTATCTTTTTTTTTTTTTTTTATATATCTACTTACAGCTTTAATTCATAATATTATGGTTTTTGATGGTGGTAGGTTATGTTTAATTATTGGTTATATATATATATATATATATATATATATATATATATATATATATATATATATATATATATATATATATATATATATATATATATATATCAATTTTGAACGGAGGGTGGTTTCGGGGTCTGGGGGTCATGATCGATAAAAATATACCAAAATTTTTTGAAATCGCTTTCCTCCGAACGGCTGCAATAGGTATCTTTTCATAATGAAAGCTACCTAAAAATACGTATTTCAAAGAAGTCTACAAGCTAAGATTATGACTTATTTATTTGTATCCTAGATAGAGAAAACACAAATATACTTACTTTTTACATTTCCCCACCTTCAAAAATGAAAAATCTATAAACTTCGAAAAAAGCCTTCTTTTAAGCAAGTAAATATCCATCTTAAAGACGATTATAGATAATTATTTCATACAATTTTCATGTTATAAAGAAGAAAAAAATTATGGAAATTTATTAAAATTCGAAGAGTCCGAAAAATGTTGCGCTAGCATAAATGGGTTTAGCTTTCTGCAATATAATATGACCACAGTGTTCAGCCCTAGAAAAGAAGTATCCACCCCACCTCTGGTACTTCTTCCACAAATATTAGTATGTAAATGAAACTGGTGCCATTCAATTCTGAATAATTTTTACTTTTGTTAACAGACTTCAAATAATATAAACTGTTAACCAAAGAAAAAAAGACTAGTGAGCTATTCTCAAATTGACTCTGATGGCAAGCAATGTACTGTTGCGTGCGTGGCTTTTTCCGAGTCTGATCCAATTACCTGCAGAATTAGAAATTATTTATTAAATTGACAGTTATGTGAACCGCACTCTTGTACTCTAATTACTTGATTTTTTATTAAAATTAATTGATTTTATGTCGGGAATCGTTACCCCACCCTTTATGAATTAACAATCCTAGAAACAAAATCGTATAAAGACGAGGAAAAATCGCCTGATAGCGACTTTCTCGCCAAACAGATAGCTTTACGTCACATGATGAAAATCTTTGAAAATGAATTATTTTAAATATGCTTATTTTTTAGTTTTTGTTTTTTGTTAAATTTTTAAAAACAATACTGAACAAATTTTTATGAAATTTAATGGGTTCATGTTGGAGACTGTCCTCTTTCAATTAAAAATAATCACATGACTACATCGCGTATTTTCGAAGTAATTTGTGAACATTGATAAAAAAAAATTAATACGCGTCGAATTGAGAAACTCCTACCTTTTTGAAGTCAGTTAAATTTCGTTTTATTTTTAATTTTTGAGCTTCATTGTTTACTCACTAGAAAGAAAATAAAAAGTAGAATTAATTGAATATATTTTTTTCTTCATATTTTAAATTACTGTTAGAACAAATAGGCAAAACATAAATTAATCCTGTTTGTGTATTGTATTCATATTATAGCATACGTTTCCACATAGTTTTCTTAGGGGCTGCTTCATCTACACTAGCGGTGGTTCCCAACCTTTTATTCCCTACGCCTTGCCGAGGCATTTGTAAAATCACGAGCCAACCCTCCCCCCTCTTCAGCGTCGTGCGTCTCATCATAAGTTAACCTTCTCATATAACCTTCTCACCACGACATATTCTACAACATATATATCTCTTATTAATTAAAAAGTGAACTCTATTCACCTGAAGGAAGTCTAAAACAGTTTTAACAATAACTATTCATTTAACATTTTTAACTTATCACAGAGGTAAATTTTCTGCCACAACTGCGGTTTTATCATAATTTTATAAATACAATGAGGCTATAAATTAAGGGTGCACAACCTTTTTAAGAGGAGGGCCACTTACAAAAATGTTTGTGTTGTCGGGATCCATATCAGTAACATAGAGAAAATTCTACTTTGGGGAATTGGGGGGGGGGGGATCTATGACCTATAACCAGATAAAAAATATGATTTCAGAGAGGAGCATTTTTACACTTCTAGGTTCCCCTACCCAGTCAAGTCGGGGTGATACTAGTAAAATAAAAAAAAAATTCTGAAATTCACAGCAAATTTTCTGAAAGGATATAGCAGAGGGAGGGGGGGGAGAGGAATCCCCGACACCGCACTAACTATTTTTGTTGCAAGTCGGGTTAACTCTGTTTTGAATTCGGTTCGATTTCAGCCTAAGTGTAGATACATGCAAGTTGGGTTCCGGTTAACCGAATTTTTTAAAAGTTAGTCAGTATAATCTTTCAAATTAAAAATTATACTTATATTAAAAGTAGATGTTTGTGTGTGCTGTTTTCTAAAGAGACTGCTGCCTTTTATTTTTGTCGCAATCCTTTGACGAAATTAGCTTTTTTTCGCTCTTTGACCATTTTCAGGTTTTTTCGCGATTTTTTTCGCAAAATATCTATATTTTTCGCAAACTGTTGACGAAATTTGCGGGCTTTCTTCGCGATGCTTTGACGAAAATTACATTTTTTAACGATTCTTTGAATAAATTCGCGTTTTTTCCACGTTTCTTTCACGAAATTTGCATTTTCCCGCGATCCTTTGACGAAATGTGTTTTTCCCGCGATCCTTTAGCAAAATTTGCATTTTTTTCGCGACCTTTTGACAAAATTCGCTCTCTTTAGCAATTTTTTGACGAAATTTGCGCTCTTTACGCTATTTTTTTGACGACATTTGTTTTTTCTTCCGTTTTCTTTTGACGAAATTCGCGTTTTTGCTGAAATCCTTTGACGAAATTCACATTTTCATCCGATCCTTTGACAAAATTCACGTTTTTTCGCGATCTTTTGACAAAACTTCTATATTTTTTCGCAAATTGGCAACTAAATTTGTGTTTTTTGCGATATTTTGACGAAAGCTGCATTTTTAACGATCCTTTGAAGAAAGTAAAGTTTTTTTCGCGATCCTTTGAAGAAATTCGCGCTTTTCCTGCGATTCTTTGTCAAAATTCGCGTCTTTTCAACAATTCTTTCACGAAATGTGCATTTTTAGCGATCTTTTGACGAAATTTGCACTTCTTTCGCGATTTTCTCACGAAATTCGTGCTCTTTGAGTGCTTTCTTTGGTGATGTTCGCGTTTTTCCAGTGATTCTTTGAGGAAATTCATGATTTTTTTCTGGGAATTATTGTAAAAAAGTTAGATTTTTTTCCAGTTATATATTGACGAAATTCCCGGGCCACAAGTTAACCGATCGCGGGCCACTTTTGGCCCGTGGGCCACAGATTGCGCATCCGTACTATAAATCTTCACTTTTAGGCCAAAATAGTGTTGTTGTGTCTTCCCCACTTACCTCAAAGTTTAACAAAAATGTTACATCGTCTACATTTTTATCTTCAGAAACAGCTTAAAGAGACTCTCACATTTAGCATTAAAATTGGTAATATTAACACATTTTATAATTCATTTTAGTAACTTATTAAGAGTTGTTGGAAAGTCTTTGGACAAATTACTTTCTATAGATAACAAAACACTCAAGATTCACACTCAGCACTCACACTTCATGATTCTGACTTTTATAAATTTTAAGTAGCGACTATTGGCTTAAAAACACATTTATTTTTTTTCGCTCCCGATTATCGTTAATTAACAGCTATGTATTATCACATTTTAAAATTTAAATTATATATATTATTAGCTGACCAACCGGCGTTGCCCGGTTCCATGGTAATATTTATAAATTAACCTTTAATTTATATGATTTTATATGTAACTCAATTTTGTCTGAAATACGTACCCACTCATAGTGTGAAAATGGGGGAGAAGCAGTTGCAAATTTTTGAGATGTTATGCAAATTTTATTCATAAATTTATGTAAAATTGTATGCAGTAGTCATGAACAAAATAAAATTTTAAAACACCCTCTACTGATGAAAAAAATAGTTAAGAGGAGAGGAGTGAGTGCTTAGTAATGTACAGGCCAAAAGCTTTAAAACGACCTCTGTCAGAAAACAACATATAAAGGATACTCATCGTAGAAAACGCTACATTTATAAGGACAATTATCGTCCCCCGCCTTCCAAACTCGAAATTCAACTCTCCCACCTTCTTAAAAATTTTGAAGTGTTATCAAGTATCTCATTCACTTAAATTAATTTCAATTGTATTCGTTCTTTGTGTTAATGGCAATTTACATATGCATTCCAAGCATGGTAACACACATGCTTGGAATGCATATGTAAGCATGTGTGTTACCATGCTTACAGATGCTTACACACCAGCAAACACACATTCCAAGCATGGAATGTGTTTCTTGAACTTTCTATGAAGTAAATAATTTCCGTTCTTGAGCGATTAAGAGTCCATTCACGTGCCATTCTTATAAAATTCATAATATATCACAAAATGCACACCATATTAGGCATTTCATGCACTCAATTATTTCTCACTCAGTTCTTATTCTTTTGTTAATATTTTCTCATCCTAATGAAAACATATGTTATACTTTATTGAATGTTTTCCCATTGAAAGGGTAGTGTAAAGTTTAGGCATAATTCAATAAACCGAAAATTTTGAGTGCTTGTTATTTATAATCTATCTTCCTGTTAATGTTGTTGACTACATCTTTAGACACCCATGAACAGTGAACACATAACATGCGATAAATTGTCACAAATTTAAAAAAAATCGCAAATTTTGTCAGAGACTGTTGAAAAAAAAACTGGAATGATCATTAAAAAAAAAATAAATAAATAAAATAAAATAAAAACGAATATTATCAAACGATCTTGGAAAAAAATCATGAATTTTGTGAAACAATTGAAGAAATATATTGCAAATTTCATCAAAAGATCGCAGAAGCACATGCTGAATTTGCCAATCTGTCACTGAAGAATATCGGGAACTTCGACAAATAGTCGCGTGAAAAAAATTCAAATTCGTCACAGATAATTGAAAAAAATGCAAATTTCGGCAAACAATCTTGGGAAAAAATCGTGCATTTTGTGAAACGATCGCTGAAAAAAGCCCTCGAATTTCAATAAACAATCGAAGAAAAAAATTGCAAATTTCAGCAGAAGATCGCAGAAATGCATAGCAAATTTTGTCAAAAAAATGCAGAAGGATATGCCGAATTTTCCAATCTGTCGCTGAAAAATATCGGGAACTTCGGCAAATGGTCAAAAAAAAAAAAAAAAAAAAATAGAATCACAAATTTCGTCATAGATCGTTAAAAAAAAGTGGACGCGGAAAAGAAAAACACAAATTTTGTCACTGATCGTTGAAAAAAATACTAATTCCGTGAGACGATTTGGTGGGGAGGGGGATCGTGCCTTTTGTGAAATGATCGCTGAAAAAAAACGGGAATTTCAGTAAACAAAGAAAAAAGTTGCAAATTTCATCAAAAGATCGCAGAAACGCATAGCAAAGTTTGTCTAAAGAGTGCACATTACAAATTTTGCCAATATGTCTCTAAGAAATATTGGGAACTTCGACAAATAGTTGGAAAAAAAAAAAAAAAAACATCACAAACTTCGTCACAGATCGTTGAAAAAAAAATGCGAATTTCGTCATACGATCTTGAAACTAACAATCACTATAAGAAAAACAAATTTCGGTAAACAATCGAAGAAAAATATTGCAAATTTCATCAAAAGATAATTGGAAATGCACAGCAAAGTTTGTTCAAAGAGTGCAGATGCATACGTCGAATTTTGCCAATCTGTGGTTTAGAAATTTTGGGAACTTCGTCAAATGGGCACATTAAAAAAAAAAAAAAAAAAAAAAAAAAAAAAAAAATCACAAATTGTGTCACGGATCGTTGAATAAGAAAAAAAAATGCGAATTTCATGAAACGATCTTGTAAAAACAATCACTATAAAAATAAAACACAAATTTAGATAAACAGTCGAGGAAATTGCAAATTTCATCAAAAGATCGCGGAAATGTATAGCAAATTTTGACAAAAGAGTGCAGAAGCACACGCTGAATTTGCCAATCTGTCGCTGAGAAATATCGGGAACTTCGGCAAATGGTCGCCAAAAAAAAAAAATAAAATCACAAATTTTGTCAAACGATCTTGGAAAAAAAAAACGTGCATTTTGGAAACGATTGCTGAAAAAAAACCCGCGAATTTCAGTAAACAATCTAAGAAAAATATTGCAAATTTCATCAAAAGATCGCTGAAATGCATGGCAAATTTCGTCAAAAAGTGCAGAAGCATTATGCAAAATTTTGCCAATCTGTCGCTGAGAAATATCGTGAACTTCGACAAATGGCCGTGGAAAAGAAAATTACAAATTTTGTCACTGATCATTAAAAAAAAAATCGCAAAAAAAAAATGCAAATTTCGTGATACAATTTGGGGGGGGGGGGGGATTGCGCATTTTGTAAAACGATCTCTGAAAAAAAAACATGAATTTCAGTAAAGAAAGAAAAGTATTGCAAATTCCATCAAAAGATCGCAGAAAAGCACAGCAAAGTTTGTCTGAAGAGTGCACATTACGAAATTTGCCAATCTGTTGCTGAGAAATATCGGGAAATTCGACAAATGGCCGCGGAAGAGAAAAACACAAATTTTGTCACTGATCGTTAAAAAAAAAAAAAAAAAAAAAAAAAAAAAAAAAAAATGCAAATTTCACTGAACGATTTGGGCGGGGGGGGGGTCGTGCATTATGTGAAACGTTCGCTGAAAAAAAAACCGTGAATTTCAGTAAATGAAGAAAAATATCACATTTCATCCAAAGATTGCAGAAACGCATAGCAAAGTTTGTCTAAAGAGTGCACATTACGAATTTTGCCAATATGTCGCTGAGAAATATCGGGAAATTCGAAAAGTGGCCACGGTAAAGAAAAACAAATTTTGTCATTGATCGTTTAAAAAAAATTACGAAAAAGAATTGCAAATTTCGTGAAACGATCGCTGAAAAAAACGTGAAGTTCAGTAAACGAAGAAATATATTGTACATTTCATCAAAAGATCGCAGAAACTCATAGCAAAGTTTGTCTAATCTTTGGCTATTGGTCGCAAAAAAAAAAAAAAAAAAAAAGAAAAAGAAAAAAAATCACAAATTTCGTCAAAGATTGTTGAAAAAGAAAAAAACGCGAATTTCATGAAACGATCTTGTAAAAACAATCACTACAAAAATAAAACACAAATTTCGATAAACAGTCGAGGGAATAAATTTCAAATTTCATCAAATGATAGCACAAATGTGTAGCAAAATATGACAAAAGATTGCAGAAGCACACGCTGAATTTTGCCAATCTGTCGCTGAGAAATATCGGGAACTTTGACAAATGGCGACAGAAAAAAAATCACGATTTCTCTTCATTGAATTACGCCTAAACTTTAAACTGCTATGCTTGGCACCACAGCTGCAGAAAATTCTTCAAGTGTCTGTGACAGATACTTCAATGGCAGAAAATAATCTGCTGGTAAAATATTTTACAATTGAAGCATTAATTAATCAAACAATCACTTACCTGCATTTTATTCATTTTTATAAATAATAATCTTAGTTTTGTATTAAGTAATAAAGAGCTAAACATAATTGTAAAGCGAAATAATAAAAGGTTTGATTGAAAAGTAATCTGCAAAAGAAAAAAGAAAATCTGTGACGCCTGTCTCCCATCTTGAATTTTCTGCTACTGGGCCTGGCTCTATGAAAACATTCAGTAAAGTGCAAGATATGTTTTCATTACGATTTCTTATCAGTGGGAAAGTGGAGAGAAAAGATTAACAAAAGGAAAAGAACTGAAAATGGAAAATCCTGAGTGCGTAAAATAGTTATGATGTGCATCTTGTGACATGGAATTTCATAAGAATCGCACATGAATGAATCTTGGGGCGATGTTCTTAAATGAAATCAACAGCGTTCAATATCAAATCTTAATGAAAACATACATCTTACATTTTACTATAAAATGTACAGCTTTACAGCCTATCGCAGCATGTTGTAAAATATATGTTTTTATTGTGATTTCTTATGAAACTAATAATATATGGGGAAAAGTGGCTAAAAAAGATTAACCAAAGAAAAAACGAAATAACCTCATTCATTTTCCTTGAAGCCAAAAATTGTTTGTTTTTTTTTTTATTCGTGGGTGACAAACATGTATATTGTCATGAATATTAACTCAATAAATAAAAAGAATTTTAAAATAGGTATGTCCCGGACCTTCTTAAATGAAACCGAGTTCAATAAAAAAAATTTTAAAATCAAAACATACATCTTATACTTTACTATAAAATGTACAGTTCTAAATTTTATCGCATGTTATTAGTTAACCGTTTTTGGGAACAAAAAATGTAGGCAAAACATTTAACAGGAAGAACGATTGTAAAGAACAAAAACTCAACATTTTTGCTTCACTGAATTAGGCCTAACCTTGGAGCTGATATGAATGGCACTATGAAATCATTCAGTAAAGTGAAATATATATGTTTCCATTAGGATTTCGGCCAAGAACGGAAATTTTTTACTTCATAGAAAGTAAAATTTAAGAAAGATCCCAGAAAATAAAGTTCAAGAAAGATATTGCATTCTTGGGCGAATACGTGTACGTAAATAACACGCAGAACGAATACAATTGAAAGTGTTACTTACGTGAATTGTAGAATTAAAAAAAAAAAAAAAAAAGAAAAAAAATGTGAAAAAATGAATATAGTATTAATTTAAGAAACGCGCAAAGGTGTGTTTTTGTTTTTCTTTAAAATAAAGATGAAGAGAAATAAACAGTAGATTTTCTCGACTTGCAGTCGCTAGCTTTAAGATTGGAAAACGGAAATGCGGTCGCTTCGCTGGATCTCATATTTAACGCCTGCTCTCATTGGCTGGCTGGTTCGTTGCAGCGGATTGGCGGAGAGATGTAAATAGCCTCTAACCCATAACGTTTTAATTTTTAAAACATTTTTTTTAAATCTAAATTGAAATTTAAAAATCCGGCACTGAAGTGCACTTTCCGGTAATAGAATCTACACATGACAAAAATTTCAGAGGTCTAGGTGTTATAATTTCGGCGCTTTCTGCGGTCAGGCAGGCCAGGCAGACAGACATCTCTTATTTTATATATATAGATATATTTATTTAGGCCTGCTGTACAACCATAGATAGCTACCATTTACCCATTTTCTTTTTTAATGTTAATGAAGATTTATAAATTTGATAATGTTGGTGGTACCACGTTTAGTTATTTCAAATATTTTTTAGGTTAAATATATCAAATAGAATAAGATTTAATAATACGGTAATTTCACGTGTAAAATTTTCTTTACGTTACATATAGCAGAAAGAACAGATAAAAATAGCTCTTTCGATAAATGTTTAAGAAAAGCTGTAAAATACATTAGTAACCAGAAACATTATAGAATATTTAAAAATATTATAAAGGGAGAAGGGAATGGTATGATATTTTTTAAGATCATTCATTTAATTATTCTAATATAGTTTCTATTTTAAGCATTTTGATGTAGAACTTTTTTAAATTCAAGAAAAAAGCTTACTTATTTTTCAATTTTGTATGTATTACTTTTAAGTCTAAAACTTTACTTTTCTAAGAAAAAAGGTATAGCGAATGAGCGAGTTACAAATTTGAAATTGTCCCTTGTTGGGCATACGCCCCATGTTGGGAACCATTGATTTAGGCCCTTTAACGTGCGTCTCATCATTATTTAAGTAGGTGAATTAGGAAATATATACTTAAAGTCAAAGAAAAAGTATCTTTGAGCAATTTTAAAATCTAGTTTTTACTGCTGGAGTTTTAATTTTCTAAATTTCTTGTCACCCTTTTAACCAGAATATAATCATACATTTAATAAAAAAATATTGTAATTTTAAAAATCTAAAAAAATGACAAAAAAGTCGTTGGCTAACGATTATTTTTTACTTTTACATTTTTCCTTTTATTTTTTCATGTTGTGACTCGTATTTTACTTTTTTAATCAAATAAATAGTACTTTTACAAATAAATAGTATTAATATAAATATAACAATAAAAATAAATACTTTATTCATTTTTTACTTTTTTCTTTTGTCCAATTTTTTCAATTAAAAAGAAAAGTTCTAATATTTATATAAACTATAATAACATTCTTAGAATTTTAGTTCTATTTTTTTATGTAAGCTATAATACACTCGCTGTAGCTGTAAAAAATACTATAAACAAATTGGTAATAAAGAAAATGTTGTAATTTTAATGCCTCACGTAAATTATATCGATTTTTTTAAGTCATTATGGACTTTTAAAATGTATCATGTCGTATTATATAAATAATGTTACATTGAAAAGAATTACAAAAACTAAGCTTTCGTTGCTCGTAAATTATGCAATATTTGTCGGTGAATAATTTACAAAAGTTTATGCATCAGCATTATGAACATTTTTTTATTACTATTATTGTTATGAAGAAAGAAACTATATTTCAGATGACATTTTTTTCATCTGTCATGCAAGCTGTATTAATTGTGGTAGCAACAAGAACTATCATTTTTCAGTTGGAGTTTTATGTCCCAACATTAACGCGCAATCCTTTATTTATATCAATATCAAAAATAAATACATTTAAATTAATATTTCATAATCAGAAATCACAAATACATTTTCCTATTGAATCTTTAAAAATATTTCTTAGGCAGAAGGGGTCTCCAACTTTACAATTTTTCTAAATTAAAGATATATTAGATTTAAAATAAAACTGCAAAATAGGTGATAAAAATGTGAAGTTGTGTTGCATTAATAAATTTAATGACTCTTTGCATTTATGTGAAAATTTATTATCGCCCGATAAAAAATTTAAATTATAAAATTAATTGAAACAGTACGATGCCACAAATCGCAAAGATTCAGATAAAGTTTATTCTGATCTTAAGATTTAAACAAAATAGGTCGTGTGAATTTTTTTTATCACGCACCATAATAACTCCATATATTACCCAAAGAATTACACTGTGAATTTTTAGACTTATACTAAAAAAGACAAATGTTTCTTTATCTAGGAAAATAGAATATAACCACGAACGAAAATATACAATAAAATCTATCGAGTTACGTATGATTCCTAATTCTTTATCTTTACACTGTAAAAAAAAATCTGTAGGTCTACAGATGTAAAGTTACATGCTTACTAAACTTTCAACTGTAACTGTACGAAAAAAGCTGCAAATCTACAAAACTAGTTTTTGTAAAGCTACAACAAATAACTTTACAAATGAATCTGCTAAAATTACAGTAATCTTACTAAACTTTTATTTGTAACCCTGGCTGCAGTTACATGAAAAGTTCTCGGAATCCCAGTTTCCAAAAAAATTCTTAGTAACCTTACAGATTTTTTGATTTTCGGCGCAAAAGTGTGTCTGTTACATGAAATTTTGTTGTTGCCGTTACATGAAAAGTTCTAGGAATCCCAGTTTCCTAGAAAAACTTTAGTAACTTCACAGATTTTTTTTTACAGTGTAGAAACCACACAAATCAATATATTTGGAGATTTAAAGAAGCGTTTATATACAAAAAAGTTTTTTTTTTCTGGTACTGCTTTTGGAAACGTGTTTGAGTAGTTTTACAGTGTATTAATCAGTTTTCTCAAACATGAATGCAGACTTTTGGGGTGCTATCAATTTTAAATACATTCATGTCCAACGAATATGATTTACAAGAAACATGATAAATTAACAGCATTAACATTCACGTGAAAATTATGGGTGGCAGCAAAAGGGACCTTGTTTTCATAAAAGCTTCTAGGAATCGTGGGTACTCGAAATAGGTTATTGTATGTTTTCGTGTGTGGTATTATATTTTCCTATATTAAGAAATATTTGTCTTTTTTACAGTGTGAATCTTGCACATTTCTTATAACATTTAATTTTGTTGGAATAAATGAAACGGATATAATGTGCTAACAAAGAAGGTCTACTTTCTGGGCATACTCAAAATATTTTGAAAACAAAAATACTAATTAAACTACTTATGTATGTAATAAAGGATCAGTCAGATTTAGCGACGGAATTACAGTAGAAAGTCTGTAAAAAAATAAAATACTTTCGAGTATTTGGCGCAAAAAGTCGAAAGCGTCAAGCAATTTGGCGAGCAGCATTTTTCCTCGCTAAAAGTAAACGATTTTAATGCATCTGAAAATTGCTTGTTAATTGATTTTTAGAATGCGTGTGAAAAGTACTTAATGAATTTAAACTTAAACAATGAGGCAGTTTAAGATATAAAATTTTTGTATTGTATATTTATCTTGCTTGTCGCTGCAGTTATTTAATTTTATCACAACACAAATATTTTCATATATAAGAAATATTTTCATATTGAAAAATATCTTTTCATATATTGAAGCATATTACAAAATAAAGGACAGATGAAGAATGCTGCAGTTATACATTGCCATATCAAAGAAATCGTTGTTTCCATAGCAACAAAAATGAATCGACAGTGGTTAATTGGACTTAATTTTGAGCTTGAAACAATTTTAATTAATTAAAATTTTGTTTTAAATCGTAAAATTTAATAGTTAAGTTTTATCATAAATACCCCCCCCCCCACACACACACACATATATATGTGTGTGTGTGTGTGTGTGACAAAACTATAACTAAAACTAACTAAAACTGACGAAACTAAAGTTATTTAAATTAAATTTATTTAGACATTTTCATTTTTACCTTAAAGAATATTTGACACAAATAGTATTATTTGAAGTTTTATTCCATCGCCAGCCGGTGATAAATCGCCAAATAACGAAATTTTTATTATTTTTTTACGGCCACTCTATCACGGTTCTGCCGAATTTTTTTTTAGAAACATATTTATCCTCATGAGAAGAGCATACTATGTTTTTTTTTCAGATTTTTCGTAGTATGCCCGTATGGAGACTTTCTTGTTAGTACTGATATTTTTATAGTTACTGTTTATGCATACATAAAGCAAAAACAAGTTTAGTTCTTAGAGTTTATAATTATTACACTAGCAAACAGAAGTTTAAATTAAATTTAGTATAATTTTTTAACCTCTTCGAGAATAGCGTTTAAGATATTTTAAAATTAAATACCATTATTTCTGAATAGTTATTGTGTTTTTCTTTAATCACAAGCATTTTGTGATTTTATAAAACGAAGATTTCTGTTCGGAAATATAGGTATTCAAAATAAATCTCTTTCACCCCTTCAAGGGTGGTGGTTCATTTTTGGACCACTTAATTTTAATCTCTAAACGCCACATTGGCACCAGAATATTGGGATGAAAAATTTCCGGGGAGTCTATAGAGATATTGGCCAGAGGAAGGAACTCATGTAATGATACATTATCATGTCATATTCCGCACATTTGGTTTAGTCTGCTTGGGATTATGGCGTATTTGGTTTAGAATTATCTACGTCGCTCCATGGACTAATCCACTTCCCCTCCCCTCCTTTTTTTTCCAGTTTTCGTTTCACCCTGCAATATTTAAACCAGTGTGCACTCTGGAGTTTTGTGGATTTCTTCTCACTTCACCCTTAATGACGCGCTCGGGATCCGGCGAATTCCCTTATATTTAACGTCTTTTATATTTGACGTAATGACATAGACATGCCATTAAATTTATTTTGAAAAAAAAAAAAAAAAAAAAAAAAAAAGACATGTAAATTAAGTTTATAAAAGTTATTTTTCTAGTTGAATTTAGAAGAAAATGTACTGATGGTTTACATTCTGCAGTGTTCGGATATGGTATGCAAAGTATACTCTTAATATTTCGAATGAAATATATTCATAAAAAATATTCAAATATCGCATCCATAAATATTATTAATGTTGTTTGCACTTTGTTGAAGTGACTTTTAAAAGTTAAAAGCAGAACGCAGATGTAACATTTTATTCTAAAGATAGCATTTCCGAATTCCAATGTAAGCATAGATTTTATTATATTCATTTAGATAATAGGGGAATATAGATAGCATGTTTTTTCCCCAGTTATTCCAGGAAGAACAGAAATTTTCTCTATTAATTTCGCATGTGTGTGGAGGGGAATTGGGGTAAATTATTTCTAATTTAAGAAATTGTACTACTCAGAGTCATTTCCTTAGTTACATTTCCTTAGATGATGGTTTGGCATTAGTTAAATTTCACTGATAAAAAAAACTTTCGAAAATTTTTATGATCCTAATTTTTGGTTATTTGGACCCAAACGTAAAATGTTTTAAGGGGACCAGGTAAGCGAAATTTGGGGAAAAAATCGATTTTTACTTTTTTATATCATTAAATGGTTTAAACTTTTATCTTCCTAACGATATGTCACACATGTTTATATATTAAAAAAAGATGTGTTGGTATTATTCATTCTTTCTAAGAGTACTTCACAGCTTAATGGTCATTTAAGTCTTTAATTGACTTTTTCTCAAAACTTGGATTTTTCATGTTTGTGTTCCTTTTTTGTAATATCTATTAAACTTAAGAACTCATTTTTTTTATATTTTTATTATGTTATATTGTATACTTTAACACAGGCATTTAATGATTTGTTGAGAATTATTTATTTTATGCAGTAAAATCTTACCAAAAATGCTAATTTAAAAATGCCTTTCAATAAAAAATTAATAATTAATTTTCAGGTCTGTTAAAATACGTAAAGCATACTACTCAAACTACTTTTAAAATTCTAGACCCTATATTTCACCCTTTCAGAGAAAACGGTACATAAATTGTTAGCAATATTTAATCTTTGCTATCAAAAAATTCGCGTGATGTTCGATCTTTATCCTCAAAATTAATTAACTATTTCTCAATATAAAAAGCATAGGTAAGATAAATTGGGCTTACCTTATATTTATGTATATCCTTTTTGACATCTGGTATTTATCCTCCGGATAGAGTAAATAAATCTATATCTTGCTCCTGTATTTCTTATTTATTCCTTATATGTGACTGATGGTCTGAACTTCATGTTGTTTAAAAAGACGCATACTTTCAGTGTCTTGTGAAGTTAAATTAGTGCCGAAACTTATGAATAGAAAAGTAAAATTACATTTAATAAGAGCTTTAAGGCATACATCTCTCAGTTTTGAGAGTTTGAGTAACAACTGGAAGTAGAGAAAAAAATACAGGAATAAAATATTATTAACAACAAAGAAACAGGAAATTAATCCCATAAATCAGCATAACAAATAATTTGTATCAATATTTATATTTACGGTAATTTAAAATTAGAGTTAATAAATGTCTTATAGTTCTTGAGTATTGCAAAAATGTTTATAATAAAATATCTGTTTACGATTGGGGATTTACACTTTTCAACCTCACTTCCTTCTTTCAGATCATAAACACTTTCGATAATTACTTTTGTAAATCACATTTGACACATGAAAAACAATTTACTTCGCTTGATTATTTTAATGTCCTTGTTTGGAGATTATATTTCACAATATATCTGTCAACAATTCCCACTTAATCTCCTAACAAGGATTGTTCTGTAATTTCAGTTTGTTTCTATTATTTAGAAATTCAGGCTTGGGCTCTGGTTTTGTAAGTATGTCAGCCGTCATTGACTTGCTTGGGCAATAACGCAATTCAAAAATTTTATCTTCTTTCAGCTGTTTAATCACATTATATTTGATGTCAATATGCTTCAATTTATTAGAAAACTTTTCGGATTCTATCATTTTTAAGCAAGATTTATTATCTTCATAAATTACTATAGTCAATCTTTGTGGTATATCGAGATCTTCTAATAGTTTTAGCAGCCATATCAATTCCTGTGTTGCGCTCGCCGCTGCAACGAACTCTGCCTCTGCAGATGATTGTGCCACACACGTTTGTCGTTTTGTTATCCACTGTATTGGATTCTTTCCTAAAAGGAATAAATTGCCTGTTGTCGATCTTCTTGTTTTTAGATCTCCACCCCAATCTGCATCAGTATATACTTCTAGGATGGGTGGTTCTTCTGTGCTAATTACTAAATTTAAGTCTTTTGTTGAATAGAGATATCTTATTAATCTTTTAACACCTTTCCAATCTCGTTCAGACGGCGTTTCGTTTTTTCTGCTCAAAATGTTTATACCTACTAAAATATCGGGCCTACTTATTGTAGCAACATATAACAGCGCACCTATTGCTTGTCGGTACTTAGTGTTGTTTGGCATTTGTGTTTCTTCATTGTCTAATCGTTGAAAGCCTGTTTCCATTGGAGTGCCATATGGCTTAGAATCTTCTAAATTAAATTTTTTTGCAATTTCTATTATTTTTGCTGTTTGATTTAGTTTAAAGCCGTTGTGAGTCTTTTGTATTTTTATCCCGAGGTAATTGGAAATTTGACCTAAATCTTCAAGTGCGTACTTAGATTTTAGTTTATCTATTATCTCATTTATATTTTCATATTATCCTACGATGAGAATTTCGACTAAGATTTTCCTTAGAGCGACTGTCGTATCCGACAAAAGTGCCTTTTTCCGCTCTATTATCTAATTTTCCTCTCTTTGATTTGTGTATGTAGGCGTATGCAGTACAGCCAAAAACTTTGAGATATTTCAAATTTGGTCTCCTGTTCATCCATAATTCATAGGGTGTGGTGCTTACCGATTTTGAAGGTAGCAGGTTCTGTAAGTGATTCGCGGTACATATGGCTTCCCCCCATAATTTGTGCGGGAGATTTGCTTCATTTAGCATACTTCTAACCATATCAAGTAGGGACCTATTCTTACGCTCTGCGACACCGTTTTGGCTTGGGTTAAATGGTACGGTAAGTTGATGATGAATCCCATTTTCTTTTATATATTTTTCTATTTCGTTCCCCGTATATTCACCACCGTTGTCCTATCTGATCTCAGTAGGCATTTTTCCGAATTTGTTTTTCACCATTGAGACGTATTCTTTCACCTTTTCTGAAGCCTCACTTTTATTTGCCATTAAATAAATTACACAAAATCGTGTATAATCATCGATAAAAGTGACGAAGTATTTCCTCCCCCCCCCCCAATTGTGGGTGTATTTATAGGGCCGCATACATCAGTATGGACTAACTCGAGCCTTTTTGTAGCTCTATATGCACCTGATTTAGGAAATGGGGTCTCGCTGATTTTTGACTTGATGCATACCTCACATTTAGCGTTATGTTTGCAGTTGTTGATTTTAATTCCCTCAACTAAGTCCTTTGATAACATGGACTTTATTGTGTCGTAGCTCCTATGCCCCATTCGCCTATGCCACAAATCTATGCAATTTGCATTTGAACAGTTGTAGGTGACATTTGCATAGTGCTTGTGATTTTTATCTTTACTAACATGTATTTCGTACAGATTGTTTTTAAGTTTACTTTAAAGTATAACGTTGCCTTCGTGAATTATATCACATTTATCTTTTTCAAATTTGACTTTGCAACCGTTTTTAGTTGCCCTACTCACTGACAGCAGGTTAGTTTCTATGTCAGGAACGTATAGTACGTCACGCAATATAACTTGTTTGTTTTTATTTTCGGTATGAATTATTACCTCTCCAGATCCATATGAAATCAGTTTATTACCATTAGCGACTGTGACGTTTGTTTCATTATTATTTGTAATTTTGGTAAAACATTCTTTAGAATTTACTATGTGACTGAAACTGCCACTGTCCACTATAAAAGTGCCTTTATTTTCGGACTCTTCGGTTAGTAAAGCGACACTGTTGTTTTCATTTACTGTGTCTTTTCTTTCTTCAGGTTCCGCATTTTTATGTAAATTATTTTCTTCATAAACTAGTGATGTTGAATTGTTTTTATTTTTATAGTGTCTGTTATTAGTATAACTGGTGTTGTTTTCCGTTTTTAGAAACCAGCAGTCTTTATTTGAGTGATTTTTCATTTTACAGTGTGAGCAGTACTTATTGCTGCCTCTTTTCTGTTCTGAATGATTAAATTTACCTTGAGTTTTATAGGCTTTATTGCTGTTTTCGCAGTTTTCACGATTATCAACTCTACGAGTATATTCGTCCGTAAGCTTGCTTTTTATAAATTGTACGGTTAACTCAGCTTCATCTCTGGCCTCCAGAGCAGTAACTAGGGTATCGTAGGACGGCGGCAACGAGCACAGCAGCAGTGCTGAAATGTGCGAGTCAGTTATGTTTTCACCAATCGCTGACAGTTTATCCACTATCTCTAAAATTTTAGTAATGTGGGCTGTCATATTGTCACCTTCAGTTAATTTTGTACTGTACAGTTTTCGTAGCAAGTACAGCTTACTAGAGAGATTAGATCTCTCATGGATTTGTTTAAGTGCGTCCCATGTTTGCCCAGCTGTATTTAAATTTTTGACATGCACCATTTGGCTGTCCTCAAATTTGTATTTTTATTGAGAAATTGTTTTTTTTTTTTTTTTTTCGTTCTCATAATCAATTTGTTAGCAATATTTAATCTTTGCTATCAAAAAATTCGCGTGATGTTCGATCTTTATCCTCAAAATTAATTATCTATTTCTCAATATAAAAAGCATAGGTAAGATAAATTGGGCTTAACTTATATTTATGTATATCCTTTTTGACGCCTGGTATTTATCCTCCGGATAGAGTAAATAAATCTATATCTTGCTCCTGTATTCCTTATTTATTCCGTATATGTGACTGATGGTCTGAACTTCATGTTGTTTAAAAAGACGCATATTTTGAGTGTCTTGTGAAGTTAAATTAGTGCCGAAACTTATGAATAGAAAAGTAAAATTACATTTAATAAGAGCTTTAATTCACACATCTCTCGGTTTGAGAGTTTGAGTAACAACTGGAAGTAGAGAAAAAAATACATGAATAAAATATTATTAACAATAAAGAAACAGGAAATTAATCCCATAAATCAGCATAACAAATAATTTGTATCAATATTTATATTTACGGTAATTTAAAATTAGAGTTAATAAATGTCTTATAGTTCTTGAGTATTGCAAAAATGTTTATAATAAAATATCTGTTTACGATTGGGGATTTACACTTTTCAACCTCACTTCCTTCTTTCAGATCATAAACACTTTCGATAATTACTTTTGTAAATCACATTTGACACATGAAAAACAATTTACTTCGCTTGATTATTTTAATGTCCTTGTTTGGAGATTATATTTCACAATATATCTGTCAACATAAATTTGGTGTATTTTAACATGGCAAGTCAATCTTTGATCTATGAGCTACTAATTAGAGTTATTACATATCAGAGTATTAGGTGGTGGCGTCAATTTTCTCAACACACATAACTAATTTAAAATATGTTTTTTTTGTTTGTTTGTTTTAGGTAGCTTTCATTACAATAAAAAAGAAAAGTTCCCAGCTAAACTGATGACATTGAGCTCACAGGCTATTCACACTAATTGTATATTATACACTTATTTTAAAGAATAATGCCCCTCAAAAAAATAAGTGAAGGGGAATTAGCCCCCGTTTCCCCCTTTATACTTAACCAGTGAACCTCCAAATATCATCAGGGAAGCCCCTTATCATAATAAACCGGTATACCAAATTTGGAGCAAATCGAATAATCCTGCAAAAAAAATTATCTAAATTAAGGGGGTGGACTAGCCCCCTTTATCTTTAACCAATGAATCGCCAAAACGAATCAGGGAAGCTCCTTAACATAATAAACCGGTATACCAAATTTAGAGCAAAGCGAATAATTCTGCATGAAAAACCCGTTTATATAAATTAAGGGGAGGGGGCTAGCTCCCCTTCCCCCTTTATCTTTAACCAATAAATCCCCAAAACTAATCAAGGAAGTTCCTTAACATAATAAACCGGTATACCAAATTCGGATCAAATCGAATCATTCTGAATGGAAAACCCATTTATCTGAATTGAGGGGTGGACTAGCCCCCCCTTTTCCCCCTTTATTCTTAACCAATGAACCCCCAAAACTAATCTGGGAAGTTCCTTAACATAATAAACCGGTATACCAAATTCGGGGCAAATCGAACCATTCTGCATGAAAAACCCATTTATCTGAATTAAAAGGGGTGAACTAATGCCCCTTTTCCCCCTTTATCCTTAACCAATGAACCCCCAAAACTAATTATGGAAGTTCCTTAACGTTATAAACCGGTATACCAAATTCTGAGCAAATCGAATGATTCTGCATGAAAAACCCATTTATCTGAATTAAGGGGGGTGGACTAACCCCGTTTTCCCCCTTTATCCTTAACCAATGAACTCCCAAAACCATAACATAATAAACCGGTATACCAAATTCGGAGCAAATCGAATAATTCTGCATGAAATACCCATTTATCTGAATTAAGGGGTTGGACTAACCCCCCTTTAACCCCTTTATACTTAAGAAGTGAACCTCCAAATCTAATCAGGGAAGCTCCTTATCATAATAAACCGGTATACCGAATTAGGAGCAAATCGAATAATCTTGCAAAAAAAAAACATTTATCTAAATTAAGGGGGTGGACTAGCCCCACTTTATCCTTAACCAATGAATCGCCAAAACGAATCAGGGAAGCTCCTTAACATAATAAACCGGTATACCAACTTCGGAGCAAATCGAAACATTCTGCATGAAAATCCCATTTATCTCAATTAAGAGGGGCGGGCTAACTTCCCTTTTCCCCCTTTACCCTTAACCAATGAACCCCCAAATCTAATCATGGAAGTTCCTTAACATAATAAACCGGTATACCAAATTCGGAGCAAATCGAATCATTCTGCATGAAAAACACATTTATCTGAATTAAGGGGGGTAGACTAACCCCGTTTTCTCCCCTTTATCCTTAAGGAATGAACTCCCAAAACTGATCAGGGAAGTTCCTTAACATAATAAACCGGTATACCAAATTCGGAGCAAATTGAATCATTCTGCATGAATAACACATTTATCTGAATTAAGGGTGGGGTGGACTAACCCCGTTTTTCCCCCTTTATCCTTATCCAATGATCTCCCAAAACTGATCAGGGAAGTTCCTTAACATAATAAACCTGTATACCAAATTCGGAGCAAATCGAATCATTCTGCATGAAAAACCCATTTATCTGAATTAAGGGGGAGTGGACTAACCCCGTTTTTCCACCTTTATCCTTAACCAATGAACTCCCAAAACTAATCAGGGATGTTCCTTAACATAATAAACCGGTATACCAAATTCGGAGCAAATCGAATCATTCTGCATGAAAAACACATTTATCTCAATTAAGAGGGGCGGGCTAACTTCCCTTTTCCCCCTTTACCCTTAACCAATGAACCCCCAAATCTAATCATGGAAGTTCCTTAACATAATAAACCGGTATACCAAATTCGGAGCAAATCGAATCATTCTGCATGAAAAACACATTTATCTGAATTAAGGGGGGTGGACTAACCCCGTTTTCTCCCCTTTATCCTTAACCAATGAACTCCCAAAACTGATCAGGGAAGTTTCTTAACATAATAAACCGGTATACCAAATTCGGAGCAAATTGAATCATTCTGCATGAATAACACATTTATCTGAATTAAGGGGGGGGGGGTGGACTAACCCCGTTTTTCCCCCTTTATCCTTATCCAATGATCTCCCAAAACTGATCAGGGAAGTTCCTTAACATAATAAACCTGTATACCAAATTCGGAGCAAATCGAATCATTCTGCATGAAAAACCCATTTATCTGAATTAAGGGGGAGTAGACTAACCCCGTTTTTCCACCTTTATCCTTAACCAATGAACTCCCAAAACTAATCAGGGATGTTCCTTAACATAATAAACCGGTATACCAAATTCGGAGCAAATCGAATGATTCCGCATGAAAAACCCATTTATCTGAATTAAGGGGGTGGACTAACCCCCCTTTCCCCCCTTTATCCTTAACCAATGAACGCCCAAAATTAATCAGGGATGTTCCTTAACATAATAAACCGGTATACCAAATTCGGAGCTAATCGAATGATTCTGCATGAAAAACCCATTTTTCTGAATTAAGGGGGGGGGGGGACTAACCGCATTTTCCCCCCTTTATCCTTAACCAATGAACCCCCAAAACTAATCATGGATGTTCCTTAACATAATAAACCGGTATACCAAATTCGGAGCAAATCGAATGATTCTGCATGAAAAACCCATTTTTCTGAATTAAGGGGGGTGACTAACCCCCCTTTTCCCCCTTTATCCTTAACCAATGAACGCCCAAAATTAATCAGGGATGTTCCTTAACATTATAAACCGGTATACCAAATTCGGAGCAAATCGAATGATTCTGCATGAAAAACCCATTTTTCTGAATTAAGGGGGGGTGGTGGACTAACCCCGTTTTTCCCCCTTTATCCTTAACCAATGAACCCCCAAAACTAATCATGGATGTTCCTTAACATTATAAACCGGTATACAAAATTCGGAGCAAATCGAATGATTCTGCATGAAAAACCCATTTTTCTGAATTAAGGGGGTGACTAACCCCGTTTTTCCCCCTTTATCCTTAACCAATGAACCCCCAAAACTAATCAGGGAAGCGCCTTATCACAATGAACTTAGGAAAAAATTTTGAAGCAAATCGGATGTTTCTATCAAAAGTTATCGCGTTACGTACATACGTACGTACGTACATACATACATACATACATACAGAACGGGCGGGCACATTAGCTCTGAGGCTTTGATAGCCTGTGAGCTAAAAAGCTACCTATTGCAGCCGTTCGGAGGAAAGCGATTTCAAAAAATTTTGGTATATTTTCATCAATCATGACCCACAGACCCCGAAATCACCCTCCGTTCAAAATTGATATATATATATATATATATATATCTGACATATGTCACACTGTAACTCTCGTATTTATGAACCGATTTGGATGTAATTCGGTGTGTACATAGTACATACCAATGTCTCGACCGAGTTCGTTGGCCAGCTTCATCCGCCATTTTGTTTAAAAGTGGCGGTCATTTAAAATTTAAAAAAAAATTAAAATTATAAATGTGGTACCAAAAAATTGAAAATGGAAAAATATTTTTTTCTTATGTATTTGACCTTTATACAAAGACTCCGTAGCAGTTTTTCTTTCGTGTATATCTTAAAAAATGGCTGAGTTATAGCATTTTGAATTTCTAGCGAAGCTGACATTTTGAAACGTCCTGAATTTTGTCACGCGATAAAAGGCGTATTTATGAACCGATTTGGATGTAACTTCGTTTATACATAGTACAGACCAATGTCTCGACCGAGTTCGTTGGCCAGCTTCATCCGCCATTTTGTTTAAAAGTGGCGGCCATTTAAAATTTTAAGAAAAATTTAAATTTGAAATGTGGTACCAAAAAATTGAAAATTGAAAAAATATTTTTTTCTTATGTGTTTGACCTCGATAAAAAGATTCGGGAGCAGTTTTTGTTTCGTCTATATCTTAAAAAATGGCTGAGTTATAGCATTTTGATTTTCCAGTGTGGCTGACATTTTGAAACGCCCTGAATTTTGCCACGTGATAACAGATATATTTTTGAACCGATTTGGATGTACCTTGGAGTGTACATAGTACATACAAATAACTCAACCGAGTTCGTTGGCCAGCTTCATCCGCCATCTTGTTTCAAAATGGCGGCCATTTAAAAAAATTAAAAAAAAATTAAATTTAAAATGAGACACCAAAAAATTGGAAAATGAAAAAGAGTTTTTTCGTATGTGTTTGAGCTTAATACAAAGATTCTGGAACAGGTTTTGTTTCGTCTATATCTAAAAAAATGGCTGAGTTATAGCATTTTAAATTTCTATTGTGGCTGACATTTTAAAACGACCTGATTTTTGTCACACGATAACAGGCGTATTTATGAACCGATTTGAATGTAACTTAGTCTGTATATAGTACATACCAATGTCTCGACCGAGTTCGTTGGCTAGCTTCATTCGCCATCTTGTTTCAAAAGGGTTGCCATTTAAAAAAAAATGTAATTTAAAATTTAAAATGAGGTATTAAAAAATTGGGAAATGAAAAAGATTTTTTTTATGTGTTTGGCCTTGATACAAAGATTCTGGAGCAGTTTTTGTTTCTGAAAATTTGTTCTTTTGTTTATATCTTAAAAAGTGGTTGAATTATAGCACTTTGAATTTCTATCATGGCTAACACTTTGAAACGATCTTGTATTTGTCTCGCGATACCACACGTATTCGCCTATTTCGATGGAAGAAGGCATGTGGATAGTATACATCAATATCTCGACCAAGTTCGCTGGCCAGCTTCATCAGCCATCTTGTTTCAAAATGGCGGCCATTAAATTAAAAAATATATATATTTAAAGTGAGGTGCAAAAAAATTAGAAATTGAAAAAGGTTTCTTTCTTAAGTATTTGACCTTGATATAAGGATTCAGGATCATTTTTTGTTTGTCTTTATCTTAAAAAATGGCTCAGATATAGCAGTTTCAATTTCTAACGTGGGTGACATTTTGAAAAATCTGATTTTTTGCCTGCGACAGCACTCGTATATATCAACCGATTCCGATGTGAGTGAGCATGTGCACAGCAATTACTAAGGTCTCGACCAAGTTCACTGGTTAGCCTCATCCACCATGTTGTCTTAAAATTGCAGGCACTTTAAGAAATCGCCGAATTTGGCAGCCAAATATAAGTTACTTTAAATAAAAGCAGCTTGGATAAAGCTGACTAATTTCGCGAAATTCTCATTCATAATGATTTAGTATTGATAAAAATTAGTATTGAATCTCCTACATTCGGTTTCCACTTGATTGAGCTTCGTGTGTTTGAATAATATAAGTTGGCTTTTTTAAAATAAGGAATATGAAAGCTACCTCTTCCTCCCGGCACTGGCCGGAATGACTTTTTTAATCTATATAGCATCTTATGGTTTATGTAATCCCATGTTACTGTACCGATTATATTTCTCTAAAGGTGCTCACTGGAATAGATGTAAATTACTGTTAATAAAATGTTACTGTTTTGTCACTGGCGGTGTTTGTATTAGGAAGAAAGACTGTCATGGTTTTTTAAATACTGCATTGTAGAAAAGACAAATATTTCTTAATCTCGGAAAATATAATAAGGTACATTTTACGAAATGAGGTCATGCTTTTAATAAAACCATCAGCCTATTTCTTATAGCAACGGTCTAGGGCTGACAAATGGCAGGGTATACTTGACATTTTACGTGTCTTTCACATGTGTGAATAGTTTTAACCACAACCGGCGTCATTTTTGGACCACTGAATCTTTGGACATGTCTTTGTCAAACACAGTAAATAAACTTTCAAATGAAATCAGCATAAATAATTTTTTGAATTTACAATCTTTGCATGGTGTTCGAGATAATTTAATGAACTTTTAGAATTATATTGAAATATATTGTATTTTTAATTATGTTGGTGTTTGTAAGGAAAATATGAAAAAACCCCAGAAATAACCTTAAACGTATAATGTCTGGTCTTATTAAGAGACACTCCATTTTCATCGTATATTATCATTACCAAATCTAATTAAAATTTCTATGTGTAGACATTTGTAGAAAACTATAAAATCTATCAAATCAGTGGTAAAGAGAGTTCAATAGAGGAAAGGCTAAATGGAATCAGCTGTTTCGGCTGTTCAAAACAGCATGCCCGTAAGTAGAGCAGCAATAGAACATTGCATTACAACCAGAACTGTTTATTTTTTCTATTTTAATATAATACCTGCAAAATATATGTTAATTAATGTAAAATCATGTATTTAGATAATTATGGCCTTATATAAATAAAACACACTCCTAATAAAGCCATTTTAAAGAGTTTTTTTGTTTTGAATTCTCCTGGCCACAATTAAACAGCGACAAGTTTATGCATAAGTTAATATTGTAAAAATATGTGTAACTATTACATCCAACAACATTTGAAATGCTAAATCTGATATAACACTGTTTATTGCGATCTCAAAGCTTAACGTGACCTTATTTGGTACAGGTGCCTTATAACCACGAGCGAAAATATACAATGAACTCTTCCGAGTTATCTATAGTTCCAAAAAAGCTTCCTATATCTTTAAAAATCTCAGAAACCAATATAATTTCAAGATTTAAAGAAACAGTTATAAAAACGTTTTTTTTTGTCATTGATTTTCGGAAACGTTTCCTAGTAGTTTTATAGTATATTAATCAGTTTTTTTCAAAATAGTTTCGGGTTCTATTAATTCTCAAGTAAGTACTTTCATGCTCAGAAAACTTGTTTTACAGATTAACATGATAAATTAACAGCCTTAACAATAAGATTAAAATGAATATTATTTTGTTATTCTTTCATGTATAAATTGAATTACGCAGCTGAAAATGTTTAACTGAGAATGATCCACACGCACTGAGAGGAGCTTGCAATGCTTGTGGGGAATGACACGTATTTAATTAGCTTTTGAGTAACCCTTGAGGGAAAAATCAGGACTCTCATTAGCTATATAAAAGAAAAGCGCCATCGTGACGTTGGATGACATCATAAATGCTTGTTGTCCATAGATAGTTTCCTTAAAACCGATATTCCGATTTAAGAACACTGATAAATACATTATAAAAACTATTTGAAAATGTTTTCGGAAATCAATGCCAGAAAAGAAAGATCTGTTACAAATGTCTCTTTAAATCTCGAAAATAAATAGGTCTCTGGGGTTTCTAAAGGGAAAGAATGCTTTTTGGAACCACTGGTACCTCAGAAGAGGAGATCGTGTTTTTTCTTGCGTGGTTATATTAGTCTTTCATAGATTACGAAACATTTGTCTTTTTTTACAGCGTGCTAATTTAAATTTTGCCTAAAACAGAGGTTCCTAAACTGTGCTCCGCGGAGCCCTAGATGCTCTGCCGCGCTTTAGAAAAATAATGAAAATTTGAACAAAAGTAGCGCATTTAAAGAAAGTTTTTTTTTTTTTTTTTTTTCCAAAAATGGGAACAGATTATTTTGTTACAAAAGTATTTATACATTGATAATAACCCTCTTCAAGAAACTGAACTCTTTTAAGTAACTAAATTTTACTTTCTTAAAAAAATTTCCGCTGCAAATATTTATTTTTCACTCTATTTTTACGTTTTCCGATCAAAAAATGCGATAAATGGAGAAACAAACGTGTGTTTACTGTAAGAAAGCCAGAAATAGTATTTTAAATTAAAATTTGGATATTTTAATTTCCCAACTCCTTCTTTCAGTGTGACTAGAGGTGAGTGTTATCCAATGACACCACGTTTCATGCTCAACTACGTTATCATTCCGAAAGAAATCAGTCTGATTTGAAAGATAAACCGCCTGATTTTTTTTTTTTTTATGAAGGGTAAATTAATGTATGCATGCTTCAAAAGAAAATATCACAACACTTGTTAAAACAAATATGAAATGTCCTGGACATAGGTGCAGACTCCACGGGTGCGAAATGCGCAATACCATATACTTCTACAACTCATTTAAATTTTTCCTTTTCTCCTGTTTAATCGCTGCGATTAATTAGAACAAATATAATGTTCTACAATTAGCGATAGAAGTTTACCTTGTTAGACACGGTCACCCCCGTTAAGCCGGCGCTTATGACCCCATGGCGCTTACCTGATATTTTAACGAGACGCTTGAGTTTGTGAAGATCATATAAATGCAAAGACTCAATAAACCTCGTAAAATTGATATTGTAATGAATTTGCTTTATGAAAAAGTTGTTAATTTAGTGTTAATATTTCCCTGTCAAATACATATAAAAATGAACTCTATAACATGTGACGTAAAAGAATACTTAACACCATCTTTAGATGTACAAAATTTGTACTACAAATGAATGAATCTACTGACGTCACTGGATTAACAGTTTTGTTAGTATTTTTCAGTTACATATACGAATATCCTGTTCAGACCAGGGAGGTTAAGAGTCTCAACTGACTTTTTTTAAACGGGCACCCAGACTTTAACTTGACTTTTCTATTATCAAGGTGTTTGAGAACATTAACTTGATTAAAATTAAGCGCCTTTCTAAAGTCAATCTGAAAGACGTTTCACAAAGCTATCAAGGTCATATTTTTTGTAGATCACTACAAACCAACGCACTAAGGTTGATTATGCCCCTCTTGTTAAAAAATAAATTAAAAAACACCAGATAAAACAAGTTGGAAATTGCACGTTAAACATGGCAAATAAGGTGCGTTCGTTCTGTAACTAGTTTTATAAATATTTTTTGTACCGCATATTATACTGAATGCATATTTTAGTGTAGTTCAAAAGTGGTTATCAATTTCATTCTATTCGAAAGACTGTAACATCATTAAAATGCACTTGGAATATTTTTTTCCCATTGGCCGTAATGTAACGGAAAAATTTTGACGGTCCCTGTAATTAAACTATGCATCCAATTTTCATAAAATTTGAAATTTCTTGATAAAATTTTGCAACAATTATATATTTAAAATTTCAGACCATTCGGTTGGGTAGTTTTTGTTCTGTGAAGCACGGACGGACGGACAGACAGACGTACAGAACGACGACCATAGGTGCTACGTATTTATTAGGATGAGCTAAGCGAATCCTCTACTAGGCTACTCAAATTACATTTTGTCGTACACTTTACAAAAACTATTCAGTATTTTGACTTGAAATTAAACATAAAAATAAATTATGACCTGTAGATTTGCACAATGTTTTTTTTTTTTTTTTTTTTTTTTTTTTTTTTTTTTTTTTTTTTTTTTACGGAATAACCTTAACAAAATTATTATTTTAATTAATTTATTTTACATGTTTTTCCATTACGGACGCATTTTTGCAACTAAAAAATGAAACACGTCTATTTTCAGAGAAAAAAATAAATCATGGAGTCAGTAATTGCCGAAACGTCAGTTAAGGCTTACTGTGGAGAGACGAAACGTTTTGGTTTTCGTGTGTTAATCTGTTGCCTGTCTGTATCACGATAAATGCCTCAAAAAGCATCCGATTAGCTTGAAATTAATTGGGAATGTTCTTGAGGTATCCACACTTAGCTGTATAGTTTTTGTTCATTTCGTTCATTTCGTTCATTCGTTCGGAAAATATGGAACATTTAATTTTGCTTCATAATGCTTTTCTATGGCAAGTAAGACGATTTTCAAATTTTCATTTGTTAAAACAAAATGACGCATTTAATTAATTGATTTAAATGTTAATTTATGGATACTAAATTTTCTAAATAAGGATTTTAAATTATTTTTATTATTTTGAATTTTTGTCAATAAATTTGTCAGATTTTTTTAATCACGTGTATATTTTTTAACGAAACTTTATACATGATTTCCAATAATATAAAATATTTTGTTTCATCAATTTACATGTTTGATATGATACACATTTTATTTTTTTCTTTTTCTTTTGTCCGTTGCCTCGCGACTTCATTTCGTAGCCTATAAAGAAATTATTCAAATAATCCCAAGGATGAAATATTAAGAAAAAAATCTGGCTGAGGTAAATGAAAAATTAGTTAATCTTTAGTACTAATACGTAATACGTATGGTCTTAAATCTAGCTTTGCGTCAAATATGAACTTAGTTAATAAATTACGGTTTTAATTTGAATGTAGATACTATTAAAAAGCTATCACAAAACTATTTTAGAGCGCCAAATGCATGCGATTTATGCAATTAATAATGTATACGATATGGAATGATTATCCAGTAGATTTAAAGGTCTCCAAATGTGCTTATTTTGGGTAATTTTAGCATGTTGTTGCTAGCGAGTTTATTAGGATGTAATTAAACTAATGTTTCAACATGCTAAAAGTAATAAAAAGTGCATTTAATTGCATATAAATGCTTTTTAACACTTTTCAACACTTTTCAACATAGATGAATAGTGTTTATGAATTCGGTTTGTCTGTCTGCTACCTGCCGTCGTCGTCTGTCCGTGCTCTAACTTGCGTAAATGTAATCTGAATTACATATAATTAGTATACGTTACTGTTGTTTGCATATTGAGACCGGTATTGAAAATAAAGAGTGTAGCATACATAGCTCAATTACAGGGACACTCTAAAGTATTGCGTTACGTTGTGGTTTATGGGAAAAAATCATTTGCGGTGTATTTCAATATTGGTACACAATTTTAAACGTAATGAAACCTATATACATTATTAAGGTGCACTAGAACATGGTTACCATATTCTTATGTGTACCATATCTTATGTGTATCATTTACGGCACGCGTACAGGGAACTAAAAATATTCATTATATTACGGTCTATGAAGAAAATTATTTTGCGGCGTATTTTAATGATGGTACATTATTTCAAACATAATAAAATTGATAAGGATTTCTGAGATGCATTAAAACAGCCGTCCTGAAGTATAAGGGTGCAAAGCATAAATCATTTTCTACAGGGTGAAACAAAAGAAGTCGGTTATATAATGCAGGTCTACGGGGAAAAATTTTTGCAATGTACTTTAAGTGTGTTGCACCATTTCAAACATTATGAAATTGATATATATTACTGATGTTTACTACAAGAAGCTTGCAATTGAATATGATTTGAAGCGCATTTATCATTCATTTACAGGGTCACATAAAATAATTTGGATACAATAGTGTATCCGAAGTATTGTCTATTAGGGATGATTTCTGAAGAGCGTTTTCGATTATGGTATATGTTTCAAGTTTAATTAATTTTTACTTACTAATTGGTGTAAATAAATTATGTAGACCATATATAGGACTGCACAAAATGATTCGTAAGCGTTACTGTGAATGACTTCAGAGTATATATATATTTTTTAATTTATGTTATGCATTTTCAAGCTCAGCTACATTTAGTACTTAATAACAGACGTTTGTAAAATTTAAATAGAATCATTAAGTTAATATGTGGCGCGCACAAAAATTTTCACGTAATATACAGGAGTGTAGAAAAGAATTCATGTACGTTTCTGTCTATAGGTAGAAAATACTAAAGTTGAATTTTAATCTCCGATATGCTTTTTCTAACTAAACTAAATTTTGGCATACAATGTAGAATAAATGCAAACATATAGATCATATACAGAGATGCACAAAAGTATGTTACGGTGAAGTTTTCATTTAGTATTCAAGAAGTGTTGATAAATGTTTCATAAACTACGCTTGACGCATGATTTTCTTTCTTATTAATAAACTGATCTGAGAATGTAGAAAGATATGCCTTTCAAAATTAAAAAGAATGGGATAAAATAAGGCAGGTGCACAGATGTCCCTTCTTATTAGAGTACCTCATTTAACTAAATCTGTGATCTAATGATTTTTGTTTTTTTTAAGTTCATTTTTTTAATGCTGCAATATTCTTTTTTATCAATATTGATCTTGATAAAGTCGGTGATTTTGCGTATATAAATTGTACATCAGTTTATTAACTCTTTAATCATCCTGCCCAATACTTTCACGGTCAAAATGCCCGTGAATGCATCGGACGTGACGATTAAGGCTAATGTCAGACGAACGTTTATTTGCAAGTTTTTTGTTTGAACATGAAAAAGAAACCCCTGTTAGCTAAGGTGTTTCTTTTTCATGTTGAAACAAAAAGCGTGCAAATAGACGTTCGTCTGACATTAACCTAAGAGTTAAAAGGTATTTATATGCCTTTAAATATACTTTTTTTCACTTTTATCATGCTATAATTTTAGTTTAATGATAATAAGTTATTTTTCTTATGTAATTTTACAGAATCTATTTAGATAAGATCTTACATCTATGACCATGAAAAAGTTTTCTTGATTCAAAAATTTTTAAAATATTAGACTTTTAAATTCGATAATATAGATTCAGTTTAATTAAATATTCCTATTTGGATATTAAGATAACATAAAATCCTTGTTCAAACTTTTGCTTATCCTAAAATAATCACAATGTAAAACGAAATCCGAGCTATACTATAACCATTCGCACAATCATTAGGAAATTACTTATTTAAATTTAATGAGAAAATGAGGGTAAACGTACTTCTTCATCTAAAAAAATACCAGACTAAGCCGTTCGTCCTCATTTCAGAATGTCACTATCACACTGTGTATAATTTATCGCTACTAATATCCGAAAGCTTCCAAGAATTTTATATTCTTATAAATATTTTTTTGTAATTAAAAGAATAATAATAAAATGCGGATTGAAGGATGTTAAATTTTATGTAAAGCGAGATTAAAACACAATGACTTGCAGAGCTGACGTTGAGGTTCCTGATCTACAAATTTACTATTTATAGACAGAATCATGATTCATTAAATAAAAAAAAATATATTTTCATTATTCCGCCAAACTATCTCAAAAACTGTTTTTTAAATTTAATTAAGGAAATAAATATTTTTGGACTTGATAGAAATAAAATATGATCTGTAGATTCTGACAATATTATTGTTTTATGGAATGATTTAACAAAAAACATTTTTTATTATTTTGTTCAGTATATTTTTCCATTATACGGATTTATTTTTGTAAACGATAACGAAACCTGCGTATTTCTCAAAGTAAATAAAAATCATCGAGTCACTAAAAATAACTAGTCATAATAAGTCATAAATGATTAACTACATAAAATATTATCGTTGCATCAAAATTTCTCATTTTTTAATTATTTAAATAAGCAAAGGAACCTATATATCTGCATTTTGCGAAGTTCGAAATATTTTAAATATTGAAAATAACTGCAGAATTTATACTTCAAACTGTAAAACAACATTCAACTTTCTTATAACAAAAGTGTATGTTATTTAAGAGGATAATATACATTTTAATAGAATACTTTATTAAGATTGGTTGGAAATGGTGCATATTTTGGTACTCATTCCTTTTAAATAATTAATAGTTTCACGATTTCTTTTATGATATTTTTAAAATACCTTTTTTTATGAAAATTATAGCATGTTTTTAATGAATTCAAATTTGCGAAACTTCAATTATTTACATTCAATTATAAAAGTATATTTCAGGTTAAGAATTCAAATATACAATTTATTCTTATTATGTGAAATCATTTATGCAGACGATACTTACGCATTTTAAAAGAATTATATTATGATTTTTTTGTAAAGTAGCAACAAAAGAATTGTGAGCAAATAAAATTAATTGTTAAATTCGTCATATAAATTGTTAATCGAATTCGGAGGTTAAATAAATAATATAATAAGTTAATAATTCTTAGTATCAACGAGATCAGATTTCAAATGTTTTTCCAGAAAATATGATTTTGAAGAAGTAACTTTCTTCAAGCTCTCTTCGAATATATTATTCTAAGATTGCTATCAAAGATTATTTGATGTGAAATACAAAGATTTGAAACACACCTATTTCAAACTATTTGAGAAAACAACAGAGGCTAGTGGAAGATGTAAAAACATCTTTGAACGAAATTTTAGCTGAAAATCTAAAAATATTTTGTAAAATTTTGCTTCGAAAATATTTTTTTTATTTTATTTATACCAGTCTTATATCGTAAATAAAAAATTCCGAGGAAATTCTCAGTTATTTGGCTTATTTTACATTTCTAAAATTAAAAAGCGACAAAACATAAAATAACGTTTTTGCTTAATAAAGATGCAAAAATAATATAAAAAAAATATTGTTACTTTCAAATATTTATCTTATCAAGTAATGCTTCGCGAATCCAAACAAAGCATGGCTTTTGCTAGTATAATTACAAACGCACTTAAAAAGCATACAAATAAATATTCAGGAGCCTCCTACAGCTTTGAAAAACTTTTAAACAACATTTTTCAACTGCTGAATAGAAAAGTCTTCGGAAGACTCTAAATGCGTTCAGCGTTATAAAAAAAACCACCCAGCTTAAACTCAGTGAAACACGGATGTCCTCGTTGATTTGACATCTCATAGAGCAAGTTACACTAAATATACCAACAACAAACGATTATTTGGTGGTACCAAATGAAAATATTTCTATTTCAACCAGAAATTTTATAAAATAAATAAATTTAAATCAAACAGGAATAAATTAAATAAAAGAGTTTAGTAGTTTTAAATAAAAATTATTAGTCTGAAATATTTTTATAAAACTTGAGTAAAATTCCTGGTATATGTAGTAGTATTAAAGGTCTTACTTTAAAAAGAAATCAAAATACAGAAATCTTTTAAATGCAGAACAAACATTCGTCTGCAATTACTATCAACTGAACCTGAATTCAGACATTCGTGCAAAACAATCCAATCACTTTAAGCGTTTACGCGTTATTGTTCGTCACTCTAATAATGTAAAATTTATTGTAAAGCAAATCTTACGATTTCTTGAGTTTTGGAGGTATTTTAACTGTAGGTTTGTAAACTTTTGACAATTCCATCTGTAACGATGATAATTGAAAATAAATTCAGTATTACAGTAACAGTTTCAAAATATAATTTTATTTCTGGACAATGCACAATTGTTTAGATTACTATTCATTTTTTCTTCCTAAGCTCAATAGCAATGTACCTAAAAACATTACCTTGCAACATAGGATACGGTAGGCTGCAGGGGCTCCGCCATAGAAATTCATTCTGAAAAGGGCTTCCATCGTCAAAAAGTTTGGGAACCACTGGTCTAAAATAACGGTTAATACATATTACTGAATAGGAATTTAGAACTCTACCGACTATCAAGCAATAAAATTTTCAGAAAATTAAAAGCTAGTTACTTTGAGAATTAACAGTTATTTAATTAGCAATGCGGAAACACATTAATTTCAAGTTCGTTTCAGCGAAGGAAAATGTTACTAGCATCCATACAGATATCTTTATTTTGCAGACAATAAATCTTTTGGATTTAAAGGGCTTTTTGTTCACACAATGGTTAATAGTAAAGTTTAATTTTTTTAAAATGCCGAATATAAAAGTGTTTTTTAAAAGAATACAAAATTTATATATGCAAAACATAAACAAATGTATAAATTTTAAATCTTTTTAGGAAGAAAACAGAACAGAAATAAAGAAAATCCCTGCCGGCCCGGCCTACAGGCAGAGGTAGATTTCGAAGTCAAATATACTAATTTCACAAACAAAAAATAAATCATGATTATAGATAAATCCACTTTAACAATTTTATCTGGCCGCTCTTGACGAGGTTTTATTTCATTTTCATATAATAGCTGGTTTTATCAGAATCATGTTAGGGCGGTATTCAAAAAAATACTTTTCCATGCTCAACAACTCGAAATTTTCTGGCATAATTCCAGATTCATTTTTAATTTAAAAAAAAATATGAAACTTGCTGACGTCATTTTTGAAGAGATTTATAAGCGACCTGTGTTTTTATTTTTTGTTCAATTAATTAAAACTTGATATATAAACAATTATTTTCTAAGAAGGACAATATTTTTCGTTTCTAACACAATCGCTTCGGGAAATTCCGTTCAAAATGCCCACTTTGACATCATTTTTTGAAATATATTCTGCCTCTATCTAAAAATCGATTATTACGGTACATTATATAGTTTCTGAATAAGCGAATCTACCAATTAAATGCGTTCGAGAGCAAAAATGAATTTAAAAACCAGTCAGAAAATAAGCAGTTTGGATTTAAGCGCATCCTTAATACAATGATTTTTCCAACACAATCCGCTTCGGTAAATTCGGTTCAAAATGTCCTTTTTAACAGCATTTAAAAAAATACATTCTGCCCCTATCAGAAAATCGACCATTACGGTACATTATATAGTTTCTGAGTAAGAAAACGTACCAATTGGAAGCCTTTGAGAGCAAAAATGAATTGTAAAATGAGTCAGAAAATAAGCAGTTTGGATTTGAATACACCCTTACTAAGATGATTTTTTACTTCAACCGGTATGTATTTTTAATTTGTTTTTGCTCTAAGAATTGGTCCTATCCAAAACTTGTCTATATAGATGTTGTAGACAATATTAAGAAGATATATGATAAATTCATGGGGATTTTATATCTTTTGAATTGACGGAGTTATGGATTTTTTTCTTCTTCAAACCCCCTTTTTGTTTTCGTTTTTAATTTTTTTTGCGGTACGAATTGGTCCTATCAAAAACTTGTGAATATAAAAGTTGTAGATAATGTTAAGGAGATTCATGATAAAATTAATTGGATTTGATATCTTGAGAATTGACGAAGTTATGGATTTTTTTCTTTTTCAAACGCCCTTTTTGTTTTCGTTTTTAATTTTTTTTTGCGGTACGAATTGCTCCTATCAAAAACTTGTGAATATAAAAGTTTTAGATAATGTTAAGGAGATTTATAATAAAATTAATTGAATTCGATATCTTGAGAATTGACGAAGTTATGAATTTTTTTCTCCCAAAAACCCTATTTTTTGCGCCCCTTGAGCCCATTTTTAACTTTATCAAAAATCTGTGATACATAAATTTTTGGCCCTATTTTTAGAAGTAATAAAAACTTTAAACTGATTTGATATGTACAAAAATTAAGAAGTTATGGGGGGTTTTCTGTTTTCACAAAACCCCTCCCTGTTTCCCTCCCCTTGGTCCGATTTTGCCCATTAACGAACTTGACCGAGATTTTATGCCCATTGATTTTATCTATCAGTTTGGAAGAGATTGGTGCAGAATTACGAAAGTTATCGTGTCCAGAAGAAAGTGATATATATATATATATATATAGATAGATAGATAGATAGATAGATAGATAGATAGAGTTTTTTACTGAGGGTGGTTTTGGGTTCTAGGGATCATGATCGGTGTAGATCTGCAAAAATTTTCCAGAAATTCCAACATAGGAACGATCCCAATAGGTAGTATTTCATACGAAATCTACCTAAAAGCTAATATACTTATACAACGTCTGCAATAGCAAAATATATAATCCTTCGTAATAATTTATTATTAGTTAATAAGAAGATTTGAAAATAAGTAACTTAAATAGGTCGCATTGAATTATCATTGAAGCAGTTTAAGACTTTTCTCATTCATATAAAGTTATCTTATCGCTCTCTATTTTTTACGCATGTAAAGTAATTTCTCTGTAACCTATATTCTGAATTTACGCAAATAATAGTTCTTCTTTATCTCATTTAACCCCCGCATCAATAAATTTAAGAAAAAATACCAACTGTACATTTAGACTGTACACAGGCCGCTTTCTTCAGAACTAGAGAGTAAAAACAGTAATAATAAAATAAAATATAATTTTACAAGTAACTCTGATTATGACTGATAGTTCTACTTGTGGATTTATCTCTTATACTATACATTCTTCTTCTAGATATCTAATGTTAAGAAGATCTTAACAATGTCTTAAAGTAAATATAGTGAAACACTATTTTGTTATAAAATCAATTGTTACATACATACATGTGTCATTATTTTTCAAAAACCTCATGCATGTATGTTTTTGCCTCACTAAAAGAAAGATATCTCTTTTCCCTTGATCCTCAAGATCAATAAGGAAAGATAAACGAATCCTTGGCATTGCCTTCGAGACAGAGTTTCAGGTTTTGGTTAAAGCTACTTCATTATATCGATTTTAGGAACTAAAATAGGGAAAATATGATATCCTGATTATGTCCAAAGCTTTGCTTCAAATAAACAGAAGGGATAAAGAAAAATTCAAGAATGAAAACCTCTATTATCGTTGGCAAACACAGCTAAAATGATGCAAGACTTTAAGATAGACATATCTCTTATTTTAAGGCAATATCCGGAGACTTCAAATAACTTTATATCAAAATGATATGTTCTGCTTTTTTATGTAACTTATTTTGTAGTTTCTGACTAATGAACTGAATAAATATATCAAACAGAAAACGAGACACTCCAAATTAAATAATTTTATCTGCTCAAAACTTTCACCAAAAATCAATCCTCGAATATAACGTAATTTAAAACCTTCTAAAAAATAACAATAACATTGTGAGTCAATTATTTCAATTTTTTAAAGTCTTGTGCGATTATAATAAAATGTACAATAAGTTTAACGTTAACAAATAAATGTATACTTATTTAATCCTTTTTAAAAATAAATATTGGGACACTTGTTACACGGCACAGAGTTTTCAATCAAAGCATTATTTTTTGGAAAGATTCACATAAAATATTTTTAAATAAATATCACAGTCTTTCAGTTTCTAAGTTCTTTACTATCTCTCAATATTTTTAGAAGTATAATAATGTTACTAATAATAACGTTTTGTGCATTGCTATAAATTGCTTCAGGAAATGTAATTTACTTTTTACCGTTATATTTTAATTGTGAAAGCTTTCTTTGATAAATATATGTCTGGGTTTATTTATTTATTTCGCTTTAAAAGATTTTATAAAATTTTATTAAAGTTTCCAAACATATTTACATAACCAATGATATGCTTGAAAACAAATGCAAATATTTGGAAAGTATTCTAATAAGTAGATTTTTGTTCCTAGTATAACAATTTAGTGGCAAGAAATTTCGTATAATACTTTAAATGTTACTGACCTATTAACGTCGAAAGTGGGATTAATTTAAATATACCATTAAATTAAAAATGTGAAAAAAGTATGTAAAAGTATTTTTGATTAATAATTTTGCTGTAATTTAAGAATTATATTTAACCAAATTCATCCAAACGGTAGTCCACGAATAACAAAAATGAACAGATCTATTTTCAGTCGAGATAAAGCACATGACATGCTCTTTTCGCGCACCTTCATTGGTGCATTCGAGCATCACGTAACTAAAAAGAAGAATCGGACCCACTGCGTTAGCCTGTCTTTTTCGTTAGCCTCAGAGTTGGATCATCTTTACACGATGATTAGTACAAAGCTGCGCGCCGATTTTTTTGTGTCCATTTCCGTGTACAGATAATCAACTCCGTGTGACGTTATGGACTGGCCTTACATGTTGTTGGTCACAGTTTAGGAACAGCTTCAAATGACTTCATCTATATCTACTCCGAGGCAAACGAAAAAGACAGGCTACCGCGGTGCTACAGCGCTTAGAATATATAGTGTGGAAATCGGCTATCCCAGTAATACTTAAAAAAGTGCTAAAATATTGGATCTCTTAAATTTCAAATGATGCTGAAATCGAATGAGTCGATCACAGCGATATCTGCAGGATATTTCCTAAAACTTCATGACGATTTGGTTACAGTACAGCGCCTAGAAAATACAGTGTGGAAAACGGCTACAAAATAGTGCTAAAAAATTTAATCCCATAAATGTACAATGATGCTGAATAAAAAGATGTCGATCGTAGCGCCATCGTAGTGATTTAAAAAAAGATAGTCATTCTAAAAGAGACTCTTTAACCTATTCCATGTCATTCCTTAACTAAATTAGCTTATAGCAGACCAAAATATCTTATATTTATAGTCTCCGATATTTAAAATTCTATAATTTTTGAAAACACTGTGTTTAGATTGAAAAGACTTACGAGATGGCGCTCGTATCAGCATATTGCCGCTGAGCATTGTTGGTGATTTATGGGATACAAGGTTTTAGCACTTTTTAAAGCATTATAGGAGTAGCCGTTTTCCACACTGTATCTTCTAGGCGCTGTAGTTACAGCGTCTAGAATACCTAGTGTGGAAATATGTTATTAAACAACGCTAAAAATTTGTATCCCATAAATGATCGACGATACTGCTAAAATCCCAAGTGTCGATCGCAGCGAAATCTGCAGGATTTTCGTATTACATTGTATAGACTAACAATATCTTGCAGTTATAGAAAATATCCTGCAGATCTCGCTGCGATCTGTATATTTCAGCAGCATCGTTGCACATTTAAGGGATACAATATTTTAGCACTTTCTTAAGTATTACAGGGATAGCCAATTTCCACACTATATATTCTAGGCGCGATAATTTGGTCAAGACGCTGTTGAATTTTTTTTTTTTTTTTACATTTTATTAACATACATCTGACCTGCGTGCTTGGCGTCAAGCCCGCTGTAATAATACGATGTTTATTTTGAAATTTGAAAGTATATCACAGATGTCGCTGCGATCAGCTCCCTGGATTTCAGCGTCAGTGCACATTTAAGGGATACAACTTTCTAGCGCTGCTTGGATAGCAAATTTCCACATTATGTATTCTAGACGCTATAGCGGTGCATTACACGTGTCTCTTTCTTATTTAAAAATATCCTGCAGATATCGCTGCAAATGGCTGTTTGGAATTCACTATTTCCGCGCTTTTTTAAGTATTGCTGGGCTAGTCGATTGCTACAACATATAATCTAGGCCTATAACGGAGCTATAGTGTCTAGAAGATATAGTTTAAAAATCGGCTTATTAAAAAGGTGCTAAAAAATTGTATCCTATAAATGTTGAACGAGGCTGAACGATGAATGTCGATCACAGCGACATATGGTAATTCCAACGTAACTATTTCAAAAGACATCAATTGAGAAAAAGTTTCATTCAGAGAAGATCTAGAAAATGTTGCTGCTATTGACATTTGTCATTCAGTATTTTTCAATATTTATGGGATTCAGTTTTTAGCAATTTTTAAAGTATTACTGGAATAGCCGGTTTCCACACCATGACCGTGATCTAGGTAGATTTTTCTCTGTTATCGCAACGAGATTGACCTATCAGATGCCAGAATTTTTGCAAACTTTTCACTGTTTGCAAAAATATACCTGGATCCCGGCCTATATTTCTAGACGTTATAGCTGAGCTCAGGAATAGTACAGAAAGCAAACTCCGTATTTTGATACATTAAGGCCGGGATCCAATTAGGAACAAGTGTGTCGCTATAACGAAGTAGCGACATATGGCCAATAAATGTTTATTGGTAGAAGTGATAAAAACAAATCGTTAAAGGTCTTTGCGAGCGTGTCATTATCGTCAGGATAATGCATATTGAATTATTTCCTTAGTCTGATAAAGCTCGTCCATGCGCGTATCGTCTAATGGAGGATATTCCAAATATGGGTTAAAGGCTGAAAAAGTCCCGTGGTACCGGCAATTTACCTAAAGAACTTCTAACTGATGAGAAGGGAAACATGAAACTACTACTGCTTTCTCCCGTGAACTGTTTCATTGGCTAGCGGGGATTTACATTACGTCGACGGAGCCTTCCCTTCTTTACGTTAGACGTTTTTGCCTTGAACACGTGATCATAACGTAGATAGAATATCCTCTATTCAAGAAAGTGGATTGCCGTACTATAGCGACTAGTATATATAATGTGGAAATTGGCTATCCCTGTAATATTAGATGTATATGATTTGTTTACCAATTTGAATAATTGTGTTAAAATTAATCTAGTATCCCTGTAATACTTAAAAAAGTGCTAAAATATTGTATCCCTTAAATGTGCAACGATGCTGCTGAAATATACAGATCACAGCGACATCTTCAGGATATATATTCTCAAACTGCAAGATATTGCTAGTCTATACAATGTAATACTAAATCCCGCAGATGTCGCTGTGATCGATACTTGGGATTTTAGAAGTATCGTCGCACATTTAAGGAATACAAATTTTTAGCGTTGTTTGGATAGCATATTTCCACACAAGGTATTCTAGACGCTGTAGCCGTACTTTCGGCAAAAACTTGAAATGAGCATGCCTCCTGTGCATATGTCACCACTCTTATGTATAAAGGTTAATCTCCCTGTTATGGTGTTGATTCTGAGCGCTCTTTGTTAAATTTCTATATTTGAGTTTTACAGAAAGCAATACAGAAAAGTACTGTTACTATGGAAACAATAACTTCTGAAATATCGAAATGTATAGCAAAGGAGTTCAGAATCAGTGCCTTAAATAGTTTCGAATATGTATTGTTGTTATGACAACCAATACCCTTCCTGGATTTAGAAATGCAAAATTGTGTTCAACATAATGGAGGATATTCCATCTACATTTTGATCACGTAGTCAAGGTAAAAACTTCTATCGTAAAGAAGGGAAGGCTCCGTAGACGTGTAATGTAAATCCCCGCTAGCCAATGAAACCGCTCAGGAGGCAAAGTAGTAGCATCTTCCCTTCTTATCAGTTAGAAGTTCCTTGGGTAAATTACCGGTATCACGTGACTTTTTTCAGACTCTAACACATATTTGCAATATCTTCCATTGGGCGCAATTTAGATAGAATTTGGCTGTCAGAGACACGAGATTCATCAATCAGAAGCCTGTATTTTTGTGAACGTTTCGCTGTTTGCAGAACTGCAGGCTATTGATTAGTGAATCTCGTTTCACTAACAGCGAAAAATCTATCTGGATCCTAGCCTACATTTCTACAAACATTGCACTTCATCCATAGCACTAAAAAAATGACTCAAAACTTTCATGACATAGGCCGGAATCCAGAAACAGCAGATATTCTCAAACATGCAGGCTTCTGATTGGTCAAACTCATTTCGCTAACAGCGAAAAATCTATCTGAATCTCAGCCATAGTTTTCTTCGATGAAATCAATGCAAAAGGATAATATAAAAGAAAAGTATAACATTTCTAAAATATTTTGGCGGGTTTATCACTATTTGGCATAATTTGAAAACTTTCGAATTAATTAACAGTTTTTCGCTAATTATGAATAGAAAATTTATGTTTTTAAAGCTGAATTTTATAAAAGCACGTAGATTGAGTAAATATCTGTCCAAAAATTCAATCCGTACTTTTTTCTGTCCATTATTTAAGTCTCTACCTCGGTTGAAACATAAGGTGAGACGAACAAAATAAATCTGTCATTTTCAGTATCTAGACGTTATTTAAAAAAATCTATATCTCTGTTTATAATTAATTTATGAGGATGCATTTGATCTCAAATTGAAGAACTTCTTGATTAGGCCCTTCTGGTTTTGGTTTTATTTTTCTGCGATGATTGGTTCTTTTGATATGGGAAATTTTACGCTGGCATGTTTGGTCGATTTAACATGGAGAAGTTGTCTTCAGTATAATAAGCAGTTACGGTGTCTTGCCGTTATTCTTGGCGTTTGTTTGTTTGGCGGGGTTAGCATTTTTTTCAGCTTGGCTTGGCAGAACGACCGTCCTGCTTGATAAAAAAGTAATGTGTCAAGTAACTATAATAGACCAACTGTTTTGATAAATAAAAAACAAACCAATGTATCATACTCACATGCAACTAAAGTAACAGGTGAAGGGTTTCAACCAATCGTCTGATATTGTATTTGTTTGTGAGTGTGAAATATGAAGTAGTGTTTCATTTGTCAGAGTAGGCAGTCTCATTATAAGTAGTACATAGCCGATTACTGGTATAGGTACAGTCGTGGAAAAAAAAGTAAACACCCCTTACTAACTCCTCAACAAATTATCGTAGACGAAAGTTACTGGTACCGAACGATTGAAAATAAAGTCTACTTCTAAATGACGCATATAAAATTTGCTTAGGGGGCCATCTACATATTAAAACGAATCGTAACTTCATTTTTTTCAATAGCAATACCCAATTTTAACGAGATATTTCAAATCTTTGGTTCAAACTATGTCTAGACACCAAATTTCAAGTAATTTGAATGATAAGTTTTTGAATTATAAATATTCAAAATTGGGTGCTTCTAATGTTAAATTACATCTTCATATTTTTATTTATAACTTCTGAAATTATGGTCCTAATGTTTTAATTTTTTGTGTAGCAATAATACTAATATACCCAAATATAAATACGTTGAATTTGCAATTTTTATATTTTTCTGATATGAATTATGAATTATGAAATTACTATTCAAAAGTATTATGAATTGCAACCTATAATTTTTTTGATGGATTCTGATTTATTCAGTCCTGTATTATGGAAATCCAAAATTTAACATTTTTCTTCCAAGTGGTTTTCAAATTATGCTTAAAAGACGGCAAAATGATGGTTTAAGGGGCCGTCTATGATAGAAGTGTCTAAATATTTTGAAATTTCTTATGCTATCCTGTAATCTAACAGGTTTAATTGAGTGCTTAAGGTGCCTTGATCAAGAAGGGAGATCTCTCGGTTAACAATCGAGTACCGAACTTCAATTTGGATACAGCCCTTAAAATACGCTTGTTTTAAAATAATTAATTTCTCGGAAACTTGTGGTACGAATTGCATAAAAATTTGTTTTTAGGCTAATTGAAGGGTGTAGAGTTCATATATGCTGTCAGAATAGTATACTGCTATTGAAAAAAAACAAAGTTATGGTTCGTTTTAATACGTAGATGGCACCCTAAGCAAATGTTATATACAACATTTAAAAGTAGACTTTATTTCCATTCGTTCGGTACCAGTAACTTTCTTCTACGATAATTTGTTGAGGAGTTAGTAGGGGATGTTTACTTTATTTTTTCCACGACTGTACCTTATATGAAGATATAATGCAATCAATTCATAAAAATCCGTTTTCTTTTTTTGATACTAAAGTTGTTACAAAAGGGGTTGTAATATTGACTCCTGCTAGTAATTTTAATCTATAGAGTTTCTCAAAAGCGAATAGATGCGTATGTGTCGAACTACATCTCAAAAATCATAAACGCGATAAAACACGTAAGCTGTCCATTTATACTAGATATTAAATCAAGTGAAGTATACGTGTTTTCCTGATAAATTTAGCTAGGTTAGTTCTTTTGTTTCTTTTATATTATTCTGTCACTCTATCTGCATTTTTAAATTCTGAATCTTTGACTGGATGTCTCAGTCTTTTAAATTTTCAACTGTTGTGTAATATCTTTCTTATACAGGGTGTCCACTCTGAATCGTGTCCATGGCTAATTCCTAAACCGTTAGTCATAGACATATAGTCCCATACATAATTACAAAATTGTTTTACAGGAGGTAAAGAAATATTTTAAAAGCGATTTGAGTCAATAAAACATTTATAAAAAATTAAAAAGTGTGAATTTTTATATGGTCCAACAGTCCTATAAGTTATATATAGTAAAATTTTCCTGTTACACTGACAAGTAATACAAAAAAATTCCGGTTATTCTACGATTAAAATTGACAGAGTAATAGCTGTTTAAAGTTGGAGCATATTTTTAGCAGCAAATTAAGTGTCATTCACAAATTTAGTAGAAATACAATTTCGTCAGTTATTTAAAAAAATGGTTGAGAGTGAAATTAACATTGCAATATAAATTTGAAATATTTAATCATTCTGTCATATTAATGCAAAATATACAATTTATAATAAACATATAAGAAAAAAAAAGCAGAATTTTTTTTAAATAAAATGATGAAAATGAACAGCTTTAATTCTTTGCAAAATTATACATATTTTAAAATGTCACTAGATTACACTAGCCTCTAAAAGTTGGGGTATGTCATGCTTTTTAGCTTTTGATAATTGATTATTTTGCATTCTGTACCGCTGAGTCCAAAATGGACCTTCATTTTTTTACCAGCACGTAAAGATATTTTGTAAATCGCAAATTTTAAAGTTAAAGAAAGAAGAAATAGCGAAAATTTGATACTATAAAATATATGTGCTTGTTGTGTTTTAACTTTTGATAATTGATTTTTATGTATTCTTGACCGCTGAATCCACCGTTTTTTTAACCGTCACGTCACGAATTTTCTCAAATTGTAAATTTCAAAGTTAAAAAGTTAAAAATTAAAACGGAACCTCCTCTCCCACCTCGTCGGACCGCTAATCTGCTTAGTTCTAAGAATCCCAGTATAAGCCAAACATATGAATAAATTATTGAATAAAATAAAATAAAATAAAATAAAAAAGTTTACATCTGTGTTATACTATCAGATTTTCGCTATATTTTAACTTTTATATTTACGATTTGCAAATAAAATTCAAACGTAATGGTTAAAAATGAGGGTCAATTTCAGATTCAGTGCTAAAAAGTACATAAATATCAATTATCAAAAGTTAAAAAACACAGCCGTCTCCTCTATTTTATAGTATCCAATTTTTGTCATTTTTTAACTTTGAAATTTATGATTTGCGAAAAATCCTGACATGTTTGTTAAAAATTAAGGTAATTTTCGGATTCGAGTTCTAAAAAATACACAAAAGTCAAAAAACAAAAACATCCCAGTCTTGTGTTGCATAATCTAAATCTTCTTCTTAAACTTCTTGTCGGTAATATATCCGAAATTTTTGTGTTATCCTGTAAAATAAATATAAATGGAAACCACCGAAAATCATAATAACATTACATTGTCATCGAATTTTTGTTAAAAGAAATCATGAAAAGAAACAGTCTTAAATCCTTACAAAATAAAACATATGTTGAAATACAATTATTTTAGCCAATCTGAAACTTAATAAAAATTAAATCAATCGTAATACTTGTACGATTTTTTTCAAAGCGGAGATACACATGCAATAAGGTATTCGAATACTTTAAAACCTTGATATATGACCGCTCAAGGCATGGCCGAACTCATTTGTGTTCAGATTCAGAAAAGAGGTATAAATCATAGATTTTTAAAGTTTCATTACTCGGTCAAGTTTAACACTTTGCACTCGAGGGCTCCGCTGCGAAGACATAATCTTTCTTTGCAAAATTTGTTTTACGCACCAGTAATAAAGAGAAATAAAATGTACCTTATTTAATCAGAGCATTTTTGAAATTATGTACTTGAACGAAACTTCTTTTAAAAAAGTGGTGCCGATCGAACAAAGTTTGCGTAAGAGACGCACAGTGGAGTATTTGACCCGAAATCCTGGTCAAAAATATTTTTTGATGTAAATATAGTCCGATTGGCTTGAAATTCTTAGATGTTATTGGGTAACACTATGGTATGTTTCGTATTGTATATGAAGTCTATAGCTTTTACGGTTCATTTACAGAGACACCCAAAAGTATTCTCTTACATTATGGTGTATGGGGAAAAATCCTTTGCTCTGTATTTTAATGATATCACACTTTTAAACGTGCCGAAATTTATATACATCACTAAGGTGTACTAAGGCACTTATTGTAGAATATGGTGTGCATAGAATATATCGTTCATTTACAGGGACACACAAAAGAATATGGCTGAAGAATAAATTTAACTATTGAAGTCTATGACCAATAATTACTGGAAGTGCGTTTTTAGTTGGGATAGGCGTTTTAAAATAGATTTTTAAAAAACAAATATTACTTGGTGTGGATACATTCTATAGATCATATACAGGGTTGCACAAAAGTTCTCATGTACATTTCCGCTTATTCACGGAAATGGCTGAATGAACATTTTTAACTGTGCTATACGTTTCACTGAACTAAATTTTAGCATACTATGAAGTATACATACAAATCCATAACTTAGTTTAATACTTTATATCTTAAAAGCTGACGAAGTGTAAGTAAGATTTTAACACTTCACATAATAATAAATATACATTAAGAAAAAAAAGAGTCATCATTTAAGAAGAGCACAAAGAAAAAAGAAGTTAAAATATTAATTTACTAAGTAGATATTTTAAAAATACGAATAAATCACATGTCCATTGACTTAACATTACCGAAGGGAGTTTGAAGGTTGAGCGACTTGTAACCATAACTATTTACTGTTTTTAAGAGGAAAGTAATTGTTGATAGGTTTGTCTTATTCACTATTAATGTTTAATTAAATGTATTTAATTTTACTATATATAAAACTTATTATTTACATTTAATAATGGTTATTACATTTAAAATACATTTAATAATAATTATTGCATTTAATTTATAATAGTGTTATATTTAATAGTAGGTTCAGTAATGTGGGGTCTATATAGTATAGATTGCCAGTTTTTGAATGTATTTAATATATTACCAGTTTCAAAATGATTCTTCAGAACTCTTCTTCATCTTCTATATCACTCTCTTCTTAGCTTTTATCGGGACTATCATCAGACCTTGCTAGTAGAAGAAGTTGTAGGGTCTCGCTACTGTATGGCCTTCTCTTTTTAGTTGATAAACTGAGTTATTAGAAAATATGAAGTTGCTTATTTTTACGTACATTATAAAAGGAAAATTTTAATTAAATTTTCTTGGTGACGTTTGTCAGTTTTGGAATTAAAATTAGGTGTCCCTTTTTAAGGACACCGCCCTGGAAAGGGTTAATTCCCTTCTTTCTCTCCTTATGTTACACACATGAGCCCCAAGAACGAATTAGGGAACCCTTTTTCAATAAATAAGTATATACAATTTGAAGGGGATCGGATATTTCTATCAAAAGATATCGAGTTGCGTGCGTATGTACGTACCTACATACGTACATATGTACGTACATCCATGCATACAGACAGAATATGTAGCTGAAAAAGCTCTCCGGTAATATCCTATGCGCTAAAAACCTGCAATACGACAGTAAATATATAGTTCTTATTTCTTTAATTCAGTGGCCACAAAACAGAGCATTTAAATAGTCATCTCGAAATTTTTTTTTATAAAAAATGGCAACAATATGCGGAAGATTTTTTTGCAGAAATTGACACTCAAGACTATAACTAATACGATTATATTTCCAACATGGCGGGGCAAAGCGCTACACATATTTAAAAAGCTTTCGATATGTATAAATTAGAGCCAAAAACGCTTTAAAAATGTCACTTTTACACATTTAATGTTTTTTTTTATTACATTAAAAACGAAACTATTTAAATTAACACATAGTTTAACACTAAGCTCTGACCTTTGTTAAACACGTAAGCCCTGTTTAGTTTCAATTCAACAATTCATAGAGCCACAAAAAATTATACTTAAAGATAACAACAATGCCAAAAAACAACAAAAAACCACGTCTTCTCAGAAAGAAACTTCCTCTTCAGCTGAGGCCAGGAGCCACCGGATATAACCCAGGTTCCTAAAACAGACATATATCGATGCACCAATTAGTTTGCTATTAAAAAATATGATTTTTACAATTCTTGACGAAATTTTAATTTTTGCATTTTTGGCCAGGTTTTTGGGTCAAATACTCCACTGTGAGACGCCGAGCGCAAAGTATTAATGTTACATGATCGGGAATTTAATTGTCTTACTTGTCAGTGTAATACGAAAATTTTACTAAATATAATTTATAGGACCGGGGGACCGTATAAAATTTTTAATTTTGTATTTTTATTTAAGAACTATCTTTATTGACCCAAATCGCTTTTAAAATATTTCTTTAGCTCATTTAAAATATTTTTGTAATTGGAACTATATGTCTATGACTAACCGTTTTGAAATTAGCAATTGGACACCGTTGAGAGTGGACACCCTGTATAGTTGAGTGATAAACAGTTTTTTTAGATGGAATTGCTTGTAGAAATGTGCTGCTTTTGATGAGAATTAAAGGAATCAATGGTCTATATTACTTACAATCTGCTCAAGAAAACTTGCTTCCGCTTATCTGATTTTTAGCTCTCGATAAAAAGATTCTCTGAAGAATTTGTTTGAATAGTCTAAATAGGTTCACAGTGGAAGAATTCCAGGTAGAGGACAATGAAGAGACGATTCTAGGTCTCAGTTTAATATTCAACATCCTAGACTCGGCGTACCAGCAGCGACGAGTCAAAGTAAGATGCGAAACGCAAACTGAAGGAATGTTAGAATGACACAAACAAATTTTGCTCCGTGCCTTCAAGCAGGTCGTCTAACGGTTCAGCGTTCCGGCTTCCAGAGTGGGAATATCTGAGAAAGAATATATGTATGCATGTTCTGTGAAGTATTGAAAGACGCTTGCACAGCAGAACAGTAGATCTTGTGCATAATGTGCAATGTGTGGTGTCATAATGAGGGTTCTGAAATAGAGATGGATGTTTACATTTGTGACTGATTTTAACTTGGATAACTATTTAGTAGATACAATATAGATGCTACTGGTCAGTACTATTTTGAATATAATTTTTTCCTCGTTTAGAGGTCATGCAAGAGTGAGGGGGAATGAAGACGTAAACCAGCTAGCCAAAGAAAAATCAACAAAGAACGAATGCTTTTTTTCTTCTGCTTAGTGTCATTTCACAAGAACATTAAAACAGAATACGCTTAGAGATAGTCAGAATTACTGGGAAATGGAAGAAACTGGAAGATATCGTCAATGTGTTGCCAAAGATGAAAGAAGAGAGATTTTTTCCACCATAGAAATCTCTATATATGCCTGAGTAATCATGGTTCGTTTTCAACCAATTTATATAAAATAAAACAAGCAACATCTCCATATTTCATCTGAGGAGAACTGCCCACTTGTTTACAGTATGACTTAGACCAGCATGAGGTAATTATAAAATTGTAATTTTAGTAATCTTATTTACTTAGTAAACTGCATATATAACTGCATCTTAATTCAAAACAAAATGTTAGTATTAGCATTAACGTCCACATTTTAGATGTACATTTATTAAATAAGTTAATGTGTAGATGTACAATAAATTAGTTAATATTTATGTTTTTAATGTAAAATTTTTTTATGTACATTCACTTCATTTTCTGCAGTTTTGCAGTTGCTGCATGCAGGTTCTTTGAAATGTAAGGATAATTATGAATTAAATATATGAATCACTGAGTAACTATAAATAATGTAAATTTGTGTTTAAATTTTAATTCAAATATATGTTATGCCAATTGATGTTATTAATATCAAGTTCAAATATTCATCTTCGTGTTTATACATTTTTTATGAGTCAAGCATATTAAAAGTATTCTTTTGTTTAAATCATTTACTCTTGCAATTAAATATTATATAAATCATTAAATATATACCTTAGTACAGCTAAATATATACATTAGTACAGTTATACAACTTACAGTTATTTAATTTTGCACAAACTTTTAACTTGTATAAAAAACCTAATTATCATTCTTATTCAGATAGAAATATTCATCTTAGATCTTACAATTATCTGAAAATTACGTATATATATGATTTTAATTAAAATAATAATTCTATAAAATATGTAGTAATCTTTCAAAATGTCCTAGTATGTAAGTAAAATATTTTCTGTCTCAGCTTATGCTGATATTTATCAATTAAATAAGACATACAATTTTTTGGAAAATTTAAAGTCTTTCTTCTTGGCAGAATTAAGAGGCATAAACCTTAAAGATTGACAGCACTCTATAGGCCTAACAGCGGATTGCTAAACTATTTACGGTCCCACTTTTTAAATTGTTATTAATAGAAGTTATTTTAAAGATTATCCATTGTTTTATACATACTTTCTTCTTATAAATTTCATATCTAATAATTTCTCGATTCTTAATGAGGACATGGTAATAAATATTTTCATTTTCTGCGACTACATTTTCTGTTCACTGTAAAAACTGAATGTGTCCTCATTACCTGCCTGTTTCAATAGGATCCCACTTTTCATTTAAAAATAATTATTGTGTTTAACCATGCAACATCAAACACTTACAATATCATGATAGACATTTTACTGAATATATTCCTACTCAAAATGGATAAAAAATATAGTAATTATGGATGTTACCAGCTGAAGAGAAAAAGAGAGTTCATATTACCATTACCTAGTCTAATTATTTGGTGAATCATTTTCTTATACAATAATCATAATTTCAGTAGTTTAATAAGAGCTTGCAAAAACATTACATATCCCCAAATTAAAACAAGAGAAAACAGATTCATATAAATTCAACAAAAATGTAAATTAACGTAAAACAATAGTCATTTGAAGGAATTTTCTCAAAAGTTATAATTCTTCAAGTTTGAAAAATCAATAATTTACATATATTGGTATGAATAATATTTAAATAAATAATTAAAGATTTCGCGTCTTTACTAATATGAAAAGAGTTCGTGAGAAGTGAACTCAAAATGTAAATTGATGATTGATGTGTATCACAATAGAGTCTAATCTTCATTAATACTGAAAAAATTAGTAAATGAAACTAATGCAGTAAACCTTAGTACAACAATAAAAAACAACTAATGCAATAAAACGTAACATTTACATACAATTTAGTGTTTGCATTTTGTATGGTATCTGCAATACATTTTGCACTGATTTTTGTTTCGTATCTTAATATAGTGAGTAGTACAATTTCTACTATATTTATCACCAAACACCACTTGAGATTTAAACAGAAACGGACTTTATTCTTCTTGATGTTATCTATATTTACAAGTCAATTATATATATGGTTATTTTCTATCTCATTTTCTAATTACAATCAGGTCTATGCCAGATCTTAAATAAAATGAAAGATGATGACATAGGTTTCACTGAAAGTCAAGGCAGCAACACAAGATAAAATCTTTATTTCATTTCGGAAAATCTTCCTATTTCAAATATTGTCATAGCACGAAAGATTATTGCTGCTTTACGAATATTTCTCACAAAACTACCCATGAATAAGACCCATACATTTAACATGCAAGTGTTAGTTTTACATCCGGCAGTATTTAATAGAGGAGTCTTTGAACACTTAATACTTTCAGGGGCAAGTAATTGTCTTTAAGTAACATTGAATTAACGCAAGAATTTTACTTGAAAATTTGAAAGTGCAGTTTTAGAGATTTTTTTCACCAAAATTATATTAGTAAATATTTTTTTTAAAAGTTTGGTACGAATATTCATTAAAATTAAGCTATTTAAAAAATATCTTAGCTCCCTTCAATGGTTTAACACCTTCATTTTGTATAACTAAACAGAATATTTTAGCTGCTACTAGCTGGCCTGCCCAGAGATTATTGGGCCCGTTATAAAATGGCCTTAAATATAACTAAAATAAATATTAACGAAAATCTTTTCAAACGAACTAATTTCGGGGCCCCTACTGCCTTTGGTAGCGTACACCTACGGATTTTTGTGATTTTATATTCTTAAATGAAAATCTATCGAAACGAACTTGAAGTTAGGGGCCACAATAAATTAAGCATCGCACACAGGACATTCGTATAGCATGCTCTGGTCTGTTTGGATTATATATTTTTAAAAGAAAGACCCGCGTAGCCCGGACCCGTGATGATAATTAAAATATACCTAAAATCACTGTTGATTGAATTTTTATATTTAAAGCTAAGTATTTCCAAACGAAACTAAAGATAGCGGCTCGAATCTCTAAGAATTTATATTTTAAAATGAAAATCTATCCAAACAAACGAGGGAGCCCTCATCATAGTGATTGCCTCGTTTAGTTTCTGTCATTCAGAGATGTTAAACATTCAATTCTGACCAAAAGTAAACTTTAAATACCTAAATGATATAAAGCACACTCCCTCCCACTTTTAAATTCATAAAGATACCGACCTCACTCTGTTGAAAATCTTAGGTTTCTCAGTTTATGCGCAGAACAGAAAATGTTCAAAAGAAGGAAGGGAATCTATCTTCAAATCTACTGAGACAGAGAAAAAAGTGAGTTTCAGAAAAGAATTTTTTGAAAGGGTTAATATTAATATTTTTTAAGCTACAGACTTCATCTCAAAGGCAAATATATGCCTGTTAATTTGTTATATATTTTTGTCGTATGTCGATGTGCAGAATAGATGTAGAATTTTAAATACTGCAGAATAGTCACAGAAACGGATATCCGAAAAATGTTTTTTTGAAAGGGCTACTATTCATATTATTTAAACAGATTATATTGTTCGAAATAAAAATGTACATACATATAGCCTGGTATTTTTCCTTTTCTAGTATTTCAAATAGTTAACCTCATGTGTTCTTTTCGAAAACAGAGAGAAACAAACACGAAAACCGACGTTTTAAAAGTTTTAATATAGATCTTTTTAAACGGATTGCACCGTTAAAAAGTTAAGGTACTATATTTGAATTCGTATGTTTTGTTTTATTGTATTTTAAATAGTTAAGCCAATGCGCGCTGTAAACGACGCAAAAGAAAATATGTGCATCTTCTATTCTCGTTCTTCCTCTGCGGAACGGGCTGTTGTCGGCATTGTTGAAACATTTTGCGCCCTTTTGAAATGTTAATTTCGGTCTTTAATTAATATCTCTGTTAATTAACAAAAAATTAAAAATATGAGCGTCAGGGGTATCCTGCCTTGGACTATGCTCACCCAAATTTTCATCTCTATGTGCGGTAGATTTCCTGGTCACCTTGCAAACACACACATACAAAGCCTATTAATTTTTTAGTATAGAAAACAGTCTGTAACTAGTTAATTTTATATATTTTTTTACTGGACTTGGAAGCGTATTTTGTATAGTTTATGACAGATAATAGTTTTGCTAAAATAATGCGCAAGCGTAAGAAAAGCCACATGGAAAGCCAAATCTGAAAAATAAAAATAAAAACCTTGCAAAAAAAAAAAAAAAAAAACCTGGTTGCATGCATGACGACGGAGAGCGCTAAATTTTCAAGCTATGCGGCCTGGATACTGACTGTAACTATTTGTCTTCTACAGTGTCAATAATCTACTGCAATTATTTTTGCTTTTTTATGTACCGTAAGAAATATTTTTATTTTCACAGTAATTCCGTTATCAAATATTTAACTGATACGATCATACTGTTAAATGGGGTATTACAATAGATGCTAACTTTTACGTTTATTTCTTGGAACTAAAATGTAATAGTAAATTTATTTTATTTAATCACTAAAAACTGCGATTAAATAAGTCACAAATTTCTATTAAATTTCAGTAAAAACAATAAACCGTAAAATTTGGCAGCTATACTATTACTATTTAGGCATGCTTTGGCTTTTGTACAAAGCAAAACAATTATGTAATGTACATCTGTCGAAAGTAGAACAGAAAGTTGTCACATATTTACAAACATGATACAGCAGAAAGTTTAAAGTGCAAAAAATCAGTAAATTTAAGTGTATACCAGTAAAATTTTAAATTGCTATTAAACTTTTATCTAACCATATACAAAATTAATATTGCTTAGCACGCAGAAGTGAAACTAAATGAGCTGACTACCCACACACACAAAAAAACTTTTCTTTAATTATTTAAAAGAAAAACATTTCATGGCTTTCCACTTTGCTGTATAAAATCCCATGTAATTACTGAAAGCTGAAAGTGCAAACCTCAAGATCTCACCTGCACAGGGAATAGTTTTAAACTTTTGTCTCTACCTTAATGCTCCTCAAACTTCTCACTTATGGGAGACTAGTTACGTAAAAAGTAAGAGTTGAAATTTCCAAATCTTGAACAAAAAAAGTGTATTTATTTTTATTGTCTCTTAACCATTTTACTTTCTTATGAAATGAATTTTCTCTATCTAAATAAAGTCGTAGAAAGTATTTTGAAGAAGTAAAGGCAATTATTATCTCAAAATAAAATTAAACTGCTTCGAAGTTTCCCTTATTTTGAAAATTTGAGATTAGTTTGCAATTTAAGTTTTATAGAAAGAGTCCTTTTTTTTTTCAAATCTAATTTTTTATTTTAAACGATATTTCCAATGCTGAAACTTTTATTTAGAGATATGTTTCCATAATAATTACACAAATATTAATAAAAAATATATAAATGTTTGATCGTATATAATCTAAACTTTAGTGAGAAGAAGAACTAACTGTAATGTTAAAGTTAAAAATTTATTTTTCTAAAATATATTAATACTATATATTAAATATTTTAAAAAATGATGTTATCAAATTAGTTACAAAAAACGTTTTCAAAAGAATATTTAAAAATAAAAGAATCTTTAATAAATATTTTTAATATCCAGCTTACTAATTTTATTGTCCAACTTTTTATGTAAAATACATACTAAGAGCTTGTTCACAGACGCCAAACGGACCGCCCGGGCGAAAGAAGATATTCTGCATGGAGTGGGTCTCTTTCAAAGCGCGGAAATTGGAAATTAAAGAATTATTTGAATTAATTACCTGTTTCTATGGCTCAGAATAAATGAAGCTAGCGACTATACGTCTTTATCCTCCCAAAAAATTGGTTTTTGGAGTAGGAATGTATGTTTTTTTTCAATCACACAAAACCCCAAAACATTTATCACGTGATTTCATTTCGCCTGATCAACGCTGAAAAACAACAGATTTTCCGCTCGGACCGAGAGCACTTGGCCCATAAAAATTTTGTGGGCGATTTGATCACGTGATTGGGCTTTTTGTTGAGTTGTATATTTACCAGTACTTTTCTTGATATGGCTACGTTAGAGATTTATGCAGTGTAAATAAACTGCAGTTTGGATTTCTTTTGAATCAATTTAGTCAAAAAAAAAAAAAAAAAAAAAAAAAACACAGTTCTGTTGCTAATCTTTTGTTCATAACCTTTTTTAATTAAAAATTGTTTTGGTTATCTGTAATTATGAACAATAATAATAATTTAGGTTTTCTTTGCGATGTATGCTCAACGTACTCTTAGTTCACATGAATGTAAGAATGAAAGTTGTCAATTGACTGGGCCAAAGCAAAATGTCCGCTGGACCCCTAGTATGGTGAAATGTTTCCTTAGCTTATATCAAGAACACGAAATTTTTTTTTTACCAAATTACATACAAAACAAGACAAGTGAGTAGTTAAATTTTTACTTAATAAAATTATCAATAGTATATAATATTCTGTATTTTTCTGAAATTTTTTTAATTTACGTAATATGCGTGCTTTTTATTGAGATTAATCTTATAATTTATTCACATGCACGGTGAGCAGCCACAATCCATATCTGGGAGGGATTTCGAATCATCGTTGCTTATAAAATGAACAGTTTCATTTATTTTATATTTGCATATAAGGTAATGTTTAGAAAATACATTAAGTATTTTTTACACATCATATATTTATTTTAACAGAAGGAGTTCTGTATATATCTTATTAGTTTTTAAATGCTCTGGGAGTAGTTTTAACTCTAAAATCCCCCCTCCTGCCTCTTTGCTATACCAGTGTAAATTATTAATATATTGCTTAAATTTAGTGATATCTTTTAACTAACAATATGTAAATAGAGAAGAAACAGATATAAATAATTTTAAAAAGTTTGAAATTTAGGTAGTTAAATTGTTGATGAATGCCTGGCTATATTTCATTTCATTGAAAAACTATCGTGCTATTAATGTTCAAATGTTGTGTATGTGTTTTATGAAATTATTTTGTTTTCTCAGGATCTAGAAAAAAAAAAGAAGTAATATTTTTTATCTGTGATTATTAATTTTGTTTTATCAACAAATCCAAATTAGTAAAGGCAGGATGCGACTTTTGACATTGAATAAAGTTTAATTTTTAATTAGAAATGGGAGTCTTTAAACCTTAGCTAGTAATGTCTCGATATTGAAGAATATTTCCGTTCAAATCAATAGACCCCTTGCATTGACCATTGAGTTGCAACCATTGAGCAACGACTGATACTATAGCTACAGTGTCTAGAAGTATTACTTCTAGACACTGTACTATAGCTTCTAGAGCACAGGCACACACGTGGAGCACAGAACTCCCTGTCTGCCGTTAAAAGCACGTGGTATCTTTCTCTTTAATTTAGAGCTTCCTTATTTTAATTATCATAGAGCTAGTAAGTCTAAAAAATCAAATGGAGAGCACCATATTTGCCTTATATTTGGGCGCCATATGAAGCGATTTTAGGCATGTGACGTCATGTGCAACTCGTCTATAGGAGTATTTTATTTTTTATAACAATTTCTATATTTCGCCTGTTTATTACAACTATATTTCACAGAGAAATATTATAAATACGGGTGACATTTTCTATGATTTAAATAAATGCTTCCAGTCGTGACGTCAGTCATGACGTTTTGCTTGTAAACTGACTCCAAACAAACGGTCGCTAAATTGTATTTTCTACTTTTTTTTCATAGCTTTATATTATAGTTATTCTCAGAGATAAAAGTGTTTTAATACTTTATATGCATTGATATTTTCAAAGAATTAAATTGAAAATGAAATATCGCAACCGTTTGTTTCCAACAAATACGTCATGAGTGAAAACGTAAACAACACTCCAATATTCCTGACTGGTAGCAGTAGAAATCTGTTCACCCGATCCACAGAACTGGCGAAATCAACAACAATATAAATTCACTCCATATGACCCAGTCTCCTTTGCGCCCGGTCGACCTGGTCGGGGTTGCTGAACAAGCTCTAAGTATCAGAGATTGTGGGCTCATCGTTGGCAGTTTGCGGAAACAGTTGGGAAATGACAGATAAAGATACCCGTACAATTTAGGCGAATCTGATCAGCTAACCGTTGGGCTTTTGCAAATGGTTCGTTGTTCAATTACAACAAGGTGATATTTCTTACTGCGGGCCATCGTGGACCAACAATAATCCAACAATGAGCCAATAATGGCCATTGTTGCTATTTAGGAATTTTTGAAGAATATCATACATCCGCGTTATTCTTGACGCGATTTACTTATTAGTATCATATCTAAAATATAAAGACACAATGTTATGTAAAAAAATATTATGTAAACATTATAGTTTAGAAAATAAACATAGGTATTTCAAATGAAAATCAAATTTCAAATTAATTGCTTAAAAGGCGCAAAGTCCAACCTAGTGAAAAAGATTCCATGCCGGGACTCGAACCCGAACCATCAGTATAGCGCACTGACGTTCTACAGACTAAACAACATGAAACGATACCCAGCCTCGAAATTCTCACTATTATAGGTTGGCAAGGCTACAAACGTAGCACAAGATGGAATATTTTCCGTGAGCCGCCGACATGGGGCAAACACAGACACTTATTTTATATCCAGTATGAATTGAATCTATATTAATATTTGGAAATTTTGCCAGAAAGAAACATTCGCCTTGCGTACAATATTTCAAATGAAAATTAAATTTCAAATTAATTGTTTAAAATTCGTAAAGGCCAACCTAGAGAAAAAGATTCCATGCCGGGACTCGAACTCGGGCCATCAGTATAGCGCACTGACGTTCTACCGGCTAAACCACATGTAACGATACCCAGCCCGGAACTTCTCACTATTACAAGTTGGAAAGGTTACAAACGTAGCACAAGGTGGAATATTTTCCATGAGCCACAGACATCGGGCAAAAACAGACACTCTTGCAAAGGATATTTATTTAAAAGTGCTTGTGCAGTGGGAATGAGCAAACAGTTCTTTTGTGGTGCCAATTTTAAATTCGGGAGTCACAGTCTTGAAGAAGATTTGACAGAGGAAAACTGGAAGTGAAAGAGGCTTTCATAGCAACGTTAGACAAGCTCTTTGACATCCTCAATTGTAAGTGTGAGATTAAGCTATGTTCAGAATTTGAGGGTCCACGTCCAGGTGGTACTGATTGTAAACATGAAGTACACATCTACTGTTCTTGTTCTGAAAATCTCTGTTAAAGAACTAGTATTTATCAATTGTCAAAGAGAGAAGGTTGGATCTCTTGGACAGCATCAAATTGGATTACCAGATCTACCTAAGCACAGAAGACAAATTAAGAAGCATCAGATGTAGGAAGGTGCATTAAGAAGAATTTTCGATTTCAGCAGAAAAGAAAGGAAGAGATGACATTACAAACATATGAAGTTCTTTTCTCCGACGAAGATGAAGAGCTAACTGATTTTACAGATGAAAAATCTGAAGATCTTTTGCAGATTTCATGTGATGATTCTGATGTACCTTCTACTTCAAATACAAGTCAGTATAATACATTACAGTTGCGTATTGTTGCATTGCAAAAGATTAGGTATGGTGTCGGTCTACGTACTACAGCTGCCATTACAACAGCTGCATTTTTGGATGCTGCATTAATTTACTGAAAGAGACAGGAGACTTGCGGTTGATCAAAATAAAGTACAAAGGGCGCAAGAAAAAGCTATGAAATCACTTGATGAAGAAATCCCATGTTCGATTGCCGACAGGCAATGTTGAATGTATCTTCTTTGATGGATGCCAAGATTTCACTAAATTTCTGTTACGAGCAGATAAGTCATCAGTTTTTATGTATTGTGAAAGAAAAGGATTTCACTTTTTGCAGTGATCCAGGTGGAAAATATCTTTGCCATTTTATTCCAGACAAAAATTTAATGAAAATGAAACCTGCTGAAGTTATTGCTAACCATTTTGTGGATTTTTTAAAGAAAAACAGCATTGATAAAAGTCTGCAGGCTATCGGTGGTGACACAACGAATATTAACCCTATCTCTGCGCAACTCCCTCGGGCAACGTAAAAGTAGCAAAATTTGCGCAACCCGAGATTCCCTCGGGGATGCATTTTTTCCATCTAAATAACCCTCCTTGATTATTCCCACCAGTTATTTTTTATTGTAAATTTGGCCTTATTTAATCGGAGCATTTTACCGATTAAATTGGACAAAAATTTTTGTTTTGAAAAACCGGTGACAAAAGAATAAGAATTCTTAAAAGACACTTGTTGCAAAGTGGTTAAATACGCAATTTTTGAAGCTATTTTGATAAAACAATTACGCAGCGAGAGGGTTAACACCTTTTGGGAAGGAGGAGCCATATATTGGGTTGATGCAAAGCTGAATCGCAAACTCATCTGGTTGGTTTGCGTTCTTCATACTAATGAGATACCTTTTCGGCACTTTATCACAGTGTTGGATGGAAAAACTTTGTCTAACAACAAGTGGAGTGGTAAGATTGGCATTATGCTTGATGCTCCAACAGAACTTGAAATCAATCCCTCATTTGTCAGAATATGTTTACCAGAATCTTAGGTTCCATTGAGGGACACTGTTGTCAAAGATCTCTCTACAGGTCAGGCTTATGGTTACAGGATAACTCTGGCCATAAGGACAGGTGTACTTCCAACAGATCTGGCATTATTAGAAATTGGTCCTGTAAGCCATTCTCGGTGAATAACAACTGCAAATAGAATTTGTCGCATGTGGGTTTCAAAACATGGACTTAAAGGCAACAACGTGAAGAAGTTATAACTTGTGAAATACATTGTTGGTGCTTACTACCCCGGCTCGTTTACAATAAAATTGAAATTCTCTTGGATGGAAGGACCTCGACACATTCTTTATCATTTGAAGCTCCTGAAATATCAGAAGAAGGCAGTAGCAGATATGGTTTTGCCAATAATCCAACGTTCATCGTGGTTCGCATTTAGCGAGATGGTGCTTCATACAATTTTATGTTCGGGAGACCAAGAAGAACGTAAAGCTGGGGTCCAGAAGATAATTGAATTAAGGAATGAAGATGATAATACATCAGGAGACTATCTGTTCAGCGTAGGATAACACGTGCAGTAAATCCAAATGCAACTTCTCTTTTGGAACTTATAGACTGGTTAGAAAAAGTATATAAATCTCCACTTACTTTCAAACTCAAAAGATTAGAAATAAAAAAGATTGTTGAAGAGCAATTCAAGTTCCAAAGTGGCCATGTCATAGACAGTCTATAGAGAGGTGTATGAAACAAGTAACAGAGGCTTCTGACAATGTATATACTCATGAGAAACGAGAAGGGCACCTGCAAGACAGGAAGCAAGCAGAAGAATGATGTCTAAGAATGAATCGAAACAAGATTTATTAATATTGTTGGTTCAATCTTTTAACTTTTTTAATAATGTGTTTTTAGTGTTTCATAATAAAGAAAAAATATAGATAAGATTGTTTGAGTGCATGAAACCACTATTTGAGCAAATTTTGTTGGAGTTCATATGAAGTTATCCCCTTTCTTCGGAAATTTCAATACAGATTATAATCAAGCGCAAATTTACCAATGTAAATCTTTTTGAATAAGGAAAAATCATTTAAATTAGGATATTACACATAAAAAGGCAATTTTTTGGCACCCTCATTCGCAAAAATTACGTTTTTTTTTTTTTTTTTTTGGCCTCCAAACTAACACGCCCTATAGCTGTATACTAATATTATAAAGAAAAAACGTTTGTTTGTTTGATTTGTACGGGGGAAATCTCTGGAACTACTACATCAATTTTAACAGAAAAAGCAAGTAAATGATGGTGATAGTCTCTGCTCCAGCATAGGCTATATTGTATATCAGCAGCACTGATCACGAGATGGTACAGAAGCAAAAAAGTCCTAAAATATTACTTTTTGTAATACTGAAGGCGTTAGAAATTTGAAATTTGACATGGTGTTTTTTTAAAAGCTAAATGCCCGCTGAAAACGGTTTCTAAAAAATCGAAATATAAAAGTGTGAGATGAGCAGAAAACAGTCTAAAACCGTTCTAAATTACGATTCACATGGGATTATTACGGATAAAGACTTGAAATTTGACACTGCAGTTATTTTGAAAACGTAAATGAATGCACAGAATAGTTACGATAAATTCGAAATTTAAAAAGATGAATTAAGAAAAAAATGATAATGTTTTTCGGCTTTCATTTTTTAAATTAATCATGAGAAAAATACTTTAAAAAATCATATTTTGTTTTAAGTATGGTTTACGGCTAAAAAACAGTTTGTTACTAATCGGCATAACTGGTCTTTAACTGAAAAAATAATTTTCCTTAATAATATTATATAATATTAAAAACACAAGAATTTTAGGAACTATCATAAGAAATAAATTTTACTTGCTCACTTCAAAACAAAATAGGGTATTTCGCAAGCCTCTAGACAAAATAAAAAGGACAAGTAGCAACAATTGCATATATGACTTTATACTCTTTATTCTTAAACATGGCAAGTGTTCCCATCTACATGTTGAAAATCGATTTAATAATATTTTCAGAAAGTATTTTATTGGCAACATTTGGCACTATAGCTTTAATATTACTCTAATAGTATTTTAGAAGCCTAAATTGGGTATGTTGCCGAAAAGCAACACCCGGCATTTAAGGGTTAAAATAATAATTTATTTGCAATTGTTAGGGCTAACGCTAGAAACTTGAAATTTGACATGGATTTTACTTTTAAGACGTAAATGCTTCCTCACAACAGTTTATGTGATATTTGAAATTTAAAGGAGTGAAATGAGTGCAATACGTTCTAAAATCACGATCACTTTGGAACCACTAAAACGATTTCTACGCTTTTTTCAGAATAATAATGATGACAAAGTCCACTTGAAAACAGAGTATATTTTATTTCTACACAAACTACCCTCAAAAGAATGCAATAGCAAAAACTGTTGTAAAGCTCCGATTTCTTTTAATCTGTTGAGGCTAAATGTATGAAATTTGATATGGTAGCGCATTTTCAAACTAAAAGTTCCCTAAGAATGTCTGTTAAAATATTCGACATTTAAAAGGATGAAATTATTTGAAAACTTTCTATAATCATGTTTACTGTAAAACTTTTGTGCTAGAGAATATTTGACATGCAGTTTTCTATAAAAAGAGATGCTCCTTTAAAAAAATCGAATTTCAAATAAGCGAAACAGAAGGAAAACGTTCTATATTTGTACGACGATTTCTCTAAAAATGTCAGACTAGAAACTTTAAATTTCGGTTAGAGAGAACTAAGATGACGTAGATGCGCGCGAAGATTTATATATTTTTAATTTAAATTTAAAAAATATCAATTATTTGTCAATCCACTGTATAACTTTCCTGAAGGATGGAATAAAACATACTTTCTAATAACTTCTATAACGTAATAAAAATGATGGTAAGGAAGAAACATCATCTCCAAATAGATAAAGAAGTACTTCATATTCAGCCTTTAATCCTACACAAATGACAGTTAAATGTATTAAACAAATGTTGTCTTAACTTATTATTTAGCTGTATTAATTTTTCCAATAAATAAAAATTGTTTTTCGCTACATTTTTATAATTTATATGAACAATAAATAGTTCTTTTTTTTTTACTAAATATTCATGTTTTCCTTCGTCCACTCTTCCTATGCATAATATTCATTGTAATATCATAAATTATACAAATCTTGTGATGTTGGAAAATGTAAATGAGGAGTCTTTAAATACCTGATTTTTTTTTAATTTAAAGTTGTCCTAACTATAATACTTTTTTTTTATAATGACTTATTTTATATGATATTTATAATATGGCGCAAAGTTACCCTACATGACTGACTAAATTTGAACCAGGTTAAAAATAGATTTTTTTATTGATTATATCATTATTATTCCTTAATTTATGATAGTTATACAATAATTTGGGAGCATTTCTGCTCTTTTATGACACTAGTTGCAACAACATTATTAAAATAAGAGTGAGACATCTGAATATCGAGAAAATGAGGATCAAAGTTATCCTGATTGAGTGTACTGTTAATAATCGTGTCCTACATTATAATTTCTACTCGAAACAGGATGGTGTAATCATTTTTGTCTCTGCCCGCCGCGCCACCCAATCTACGATGGCTGAACACAATTTTTTAAAGGCCGACTACTAGCTAATTTAAGTTTACTTTCCATAAAAAAGAACTATTATAATATTTTTAATAATTCCTGAGAAGTCTAAGAAAATTATATATTGACATATGTCACTGTTAAAAAGTTGTTCTATTTATAAAAATTATACTTTAAGTTATATATAATAACAAGGCACTTAAGTTGTCGATGACTGGCGCAATGATGTCCAAACACTAGATTTTAATGGAACATTACTAGAGAATTTGCTACTTTGAACTTTAACTTTCTATAAATAAAAGCTATAGTTAGTTTTTTAAAAATATATTTGCTAAAACAGTAAAAGAAAAGTATACATTAACACTAGAATGACGGCGAGGGTCCATTTTGGCCTGTACCAAAGGAATATATTTTGGTTCGCACCAGAAATTTCTTTATAAGTTTAAAAGCCACAAAGAAAGACTAATAATTTAAACAGTTTCAAATAAAAATTCTGGGGCAAAATATTTTTATAAAAGTTGAGTAAAATTTCCCGTCTTTCTAGTGTTAACACAAGCCAATTATTTAAAATGTTGCACTGCTTTTAAAAATTCTGCTTCGAGCTATGTAAAAAAAAGCGCATAAATTGCCAATTATTTGCTCTTTTACCCTACAATAATCAAATTAAATTAAAATATAATATATATTATATTTTTACTTAAAAAAATTTGCATGTGGAATTTCTGGGAGCATTTTACGATTTTTATATACACTGCTCAAAACAATTAAAGGATATTTGAAGTTTTATATAAAATAAAGATATAAACGAAATTTTTTTTGCCGAAAATAGAAGAAGAGAATCACAAATGCAAATTTTTCTGGTTTTCAAACTGTGGAGTATGCAAATTTTGAGTTCGACGTCAAAAACGTCGCTTCAGCGGCAGCGAATGAAATTTGACTTTCAACTGGATAAAAGAGAATGAAGACAAGGATGATCGGCATTCAGTGATTGCTTTGTTTCGATGAGTACAATGTCTCAGCAAAGTCATTTGACAGATTCAGAAGCTTTGAGAATTGTTGGTAAGTTAGAAGGCTGCCAAACTCAAGCCGAAGTAGCGCAAGCCATTGGAGTGTCACAAAGTGTCATTTCCCAGGATCTGGAACCGTTTTTTGGAGAGTGGATGTGCAGGCCGAAGACCAGGACAAGGTCGTAGACGGGCAACAACGCCCAATGAAGATCGGTATTTAGCGTTAACAGCTCGGAGACACCGAACCATGAACGCTACTCTTCTCCAACAACACCTTCGCTCGGCTACAGGCACCACGATTTCAACTCAAACTGTCCGAAACCGGCTCCATGCTGTAGGTCTGTATGCTCGCCGACCGATGGTATGTATTAGATTAACATCAAGGCATCGTCGTGACCGCAGGGAGTGGGCAACCGAGCATGTCCACTGGAGGAGAAATGAATGGAGCAATATTCTGTTTTCTGACGAGTCCCGTTTTTCTGTGCATCCGGATAATAGGCGTATTTTCATCTGGAGGGACCGTGGCAGTAGGAATAATCCTGCGTTCGTGCACGAAAGTGTCAGATTTGGCGGTGGAGGAGTGTTGGTGTATGGTGGCATCTCCATTGACGGGCGCACTGACCTCTACATCATTCGAGATGGAGCTCTGACTGGTCGCCGATATAGGGATGAGATCCTCAGACCTATTGTAGTCCCTTACGCTGCAGCAATCGGAGATAACTTCATTTTAATGGACGATAACTGCAGGCCACATCGTGCAAACCTGGTGGAGGATTTCCTTTTCGAGGAAGGAATCGTTCGAATGGAATGGCCAGCGTGTTCTCCAGACATGAATTCAATCGAGCACGTTTGGGACGCTCTAGGAAGACGAGTTTCTGGCCGCCAACAACCCCTAAAAACTCTCCAAGAACTGGAAAGAGCTCTTCTGGAAGAGTGGGGCAGAATACCCCAACTCGTCATTAATAGCCTCATTGAGTCCATGCCTCAAAGGTGTTCAACGTTGCTGGCCGCCCGTGGAAACCATACCCCCTACTGAAAATGATTTTCTTTGAAGAAAACACCTTTTCTTATTCTTTTTTTCTCATATGCACAAATTGTGTTTTTTTCCTTTAGTACACAAATGCGCAATAAAATGCATTTTTTTCTGCCAAACATGTGTAATTTATTCTCATATAACCTACTATGTCTGTCGACTATGTATCAATCAGCTAAACAGTTTACCAGATACAAAATCCACCTAAAACTGCAATATCCTTTAATTGTTTTGAGCAGTGTAGTATGTGCTGAAGAATAACACGATACTGTCCATTTAAACTTCCGAAAACTAAAATTTCTCCATATCCAAAAAAGAATGATTGGAATGAGCTGCTAACGTAAACACCGATGTTACTGAAGACGATTATTCTGTTTATGTAAAACCTACATTTCATATTTTTTAATATGCATTTAATGATAATTTTTATAATGAAATCTTTGAATTATAAAAATGCCCGGGTAATGTTTACGTCCATTCAATATATCTCTTTCTAACAGATAGGTTTCAATTAAATGATTTTTTTGGGAAGATATAAATTAAAGTTTGTGACGTGCATTTAACACTGGCATCCTAAAACTTTGACACCATCTAACAATTAAAGCTCAAGTAATCTCCTCAAAGGGAGGAGAAACAGTCATGACCCAACCCATTCAACGCCTACATCGAGGAATCTGTTGATTTTGATTGAAAGATAGCCGAAAATTAAATTTTATGCCCAACTCGTACATTTTTTTAGTGTACTGAGACAACTTTCATCGTAATGGAGCTATTGCGTTTGCTCGTGTACATTAACTTATTCAATCCAGATTTCGTTTTAATCTCAATTAACATTTAAATTTTCAGTAATATATCTTCTCTTTGTACTACAAAGATCTCAAAATCATTTCGCGCGCAGTTTGGTATTTAATTTAATTATGTTTTCTACGGCTGTAGAAACTATGTTTACATAGAAATTTCAACGAGTATGGAACAAGAATAAAGTGAGCATATTTAAATAGGGAAATGATCTTAAAACTTTTTAAAATGTCATTTTTTTTTTTGTCTATTATGAAAGAATAACATGTTACCGAATTTAAACAAAAATATCACAATACTACAATTAGAACGGTTTTTATGATAAAACATGTGGAGCGAAACGTATCCAAATCAAGGTAAATTTGAAATTTAAAGTTATTTTTCCTCTGACAGATATTTTTCACATTGCGCGCATCATTTTTCCAAAACTAAGTAACAAAGAAACTTAAAATTTTGTATTTATATTGTATTTTACATATCTTTATAACATCTACCTATTTTTAACTCAGTACCTGATTCATTTACCTTTTAAATTTTATTGAAATTTTGCATTTTATGGTTTAATTACCTGAAAAAATGATTTCATTGTAAACTTGATCGTTATTTTAGGTTGAAGTTAAAGTACAATATTTTAAAAATATATATATGTAATATTGAGTGGGTATATCGAATATATTTTTTACATAGCTGCCAACCTTTACGCTTTTTTGCTACCACTAAAATTTAATAGATATTTTCGCCTTGTTTAATCTTGAGATTCCGACGATTAAATAAGGCAATATTTACTGTAAAATTTTAGTGGTAAGAAGAAAGCGTAAAAGTTGGCGGCTATGTATTTATAATCCTCTCTGTCACATGTACGTCAAATTACCTCTTTGAAAATCTTTAATTAGCATGTCTTAATTAAACTAAATTCTAATCATGTTTCATTAAATGTATTTAACCCTTAACCGGAAACATGAAAATCTCGTGCACAAAAGGAAACGTGCCGTCTGTGAGACTGCTAAATTAAAAAAAAAATGCTAAAAAATTTAAAAAAGAAAATCACTCTTAATAATTTACCAAATTGTGAACTTAAACACTTAATCTTTAATAGTAATGCATTAACAGGAACAATTTTTTAATATAACAGCATAAAAATAAGTTTTGAATATCGGAGAGAGAAAATATTTTTAAATTACACATTATTGTTCAAAACATTACATTTTCGACATAATAATTAAATAAATGCTAATACTTTTATATATTTCGGTACAATATGAATTAGGAAAAAATATTAAGCAGTAAAATTAACAAAAAATTTAATAGTGAATATTTTAGCATGTTCTAAATACGTGCATTTTTTATGTATTTTCTGACAATCTTGAGTCACTTTCATGTTCAGAATTTATATATTCATTATCTGAAAGTCTTTCAACATCGCTTATGTCACTTCCTACTTCATCAAACCATCGCAAAACAGTTTCTTCAAAGTCTTTATCACTGTAGCGTACCCGCTTTGACGGCCCCACCATATCAATATCCCAGAGTAAAAAAAAAATTAAATAAACTGAAACTCGCCGTCTCACAGACTGCGTTAAAAATAAAACAATTTTTCTTTGAATAACTAAAGATGCGCAGGTGTTGCAAATGGATGGGGGAGGCAGAGGACCAATAGCGTAAGGATTAGATTGCGTGATAAGATTGGGGACGCGTGCATTTTTGTGTAAAGGGTAGATATGTAGAAGCTTTCACAGACGGTACGTTTCCGGTTAAGAGTTAAAGGAATATGTAAACAAAGATTTGTACAATTTACTCTAAAAAAATTTTAATATGAAGAAATATTTAAAGCTCCAAAATATTTTTAATATTGTGTTAAAATCAAGCAATATCGAGCTTTTGAAGGTAATCTTCCCCCTTCAGAAGATTACAATCAGATAATTTTTAATAAAAATAAGTGAAGATTTTTTTTGCCTATTTATTTGTGATATAGAGAGAGTTCGGGTATTATGAATGATCGGGCAATATGGAATACTTCAATATCTGACCCATACGGTGATGCAGACAAGCGTAAAACTGCCAAAAGACTTCCTAGTACTTTTATAGGGTACTGCGGAGTGTTCTCTTTGGATACTTGTTGTTGGAGTGATGTGGTAAAATCAAATCTTATTCTAAATTATTGCAGTTTTTACAGGTAAGTCTTACAGAATTTGTATTAATTATAAGACCTGTTCACCAGCAATGCTATCCAAGCCCAGTATTAAGTTGAACAGATATATTTATTGCTGTGTTAGTCAGTTTACTTCTATGCTAATTTGTTGACGAGTGAAGAGGTTATTATTATTTTTTTTAAGATGGCATGTCAGGTAATATGGAATACTTAGTATATCATATTACCCGAAATAAAAATATGATATGCCATATCACTCGGCGTTTTTACAAGACATAAAATCTATTCTATTAACTTTATTTAATATAATAAGTTTCTACCTGTTTTTATCTAGTGTTTTAATATAAAATGCAGAACTGGAGACGATTTTTTTCTACGCTAAAAATAACAGAACGTCCGTATTGTAACACAATTTTTTTGGAGCATCTCGCAAGACCAGATTCACATCATCTACAATACTTTCGAAACTTTCGTACGGGTAGAAATATTTTATACAAATTAAAACGCGTGAAAACGTCGACAAAAACAATAAAAACCGACGGATTTCTGCGCGGTCTTTTGGCAAACGTTTTCGCTATTAAATATGTATATTTATTTCACGAAATTTTAAAGAAGACACAGTAGGTACAATACAGTTATATTTATAATCTATTAGAATTTCAGAGAATTCGGACGATAGGAACAATTTAATTTGTTATGCCAACGGAACCAATGTGAAAACAAGAAAAAACGACGAGAAGAAAACACATTTTTTTTTTTTTTTTTTTTTTTTTTTTTTTTTTTGTCAAATAGATATTAGTATTTTTTCGCGAATTTTTATCATGAGGTGCACAACCGTTATGTTTATAACCGCTGAAAATCTCAAAGAATTTGAACAACAAGAACTTATTTTAACTACTGAAGTTGACCAAGTGAAAAAAGACTCTTAGCCCTTTTACCATTAATATCAAACTTTTTTCACGATTTTTTGACCTAGCTGCGAAAACATTATGATTTAACTCCTAAATATTTCTGAAGTTCAACGATAACGACAATTTTTTAAGCATTTTAAATATCGGAATACCCCCGCCCTTCCCTCCTTTTTCCTGCATATTTCAACATTGCGCATAGACTAAAAAAATTCAAATTAAGCAGAATAGAAAATACGAAACATCGCATACTTCCACTTCTCATTGGGACACTGCAAAATATTAATAAAAAATACGAAAATTAATCCTTTAAAAAAATTCATTCTCCGAAATCAATTTTCGTTTTTCCACGAATTTTTCCATAGGATTAACATTACGTACATTTCGATAAAAAAATGCAATTAATTTTTATACAATAGCTCTGACATTTTAATACTATATGATGATCCTAATGTTCCAGTATCGATTTGGTTCAGGTATAATCGGATTTAAGAGCGAAATAATTAGTTTGAAAATCAAAAAACTTCACGCAGGATTTAGATGTAAAAATAAACAGTCAAGCGCCAGTATTACTCGCTCTCAGAGGGTTCCGTACAATAAATATATGAATTATGGGTATACCATGGTATACCATAAAAGTTCAAAGAGATATGAAGCATAAATTGCTATTCTGTATAACAGTTCTTTTAATTTCATCCTAATCTGTTTATGGTGAACTTAATTCGGCACTGACAATAAAAGTAGAGCATATTTAAACTTCATTTGACATTTCATAAAACTAAATTCTGCGTAGTAATAATATTTTCTTTTTAGAGTGTAGCTAAAACAAAACCCTTGTTCAAAGTTTAAACTTGGCATTGTGCTAAGCACGCTTCGAAAGGAGGTCGCAAAATAGCAACGCCGCCTTGGTCCGTGTCGCGTTTTTCCAGATAGGTTTTTAATTAACGTTTAAGACACGGGAGACGTATTGAGAGATCCACTCAATGCAAACTACCCTCATAGCATGCAATGTCACAGTGAAGTCATTGTGACGTCAATGTAAGTCACTGTTGCCACGTCACATCTGTGACCAAAATGCCACCACTCAGTGATGGCACATTGCGACTGAGAAGTGAACTTCTTAGAAAACTTTAAAAAATTAAAAAAATTATTCAAAACATGTTATTTACTGTAAAAAATATTTCTCTGCCGGATTTAAAATTTTTTTAACCGTGGTCCAAGTTGGCTCTTTGCCTCTGTCCAAAACATTTTATTTTCATATAACATAAAATGTAATTAATTCATCAGCCACACAAAAAGTTTTCCTAATTATATGAATTTCATCTAATTAAAAGTGTCTTAGGTAAACATACCGACTTATTTTTTATAAAGATTTTTGTAAATGATCATCTGTTATAGTAGAAGTTTCTCAAAGAGTATTCGAAACATTTCTGCGGTTTCAAACTAAAAATTTTCTATTACGGTTAATTCTGCAGCTTTTAATGAGCACGCAGAAAGCGCCTTCAAAGTTTAGTCATATATGCATTTCTTGCTTTATAATTTGCATTCAAGTGATATTTTTTTCCTCTTAGTGTTTCACTATTTTAAGTAACTATCTTTTAAAAAGTTCTACTTCTTTCAGACGTTTAAAATAAAATTGACATTTTCCGAATATAAAACAAATGTACAAAATTTATGCAAAGCCCATGACATAATTAATTATTCATATTTTCATTTTTTGTTTTCAAAATATATCTTTAAAAAATTATTTTACAAGATGTTTTATTCTACAGAAAATTAATATGAAAATGAATGACACATTGACAAAAAAAAAACCTTTTTCTTCTCGAAAATTTTGCTGTATTTTTTATGAAGGCATTTTGAATATATTACATGTGATACAAACTTCACTTTAAAAAAAAAAGGAGAGGGGGGTTTCATTATTACCATTAAATTTATTTGTACATATTTTAAAAATTTAAGCAATGTTTTACCTAATAAACTCTAATTATGCATAATATTATTATTATAATTTACATAAAAGAAACTTTATAATTCATTTTAACTTTTTTTAAAACTGATAAAAAGGAAAGTTGAAATACAATAAAAAATTCTCAAATAGGAAATTTTAGTTAGAGACAATCTCATAAAATTATTGCGCATTTAATTTCCGAATCTGTTGTATACAAAAACAAATAAACTGAAAAATATCTGCTTCGAAACTTAAAAATCGTCTGCACTATTTCAGTTGTTACGACTCGACCGCGGAATAAATAAAAGTAACAGTGAAGCTTTTGAGAATAAACGCGGGAAGTTCAGTGGACAGTATAGGCGTATTCACACAGATTTATAAACTGAAACAAGAAGGTTCTCAGGATCCAAGTTAATACAGCTAATAAAATATAAGTCCGAGAAAATTACGGTAGATTTGACTTGTTCGAAATGATTCAAGTCTTTGCTATCGTATTTATTATCGGAATTAATTGGTTTTCCAAAAATCAAAGTTCGAACGAATAACGTCAATGAAATTAGGTATGTAAAAATATTATTTTCCCTGTTTGCTTTTTTAAATTACAACGATTTTAGTTAGCTTCTCATAAACATGTTATAGAACATAAATATTTCATTACATTTATTTTTTTTTATTTTGTTGAAATATTTAAAATATTATTTTCCCTGTTTGCTTTTTTTTAATTACAACGATATTAGTTAGCTTCTCATAAACATGTTATGGAACATAAATGTTTCATTACATTTATTTTTTATTTTGTTGTAATACTTCCTTATCAACAGTTTTGATCGAATTATTAAAATTAGTGATTTTAATTGCATTTTAATCTGGTTTATTTTCTTATTTAAATATTTGGTTAAAACAATATGGTGTCATAAATATGGAAGCATATGGACAAGTATTATAATCAATCATTAATATAATTATTAAACATTTGAAGATAATTAAATTATTTAATAAAAAAGCCTTTTTTAAAGAATAAAATTATTGGTAAACACGTTTTTTAAATTTTAAATTAAGTAATGTTCTTAAACATTTTGCATTGCATGTTTTTATTTTAAAAAATTGCGTGTGCTCAGAAGAGGAACTTATAAAAAAAATAAGACACAACGGAGACGTACTATTAAAAGAAATCTTGGATATGTAATATTAAGAAATAAAAATAATGATTATTTAATGTATTATTCAACCTGAAAAATGTTTTAAAATCTATAAAGAAATAGTCATAGCGGGTGAAAGGTTTTCAGTTGTCAAACAATCTTATTGAAATGTTTGCAAAATGAACTAGAAGTCTGTTGGCAAATGAAAATATAGAAGTTACGCAATCACTAAGAGTTTAATTATGACTTTACTTAAAAAATAACGCAAGTACATGAACGGTATGAATCTAAAATGTAATAACCATATTTTATTATTTACATTTTATTCTGGATAATTGTATCATTTTATTTCCGGAATGATTTTATAGAGATAAATTTCAAAATTTCGATATTATGTACTCTTTGTAAACAGTGTAATTAAAATGAATTTCTTATTTACAATTACCTTATAATCTTGTAAAAAAAATATTAATAATAATAGTGAACCAATGTATGGCTCTATTTTCTATTTATGTTCTCAATTTTGATACATTATTTACATGAAAAGTAGTTAACCATTTTATACTGTTTTCATAATTTTGTTTTATTGTGTCATATAAAGATAAATATGATTATATGTATTTTTAATTGAATATATATTTATAAAATTTTCACCGGATTTTATTCTAAAAATTTTGCAGTAGATTCTAATCTCTTTGTACTATTTATGATAATATAAGAGTTAGAGTGGTCATGGCAACACATATCCATCCAGATAGATTTTTGGCAAAACATTAAAAACGTTCACATTAGGCGCAAAATAGAGTACCTGCGGTGCTGTGTTTTATAAACAGTAACGGATTATTGTTAAAAAAATCATAGCTAGTAAGATTTATTATTTTTAAAATATATAATTTCATAAATAAAAATGTAATTTTGGCAATCAATAATTAAAGTTATTTTTTAATAATCAAATAGTTGTTTTAAATATGTACTTTACTTCAAGCAAATCCTGATGCAAAATAAATTAACCCTTTGTATCCCCGTTCTATACATACCCAATAAATGTTACTTACTTTTACAGTGAGCTTAAAAATACGATTTTATTTATTGCTGCTATCTTCCAACATAACGATTTTTGCCGAAATTTTTTTTTAGATTTCTAAACATAGTGATACTGGTGATAATCAGTTATTTTTTTTATGCCAAAATTGCATTTTTCATTTGAGTAGTTTCAGATCGTTATTTATAAAATGTACTTCGGAAATTTTGTAAAATTAAAAAGGCTGGAGATAACCACGAATAGATATTTACAAAGGTCACTTTGTATATTTTAGAATTTTGTATTTGTAAACTGACAATATTGATCCGCAGTATGTAATTTTCTACTTATTTAAAATATAAAATAATATCAATAATTTATTATTTTTATGTTTTAAATCTTTTTTTTTTTTTTTTTTTTTTTTTTTTTACATACCTAAAATCACATTTTCTAACATTCGAGTAAATATTTGCAATATCAACATTAAATTGTACTTAAAATAAATATTCGATTTAAAAACTGTTTCAACATGTTTATTATATATGTTGAAATAAAACTAACAGTTTTCCTATTTTCAAATACCACACTTTTCATAATATAGTCAAAAGTTAACAATGCAATTATAAAAGCAACAGCGTTTGTTGCTGGGTTTTTTTTTCAGAAAGCGCTAACATGACAAATCATTGTACATTTTAGAATCGAAATAGTTTGAACTTGTTTAGGTATTTTTGTGATAGAGTGGATCCAGATTATAAATTACCATATTATAAAGCATATATGACTTTATGATAACATATGATACAAAAAACATTTTGTGAGATAAAATGTCCAGTTGTAGTCATTTATATTTATGATATGTGTATAAGATGTACATGATATATATGTATATACATATACATACACATTACATACATATATATGTGTGTATATATGACATATATAAATATATGTATGTTATATATATGCGTGTATGTGGCAAAAAAGACGTAAAATCAACGTATATAATGCTTATATCGCAATGATGAGCGTTTCGAGTATATATATATGTATATGACGCATACATAAACTTTATGATGATCTTAGCGAGATCGTAACTGCAATTTTTGCATAATCAAATTTATAGGGTCTCTACAACAAAGAAGTACCCTATTTTCTCTGCCTCAACTTGTTTGAATTACAATCATATATAGAATTTTTATGGTAATAAATATCATAAAACATATAAAATTTAATTACTTAATATCGGCATTTCTTTTTATCTTTCATTTTTTTTAAATAAATGTTGTGTAATCGAAAAAAATCACCTTCACCAGTGACTTCGAGTTCGTAATGCGTATTAAACGAGATAAATTAATTTCATTCAGGTTGGTTGGTTGGTTGGTTGATTTTGTGACGGCCGATTATCTACACTAGGGATATAGGCCCGAGGGGGAGTGCCCTTCGTGGGGGTCTTTCTAAGGGAACCTAACCCGTATTAACGCATGGAAATCCATGGTTCGAAGAAAACCACGAAAACTCCGAACGATTAGGCCGACGGGCGCGATTGGGATCGAACCCAGCACTTCCCGTCTACCAGTTTCTAGAGCAGAACCTCTCAGCCACTGGTGGGGCTAATTTCATTCAGTATTTTCTATAGTTTAAAGACTATAAAAAGTAATGTATATATTATAAGATATTATATTTTTAATACAAATTTTATTTTGATAAAGATTTGAAGATTTAAACAAAAATGTGTCTTTGGTAATTTTAATGCTTTTAACAAATAGCTATATTTGAAAAAATTGTGATAGATCGATCATTCAGTTGCCTCCAATGTTCTCATTTATTGCAATAGGAAAAAAAGGTTCAACAAAAATTGAAGTCTGCGAGGCATTGCATTTTGATTAAGTAAAATTCTTTTGGTATACCCTTGTTATAGCAGCCCCCAAGTTTTAATTGCGATGTATCGCCGAAGTATATTAACTTTACACATGTAAATGATTTTACAACATGCATAAGTGTGGCTATCTGTGACATGCATAAGTGTTTACAACTGTACAAGTATGTTGCAGTATGTCTTCACAACATTGCCACTATAGTCACATATTTGTCACAACGTTAATAACAAAATCGTTACAAATCACACAATTTTCACAAAATTGTCACAATGTGACTTCAAAGTGTTGTCGCTGTCGTCACAAAATCATCACAGTGTTAAAGACAATTTCGGCACAAATGACACATATTTCACAAATTGATCTCAATGTGACTTCAAAGCATTGTCACTGTCGTCACAAAATCATCACAGTGTTAAAGACAATTTCGGCACAAATGACACATATTTCACAAATTGATCTCAATGTGACTTCAAAGCATTGTCACTTTCGTCACAGATTTGTCACAAAATTAATACCAAAACAGTCACAAATGACACACTCTTCACAAATTTTTCATACCGTGACTTCACAAAGTCATCACAATGTGACGTCAAAAAAGAGCTCTAAAACTGCCATAACGACTTCACATTCTAGTCACAATGACTTCACATCGACGGTCACAATGTCACAGCGTATCTTCACAACGACGTCGTCGTGACATCACCATGCCTTACGGGTAATCGCGAATCCCATAGTATTTATGTGATTAACTCAAATTAAATTAGTCTGCTTTTAAACATTTGACGTTTATTGCTTTTATACTGCTACTGGGCATTGCATTACACAAATATACCATTAAAAATTGTTATCTAGGCTTTAAAAGCCGATGGTACATATAGAGTACGCCGCCTTTGTCATTACGTATGTCAAACGTGAGTGTCTTTAAGGAGTCTCTTATATCTCGGCTAATTACCGACGCTTTTTTTTTCAAAATCATTATCGACTGTACATTTATACTTGTGCTACGATAGGTACCTGCAGCGTTCCTCAAAACTTTTACTGAATGACCGTAAATCGAAATTTGTGTGCAACGAAAAAATACGCTTTAATCAAAAACTTTACGACCTAGGGTAATCGCTTTAGTCTTCCGGCAAGGTTTAAATTAAGGTCTACTACCTCTATTTTTTTCATAATTTTAGTTTTAGTAGATTCGGAAATAGAGGGGGGGGGGGACATTTTCAACGATATCTCTGAAAATATAATACCTAAAATTAAAAGATTAAATTTGTATTCATGAGTTCAGCGTTACGAAAGATTTCACAGGATATAGTCTGGATGGGTAATTATGACCACTTTTAACTTTTTCAACATTGCTATTTTTTTCTCATTTCTATTAGGAAAAGTGGTGTTTTTAGTACATAGGAAGTAACTTTGATACTTTAAGAACAACTTTTAAAAGTTTTAATTGTCATAGCTGTTTTTTTTAAGTTAAAAGGATGGTTATAATTACTCCACCAAAAACTCACAATCACATAAGTTTGGGGTAATTAAGACCACTAGTGGGGAAATTATGCTCACTATATCTTCTCTTTATACTTACCAATACACATTTCTTTGGGGTAATTGTGACAACTTTGAACTCCAAAGTGACAAATCCGTTTATCAAAAATTTTATAGACTTAGTTTTAAATTGCTATTCGGATCTCAAAAAGGCTTCAGACTTGTAATAAAGAATATCTAAGATGAAATATACATTATGATGTTAATATCTAAGCTTGAAAGAAAATTTTACCATACACAGTTTTCTCCAATATGACGGCGGTCATAATTACCCCACATGATCCACAAAGAAAAAAAAATGTTTTCAAGTAACTTAATTAGCCCTCTACGTTTTTCCTAAATCTTTTTGTGAATGTTTTATAATCTGTAAATATGTGTGTCAATAGTCTTCATTACTCCCCTCAATTTGATCTTTCCACGTTCCATAGTTTACGAGTAAAATGGCTGTGACAGACAGATACAAGAGTGATCTTATAATGGTTTCGTTTTTTTATTTTAAGTACGGAACCCTAAATGAATAAAAAGAAAATAAATGGTCATGCGTAAAACAGCGATTTTCATAACTAAATATCAATAGTTTAGCACAAAAATTACACACAGTCGTCGGAACCATATTTATAATTAAGAAATTTGGATCTGAAAATCTAACATATTGGAGGGAAATATTGAGTTTCAATTAAAATTTTTTGCCATACAATTTCCATCCTTCAGAAGAAAAAAAAACTAACAACAACAAAAAATCACTGCTTTTTACGATTCAATATCAACATCTTTGTATGAAAATTATACACAGGCTTTGGACAGCAAGAAATGTATTTTTTAAGCATTGAATATTCCCCTTTTACCGTCGTAGTTATTTCAACTCCTTTTATCATTAAATATAAGTTTTTTTTTTTTTTTTTTTTTTTTTTTTTTATAGATTTTTTCCACAGTCAGCGGACGCGGATTTTATGTAATATATCTATATATCTTTAAGGTTCTTATAAGGTTGTTATGTATGTATTTTTAAAGTGTAATTATAGGTTGTGAATTTTATTATATTTTTGTAAAAAAAAAAAAAAAAAAAAATGTAACGAAAGGTGAAATACTATAACTCAAATTCGAATCAAACATTTATTAGGAATAATTTTTTTAAGCCCTTTTGCTGAAATTTTCAATCTTTTATCACGAAATTTTTACACGGGCTCAAAAAACATTACGTTTATGACCGATAAAAATTTCAAAGATTTCGGACAATAAGAACTTTTTATTTATTTATTTTTAATTATGGAACGGCCGAACGTTAAAAAACCAGATAATGTCTTGTAACGAGCGCTTATAAAAGTCAATATTTTTTCGCGATTTTTTTATTTATAAATATAAAATCAGAATAAATGGAGTTAAAGATATAAAAATAATACAAATTTGAGGTTTATTTAATTTATTAACATGGGCCCGGGCGAGTCAACTAGTGATATGAATAAAGTGAAAGTAAAGTGAATAATAAAGTGACCTAATAACGTGAAGTCAAATGTATAAACTGATGTTATTTAGTTATTTTTGCAAAAATTTGTAATAAAAGCCCCTTTTATATAACAAAAAAACTTCCATTTCTCGAAATAAAAACTTAAGAAAAATTTTTGTTACGAAAGTTAGTAACAATAGTTCACTTCAGACTGATCTGGAATATTTGTAAAAAATTCAGGCAAGACTACATACAATAATATACAGTGTGCAATATGTTATCTATCTCTTACCTTTAATTTCTCAACTGTTGGTCGTAGACATATAGTTCCAATTACAAAAACGTTTCAAATCAGGTAAATATTCATGTTGTGGCATTATTTAAAGTAAAAAATCAATTTTGTGAAAATTACGAAATCTAACTTTTTATACGGTCCCCCAATCCCTATAGTTATAATTAGTAAAAGTTCACACATATCATAACAGATATAACACAAGAAGTTTGACACCTGTTTTCTCAAAAATTGACATTGTTATTAAATTTGAAAGTTTGTGATTTTTGCACATGATTTTTTCTTTCATTGAGTGATGACTTAAAAGATTAATTAAAGTAATTCGAGATCAAAATCATGGTGCAATGTTCTTTTTACGGCGAAACCACCTTTAGTCAGTATCGCTAAATCAGGGAATCACCAAAGTAGATTATTTCATCTGAAAATTTGAGATAACTTTTATGGATCGAACAACATTCAGATGCCAAATTAGGTACAATAGACAACCGGAAAATGAAACATGCTCACCAAGGACTAGATAAATGGCAACGGAAAGGAAACGACCAGCCGAGCTATAACAAGCATGGAAATTGGGATTATTCAAATTACAATAGTACCGCAATGCCACACGTTCGGGATAAAACACGAGCCGTCTAGCAGTGGACATGCTAGTCAGCTCTAAAATGGTGATGGCAAGCTACTCATACCTGCAATATGCCGAAATGGTACTTATTTATGGTGAATGTCAAAGGAATGAAAGAGACGCTGCGAGTATTTATTCAGAACATATCTCTAAGGATCTATATCCAACCAAAGCATGAATCTATAACTGATGCGTTGCATCATCTCTGTCATCTCTGGCGAGACCGGCTCTGTTTCACCATGACACAGAACAAGTAGTCCGGCAAGGTGTAATGCTCGAGTGACACCGGAGGAGGTGCTGTCATTCGCCCTTTTATTTTCACAACTGAGCACGGCGGAAATAAGCGAGGCATGTGGTCAGCATGTCTGGCATTTGTCACATGCACATGATGAGCATCCATGCCACCCGACACTGGTGCAAGCACTGATGCTGGGTGACCACGCATTTGATTATTGTAATTTCATGCTCAATACCTTAGACGAAAATCCGTCGTTTCTTTGTGACATTATGTGGACACATGAGTCAATATTTACACGGGTGGCATTGTCAACTTGCACAATGTGCATTACTGGTCTCTGGAAAATCTCCACATCGCCCGCACATCATGACACGTGTGGTGCGGTATATGGGGAAATCAGATTGTTGGACCAATCTTCTACGATGGGACGGGCGATCGTTTTCTGCATCTGCTACAAAACACGGTACGTGACTGGCATGAAGAGCTACCTCTTCGACATGTATGCTGAATATGGTTTCACCATGACGGAGCCCACTCTGCATAAAACATCAAGCATCCGGGCGTATCTGGCCACCGAATTCCGTCATCAGATCCTTGGATATGGTGGTCCGGTAGAATGGCCACCGCGTTCGCTGGACTTGACTCCCATGGAATTCTACCTCTAGGTTTACATCAAGGCATAGGTAGGTCTATGTGACTGAGACCACTTCTCTGGTTTATCTGAAGCACCGCATCATCCTTGATTGTCGCACAGTTTGCACACCTGCTATGCTCTAATGTGCCCAGGATTCGGAACTGCCAGGCATTCAATTGTGCATTGACACCAATGGAGAACATTTTGAGCTGTATCTGTAGTAGATTCCGGCGTTTGATGTATTCATTTTTATGGTAGACCTTTTTCAGATATTATTATAAATTTATATTTATTTTTCTTTTCAATATTTCATTCTTCGCTTTGTATATGACCCCTAAAAGTCAGCTCAAATTTTTAGATGATATAACCCTGTTTGGAGATACCCGGACTTGGCGATACCAGCTAATGGTGGTTTCGCCTTAAAAAGGACATTGTACCCTGCTTTTGATCCTGAATTACTTTAATTCATCTTTTAACTGATCCGTCAATGAATGTCAAAATCACGTGCAAAAATCTCAAACTTTGAAATTTAATAACTGTGTCAATTTTTGTAGAACAGATGTCAAACTTTTTTGTGTTATATCTATTATGGTATGTGTAAACTATTACTAAATATAACTATAGGGACTGGGGGGACCGTATAAAATGTTAGATTTCGTAATTTTTATAAAATTGATTTTTTACTTTAAATAATGCCACAACATGGATATTTACCTCATTTGAAAAGTTTTTGTAATTCGAACTGCATGTCTACGACCAACGGTTGAAAAATTAAAGGTCGGCGATAGATAACATATTGCACACTGTATAGTAGTGGCTATAAAAGGTATATCGAAGCTCAAAAAATAACATTTTCATAAAATTGAGTTTAAAGATTATATATGTAATGTTTATGCATGATATAAATAAACTGAATTACTTAAAAGTTTTAACTTCTCGTTATCGCAGAAACAAAATAATTACCATTCGAAAATGGGAAGAAAAAAAAAAAGATTTTTTTACACAAATTGGCCTTCCAACTGCGAGTTCGATCTATTTAGTATATTTTTTAAATATTTTTAAATAATGTTTTATTGTTGTGAGTGGGGTGGGTTGTCGAGGATGTAATACTTTATTTTTCTTTACCGTATTGTATTTCGTATCTATAACTGTATTCTCATTATCACTATCATAATGGGATTGGCATCACATTTATAAAAAAAAGGTTGAGAGAATATGTGACGTAAGCTTTGGTAAAAGTCAGTCTGGTTTGAGCAGTTGCTTTCTTCAATTCTGTGACGAAAGTGATTATATTTTGATTTTTGTGTTATTAAGGAGTGCTTTTATGTGATGAACAGTACCAGTAGATTTACGTCGACCTATAATAAAATTATGCCATGATTACCAAATAGGGAATACAATCCGCAGAATATTTTTTTTAATCCCGCGTTTTTCGGGATTAATTAAACATAACCACGTGATCTCGGGATTTCATAACAGGATTTACTATCTAATAAAATAGCGATTTTTCTTGAATTGCTAACATATGAAAATGTACCCATACAAGAGTAGAAACTTAAATAGAAATGATATTTTATTTTCTAAACAAAGATAGATCTTTAATTTTAAAAAGTTGAAATAAAGTAAAAAAAAAAGTTGAAATAAAATAAAAATGATTACATACCATACGAAAAAAGAAATACGGATTAAATCTGCTGGATTTTACTTATCTATTCTGTTTATTTTTGTATATATGATCTCACGAATAACAATGCTTCGAAAGTGTTGTCTCTAAGTCGACTTCTAACTTTGCTCATAATAAAACCAGCTGTCGAAAATGCCCTTTCTGTTTCTATACTCGTGAGAGAAATTGGCAGAAAATATTGATATGCTAATTCTAAATAATTACCTAGAACATTTATATTCTCAAAAATACACATTTCGTTTCTAATAGTCGTCAATAAACCAGTTTGTTTTTATGTTTCAGCTTCTTGAATTATTATGATTTTCTCTATTTCTTCTTTTAGTTTTTATTGTAGGTTGTGCCATCGGCATGTTGTTTTTTCAGTAATGTTATGGTATGGTATTTTCGTATCTTCTTAATATCTTCTTCTTGAGCATTGTTTAGTCGTTGAAATATAACTTTTATATTCTTTCTAATGACAGTTTTGTTAGGCAAAGAAAACTAATCTATTTCCTTTAAATACCCTTGTTTAGCATTGGTTGATACGAAATTTATAATGCCGGATAATTCTATGCGTCTTCGTTCTAGAAAGCATTGTTTTATAGCGTCAGTCATTTTGTAACAGAATATTGATTTCTTTTCGGATAATTCCTTTAGAATAAATTTCAAGGTTGCGTCTGCAGTTAGCAAATTAGAATTTCTGCGACAGAGTGCTTCTACTGTCGGATGTACACGTTTAAGGATTGCGACATTTCCGTTCAAAAGAAAAAAATCAGAATCATCTATTAAGCAGAATTCAGGCTTTCAATCAGTAAGAGTTTTCAGTATGCTGTTTTTCATCAGATTGGATTATTCAAGCACAACAAAATACCATTCCACATTCATTTATAGTATAGAAGAAATATATATATTTTTTTAATTTAAGGGTCAATATCTGAAAACCTTAAACGTTTTCCCGTTTCCGTTGTTTCCTTTTGGGAACAACGGATTTCGAGCTTATTCTATGCACGATAATTTTCAGAATTTTCAAGCTATGTTTTTCAGACTTTTACAAAGGTTGATCTATAGACTTAGCTAATATATTATGCACATTATATTTTGATTTCATTTGCGTATGCGCAGTGAAGCATTTTTTAGTAAACCTGTTCATTTTTCATTAAATTTTTATTATTTATTAATTCTGATTGCAGCAATTGTGTATAATGTTGTTTGTCATATTTTCTGAAAAGAACTTTTTTATATGTTAAGAACTCTGCAAAATTTGAGACTGTTTTTAAGAAAACCTTAACTTCTCTACTAGTATACATGATATCCTCATAAAAATGAACACAGTTTTTACAATAAGCCTGTTAATCATGTTCTACAGTTTGAGCACTTTTACAACATTAGTTTTTACAAGGTTTTCCAAAAGATATTCGTTCTTTTTCAGTTTGTTGACGGTTCCCTATGGGGCATCGGGAAAACCTCTTCACGGAAATATGTGACCTATACTATTCTGTTTACACACCTGGAGTTTCAGGATAATTCCTCATGTATGTTTCTAGATATTTAACAAAACGTCTAAAATCGCAAGTGACCAATCATCATTGGCCATAGAATGTATACCATGTGGCATTTGGTTGTTACATAAATAAATTTGCACTAAGCTTTTTTTCTTATAAATAAAAAGTTAAATATGGGGACATGAATGATGCTATAAAAAATATCCTATTCAGAACACAAACTAAATATTTCTAAATATGAAACAAAGAGAAGATCAACTTACCTTCATCCATGGTGGCTAGTTGAACTTTAGTTGCTGTTGCGGAAATAATTCTGCCAGCGCCCACTAGTATCTGTTAACCTAAATGTGTGTTTAGAGGGCTGAGATGATGCTCAACCCCAGGAACGGATATATTTACTACAATATTTTACTATACAATATATACCAGGAGTGGCCAACCTTTTTGGGAAGAGTGCCACTATGTGAAGAAAAAAATTAAGCGTGCAACTTCCAATTTTTCCAACATACTAAAAAATATATAAAGGCAAAAACATGTTATTTATAGGTTGATTATGTGACTTTTACGCAATAGCACATTTTATCTCTGTAAGTCTGAGTAGTGGATACTACAAAAGTAATATCATAAATAAAGCAAAAATGTAAACTTAGGTTTTATTGTTAACAAACATTTTTAAATGTTCTGCCAGATTATGTATAAAATAACAATGAATAATTTGAAACATTTAATTCTAAATAATTATTAAACAAAATGTCATTACTTACATATTAATGTGGCTTTTGAATTTGTAGCTTTTTTACTAAGTCATCTATATTAGGATTAGTTTTTGAAGTTGATAACAAAATTGGGTGTCCTTTTATCCTGCCAGTCATGCAAGGTGCTCCATCTGTGCAAATACTATCTAATTTTGCCTACTCTACTTTGTTAACTTCAGTTACACTTTTAAGTTCTTTAAAAATGTTCTCACCTGCAGTAAAACTAATTGGCTCAAATCAAGAAGTTCTTCCACAATATCAGAATTATCGTTCGCTTAGCGAACAAATATGCTTAACTGCGCATTGTCTGTGATGCCACAGCTTTCATCCAAAATTATTGAAAAATATTGGCAATATTGTAGTCCAGAGACAATTTGTGTTCCAACATCCTGGTCCATTTCATCTATACGACGCATGACTGTATTTCTAGACAAGGGTATTATATCAACCGGTTTTTTGATATTTTTATCTCCGACATTTTGGGCAAGTATTAAAAGGCTATTTTTTATTATCTCCTCTCCGTCAGAATAGGTTTTTTTCTTGCGGGCTAACAACAGAGAAAGTTCATAAGAAGCCTTCAGCCTTCAGAAGCCTTTCCATTTCGTCATTTCTCTTCTGGAACAAGTATTGTTGGCTGGCTAAAGTTCTCTTTTTTTTATTGATAAATTCCATTCGCAAGTGTGATCCGACAGGATATTTGCCATTGAAATCACTATGCAGTTATGTGAAATGTCGCTCCAGATTAAAATTTTTCGGCACTGCTACACAAATTCTACATATCAAACAAACAGGCTTGGAAGTTTTTTGATTAGTAAGCAAATATTGTTCTTCCCAGACAGTTTTAAAATCGCAAAATGCAATATCGTCTTCATATTTTCTTTTTGATGTCGAAGGTTTACTTCTAGACATCGTGGAAATAAAAGTTTTAAAACAACAACGCTCGACACTAGAATCTAAAAACAGTTTTAAAAAAACTTAGCATCTTGCTCGGCTATACTAGCTTCCCGCTGAAGTACTGTTGCCAAACTCTGCATAGGGAAAAAATGATTCTTCCGTTTGCCGTTCGCTGACTCAAGAGTGCGGAAGAAGAAAATACAGTGAATTCAGGCAAAACGCAGGATATGCGGAGTACAGTTTCTGTATATTTTTAGATTGAATTACCTGCACCGCTGTTAATGTTTTTCGATTGGGAATTTCAGGCGCTTATTAGATTAATGTAGACTTATTTTAAGCTTATTGCGAAAATTAACTTTGGACAGTGAACAAGGAACATTTCTATCTGCATTTTTGCCTTTTTCTAAATTTTTAATTTTTCGATAAGTCTTCGCGTGCTACTGTTAGAACTCCGCCGTGCCACCCCGTGACCCCACCCCTGATCTATACTAATAAAGGAGAATTATATTTTCCCATTCTCTCTCTATATATATATTTATGTATAAATATATAATAACATAAGTAAATAATATTCATAGAAATTTTTACAGCATACATTTAATATCGGGTATTTATACCTGGGGACAGAGATTTAAATTTAAAGCTTAAAATTAATTAGTTATGCAACATTATATGCCATTTATCATTGATAATTGTTATAACAAATGTTACAATATTGTACATTTTTCAGTTTGTGGTTTTAGTATAATTAATGACATATTATTGTTAGAGGACACAAATAGGCCAATTTTCAGATATTAACCCTTAACATATGTTTGAAGCACAGTATTTTTAATACGAGATTATTTAAAATAGACGTATATTTTTTTAGCCTTTTAAACTAGTTTATTGATAAGCATAGATCAAACTTTGTGCGAATTTTAATAAAAAAGCTAAAATCTTTATCAACGATTTTACGCTCAAATAACGTACTGACACGAGAAAACAATTCCATACGATCGTTTCGAGGATTTTTGGATCCCCTTCCTCAGTGAGAGAGTGAAAAAAAGAGAGAATTAAAATGGGTTCGAAAAACCCATCGGTTATAGTCCCGAGTACTGGCTTGTGGACTGATTGAAAAGGCGAAAACAAGAGTTTATATATCTTAAAGATATGACGTAATGGACCAGAACCGCACCGCCCCCTGAATACTAGGCCTGATCGCTGACACGAAAATGGCGGCTGCCGAAGGCGGAATTTTTTTAGCGTATGTACGGTCCCTTAAATTTTGTCACCAGTACTTTATTAAAGATTTCTTTGTCTTATGTAATCTCAGAAAAATAAAGCGGAAAAATCTTTTAAAAATTATTGGTGCGAATATTCAAGGAATCGTATACACGCTGAAGAAAATCTGCCTTCGACAGCCGCCATTTTTGTGTCAGCGCTCAAGCCTAGTGCTCAAGGGGCGGTGAGAACCAACTGGAAAAAGGAGCCACTGCGCAGGATCCTGCCACACTGGCGAAAGAAAAGGGGTGCTGAACATATCATTCACTAAGGAGGAAGTATGTTTATGAATATAGTAAGTTTCGTAAAAGTCTAGATCAAAAACTCAGATATATTTTTGAATAATTTTAGCCTCTGGACTGCTATTTTAGATTTCTCAAATTCCTGCTTTTTAATGTAATTCTGGTGTTCTTTCAGCCTAATTCTAATTTTACGCTTCGCCTGCGCAATGAAAAAGAGCCCGCACTCACAAAAAATTCTGTAAATGCCCCAGGTATTATAGTCATTAATAGGATCTTTCAGATTGGAGAAAGAAATTTTATTGGTTGGAGATAAAAAAACTCTAAAATTAAACCTATTAGTCCAGGCAATAGGGAATTTTACCTAGCAAAATTAATGGTAGTACTGGAAATCGGCTTTCTAGATGTTTTTTGGGTCGCTGAATCCAAATTTGTAACTTCCCACCAAAATTTCCCCCGGCAACCTCCCCAAATTTTGGTAAAAATCCCCCCAAAAAGGTTTTTATAAAAAAAATCATTTTTTTTTATTGTTTTAGAGAAAAAAGTATCGAGAAATTCAGAAAATAGACAAAATTTCCAACAAATTAGATATATGACATTATGACTTAGGATGAAGGGGAAGGGGGGATCTGCCTCGGAACATGCGCGCGGTGCTGCGTAAACTAAGTTGCGCAATTCCGCTTAACCACTCACACGTTTACATTCGGCCTCCCATCTCCCCTCCGAACTTTCTCTATAACATTTACTTTAAGATTTTTGGGTCGCTGAATCCGAATTTTTAACTCCCCCCCAAAAAAAATCCCCCCCCCGACCCCCCCCCCCAAATAGTTGTTTTTAACCTAAATTTCTTATCGTTTTAGGGAAAAAGCATTACGAAATTCAGAAACTAGACAAGATTTACAACAAATATGATATATGACATTATGAATTAAGATGAACGGGGAGGGTGAGGGCTGCCTCTGAACATGCACTGCGGCGCTACGTGCACTAAATTATGAAGTCCAGGCAATAGGGGATTTTATCTGGCAAAATTAATACTAGTTCTGGATTTCAACTCGCTTTATGTTTTTTGGGTCGCTGAATCCGAATTTGTAACTTCCTACCAAAATTTCAACCGGCAACCTCCCCAAAAATTGATTTTTTGAAAAAAATTAGTTTTTGAGAAAAGCGCGCGGGAAATGTTCCGAGACAGCCCCCTCTCTCCCCGTTTATCCTACGTCATAATGTCATATATCCTATTTGTTGCAAATTTTGTTAGTTTCTGAATTTCGTAATGCTTTTCCCCTAAAACAATAAGAAATTTAAGTTAAAAACAACTATTTGGGGGGGGGGGTCGGTTGGGGAATTTTGGGGGTAAGTTAAAAATTCGGATTCAGGGACCCAAAAAACTTAAAGTAAACCTTATAGAGAACGCTCGGAGAGAAGATGGGAGGGCTAATGTAAACATGTGAGTGGTTAAGTAAAATTGCGCAACTTAGTCCACGCAGCACTGCAGCGCATGTTCCGAGGCAGATCCCCCCTTACCCTTCATCCTAAGTCATAATGTCATATATCTACTTTGTTGGAAATTTTGTCTATTTTCTGAATTTCTAGATACTTTTTTCTCTAAAACAATAAAAAAAAATGATTTTTTAATAAAAACCTTTTTTGGGGGGATTTTTACCAAAATTTGGGGAGGTTGCCGGGGGAAATTTTGATGGGAAGTTACAAATTCGGATTCAGTGACCCAAAAATCATCTAGAAAGCCAATTTCCAGTACTACCATTAATTTTGCTAGGTAGAATCCCTATACGGTCTCTATTGCCTGGAATATATTGAGAATACGAGAAATTTGTGTACTGATTTTAGGAAAATAAGCTAAGACAATAACACTTTTAAATTCTTTATTTGTTGGAACAAAATCAGTGATTATCGGAGGTTTCGATAAAATGCGTTTAATGATAATAAAACGAAATCCACGATCGATGGCAACTGCTTTTATATAGTTAATTTCACAGTTAAATAAATGCGAATTTAAACAAATTTTAGGTGCACGGGAAATAAGAGTATTGAAAGGTGCAAGTTTTTGATTTGGGGATGACTGGACTTATAATGAGGAGGGTAAGACTGGGTTATAATGAGGGGTAAAGCTAGACGTTGTTGAGTTTCAATTTCAAAAGTAAACTGTATACATGGATAAACTGAATTAAATCCAGAACAACGTTAATATTATGTTTAGACAAATCAAGTAAAGCAAAAGAAAACATCTACGAAACGTGTATAAAATGAAAATTGTATTAATTTAAATAATTTAACTTCAAAATAATGCATATAAATATCATTCAAAACTGGGCTTAAAGGATTACACATAGCTAAATTTACCGGCATTTTATAAAACTTCCCTTGAAACACAAAAGTATTTTGAGACAAACAAATGCTAGTTAAAGAAATCAGGTTCTCAGTTTCATATTGAATATTGTGAAACTCATTTAATCATTTTCTCTAAGAATCTACAGCACCTTGTACAGGAATATTTGCAGAAAGAGATTTGACATCGAACGAAACCATAGTATAGCCTGTTGGATAGAAGCTACGAATTCTATTGGCAAATTGAACTGAGTTTTTTGACGTATAAATATTGTTAACCATGAGAGGGAAAAACTTGGAAACTAAATGTTCTGGAAGCTTATAGGACGCAGTACCAATATTAGAAACGATAGGGCGAAACGGAATATCAGGTTTATGAACCTTAGATAAAGCATAAAAACGAGCACAATTTGAAGAGCACAGAATGTATGAGAGAGTATTTGCTAGAATCAGTAATAATGGGGGAGGAATTTACCGCAGATTTTATCATTCTATAAGCTTTCAAAACATTTAGTTTCCAAATTTTCCCTCCTCATGTTAACAATATTTATACGTCAAAAAAACCCAGTTCAATTTGCCAATAGAATTTGTAACTTCAATTCAACAGGCTATACTATGGTTTTGTGAGTTTTTGATTTAATGATTTGTTTTAATGATTGTGAGTTTTTGACGACAGTTTACCGTAAACCTTTTGCTGTAAGTTTACCCCCTCAATATAAGTCCAGTCATCCCCCACATCAAAAACTTGTAGCTTTCACTACTCTTATTTTTCGTGCACCTAAAATTTGCTCAAATTCTGAGTTATTTACCAGTGAAATTAACTATATAAAAGCAGTTGCCACCGATCGTGGATTTAATTTGAATATCATTAAGCTTATTTTATCCAAACCTCCGATAATGACGGATTCTGTTCTAGTAAATAAAGAATTTAAAAATGCTATTTTCTTACCTTATTTTCCTAAAATCCTTACACAAATTTCTCGTATTCTCAATAGGTTTAGTTTTAAAGTTGTTTTCTCTCCAACCAATAAAATTTCTTTCTCCAGTCTTAAAGATTCCTTTGATGAATATAATACCTGAGGATTTTAATACCGAGGGGTTCTTCGAATCCATTTACTTCTCTCTTTTTTTTTCTCTCTCTCACTGAGGACGGGGATCCAGGAATCCTCGATACGATCGTATGGGATTTTTTTTGTCGTGTCTGTACGTTATTTGTGCGTAAAATTGTTGTTAAAGATTTTAGCTTTTTTACTAGTTTACTGATAATCTTTTCAGAATATGCAAAATCCTGAAAAGGTAATATATCTTCTGAACTTAATGAAAATACCAAATTCAAACTTCCAACAGTTTCACCATACATCATCAAACATCATTCAACTCAGAAATTTCTGTTATATAACATGGTTCAGTCATTAATTTGACGGAAGATGTTTCTTGCTGGGTACATCGCTTAGCCCATTAACTGCCAAAACTATAAGGTTGAAAATTTCAACTCTTTAGCTGAACGGCGTTTGCCACCAGAAACTCTGAAAGATAATTTTCGGTTTATATGATCATAAAATTTTATGCCTTTAAGTGAGGCCAATTTTTTAAATGAAAAATAGCGGTGGGTATGTAAATAACTTATATAAGTGCATCTATTTTGATCGTTGCGTAAAAGCATCACCGGCGGGTACTGGGTTAAAGTAAAAAGCATCACAAATTGCTAAATAGATATCGTGTTCAAAACAAAGCTGATGTTTGGCTTCGATTTTCTTTCCAACGTTAAACAATACCTTTGGTGAATCATTTAATATAGAGCCCTAGTCCATTTTGAGTGAAATGCCATGCTGGTTTAAGCTCTCAACTAGAATTTCAATGTAGCTACATCTGTTATCATAGACCTATGTGTGAAAATAAGGTATAAATTCCATAACTTACCGAATGTTAAAAATCTTGAGTAGACATTAACATTCATGAATCCCTCATTGGCAGTAGATATGCATTTGTCAAATGTCAAGTTAAATTTTTCCCTAAAATTTTAAAGTTTGTATTTTTTTTTTCCAATTCTCTAACGTTGGAACTCTACTTTTTAACACATTTTCGAATTGATGTTGCAGAATTAGGTAAGTCATTATAGCTTTGAGTTATCAGAAGCTTTTATAAATTAATCGAAGTTATGAAAATATTAAAAGCTAATAAATCTTTCTTTGCCATTCTCGATAATATTACATCGAGTGAGTGATTATCGCTAGAAATAAAATCTTGAATTTTTCGATTTTTCAGAAGGCAATATATTATTTCTCTGCATTTGACTTGTAGAGAATAGATATACCAATTTCTTTGAGAACATTAGTACCATTTTTTGTAATAAATGAGTGTGCAATCTGTTAGTGGGCCCAACGGATGTTTTCAGCCCTGCACTACATCTTTTACATTTGGCACTTTTTTCGTCTTTGGACATTAACTATTGATACCATGCTTAGGGTTGCCACGGACGACTTTTTTATATACTAGTCGTATCGCTGTTTAATATATATATATATATTTTTTTTTTTCGGTAGATTTCTCATGCATTTGTTGTAGAAATATATTGCAGGGATTACAGTTTGGAAAAAATAATGCGAAACATTTGAATTAAAGCAGAAAATAGTTGGTTGTGACTTTCCTAAATACTAAAGATGTATCATTATCTTTCTTATGAAAGTCAAAATCTTTTTCGCTAGATATCTTCAAAATTAAAATTAATTTATTATAAGTAAAAATATTAGCACATAATGTGATCGTATTCAGAACCGATTCTTATCATTAACTACACGCTTTAGGTTTACTCATAATTCATGTCAAAGCTGCTTTCTTAACAGTCAACGAAAGCGAAATAAATGTGTAACTTGTTTCATGATTGATCACTCTGCTGGTTGAGTTTCCTCAATTAACTGAAATTCTATTTAAAAAAAAATATTCGGACAATAAGAAATGAACGTTAAAAGTATTCAATATATACATTTTATTATGTAGTATATTCGTTAGGTAAAACTAAAATTTTTAGCAAAATGGATCGTTTTATATAAATAAATAAATAAATAAATATATATATATATATATACACAATATGGCCAAAGCTAACCGGTCACTTGCGAATTTAGACGTTTTGTTAAATATCTAGAAAAATACATGAGGAATTAACCTGAAACTGCAGGTGTGTAAACAGTATAGTATAGATCATATATTTCCGTGAAGATTTTTTCCCTAAACCCCATAGGGGACCGTCAACAAATTGAAAAAGAACGAATATCTTTTGGATAACCCTGTAAAAACTAATGTAGCAAAAGCGTTAAAACTCGAGATTATTAATAAGTGGCTTATTGTAATATACTGTGTTCGCTTTTATGAGGATAGCATGTATACTCGTATGACGAACTCGTATGACGTAAAATATGACGAACAGCATTGTACACAAAACTGTGCAATCAGAATTAAAAAATCATAAAAATTATATGAAAAATGAGCAGGTTTACTAAAAAATGTTTCGTTGCACATACGGGAGAGCAGTCAAAATATAATTAGCATAATGTGTTAGCTAAATGTATAGAGCAACTTTTGTAAAATATGAAAAACATAATTTCAAAAGTCTGATAATAATCGTTTATAGAATAATCTCAAAATCCGTTGTTCCCAAAATGAAGCAAAAAGATGAGGGGTTGTATCCATATAACCATTGATTAGTGGCAATATAGCATACACAATATTGCACTTACTACTGTATTTGGATACAGTCCCTCATCTTTTTGCTTATTTATGGGAATACCGGATTTTGAGCTTATTCTATAAGCGATTATTATCAGACTTTTCAAACTATGCTTTTGAGACTTTCACAAAAGTTGCTCAATACAGTTAGCTAACACATTATGCAAATTATATTTTTATTACGTTCGATCATGCGCAGTGAATCATTATTTAGCAAACCTGCTGATTTTTCATAATTTTTTTATTTTTTTTTTCATTCTGATTGCAGTATAATGTGTACAATGTTGTTTGTCATATTTTCTGAAAAGAACTTTTTTTTTTATATTAAGAACTCTGCAAATTATAAGCAAAAAAACTTGGCGAAATTTGGGATTGTTTTTATAAAAACATTAATTTCTCTACAAGTAAACATGCTATCCTCATAAAAATGAACACAGCATATTACAATAAGCCACTTATTAATAATCTCGAGTTTAGACGCTTTTTCTACATTAGTTTTTACACGGTTATCCAAAAGATATTCGTTCTTTTTCAATTTGTTGACGGTCCCCTATGGGATTTCGGGAAAAAATATTCGCGGAAATATATGACTTATACTATACTGTTTACACACCTGTAGTTTCAGGTTAATTCCTCATGTATTTTTCTACATATTTAACAAAACGTCTATAATTGCAAGTGACCGGTCACCTTTGGCCATACAGTGTATATATGTATTGTAGCTTTAGTTAGAGATTGCACTTTTATTATTTTACTTTAAATCATGAATAACCGACAATAATAATAAAAAATAAAATAAAAACATGATTTCTTGTGTCGAATCCTGAGATTTTTGTGATCGAAAACTCAGAGGTATCCCACGATTGTAAAATCTATTACCGATGTACCATCTTTCCTTGGCCAATCAGAATTTATCAAACTGAAAACTATGGCCTTCAATTAGCATACTTTCATACACATCTATTTTTAGGTAGCTTTCATTACAAAAAGCTACCTATTGCAGCCGTTCGGAGGAAAACGATTCCGAAATTTTTGGTATATTTTCACCGATCATGCCCCCTAGACCCCGAAACCACCCTCCGTCCAAAATTGATATATATATATATATAACCATTAATTAAACATAACCTACCACCATCAAATATTATGAATTAAAGCTGTAAATTAAAAAAATATATATATTATAAGAATTATTATGAAAGAAAAAGAAAAAAGTGGACACCGACAAAAAATGGAAAAGCTTATACATTGAATTACGTTGTTAAGGGCACAGAATTCAATGATATAAGCAAAATGGTTGTTTTCTGTGAGAAAAATAAGCTAAAGCTAAAAATTACTTTCCCCTGTGCCCAAACAACCATTAAAATCAAGTGAATTGATTAAAAATGAAAACAGAATAGAAACAAATAATATGAAATGAAAGAATCAATAAAACCTATTTAAATATTTATAGGATATAAAATATAAATAATAAACACCATACCGATTAATATTTCAGTATTTTACAAATATCCACGCACATGGCTACCAGAATATCATAAAGATTAAGGTGAATAAAACAGTTAAGAAATCACAGTAATTGATATCAAAGGATGCAGTTAATACATTTTGAAATAAATTTTGAAATACCTTGTGAAATACATTTAATATAATATAAAATAAATAGATAGTATTTACATTATTTAAAATGCACTATTAAATTAATTAATAACTGTTTAACATTATCGTCAAAATTTAGCTAAAAATACCCCCTGGTGTAGTAGATTATAACTGAAATGGAGCTAGAAAAATTAAAATTTAGAGCTATCTTCAAAAGACAAATTTTTGGTGCAGCCATCTAGTGTTACTTTTATTATTCAACATTCAAAAGATAAATATTTGTAAGCATTTGAATGTAAATAATTTTTTAACAGCAAAACCAAACATATCCTTATATATAGATAATTATAAACCTAATATAAACCACACAATGTATTTAAAAAAAAAACTATTGTTAATAAAATTTAAAAGCATACAAAATATTCTATTAGCTAACTTATTTAAACTAAACTAAGAATTTAAATAATTCTAGAACATTGATAATATATAGCATATAGCTATATGCTATAAAACAAAATAAATTCAGTAATAATTAATATAAATAATTATTAAAAATAATATAAAAATTATTTTTTAAATCAATTATATATAAGATAATTATAAAATGAACAGGAGATAAAAAACATATAGAAGTATATAGAAGGTTAAATGATACTTAACGTCCCATTACTTATAAAGCACAAATATAGAGTGTGGAATATTTTCATACATCCATAAAAATCCAAAAAGTATGAATGTGGGACATTCAAAAACATTAAACCGATAATAAATTGAAAATAGATGAATATTAAAAAGAATAGAGGAATAATAATAAAAATAATTACCCAATTTTAATACATACAGTATAACTATATTTATATTAAACATACTTATATGTATATTAATCACTATAAAAATGACATACTATTAGTAATTAATATGATATTGTCCTTAGTAAATTAAAATTTAATAACAAATGATTGTAAATAAGATTAATCAATAATTAAGCTAATTATAATATTAATGAAATTCTCCAATTTCATATAAAATATCAAATCAACATCCATATAAAATACGTATCAAAGATATAGTAATAATACAAAAGCCCCCCCCCCTTTTTTTATATAATTAACCATTGCGTATTATCCAGACAACACCACCCTCCTCCGTACTCTAACATCTACCCACCCATCCAACCTATAATAATTTTTTTATATTAATTTACAATTTTTAATTTTTTATAGATTTTTTTTTTTATTTTTTTTTTTTTGTAATTTTGTTTACGCATGTGTTAATTTGTTTTAAAAGATCAAGTAAGAAAAGTACTAATGGTATATTAATGAATATATGAATTTTTTCGGAAAACCATGATTTAATGCATCATAAATTAGTTTTTTAATATTATTGTTAATTAGAGGAGAAGAACATAAACATTTTATTCTATATAAATGATTAAGTATTATATTTCGAAATACAGAATGATGTAGACAAGATTTAAAATTTGTAAATGTATTAACTTTGAATTTAAATTCTTTACGTTTGTCATATAAATCTGTGATTGTTTTGTTGTCTTTTATTGTAATTTTAAGATCTAAGAAGTTAATTGTATTGTTAGATAAAAGGTTTTCCGTTAATTCCAAATTAGTGGGATAATCAACTGGAAATCGAGTAATTGCAGATTGATCAGTATCAATTAAAATTATGTCATCAATATACCGATAAAAATGTAGATTATTATTAGTAAAATTACGTTCATAATGATATAAGTATAAGTCTGAGAGTAAACTGGAAGTACAACCGCCTTGTGGTATACCGACATGCTGTAAATATAAAGTGTTATCTTGCAATATATAATTATTATATATAATGAAGTTAGTTAAAGATTTAAAATATGCAATATCTATATTAGATGGTAATTCCAGTTTTTTATAATACTTTTTAAATAATGCATTTATAATTTTATGTAAATCTAATAGGTCTATATTATTAAAAATATCTTTGAAGTCATATGTCGTTATATTATAAACACAATGAAGATTTTTTAAAATATTGACAAGTTGATAGCTATTTTTTATACAATGTGTATTATCATTGTTTGTAGTAAGTACATATAATTGATTAAGAATTTTTAAGAGAAGTTTATTGGCTTTATTATTATATGTATTGCAACCAATAGTTACAGTCCTAAATTTAATTGGAGTTTTATGAAATTTGGGAATAAGAACTAAATATGGATAATTAAAGTTAGTAGATAAAATATTTAATAGTTTATAATAACTTCGAATTTTACGATTATTTACAATTACATTTTCATTAGTTTTTTGAAACGACTTATTAGAAGAAATACAATTTGTAAGAAGTTGGTGATAATATGATTTACATATAATAGCATAATTGTTAGGAGATTTTTCCACATATGTAATAACGTAGATTTTTGTAATTTAGTAATTTGTTGGAAATAATGCTTTGTATTAATAGAAACAAAATCAGCAATATTATTTTTTAAATCCATAGTTAATTTTAGAATTACTAATATTTTCCATTGATTAAAATATTCAATAGGCTTATTAAAGTTAGTAGATAAAATATTTAATAGTTTATAATAACTTCGAATTTTACGATTATTTACAATTACATTTTCATTAGTTTTTTGAAACGACTTATTAGAAGAAATACAATTTGTAAGAAGTTGGTGATAATATGATTTACATATAATAGCATAATTGTTAGGAGATTTGTCCACATATGTAATAACGTAGATTTTTGTAATTTAGTAATTTGTTGGAAATAATGCTTTGTATTAATAGAAACAAAATCAGCAATATTATTTTTTAAATCCATAGTTAATTTTAGAATTACTAATATTTTCCATTGATTAAAATATTCAATAGGCTTATTATAAGAGATAGAAATTTTATAAATAAAAATATCAATATCATATGTAAACTGTTTGATAATAGATGCAACATTAAATTTAGATGGAAGTCTATATTTAGTACCATAACCCATTAGTTGTTTCAATTTAAAATCATTAACAATATAAAGATTTCCAGTGATTATATGTCCATGATCATTGTTTATGTATTTTTTTAGAGTGGGGTCATTGCAGTTACACGGAAAATTACTCGCAGCAGATGTATTTTTTGAAAATGTATTGTAGTTAAAAATCTTTCTACCAATTGTATTCGGATATTTAAAGGTTTTTGATATATGAAGATTATTGATAGGAAAGAAACAATTTTTATCATTAATTATAGAATTGATATTAATTTTATTAAATATGTGATTTGAAAAAGTAATTATCATTTGAGTATTCATGTTCTGAATTTTATGGTTTTTTTTTGTTTTTTTTTGTAAATTAATATTTAAAAGATTAACCCTAGTCATAATTAAGTCAAAATAAATATCAGAGAAATGTTTAGAGAAAGATTTACTTAGAAATACATTTAAATGTTGTACAATCTGTTTCTTTTTAATAGCAAAGATGTTTTTTCGAATTAACAACCAGTTATAATTCTCTAAATAATTTCCTTGAAGATCATTAATTTGTTTTGTGATAGATTTTTTGGAACCAACAACTGATGATGAACCCTTTCCTCGTTTATTACGTGTTGTTTTACCATTTAAAATATGATTAAGAGTAGGATAAATTGGAGAATAATCAATATTGTTATTTATAGATGTGAAGACTTTGACAGGTCTGTTAAATACTTCACTGTTAAGTCCATAAGGTTAAATTGTGTTATAATATTTCATATATGATGATTCCATATAAAGACGTTCTGATTTATTTTTTAGAATTTGAAGGATTTCAATTGTCGTATTTTTAAATTGATGTTTATGAAAATGTTGAATTTCAGCTGTAGATTGTATATTTTTTGCTTTGTTATTATTAGAGTCTGAACGATGATGATTGATACGTTTATGAATTGGACCTGATGTTTCACCAATATATTTCATATTACATAAGTTGCACAGTATACTATAAATAACATTTAATGCTTTACAAAAACGAATAATTAGGATCTGAGACAATTTGTGTCTGAGAAGCGTATTGGACATGTCTTGCACCGAACATCATAACACTTACGATAAAATAAAGGACGAGGGGGAGAGTATAAATGGTCGCTGGATGACGATCCAGGAATAACCCAATTATTGTTCCTGTACCGGGCACTACACTGCATAGATGCTAAGTGTATCTTGCCAGGATCGAGATGTTTACTAAGAACTGCCATATAAAAATTATGTTTGGAAAATGCAATAATTGCCATAAAAATAAGAAAATTTAATAATAAAAAATTAATAATTTAATTAAATTAGCCTTGATTAAATAATAAATCTTGAGTATGAAAAAATATATACAATATTTACAATAACAGAAGCAGAACGCAGAAACAATCTACAAATTTTCCATAACCAAATAATGATAACCCTAATTTCGTAGACTAATAATAGCAAGAAACCACTTGACTTTTTGATAACAAATAAGTCAAAAAAAGATCCGCATCTAACATCCAAATCCTAGAACAACTATAACCATGCAAAGACAACCAAAACGCTTTCCCAATTAACTTCTCAGATCAAAGTAATATGAATTTAAACTTCTAAAGCAAATTAACATTAAATCTATGAATAGAAATAATTATTGCTACCATATTGATGTATATATATAAAATGATTATCTCTTTAGAATTATGTAAAGCTATAGCAAAAATAGAAAAAAAAAAAATATATATATATATATATATATATATTTATTTATATATATCCATATATATATATATATATATATATATATTTAAAACCACAAACAAAATATCAAAATCCATCACTCACCATAGCTGCATTGAAACTCACATCAAAAATATCATAAATAACCAATATAAACTTAACTCTTAAAATCAAACTGAATAACCAAACTAAAGAAAATATATATAATTGCAAGACATAACAGAACAGAACAGAACAGAAGGCGAGCGGTATGGCTAACGACATACACTGCAGGGTTAAGTCAGACTTTACGCATGCTACGTCCCCCTTCACTCGCCGAGACCAAAACTGAAAAAATGAAAAACTAAACAGAACTGCAACATCCACCAAAATATCTCTCTAACTCATTAGATCAATCAACTCATCAAAACCTCCATTCTCATCCATCACTGAGTTCAGTTCAGTTCCGTACCTGCTACTCTTAATAAAATCACAAGTTATTCTCCTGATGAAATTGCGAGGATAACCATGCTTGAATCCCAAGCGGCACCACTCTAAAATATCACTAAACATATCTATAACTCTAGTACTCAGTCTTTCGATTCGTATTAATCCATTTCTAAGTACATTTCTTTTAATCGAAACATGCACATTGGAATCAAAATATATCAGCTTTAAGGTATTAAAGTTGAAATCATTTCGCTTGTCAAATATCTTAGATATCAAATTTTCGCTTTCTATGCTCAGGTTCACATCTAGAAAATTAATATTTTTACAATTCTGGGATGAGGGTTCCAGACTCAGAGACGTAGGATAATATGTAAAATCAACATTTTCAATATCATTGTTTAATTTAACTATCAAAACATCATCTATATATCTGTAGGATAATGTGTTACTGTTTAAATTATTATTTCTTTCATATATATGTAAGTAAATGTTTGCCAAAATGGAACTGCAACTCCCCCCCATTGGAATACCCCGAATCTGTTTAAATATTGTATTTCCTTCGTAAAGGTAGTTTTCTTGTACTACTAACTGAAATAAATTTATGAAAAAATCATAATGAACATCCAAAGTACTATTTGTATTATAAAAATCTACTATTTTATCTTTTAAATCTGTCAAATCAATTGTATTATAGAGGTCTGCGAAATCGTAAGCGAATAAACCAGTAATATTTTTTAATTTTTTCAGATTATCTAATAGTGTATAGCTATTTTTGATAATAAAAGTCGTCTCTCCCCCCATCACTCCGTCAAACACCCCCTCCAGCACCCCCAGCAAAGCCTTGCTAGCGGCACCAATATATGAACCAAATCCACAGGTCACACTCCTGAATTTGATAGGGGTTTTATGGAATTTAGGCACTAGTATGAGATAAGGGAAACTTTGACTCATTTGTTTCAGCTTAACTTTTTTATGGATCGCTTTAATCCTATTTTCTATTACTGCAGCTTTCGAATTCAATGGTAAATAGCTATTTTTATTATTGTAGCAATCATTCAAAAGTTTACCGTAAAGTACCTTACATATCAGTGCATAACTTGTATTTGCTTTATCCACATAGGTGATTATAAAATTTTCCTGAATCTCTTTAATTGAATGTGTAAGTTTGTTGTATTTCTCTCTATTAACTCCGTCAAAATCTCTGGAAAATTCTCGTTTAAAATCTCTTAATATATAATACTTCCACTCGTCAAAAACACTGGATGGCAAATTGTATCTATACATTAGTTTATTTATAAATATATCTATATTAATAGTAAAACGTTTAATTGCAACACTTTTAGTGAGAGTACGTTTCACACGATATTTAGTTCCGTACTCCATTAACCTCCTCAACTCCTCATCCTTTACTATCTTTAGATCTCCAGTAATAACATGTCCATAATACTTGTCTTTATAATTAACAAATTCAGAATCATTGCAATGGCAGATACTCCCTGCAATACTTTTCTTTAGATCTTTAGCAAATAAATTATAATTAAAAATAGTTCTCCCCAAAGGCTTATCATATTTAAAAGCCTTAACTATTTTTATTTTACCGACTGGTAGTAATTCATTGTATTTATTCAGCATTTTATTGTAATTTACACCCCTATGGCTATCACCCAAGTAATCCATTATAAAATAGATTTTATTTATTGCACTAACATGGCCATAGTCAATGTTACAATACATTTTTAAATTTTGTGTCTTGATTCTATATCTCAACAAATCCAAACCTAGATCAACATTCCCATTTTCTACCCTAGACTGTAAAGTTCTTAAAGTTACGGGAATTAATTTCTTCTTAATGTTGAAAATCAAACCTTTAATCACCTTAACTCTTCGCTCACCTTTATAATTAATTATTTCATTTACTATGTCTGTACAAGTATTTAATTTTTTAAAATTATTCAACTTAGTACATTGATTACTATTTCTAATCAACTCGTTTCCAATGTCATGATTAATTTTGTCATAAATTGTATCATCTAAATTGTTAGTTTTAAAGTTTTTAATTATATTACTGTGGTTAAACATAACATTAAGTCCATATGGATAGACCGTACCAAACTTTATCATCATATCCTTTTCACGAATCTTTCTTTCCGTTTTATTAGGTATAATACACAATATAGAAATCCTAATGTTATCTATGCCATGTTCTGAAAAATGTGAAATTTCTATTTCTTGATCCTCTTTTTTATACTTAAGATTTCTAATGTCTGATTTGTGATTATTGAATCTCTTATTTAAAGGAGTAGAAGTCTCTCCTATGTACATTTGATTGCACACATTACATCTTAAACAATACACACAATTATATACCTTACAAAATTTTAAAGATTTTTCTTCAATCACTTTGTCTCTATTATCCGTATCGGCACAAATACAAACTCTACATCTTTTGTCACTACATTTTATTAAGTTTATTCCATTGATATTTTTTCCAATATTTATACCCCTATTATAAAACAATCTTGTTTTATACCTTTTCACTATATCGATGCAATCTATGTTTTTCTTATGTTTATTCATTAAATTTGTATTATAAACATATCTTGTCCGATACCTAACAACTTCTGTATCTCTATAAACACCCTTGTCCTTATTTAACTTATAACACAATTCACAATTTTTCTTCATTACTAAACAATCATCTTTCGAACTCTCATCTATATAACTCTGCTTACTATAAAAATTGCATACATGACCTTTCCCCCTCTTCTCACATATCTCACCATAATCACTTGCTTTACTCTCCAATACATCCACATTTTTAAATACATTTGGTCCATGGTAACTTTTTGACGATCCGCTCCCCACCATGGATTCTGGAGCCGACCGAGCACTACGAAATTTGTAAAAATTCCGTATCTTGCCGGTACCTTTTACAATATAATTTTGTCTATTCATATTAAATGTTTAATTATTCTATGTAAATACAATATAAGCAATTCCAAATATTTTAAATGTGTACTAAAAAATGTACAACTATAAGAAAGTTAAATAAAATTTTAACAATATAACATACTCGAAAGAACTAATAATACTCTTAAATTAAACAATCATAAAAACTTCAACAAACTAGCCAAAATCAATAAAAAACTAATAAATCCAAATAAATCAACTAAACCAACCAATTCTCATCAACTCCATGCACCCGTACATCAGTTAGCTATAATAAGGTAAGCATGATCATATACCGAAATTTTATTATAAAGCATAAAAGACATACCTGACTCAAGCCTACAGTAGTCCTCCATACTAATCCAGGCGACTCATAAACACCAAATATTAAATTACAAGAATGTCCCGATGTAAACGTAGACTTGCCACCGAATACACGTGACAAAATATATTTAAAACCACAAACAAAATATCAAAATCCATCACTCACCATAGCTGCATTGAAACTCACATCAAAAATATCATAAATAACCAATATAAACTTAACTCTTAAAATCAAACTGAATAACCAAACTAAAGAAAATATATATAATTGCAAGACATAACAGAACAGAACAGAACAGAAGGCGAGCGGTATGGCTAACGACATACACTGCAGGGTTAAGTCAGACTTTACGCATGCTACGTCCCCCTTCACTCGCCGAGACCAAAACTGAAAAAATGAAAAACTAAACAGAACTGCAACATCCACCAAAATATCTCTCTAACTCATTAGATCAATCAACTCATCAAAACCTCCATTCTCATCCATCACTGAGTTCAGTTCAGTTCCGTACCTGCTACTCTTAATAAAATCACAAGTTATTCTCCTGATGAAATTGCGAGGATAACCATGCTTGAATCCCAAGCGGCACCACTCTAAAATATCACTAAACATATCTATAACTCTAGTACTCAGTCTTTCGATTCGTATCGTTTCTCAGTCTTTCGATTCGTATATATATATATATATATATATATATATATATATATATATAAATATATATATATGATCTTTGTCATACTGTAACTCTCGTATTTATGAACCGATTTGGATAAAATTTCGTGTGTACATAGTACATACCAATGTCTCGACCGAGTTCGTTGGCCAGCTTCATCCGCCATCTTGTTTCAAAATGGCGGCCATTTAAAAAATTTAAAATTTAAAATGAGGCACAAAAAATTAGACATTGAAAAATATTTTTTCTTATGTGTTTGGGTTTGATACAAAGATTCTGGAGCATTTTTCGTTTCGTCTATATCTTAAAAAATGGCTGAGTTATAGCACTTTGAATTTCTAGCATGGCTGACATTTTGAAACGATCTGATTTTTGTCACGCGATAATACACCTATTTATGAACCGATTTGGATGTGACAAGGAATGTGCATAGTACATAGCAATGTCTCGATCGAGTTCGTTGGCCAGCCTCATCCGCCATCTTGTTTCAAAATGGCGGCCATTTAAATAAATTTAAATTTAAAATGGGACACAAAAAAATTAGACTGAAAAATATTTTTTTCTTATGTGTTTGTGCTTGATACAAAGATTCTGGGGCATTTTCAGTTTCGTCTATATCTTAAAAAATGGCTGAGTTATAGCACTTTGAATTTCTAGCATGGCTGACATTTTGAAACGATCTAATTTTTGTCACGCGATAATATGCGTTTTTATGAACCGATTTGGATGTGAGAAGGCATGTGCATAGTACATAGAAATGTCTCGACCGAGTTCGTTGGCCAGCTTCATACGCCATCTTGTTTCAAAATGTCGGCCATTTAAAATTAAAAAAAAATTAATTTAAAATGAAGTACAAAAAAAAATTATAAATCGAAAAAGATTTTTTTTCTTATGTGTTTGAGCTTGATACGAAGATTCCGGAACATTTTTTGTTTCGTCTATATCTTAAAAAACGGTTGAGTTATAGCACTTTGAAATTCTAGTGTGGCTGACATTTTGAAACGATCTGATATTTGTCACGCGATAACACACGTATTTATGAACGGATTTGGATATAACTTGGTGCGTACATAGTACATACAAATGTGTCGACCGGGTACGTTGGCCAACATCATCCGCCATCTTGTTCCAAAATGGCGGCCATTATTTTTTTTTCCTATTTTAATTTAAAATGAGGTACAAAAAAATCAGAAATTGAAAAAGATTATTTTCTTATGTATTTGACCTTGATACAAAGATTCTGGAGCATTTTTCGTTTCGTCTATATCTTAAAAAGTGGCTGAGTTATAGCACTTTGAATTTCCAGCATGGCTGACATTTTGAAACGATCTGATTTTTGTCACGCGATAATATGCGTTTTTATGAACCGATTTGGATGTGAGAAGGCATGTGCATAGTACATAGAAATGTCTCGACCGAGTTCGTTGGCCAGCTTCATACGCCATCTTGTTTCAAAATGTCGGCCATTTAAAATTAAAAAAAAATTAATTTAAAATGAAGTACAAAAAAAAATTATAAATCGAAAAAGATTTTTTTTCTTATGTGTTTGAGCTTGATACGAAGATTCCGGAACATTTTTTGTTTCGTCTATATCTTAAAAAACGGTTGAGTTATAGCACTTTGAAATTCTAGTGTGGCTGACATTTTGAAACGATCTGATATTTGTCACGCGATAACACACGTATTTATGAACGGATTTGGATATAACTTGGTGCGTACATAGTACATACAAATGTGTCGACCGGGTACGTTGGCCAACATCATCCGCCATCTTGTTCCAAAATGGCGGCCATTATTTTTTTTTCCTATTTTAATTTAAAATGAGGTACAAAAAAATCAGAAATTGAAAAAGATTATTTTCTTATGTATTTGACCTTGATACAAAGATTCTGGAGCATTTTTCGTTTCGTCTATATCTTAAAAAGTGGCTGAGTTATAGCACTTTGAATTTCCAGCATGGCTGACATTTTGAAACGATCTGATTTTTGTCACGCGATAACACGCGTATTTATGAACCGATTAGGATGTGACAAGGCATGTGCATAGTACATAGCAATCTCCCGGCCAAGTTCGTTTGCTAACTTCATCCGCCATCTTGTTTCAAAATGGGGGCCATTTAAATATTAAAAAAAATAATTTAAAATGTGGTACAAAAATTAGAAATTGAAAAATATTTTTTTCTTATGTGTTTCAGCTTGTTACAAAGATTCCGGATAATTTTTGCTTTGCCTTTATCTAAAAAAAGGCCGAGATATAGCAGTTTGAATTTCGAATGTGTGTGACATTTTGAAAAATCTGATTTTTTTCCCTGCAACAGCACTCGTATATATCAACCGATTTAGATATGTGTAAGCATGTGCACAGGAATTACTAAGGTCACGACCATGTTCATTGATGAGATTTGTTGCACCCATTATGTTGTTTTAAAATGGCGGGCTATCACCGATAATTCGGGTTAATATAATTATTAATATAATTCGGGATATCACCGAATTTGGCGACAAAATATAAATCACTTTAATAAAACTAGCTTTGATAACGCTGACTAATTTGGCGAAATTCTCATTCATATTCAATATTGACAAAAAATAGTATTTAATCTTCTATAACCGGGTTCCACTAATTTGAGCTCCGTGTGTTTGAATAATATAAGCTGGCTTTTAAAAAATAAGGAATATGAAAGCTACCTCTTCCTGCCGGCACCGGCCGGAAGGACGTTTTTTCTAAATTCAATAAACATGCTCATGTTTACTCGAAAAATATTTCTAAGCTAGTTTAATATCCCAAACAAATAAAGTAAAACCTGTAAATCCGGAGCAAAAAATAATGCCATTTTAGAGAGGTATTTGTCTGTACAGATAACCGTCTATTCCTTATGCCTGGACTATAACGTCTTCCTTTTTAAGGCACGATTCTGCTGCATAGAGTTCCTATTTCGACAAGTTCTACCGTATTTATTTCCAAGATTTGTAACACATTATTAACAGCAGAGTGGTCATTGTTTATTTAATTTGTTTGAAACATATTGCTACCAAAATTTGCGCATTCGAATTATATGGAATATTTATTGACGACACAGTGCATATGAGGACGTGAGATTCAAAACTCCCCTTATCCAAAATTTAAAAAATCGATTTTTCTGTATAAATCTATTCTATTGGTGAACCTGCATCGAAAAAACACTACAACCTGAAAAAAGCAAGGTTTATCGTGTATTTCTAGCATTATAAAATCTTGGTTTACAATGAACCAATGGACGCAGTCAGAGGCTTTTCGCGATCTCCCAAAATTTGATTTTCTGGATAAGGCGAATTTTGAATCTTATGTCCTCATATAAAAGTGTACGTACGTAGGTTATGTGCGTAGTTGTAGACATAGGCACAAATCTGCAAATGTGTATATGTACACATGCTTGTGTACAGGTATATTAAACTTTCAATTCTAACCAATAGTTGCTGAAGAAAACCTGAAAAATAGAAAAAAAATACATCCCACTATTTTGGCAGAATCTAGACCAATGTTAAGTAACAGTGAATTAGATTATGTATAATACTATATAAAGCAATTTAAAATCGTCCCATTAGAAGCCGAGATTACACAGCGTCTTTGCCCGCTGCCAGCACAGGCGGAACCCGCACAGCAGTACGCTGCTGCTGTCAAATTCAGTGGGGACCCCAAAATTTAATTTATGTTTAATTAATTAAAAAATTATATTTAGACACATAACAATTTCAATTCTGATAATTCATTAGAAAACCTAAATAATAGAAACAAACAGCGCGTAATTTCGCGATGTTCATAGTGATTTTAATTAATATCTAAGCTAACTTTCAAAAAATAGATAATCTGAGACTCAGGTACATTAGTACCTGCCTTCGTTTATCCTTTTCCAAATTTTCAGACAGTATATTTTCCTGGACATCACAGACAAACACACATAGAGACAGACGTACAGACAAGCATATTTATTTTATTGATATAGATACAATTAGAGTTTTTAAATGGCTTTACCGGTAAATTAATTATACTATGCAGGATTAACAAATGAAAATACGGAGGGAAATTTTTCTTTGGTGGAAAATAAAGTTGAAAATTCAATGCTAAACACTGTGTGCTGTTTTTGGAATCCTTTTCACGAGTATGAGACATATACATTGTACACATATTACTTCATTTTAAATTGGGATTTTGACTTTTATTTACTCGTTTTTTTCTGATAGCCAGCATAATAAATAGCACATTCTGTCGAAATGTTTTAATTTAATAAAGTAACTTCATGTTAATTGTAATTCTTAGAAAGCTTTTATTTGAAAAAAATAATTTACTTGCATTTCTTTACAACGATGTTTAAATGTCTAAACTTTCGCTTGAAACACATAAAAAAGATAAAAGTATAAAAGATTAAAAAATAATAATAATAATAAATGAGTAAATTTTATCAGGTTAATTGTTTTTTTTTTTTTTTGTTTTTTTTTTTTTAGGTTCGCTTTAGATTTTCCAAACGAAATTAATTATGCAGCATCTATTGTACAGATTTTCAGCATATTTATTGAAATTGAAAACTGTAAACTTCAATTAACGGTGTATAAAACTTTAAAAATCACTCTAACAATAATCCTGAATTTTCTTTTATAAATAATGTGAGCGAAAACAGCATTTACCCCCCTCCTCCCCTAAAAAAGAAAATTCTAATGCAGGAGTAAATCTGACTGTTGCAACGGTGGAGAATATTAAAGCGGGTATATTAATATTTGATGTTTCTTCCCGCATTTTTTCCACCGTTGTTCGTACTCTATAGAAATTCCCTTCTCTCAAGTGATTCTGAAGTTAAATTTACAGCCACGACGTGATTCCAAACGCAACAGAATCATCGCCTAAATCCATCAACTGATACAGAGTTCTTGTTTGCAATAAAATAGAACCTAATCCAAACACGTGCACAAAAACTCAAGAAAACTGAACTAGCTTCTGTTTATATTTCTCATATCTTAAACTAGAAAAAAAAATATTATCAATACATCTAAGACGAAATTCACTTCAATTTGCCTAGTTGAAAATGGCTTATAAGTGTATTATTTACATTCCCAAAGAGTTAATAACTTGAAATAGTATGATTAAATCAAACATTTGTTTTTTTGTTTCTTGTATTTTTTTTTGTAATTAACTATTTAAAAGGATCTTAAATAAAAGTACTTGGCGATAAAGCTGCTCTAATGGGTCCAAGATATTCAAAGTAAATCTAATATGAAATTACACTTTCCTCCGCAATTTTGTACAATCTTTCTAAGAGGAGGCGGGGAGGAAGCTGGTGTAAGATCTTAAACAAAATATTTTTCTATATGTAAAAAGTTCTACATTTATTTTTAGCTCAACTCTCAATTAAAAAAATATGCATAACTATAATTTTAATAAATACTTCTTCCATAACCCTTTTGTCATAATGATGTTTTTTGAACTAATGCACTGCAAATAGAGGCGTCTTAAATTAAGACACATATGTGACTGAAAAAGAATTTCAGACACTTAAGTGTCTGAATCTGAAAATTCAGTCACAATAGATGTCTTAATTTAAAACACCTAAGTGTCTTACTATGATCATAGTGTACACGAACTGATAAAAGTGTCTAAAAAAATCTGCAAGTGTCTAATTTTAAGACACTTGGTAACTCCGCTCCACATTCACCAGGGGCACTCTCAGTTGCGCATGCGTCTTTCTTTCGAATTCGATGTTCGTTTGTAATTCAAACTGAATGTTTGTTTTTATTTACACGTACATTTTAACTAATAATTTATTTTGACTTGATTGTTTTTTGCGGAATGTGAAGTTCCGGGATTTAATTTCTATCGATATAGTGGTACTCCGTATTAATATTTATCTATAACACTAATATAGTGTTCATCTCGTCATATTTGTAAAGAGAACTGTTGTCTGGTGGGCTATGTTTTCAGGATGGAAATTTTCCATTCTTTTAACAGCGCTAACCGGATATGCAAGGGAATTTTATTTTTTAAATATCAAAGTCTGCCTAACTAACGGATACTAACGTAGCCTCCAATCCGGACTTCCTCTGGGTGAAAGTGCTTTTGGAATATCAGACCTTTTCCCAGGTAAGTGGGGTCTTAACTATGTATTTAAAACTCTCTGTGAATGTTTTCTCTTTAAATGAAGACCTCACACGAGACTATAGCTTTATTAGTTCCTGAGTTATGCCAAAATATGTTCAAAGCATTTTTCCTAAGTATTTCCATGTTAAAATTTTATTTTGCTAATATTTAAATTTCTACTCTTCAAATCATCTGCAATCATATTTCTGTATTATTTTCTATCCAATGTTATCTTTAAAATAAATTTTGGTGTGTCTGCATGGTGTATATTAGCGGTCACTGAATTTATTAATTTTACACCTTCCTAAGCCTTTTCTTATGTAGCCATTACTTTAAAAATCGCAGTGGCATCGCCTGTTGATTGGCTCATACTTCTTAATTACCATCAAGACTACCTTAATAGTATTTTTTTGGTGTAATTTTTACTCTGAAGTACCCTTTTTAATTATTTATTTATGTATACAATATTTTTATAAGCATTTAATGCGGCAGCATTTGTAATGTTTACATCGATTTTTACATTTCTGATAGATTTATTATGTGTTATGTACTGGAATTCAAAAGCATTTATAGTAAACATTCCTATTAATAGCTGCTTTTATTTATTATTTATGCTTTTCTTGTCTAATGAAGTTTTCTTCTGCCTCATAGTGTGTACATCATAAATTTTAAAAAAGAATATAGTTCGAACATCCTTCCATTCATTGATTCCCCCATTCATTTAATACAGCGAATTACTTGTGTTCATTTATTTATTTTAAAATGTTTTGACTGATAAAACTCATTAAATCCGGTCATTCTAATTAAAGGATTTCCCTTTGCTATAATTTTAGTGTTTCCGATTATTTTAGAAATATCCCATTTGCCATACTGAAAATAGTCAACATATAATCTTTTTTAATTTTCAACATCAATGTTTCAAAAATCAAAACCACAGCTTCACGATTTGATTGTTTTAACGGAAATTGACGTCACTATGTAGACGTTGAAGCAGAAAAAATTTGTTGATGCCAACAAATCTTACTTAATGATTCAGAAAAAGGATCTCGCCTTATCTCTAGTCACTTTGTTAAATTTTAATGATTATTTTTAGATTCTTAAATTCATGTAATCATGTACCGTTAACGTAACTGTAAGAATGCGGTAAAAATATACAGATATATTTCATTTGAAATAATTATATAATATTGATTTTTTGATTATTTTTAGTAAAAAAGTAATTTGAAATTAAAAATGAATACCAAGTAAAGAGGTAGAATTTTATAAAATATTTATTTGCATATAGCTAGATTTTGCACTTAAAACTGACACGTACATTTATCGAATCATAATACAGGGTTGGACTTTTCCAGAAGGAGGGCCTTATTAAAGCATGGGCAGACACCCCCCCCCCCCTACGATTTTACGTGCTCCAAATTCGATATAGATTTTTTTAAGCTTATATTTTAAATGTGTTTCAACATTGTATTGATTATAATCAGCATTTTGAACTTTGAAAGTAGAATTAGATTAAAAACTAAATAAAAAAATAAATACAGTAAAAACTCTCAATCGCGGCCACCTCGCAAATTGAACGCATTTTGGAACGTTGAATTTGCCTGCTATTCGATTGTGTTCGCTTTTATGAGGTAAAAAAAAAAAAAATGTATTTATCTTGAAAAAGGTCAGTGTTCGCTAAAGAAAATTGTCCTATGAAAGTTTTGTTGTAAAATCTCCATAACGGACACTATTACATAGAGGACACAACTATTTAAGAAGCACATTTTTTATTAACAACATGCACATATTTTCTATTTTTTTACCTCAGAAAAACAGACACCTCCGAATGGCGAACAAATTCCACGGTTCTAAGGTGCCTACTATTGAGAGGCTTTACTGTATTGCAACAAATATTTTAATTTTTAATCTTATTCTACTCTAAAAATTCAAAATATTGATTATAATCAGTACAATGTCGAAAAAGATTTCAATTATCAGCTTTATGAAAATTGCATACCATAATTTGGAGCCCCTAAAATTAGGCTGTGTGTGGGGGGGGGAGAGGGGGGCAGAATAATGGCCATATATTTTTCCAGGATCAACGTGGTCAAACATGGCTACGTATAATGCTTTAAAAAAAAGGCTGCGATTCAGACGATTGAAGTGTCTAAAATTCAGACGCAAAAAGTGTCTGAAAAATTCAGACATTTTAAAATGTCTGAAAATTGAACACTCCGTTTCAGACACTTAAGTGTCTGAAATTAAGACATTTCGATTTACAGTGTGGGCGTTGCAGAAAATTTAGTAATAAAGCTATCTACTTTTGCTGGAGAGAACCTACGCGATACATGCACTTGTTTGGTGAACTATTAAATTTGCCTACATAATATTCTGTTTTTCTTATTAGAATGACTTCTAAGAAAATTTCTATTTTTTTTTTACTTTAAGATAATAATAATAATAATATATTTTTGCAAAACCAATATTTTTCCAGGTCTCTAGATTTAGCTTAAAAATTTTAAACTTTTTTTGTTAGTGTTTGAACTATCTTTACGTCGCCCTACATTTCAGAAAAGAGACTACAAATCATTGTCTTATCATGAGATTCCTGATGACGATATTCCCTTTATCTTTATGCAATTTATTAATTAAAGTTTATATAATCGAATGGTTATTTCAAACTCAAAGTACATTGTAAATTTGATTTTTTCTGCAGAAAAGATCTTAACTTGTCAGGTGTAACATCGGCATCCCCATTTAATTGGAAAAAGAAGTAGAGTATAATCTGCGCATACAAAACTTGTCTGTTTAACAAAAGGGCATTCTATACTCCTTTTTTCAGCATGATTTCTCATTCATTGTTGATAGAAATTTACAAAAGTAATCTTTACTGCCACAACTTCCTCAAAAGATATTTTAATTTGTAATCATATAGAAAAAATGAAGTTTTGTAATTTTTATAAACTATGCAAAAATGCAAGTTGTTTTTGAAAAAAATATATATTACCATATTTAGACGCTGCACTATCAATAATGTATCAGATGAAGAAAATTTTAGAAGTCACTCACGAGAAACTTGTAAAATTTAAAAACTTCTGAAAAATTATCAGGTTTTCAGCATGAATATTTTAGCAATTGTCACACTTTATCCGCAGAAACTCTAATATATGTATATAAAACTAATATCTAAGGTAGGTCAATTTTCCATGCATATCCGACTGTATACGTTCTTATTTATGTAATAAAAGTAAAATTACAAGTCTTCCAAATCCACTCTTTGAACTCATAAGGGTAAACAGACCTGAGATGTTCCATAGATAAAAGAACGATAAAATCAATCTCACTGCGGAATAAATGAAGTGAATCTGAGTTTATTGAATTTTTACGAGATTGTCCCATTTTCCTCTGTAACACAAATCAATATACTTCCTAATTAACTTACAAAATCCGTAATTTGTAAGTTAATTAGGGAATATAAAATCAATTATTGTTTTTGGAATCGTTACTCTTAACAAATTTACGGAGAGACTTTGGGGGAATTTTTAGCATATAAATATTATTTTTCAAGAAACTCTAATTCTTAAATGAATTATCTCAATATTCTATTAAAGAAACGGGCTTAAAGAAACTGATTTTGTTGTTCCCAAAACTTTTGAGAATAATACAATTCCATCATACAATAATTGATTTTTACATAGAATATAATCATTCACATGGAAAAGAAAATATTACTTAACCCCTTACGGTAAATGACAAGAGTAACTCGTCATATGATTTTCGTGCCAATATATAAAAGGAAGAACTATATTCGACATCTGACTGAAGTTACTTAAGATGTTTCTATTACTTCAAAATTTGTGATGTTCCTAAGTGAAGATAAAATTTTATTCGATCTGAATCAATGACATATTTTTGAGTAACAAAATATATGATTAATAAAATTAAACTAAAATTTTCTTAAAGATTACATTATTTCCTCTTAAAGGCTAAAATAAACTGTTATTAAAGATTTAACATACGCTATTTTAAAAAACAGTAATCTTTAAGTAATAAACCGATAGAAATAAACTTTAAACAAAAATATGTCTTTCAAACTACACGGTCTTTTTTATGATGAGTTTCCTCTAATATTTCATAGGGCAGCATTTTTTATTTTCGTTAAATATTTTTGTGCTATTTTTTTTACGTTTATTTATTTAATTAATTTTACATTACGTTTAATAACTTTTACCTTATTTTCGTACAAATCTTCATTACTCCCTTTTATGTGATGTAAAGTATCAGAGTATTTTATTTGATACAATTTCAGATACTAGAGGTGATTCGTAAAGATCATATGAAGAATGTAAATGTATAGAAGAGTCCTGCAACCTGTTTAAAGTCAAACCAAACAGGCACCTGATCCCGACAGAGAAAATTTCATCAACCCGATCTTTGACCCGAATACAACCTACTTTAATCTGAAACCCACCCGAAAACGAAATACTCCAATCCAAACCCGGAGGGAAAGAAAATTACTCCATATTTTAATATTGTTATGGAAAAGTAACCTGTAATAATATTTTTATTATCTATATTATCTTTTTTATATATAAATGACCATATATACACTCACTAATATCCAAATATATAGTTTTCCAATAGAAAAATAGTCAGTATTTTCTTTTGAAGAGTCGTGTCAACCTGAACCCGACTCAAAAGAATCAAAATCAAAAGAATCAAAACTCCACACAAAAGCGATCCGAACCACCCGAAACATTTAAAGTCAACCCGAAGTGCAACGAAAAGGTTTAGCCTCAAACCGATCAAACCTGAATGACGCACAGAGGAGTAGTATTTCTAAAAAAATCTGGACAAAAGTTGAAAAATGAACTTCGTTTAAAACCGCAATACTTTATTCGTTTCTATAGCTTACTAGTCAGAGCTTCAGGTAAACAATATTTAGGAATGTTCCGTAACACTCCCCGTCGCGTTATCAGTCTGATCACAGTTGTCGTGCATTGCAGATTTTTCTTTTATCAGAGCTCTGGTGAGAAGCACATTATTTAATTGCATTTATTGTTGTATACAGTGGAGATCTGAATAAAACGCTTTATGGACAAAGAAGTGGGAGGTATGTAGCTTAAATTACTGTATTTAGTTTTAGTTATAAAATAATATAATTATGAACATAGTCACATTGTTTTATTTTTAAAATAAGTGTAATTCTTACTAGTTCTTTTAAATTATTAGTGATTTATAAATACGTTCTGCCTTTTGCCCGGCAAAACTTTTTGTTGGAAGATAATATATAGATATTCCTTGTTATATTCATAAAATAAAATCTTGCCCCCCCTTTTTTTACTGTTTTATTAAAAAACCAAAAAAAAAATGGTATGAGAAGATGACGATATTTTGAAAACGAAAAATCTTCATTTTTCTTTTAGAAACTTCTGTGTCAGCAAAAAATGTCTAAAAAATGTTGCTGTTTGACCTTATGCAAGATTGTTCTAATAAGAAAATAGATGAAAAAATTATGTTTCATGAAAAGTAAAGTTATAAAAACGAAGAAATGTGTGGTATATAAACAAGAATCATTAAGACGTTCTTTAAGCCGTTTTAAATTGGATTTTAAAGAAAAATAGGAGGCTGTCAATGGGACAAAATGTCGCTTTCTGAAGATAAATGAACATTGGCTTAGCAGTTTTATAAAATTAACTGTTGAAGATATTAGCTGTACAACATCAAAAAAAGGTAGACCAACAAAAGATTTCGCCGAATTGTGTGACAGAAGCAATTGACGATAAACAAGAGATTTAAGGGAGCAAGTACCTCTTGATCAATTAACATATGCAGATAGTACAAATCAACGCGCTGCTGGTAATACTGATGCCTCGACATTCATAAAACAGGTAACTCTAAGTGAACAAGAGATGCTAAATACAGAAAAATTATAACTTCATTTTAAAAAAAACACCATTAAGAAGCATACACCATCAGAAAACTTATCCTATTTGTAGAAGCTGATCTAAGGAGAAAGCAATGGAAATTATTCATAGTGCAAATAAGAATATTTACTTGTTATTCGCTGATTAAGATAGCAAAGAAAGATTGCTATATAAATGATGAGTCGATGAATGTGACAAAAACAAGCGCTGAAGTTAACCTACAGGATCCTCTTGATCACACCTCTTTAAAACTGAGTAAATATTTTGAAGAATTGATTCAAAATAATACAGAAGAAGAAAACCACAATCTACAACAAATATCTAAATGGGCTTGCGATTGCTCCCAACAATCGCAATTTAAACAGATATTTCAGAATTTTTCTGATAGTGATGCAAATATACTTCAGAGTTCTCTTGTTTCTTTACGTTTAAGGCACTGTAAAGTGGACATAGAATTGATGTTAAGAAATTTGAAATTACACCGAAGAAACTGCAAAGCTTTATGTTGAATTATATGGGTGCCACCAATGTCACCTACAGTACATAAAGTTTTAGTACATGGGGACACAGTAATTAAACGTGCAATATCGATCAACTTTCGGAGGAGGCTGCTGAAACTAAAAATAAACATTTCCTCCAATTTAGGCAAAGGTTTTCCCGAAAATGTTCTCGAAAGAAATGTAATAAAAATGTTTTGAACAGACGTTTACTAAATTCTGATCTTTTTATAAGTAGTTCAATACCAAAGCCTAAGAAAAAAAAGAAAGCCATTTTCTAGCGGAACAACCAGAAACACCGTATGGACGACATCCAAAAGAAAAGCAAGATGAGGATGAAGGCGAAACAGATAAAGATGAATCTGATTATAATAGTAAGTTACGGAAATAACTTTTTATAAATATGTAAAAAGAAACCCGGAATATTTCACTAAATGTCATAAATGTTTATTCTACACTGTTTTAAATAGTAGTTTACTTCTTAAAAAAGCAAAGATTTTTTGTAAATTTGTAAAAAAAATATATATCTTTTTTAAAAAAATACATATATAATGACTTTAAATAGCTTTTTACAACATTTCAACTTGATATAGCTCACAAAATAATTTTGTCCACATTTTTCATGAAATACTCCTCTGTGCGGCGGCTCGGGTCGGGGTCGGATGAAATTGGGTTACCCGACCGGATCCATGTTTTTAATTCACAGTTAGTAGTTCCAATGACAATAGATCTAATATACATTAAACAAATTAAATCTTGATTTAGAGTTAAAAATTTCCACATCCTGAATAACCCTTTTTAATCATAAGCTCTAGTATTAGTGATATTAGGAACAAACAGCAGATGTTGAATCACTTTTTTAATTATTTAGTCGGTAGTACTAAATACATTAAGGAAGATTAACTATTTACATCAAAAATATTCTATCTTATCGAAAGTCTCGGTGAATATTGAATTAAACTTCTGAAAAGAAGATAATTATTTATCAAAGAAGATTAGATTCTTAGAATAAATATTTTTAAATAGGACAGTTCCACTTTTTCATTAATGTAGACGTACATTTGTGGTAAAACTAAGCTATTTTAAGCAACAAGGGGTAAGACTATTTCACAAAGAACTGAAACAGATTCTACTTCGACTTTAAACAATTTATTTAAATAAATTTCTGAATTCTTAAGAGAAAATACCCCCCCCCCAAAAAAAAAAAAAAAAAAAAATTAATAATTCTTCAAAACGCATTTAAGGATTTTTAATATCCAGCATCTCATATGATAAACAAATTTATGCTATTGTATATGCATGTATTTATCAAATTCTTTCTCTCTCACACTTATATATATCTCTCTGTGTGTGTACAGTCATGGATAAAAAATAAACACCTCCTACTAACTCTGCAACAAATTATTGTAAAAAAGGTATTGGTACCAAACAATTGGAAAATAAAGTCTACCTTTAAGTGATGTGTATAAAATTTGCTTAGAAGGACATCTACATATAAAAACGTACTCAAACTTCGTTTTCTTCCAATAGCAATACCCAAGTTTGACACCATAAATAAATTTTACACCCTTCAATTAGCCTAAAAACAAATTTTCATGAAAATCGTATGATTAGTTTCAGAGAAAACAATTATTTTAAAATGAGCATATTTTAGGTGCTGTATCCAAATTGAAGTTCGGTACTCGATTGTTGAAATGCTACAGAATGACTATGTCTTCTGACTACTTCTATTAATATATTATTTCTTGCCAATATGACCATTTCACTTGCTTAATATGTTTCTGCATTTGCCAGCACAAATGTTTCAATAAAATGAGTAAAATGTATTTTTTTTTAATGATTTTATGCATATCATAGGCCCTTTAAACCATCATTTTGACTTTTTTATCACAAGCGGGAAAAACCGAGTTAAGCTTCGTTAAAATTATCTTTTTGTTCAACTCGATAAATAATTGACATTCATGTGACAGTTGTATTTCATCAACAGATATGCGCTGTGCGAAACAACGTAACCTTTTTTTCAAGAATGTTCTATGCACTCTGATTGGTTGAATCATGTATATCGGCTCGCATTGAGATTTTTTTGAAAATTCATTTAGATACTGAAAGCCAACTTTTTCGGCAAATGTCGTCAAAATTTGGCAAAAACTTGCAAAATCTGAGACTTCAGGCACCAAGCATGTATTTTGACACTGGAAGGAAGTCGATTTTGCCACCCAAATCTCGCTAATGTCGCCAACATTTCGTCAAATATAACCAAATTTTGCGTAATGTTGCCAACTTTGTGTTTTCGTTTAATGTCCACCGTTTAAAAATTTAATAACTCTTTCAATCGTTATTCCCATTCATTGCACTGACCGGCAATGACCCCCAAATGACCCCTTAATCGAATTTTTTCGAATATGTGACCTAGCCCAATGGTCTTGTCATACTCCAAAACGGTAAGATACAGAATTTAGCCAAATCGCTAGAGTCGTTTTTAGATAAAATTAAGTAGATTCCTAGAGACCCAGCAATGACCCACTAATCGAATTTTCTCGAACACATGACTTAGCCGAATGGTCTTCTCACAATTCGAAACGGCAAGATACAAAATTTAGTCAAAATCGTTAGAACCTTTTTTTAGTTAATAATAGCTTGACCCATAGTGACCTCAAAATGACATACTAGTTGAATTTTTTGAAACATGTGACTTAGCCCAATGGTCTCCTCGTAATCTAAAACGGTAGGATACAAAATTTAGTCATAATAGTTTGAGTCGTTTTTTAGATAAAATTATCTCGACCCTTACTCGTAGTGACCCAAAATGACCCACTAATCAAATTCTCTTGAACATGTGACTCTGCCAAATGGCCTATTACCTCAAAATGGCAGGGTAAAAATTTAGTCAAAATTGTTAGAGTCGTTTTTTAGATAATAGTAGCTTGACCTGTAGTGTTTTTTAAATTGTCTACTAATCGAATTTTCTCAAACATGTGACTTTGCTCAATGATCTTCTCATCATCCAAAACGGTAAAGAACAAAATTTATTCAAATTCATTAGAACCGTTTTTAAAAAAAGATTAGCTAGACTCGTAGTGATCCAAAAATGTTACAAAATTTAGTCAACATCGTTTGAATCGATTTTAAGGTAAAATTAGTTTGACCCTGACCGTTAGTGACTCAAAAGGACCCACTTATCAAATTTTCTCCAACATGTGTCCCAGCGCAATGGTCTTTTAGCAATCCAAAACGTAGGTTACAAAATTTATTCAAAATCGTTTTGTTATGTATTGAAACATACATTTATGCTACCGGAGTGGCAACAGGCGGCACGCACGCTATATGTAAATATACTCGATTGTCACTGCTTGATAGCTATGTTTCTGGCTTGTATACTAATATAATAAATAGGATTAAGTTGCATTAGTATTAACTATTTATGTCTCGGTTAATACTTAACAATTGGCGACGAGGTAAAAGTATTCAACTACGCTAATAGTATTCAGGGAACTGCCAAAATTGCTGAAGATTGGAGCTACGCTTATGTTTTAGGCCTAACTGAGGAAACGTTTACCGACGCATCAGAACTGTGAGTAATATATACATTTTGCTAATTTCTAATAAAGAACTTTTGTTTCCCTCAACATTATTTTGTGAAGAGATGACTAGTTTCGGCAGCTTGGAACCTTTCGACGTATCGGAACCATCAGCGTGGGATGCTTACCATGAACGCTTGGAATGCTTTTTAGAAGCAAACGATATCACTGAACCAACAAAAAAACGGGCCATATTTTTGAGTATGTGCGGGGCGAAGACATACGCAACGATCCGTTCTCTCGTGTCCCCAGCAAACCCTACCACTAAGCCTTATGACGAGCTAATAAACCTTGTTAAGGCACATTTCTTGCCGAAACCTTCCGAGATCTTCCAGCGATTTTTATTTTATCGACGGAATCAACAGTCGGAAGAAAGTGTAAGTGCATTCATTGCAGAATTACGGAAGCTATCCGAGCACTGTAATTTCGGCGCGTCGTTAGATGTCATGCTCCGAGATAGGTTGGTGTGCGGTATGAGAGATGAAGCTCTCCAACGACGTTTACTCGCCGAAACATCGTTGACGTTTGCTCAAGCACTAGATAAGGCTTTGGCAGCAGAAATGGCTAATTCTCATGTAAAAGAGATTAGAGGATCTGGAACTGTTTCAATTATGCCTCTTGACAAGAGACAAAATCGAAATCAAAGGCATTGTCAGAAAGGAAATTGTGCTGGTTGTGGAGGCAACCATTCAAGAGCACAATGCAAATTTAAAGATGCTGAATGTCGTGCATGCAAAAAGAAGGGCCACATTCAAAGAGTCTGTCGACGCAAATCAAATTTTTCTCGGGAAACTGTACATGAACAGAATTTACAAGACAGTGACTCTGATTCCTTTGACGCAGAGAGTTTAGACATCGTCCATTTGAAAGTTGTGTGCCTCAACAGTATGGAAACATTAAACATGAAAACAACCATCCTGATCAACGGTAGACCATGTGTTATGGAAGTAGATTCAGGAGCTAAAATATCAATCATTGACAAAGGTACTTTAGACCAGTTATATCCTCACAATGTTCCACTGTTGAAAAAGTCTCCTTTCGTTGTCAAAGACTATAATAAACAACAAGTAGAAATCTTGGGTCAGTGCCAAGTTAGAGTTAAATATGCTTCATACGAGCGGGAACTTCCACTTCTGATTGCTAAGAAGAAACGCCAAGGAATTCTTGGTCTAAATTGGTTCGAACCATTAGGAATAAAGGTAACAGGCATCCATAGAATACTAAATTCTACTTTGGATGATGTCCTGAGTAAATTCTCTAATGTTTTCAAGGAAGAACTGGGAAAGTTTACAGGTACACCTATCAAGTTACATTTGGATCCCTCAGTTCGTCCAATTCAGCTGAAAGCTAGGAATGTACCATTTGCTCTAAGACCCAAGATTGAGAAGGAATTGCAACGATTACAAGACCAGGGAGTTCTTGAACCAGTTAGTTACTCTGATTGGGCAACTCCTGTTGTTCCTGTCCTGAAATCTAATGGAGAGATTAGGTTATGTGGTGACTATAAATGTACAGTCAACAAGGCTTTGGGCACCCATCCATATCCAGTACCGGCAGTAAATCAAATTCTTGCAGATTTAACAGGAGGCCGACTTTTCATAAAGCTTGATTTGTCCCAAGCATATCTGCAATTAGTCGTGGATGAATCTTCTGCCATGGCACAAACAGTTGTGACACATCGTGGAGCATTCAAGTGTAATCGCCTCCAATTTGGCATTTCCACAGCTCCTGGAATATTCCAGCGGTTCATTGAGACATTGCTCGCAAACATACCAGGGGTGTTTCCATACTATGATGATGTCTTGATCAAAGGTTCTACAGAAGAAGAACTAGCCAAGCGATTTCGTGAAGTTCTTGTTCGATTCTCTAAGGCTGGGTTACGTTTAAACAAAAATAAATGTATTATTGGAACACCAAAAATTGAATTCTTAGGTTATGAAATCAACGAGAGAGGTATTAAACCCACAAAGGACAAAATAAAAGCTATTCAAGAAGCCCCTACTCCAACAAAGAGAGAGGAACTCCAAGCATTTTTGGGTCTACTGAACTTTTATCATGTCTTTCTACAAAGTAAAGCAACAGTGGCAGAGCCTCTTCATCGCTTGCTAGACAAGGGAGCAGTGTGGAAATGGAAGAAAAGCCACGAAGAAGCTTTTCATAAGGTTAAAAATCTCTTATCAAGTGATTCCCTCCTTGTACATTTCGATGAAAAGAAACCAATCATCCTGACATGTGATGCTTCCCAGTATGGTGTTGGCGCTGTTCTCAGCCACAAATTGTCAGAGGGAGTTGAAGCTCCAGTGGCATTCTATTCAAGAACGATGAACCCAACTGAGCGTCGGTATGCTCAGATAGACAAAGAAGCCTTGGCCATCATTCAAGGGGTTAAGAAGTTTCACAACTACCTTTATGGGCAGAAATTCGAAATAAGAACTGACCACAAGCCTTTACTGGGCCTTCTCGCCAGCGATAAACCCACACCAACAATGTTGTCCCCAAGAATGCAGCGGTGGTCCCTAGCTTTAAGCTCATATGATTACCATCTTGTATACAAACCTGGTAAATTGATTTCTAATGCAGATGGACTTAGTCGTCTACCTCATCCACAGATGATTCATCATGGGACATCTTCTAATGAAGTATTACTCCTGGAGGCTCTGGACAAGCCTCCCATCTCAGCCAAAGATATTGCACGGATGACTATGCAAGACCCTATCTTAGCTCGAGTTCTCAACTGGGTTTTGAAGGGGTGGCCCGCTGAAAATCCAGACGCAGAATTCACCCCCTATTTCCAACGGCGACTGGAAATCTCAACCCACAAAGGATGCCTCCTTTGGGGCCCTCCGATGCAGGGTCATAATACCCAGGAAGGCACAAGAACACCTTTTGGCCACTGTCCACAGTTCGCATCAAGGCATCGTACGTACAAAGAGCCTCGCAAGAAGTTACATGTGGTGGCCAAAGATGGATAGTCGAATTGAAGACACAGTAAATAGGTGCAATATTTGTCAACAAACACGACATGCACTTCCTAAGACACTGGGAACATGGGAATGCCTTAGAAAACCATGGTCAAGACTCCACATAGATCATGCTGGACCTTTTCAGGGATCCCTTTTCCTCATTGTCGTTGATGCATATTCAAAATGGCTAGAGGTTATTAAGGTATCGTCAACAGACTCACCTTGTGCTATTGAAGCTTTGAGGAAGCTTTTTGGCTCACATGGTATTCCCGACACCATAGTCTCAGATAACGGACCTGGCTTCACATCGTCTGAATTTGAACGGTTCCTTATTAGAAACGGAATCCATCATACATTCACAGCTCCTGGACATCCTTCATCAAACGGACAAGCAGAACGGATGGTGCAGACAACAAAAGATGCACTTCGAAGAATTGTTTCGGGGAATTGGAATACTAGACTTGCATCATTCTTATTAGCACAACATGCTACGCCCAATTCTGCTACCAATGTTTCTCCAGCAGAGCTGCTTATGAACCGCCCTTTGAAAACTTGCCTTGACAGGATCCATCCAGATTTTTCAGAGCCTAATCCTAAGGATCTGTCTAATTTAAGATTCCGGATGTTTGCACCTCTAGATTTAGTATATGCTCGAGGATTCCACCCTCACGACAAATGGTTACCATCTACAGTAATAGAAGTAATTAGCCCCACAATGTATGAGGTTTTAACGGATAAAGGTCTTGTGTGGAAAAGACACATTGACCAACTAAGACGACGCCTGGGCAGTCCTCGACATATGACAGACTCCGATAGTTCTTCAGCATATCCATCTAATGTCCCAACACCTTCACCGTTGAAGTCAGAATCAGTAGGAGACAGCGAGAACTCTGAGCCAGCAGGAAGCAACCAGGATCCAGTTCTGCCGACAAAGAACGTGGTTTCAGAGCCTAGGAAGATGGGCAGTTTAATTGGAACTGCACCTGCAGTGGTTGGAAAGTTGCCTGATGTTGCAAGTCCAGCGGTCCTTCCATCAAGACCAGTCAGAGCTAAACATCCACCAACCTGGCTAAAGGACTATGTTACATAGGGGGGAGGAATGTTATGTATTGAAACATACATTTATGCTACCGGAGTGGCAACAGGCGGCACGCACGCTATATGTAAATATACTCGATTGTCACTGCTTGATAGCTATGTTTCTGGCTTGTATACTAATATAATAAATAGGTTTAAGTTGCATTAGTATTAACTATTTATGTCTCGGTTAATACTTAACACGTTTCATTCGATTTTAAGATAAAATTAGCTTGACCCTGACCATTAGTGACCCAAAATAACCCCCTAATCAAATTTTCTCGAACATGTGACTCAGCCCGATGGTTTTCTAGTAATCCAAATATGTCGGATACAAAATTTAGTTAAAATCGTTAGAGCCGTTTGTCAGATAAAATTAGCTTGACCCACAGTGAATCAAAAATGACCCACTAATTGAAATTTTCGAACACGTGATCTACCCTATTGGACTTCTTGTAACCCAAATTTGTACGATACAAAATTTAGTCAAAATCGTTTGAACCGTTTTTTAGATATAAGTAGCTTGACCTTGACCCATAGTGAGCAGAAATCCCATACTAACCTAATTTTCTCAAACATGTGACCTAGCCCATTGCTCTTCTCGTGCTCGAAAACAATAGAATGCAAAATTTAGTCAAAATCGTTAGAGCCATAGAATAATCCGTTGTTCCCAAAAGGAAGCAAAAAGATTAAGGGTTGTATCCAAATATAGTAGCACGTGCAATATTGTTTACGCTATTTTGGCACTAATCAACAGATATTTGATACAACCCCTGATCTTTTTGCTTGTTTTTGGAAACAACGGATTTCGAGCTTATTCTATCGACGATGATTTTCAGAATTTTTAAGCTATGATTTTGAGACTTTCACACAAGTTGCTCTATATAGTTAGATAGTACATTATGCACATTATATTTTGATTGCATTCGCACATGCGCAGTGAAACATGTTTTAGTAAACCTGCTCATTTTTCATCCAAATTTTATTATTTTTGAATTCTGATTACAAACTATTATGTACAATACTGTTTGTCATATTTCCTGAAAAGAATTTTTTTTTTATATTAAGAACTCTGCAAATTATAAGCAAAAAACTTGGCAAAATTTGGGGCTGTTTTTATAAAAACCTTAATTTCTCTACGAGTATACATGCTATGCTCATAAAAATGAACACAGTAGATTACAAGAATCCACTTATTAATAATCTCGTGTTCGAACACTTTTGCTATATTAGTTTCTACAGTGTTATCCAAAAGATATTCGTTCTTTATTAATTTGTTGATGGTCCCTTATAGGGTTTGAGGAAAAAATCTTCATGGAAATATATGACCTATAATATATTGTTTACACACCTGCAGTTTCGGGATTATTCCTCATGTAGTTTTCAAAATATTTAACAAAACGTCTAAATTCGCAAGTGACCGGTCACCTTTGGCCATACAGTGTATAAAAATGTAAAAAGTGTAACTTTTTGAAAATTAAATCATGACTATTTCATTAACATAATAATAATTCCTACCTTGTTTTCAACACTTTTGAAATTTACATTGCCAATATGTCTCTAACAGTTAAAAAATAATTTGCGTTTCAATCGTTTTGAGACTCTCTCTATATATGTATCACACATATATATAAAGATGTTGTGAAGGTCATAAAGATTACTACACATCCGGTCAAATTTTCATAAAGATTCTACAGCCACAAAGGCCGCGAGCGAATTTGTAGAAACAGATCCCCGTTTTAGCTCTCAGGAAACTACTGTAAACGTATGTGTACTAGAGATCTGCAAGGGCCGGTCCGTGGCCCGAAGCCCGAGCCCCGCGGGACGGACTCGGGCCGATTTTCATTCACGGCACTCGGGCCGGGCGGGCCTAACTTAATTTTCCTGTACAGAACCGGGCCTGGTTTCATTCCTAATCTTCACGGCCCAAAATTTTCAGTCCTAGTTTTGAGCCAGCCCGTATGAAAATCATTGTCTCAGCGTAGCCTGGTCCATTTAAAGGTCAGTTAAATTAAGGCTGGCCCAAAACTTTTTGAAAAAAATGCATACATTTTTGACCCGCCATTATTCTACACTTAAGCATTAAAATTTATTATTTTTAAAGAATAGTAGATTTCTACGCATATTAAAATATAACTAAATTAAAATACAGTAAAATGTGTGAAAAGGAGCCTGCCTATGACGGAACCCTGTTTTAAACTAAAAAACGTGTTGATCCATGCAAAATTAATTTACTAATAAGTAAGAAAAGAATATATCAAGCAGGACGGTCGTTCTGCCAAGCCAAGCTGAAAAAAAATGCTAACCTCGCCAAACAAACAAACGCCAAGAATAAAACGCAAGACACCGTAACTGCTTATTATACTGAAGGCAGCTTCTCCATGTTAAATCGACCAAACATGCCAGAGTAAAATTTCCCATATCAAAAGAACCAATCATCGCAGAAAAATAAAACCAAAACCAGAAGAACCTAATGGAAAAGATCTTCAATTTGAGACCAAATGTATTCTCATAAATTAATTATATACAGAGATATAGATTTTTTAAAATAACGTCGAGATACTGAAAAAGACAAATTTATTTTCTTCGTCACACCTTATGCTTCAATCGAGGTAGAGACTTAAATAATGGACATAGAAAAGTAAGGATTGCATTTTTGGACAGATATTTACTCAATCTACGTGCTTTTATAAAATTCAGCTTTAAAAACACAAATTTTCTATTCTTAATTAGCGAAAAACTGTTAATTAATTCTAAAGTTTATAAATTATGCCAAACAGCGATAGACCCACCAAACCATTTTAGAAGTCTTATACTATTCTTTTATATTATACTTTTGCATTGATTTCATCGAAGAAAACTATGTCCGAGATCCAGATAGATTTTTCGCAGTTAGCGAAATGAGTTTGAAAAATCAGAAGCCAGAATGTTTGAGAATTTTTGCTGTTTCTGGATCCCGGCCTATGTCATAAACGTTTTGGGTCATTTTCTTAGTGCCATGGATAAAGTGCATTGTTACAGAAATCTAGGCTGGGATCCAGATAGATTTATCGCTGTTAGCGAAACGAGATTCACCAATCAATAGCCTGCATTGCTGCAATCAGCGAAAAGTTCGCAAAAGTGCAAGCTTCTGATTGATGAATCTCGTTTCGCTTACAGCGAAAAATCTATCTAGATTGCTGCCAATTATGTTGAACACAATTTTGCATTTCCACATCCAGGAAGGGTATTGATGTCATAACAACAGTGCATATTCGAAACTATTTAAGGCATTGATTCTGAACTCCTTTGCTATACATTTCAATATTAAAGAAGTTGTTGTTGCAATAGTTTTGGTACTTTTCTCTATTGCTCACTCTAAACACAAATATCGAAATTTAACCAACAGTGCTCAGAAACTATAGCGCCTAGAATATGTAGTGTTGAAATCGGCTAACCCTATAATACTTAAAAAAGCGCTAAAATATTGTATCCCTTAAATGTGCAATGATACTGCTGCAATATGCAGATCGCAGCGACATCTGCAGGATATTTTCTACAACAGCAAGAAATTGCTAGTCTATACAATGTAATAATAGTAATACGAAAATCCCGCAGATGTCGCTGCGATCGACACTTGAAATTTTAGCAGTATCGTCGCACATTTAAGGGATACAAATTTTTAGAACTGTTTGGATAGCATATTTCCACACTAGGTATTCTAGGCGCTGTATCAGAAACAACACCATAACAGAGAGCCTTTATACATAAGAGTGGTGATATATGCACAGGAGGCATGCTCATTTCAAGTTTTTGTCGAACGTACGGCAATCCGCTTTCTTTAATAGAGGATATTCAATCTACGTTATGATCACATGGTCAAGGCAAGAACGTCTAGCGTAAAGAAGGGAAGGCTCCGTCTACGTAATGTAAATCCCCGCTAGCCAATGAAACAGTTCATGGGAGAAAGCAGTAGTACACTGTTAAAAATATCGTGAAAAATTACCTCTGTTTTTAAAGGCTATCTGTAATATGACCAATGACAACGCTTCATAGGCGTTTATATAGCGTTCTCATTGGTCAGAAAATAGAGAACCTTTAAGAACAGAGGTAATTTTTCACGATATTTTTAACAGTGTAGTTTCCTGATTCCCTTCTTATCAGTTAGAAATTCTTTGGGTAAATTACCGGTACCACGTGAGTTTTTCAGCCTCGAACCCATATTTGGAATATCCTCCATTAGAAGATACGCGCACGGACGATCTCTATTAGACTAGGGAAATAATTCAACATGCATTAGCCTGACGATAATGGCATTCTCACAAAGAACTTTAACGATTTGTTTTTATCACTTTTACCAATAAACATTTATTGGTCGTATGTCGCTTACTTCGTTATAGAGACACACTTGTTCCCCGGCCTTAATGTATCAAAATTCGGAGTTTGCTTTCTATACTATTCCTGAGCTCAGTTATAGCGGCTAGAAATATAGGCCGGGTTCCAGGTACATTTTTGCAAACAGTGAAAAGTTAGCAAAAATTCTGGCTTCTGATTGGTCAATCTCGTTACGATAACAGAGAAAAATCTACCTAGATCACGATCATAGTGTGGAAACAGTCTATTCCAGTAATGCTTTAAAAAGTGCTAAAAATTGAATCCCATAAATATTGAAGAATACTGAATGACAAATGTCGATAAGAGCAACATTTTTTAGGTCTTCTCTGAGCGAAACGTTTTCTTTTGAAATAGTTACGTTGGAATTACCATATGTCGCTGTAATCGACATTCGTCGTTCAGCCTCGTTCAACATTTATAGGATACAATTTTTTAGCACGTTTTTAATAATCCAATTTTTAAACTATATCTTCTAGAAACAATAGCTCCGTTATAGCGTCTAGATTATATGTTGTAGAAATCGACTATCCCAGCAATACTTAAAAAAGCGCGGAAGTATTGAATCCCTTAAATGTACAACGATGTCGAATTCCAAACAGTCATTTGCATCGACATCTGCAGGATATTTTTTAAAGAAGAAAGAGACATGTGTAATGCACCGCTACAGCGTCTAAAATACATAATGTGGAAATTTGCTATCCAAGAACCGCTAAGAAGTGTATCCCTTAAATGTGCACTGACGCTGAAATCCAGGGAGATGATCGCAGCAACATCTGCGATATATTTTCAAATTTCAAAGTAAACATGGTATTATTACAGCGGGTTTGACGCCAAGCACACAGGTCAGATGTATGTTAATAAAACGTAAAAAAAAAAAAAAAAAAAAAAAAAAGTTACAGCGTCCAGACCAAATTGTCTTGGAGTTTTGGGAAATATCCTGCAGATATCGCTGTGATCGACTGATTGGATTTCCACACTACATATTCTAGACGCTGTAGCACCGCGGTACAGCGCCTAGAAGATACAGTGTGGAAAACGGCTATTCCTATAATGCTTTAAAAAGGGCTAAAAACTTGTATCCTATAAATCTCCAAGAATGCTCAGCGGCAATATGCTGATACGAGCGCCATCTCGTTACTCTTTTCAATATAAACCCCGTGTTTTCAAAAATTATAGAATGTTAAATATCGGAAACTATAAATATAAGATATTTTAGTCTGTTATAAGCTAATTTAGTTAAGGAATGACGTGAAATAGGTTAAAGAGTCTCTTTTAGAATGACTATCGTTTTTAAACCACTACGATGGCGCTACGATCGACATCTTGTTATTCAGCATCATTGTACATTTATGGGATTCAATTTTTTAGCACTATTTTGTAGCCGATTTCCACACTGTATCTTCTAGGCCCTGTAACCGCGGTAGCATGTCTTTTTCGTCTGCCTCGAAGTAGATATAGATGACGTCATTTGAAGCTGTACCTAATGTGTGGCCAGCTCATCACGTCACACGGAGTTGATTATCTGTACACGGTAATGGACACAAAAAAATTGGCGCACCGCTTTGTACTAATCATCGTGTAAAGATGATCCAACTCCGTGTGATTTTTAAACGTCATGAACTGGCCTATTATGTCATTGGTCACGCTAACACACTCCCCCTTGCGTCCGCCATATATAGCGGCATCTTGCACTGGAGACTGCTAAATGGGCTGCTATCGTTCAAAATCAAGAGAGAAAAGGGCAGAAGAGGGGGAAAGAACTCGTTTTTTTTCTGGTATGTAGTTTTTCACACGGGAAGATTGACATGTCTGCTCCTCTCCTTTCATATCTTCATGATGGTGAAATAAACCAACGCCCCCTAGATATTTGAGAAAGTCTTGACACGCGTCACGAAAACATCACACAAAGCAGGCAAAGCAAAGGAACAAAATCATTCATTGGCTCGTGGATGTGAACGAGCCAATGAATGATTTTTCTTCTTTGTTTTGCCTGCTTTGTGTGATATTTTCCTGACACGTGTCATGGCTTTCTCGAATATTTAAAGGGCGTTGAATAGGCCGGGATCAAGATAGATTTTGCGCTATTAGCGAGATGAGATTGATCAATCAGAAGCCTGCATTTTTGAAAACTTTTTTATGTTTGCAGTAAACACCGAAAAGCCAGCAAGGATGGTGGCTACTGATTGGTCAATCTAATTTTACTAACAGAGAAAAATTTATCTGGATCCCGGCATTAACTTTGGTTGGTTGAGACGATTTTGAATAAAATCAAATCAGAAAGCCAATGTTTTTTAACTTTTCTGGTTAGTTTAATCGAAATCTTCCACGTCTATTACTGAAAACTGAGTTACTGTACTTTGGACAAAAACTTGAATATGAGTGCACGACTTGTGCATATGTCACCACGCTTACATATAAATGTACTCTGTTATGAGCATAATTATAAGCGCAGCTGATTAAATTTGAGTATCTGGGTATTAGAGAAAGCAGTTGTGGCCCAGCGTGGCTGAGTGGATAAGACACCACGCCTCTAATCGCTTGAGAGCGTAGGTGGGGGCGGGTTCAAATCCCGCCGTGATCCCCACGTGATCTGGTATATATGTGTTCAATAAAACAAACAAACAAACAAGCAATAGTGAAAGGTACAGTTGCCATGGAAACAACGACTTCTTTAATTCGTATAGAAAATGAATGAATAGTTGTAAGTGAATTAAGTTTAAAATGTAGGCAAATGCTCTGAAAATATCAATGGCTCCCATCTAGTATTTTACAAAAGTAATTTAATCTATTCACATGATGTATAAGTTGATGCAATTCTTAGCTAATGAAAATTCTGCAACAAGACTTATGTAGGTAGATCTTTTCAATGATTAATTCAGAATTATAAGAACAAAACGAAGTTCTTAAGCGCTCTTCCACCCCCCTCTGCCCCCTCAAAAAAATACGATAGAAAGATATAAGTATTTGGATAACTTCAGTATTTCTGTGATCTTTTGTCAGAGTTTAGAAAAGGTGTCTGGGTATTAAAAAAAACATAAAACAAATTTGACGAACGATAAGTATAGATTTCAGGCAATTTTCAACTGGAAAAAATTTAATTCTAATGTTTATGCGGCTTTAATAATAGATTATTAAAGATAATCAATTTACGGGAATTTTTATACGAAATTATATTCTCACATTTATGCAAATAGGTATGTATAAACAGACTTGAGTAAAATTATATATTTATTCTTTCTTCCTATAACACGATCTAAATGAAGATGTACTGTTTATATCTCTAAATTTTTAGATTTATTTTATTAAAAATGTTTCCTCACCATGTCTAGATTTGCTAGATTTACTTCTTTAGACAGATCTTCGATTCTTTAGATGCCTTCGGGGCTTCATTCTCGGATTATCCGTAGGTATTTGTAAAGGTAAATTTATTTTGCAAAACCGTCAGCAAAAAAAAAGTTAGAACAAACAATTAACTGACAGACTAACTGTAAATATATATTTTATTTTGACTCTATTTTATTTTGACTAAATTTTCATCCTTCATAGAAAATTTTAAGGAGATATAAATTGAGAAAGATACTTTGAAAGAAGATATTGACTTTCCTTACTTTTAAATTATTAATTACTCTAAAAAATGAATGATAGGTAAACAAAATGTATACTATTGTGTTTGTTCCCTGCTGATAAAGGCTCTACGAGGACTAATTTTAGCGAGTAGAATTATTTTAATTATATATAATCTGTTTTAAAAAAAGGACTGATATCTACTAAAAAACAACTTTTCAAAAGTAAAAAAAAAAAAAAAAAAAGAAAAGAAAAGAAAAAAGGGGAAAGTTGTGGCTAAAAAATAGTGTGATATCAAATTTCCAAGCTTATATTATGGTACTTATTTAACATTTTTTATTAAAAATTTACCATACGTAAGTCGAGTACCTAAGTATGCGTTGATAGAAAGCCTTTTCTCCTTTACTAAATACATCATAACGTGTTTCTGAAAATTAATTTTTTTTTTAATTATGCATGATGGGCTTGGCGGCCATCCTTCCATATTTTACACAAATTTCTAAGCAGACAAGCTCGTAATATTTTTGCATTATTAAGAATTTTGAACTTCCAGTTTTGGCTACAGACAGATAAATTAAGATTGTCTTTTATTTTGAAAAAAACAAAAACAAATTGATTTTTACTGCTTTAACTAATTAATTAACCCCCTCCGAAAAAAAAGAATCATAAGATGAAACCTGAAGTTACTTCAACTTTATTTTAAGACACAGATTTCTAGGCACTCATTTCCATAAATTAAAAGCATAAAATGATTGCTTTAGCAACAATTTCAAATTTCCGATCTTAGCGATGTACTTGTGTGCTTAGAAATTTGTGTAAAATATGGAAAGATGGCCGCCAAGCCCATCATGCATAATTAAAAAAAAATTAATTTTCAGAAACACGTTATGATGTATTTAGTAAAGGAGAAAAGGCTTTCTATCAACGCATACTTAGGTACTCGACTTACGTATGGTAAATTTTTAATAAAAAATGTTAAATAAGTACCATAATATAAGCTTGGAAATTTGATATCACACTATTTTTTAGCCACAACTTTCCCCTTTTTTCTTTTCTTTTTTTTTTGCTTGGCTTTTTTTTTTTTTTTTTTTTTTTTTTTTTTTTACTTTTGAAAAGTTGTTTTTTAGTAGATAATACATTTACACTTGCTAAGAAGGGAACTTGTCTATAACGCATTTTTTTTTTCTTTTCTATGCAATTCCATCTTAGAAGATTTTACTGTATAGCATTTTTCCGATTTTTAGCACTTCTATACATGGAATATGGATTAACAATATTAATGATAACTGAAACATTTACATACAAGATATAGAGATTCATTAAAAAAATAAATATCGCAGCCTGCTGCACTTCTATAAAAATAAAGATTATAAACATGAAAAAAAATTTAAGATAAATATTTTTGGTCAGAACTCCTCGTAAGAGACACATTTTTAACCAATTCGACGTAAAAATCAATGTTTTGTAGAAGTTTCCTCGGGTCGGGCGGGGCCCGGGCCGAAATTTTAACTTTTTTCAGGGGCGGGCCGGGCTCGGGCCGAAGTTTTAATTTTTGTATCGGGCCGGGCCGGTTTTTTTTCCTCTATGAGTCGGGCCGGGCCCGGGGCTAGAAATGTTGGCCCGTGCAGACCTCTAATGTGTACAGTTAAATTAAAAAAAACCGACTGCGTAAAAAGCGAACTAATTAATCATTTCTCATCAATGTGAAACTATTTTTTATATTGCTTATCTATTTTTGAATTTACTTGTATTGATGTTTTTTAAGTTGTGTTTAATTGTTAGTTCCTGTCTATAAACACTGTTTTGATACGGCCTATAGATGTCTATGAAGTTTAGAGTTGCAGTAAAGCTAGAGATCCTACGCACACAACTTCGAGGTTGTGTAATATTTAAACGGATCTTCTGACTGTAAAATAGTCAATGAAACATCTTCTTCATTTTAAAAGACCTATCCAATGATATGCCACTCAATAGGGTGCGTAAACATTTTTTTCGTCTCTATCACCTTTTTTTATTTTACCACCGCCATTTTGAATTTATAAAAACAAAATCTAGCCTATAATCATCGGACGGTTAAGACGAATCGACAGAGACCTCATTCATTAAAATCCATATAGCCGTTGGGATGTTTCGAGGGTATAACAGTGAAATCAGCAGTGAATTAAATATTGAAGACAACACTTTCCTGAATAAAAGAGCATTTTTAACACTTTCCAGCAAAGTTAAAACGTGTTTATATATTCGGTTTTTCTGTCGTCTGTCCAGTCTCTAACTCCCGTAAATATACTCTTATTTTCATGCAATTTATAAAGGTTATTTAGGTTCACCAAAGCATGTTTGGTATTGTATATGAAGTATGTAGGATTAATAGGTCATTTGCACTCAGAAGAATTCCGTTACATTATGGTATATGGGAAAAATCGTTTGCAGAGTAGTTTAATGAGATTACGCTGTTTCAAATGCATTGAAACTGATATAAATCACTGAATTTCACTACGATTGCTTTAGAACAGGACATTTATAGCATTTTTTATTCATTTACAGGGGTACACAAATGAAATCTGTCACAGTCTTTAAGTAATAATTACTGGAGTGTGCTGTTTAAAATTCGGTATGCGCTTTTATATTTAACTTATTTTTTGCATGTTACTCGTTATATATAAATTCTATAAACTCATATGCAGGGCTTCACAAAAGAATTCACGTACCATTCTCCTCACTGGAGGTAGTTGCTGACGGGGAATTTTCAACTGAGGTATGTGTATTTCTTAAGGGGGCTAGATTTTGGTATGAGTGTAGTTAAGAGATAAAAATCTATATAACATATAAAGGGTTGGATAATTTTACGATTGCAGAGGGTAACAGCTAAAATTGAGTTTTCAAATGTGTTATGCGTTTCCATATGGTTTAATTAGACATAACGTTTTAACTTGTTAAGTGGTGCCGTTTTGTTACATTAATCTGAATGTGTTGTAAAGTGTTTCATAATCTATGCTTGACGCATGATTTTTCTTTCTTGATTGTTTTTATTTTGATATTTGAATCTTTGATAAATGTGAAAACACTTTGATACCATTTTACACGAAATATTTAGAATATATAAAATTATTTTCGTCCAGCATTTATATATGGGGAATTCTCACAATCTTTTGACTTTCATGTCCCTGAATAATAATTTTTTATTTAATACACTTTTTTGTGTTTCTTTTTATTTCATATACTGGGGAACATCCCATTGCATGATTGCATAACAATATTAACGAGATAAATAAGATTTGGACGATGTTGGGGGTCCAAATACCAGGAAAATTCATCTACCGTCCCGTGTCCCTGATGCTGATTTTTAAGTTTGGAGCTGTCTGGATAAAATTGTTTCAATAAAAATAATTCGACGTAAATTTTTTTCTGAAACTGGAACTGTTGTTTTATATAAATATGTAGCAAAAAATTATCCTGCACGCATTTTTAGGGTTGTTATTATTTTTTAAACTCTGTTTCTGGGATTTAGATTCCTTACCATACCTCTTCTAAAATTATACAGAAAATCATTTCAAATGCAGCCACGGAATTTTTTTCAAGTTTTTTCTCATGCAGAAGTATGCTAGAGAAATAATGAATGAATTTCTTTGGCAGGAAATTTACTGTAGAATTTAAATCAGCCTTTAAATATCAATTTCAAGATCGTGGCTTTATTGGTAATATCACCGTCCCCAAGGTTTATTCCTGCACTTTTCGAGATAAATTAAAAATAAAAAATTAATCCAATGTTAACAACTGTTTCTAAAAATCAATGAACATTGTCGCTATCACTTAGTCTTAACATGATTTTCCTAAAAATAGGTGTTAATAATTTTCCTTACCGTTTCATCCTTACCGTCCCTTTTTTAACACTCCTTTAGGACAATGTTATACAAAAATTCTGTATTAAAAGTACTACATTGTTATTATTTCTTATTTGTATGTCCTGTGGGTACTATGCAAATTCATTATAAGTAAAAATTTAGAAGAAAATAAAAAGTTATAGGGGTAAAATGGTAAGGAAAATTAAACTCGCAAGTTTAACTTAAACCTCAGTTAAATAAAAAAATTTTCGCTGCTGATCATTTTTTCTTTGTTTTCAATCATTAAGGCATTCGTCTATCAGATTAAAATGTTATTTTAGCAAGTTTAATTTCACCAGATTTTTTTCCCCAAAAGTCAAAAGATTGTGAAAATGCCCCATATATATGAGATTCTGTTTAGTTACGTAATGTGCGATTCACACACGCACATAAATATGGTTATAAAATTCAAATGCGCCCGTAATAATAAAATGGTTTCTCACCCTTTTGTAAAGGCTAAATAAATAACAATGTCCAAAGTTTATTTTTAAGAAACATGCAAATTATATTTTTTGTGACATACAACCTATTAAAGCAACTTCCTTTGAAAAGTTTTTCAGACATTATCAATTTTACAACTCAAAATTCTAGATCAAATATTACTTAGCATTAGCTTTAAGGCAACTGTAAGTAATGTAGTAAAAATAGCAGTGCTACAAATGCACAAAAATTTAAAGGAGCTGTCATTCATAAGGACGATTAAAATTATGCTACGTTGCTCCAAACACTAAAACCGTCTCGTTTTGTTTTTCTGATTTCATGTATATAAAGTGAGAACAAAAGTACAGGTTAGTTGACATGTAAAGTTTTTAATGTACAATAGGACCTCGTTATGTCGGATCAGTTGGGACCGTGGCCGATCAGAGATAACGAAATTCCAGGTTAACCGACGAATACGTGGAAAAATCAATAACGTCAGTATATTTACAGAAATCCCTCTTATATTACCGAAATCTCTATTAAGCCATACTACCGTACTGGCAGACTACAAATACTTTATCGAATTACTTCTTAGTAAAGTCTACATCTTAAAATAGTAACTCGTAAGCTTTTGCTGCGTCAGTTTATAGTACCGTTTGCGTGTCGCACAATCGCGCACTCTTCACAGTATAAGAAGCTCTGTCGGTGTTGCTTTCGCCTGCCGCTGGAAATGGACTAGCAGTTCATCTAACTGGGATACTACTTCTGCATGACACATAACTGCCGACAGTTCATCGTAACCCTCATCTGTCTCCTCACATTTTTCAACATCTTTAGATGAATAAGACGCAATGATTTCAGTGTCAGTGATTGTACCGTAACCTCTACCATTGTCTGCTTCCAACCAACTTTCAATGTCATTTACATCAATATCTGTTTTTTGTTGTATAATTAGTCGTGACAATGGTAAACCACGTTCACTTTTAGAACAAAATCAAACAAATAATGCTTCGTCCAATATTCCATGTTTAGCTTTTTTAGATTTGCTTCGATCATCTAAACTATCTTTGGATATCATTTTAAAGCAGAAATCTTCAATATCGTTTGTGTTTTTCTTCCAGTCTATAACAGTTGACGTTCCGACACTAAAGTTCTCAGAAATATTTTTCAATGACTCGCCTTTATCAAGCCTACACAATACTTCTAATTTCTTTTAAATTGTTACAACAACCTTTTTCGTTTTGTCTTCATGGTCAACTTCTACAATACGGAATAATACTTCCATACTAACCCCGCAAATTAACCATTTCGCACAATAACTCAATTTACTCCCTCCTCGAACACAACTCTACATAGAATTGACAGTTACAGCCGAAAAAACTGATGCGAGCGAAATCTTTTGCGAACGCAATTATTTTTCCAGTACACATTTTTGTGTGATTTTTTCGTAAATCAACCTGAAATCAACCTGGGTTATCCGGAAATCTCAGTTAACGAGGATCGACTTAACAATCTTTTACTGTATCAGACATTAGATGTCTGATAATTCAACGACTCAGAATAAAACTATACTTTTTAGCATTTCAACCAATCTCCCGGAGAATGAGGCCTTACAAGATTACAATTGAAAAAATTGAGCTGTCATGTCTAGGATTATCACAACGAAAGTATAAAAAATCCGAATGGCAGCACGCACTTTTACATCGTTTTGCATCGTCAGCAGTCATTGATTTTATAAAAAAAACAGTGAATGGCGTTCCAATTGTACATGTGGAACGAAATTTTTTGACTCAACACATAGCAAAGAAAATGCAAACAACCGACGGGAATACACAGGCGACAAGCTCCAAGCAACAGCAACTCATAACAATGAAAAACTATCTATACTAATAAAATAACAAATCGCTCTGTCTGTCTGTCTGACTGTTTGCGATGACTAGCGAAATGTACCGCACTTAGAAGAGTGAAAATTAGGTACGGTTAGTTCAAGAGAGGTCCTGATGCACCTCAGGCTCAGATTTTTAATTTTTTAAAGGACAGGCCCCCTGGGTCCCTTTAAGTTTTTATGCACTAAATAGTTAATAACATGCCTCTTTTCTATCCGATCATCTGGGTTTTCAGGGTGAATTCTCCTTTCAGTTTTTACCCCATTTCTACATTTAAATTAAGATCCTGGCACACTTGCAAGGGGCCCAGTACAGGCCCCCTTGAAGTTTGAGTGCACTAAATTGTTAATAATATGCCCCTTTTCTATCCGATCTTCTTCATTTTTGGGGTGAATTCTCTTTTCAGATTCTACCCCAATTTCAACATTTCAGTTAAGACCCTGACCCCCCTGCAAGGGGCGCAGTACAGGGCCCCTTGAAGTTTTAGTGCACTAAAATGTTAATTACATGCCTCTTTTCTATCAATCTTCTTTGTTTTTGGGGTGAATTCTCCTTTCAGTTTCTACCCCAATTTCAACATTTCAGTTAAGATCCTGACCCCCTTGCAAGGGGCGCAGTACAGGGCCCCTTGAAGTTTTAGTGCACTAAATTGTTAATTACATGCCTCTTTTCTATCAATCTTCTTTGTTTTTGGGGTGAATTCTCCTTTCAGTTTCTACCCCAATTTCAACATTTCAGTTAAGACCCTGGCACCCTTACAAGGGGCCCGGTGCAAGGCCCATGGAAGTTTTAGTGCACTAAATTGTTAATTACATGCCTCTTTTCTAACCGATCTTCTTCGTTTTTGGGGTTAATTCTCCTTTCAGTTTCTGCCGCAATTCTACGTTTCAGTTACGACCCTGTCACCCTTGCAAGGGGCAGGTGCAGGGCCCCTTGCAGTTTTAGTGCCCTAAATTGTTAATAACATGCCTCTTTTCTATCAATCACCTTTGTGTTTGGGGTGAATTCTCCTTTCAGTTTTTAGCCCAATTTCAACATTTCAGTTAAGACCCTGGCACCCTTACAAGGGGCCCGGTACAAGGCCCCTTGAAGTTTTAGTGCACTAAATTGTTAATAACATCCCTCTTTTGTATCCGATCTTCTTCGTTTTAGGGTGAATTCCCTTTCAGTTTCTACCCAATCCTACATTTCAGTTAAGACCCTAGCACCCTTGCTAGGGGCCCGATACAGGGCCCCCTGAAGTTTTAGTGCACTAAATTGTTAATTACATGCCTCTTTTCTATCAATCTTCTTTGTTTTTGGGGTGAATTCTCCTTTCAGTTTCTACCCCAATTTCAACATTTCAGTTAAGACCCTGGCACCCTTACAAGGGGCCCGGTGCAAGGCCCATGGAAGTTTTAGTGCACTAAATTGTTAATTACATGCATCTTTTCTAACCGATCTTCTTCGTTTTTGGGGTTAATTCTCCTTTCAGTTTCTGCCCCAATTCTACATTTCAGTTAAGACCCTGTCACCCTTGCAAGGGGCAGGTGCAGGGAACCTTGCAGTTTTAGTGCCCTAAATTGTGAATAACATGCCTCTTTTCTATCAATCATCTTTGTGTTTGGGGTGAATTCACCTTTCATTTTTTAGCCCAATTTCAACATTTCAGTTAAGACCCTGGCACCCTTACAAGGGGCCCGGTACAAGGCCCCTTGAAGTTTTAGTGCACTAAATTGTTAATAACATCCCTCTTTTGTATCCGATCTTCTTCGTTTTAGGGTGAATTCCCTTTCAGTTTCTACCCAATCCTACATTTCAGTTAAGACCCTGGCACCCTTGCTAGGGGCCCGGTACAGGGCCCCTTGAAGTGTTAGTGCACTAAATTTTTAATAACATGCCTCTTTTTTATCCGATCTTCTTCGTTTTTGGGGTGAATTCTCCTTTCAGTTTCTACCCCATTTCAACATTTCATTTAAGACTCTGGCACCCTTGCAAGGGGCTCGGTACAGGGCTTCTTGAAGTTTTAGTGCACTAAATTGTTAATTACGTGCATCTTTTCTATCAATCTTCTTTGTTTTTGGGGTGAATTCTCCTTTCAGTTTCTACCCCAATTTCAACATTTCAGTTAAGACCCTGGCACCCTTACAAGGGGCCCGGTGCAAGGCCCCTGGAAGTTTTAGTGCACTAAATTGTTAATTACATGCCTCTTTTCTAACCGATCTTCTTCGTTTTTGGGGTTAATTCTCCTTTCAGTTTCTGCCCCAATTCTACATTTCAGTTAAGACTCTTTCACCCTTGCAAAGGGGAGGTGCAGGGCCCCTTGCACTTTTAGTGCACTAAATTGTTAATAACATGCCTCTTTTCTATCAATCATCTTTGTGTTTGGGGTGAATTCTCCTTTCAGTTTTTAGCCCAATTTCAACATTTCAGTTAAGACCCTGGCACCCTTACAAGGGGCCCGGTACAAGGCCCTTTGAAGTTTTAGTGCACTAAATTATTAATAACATCCCTCTTTTGTATCCGATCTTCTTCGTTTTTGGGGTGAATTCTCCTTTCAGTTTCTACCCCATTTCAACATTTCATTTAATACTCTGGCACCCGTGCAAGGGGCTCGGTACAGGGCTTCTTGAAGTTTTAGTGCACTAAACTGTTAATAACATTCCTTTTTTCTATCCGATCTTCTTCGTTTTTGGGGTGAATTCTCCCTTCAGATTCTGCCCCATTTCTACATTTCAGTTAAGAACCTGGAACCCTTTCAAGGGGCCGAGTACAGGGTCCATTGAAGTTTTAGTGCACTAAATTGCTAATAACATGCCTCTTTTGTATCCGATCCTCTTCGCTTTTTGGGTGAATTCTCCTTTCATATTCTACCCAATTTTTACATTTCAGTTAAGACCCTGGCACACTTTCAAGGGGACCGGTACAGGGCCCCTTGAAATTTAGTGCACTAAATTGTTAACAAATTGCATCTTTTTATCCGATCTTCACTTTTGGGATACTTTCTCCATTTAGTTATTCTCCCGATTCTACATTCCAGGTAATACCATGGGCCCGTCTAGGGTCCGGTCCAGAGCCCCTTAACATTTTTGTGTGCAATGCGTTTTTCGCACCCTAATTTTCTCACCTTCGCTCTGCGTAATTTTAAACTTGAGCCTTGAACTCTTCTCCTTAGACCAACACTCACATATTTTTATTGGGGATTTAGGGCCCTTTTTAACGCATTTCCCCAATTTTTTGCACTTTTCTTTCAAATTATATTCTAATGATTAACTCATATCCTATGCTTAATCCTTAGTAATAGAAGATCTAAAACACTAAGTAAAACATTTTAACATGTTTTTATGTTAGGGTACTGTTCTCAACTATGAGTTGGCCCCTTTGGAGGAAACTCACCTATTATAACTCGCTTAAAAATTGTCCGATTCACTAGCTTTTTTTCCCAACAATATCTTAGGTTTTGCAGCTATTACATGAACGACAAAAAATATTTCAGACTTCAACTACTACGAATTTTGAATATAAATCGTCTTCGTGGGGCCCTTGGTGTATCTTCTTTGATCCGAATCCCTTGCAGTTTTCTTTACCATAGTTCTAGCGTCCTCTGATTACATTAAAAACTACTAAAAAGTGTGTTTATACCAAACTACCTGCCACTTAAGTCCCTCCCCTTTGGGTCCCTGTACAAGGCCCCTTGAAGCTTTTGCACCATAAATTATTAATAAATTGCCCCTCTCAATCCGATCTTCATTTTTGGAATCATTTTTCCATTTAGTTTTTCTCCAGTTTCTATATTCCAGTTAATATCCCGAGGCAGCTTAGGGTCCTTTAGGGCCCGATCTGGGGCCCCTTGAACTTTTTGTGTGCTGTGCATTTTTTACATCCTAATTTTCTCACCTTCTCATTGCATAATTTTAAAATTGAGTCTTGGACTCTTCCTCCTACACCAACATCCTCCTATTTTTATTTGTTCTCATGTTAGGGCCCTGCTCTCAACTATCATTTGGGTCCTTTTGGGCCCCCTGTTACAGCTCCCTTAAAAATGGTCTGATTCACGAACTTTTTTTCCTATCAACTTTTTATGTTCTCCAGCTACTACATGAACGACAAAAAAAAAAATTTCAGACTTCAGCTACCACCAATTTTGAATATTAATCATCTTCTTGGGGCCTTTGTTGCAGCTCCTTCAAAATCTTTCCTATTCTATTGCATTTTTCTTTAACATAGTTTTAGCGTCTTCCAGCTACTTTAAAACCCCTAAAATTTTCTTATACCCAATTACATTCCAGTTAAGAACCTGGCCCTCAGTCCCCGGTCTTTCTACATACCTCAGCTATCATCTTTTTCTAACATTATTCTCCTTTTTCAGCCTCAACTTACGTCTACTCCCTACAGCCGTAAATTAAAAATCGCGTTACTTTAAAGGTAACTTTAAATATTGTGTTATTGCTAATAGTAATCCATGAAATTTACAAGGTGAAGGGGCATCTTCCACAGCTTGGTGGGGGCATTATTTCTTCGGGTTTAAGGGCCCAGTTTCGACGGGACTTGCTTCCTTCAACGTAGATTACATTTCAGCTACTATCTGTATTATGAAATTTTATCTTAGACTTTAGTTACCAACGTTTTTTAACATTAATGGTGCATCCTTTTTTTTTTTTTTTTTTTTTTTTTTTTGATTCTATGGGCTTGATTCTTACGAGATTTTGCTCACTCAAATTGCTTTTCGATTGTCTCCGGCACGTGCCGGAACTTCCGATAAATCCTGCTATATGCAGTCGGGATCTAGATTACAGGTTCGTTCGGAAAGAAAAAGCATCACTTAGAACAAAATCAGCTGTCTCTGCAAGTTAGACAGGATTTGCTGCACAAATCTAAAGAAATGAGTTCCACACAGTATAGACCTAAAGCCAGTCATGCAAGAAGACCATCTGATCTAGAACTTGTTGAGGAAGGTGTTAAAACTTTTAGTGATGATCAGGTCAAGTTCAGGTGTTTCTGTACCAATTGTTGCGAACCGGTAACAAAACGCTACGTTTAGATTTTTCTATTCATTTCCTCATTAGGTAGGACGATCATGCCTGCTTAACACATACTTGGCCATACTTGGATATACGAAGCACATTTCATTATATAACAGTGTGAACTTGAAAAACAATGTGCAATGAGCAAATAAAACCCCCCATCATGTTGTAACACTATTATTTACACGATGTTAAAGTGTTTGTGTGTTGCAGCAATATGATAACTTTCGGCTTCGGCTCATAATTCTATAAGGAGGTATCTGTCAAAGACCTACTGATATGTACACTTATGTTTGCACGCTTATCGCAGTCATTATCCAGATGCGTTAGAATATTACTTTATCTGAAATATATTTAATGATAACGAATCCTTATATTCGGGGAATGTATTTGAAATGTGTTACAACAGCATTTACAAGTTAATATTCCTAATTGAGAGCACTGTATTGAAAGCATTTTATTCATATTGGAATTGACTGAATAATCCGTTATAACATAAAAATACAATAGTACGAGCTTTATTTAATAACTGATCTGTTATAAAAGAAAGTAATGTAATTCCTATCTAAATAATTGAGTTTTCTATTTTGTTTAAGCAAGAAAAAATTTTGTTTCAGACATGAAAGGAAAAATGAACTAAAGTGCTAAAAATGGCCTTTACCGAACTTTTCACGCTGCAATAATAAAACAACGTAAATAGTTGGAAAACGATGGAATGTTTCTACAATTTTGTAGATGTGCTGAAAATTATTCACTATGTTACGAAAAAAAAATAACAGAGAAAGAAGATGACATGTACTTTTCTAATTTGAGATTTCCTCATATTCTCAATGGGAACATACGCCAATAAATGCAAGATTAGTTTACAGTCAGTATATAAATGTTTACATATAGGGTTGCTTTCCAATTTATTATAGAATACTAGTACAAACATAAATTTAATATTTCTTTATTAAAAAGTCAATATAAGTCTTAAAAAAGATACAAAAAAGTTCATCTAAATTTACAAATTTTCATATCTGTACTTAAATTTAAAAATAAATCCTAAAAATCTTAATTTTAAAAATTTTATCTAAAAAATAAAATATATAGAAGGTAAAATATGAAAAAATAAAATTACAAATACAGCTGGATTTTAATTCTGTCTGATAATTGTGTCATAGTGAGCTAATAATGCTTTGTTACGATGGAATGTATAATATTCTTACGAAATATATTTTTATTATATATAAAATAAAACGAATTGATATTATTACGTGTAATACCACAAATGACATAACGTACATACAACATTTTACCTGTTTTAAAAGTTATTAGTCTTTAAACTAAAAATATATGTAATAATCTTCGAGTAACAGTTTTCAAATTAAATAAAATTTATGAGAAATAAAAAATATACCATTTTTCTCATTGTGATATTTTTATATAATTTCTGTTCTATATTTTTTCACTTTTTGGGGTCATTACATATTTGTTATATAATCCTTTCAATAATTTTTATTATTAACATTTGACTAAATTACTTTGTATTAAAAAAAGTCTTAAAGAGTAACAACAAAATAATTTTAAAAGTTACTTATATTAGGAACGTTTCGCTTTATTTAATAGAACAGACAAAAATGAGATAAAAAATCTATCGTGTATATATATATATAAATATATGTATGTGTGTGCGTTTAAAATAAAGCTTTAATTCAGCATTCTTCGCGTCAATGTCATAACTACATGCATAGATTAAAAAAAAAAAAAAAGTTTATTATATTAGAATTCAAAAAGACAAAAAATGTCAGATATTCTTTTGTTAAAACAGAACACTTATTTTAATATAATTTTTATATTTCAATTAAACAATTACGCATAAAACGTACGACAACGAATTAAAACCGAGTAAACGCTGAAGTACCCAAACTTTTTCTAATTATACAAACATAGAGCATATTTAATCAAATTTATTTTACATGTTATTTAATGAAATGGCTCATCTTTCATAAACATATTTGTAATGTATAATTATAAATATTTTTTAAATAGATCATTTACTTAAAGGTGATTTCAAACTTTCTAAATCATAAACAATAATTATGACACAAGATGATCATTACAGTGTGTTATTAATAGTTACATAAATCTAAAATAATAATTTTATAAATAGATATCGTGATACTTGCTCTACACATAATAATAATTAAAAAAAAACCTTTACCAAAATCATTATAAGAATTCACAAGAAAACGAACCGGTACATTGAGTATCGATTTAAAATTTTCAAAACACAAAGAATGATTTCTTATGCAAGATCTTCATTTCATTAGTTCACTTAATTACACATTATCGCATTTGTCGCTTTTTTATTACTTAATGAGTTAAATATCTTTTGGTTTTATGAGCTAACAGCTCGGGAGTCAAATAAATGAAGCATAACTCTTCAGTCCATTCTTTCGCAAGATGCAATGAAACGATTTTTCTTTCGCAGAAAAATCGACAAGACTATTTGGAACAATTTTCTTTTTGAAAATGAAGCAGCCGTTTAATTAAAGGAAAACATTTGATGCCTTAATACGGGAAGAATCTTTTTTAGTAACCCAGAGGATGAAGCAAAAACTTGTAGCCAAGCTTTAATCAATATCTTTCAAGATCGTCGTCGTTGAAAATAAATGCTAGATTGGAAAGAAAATGGGCGTGATAAATAGATTAAACCGCTTGATAGAAAGCAACATTTTCTGAATTAACATTCAACGATATTTTGATATTTTTGCTTGTAGAAAATGCACTAGCAGCTTGTTTCTTTCATGATAATTGTCCATCTTTCTGTTTTTAGGATTAAGTGTTATTTTTATTCAAAGAAAATTTTTTAATATTTTTATTGAGTTCAGTATTTTCCTTTTAAACGATGATTACGGAGTATGATTTTATGTATTTTCTGAAAAGCATTATTTTTTTAAGCACTAATTTCAGAAAACTTTTAACAAGATTTATTTTTGTTACTTGATTAGGAAATGCTGCGTAGTTTAAATTTATTTCGATTTTCTTCAGTTGATTTCATATCGAAAAAGAAATCTTATAATTATACAGTTGTCAAAACAGAAAGTGTGGGCGTAAAACAGATTTATAAACTACTGATGAAATATTCAAACGCTGAAAAAAATAATAAATAAATAAATAAATAAATAAAAATCCGGCAGTCCTGTCTACAACTAGGATAGTATCAAAGATAAAAATTTTGCGCAGTTCGCAAAGAAATTTTATTTTTTACAAATTTCCAATATGAATGAATATCATTTAAATAAAATTTAAATATGTGATTACTAAAAAATATTTTAATCAATCTATTTATTAAATAAAAGGAGACCACGTGTTTTGCATGTAACTAAATGGCATTCTAATCTTCTAGAAATATCGTTTCACTTTATTAAGAAGCACTGAACGTTACTTTTAAACAGTCAGTTATCATAAATGAAATCAAATCACAAAAGAATTGAATTGAGGTATTTTAAAGATTATTTTTCCGTAGGAAATATGTTATCTAAAGATAAAAAATTGTTACAAGAATTTTTATTGCTATTTAACATTTAAAAGAACATCATCGGACAGTTTTCAAAACACGCAGATGCCATCAATAACCTGACACTTACTAAAGCAAAAGAAGTATCTAATAAGAAAAATGTCACAAAATTAGGATTGGAGTATAATGAAGAAGTGGGAGGAAAAAATCATTAAAAAGAACAAATAAATAAATTGTCATAATAGTTGCCAACAGGCGTAAATTTATAGCTTTTTTAATGAACAAAAAATTTAAAAACGAAGATAAACCTGAAGTGAAACATCCATTTTTTTTTCAGAATCTTGATAACAAGAGCAATTTTGAGTGACACAGTAACATATACAAATGATCTTAACCCCTTAAGCACCACGACGTACCTGCGTACATCGTGAACTATTCTATCTGAAATACCAGGGCATATGTGCGTACGTCCTCATTTTAAGTCCATACTGCAATGTTTTAAGCATCTGTTTTTTGCGTCCATTGTGATCATGGCAGTTATTTACTTCGAACATTATTTCTGCTTGTATAATACAAGTTACATTATATGTAATTAAATAATTCACATGTAATTAAAAATAATGAAACTACTTTCGACGAAATTTAATATGTCTAGTATTCTGCATACCATCACTAAATTAAATTTAGTGCTTAAGGGGTTAATCTCCAAACAGAGCCTGATTACCAACGGGAAAAATTTCCACCAGTAAAAAGGAATAGAAATTTTTGCCTTATTCATGACAGTAATTTTTCATGAATACGGCGTTTAAGTAAGACAAAATTTTCTATTAAAATTTACCGATGAAAATTTGCGACGTTGGTAATCAGGTCTTATCTCCAAAAATAATTTTCCATGATCAAGCCTTATTAACTAGTGGCCTATCAAAAGTCGTGAAAAGAAATGACAATCCTCTAGTACCGTGTGAGCCAAAAGTTCGTTAAAACTTTAAAAAATCATAAAAAAGGAAGGAATTGCGATAAAGAAGTGCGATTTGCAAGAAAGACCTCACAAAGTAGTCGGACTATTTTTTTTTTTTTTTTTTTTTGTAGAAAAAAAATTTAAGTAGTCACCTGTAGATGGCGCTGACATGCAGGAGATTCAGCAGAATTATGCAAATTAATCTTGCAATAAAAGTCCGTGATACACGAGGATTTCTCATTTGCTTTCACAATGTAATCATTACCCGATCGAACGGTCTTGGTGAAGATGTTCTATTTGAACGGAGAGTTTAGCAACTGTTGCGTTGCGAAATTTCGCACGGCGAAAGGACTGAAGACAAATAAGGACCCCATATCATGTCCTGGAATAGTGAAGCTTGTCAAACGGTTCGAAGAAACTGGCTCTTTAGAGGATAGGCCACGTAGTAGAAGACCCTCGTTGGCGGAGGGCCAAATTACTGCGGTGGAAACCACTATGAAAGATTTAGAGCGGAATCACCCATTAAGAGTAGCAGCGCTGACAAAGCTGGAAGAATATTGGATGTGCCTCAGTCATCAATTCCACGTATCCTCCACGGGATATTGTATCTCTATCCCTGCAAATTGCACTCACTGCAGAAGTTACAATCGGGAGACACATCTATGAAGGAAACATTTACCGCGTGGTCTATGGCAAGAGTTGAAAGCAACCCTCAGTGGTTGTTCAACGTTTTCTGGACGGATGAAGGACACTTCACGGGAATGTCAACACCTAGAACATTCGTATATGGGAGACGTCTAATCCTCGTGATTACACGACGAAGTCACTGCATCCATGCAAGTTGACAATCTGGTGTGGATTCCCCTCATCTTTCATTGTCGGACCATTCTTCTTTGAAGAATCGTGTCCCACGTTGGGCTGGAAAACGTGCACAGTAACCGCTGAGCGTTATCTCACTCGTTTGCGTGACAAAGTCGTTCCCGTATTATATCAAAGAGGTGTATTATCTGTAATAAGCTTCATGGGGAATGACACGCCGCCACACTATGCCAATCCAGTAAAACGATTCCTATTGAGTACCTTTGGTGAAGACAGACTGATCAGTCGAGGTTGCAAGATCGCATGGCTTCCACGAACACCCGACTTCACTCTGGTCGACGCCTGAGGCTATTTCAAATCACTTATGTACCGTTCACCCTCTTCAACATTCGCCGAACTCAAAGATTCCATCTGTCGTGAGGTTTCTGCAATTCATTTTGAAATGCTGCTTACAGCTGTAACGGGCGTTGTGAGTCGCCTTAGTTGTGTCATAGAATGTTCTGAAGGTTATGTTGAACATTTGTTATAGAAAGAACAAATGAATGGAGCGTACTGTTTTCCTGTTCATTGTGTTTCGGTTCGTCAACGCCCTCTACAGGTGACTTTTTTAAGTAATTTTCTTTGCTGCTAATTGAAATCCGACTACCTTTTTAGACCTTTCTTGCAAAACGAACTTCTTTATCATAATTTCTTCCTTTTTTATGTTTTAACGAACTTTTGGCTCACCCGGTACATAGGTGTGTCTAACACAGATGATCTTATACAAATAAGATAGAATAGTCAAACTTACCATATAGTGAAATAGAACTCAAATTCATATGTCTCTAGATTCTGGAAATTTTGATGCTAGCAGAAGAAGCTTTCTGTGTAGTCAAAGGTTCAAATCTTAATATTTGAAACTATCTGCCATGGTTCTGGTTTCTGCCCTCTGCCAGCACGAGCAATTAATAACATTGTTCATTAAAATGTCGGAATTATTATTTTCAATGACTTTAATTTTAATGCATCCGTTCGCATATTATATCGGGTTCTAAACGTATGGAGAGCGACCAAAAACTTGAGCAAGTGAAGGTAAAATAATGCTATAATAAAAACATTTCTAAGGTAATGTAGCTCGCACGTTGTTTGGAAATGATAACCTGAAGGTCGATCTGAGCTTTTCTGAGCCTTTCATATCCGCATTATTTAACTTACATATTCAGGCATTTGCACATGAAATGCTCAGCCCTGTTTTAAGCAAATTCACATCAATACATATTAAGAACGTGCCATTTTTCCTCTATCGGAGATTCTTCGGAGGAGCAATTTATCCATAAATCTGAAAAGTTGTCTTCTGCGTCTGTCAGACTTATAACAGGTTTTTAGTGTTAGAAAAAACTACTTCTCGGACCTCCGAGTCTTCGGTTGCCTCTCTTTGAAAAGCTCACAACCTTTAAACTTATTTTCAAGACAAATATAATATTTTGATCCATAATGTTTTTTTAATTAAAATGTTTTTGGCCTTTATATGGTACTTTTTGATTTCATTTATATTTCTTTCAAATTATAAATGAAAGAAAAAAGAAAGAAAAATTGTCGTTCAAAGTATAGGGTGCATGGGAAAGTCTATTATCCTGAAGAACCAAAGTCTGTTATCCTGAAAATAGTCTGCGAACGGAAAAAGTTACAGTTCCACATGTACCATCGTCCAGTGACTACGCCAGACATAGTGCCGCCGATATCTGCTCCCCTAGTGGCGAAATTTGGATATTGTCGACTCTCGACATCTATAAGATATAGCGAGTCCGCTGACAACCGAAACAAACTTTATAATTATTTGATTTTTTAAAAGCATAAAAGCTGTCAGCTATGCTTTGAGAAGCATCTACCTATTTGTGCTTGCCTTATATTGTGTCCTTCGGAAATATTCATAAGACCAATCAAGTTTAAAACATATGTTTGGTTTAGAAAAAAAATTGTCATTTATATGGCAATAATTGGGGACGTTGTGAATGGTATCAGTGGAATTCTCGCTTGCCCCCTTTAAATATATTTAATCCCTATTAAAAGGAAAATAGTTTTAAATATATAGACACAAAACACATATTCACACATACGTATATATATATATATATATATAAAGGGTGCAATATGTTATCTATCGCCGACCTTTAATTTCTCAACCGCTGGTCGTAGACGTATAGTTCCAATTATAAAAACGTTTCAAATGAGGTAAATATTCATGTTGTGGCATTATTTAAAGTCAAAAATCAATTTGATAAAAATTACGAAAACTAATTTTTTATAAGGTCCCCCAGTCCCTATAGTTATATTTAGTAAAACTTTACACATATCATAACAGATATAACACAAAAAGTTTGACATCTGTACTACAAAAATTGACCCAGTTATTAAATTTCAAAGTTTGAGATTTTTGCACATGATTTTGCTATTCATTGAGGGATCAGTTAAAAGATGAATTAAAGTAATTCGAGATCAAAATCAGGGTGCAATGTCCTTTTTACGGCGAAACCACGTTTAGCCGGTATCGTCGGTACTTTTGAATGTTGTTCGACCCATAAAAGTTAGCTCAAATTTTTAGATGAAATAACCCTATTTGGTGATTCCCCGAATTGGTGATACCGGTTAAAAATGGTTTCACCGTAAAAAGGACATTGCACCCTGATTTTAAACTCGAATTACTTTGATTCAACTTTTAACTTATCCCTTAATGAAAGACAAAATCATGTACAAAAATCTCAAACTTTGAAATTTAATAACTGGGTCAATTTTTGTAGTACAGATGTCAAACTTTTTGTGCTATATCTGTTATGATATGAGTAAACTTTTACTAAATATAACTATAGGGACTGAGGGTCCGTATAAAAAGTTAGTTTTCGTAATTTTTGCAAAATTGATTTTTTACTTTAAATAGTGTCACATCATGAATATTTACCTCATTTGATACGTTTCTTTAATTGGAACTATATGTCTACGACCAACGGTTGAGAAATTAAAGGTTGGCGATAGATAACATATTGCACCCTGTATATAGTGTTTGTATATGTGTATTATGTATCTATTTTTTTAGCATTTTTTAAACGTATATCGTTCCGATAAAAAGATTGAAAAGCATTAAATAGGGCGATTTATTTTGTTACTTTACATGTATAGCTGGGAAACAAATCATCTGACTGATTTCTATATATTATGTATAGAAAAAATAGCATAATGTTACAAGTGAAACTTCTATTGCGCAATTTGTTATTTTGAATTATTTTATTCTGGAAAACTTATAGCAATTATACCTTCTGAATAAAAGATGAAAATGAAAGTAAAATGATGATTTATCCGTACATTTTATCACCACAAATGTCATTCTTTTGCGCTTTCATTTGCGAACTATGCAGAAGCTGGTAATTCAATCGTCGGCGCTTGTCTCTCTCCCTGTAATAACTTCCGCCGCCAATTAAGGTTTTCGGAAGGTAATGAAGCATACAGGAAAAATCATGTATTCCCCTTTTATAAAACATCTGCCCTGCTCTGTCATTCTTGGCCCCCTAAACTCATGTTTTTGCATAGAAAATCAAGTAATAAATATTTCTGTAATTATTTTTACAGAAGCATAAGCTGTGCTTTCATTTTTAAATTTTGCAAATGTCTGTTTCATGCATTTTTAAAGTTATGAAGTCTTAGTTTCAAATTTCTTTTTACAACTTATGTTTGGCGTAAAATGTCTCAAGCTGCGCTTTCCTTATGATTTTCTGCGAATAATACAACACCTAATATATGGGTATAATCCTGGAATAAAAATAAAGTAAACAATCCTACTGACTCTGCTGCGAATCATCGTATAAGTAAGATATCGGTTTCAATATATTGGAAATAACGTTTACTGTAAAGTATTATACACGAATTGAGTTTTGTGGACCGTCTACATATAAAAATATAACATTTAAAATTTCAGTAATAACACTCAATTTTAACAACGTCTCTTTTTTGTTTATATGCCCTGATACCAATGCGTTTCCAAGTCATTTGGATGGAAAAGTGTTGGAATAAAAATTATTTAATTTTTTCCGTCTCCAATCTCCAATTTTATTTTATTTTATTTGTTTCTCCTAAAATATTTTTATTATACTAATTTTTTATTTGATATAGAACTTAAAAATTAAAATATAACTATTTCAGTTTTATATATGTTTCGCAATTTTATGATATTCAAAATAAATTCTTTGGCGCTGCATGTCCCCTAAGGGATAAAACCTTATACAACCAACCAAACAAAATAAATTCTAAAATTAATATTCGAAAAAATATTAGTAATAACCAACACAAACATGAATTGCATTCAATACATAAATGATTTCCACGTACGCATGCAAATTTTAAACTTTTTTCTCAGAGCAGCTTTAGTTATGTTTAACATTCAATATAATGCTACTTTAAGAGATGGTTTAGGAGTTTAAATGTGCAAATTTTATTTAATTTTGATATAATGCAATTCATAGTTGTTCTTTCGTCTTGTGAACCGAAAACTTTGTATGGAAATTCAGTTGCACTCGCAATAAAAGCAGTTTATTATATATTGAACAGTTATTAATATTAATACTCGATATACAGAATTTGTAGTGTGTTTCATAATAGTCTCATTAATTTTAAATTTCAATGATGCATGAACGGTCATAATACCGGCATAATACCAAGATAAAATAAGTTACATATTTATAAGTTAGATTTTTAATTTGTATACAATACTTAAATAAGATCAGTCGCCAATAGACCAATAATAACCATCAACTGCATGTCTACTCAAATTAACTTTAGAATTTCAATGTGTAAATTTTGTTTAGTGTTTCGATAGTTAAATGGAATAAAAAATAAAAACTGAGAGATCTGTAATACAGTTTTACATGTAATTTTGAACATTCTCAGGGTTTAAATCAGAGCAGTGCTGCGCTTTATTAACGAAATTTTAAATTATTTAATTATAATTTAAATTATATTTGAAGAAATGTATCTAAAGCTTAAGCGCTACCTGATAATATGGCGTCTTTATAGGTGCCAACCTCAAACTAATCTTCCGTAATACTTGTGTTAATTTGACCCTGGTTTAATACGTTTCGTACCAGAATTTTTTTTTTTTTTTTTTTTTTTTTTTAAGAAAGGAAATTAAATATGTTCCACGTAGAAACCTGGAATTAAATAAATAAGCATTCATGAAATAAATATTCTGGTTGGAAATGTGGTTAATCTGGGTCAAATTAATCCAGGGATTACGGAAGATTAGTGGAAGGTTGGCAGCTATGCGTCTTGATATTTATTATAGTTAATGCAATATTGAATTTGAAAGTTATTAAGTACCTTATTAAACATACTGCAAGTACAAAATTTTGATTTAGAAAAATAAACCTGAAATCCGTTTCCTATAATACGTTTAAAATTTGTTAAGTTATTCGTACGAACATCATAGAAATTTGAATTTAGGTAAATTGAAGTGCACAGAATATTTTTTTTTTATTTTACCGTATTTAGTGGTTCCAAAAAAATATTTAAATTTGTGTTTATTTTATTATGCAGACCCTTACAGAAATTTCAAAACGTTAATTAAAATTTGATATCATTTCAAATTGATTGGTACCGATATAGTTTTTTACTGTTACTTTCGGCAGCATTAGCAGAGGTGATTAGGTTTTTTCCTGAACGGTACATATTTAAATATGTAATTAAAGCATTTCGACAGGCTTCCCCAATGATCTAAAATGAAATGTTTAAAAAGCTATAACGAACTGAAAACGTCATAAATTTGATATCAAAAAGTTTTTTTTTTTTTTTTTTTTATAATGATGCGTTTAAAAATTAGTTCAATCAAAGACATTAAAGTCGATAATAAACATCGATAGATTCGTTCAAAAGGAACGGAAACTAGTTTTGTCCTAGCGCTTTTGTATTTCGTATCATAACATTGGATTTTTTTTAAGTTGGTAATTTTTTCTTTGTTCATTATGAAATCTCACTGGACTGATGAACTGCTGATTAACGCATAAAACGTTTCGAGTCTAAAAGAAAAGGAATGTTTAAATATTGATTTTGCAATTAATGCAAAGTAATATTAATTATTCTTCGATATCGATAAAGGGATAGTTTTACATATGGGATAAAAACAAATTAAGATTATTTTCCTAACAATATCTCCTGAAATCTCCTGTATTTTTGTTTTCATGCAGATTAAAGATGATTTTTATAAAGTGTTATTGTAAATACTTAAATAATATCTTTATTTTTATTAAACAAAAAAACTTACTCTAAAAATGGGATCATATGATTAGTATGAAAAGTATTAAAAAAGCGAAAAAATTGCCTGCATTTGACTAATATATAATTCGCATATGCTAAAATTAAAATTATTATAATGGTGAGAAGAAACATATTATTAAAAAATGCAGGTAAGTCCTATGAATAATTTTCTAATGAAAATGAACAATAGTCGTTTTAACGAATGCTAACACAAATATAAAACAAATTAGTACGTATATGCATAAAAATATTTCAATGTAAAATTATTACCCCATATAGAAAATAAAATATATTTATTCATAGGGTAAGAGGCTACGGAGAATTGCCGCTATCTTTTTTAAATTCTAATTAACCAACTTCGAAAAAAGGAGGAGGTTATCAATTCGACGCGTATGCATTTTTTAAAAATGTATATTCACCGATTAATCTAAACTATGCGACCAATTCATGTGATTTCTGTTTTAAATGAAAGGGGATACTCTCGAATTGGTACCACTTCCGTTTCATCAAAATTGGTTCAGTACTCTTTGGTGATTTAACAAAAAACAATAAAATCAATGATTTCTCGCAAATTCTGTTTCATTTTTGTAACCGTTTTCCCAATCATAAGCATAAAACTATGTATTCATATACGTTAGCGTCAAGTTGTCGACAAGCTTGGCGCCACTTGGTGAAATATCGCCAAATAGCCAAATTTGGCAACCAAAATAAATCACCATAATTGAGTTCAAAATAGTAACTTAATGTGCATTTATTAAATATATAACATTATTAAAAATGTTAAATAATACAGAAGCAAACTAAATTAATATAAAACAATAATTTAGTATACATTTAATTATAAACACTTATATTAGACTGGAGGCACATACTATATATATGTGTGTGTATATATATATATATATTATATTCATATCTATACGTATATTATATGTTATTAAACAATTATATATATGAAGGCTTCTGGATTGCATATAATATTTACCCCTAGATAGTATTAATGTTAATTTTCCAGTACGAGGACCTTGGCGAAGGAAAGAAATTTTTACGCATGTTTTCTGACAACTTATCATTCTGTCATATACACATGCAAGTTTTTCAATATTTATAGAATTTTTTTATTGTAAACAAGCTATTTGCCTACTTTTATGTGCAAACAGAAGTTAATTGTGTATAAAACAGTAACAACAACAACAACAACAACAACATATATATATGTATAATTATATATAAAAAATGGTCTCATATACATAAATACATATATAAACAAGAATAAAAGTTCATTAGCTCTGTTTTCATAGCTGCTTACATCATTTTGGCAACACATCTTACTTTCTAAAAAAACAAATTGTGCTAAACTTAAAAAAGAAAAAAAATCGCCATAATCCCTATACTGGAAAAGTACAAGATTAACTATATATTTGCAACATAGAATGAAGAAAAAGGGTTTACTGTATTTAGTATTACTGGTGGAATTGTTGGTGCTGTGTATTTACATGGCACGGATCTTAAAGACATTATAAAGGAGACATTATAAAGGATTTAGTAGACATTAAGCATAATTGTGAAAGTCAGTGAGTTACGCAATTAGGAAAAATTCTGAATTGTCTCTAGAAATGAGAGCAAGTGAATTTTAATCAGATTGCACGACAAAATGGAAAAATGGTCGATACTAACAGCAAACATGGTCGTAAACAAGTCCACAGCTAAGGCTAATTTGAAACAAAAAATATGTTAGCAACAATACGGTTTAATGTAAATGTGGATAACATAAAAGGTGTTTTTCACAAAAACACTTCAATACACCAAATCGTCTTTGGCAACGGACCCAATAACGGAAGATTACTTATAAATTTTAAATTCTCCAAATTACCCAACATATTGCAAATGATAATGCAATAAGAAACATATGATAAGAAGCATAAATGCCTAAGTGAGTTAAGCGGTTTTTGTCAAGAAAGATGAAATACATAACAACCAAAAAGTAAACATGCTGCAATGTTTAGTATACGTTTAAGCATATTGGTATTACATATGCATTATACTCGTACATTTCATATTGGCAATTGCATAATATCTTCGGATAAGATAACATTAATGCCACCAAAAAATAAATTGTTGTTTTTAAATTCTTGAAGCCTCAAATGAATTATACGTAAATTCTCTTTTTACACTATAGAAGGTTCATCAATGACCAGACCAGCCATTTTATGGAACGCCATTTACGTCTTTCACGGTCTAGTTTTTTCCCAATCATTTTTTGATAAGACATTGGGTCGCCATGTACGATAATTGCGTCTGGTGCATGTAAAATCCTTCGTGGGTGCAAAGGTTACCCATGAATTATACCTCTGGAGGTGCCTTAACAGTTTAACGTCGCGTCATCTGATCAAGATTCTAAATTACGAGATGAAATTGAGTAGCAATGCGCTGGTGACAAACAACAAGATATAAATTTTAAATAGCAGGCATAAAAATGTTGACAGCTAAGAAGTTAGGCACTGCCGAGAGGATGACGAACTAGGCGCTCGTCAGGTTTATTGACGCTACGCGGTGATTAGGTGGTGACCCGACGCGATTTCAGGTATCAAACCCATTCAGCTGGGTCAACCTGGCAGGTAAGGACCTGGTCATCGGTTAGGAAGAAAGAAAGATAAGTCTTTAGGTCGCCCTTCTTTATTTCGTAGAGCATTTTTCGTAAGCCGAAGCTCTTTTTATTGCCAGTTTCCAAAGACCGATACTTTTTCATGCGACCAGCATCTCTTATCGTTCTGTCCACGTCAAAATAGAGAAACAAAAATATTTAATTAAAATTTAAACCTAATCAGTCTGCAGAAGAATAAATGTAATATATATAAAGAATTTTCACAAAAAGCCTGTGTTATGAATGAACACACATATCCGGACAAAAGTATTTATTTATCAAAATAACATCTTTAAAAGTTTCTTTAAAAGTCTGTAATTTCCACCAAAACAGTCATGGAGAAATCGTTAATGTTTAACTTAAAAGCGAAAAATATTTTTTTTTTTTATCAAAAATAAAACCGACTTCAAAAATTACGGTAAAATAAATAATATATTTTTTTACATAATAGTTAATATGAAATTAAATCAAGAGAATTGTATTTACAATGCGTATTTATTATATTTGTGTGCATTAATTGGATTTTTTGGAGACGGGGTCAGCCAAGTCAAGTTCAAAATCAAAATTAATTATCCAATACGAATCATAACAAGATTCAGAAAATCGTTGCAAAAAAAAATTCCATTCTCAATCAATCAAATCTGACAACATCCTGCATTTTAAAATTTGCGGTTGGCTACGATTTTTTTACGTATAATAACCTGTATAAATGCATTAATTTTATATTAACCCTTAATTTGCACATATAATTATAATTGTTAATCTCATTTGAAAATACACATTTGCAACATCGGATGAAATGTTTCAAAACTGGTAAAATTTCATTTTTTTTTAAAATTAAATAATAAATCGTAAAAAAAAAAAAAAAAAAAAAAAAAAACTTGTAGATATTTAGATGCGTGTCTATTGGATAACTATATTTAACTTGACTTGGCTAGCACCGACTCCAAAAAATCTAACTAATGTACGTAAATATAACAATACACATGGTAAATACAATGCTCTTAATTTAATTTCTTATTAACTATTGTGTAAAAAAAATCATTTTTTCTTTGCAGTAGTTTTTAAGTCGGTTTTATTTTTGGTAAAAAAGTTTTATTACTTCACATTACATACTAAAATTAAATATTATTCATTAAATATATTTAGTTAACGATAGATAAAATTATATAATCAATAAAATTGTGTTTGTCATTAGTACGAAATTAAAATACTCTTAAATTAAATTTAAAAAATAATAATTAAATTTCATAAAATTATTTTTCAATTAATTTTGAGTGAAATAATTTCTCATTTCTACCCGATATGTGTGACATAAATCAAAGTCAATTAACTCTAACTTATTTTCTCTAAAACATAAAAGAAAATGTTTTATATAATAAATTATTTTTGCCATTTTTTTATTTTCCCCCCAAAATAATAATACAGAAGCTGACTAAAACAGTTTGGAAAGTAATGAATAAAAACTTTAACGCTTTAGAGATTACATTTTCGAAATATTTAAGAATAATTCCTATGGCATTACTGTACATTTCGAGGACAAAAAAGCATTACTTAAATAAATGAAAATCATTTGACATCAGTCTAATTACTTTACATTTTGTTTCTTTGACGTTAGTTTTTAAATAATGTTCCATTAATTGCCATTATGTTAAATATCGATGTAGGATTTTCATTTGAAAGAGGATTTTTAAAATTATTATCGTCCAAAATAACAGAATAAAAAAACTAACATTCGCAAAAACAGTTCTACTTAACTCACGAGCACACACACTTGGCAAACATATAAATAAACCAAATTGGGTAGGAAAACATTTATGGTAACAAATTTTACGTAATTCTCATTAAACAACAGTAATTTACAAATTATATATAGGTTATTTTTTTAATATTTTCCTCCCTTTAGGCAAATACACTCATGTAATCTTCATTTTAAAACAACGAAAAAACTTCCCAGTAGATTATGGGACATATTGACCCATTTCCAGATCAGTAAGTTTGTATTCCAAATGAATCTTGTTAGTAAAGAGAATTTTACTGATCTTTCATTTCTTGTAGGACTAAAGTCTGCTAATTTAATCTTAATTAAAAGAGTTGAATTCCATGATCTTCGAAACATTTACTGTTTGGTACATTTTTGTGGGGCGATTTAAAACAACCAGCATCTTCAAAATCCAACCATAGTCCATTAAAATTTTAAGGCATTTACCTTTGCATCTGAAAACCTTGAAATAATTTTCAGAATGTATTTTGTAAGAGAAGTTGAAAATTGCTTCAGAAACGTTGATCATTAACGTGGAAAACGTTCCTGTGTGATAATCTTGCCTTTTACCGAATATCTTCAAAGTATTTTTTAAATTTCATCACTCGGTTACATATTCTAAGTTGTATCTCTATTCTCAGACTAGCATATTTCTTTACCGAATTTGAATAGAAATTAAACTATCTTTTGTTTTTCTCATCTTATAATAGTTTTAGTGCGAGTAAAGCTCTTTGTGACCACTCCAATAGATCTCCGTGAGGCTACACCGCGTGAATTTTTCAGCCGATGACCATCATATTCAGTACTTTCTGCCATGGCCGGCATGTTTTGCATAAAGCAAAATATATACATATCATGTCCCTAAGGAATACTTATAGATCACTAGTGTCATAAACAAAACATTAAAAAGAGCGCATGTTTAAATTTATATTTTTCTCAGGCTTAAGTGCCATATACTTAGCATTGAAACATGCTCGGGTGTCAATTCAAGTTTTTTTTCACGCTTTAAGCAGCTCTAAAGAAGTTAGAACAGCTATCGTAGATACAGTGGCGGTCAAAAGTTTCCGGCCAGTTAGTTTTTTTATTTATTTGACAGAACGTTTCAGCGAAGAAGAAGCACAATTGCTCCAAAAGTTAGGAATAAGCAAATTACTTCTGACCACGTGATCATTTTGATTGGATACTGAAGATACTTGATGCAAAGAGAAGGAATTAGAAATTCGCGTGTGCAAAAGTTTCCGGCCATTAGTCATCCATTAGTTTTTGCTATCGGTAAAGTGGTTTTTTTTGGCCGTGTTTGTTAATTAATCAACGTGAATAACGTACTTGAAATTCAAAAATGAAAAGTTGAACAATTTATTGCTTCTAAACGAGTGATTTGTTTGTCGCTAAAGGGACAATCCTCTCGTGAGATTGCGGCAAAGTTGTCGACCAGACAATTTGCAGCGAACGATATTTAAAAAAAATATAAAAATGGTCATGGCCTTAGGAACTTGCCATGGCCCGGGGAAACCCGGAAAACGACTATTCTTGTTGACAGAATTATCAGAAGAAAATCAATTGATGATCCGCGTAAAAATGCCGCTGCAATTCCCCGCGATTTACGGTGTTAAAATATTGTTGAAATAAGTCGGCCTACAGTGTCAAGACGCTTACGTGACGTAGAACTTTATTGAACAGTCGGTGTTAAAAAACCTTTCATAAGTAAAAAAAATTAGAGGGCCCGACTGGCGTTTGCCAAGGAATACAAAGACCGGTCAAGTGAAAACTGGAAAAAAGTACTATTTGCCGATGAATCGAGGTTCAATCTTTTTTAGAGTGATAACAGACACTACAACCAACGACATAAAAACAAAAGATAAGATGCGAGCCATGTTATTATTAAAATGAAGCATGGCGGAGGACACGTTATGCTGTGGGGAGCATTTTCTGGAAAATGTGCCTGTCCGTTAGTTGAAATCCGCGGCAAGATGAATAGTGCAATCCACAAGGATATTTTGAAAGATCATTTGCTGCCTTTTTGGAGGAAAAATTGTGGTCGCAACTATTTGTTTCATCATGATAACGACCAAAAGCATACATGCAAGCTCGTCAAGCAGTGGCTTTCGCACAAAAAAATCCGCTTTTGAAATGGGCAGCCCAATCACCCGATCTGAGTCCAATAGAAAATCTTTGAAACTAACTTGAAAACGCGGGTGGAATGATAAATATTCCAATTCAGCAGCATTTTCACAAAAAATGCAAGAACCGTGGACAAAGCTTAACAATGACGATCTACAACCGTTCATTGAATCGGCTGCACGTTGCTGCGGCGCAATACTTATTGCTAAATGTATGAATACAAGATACCAATTGTAAATGTTGTTGATCACTGTTGTTTTCTCTTATAACACCATTTTTTTCCAAACTTGCCAAGGTAGCCGGAAACTTTTGAGAACAGTCGTTTTATTTTGCAATTAATTTTGTCAAATAAATTTATTAATATTTATTTTTTATTCCATAAATAAGTTCTTAACTGTTATGTTAATAAAGTGTATAAGTATCACTTTGAGATTTCTCTTCATATGGGTATACTTACAAATTAACCAAAAATTTTATGCTGGCCGGGAACTTTTGACCGCCACTGTATGTTGCTACATACTCTTCCTAGAATAACATCCAAGGACTTACAGATGTAATGTAAAAGCGTTGCATAAGTTCGAAAAATAAATCCTTTTAATAAGCAGTATTCGATTTATTCCTAGATTTTATATCTGTATGATTTATTTCCACTAATTAACTTAGAATTTTTTTGTATGATTTCCAGCATATTCTCTTTATTTAGATCGCATTATAAATACCAGACGAAAATATTCAATAATTATTCCACTAAAATTTCATAAAACGTGTTACATTCCGACAATTTTTAGGTTTTTCAGGACGTAGTTATCAGTTAAAAAAATATCTTTGATCCTTATACGAAATTTTTAGGGTTAACATATACTGCAATTATAAAATTGTTTGGAATCAGTATATATGACTGAAAATTAATTCATTTGTAAATTATTGCATTAGATTTAGAATACGTTTTAGACCGATCAGTACAAAAAAAAATCGGGGGGGGGGGTAATTTTTCTTTCCCATTTCATGTCTAGAAACTCCACACTCATGCTCGGGGAGGGAGGAGAAAATGGGGAATTAAAATAATTTATCTTTTTTTTTTAACTAAAAGCTAACAAACTAGAAAGAAAATTTTAAAAATAGCGTTTTAAAACGTTTCAAATACAGTTTTAAAGCGTTAAAAATGGAATATTAGAGAAGAAAAAATCCCTGCTGCCACGGCCTACAGGCGAAAGTAGATTTCGAAGTTAAATACTAATTTTGCCAACAAAAGCTAAATCAAGGTTAGAGATAAACCTAGTTTAACAATTTTATCTGGCCGCTTTCGGCGAGTTCTTAATTTCATTTTTCTATAAGAGCTCATTTTATCAGAATCGTGTTAAGGCGGTATTACAGAATATATTTTTCAATGTTCAACAACTCACAATTTTCTGACACATTTTCAGGCTCATATTTAAAAGTAAAAAGATGAAACATGCTGACGTGATTTTTTGAAGAGATTTATAAGCGGCCTGTGTTTTTATTTTTCGTTCAGTTAATTAGAAATTGAATTACAAAAAACTATTTTCACAATACTTTTTTTTCCGTTTCCAACGTTATCGCTTCGGGAACTTCGGTTCAAAATGTCCACTTTGACAGCATTTTTTGAAATATATTCTACATTTCTCAAAAAAAATCGACCAACACGGCACATTATTTAGTTTATGAGTAAGAAAACCCGACAATTGGATGCATCAAAGAGTAAAAATGAATTTAAAAATGAGTCAGAAAATAAGCAGTTTGGATTTGAGTACTTTTCTTCAACCTCTAATTTTTTTATTTGTTTTTGCTGTAAGCGTTGGTCCTATCAAAAACTTGTGAATATAAAAGTTGTAGATAATATTAAGAATGTGTATAATAAATTTAGTCGGAATAGATATCATGTGAATTGACAAAGTTATGAATTATTTTCTTCCTCAACCCCTCCTTTTTTCGTTTTTATATTTTTTTTATTTTATTAATTTTTTATTTATTTATTTTTGCCGTAAGAGTTTGTCCTATCAAAGACTTGTCAATATAAAACTTGTAGCTAGTATTACGGAGATTTATAATAAGTTTAAGTAAATTTAATATCTTCAGATTTGTCGAAGTTATCAATTTTTTTTCTCCCTAAAACCCTATTTTTTTTCGCCCCTTGAGCCCATTTTAAATTTTATCAAAAATCTGTGATACATAAGTTTTTGACCCTTTTCCTAGAAATAATAATCAGTTTAAACTGATTCGTTATGTATTATAATTAAGAAAATATGGGTTTTCTTTTGGTTTTCACAAAACCCCTCCCTATTTTCCCACTTGGTCCGATTTTGCCCATTAACGAATTTAACAGAGATTTTATGCCCTTGATTTTATGTGTCAGTTTGGAAGTGATTTGTGCAGAATTAAGAAAGTTATCGTGTCCATAAAAAAGTGATATATATATATAACTATTAAATAAACATTACCGACCACCAACAAAAACTGAAATTATGAATAAAATGACATTATATATGTGTATATATATATATATATATATATGACCATTAAAAATCAATACAAATTACCATCTATATATATAGAGAGAGAGAGATGGATAGATAGATAGAGACAGAGATAGATAAATATATACATAAAGCTTTGAACTGATGGTGGTCTTAAGTTTTAAGGTTTATGATTGGCGTAGATCTGCAAAAAAAAAATTCAGAAATTCCAATATAGTGGAGAATGTAATAGGTAGTATTTCTTTCGAAATCTACCCAGCAAAGAGGAAATTGCTGGCCAGCAGCAAGATAGGTACTGTCAATGATGGAGAAGTGCTGGCTAATGGTCTACCGCTGCATGACTACTGCTGGACAGCTTCAGTCAACTTTGCTGTAGAAATCATCAGATAAAATTCTGTCGGGCTTCCGTTTTATCTCAAGCGCTGGCCCATCACTACACTGTTAAAAATTTCCGCTTAACGTTGAACCAATATATGGAGTAAACTAATGAGGATCACCAAAATATGGTACTTCTTAATTTTCAAAAATTCCATTTCATGGTGTGACCTTGGAAATTAAGCTGAATTGAACCACATTTTGGTAATAAGTTGTACCAAGTTTTCGAGCTACTTATCAGATAATCAGAACAGCACGTCTTTGTCTATGACACCATTATAAGATAAGTGAAACGATTGCATTTCGTCCGCCATTTAAAGTTTAAACGAAAGGGATATTAAAAGGGTTACTCGTGGAATACGGAGGTAAGTCTTATTTAATTTTAATGTTTTATTCCTGTACTTATTAGTGTGTATAAGTGTTAAATAGTTTTCATGTTTTATCGAAAAAGATTGATTTAGCTTCCCGAATTTCAAAAGCGATTGTGTATTATATTCGTTCTTTATGTAACTGTTTGAAACATAATTTTTTTTACAATTAAATAACAAACGGTTCTTAATAAAAATTAATCACGACTTCATTCGTTTTGTGTTTTTAAATAAAGATAATTTGTGTTAACACTTCATTCTTCCTATTCAATAGTGAGATGTGAAGTATTTTATTTTGTCGCAGCTCGAAAGCAAAAGCAAAACTTGAAGTACTATCTCAGTTTTAAAATGCTGACACGGAGATATGATTCATGGCTGCATTCTTAGTAGAAGATGTAAAATTTGCAGTGATTTGAAAATGTTTATTTATAATGGAATTTTTGTGTACTTTACCGTTTTCCGATTATAAAGAATATCGATCAATGAATTGGTATTTATAATTATTAATATTTTGGAGTTAAACATTATAACGGCTTTACCGTTATATATTCATTATTCCTCCTTTCCCCTCAAAAAAATCAACTTTTAACCTTACTGGTTTATTATAAATTGTCATTATTCTCCCCCCCCCCCCCTTCAAATAAAATATTTAGTTTAAATTTGACATTTTAGAGTTAATTACATATGTCATTATTCATTCTCCCTCCCCCCCCCCCCTCTCACTACTATAAGTTTCACTTTTACTTTTTAAAGTTCTTTTCAAATGCAGACATCATTTATCTCGGTTCCTTTTTCTGTCTTTCAAATTCACACGATAGAAAAAGATCTTAACCGCAGCTATTTTCCATTGAAATAAAGTAAAAGAATAAAATACAAATGAATGTCTTTTCGCTTTGCAGCCGACGATATCTAATTCATATTTTCCCAGCGTCTGGACTTGCATTAGTATTCAATTCTCACCCTTCTGTTTGTCGGATAAAAGCCATATGCCCCTTGCTGACTAATTCAGCTGTCGTTAAATCTATAAAGAGCATGTAATATCACGTGTTAGCTATTTCTTTAGCCACTTTCCCTTACCGCAGGAATGTTAAGATACGTGTAACCATTTAGCACGCCATGGCGTAAGTTTCAGTTCTATGTAATACTTCGGGATGCTTCTGATTCCTTTGTCCACGCCATCAATATTCATCGCCAATACAGTGCATATGTTCCTATTCATCTCGCCAATGAGTGAGTGATTGTAATGAATATTTTTTACGACTACTCCCGCTGATCTTGAAGGTGACGGACATCCGCTCTCTGCCCTTCGGGGCCGCCCCCGTCGGGCAGTCTTATGTTTGACTTCTCCCGTCCCACTGTACTATCATGGCCCTCCTTTTAAAACGTTTCATAATAAAGAAGTAAGTCCTCGAAATCTTCGTGTTGGAGTTTTTTTTCATTCATCCATGAACCTGGAATCTACAACATCTCCTCTATAAACATGATATTCAGAAAAGGTTTCAGATGGAAAAATAGATTTACACTGGGAATATTTCCTTATACATATTACAGTTTTTAATTTATGAAGTGAAAAGGAAACATGATATTTAAGCATTTAAATAAAATGTTGTTTATACCGATATAAAGTTTATGTGTAAAACTGCTTTTGTACCTTCATAGCATGCATGGTCACGGTGACGTCGTTGTGACGTCACTGTAAGTCACTGTGGTCACGTCACATCTGTGACCGAAATGCCACCACTCAGTGATGTCACATTGTGACTGAGATGTAAACTTCTTCGAAAAGTTTAAAAAATTACGAAAATTCTTCAAAACATGTTATTTACTGAAAACGTATATTTTTTGGCAATTAAAAAAAAAAAATGTGACGTCACTGCTATATCACTACTATGTAACGTACGTCACTTCACATATGTGACAAAAAAACCACCATATTGTGACAAAAATATGAACTTCAAAAAGCTTTGAAAATGAATAGAAATATTTTAAACAGTCCCGAGTTACAGCGGCATAAGGAATGAAAATAAATTAGTGGATAGCAAATGGTAAATTCTGTCACGAAAGGGGTGGGAGGGGGGGGGGCATAATAAATAAAATGCACGATACAAGCATTAATAAACTAAATTTTCAGGCTATATTTTGCCAATTCGATATCTAAGACAGTGAATGTATACTTTTTCATGATTTCAACTTTATCTAGCATTACAATTTAATATAATAATCCTTCACTGATTGTCATTATTATAAAAGTGTTTCTCGGAAAAATGGTACGTGCTGGAGTAATTTGGATAATATATTTAGAGTTAAGTATATTAAATTTGTACACTTTACATATTTAGTTTTCTGGGAGAAAATTTATTTATTTATTTCTTTTTTTTACCGACCAGGGTTATTCGAAGCACTTCTGTTGTTTCAAACTAAAAATTTTCTATTGCAGTTAAATCTGCCCCTTTTAATGAGCACGTAGAAAGAGTCTTCAGAGTTTAGTCATCTATGCATTTCTTGATTTATAATTTGTATTCAAGTCATAAATTCTACTTCTTTCAGACTTTTTAAATAAAATTAGCATTTTCCGAAAATAAAAGAAATATACAAAATTTGTGCAAAAAAAACTTTACTTAAAAAAAAAAGAAAAAAAAAGCGCGGGGGGGTCGTTATTACCATTAAATTTATTTTTACACCTTTTAAAAATTTAAACAATGTTTTATCTAATAAACTTTAATTATGAATATTATTATTATAATTATTTAGAAAAAAGGAACTTTACAATACATTTTAACTTGAATTATTTGGTACGGATAAAAAGAAAAGGTTAAATACATTGGAAATTTCTTGAAATGCAAAATTTTAATTAACGATACTTTCAGAAAATTACTGCGTATTCAAGTTCCATATCTCTTGCATACAAAAACAAATAATCTGTAACAGACCACCTGCTGAAAATCGTCTACCTACAGAAGAATAAATATGAGAAAACGCGGGAAATAGTTCACTGTTTAGAACATCACCACGTCTACAACACTTTGAGATAAGGAAATGACCATTTTAGGATACACGGATATTAATGGAACGTATATGTATGTCTAATTTAATTTAAATATGTTATTCCTGATTTGTATACTATGAGTTAAATAGTTTTATGCTGTATTTGTAAGAGACTGATCTAGAATTGTCAGAAGTGATATTTTCCAATTCGATAACTATAAAGAAAAATATTTTAATCTGCCATCGCTTGAAAAAAAAAAAAGCTGCGCAGAGACCGATTCATGCCTACATTCATACTGGAATTAATATAAACATTAATTTACACTTACTTAAGATTAAAAATGTGTTACGGCAATGTGTTACGGTGCGTTTTTTCGGCTTCTTACTATTTTTTTATTACTAACACTTATAGTTATTATTATTTTGGGGTTAAATATGATGTTCGATTGTCATGAGATTACGAAACTGTTTCAGATTAGAAATTAACATTATACTGGGAAAATGTATTTTTACATATTACAGTAGTGAAATATTCGAAATATTTTTCTTTTAGTGCTAATAATATTTTAAATTATCTTTTAAAATCCTAAATCTTCAAACCAATGTTTTTAGATTTAACATTTGTCAAAATTACATAATAATAGGAATTCCTTATACTATATGGAAATTTTTTTGAGAAATTGTTAAATCTAATTATGCATTTAATTTATCTATTGTAGTTGGTGTTGTTCAATAATACAATTATAAATACTAATTATTATTTTTAGTGTTTTTCAAATTGATATATTTACTTTTTTAAATTGTACGTAAGCATTTTTTCTGTTTGTAATTTTAATAAAACATTTAATTATAGACATTCTGGATCGGTTATTAAATTTTCTTCTATTGTAAATTCATTTTCTACGTTTATGATACGCGTAATTATTGGCACTAAAAAGTAAAATATGATATTTAAGCATTGAAATAAAGTGTTTTTCATGCCTGATAGGAAGTTATATATTAAACTGCTTTAGTATATATTTTTTAAAAGTTCATATAATACAGGATACATAATATAGGACACAAAGTTCAAAAGTGCTTATGACTTCGGTTTGTCTCTCCCACTGTCCGTCTAGCAGTCTGTCCGCACTCTAACTCTCGAAAATATACTTGGATCGCCCTGAAATTTTTGGATGTTATTGACGTTTACCATAGCATGGTACCTATTTGTAATGAAGTTTGTAGCATGCTTAGTTCATTTACAGGGACAGCCAAAAGTTTTCCGTTACATTACGGCCTATTGGAAAAAATCGTTTCAAATGATTTTTAATGATTTTACGCACGCTTTCAAACAGAATAAAATTGATAAGCATTTATGAAGTGCACTAAAATATGCATTCTGTTGACTATACGATGCAAAGAATAGTTATTGTTTATTTACAGAGCTAAAAAAGGAATTCAAATACATAATGATATAGGGCTGGAGGGAATTGTTTGCGGCATACTTTAATTATGTTAATCTATTTCATATATAATGAAATTGATATATGTCACTGAGGTTTACATACTATAAATTATTTCATGTATAATACGAATAATACGTATATAGCATTTACAGGGACACACAAAATTTTTCAGATACTATATTGTATCTGAAGTACTGTTCATTAGCGATGATTGCTAGACATGTATTTTTAATTATGATATGCGCTTTTATGATTCACTATATTTATGCATAGTATATGGTGTATATAAATGCTATAATTCCTATACAAGGCTACACAAAAGTATTCGTTATGATTACTGGGTATGGGCGCAAATTGCTTACAGGTGGTTTTTAAATGAGTAATGCTTTTTTTCGCTGAACTGCATTTAATTTACTAAGAAATGTTTGTAGAATATAGATAAAATGATATACAGGATCACGTAAAGAATTGGATGCATGGCCGTCTATACAGTATAACTTCAAAAATCCGGCATCGTCGGGACCGAGGCTATGCCGGATTTTTGAAAATTCCGGATTTATGAAGGAATGTCAAAAATACTTCCGATATTGTTAATGATCTCTTTAGTATTAATTTAATACATAACTAAATGATTATTATATGAGTAAAAGAGAAAAACTTGTTTTTATTTTCCATTTTCTATGTTTAAAAAAAAATCTTATAAATAATGAAGTTAGTTATTCTCCTGTAATTTCTGAAACATCAATGTCAACTTTGTTTCAATTTCTTTAGCCGTTCTTTCACATTTTTTTTAGAGCATTTAATACAATCGAAGAATATCTATTTCGAAAGTTTAATTGTCCAATCAAATTTATATTTTTTTCCAGCGACATTTTTTCTTATACCTGTTTGTTCCCTGTCCTCATCTTCTGAGCTGCTAGCTGCTGCTAGCGTTATTAGCTATTCTGTTGCGGCTAGATATTTGCAGTTCCGAATTTTCTCGGGCGTTCTGTTGTGTAAGTAACTAATCGGATATGACAAATGAAGAAAACCCGCATTCGGATTTTGTGAATTGTTTTTCAAACTTTCACTTCAGGATTTTAATTCGTCAACAAATAATATTTTTATTTTTTCTGTAAATTGGAATTTTTAAAAAATGGTGAAAGGAATAATGATTTTGATGCCGAATTTTTGAAGTTGCCAGATTTCTGAATGCCGGATTTTTGAAGTTATACTGTATTATAATTTCTGGAAATGCGATTTCAGCAGTTTTAAGAATGACTTAGTTGGAATTAAATTTTAACTAAATAGTGGCGTGTAATAAAGATTCTACGTAAACTACAGGGTTACAAAAGTATTCAAGTATGTTTCCATACATTAGTATAAATTGCTGAAAAAGAATTTCAACCTGTTTGGCGTTTTCTTGCTAAACTAAATTTTCCCATTATATAGTATGTATACACTTAAAGAAATGGGTACTCAAAATTGAGTAAAAAGTACACAATTTTAAATGCGTCACATACTCAAAATCGCTTCGATCCAAATGAACTCAAAGTTGAGAGACACATGTACTCATTTTTTATTCCATGGTTTTGATCAAATATGAATCGTTATGTACTGCCACCCCCCCCCCCCCCAAAAAAAAAACCTAAAATTTAAAGTAAAAATGTACTGACATTTATTTCCCGTTCAAAGTTCTTAACAAGAAATGTTTAACTGATTATTTATTAAGAAAAATAGCAAAATTCTTAACAAGATACTCAAATCGAATATTTTTATGACAAGAGCATTATTTCCAAGCACTTTTAAATTATTTTTTAAATACTGTGTATAATTTAATATTTACATTGATAAACATCATTTATGCCGCCATAAATGAAATGAACCATTACAGGGTACAAAATTATTCGTTTGTTTGGGTTTGATAACATGTGATGTTTCAAAATAGAGAAAGCATACGTTCATTTTTGATCCAAAAATATTCCATTCGATATGAGTACGTCGGTTTACTCATTTTTGAGTACTTCATTTTTTTCAGTGTATCAACTTACAGATCAAATAAAGAGCTGTTCAAAACAATTGGATATCATATTTGGCTAGGGACGGTAACTGCTGAAATCAGTTTTTCAAATGTTTTATGCGTTTTCTAAAATGTTTACTTAGTTAGCTTATTTACGTTATTTACCTAAATTACGATGTCTTGTTAAAGCATTCAGAAAGTGTTGGAAAGTATTTTATAATCTATGCTTAACGCATGATTTTTCTTACTCGTTTTTTCTATTTCCCAGATCAGTCTTTTCCTATAAAACATACCAAATCTATTTAGCTCATATTCACAAAATACAATATACACGGGAATAAAAAATTTAAATAAATATGGCTTATCAAGCCGTCCTATAAATGATAGCTGTATTAATATCCGTTAGTCTCCATGTTCGCATTTAATAAAGCAATGACAAATTACAACAAATTAAAAAACTTACACATTCTATATATCAAGCTTGAACTCAATATCAAGCGTAGAACTTAATAAAAAAAATATGTCAGTTGATAAGCATTGTTTTTTAAGTGGAAAATTTTAAAATGTTTTAGAAGAATAGGCCTCCAAAATAGCGATATTTTACTAAAAAAGTACGGTAAAAAGATAAGATTTGATATTTACAGCAAAATTTTATTTTAAAATTCATCGCTGTATTAATACTTAGAAAATTTCCAGAGAGAATCATTCGCCTTATATACAATATTTCAAATGAAAATCAAATATCAAATTAATTGCTTAAAAGGGGCAAACGCCAACATAGTGAAAAAGATTCCATTCCAGGACTCGAACCCCGGCCATAGCACACTGACATTCTACCGACTAAACCACATGGAACGACAGCCAGCCTGTAAAATTTCTCACTGTTACATGTTGGCAAGGATACAAACGCAGCACAAGATGGAATATTTATCGTGAGCCACAGAAATGGAGTAAACACGAAACTTAATTAAATCCAGCATCGATTGAAACTATATTAATACTTTGAAATTTTTCCAGGGTGAAACATTCGCCTTGCATACAACATTTCAAATTAAAATTGCCTTTTAAGCAATTAATTTGAAATTTGATTTTCATTTGAAATATTGTATGCAAAGCGAATGGTTCTCTCTGGAAAAAATTCCAAGTATTAATATAATTTCAATCGATGCTGGATTTAATTAAGTTTCGTGTTTGCATCATGTTGGTGGGTCACGCTAAATATTCCATCTTGTGCTGCGTTTGTAGCCTTGCCAACATGTAATAGTGAGAAATTTTCCAGCCTGGGTATCGTTCCATGTGATTTAGTCGGTTGAATGTCAGTGCGCTGCACTGATGGCCCGGGTTCGAGTCCCAGCATGAAATCTTTTTCACTATTTGCGCCTTTTAAGCAATTAATTTTAAACTTGATTTTCATTTGAAATCCCAGTGTTTATGACAAGTTCGTCACAAATGACACATATTTCACAAATTGGTCACAGTGTGACTTCAAAGCATTGTCGCTTTCGTCACAGGTTCGTCACAAAGTTAATGCCAAAATAGTCACAAATGACACACTTTTCACAAATTTGTCACACCGTGACTTCACAGAGTGGTCACAATGTGACGTCACAAACGACCTCTAAAACGGCCATAACGACTTCGCAATCTAGTCACTATGACGTCACATCGACGGTCACAAAATCACAGTGTGACTTCATAACGACGTCACCGTGACGTCACCATGCCTTACTGGTATTTTTTAAGTTTATATTTACATTTTAAGTATATAATGTAGGATTGAATATTTATTAAAGAGATTAATAACTACATTTTACATTATAATTTTTTTTTCAAACAATGAAAAACAGTACATATGTAATAATTTCTTTTCTTTTTAAATTCCCTTCTTTTTTTCTGTTTGCTAGATCAATCTCTTCGTATAAAATATATAAAATGTATTTAGCTTGTATTTATAAAATACAGTGTGTACGGGAATAAAATATTAAAATTAAATATGGCTTAGCATTTCGTTCCAGAAGTATTAATAAGAATTATTAAGGAATATGATTAAAGGAAAATTTTATACATATTCCGTAGAATTTAAAAATTTAGACTCCATGATGATGTTCACATTTAATGAAACAATTACCAATCTCCATATATATTTAAAAAAAATACACATTCTTAATATATAGATCATGCTTAAGAACTTATTTAAGAAAAGATGTGAGTTGATAAGCAAACCTTTTTGCCCCCACCCCCGTTTGACAGGTTTTTTTTTCAATGCAATTTAGGATTTATATTTACTCTTTCTCTGATTGATTTTTGTTTAAAAATTGCTTGCATGCGTCATACAAAATCAATTTGATAAGTTTATTTAGCAAATTATAATGTATTTCATTACCTCAATTTTATAAGTTTATATATATATATATATAAAGCCCAATAACATCATCGTATCTTTTCTTATGTATTTTAATACGTAAATTATAGTGTAAGATATTTAAAATAACAATGGTTTTATCGTATAATTAAACTATTTTAAACTTTGCTAAATAAACCTAGGTTTCTGATCTTGAAAATTATTTTCCAACAAAAATTATTTGGAGAGACCATAAATATTTCACGTTAAATTATATTAAAACAGAATATCTTTAAAAAAAGGCAAAATATTTTACCTATGAAAGAGGAGGGGGGGGGGACAAAAATCATTTGTTTCAATATTTCGCCAATTTGCGGTCAAACGTTTCACCAATTTATGGTTCGACGTTTCACCAATTTATGGTTCAAGGTTTTCACCAACGTATGGTTCAAGCTTTCACCAACTTATGGTTCATTTTTAGAACCAAATGTTGGAACAATATTTCACCATCTTATGGTGGCAGCTACTGCAGCACCAAAAATTGGTTCGACGTTGTACCAAATTTTTAACAGTGTACATGGAAGTGCGCGAACTTTTGCAGTATTATTGCTGGGAACACTTACGCTAGGTGGCATTGCACAATATCGAAGATACTGAGTATTTGAACACAAATCTGAAATGAATAAACACAATATAGGCTGTGAAGCTAATTTTTTTTTTTGAAAATGTAAATAATATACCACCATTGCCACCAACAAAAGAAATAAGTAAATGAATTCATAAATAAATTCTTTATTTCAACGCACATTTTTTCTCCTTAAATCTGGTTTTACTAAGTTACAAAGGATTTCGGCTTTCATAATTTATACAGTTCAGAATCAATAAAAAAAAAAGCGTATAAAATATATAGGATTTCTATACAATACAATAATTTCTATACCAGTTTAATGATTGGGAACGTAAATCACAAAAGAATAAACTTGAAATAGTGTAATGAGAGCTTGAAAACTGCGAGCTGTCATAGCATACGCTGAAAGTACTTCTTCATGTCCGATCACGAAAACCAAACAGCATTGAACGCGGTCACTACTTGGGAGGGTGACTACATGAAAACTGCTGCAAGTTCAAATATTTCTATAGGCACTTCTACAGATACTTCTATAGCTCTTCGTGAAACTAGCTTATAGAAAAAAGAGCCATAATACTTTCTTTTTTCTTATAGAAATCTATAAGAAATTTTTGTAAGGGAAAGTTCTGGGCCAGCAAAGAAATAGCAGTGAGATAGGTGCTAGTACTGCAGGAAAAGTGCCAGATTGAAGTAATGTGATGGCATACGAATGCTGGCCTGCTGTTGGCCATCACTGATGGGCCAGCTGCATTCCACACGGACACCTTTGTACAGGTTTAAGTAATGGCACCATTGCACTTTACCGCTGATGGCAGTGCTGGCTGCCATCTTTTTTCCAGTTTTTGGCCCATTGTTTCTTTCTTTGTTGGGTACCTAAAAGAGTTCACGGAAAGTCGAAAATTAGGAGACGGGAATTTACATATTACTAAACGTTAAAAAAATATTAAGAAAATATTTAAATAGAATTTAAAGAATTTTAAATATTTTTTAACTTTATGTGCGGTTTTGAAGTGCGACAGAGATAAATGAATATTTCTCAGGCGGGGGGGGGGGGGGGGGGGGGTACATGATTTTTTTGTAATAAAATATATTGCAGAAAATGTTTAAAAAAATTAAATAAGATTTTAAATTTTTTGTTCTGTACCTCTTGCTAATCCGACAAATAATTATTTTAAGAAAGTGGAAAGAAGCTCACACGAAACTGGATTTTCATGAAAAGTGCATGTGTAATGCATTGCTAATTTTAAAACTTTGTAAGCAACCGTTCTAAAACGGATATGCAATTTTTTACACCCTGTATTTAAATTGTGCCTTAAAGAATTTTGAACGAAAATCGAAATGCATTGAACATTTTGAACGTGTATAGTTTTTGGAATTTTTGTTTTGAGAAAAGTAAATATTTTTATAAGAGTCGATTCCTACGAGGAATCGGGGCATATTTACAGCCATTCACAAAATTCCATTTTATAAAAATGGTCTCACTTACCACAAAATTGCTCTTAATAAAATGAGACTAGTTACAAAATTCCATGTCATAAGAACGGGATCTTCGTAACATTTTTATTTTATGAAATTTCTGCAATTTGCAAACAAAACAAGCTCACAAAAAGGAAGTTATTGCAGGGGAACTTCAAAAAGTTCATATTTAAAAAGGCTCAGTTTGGATTCATGTAATTTGATTTAATTTTTCGTTATAAGATTTTATTTTTCAGAAAAATATAATAAATTTAAGAAGAAAGCTTTTTTCACAGAAATACGTTTTTTTTTTTTGTTTTTGTTTTTGTTTTTGTTTTTTTTTTTTTTTTTGGGGGGGGGGGGGTCTCCCTCAAAAAAATCCTGAATCAACCCCTGCTTTATAAAAAGTATGAAAATACACTTTCTTCCTAGTATATAATAATTTATCGATATTTTTGAAATTGTAACACTAAATTCTAATGCTAAAACAAAAAGTCGCACTTTTGTCCTTTTCAAAGTCTAATATTCCTTTAAAACTCTTATATATTTTTTAATTTTTCTCCTATGTTTAATATTTTTTATAATATTAAATGAATAATCAAGTATCTAAATTCCCTCCCACATACCCCCCCCCCCCCCAAAAAAAAAAAAAAAAAAAAAAAAAAAAATTGCTTATCGCTTATATCTCCTACACACAACATAAAAAATTTTATTTCTTGTAAATGTTTTTTCCCTGTTATTTTTTTGTGGCAATAAATAAATAGTCATACAAATTCCTTCTATATAGAAACCCCTCCTTTCCCCTCTATCCCGTAAAACTTTAAATCAATTTTTCGCAGTGTTAGTTACTTTTTTAAGACAATGAATAAATAACCAATCATCTAAATTATCACCTCCTCAAATGTACTTCATCCCTTCCTTTTGTTCAAAGTTTAAAATCTTTAATTTTCTTTAGAATTTTTTTTTTTGAATGATTTTACTTTCTTTTTTCTTTTCTTTTCTTTTCTTTTTTTTGTGACAGTAAAATATCGACTAGCTGCGCACTCTCCCCCTAAAATATGTATATATATATATATTCGCTCCTCGCTATTTCCTCGCTAAATTTAAATCCGGCACACAATTTTTAAAACGTTTAAAAAATTTTTAATGAATTCTGCACTATTTTTTTACCTTTGGTGAAAAAAAAAATAAATAAAACAATTTTCTAAATTCTCCGCCTCAGAATGTCTGCTTTCCCATAGTTTCATTTTAAACTCCAAAAATATCTTATAAAGGTATTGAAATTCCGTTTTTATTATTTTCCCTACTGTTCGTTACTTTCTAAAAACAAAATTATCAAGCATCTGGAAACCCTCTCCTCTCCAGTAATTTCTTCTCCCTCCTATGTTCCGAGTTTAAAATTATTTAGAATTATAGGGAAAAAAAATCTTGAAATCCCAGATCATTAGATCACAGATAAGTTGTCTCCTGAAAATAAAATTTAATTCATATAATGTCATCCAATAAATGGAATGCTGTTTATTAAAAGGATGTTTTTTAATCGATTTTCATAAAACATTTTTTCATTATATCTCTACTCGTCTTGGAATGCTACTTGAGGATTTTATGTGCAGCTAACTTTAGGCTCGCAGGACTGAATAGTAGAAAAGCTTACCCGAAATGCTAACTTCCATGGTTGGCATCACGCTGACTGATTTCTGTCTCTTCATGGATAGCACACCTATTTATCTAAGCGCCATCTATCTTCAAAATAGAAGCTAAAACCAGGAATCGCTGTGCAGAAATTCCTTACACCATACATTGCTCTACAGCAAGAATTTTTTCCATGGCTGAGGAGAATTGCAATGGGAACGCAAATTAATCAAAAAGCAAACACCTGATGGCCTACTTCTTTCTTACACAATATTTGAAGTGCCTCTCACAGTAAACAACTTGATATCCTGATAAAGATGTGGTATATTATTCTTGAATATAATATTTTATACATACAAAAGCATTAGTTCATACCGAAGGAAAACCCTTTACGGCATAATAAGATTTTATCTGGTATACAAAAACAGAGCAGACAAATAAAAATAAAAAACAAACTATGAACTATATAAACGCAGTTATGTTATAAAATGTGGTATGCAATACACTTGAATGGCATTTAAATTCTGTCCAAAAGCTGGATTTACTTTTGCGCATTTTGCACTTACATGTTTATATCTTTTCTAGAATAATTCTCTTAAAGATATCTCCAATTCGTTCTTCTTAACTTAAAAAAGTACCTATTTACATAAGTAAAAAAGTCCTTCCGGCCAGTGCCGGGAGGAAGAGGTAGCTTTCATATTCCTTATTTTAAAAAATCCAACTTATATTATTCAAACACACGAAGCTCAATTTAGTGGAAACCGAATATAGGAGATTCAATACTAATTTTTATCAAAACTAAATCATTATGAATGAGAATTTCGCGAAATTAGTCAGCTTTATCCAAGCTGCTTTTATTTAAAGTAACTTATATTTGGCTGCCAAATTCGGCGATTTCTTAAAGTGCCTGCCATTTTAATACAACATGGTGGATGAGGCTAACCAGTGAACTTGGTCGAAACCTTAGTAATTACTGTGCACATGCTCACTCATATCGGAATCGACTGATATATACGAGTGCTGTCGCAGGCAAAAAATCAGATTTTTCAAAATGTCACCCACATTAGATATTGAAATTGCTATATCTGAGCCATTTTTTAAGATAAAGACAAACAAAAAATGCTCCTGAATCCTTATATCAAGGTCAAATACTTAAGAAAGAAACCTTTTTCAATTTCTAATTTTTTTGCACCTCACTTTAAATATAATTTTTTTTTAATTTAATGGCCAACATTTTGAAACAAGATGGCTGATGAAGCTGGCCAGCGAACTTGGTCGAGATATTGATGTATACTATCCACATGCCTTCTTACATTGAAATAGGCGAATACGTGTGTTATCGCGTGAAAAATACAAGATCGTTTCAAAATGTTAGTCATAATAGAAATTGAAAGTACTATAATTCAACCATTTTTAAGATATAAACAAAAGAACAAATTTTCAGAAACAAAAACTGCTCCGGAATCTTTTTGTCAAGGCCAAACACATAAAAAAAATCTTTTCCATTTTCCAATTTTTTAATAAATTATTTTAAATTTAATTTTTTTTTTTAATGGCAACCCTTTTGAAACAAGATGGCGAATGAAGCAGACCAACGAACTCGGTCGAGACATTGGTATGTACTACGTACAGATCAAGTTACATCCAAATCGGTTCATAAATACGCTTGTTATAGCGTGACAAAAATCAGGTCGTTTTAAAATGTCAGCCACAATAGAAATTCAAAATGCTATAACTTAACCATTTTTTTAGATATAGACGAAACAAAAACTGTTCCAGAATCTTTGTATTAAGGTCAAACACATACGAAAAATATCTTTTTCATTTTCCAATTATTTGGTATCTCATTTAAAATTTTTAAATTTTTTAAATTTTTTAAATGGCCGCCATTTTGAAACAAGATGTCGGATGAAGCTGGACAACGAACTCGGTCGAGATATTTGTATGTACTATGTACACACCAAGGTACATCCAAATCGGTTCATAAATACGCCCGTTATCACGTGACAAAAATCAGGACGTTTCAAAATGTCAGCCACGCTATAAATTCAAAATGTTATAACTCAACCATTTTTTAAGATATAGACGAAATAAAAACTGCTCCCGAATCTTTTTATCAAGGTCAAACACATAAGAAAAAAATATTTTTTCAATTTTCAATTTTTTGGTACCACATTTCAAATTTAAATTTTTCTTAAAATTTTAAATGGCCGCCATTTTAAAACAAGATGGCGGATAAAGCTGGACAACGAACTCGGTCGAGACATTGGTATGTACTATGTATAAACGAAGTTACCTCCAAATCGGTTCATAAATACTCCTTTTATCGCGTGACAAAATTCAGGACGTTTCAAAATGTCAGCCACGCTAGAAATTCAAAATGCTATAACTCAGCCATTTTTTAAGATATAGACGAAACAAAAACTGCTCCCGAATCTTTGTATAAAGGTGAAATACATAAGAAAAAAATATTTTTCCATTTTCAACTTTTTGGTACCACATTTCAAATTTTAAATTTTCTAATAATTTTTAAATGGCCGCCATTTTGAAACAAAATGGCGGATGAAGCTGGCCAAAGAACTCGGTCGAGACATTGGTATGCACTATGTACACACCGAATTACATGCAAATCGGTTCATAAATACGAGAGTTACAGTGTGACATAGGTCAGATATATATATATATATATATATATCAATTTTGAACGGAGGGTGGTTTCGGGGTCTGGGGGTCATGATTGATGAAAATATACCAAAATTTTTTGAAATCGCTTTCCTCCGAACGGCTGCAATAGGTAGCTTTTTGTAATGAAAGCTACCTAAAATAATAAAAATAATGTACAACACATTACAGATATCTTTCCAAAAATAGCATGAAAAAGAAAAAGAAAGCAAAAGCAATTTAACTTGACTCTTTTGAGCTTCTAAAAACATTAAAATATGTTTCAAATTCAACTAATTTTCAGTTTATGTTCAATTTCTGCGTAACAGCATAAACAAAAGTTCTTTCAAGAACAGTATGCAAATGTAAGAAAGTAAAAACTGCAGTTTCGTAATGACGAATTTTCATGTTTGGCTCAGGCAAAGATTTTTCGACTCCAGCGTAGCTCTGAAACTTTAATCACCATATTTGACACTAATTGCTCCTAGAAAATACAGTGTTCACACCGCAGTTTTCAGCGCAAAATCTCTGATCGTTCATAAATCAGATTTACCTCGAACTTCTTTCTGAATATATTGTGAAATTTCACGCTTGAAAATTTTAGTATGAATAGTTGTGACAGATAATAAGTTAATTTAAAGAATGACAGAAATTAAGGAGTATTTTTGCTACAGCTTATTTCAATAGCTTAGATTTTTATATTGTTGAATATAAAAAAAACTTTATAAGATTTCATTTCATAAAAAGTCTTTTTATTAATTAGAATTTTTTTCAGGTATTATTATTGGAAAATTATATTGCATGTAAAATAAATTTTAAAAATAATTAAGTTCTCAATACTGAAACAGTTTTCATGTGTGACTTTTTCAATATATTTATATATTAATCAATATATTTATGGATATTATCTATCTGTATGACTATCACCGTAAAAAGCAATTGTAAGTTTTTTCTTCTGATAAGCAATTATGAACAATGATTTTAAACATTTTTACAAGAACTTTTTTAAATTTCATTAAAAAAAAAATGTGTTCTATGAAACTGAAAATATTTGTTTAGATTTATCCCCTTTCAATAAATTGAGATGCACTCTCTATAATGTTTAAAGTTTTATTATGATTCATAGCATATGATAAAAATCATTTGAAATTGATATCAGAAAAAGAATGTGATCCTCAATTTGATAAGTGTAATGTATTATGGATATAATTTACTTATAGTTTTAACATAAATATAAAGATTATGAATAACTTCTTGTTTGTAAACCTTTGATTTTCAATCGCAGTTTTTAGCTGAATCGTTTCTACCCAGCAAAGAGGAAATTGCTGGCCAGCATCAAGATAGGTGCTGGCAATGATGGAGAAGTGCTGGCTAATGGTCTACCATTGCATGACCACTGCTGGACAGCTTCAGTCAACTGTGCTGTTGTAAATCATCAGATAAAATTCTGGTGGGCTTCCATTATATCTCATGCGCTGGCCCACCACTACTTGGAAGTGCACGAACTTTTGCAGTATTATTGCTGGGAACCGTTACGCTAGGTGGCGTTGCGAATATCGAAGACATTGAGTATTTAAACACAAATCTGAAATGAATATCTTAACACAAGGGGCCTCGGTGGCCGAGCGGTTAGGACACCGCGCTGCCAGCCGCCAAGCATTGAGAGCGGCAGAGGTCTGCTCTGCGAGTTCGGCTCTCGCTGGCTCCATTGCACACTCTTTGTGGAGCTCCCGGAAGTAATTTCTCTGTGTTGTAAATTTCATTGTGCTATCTCGTCCCTGTATATTGACGATGACTTATAAGCGGACCTAGATGTCAAGCACACAAGTCAGATGTATGTGTTAACAACAATAAACAATCTTAACACAATTTAAGCTTTGAAGCTATTTTTTTTTTTGAAAATGTAAATAATATAGCACCACTGCCACCAACAAAATAAATAAGTAAATGGATAAATAAATAAATTCTTTATTTCAACGCACTTTTTTTTCTCCTTAAATCTGGTTTTACTAAGTTACAAAGGACTTCGGTTTTCGTAATTTACACAGTTCAGAATCAAAAAATAAAAAAAAGCGTATAAAATATATAGGATTTCTATACAATACAATAATTTCTACACCAGTTTAATGATTTGGAACGTAAATCACATAAGAAACAAACTTGAAATAGTGTAATGAGAGCAGAAAAACTACGAGCGGTCGTAGCATACGCTGAGAGTACTTGTTAATGTCCGATCACGAAAACCAAACAGCATCGAGCGCGGTTAGTACTTGGGAGGGTGACCACATGGAATCCGCTGCAAGTTCAAATATTTCAATAGACATTTCTCTTATCGACAGACACTTCTACAGATATTTCTATAGCTCTTGGTGAAACTAGCTTATAGAAAAAAGAGCCATAATACTTCGGTTTTTTATAGAATTCTGTAAGAAATTTTTGAAAAGAAAAGTGATGGGCCAGCAAAGGAACAGCAGTGGGATAGATGCTAGCACTGCAGGAAAAGTGCCAGATTGAAATAATCTGATGGCATGCCAATGCTGGCCTGCTGTTGGGCATCACTGATGGGCCAGCTGCATTCCGAACGGACACTTTTTTACAGGTTTAAGTAATGGCACCATTGCGCTGATGGCAGTTCTGGGTAATTGGTAGAACCTAAGTTCTACCAATAGGGTTTTCTGAGCGAAATATGCTGGCTGGTTGTCGGCCCAGTTAGCTTAAACGGAAAAGCATTGGCCTTCTAAGCCAAGGATCTGGGTTCGATTCCCAGCCTGGGCATTTTTTCGCTCAGTTGGAAATATTCAAATTCGTATGATAACTTTACCAATCAGTTTGATTGTGTTAAAATAATAGTTCATCTACGTATCCATCGTTTATATGGAGTTCCTTTACCTGCGGTTTATTCTGTTGAGCTGTCTACATGACAGACCAGATGTTCTACCAATAGGGTTTTCTGAGCGAAATATGCTGGCTGGTTGTCGGCCCAGTTAGCTTAAACGGAAAAGCATTGGCCTTGTAAGCCAAGGATCTGGGTTCGATTCCCAGCCTGGGCATTTTTTCGCTCAGTTGGAAATATTCAAATTCGTATAAACACAGACTAATTACAACAAATGCGTATATTTAATTTAATCCTGGATTTCTTGAAACTTTGATATTAAAAAAGCATAATATAAATCTGGAAAAATCAGAAGATAAATTTGGAGAAGATACAATTGAATAACAAAATATGTATAAGCCAAGCAAACATGATAATGGGATATATTAAGAAAACTTTATTTCTTAATTTGATTTTGTCGTATAAAAGTATAGGGGAGACTAGGGAGGGTTGACCCACTTTTAACAAAAGGATTTTTTATTTTTTATATATTGAACGTAGAATAAACTTTTATATATCATTTTATTTGTTATAGAATCCATTATAAAAATAAAAATACTACACAGGTGTAATATATAAGAAATTTGAAAAATGATTGATTTTAATCATGAGAAAATAACGGGTCAAGGCTCCCCACATATAAGAGGGTTGACCCACTATATGGGAGGCTTGGTCCACTTTGTTTTATATTGAAATATTTCTGAAGAGAAATAAAATCAGTTTAAAAAAGGCAAACTAACTTTATGTTATGTGCTTTAATTATTATAAAGAAATATTTTTGAAAATATGATGCTTAAACAACCCTGTTTAGGCGCAATCTCATGTCAAAGGAGAAAGATTTTGTTTTAAACAGGATTTTGTCTGAGCAGGTATAATTGTACAGCAGGGAAATGAAATTTTAACATATAAGACAGTATTCCGCTAGAGACAGGTATCGTTTTCATAGGGTTTCATGCATTACAATGCCCTGATTTAGTAGCCACTATCCCGCTTTTTTTTGTCTCCTTATTATATTTTGTGACATTCGACCTGACAGTTCTAATTGTCACATAGTTTGGCTTCATCTCACTTTGTTCACCATGTTGAAATTTGTTTGCATACATTCCTAAAGTTTTTTGACGAATGCTATGTTCTTCTGCAGCCGCATGAGTACTTAACTTATCATTAACATATTTAACTTTTTCAGGGGCAAAGTACTTTCAGTACTAAAATGTTCAAATAAATGACTGGCACCGGAATATACGAATATATTTATTTCGAAATATGAAAAATGCTATATTTCAAATACATATTAAATAGAAAAGGTTTTTGCAAAATTCTGGTGCCATTGTGGCGTTTGAAAATTAAAATTAAGTGATTTCATAAACATCCCACTGCTCTTGAAACGGTTAAGACTGCTGCTTTCGTAATTTCTACTCCTTTCTAGTCTTTGCCACTGTTTCTATTTACCTATTATAACTAATATTTATATGGAAAAAGTTCCTATCAAATTTCCCATTTATATTTCCTTAATTTCTTTTTCGTTCAGTGGATACAATAGCAATTTTTCACATCTTTCTATAATCAATTTTAAATGTTTTCTTTTCCATCATCCCATTTTACTGTAACTTTGTAGAATAAATTTACATTCATTTATATATATATAAATTTTATCTTTCATTATGCACAGTGTATAATAAAAATATTTCCAAAACACTTTAATTAACACATAGCTGACGGGCAAATTTAATCAAATCTGAATTTTATAACAATAGAAGCTCCTCCCTGTTCTGAAATTTTTTTTTTTTTTTTGTAAATCGGTGTTCTAGATAGGTTTCCCAAGTTTATATATCGGTAAATATATTTCAATGCACGAATTTAACATACAATGTCTTACAATGTAAAAAAATATTGACAATATGATATAAATGCATTTTCTGTAAGGTAGAACCCACGCCCTTAGTCAATGATTTTTTTTTTTTTTTTTTTTGTATGAAAACGAGAATTCTCTTTTCCCGTCGTGAATGTGTTAACGGAACCTTGAACATCTGGTCAACCCTCCCTCACACTGACTGGGTCAAACCTCCCCACATAGTCTTTTTCTAAACAATAGCACATTGTTATGTTAAGTCTAATTTACTGTATAATCTTCATGCCTGGAATGAAAGCGCCGTATTTCTGCATTACTTAAAATCTACTTACTTAAATTTCTATGATATACTTTATCAGTACTCTATCAGGACGCTCAGTTCATCTTACGGGAACTGAAGCTCCGCTGTATTGGAAAGTATCGTGGTCCCAATTTCGTCCCCCTTGTAATTCTTATTTTCGTCCCGGAGACGAAATTATGAATGCTTTTTCATGACAATTTTTTCAATTTTTCCCTCATGTTTGGATGGATAATGTTTCGTTATGTTATTCGTCCACTGATAATTAGTACATTTCCTTGTGCCTTACTTTAATGTAAATTAAATTACTTACTCATTTAGAAATAAATTTAGATTTAGTTATAAGTTAAGTCTCGGCGTATTGGATTTTTTGGTGGGACGAAATTGGGACCATTTTTTTCTTTTGCATTTTTTAGTTACTTTTGTAAAAACGATTTTTCGCATTGTTAAAATGTTTTTGTGCGATATTTTCCTATGTTTCTATGTGCGTAGTTAATTAGTCTATATAAAATCCAAATTTGATAGGTTTTCACTGAAAATTACAACATTTAGGGCCTAAAAGTGACAGGGGGGACGAAATATAGCCAATTTCCCTTATACTTAAGCGATATACAATACATGCAGTTACTTCATAACTTGAATTCTAATTATTTATCCATATATATGTGTGTGTATGTTTTAATTTAGGAAAAATAATTTTAAAAGTAAAATTATTCTCCAGAAAAAATGCATAGGTCAAAATTTATTTTGGATTTGTTTGTAATTTGCAGTACGCACTTATGAAATATATATTTTTTATTTTTTCTATTATACATATACACTCATAAATGAATCGAAATAGAAAAAAAAAATACTGCATTAATTTATTCTAAAACTGGTATGAAATAAATAAAATTTACTACCATAAAACAATTTATTTGAGATTAAAATTGTAACTCCCTTTGTATACATCCATAAAAAAATAAACAAAATATTAATTTCTAAGGTAATACAGACAAATTTCATCATTCTTTTTCACTATTAAAACCCTCGCGAGATGGCGCCAAAGAAAACATTGTGCGAACGATATCAAAAATTCCAAATTAAAAGGGGGAAAAGTAGTCCTGACAATTACGCATATTTACTTCGCAAGAACTGCATATTTAATCTTATACTATAATGCGAGCAAAAATTGTATGTGTTTGTGTGTGTATGTAAATATTATCTTAAATAAGGCTCTAACGATTTTGACGAAATTTTGTATTTTACCATTTTCGGGCATTATAAGACCATTGGGCTAGGTCACGTGTTCGAGAAAATTCGATTAGTGAGTCATTTTGGGTAGTAATGGGTCAAGGTCAAGCTAATTATATCTAAAAAACGGCTCAATCGATTTTGACCAAATTTCACATCCAACCGTTTTTTGACACGAGGAAACTTTTGGGCTAGGTCACATGTTCAAGAAACTTCGATTAGTGGGTCATTTTGGGGTCACTATGGGTCAAGCCAATTTTATCTAAAAAACGGCTCTAACGATTTTCACTAAATACTATATTCTACGGTTTTGGATTTCGAGAGAACTATTGGGCTAAGTCACATGTTCGAGAAAATTCGATAAGTGGGTCATTTTTGGGTCAACGTAGGTCAAGCTAAGTTTATCTAGATAACGTCTTTAACGATTTTGATGAAATTTTGAACTCTACTGTTTTCGGGCGCGAAAAGACCATTGGGATAGGTCTCGTGTTCGAGAAAATTCTATTAGAGGGTCATTTTGGGTCATAATTTGTCAGGGTCAAACTAATTATATCTAGAGAACGGCTCAATAGATTTTGACTAAATTTTGTATCTAACCATTTTCGGGCACGAAAAGATCATTGGGATGGGTCTCATGTTCTAGAAAATTCCATTAGTGGGTCATTTTGTGTCATAATGGGTCAGGGTCAAACTAATTATATCTAGAGAACGGCTCAATCGATTTTGATTAAATTTTGTATCTAACCATTTTCGAGCACTAAAAGACCATTGGGATGGGTCTCGTGTTCGAGTAAATTCGATTAGTGGATCCTTTTGGGTCCTAATGGACCAGGGTCAAGCTAATTATATCTAAAGAACGGCTCAATCGATTTTAACTAAATTTTGTAACTAACCATTTTCGGGCACGAAAAGACCATTGGGATGGGTCACGTGTTCGAGAAAATTGGATTAGTGGGTCATTTTTGGGTCACTGTTTGTCAAGCTATTTTTATCTAAAAAACGGCTCTAACGATTTTCACTAAACTCTATATTCTACAGTTTTGGATTACGAGAAGACCATTGAGCTGAGCCACATGTTCGAGGAAATTCGATTAGTGGGTCATTTTTGGGTCACAGTGGGTCAAGCTAAGTTTATCTAGAAAACGGCTCTAACGATATTGACGAAATTTTGCACGCTACTGTTTTCGAGCAAGAAAAGACCATTGGGATGGGTCTCGTGTTCGAGAAAATTCGATTAGTGTGTCATTTTGGGTCATTATGGGTCAGGGTCAAGCTAATTGTATCTAAAAAAGGCTCAAGACGTTTTCACGAAATTTTTCAATATACGGCCGTTTCTGGCCATGAGAGGACCATTGGGTTAAGTCATGTGTTTGAGAAAATTCAATTAGTGTGTCATTTTGTGTCACAATGGGCCAGGGTCAAGCTAATTGAATCTAAAAACATGCTCAAAACATTTTGACCAAATTTTATATTACGTATACCATTTCTGGGCATGAGAAGAGAATTGGGCTAAGTCACATGTTCGAGAAAATTCGATTAGTGGGTCATTTTGTGTGGGTCAGGTCAAACTAATTATATCTAGAGAACGGCTCAATATATTTTGACTAAATTTTGTATCTAACCATTTTCGGGCACGAAACGATCATTGGGATGGGTGTCATGTTCTTGAAAATTCCATTAGTGAGTCATTTTGTGTCATAATGGGTCAGGGTCAAACTAATTATATCTAGAGAACGGCTCAATCGATTTTGATTAAATTTTGTATCTAACCATTTTCGGGCACTAAAATACCATTGGGATGGGTCTCGTGTTCGAGTAAATTCGATTAGTGGATCATTTTGGGTCTTAATGGGCCAGGGTCAAGCTAATTATATCTAAAGAACGGCTCAATCGATTTTAACTAAATTTTGTAACTAACCATTTTCGGGCACGAAAAGACCATTGGGATGGGTCACGTGTTCGAGAAAATTGGATTAGTGGGTCATTTTTGGGTCACTGTTTGTCAAGCTATTTTTATCTAAAAAACGGCTCAAACGATTTTCACTAAACTCTATATTCTACAGTTTTGGATTACGAGAAGACCATTGAGCTGAGCCACATGTTCGAGGAAATTCAATTAGTGGGTCATTTTTGGGTCACAGTGGGTCAAGCTAAGTTTATCTAGATAACGGCTCTAACGATTTTGACGAAATTTTGCACGCTACTGTTTCGAGCACGAAAAGACCATTGGGATGGGTCTCGTGTTCGAGAAAATTCGATTAGTGGGTCATTTTGGGTCATTATGGGTCAGGGTCAAGCTAATTGTATCTAAAAAAAGGCTCAAGACGTTTTCACGAAATTTTTCAATATACGGCCGTTTCTGGCCATGAGAGGACCATTGGGTTAAGTCATGTGTTCGAGAAAATTCAATTACTGTGTCATTTTGTGTCACAATGGGCCAGGGTCAAGCTAATTGAATCTAAAAACATGCTCAAAACATTTTGACCAAATTTTATATTACGTATACCATTTCTGGGCATGAGAAGAGAATTGGGCTAAGTCACATGTTCGAGAAAATTCGATTAGTGGGTCATTTTGGGTAGTAATGGGTCAAGGTCAAGCTAATTATATCTAAAAAACGGCTCAATCGATTTTGACCAAATTTCACATCCAACCGTTTTTTGACACGAGGAAACTTTTGGGCTAGGTCACATGTTCAAGAAACTTCGATTAGAGGGTCATTTTTGGGTCACTATGGGTCAAGCCAATTTTATCTAAAAAACGGCTCTAACGATTTTCACTAAACACTATATTATACGATTTTGGATTTCGAGAGAACTATTGGGCTAAGTCACATGTTCGAGAAAATTCGATTAGTGGGTCATTTTTGGGTCAACGTACGTCAAGCTAAGTTTATCTAGATAACGTCTTTAACGATTTTGACGAAATTTTGCACTCTACTGTTTTCGGGCACGAAAAGACCATTGGGATGGGTCTCGTGTTCGAGAAAATTCAATTAGTGTGTCATTTTGTGTCACAATGGGCCAGGGTCAAGCTAATTGAATCTAAAAACATGCTCTAAACATTTTGACCAAATTTTATATTACGTATACCATTTCTGGGCATGAGAAGAAAATTGGGCTAAGTCACATGTTCGAGAAAATTCGATTAGTGGGTCATTTTGGCTCACAATGGGTCAGGGACCAGCTAATTGTATCTAAAAAACGGCTTAAACGATTTCAAATAAATTTTGTATTCTATCGTTTTCGGGCTCGAGAAGACCATTGGGCTAGGTGGCATGTTCAAGAAAATTTTATTAGTTGGTCATTTTGGATCACAATGGATCAGGGTCAAGCTAGTTGTATTTAAAAAGCGCTTCAAAACATTTTGACATAATTTTGTATAATACCGTTTCCAGGCATGATAAGAGCATTGTGCAGGGTCACATGTTCAAGAAAATTCAATCAATGGGTCATATTGGGTCCTAATAGATCAGGATCAAGCTAACTGTATCTAAAAAACCGCTCAAAAGATTTTGACAAAACTTTGTACTACACCGTTTCCGGACATGATGAAACCATTGGGCTGGGTCGCATGCTCAAGAAAATTCTATTAGTGGGTCATTTTGGTGATAATGGGTCGGGGTCAAGCTAACGGCATCTCAAAAAGGTTCAAACAATTTTGGCAATTTTTATTGTTATACCGTTTCGCATTACAAAAAGACCATTGAAATAGCTCACATCGGTCGATGAATTTCGGTTAGTGGTTTTTTGAATCAACGTGAATCAAGCATATTTTACCTAGAAAACGACTAACGATTTTCACTAAATTTTGTATTCCATCGTTTTCAGGCTCGAGAATAGCATTGTGATAGGTCGGATGTTCGAAAAAACTCGATAAGTGTGTCATTTTGGGTCACTATATATTTCATGGTCATGCTAATTGCATCTAAAACAGCAAGAATGATTCAGTGGGGAAAATATATCGAGATAAACAGAAAGCTAATTTTGACCGAGCTTAGCTCGGTCATTCCTGCTAGTATCCATTAATGTCTAATATTTCAGATTATCTAATCAAATTTAGATAAATATAAGTTCATATATTTGTTCTTTTTAACTGAGTAGATAGTTTGTTTACATTCTGACAACGGCGACGCGAAACATCTGAAAGACCTGTTTTTATTGGCTCTTGTTGGTGAAACGCGCCAATCACAGATTGTTTTACAAAAACTATTAAAAAAGTGTTCCATGTTTTTATTTTAATTATTAATTAATGTCCAACTTTCGGATCCAGAATTTTCATGATTTCTAAAGTTTTAAAGATCATTATAATAATCAAGCAGGAATTAAGTTGCCCCCCAAATGTTGCAATGAAGTTGAACGATAATGCCTATAGCCCCACGGACTAGAAAGCCAGTCTTTTCCTCTCGTCGGCGAAGTGAGATATTTCACTCTCGACAACAGAGTGAAATATTTCATTCCTTTCTAGGGAGTAGAAAATTCCACTCTTTGAGGAGTGTATTTTTATAAAATTCACCCCAAAATGAGTGAAAATGCCTGTCACTCATTCAAAGAGTGAACTTTTCACTCCTTTCAATTTTTGAGTGTACATATTGTTGTTTGTAATATTGCCTGAATGTTTTACACATATCCCTGATCAGTCTGAAGTGAACTTTTTTTACAAACGTATGTACAAAATTTTTATTAAAAAAAATTCTTTAGAAAGTATTTTGTTACTTAAAAGTCGTTTTTATTCTAGATTTTTTTTAAATAACTAAAGGATATATGTTTATAAAGTTGACTTCACGTTTTAGGAATTTTTTATATTATATAGATAAAAAATTTCAAGTGAATATCGTTTGTAGATTTTGAGAAAAGGTACATGAATTCAACATGGTAGGTATAGTGCCTTCTAACTTCCATATTTTTAATAAAATTGAATAAGAAGTTTCGTAGTCGAGTACAGAAATTTTCTTTTGAAAATTAAAATCGTACTGTGCATGATTTTCCCCTATAGAATCATTGCGGATCAATTCAAATAAGTCATGTTGCCTTATTGATGTGTAAAATATACGAAGTGGAAGCTCTACTTTTCCTAACAGAGTGCCAGTAAAGAAGTCATATTGCCGTAATGGCTTATTGACGTAACTTCTACACTGCAGTTTTCAAGTCAAGCTCTACATAAAATGATGGCCGAAATAAAAGTCATTTGATTTCTTTTAATACACTGCTCAAAACCATTAGCGGAGCACATGGTTTTAACAAAATTACGCAAATATTTACACCGATAAATAACGTAAAATAAAACATACATAATTTAAAGCTTAGAAGAAAACAGATAAATAAACTTCAGATGCAAATTAAAGTTTATGACGTCAAAAAGTAGAAAAAGGAGATAAGTGCAGAAATCGGGATTTTGCAGAAACGTCTCTTTCACTGTCTCAGTTGTAAAATTCAATTGCTCAACTTGTGTTTTGAGAAAGGATGACTTGAAAATGTCAGAACAATGTGATTTAACAAAATCCATGGTTTGGCGTGTTATCGGAACAGTTGAATCTGGAGAAACACAACGAAGTGTAGCGGACGTTGTTGGGGTCACAAGAATAGTCAATGCAAGGCTGTGGAATCGATTCCAAGACACATGGAATGGTAGACATTGAAAAGGGCAATATCGGCCATGTGATACCACAGAAACTGATGACCGATATATCCTGTTAAGAGCTCGTCGAGAGGAAAAGGAGATGCTACTCAGCTGCAAACACAGTTGTTCTTGGCCACAGGATGAAGGGTGTCCAACCAAACAGTCCGAAATAGGCTTCATCAGGGTGATCTCAAAGCACGTAAGCCAATGGTCTGTATTACGTTGATATCAAGCAACTGTGCGGCCCAAAGAATATGGGCAACTGAACATCGAGTTTGGAGGCAATGTTGTTGGAGTCAAATTCTGTTTACAGACGAGTTCCGATTCAGTCTGGATGTGACATCTGATGTGTTTTGGCAAGTAGAGAATGAAACACTCAAAATAATCCCACATTCGTTAGGGAAAGGTCATATTATAGACGAGGTGTGTTGATGCTATGGGTTGAAATCAACATAGGTGGACGTACGGGCCTGCCTATCATTCGGAAGGGCACTTTGACGGTCCGAAGTTATACAGACGAGATACTGAGACCTCATGTCGTATTTTATGTTGCAACAATTAGGGATTTCTTTTTTTCCATGCATGATAATGCCAGACCTCATACAGTTCGTCTTGTGGAAAACATGCTTGAAGCTAAAACAATACAGCGGATGGAATGACCAGAGTGCTCTCCTGACCTAAATCCGATCGAGCGTGTTTGGGACATACGCAGACGACGTATTGCTGCGAGACCAAGTCCTCCTTTTACTGTCCGGGACTTGGAGATTGCCATTCTTGAGCAGTGGAACAGTATTCACCAAAGTCTTATCGATAACCTCATCATACCCATGGAAAACAGGTGTGCAACAGTCGTAGCTGTTTGAGGAGACCACACGCCATATTAAAAATCTTGCATCATTTCTAAACAATACTTTTTTTTATCATTTACATGAAATCAAATTGTTGCCCTAAGCCATCTTTTCATGTTCTTTGCAACTTTTCAAAGAATAAAAGCTCCCTTACAAATTTTTTTGCATTTGTTTTTCTATATTGCGCATTGATACACGTGTACTATCTATGCTATGCCCATAAATGGCTTCTTGCCCTGTTCTCTTCACTTTTTTGCTTGCCCCTCTAATTTTTTTGAGCAGTGTAATTATATATACTTCTGATCAATACGCCTATTCTTAAATTGAATCTAGATATTAAAAACAGATATATTAAGAACAGTTATATCTCCACTTTACACAAAAATACAGATGATATGACAATGTTTTATGATATATTTGAAAACGTATTTTAATCTATTTACAGTATTTCATTTGCCAATGCGTTTAATTTTTCAGGTAGATTTCGTATGAAATACTACCTATTACATTCTCTCCCATGTTGAAATTTTTGAAATATTTTTGCAGATCTACACCGATCATGACCCCTAGAACCCTCAGTAAAAAACTTGATCTGTCTATCTACATGTATATATATACATTATATGGACAAAGGTGACCGGTCACTTGCGATTTTAGACGTTTTGTTAAATATCTAATAAAATGCATGAGGAATTAACCTGAAACTGCAGGTGTGTAAACAGTATAGTACAGGTCATATATTTCCGTAAAGATATTTTCCCGAAACCCCATAGGGGACCGTCAACAAATTGAAAAAACGACTTTCTTTTGGATGACCCTGTAAAAACTAATCTAGAAAAAGCGTTCAAACTCGAGATTATTAATAAGTGGCTTATTGAAATATACAGTGTTTATTTTTATGAGGATAGCATATATTCTCGTAGAGAAATTAAGGTTTTTATAAAAACAATCCCAAATTTTGCCAAGTTTTTTGCTTATAATTTGCAGAGTTCGTAATAAAAAAAAAATCTTTTCAGAAAATATGACGAACAACATTGTACAAAATACTCTGCTATCAGAATTAAAAAATAATAAAAATATGATGAAAAATGAGCAGGTTTACTAAAAAATGTCTCACTGCGCATGCACGAAAACAATCAAAACATAATGAGCATAATGTGTTAGATAAATGTATAGAGCAACTTTTGTAAAAGTCTCAAAAACATACTTTGAAAAGTCTCATAATATTCATTTATAGAAGAAGCCCAAAATGAAGCAAAAAGATGAGGGGTTATATCCACATATCCACTGATTAGTGCCAATAAAGCATACACAATATTGCACGTACTACTGCATTTGGATATAGCCCCTCATCTTTTTCCTCCCTTTTAGGAATAACGGATTTTGAGCTTATTCTATAAACGATTATTATCAGACTTTTCAAACTATGTTTTTGAGACTTTCACAAAACCTGCTCAATACATTTAGCTAACACATTACGCAAATTATATTTTGATTACGTTTGAGCATGCGCAGTGAATCATTATTTAATAAACCTGCTCATTTTTCATACAATATTTATTATTTTTTCATTCTGATTGCAGAGTATTGTGTATAATGTTGTTTGTCATATTTTCTGAAAAGAAGTTTTTTTTATATTAAGAATTCTACAAATTATAAGCAAAAAACTTGGCGAAATTTGGGACTGTTTTTATAAAATACTTAATTTTTCTACGAGTATACATACTATCCTCATAAAAATTAACACAGTATATTACAATAAACCTTTTATTAACAATCTCGAGTTTGAACGCTTTTGCTATATTAGTTTTTACAGGGTTATCCAAAATATATTCGTACATTTTCAATATGCTGACGGTCCCCTATGAGGTTCGGGACAAAAAATGTTTCCAGAAATATATTACTTATACTATACTGTTTACACAGCTGCAGTTTCAGGTTAATTCCTCATGTATTTTTCTAGATATTTGACAAAACGTCTAAAATTGCAAGTGACCGGTCACCTTTGGCCATATAAGGTAACAGAGTTAAGAATTGTGGCTAAATTTATTAATTTAATTTTAGTTATTGGAAATAGATGTTGATTTGTAGTTATATATATATATATATATATATATATATATATATTTATAAAAATCTTGTCAGGAAATATGACGAACAACATTGTACAAAATACTCTGCTATCAGAATTAAAAAATAATAAAAATATGATGAAAAATGAGCAGGTTTACTAAAAAATGTTAGCTAAATGTATATCACTTTCTTCTGGGCACGATAACTTCCACAATACTGCACAAATCTCTTCCAAACTGATACATAAAATCAAGGTGTATAAAATCTCCGTTAAATTCGTTAATGGGCAAAATCGAACCAAGGGGATGGATATAGGGAGGGATTTTGTGAAAACCGAAAAAAAACCCATGACTTCTTAATTTTTGTACATATCAAATTAGTTTAAAGTTTTTATTACTTCTAAAAATAGATCTATAAATTTATGTACCACATAATTCAAAAACAATTAAAAATGGGCTCAAGGGGAGCAAAAAATAGGGTTTTGGGGAGAAAAAAATTCATAACTTCGTCAATTCTCAAGATGTCAAATCCAATTAATTTTATTATAAATATCCTTACTATTATTATATTCACAAGTTTTTGATAGGACAAATTCGTACCGCAAATAATAATAATAATAATAATAAGAAGAAGAAGAAGAAGAAGAACACTAGAAAACAGGAATTCTACTTTTTCAGAATTTAGTGTCACCCCCGATGAAAATGTATATATAAATAGTGCAAATTATATTTCAATTTCTTAAGACTTAAAGCACACACTTTTATTTTATACAAAATGACGTCATTCGCTTCCGCTTAAGAATTCCACATTTACGATCCACTCTTAAACATCTGCAGTAAAGCATGCATAGGATGTCTCTATCGCAAAATAATACACAAATGCAGCAAAAAGAACCCGTCATTAAAGAAACTCGTAAAAAAAAGACGACTATCTCATGATTCATAGGCCTCGGTTGTTATGAGAAAATGGCAACAAAAAAATATTGCTATTCTTCAACTATTTTCCATTTACTTTCTATATAAATGGAGTATTTGAGGTGCCAAAATTAAACAAATGGTGCTAAAAACTAAAAAAAAATAAAAATAATAATAATATTTAAGAAATAAATGGGGATACAGTTTTCAAACAAATTGCATTTAAAACTACTTTTTTTCACCAATACGACGGTATAAAAATTGAAAATGTGCGATGCTTGGAAATTTAAAAACTTGCTATTGAGCATTTAATCGTAATATGATAAATCTGCTTTGTTTATTGCTGGCTTCTGTAAGGTAACGTTATTTTTTGGAGACAAAATGAGCTGGGAGAAAGAAATAGCATACCGTACCTGGGGCTAATAATAATAAACGAAAACATAAGGGGAGGGGTTGAAGAAAAAAAAAATCCATAACTCCGTCAATTCACAAGATATAAAATCCCCATGCATTTATCATATATCTCTATATCATAAGTTTTTGATAGAACCAATTCTTACAGAAAAAAAAAATAAATAAAAATACATAGCGGTTGAAGAAAAAAATGATCTTATTAAGGGTGTATTTAAATCCAAACTGCTTATTTTCTTACTCATTTTTAAATTCATTTTTGCTCTCAAACGCATCCAATTGGTAGATTCTCTTATTCAGAGACTATATAATGTACCGTAATGATAGATTTTTTGATAGAGGCAGAATATATTTCAAAAAATGATGTCGAAGTGTTCATTTTGAACAGGATTTCCCGAAGCGATTGTGTTAGAAACGAAAAATATTGTCCTACTGAGAAAATAATTGTTTACAAATCAAGTTTTAATTAATTGAACGAAAAATAAAAACACGGGTCGCTTATAAATCTCTTCAAAAATCACGTCAGCAAGTTTCATATTTTTATGAATCTGAAAGTGTGCCAGAAAATTTCGAGTTGTTGAGATGAAAAAAGTATTTTCTTTTTAATACCGCCTTATCATGATTCTGACAAAACCAGCTATTATATAAAAATGAAATAAAAACTCTTCAAAAGCGGCTAGATAAAATTGTTTAGTGGGTTTATCTCTAATCATGATTTAGTTTTTATTGGTGAAATTAGTGTACTTAACTTCGCAATCTACTTCCGCCTGTAGGCCGGGTCGGCAGGGATTTTTTAATGTGTGATTTTATTTTCTTGGCACTGATAAGATATTTTGCGAGGAATAACATCTTTATTTTATTTTATTTTATTACCCTGTCATGCATGGCGTTCTCATATGAGGTTCTATAGTAGAACAACCCCCAGAAAACCGTACTTATTTTAATTTTACATTATTGTTGCGTATAAACTTTCCATGACTTTCTATAATGCTTGGGAAATTCAGCGATAGATGGCAGAACGAATTTCCTTTTTAATATTTAGTCTGAAAACTCACCTTTGGAATTTAGTTTCGGTTCTGTCTGAAATTACAGACGTTTCATTTTACTTTAGAATTTTTACTCTTGTATCAAAACATGAACATGAGCTAAACCTTCTTTTATATTTTTCAATATGTTAATTTATACAAAGTTTAAACTATCATAAAAACATTTAATAACTAATAATATATTTTTTACGGCGATATAAAACCCATATAATGATCGTTTTATAATTTTGTAATATAGATGCGATTTTTAAAAATTCAACGTTATTTGTTCTTAATAATTCATTTTATATTTAGTTAAAGTTTGAAATATTTTTATACATGAGTAGGTTTAAAAAGTCGCATTTAACTTATAATCGACTTTCTATTACTAGGAAGTTGCAGTATTAAATGTGTCTTTTTCTTTTTTTCGAAAAAATATCATTTTTGTAGAAGCAAAAAATCTAACGCATGGATAAAAAATTTCAAATTAATTTTTTATTTAAATATTGCGCGTTATATATTACCTGGTGTGTATTATAAAAAAATAAATTTCTTTTATGACAATGACTACATTAAAGAGTCTAGAGCTGACTCTTTTTACAGCTATAAGAGCAAAACATCACATTTAACAGAGAAGGCAAAATACTTAAATAATCAATTTCATGATGTTCAATTTAGGGGAAAGATTTCAGAAGGGGGTAAGAAATTTCTGGGCATTTGCAGTTCAATACTTTAGACTAATATACCGCAAGTCATTCGCGTTTTGGTAGAAACCAATTATAGTATTTGTAATTTAGAGTAGCTGGTAAAAAAGAAATTGGTTCTACTCGTTGTTAACATCTCTTGGGAGGATGAATAGAACAGTGTTTTGGACTAAAGCCAAATTCTTTAGACCTCTTGTGAGAAATCGAAAGATTATTTTTTGTATGAAAACACATAAAGAAAATGTAAAAAGATCTCTTTTATATATAATTAAACAAGACTGAAAAAAATCATGCCCAGTGCATGACAGATGACATTAAAAATAACGTTAAAGCACAATGGGAAAGTTATACGTGAGAACTGAAAAATGCATATGAAGTGGTGAAACACTTCATTTCCATGCATAGCATTAACGATTAAAATATCATGCATTGAAGTTTGAAGTTTGTACTTAGAGAATACCAACAGAACAATGATATTCGCTAAACTAACAAGAAAATTCAAAGATATTACTCATATTAAGGATGCAAATCATCTATTTTTCATTTCTTTTTTATTTCTGTAAATTATCTATTTTTTTCTTTTTCTTTTTTTTTTTTTTCTTTTTTTTTTTTTTTTGGAAGGTGAAATGTTTTCATTTTTCAGCAGTTTGTGATATAATAGTATCACTCTCCTGCAAATGCATAGACAATTTTATGTATTTTTCTCAAGCTTCTGTTTAAGATTTTAACTGCCGAATGACCGCTTGTCGTTGCATTTAATTTTCATTGACATGAGAGGACGACACTTATCCAGAAATATTAGCTTATATGCCGAACTACGGACCTTATAAACTAAAAATTTAAATGAAACCTGGCAGTCAGTTCACCATGAAGCAAATATTTGAAATGACTACCGGCGATTCAGCTAAGTTTATGGAAAAAAGAACTTGTAACCGCCAACTATGCGGCAGCTAAAAAAATAAAATCATTACGAAAAGATGATAAAAAAATAGATTGAAAACTTGATCAACGATTATTCCTTCTACTTTTTTAACAACTCTATAATCTCTGTGTAATTCCCATAATAAAAAAAAACAATAATCCCGTCATATAAATCAATGTTTCACAATCCATGTGTTGAAGCAGAAAACTTTGCCGCATAGAGTAGTGTGCCAGAAAAATATAAAATTATAACTTTAATTCGCTCTAAGAAAATTTTATTTAACACTTATATTTTTACCTCAAATCTACTAATTTCAGGAGTAAATATATTTAAAAGGTGATTTACGGGAGACAAGGGAGGGTTGACCATACGGAAGTCTTGACCCACCCATCAGATTTCATATTTAAAAGAATTTCAGAGATTTATCAATAGGTGTCAGCCAAAGCTTCTGGAATGCTCAAACAACAGTCTTTGTTTCTTAGACATAATCGAAATAGATTTGCAAAAAAAAAAAAAATCAATTGTAAGGCGTTTTCGATCTAAAAGTTGTGTTTTTTAGAAATATTTTGTAAAATTTTTTCAGATAAAATATATCATAGAAATTTAAGTAAGTAGATTTTAAGTAATGCAGAAATATCGAGCTTTCATTCGAGGCTTAAAGATTGTACAGTAAGTTAGGCTTAACATAACAATGTGCTATTCTTTAGAAAAAGGCTATGTGGGGAGGCTTGACTCAGTCAATGTGAGGGAGGGTTGATCAGATGCTCATATTTGGAAATATATTTTATAAAACACTGTGCATAATGAAAAGTTAATGGTTATATAAAAAACAGAATGTAAATTTATTCTGTAAAGCTACAGTAAAATTGGGTGATGGGAAAGAAAATTTAAGACTGATTAAATAAAAATGTGAAAAATTGCTACAAATTTAATGAAATATAAATGGGAAAGTTGATACGAACTTTTTTCCATTTAAATATTACTTACAATAGGTAAATAGAAACAGTGGAAAAGACTAGAAAATATGAAAGCAGCAGTCTTAAAACTTTCAGGGCCAGCGGTATGTTTCTGAAACGTTTTAATTTTACAAACGCCACAAGGGCAACAGAATTTTGCTAAAATATTTTCCACTTAATATGTACGTGAAATATAGCCTTTTATTATTTCCAAATAAATTTCTTCTAGTCGCTTGCGTTGCTAGTCATTTATTTAAACATTTTAGTACTGAAATAACTTTGCCCCTGAAAGGGTTAAAAAATGTTAATAATAAGTTAAGTGCTCATGTGACGGCAAAAAAACATAGCAATGATCGAAACAATCGAAAAAACGATCATTGCAAAACTTTAGGAAGGTATGTAGACAAATTTCACCAGGATGAATACAGTGAGATGAAGATAAACTATGTGACAACTAGAGTTGTCAGGTCGAGTATCACAAAAAGTAGGACAAGGAGACAAAAAAAAGTGGAGCAGTCGCTCCTAAATCATATTACATGAAACCCGATGAAAACGGAATTTGTCTCTAATGGAATACTGTCTTAAATGTTAAAATTTCATTTTTTCCTGCAGTACAATTATACCTGCTCAGACAAAATCCTGTTTAAAACAACATTTTTCTCCTCTTACATGCGATTGCGTCTAAACAGGTTTGTTTACGCATAATATTTTCAAAAATATTTTTTTTATAATATTAAAGCATCTAGCATAAAGTTTCTTTTATTTTTTTAAACTGATTTTATTTCTCTTCACAAATGTTTCAATGTAAAACAAAGTGAGTCATGCCTCCCATATAGTAGGTCAACCCTCTCATATGTGGGGAGTCTTGACCCATTATTTTCTGATGATTAAAATCAATCATTTTTCAAATTTCTTATATATAACACTTATGTAGTAATTTTATTTTTATAATTGATTGTATAAAGTATAAAATGATATATAAACTTTATTCTACGTTCAATATTTAAAAAATAAAAAATCATTTTGTAAAAAGTGGGTCAACCATCCCTAGTCTCCCCTACAAAAAAAAAAAAAAAAAAAAATCGCATCGTTTTTCTTAATTCTCAGCACAATGCAAAAATCATTGATATAAATTGTTAAAAAAAGTTTAAACATAATGAAATTCAAAATGGTACACTTTAAAATGTGACTATGTATAAATAACTATCTATCAACTTCAAGGATAGAAAATCGTTTTTCTGACTTTTCGATGATTTTCGTCATAAAGTTTTGCTGCATCTTGTTTCTGTTTAGATTAAGAAGGATGTTTAGCAACGAATGAATTAAAAAAAAAAAAATCGCATTATATGTTGTTCTGAAATAAGATAATTTTTCTGGTCAACTATTTGTCCGTGGAATGGGGAAATTATATCAGACAACAACAGACACAAATATAATATTAGGAATATTTTATATATATATTTAATACGTGAATTATCACATTATTAACAAAGCGTATAACCAACAGAATGAAAAATTCCAAACCGGGAATCGAACCCTGAGCCCTTGGAATAGTACTCCAAGTGTTCTACCATTTAAGCTATGAGGACGATACCCAGCTTAGCATCTCTCACTCATATATGTTGGTAAGGCTGCAACTGCAACACAAGATGGAAAAGTCTTCATGAGTACACAATCTTGCGGCGAAAGATGAGACACAATTAAACCTAGCATCGACTATTTCAAGGGTTCCGGGTTCGATTCCCTGCTTGGACATTTTTCACTCTGTTGGTTCTACGCTTTGTTAGTAATGTCATAATTCACATATTAAATATTCAAAAAATTCAAGCGCAATTTCACTGCTAAAAATTAATGGAAAACTTAATTAACATATATATATTCTATCTATTTTTCAGAAAAATATATTACTTTAGTATTTAACAAAATTTCTATACATACGTTACACAACTACTTTTATAAGTATAAAAAATGTAAATGAAGGTAATTTTTCAAAACTGTTGTGTTTAAAAATCGGGGTAATCTAGATAAATATAGAATAAATAAGAGAGGATAAAATATATATACATAATTTTGTTCTTTTAAAAAATGTTTTTGCTTCATTCTCCGGGAAACGTGTTAAATATTTTTAAAAAAATCAAATTAACGCTTACAAAAGTGATTTTATATTACTTAGAATTCAGTTAACCTCATGCCAGTATTTTTGCAAGTTGTGAAAATTATTTTATTAAAGTTGTATATTTTCCATATGCAGATGCTATGTTCGTAACCATGATGTCCACGAAAAATACGTCCACAGACTTTACGTTTTACTTCTGAATTATTTGTAGCATAGTAATTATTACACTCAATGAAAGGATCCTACTGAAGTTTACTTTAATTAATATTACATATAATTTTGTTTGGATTTTACTACCGTTCAATACTTACCTGTTTTTATTTTGTCCATGGACCTGAGCGTGTGATATTTCCGTTTATAATTTTTTCACAATCATTAAAAAAATAAAATATTTTACACAGGTCTTCATTTACTAAGTTCATTTTTTTTTTAATATTTAACACGTTTCCGGGAGAATTAACAAAAAACATTTTTTAAAAGAACAAAATTATGTATATATAATTTATCCTCTCTTATTTATTCTACACTTGAAATGTATTGTTATGCTTGAATTGACGAGCAAATATTTCTTTCGCAGTAAAGTTTTTTCCCTAATCTGTTGAGCTATTTTGTAGCTATTAACTTTCTGTCCACGAACATATTTCGCATTTTTTATAGTAGTTATTTGCCAAAAAAATCTATAAATAATCGTTTTTAGATTGAATCGAAGTTAGTTTTTAAGATGAACACACTTAATAATAAATCACGTATCATGAAAACAAAATCTATTTTATTGACCTTGTAAGTTGTATGAATTAGGGTCGTGGACAGCCCAAGAATATGATTTGTCAAGCTTTGTGGATACTATATTTTTATGAAAAATAAATGCTTTTTAATTGCATTGTACTCTTATACCACGTCACATTTCCATTATAACATACTTTGAGTTACAATTATCCTTTTAATAAATATGCTATGACATTTAGACTATTGTACCCATTTTTTATCACGCATACATGCTTAACAATTAATTATGTGCAAATGTCGCTGAAAAACGTTCCACGATAATACACAATGCGGGGTTTTTTCTTTGTATTTTTAAGCAATATCCCGTTAAATATTATTGTAAAATCTTGTCAATGTTTTCTCTTTAAATTTTTATTTTACTTTATTTAATTACGTATTTATTTATTTTAAAAAATGCATCATAAATAATATTAAACTATCCTATCATATTTTTCTTTTTTCCGATCTTATCATATTTTTCCTTCCTGACAGATATAATATAACAGATAAATAGTAACTGCATCATTGAGTACGAATACATTTTCAGATATCGGGAAATAAATAGGTATAGCTCTTTTATTTTAATTTATTATGAAAAATGTAAAAGTTCTTCGTAGAAATCGTCCAAATTAAATTTTAATTTTAACACAGATGCTTCCAGTTTTGTCTAAATATGACAAATATGTTCTATGTATATGAAATCCTTATGAAACTATTTTATAAAACGACTAATATATAAATTTGAATATATAAAACCAATATATGAATCGAATGTTGAAGCTCTGAAGTTCGAAGTTTGTAGTATAACAAATTTGATAGACAGATAAATATGCTAGAAACAAAAATAGATAGAGAAATGTATATACATATATGCTAGTATATTATATAGACATATATATATATATATATATATATTAAACAAAAACCTAATTTGCAGAACAAATTAAAAAAACAAATTTATTTCCTAAATTGTTTAAGCCGGAGAAGGGGCAGATATTAAGATATTTCTTTCATTCAATTCGTTCTACATTTAATGTTAAATTTTTGTAACAAATAAGCTAAACCAATTGAACATTAAAAAATAAAAATGAAATTCATACAATATAATGCTTTAAATACCTATATACTTAGATTCCGGTCAAATGAAATTGAAATAAATCTTACACTTTTTTTAAAGTTTTGTATTTTGCATGTACCTTATCATATTATGTACAATCGTCATAAACATAATCCAAAATCTGCAGTACAAATATTTACAACTTAAAAATGGAAAAATTCTAAGATTTATTTCAATTTCATTTGACCGGAATCTAAGTATATAGGTGTTTAAAGCATTATATTGTATGAATTTCATTTTTATTTTTTAATTTTCAATTGGATTAGCTTATTTGTTACAAAAATTTAACATTAAATGTAGAACGAATTGAATGAAATATCTTAATATCTGCCCCTTCTTCGGCTTAAACAATTTAGGAAATAAATTTGTTTTTTTAATTTGTTCTGCAAATTAGGTTTTTGTTTAATATGTCAAGTTTTTTTAATAACTACTGCATTCAGACAAACACATTTCAAAATTAATGGAGGGTATCATCATGAGTCTTTGATTTGTGCGATGTCGCATCACAATTTGTGATGCAATTTACCTATGTATAATTCAAAATGTTTCACCAGTGATGCAGTAATGCAGGTTGTTGTAGTTTGGTCAAAAAATTACAATCTGAACTTAAAAAATCTGCTTGAAAAATGTCATTTTTTTCCACTATGACGTCATATTCATGTTCTTTTTAATTCTTGGAAAAAAAACAATTTCAGTTTCTTCAGTTTCATGTTTCACGTGAAAATCATTCAACTAAAAATAGACAAATTATTATTACGGCTTTTGAATTATTTACAACAATGAAGGAAAAATGTTAAATTTTATTAGAAAATGTCCGTTGATTCTCAATGAAAAAAGGCGAAATTTGGAATTATTAAGAAAAATATTTGAATAATGTAAATAAAAATTAGCCCATGTTACTCTTTAGATTATAATCCACATATATGCAAAGGCATTTTATGATCCGTTTTGATCCTGACGTCTGGCAAATGTTTTTACACTTTGAATTTATAATATTATTAGAATTAGCAAAGAATTAAAAATGAGTGGTATCAGGGACAAAAAGGTGGGAAGAAAAAATGAAAAAGTTATGATCTCCATAGGCTTTTCTATGTTAAATTAACATTGAGAAGTGACACTGGAAATAAATAAGTATTGCGCTGCCGCGCAATACTTAAATATCAATGCAAAAACCCTTGTCGGGTTAAAAGTTTCTGACGCAGCACTTTATCTTATGCTCTAAGAATTTTAAATATGGAACTTAAAAATACTGATATCAAATTTTGAGTGACGTTATGCTATTTCTTAAAAAATATATTTGTATTTATTTCATCATTTTATTTTTGTTTTATTTATAATCGCATGTGCAAAAGTTATGTTCAACATGAAAAGCTGCATAAAATTTTATTCGCTGTTGCTTTATCATTTACATCTCTCATAAATTCAAAATATGAGTTTTAAAAGATATGATATAAAATTTAAGTGACGCCTTGATGTGACTTTAAAAGGTTTGTTTTAAAATTCAATTTAAATTATTTTTGACTTGGTTAAAATATTTTTTTACATCTACACAATGCTTTTAATTTTCCAATTCACTGTTAAATATATCACTTTCATTGAATCTATACTATGCATTGAAATGTATTTATTTCAGTAAATTGATTTATCTTTTGTGTCACGCTATTCAAAATTGTGAGTAAGATTTATGTAAATGATTTATTTGCGTCAAACTATCCTTTTTCATACATTTCATGTAGTTTGGACACAATGACGCAAAGAAACCATTTACATAAATCTTACTCACAATTTTGAATAGCGTGACGCAAAAGATAAATCAATTTATTGAAATAAATACATTTCAATATATTCATATACATTTCAATATACATTTATACAATAATACATTTCAATATACATTTCAATAAATACATTTCAAAACAACCGAGCTCCGATTAATCGAGGTATCTGTTAACCGAGCCGATAACAAAGTCTGATTTTTTTTTCCTTTTGAATGAGCCTTAAAAATAACCACACTCTTTAGCTCACTGTCCGTGCTATACAGGCCCTTCTGCTCCCATAAGCACTCAACTCCAAAGAAACATTGGACCCTGAGAAGTCAATAGGGAACAATGCTTTGTTTCCAGTGGCAGTGTGAACTTTCGTAAATTTTTCAATTTGCATTTTAAAATTTACTACTGGTAGTTGATTTCCTTTTTAAATTTGTTAAGCTGTGAAACAGAACTTTACATATATTTATTTTTATTATTTAAAAAAAGTTCTATATATTTTTTTAAAAGAGATGTTAAATTCGCAAGCACGGCGAGTTTTTACGCACAGTTTCTATTAACCGAGATTTCCGATTCCGATTTACTAACAGTCCCAATTAGCTCGGATAATCGAGGCTGCTCTGTATAGTTAAAAAATCAATGACGATCTTACTGTAAACTGGTTTCCCTTTTACTGAGGGATTTCAAGACCGAATCAGCTGATGTTAGTTGCTGTTTCCGTGCTTGATTAAATACGATTAGTTAAACATTTGAAAATTACCAAATATAAAAGGAACTAAGTCAACAGAGTCTTTGCTTTATGGTATTTTTTAACAACGCTATAAGAAAATGATTTTAAAATAGAGATTTTAAATGTAACGTTTTAAATCTGACATAATTTTCACCAAACTTTCCTTTCTCTTTGTAACATTCAACTGAAAATATTTTTATTATTAGAAAGATAATATTATTATTTCCGCTACCTTAAAATTGGCAACTATAGTTAAAAATATCATCTCGAAATTTGAAATAAATCTCTCATATAAATATATTTTTTAATTTAAACTGTTTTACAATATTATTATTTGGCCACTTTGGCCAATATGACGTAATTTCCTCCATTTACGACTTTTAACACATATCAATGAATTTATTATTTAAAAATTTTCTTTTTCTTTTAATATTCACGTGTAAATATAATTTTTATGACGTAATTTTTAATGTTTTCCTGCTTTTAATGCGTAATAATTTAATTCTAATTTGAAAATAATTGATTATTTTATAATTTTCTTTCATTTTAAGTAATCATGTGTAAAAACAATTTTTATGACGTAATGTTTAATATTTTCCTGCTTTTAACACGTTATCATTTAATTCTAATTTAAAAGAATTTTTTTCTGTTTATAATAGTCACGTGTGAATAAATTTTTAATTTAAAGGATATATTATTCTTTGCGCTGTTTTAACAATTGACAACAATTTAAAATAACCTTTTCTAAAATATGTAAAAAATATCTCTGGAAATTCTGAAAATTTTAATTTAAAATTGAAATAAACCGTCAAAAAATTAGGCAAGTTAAAAATAATAAATGCACTCTGCAAACTTCGAGTTTCTATTGAATGATTAAATTGAATGAAAATGATTAAATTCCCATGTATATTTTTTTTCCTGTGAGACTTTTTTAATGAGACAATTTTATCCAGATTTAACATTAAATATCTCTTAAAATAATTCTTCGATTTAAAAACTGTCTACTTCAACGTTTTTATCAAACATTTCTCTATAATACTACCCATTTTAATATTTTTGTATGCAGTAATTTTCTTAATATTTGCGAAATAGACCTCTAGTCACAAGAGATTCTTTCAAAGCGGCGAAGAGCGTTAGTTTTTTTTTCGAATAAGAGACAAAATGTAGTACGCAATTGCGTCAAAAGATGGCGACACCAGAATTCTGATATGCTTATTATGTAAACTGTAAATATTGCAAAGTTAAGTAAAAACAATTGTCTCGGGGTTATCAAACTTCATTGATATTTATAAATAAAACATTTCAACTAAATTATTTATTATAAAAGAATTATTACATCACAATAGTTTTTATGCAAGGAAAATAATAATTATAATTATAATAATATTATGGATGTCAGTGATTATATATTGATTGACCGTCATAATAATAAAAAATGATATTATAAAAAGAAGAGCTGAAATGAATTATTTTTTTACGTTTCTGATCGTGTGATTTATATTCAAATAATAATTATTAATGTATATTTTTTGTAAAGTGATTGAAATTAAATATATTTATAAAATTTATGGTAATATTTTTATTGTTGCAAAATTGCCAAGAAATAATCATCATCAAATTGGCGTCATTATAATTGTAATTTTATTTAACTTAATAGCAATTAAAAAATTACAAAGGAACTGAGAATAATGGCCAACTAGCAGACTTTAAAAGAAAAAAAACACATTCACTTGTGAAAACACGTACTAGCGAGTATCGAACTGCCTATCTTAAGATCAGTAGACTATGGCCCTTAACCACTCAGCCAGTGGGAAGACAAAATTTTTCTCCCCAAAAGTGGTCAAAAAGAAAGCATGTGTATGAATACAGTGTCATGCATTTTCGGTGAAATTTCCATAGAATGGCGAAGAAATATAGTCCGATTTTCCATGCGCATTATAAAACGAACAAGAGTCTTGCTGGAAACAAGTAAATTGTTATTTGGTTCATCTGAAACATATTTATTTGATTTTTAAAAAATCGCCAGTGTCATTTTCGAGAGAAAAAAAATCGAATTATTTAACGAACGAGAGTTTTCCCAGAAAAAAGAAAAGTGTTATTCACCTCGCCTTAATCACATTTATATTATGTATCAATTTAAAAATAATCGTTAGAACCGTTTTTGAGATTTCAAATTAGGAACTTCCTCGATATCATACCAACGTTTTCACTTTTAAAATGGCTATTTAGATCTCAAAATATGCTGCACGTAGAAATGTAAAAATTTCAGTATACTATTAGACTGCAGATATAAGACTGTTCTAGAAAATTCAGAACAATAAGACCTATATCTGCTGAGTTATTAAAAGGCGGCTTTTCGCGTTTTCTTTGATGTCGAGTTAGCTGCATATATGAGTTCCGCCATCTACGAATTCTATGATACGATACGATTTTAACGATACGATACGATACGATACGATTTTAGGCTTAAGGCTGCGTCACTCGGAATACTACCGTCTTCCATGATATAACCATTAATTAAACATTGTCGACCATCATCAAAAACCGCAATATTGCGAATGAAATGACAATAAAAATGGATACCACAAACCTATATATAGAACTTTATGTATAAAATAAAGTGCCTTATACTTAATTACAAGAATTAATATGGAAGAAAAAAAGAAGATTATGGATACCAAAAAAATTGAAATACTTATGTATTGAATTACGTTTTCAAGAGTACAGAATTTAATGATATAAGCAAATCGGTTGTTTTCTGTGAGAAAAAACTAAAAGCTGAAATTTGTTTTTCTCCTGTACTCAAACAACCAATATGACCAAGAGAATAGTTTCAAGATGAAAACAGAACATTATCAAATGGCATGAAATGAAAAAAAAAACAATACAACCCTTTAAATATTTAATTTATAGCATAAAAAATAGAAATATTACACAACATACCGAACAAAATCCCAGTTGATTTTCAAAATATCCTCCCGCACATGGTATCCAAAAGCATGATAAGATTAAGGTGAATGAAACAGTTAAGTTAACACAGAAATTAAAACCTATCGATTAAGTTAATTCATTTTGAAATACCGTGATAAATTCAATTAATATAATATAAATAGAAAATAATGACATTATTTAAAATACCTAAAAACACTTTTAAATTGTTTAATTTCTATTTTACAATATTGCCAATATTTAGCATTCAATACCACCTTGTGTAAAAAATTAAAATTATTACTCAATAGAAGCATAATTTTTTTGGTGCTGCCATCTATTATGTTATTTTAAAACTATTATTATTATTCAAATGTCACAAGAAGAACCTAATAAAAGCTAATGAATTTAAAAGATATCAACTGCATTACCACACAAATCATATATATATATATATATATTAGAACTTTACCAATTTCTTCATATATTTGTGATTTCAAATTTATTATATATATATAGAGAGAAAGAGAGAGAGAGGGGGGGTAGAGAGGGAGAGGGGGAGAGAGGGAGAGGGGGAGGAAGGCAGGGAAAGAGAGTAAGGGCTAATGATAGGAGATAAAGAGATACAGATAGAGATATAGATAAAGATAAAGATGGAGCGATAGAGCTAAATCTATAGAGATAAAGAGAGTGAGAGAGAGAAAGACAGAGATAGAAATATATATATATATATGTATGTATACAGAGGGAGTGATAGAAATAAAGATTAAATGACTATATCTATCTCTACATCTATGTCTCTCTATCTCTGTATCTTTATTTAGCGATAGCAATAGAGGTATAGAAAGAAAAACAGATAGACAGATAGAAAGGAAATGGAAAGATAGCACTGGAGATAGAGATATAAATATGTAGAGAGAGGAAGAAAGAGAAATACAGAATGACAGATACAAATACAGATATAAACGAGAGACAAATTGAGAGAGGAAGAGAGAGAGAGAGAGAGAGAGAGAAATACAGTGAGGGTGAGAGAGAAATACAGTGAGGGTGAGAGATATATACTGAATTACTGATAGAAACACACCCAGCAAGATAGAAATAGAAATATATATATAAAGTGTGTGTGAGAGAGAGACAGAGCGAATAAATCAGTGGAGAGTGGTTAGCGCCCGAAGAGCGCAGCTAGCAGGACCTCGTAGTAATAATATCATATTGTTATTTTACACCCACATAGGCCCCATTTTATGCCACATAAATGGGTACACTTGGAGCTATTAATTTGCGACATTGGGAGAACAATACTACGTCTACAATGATTAATCTTTATATGAAAGAAAAATTACTTTCATATTTATAGAGTCCATATTGTCCAAATTTTGCACTGTTATTCTAGAATCATTGAGATCAAACATAGTAGTGCTAATGCACCTATAATTTCAATAAAAATAAAAATTATTTCTAAATGTCTATATATGGGTGTTTTTATTTCGTACAAATGAAGTTAAATGACATGACATTTCAAACTCATGTTTCAGCCATTATTTAATATTCTGTAAAAAAAATAAAGATAACAAATAAATATATTAAATGTTAAAAACAATGGGAAACATTGAAACACATTTAGGTCACAATGATAAAGTCCAAAATAATCAGAATTATTTACTAAAGAGTTTCAAATTCCTTGAAAATTAATGAAACAGAACTTATATGTTGCAAAATTTTCGTATACAGTTTGAATTAATTGGATACAATTTTTTTTTGGAATGTTTGAAATTTAGCATTGAAAACAGAGAAAGTATTTTTTTACATCGACATGCTTTTAACGACTTTATGAAATTAAATGAGATTAAAAAAATATTCATATGGGTAATAAAATCACTTTGGAATGGATTCATGAGTGTAAATCCCCATATCGTCGCTACCATGTCAAACTATCCAATGTGAAAAAGTGCATTTTTCATATTTTGTACCATTTTGTTGCATTATCCATGATACGTACTAATTAAAATCGTCACGTCTCTAGCTTGCTTAGAAACTTAGATAATGACTATTTCAGAGTATCCAATATGCACTTTTTTCTAAAATTTACAATGTCAAACTGTCCAATATGGAATATTCGATCCTTTGCCTCAAATCGTCCGTACCATGTCACACTATCCAATGTGAAAATAGCCACTTTTCAGTAGGGCAAAAAAACTGTTTTAATTGTGGAATCAAAATCAGCGCCAAGCAGCAGTAAAAAATTATTATATTTTTCGGGTGCTGTTTTATATCCTATTTAAGCATGCTATTGAGATGAATCATTCGAATAATTTTACTTGTCAAAAAATCACATTGGATAGTTTGATATGGTATGCTTATTTGTACGTTTCCAGCTTCGTTGTACTTTTTCAGCTTCAAACTATCCAATATGCCACATTGGATAGTTTGACTTGTAAATTTTTGTTCTTTTCCCAGGTTCGTCATTCCATAGTAGCGAATATGCTATATTGGATTGATTGACTTGTAAAAATTTTGTGCTTTTCCCAGATTCGCCGTTTCATAGTAGATAATGTGTTGTATTCAATAGTTTAATTTGTAAAAACTTTGGTATTTACATATTCAGTATAAAACTCTTAAGAATTTTCTTTAATAATTTTAATAAGGAATATACACTAAATTAATAAAGAAAAAAGCTTATTTTTAAACATTCTGTTAATTTTATAAAGTACAAGAAAACAAAAATATCTCAAATAATGGGGTGGGCAACAATGGGCACTTTCATACCCGTTATTATAAATAGTAATCTTCGCGCTATTTTTTCTAAGAAACTCATGGGCCGCATTCTATCAGTATTTTCAAATTGAAATCTTTGATTTATATCCCTCATTAAAAAAAAAAAAAAAATATTTTGAAGAAAATTTGGAAGAAATTCATAATAAGCTCTTTTAATACAATAATTGCAAATGTTCTACCGAACGTGGGGAATGATAAAGGGATAATCCCTTTTTTCAAGACTTTCTTGATCGTTGAAAATTTTTTATGACTTTTGCTTTACTTTTCTGTCGTCTCATCGTCCTCTAACTTTCGTAAATATACTTGGATTGCCATATAACTTATTTATGCTTTTACAGGGTTGTACAAAAAAATTCAGTTATGCTCGTCTATTGGTAGAAATTACTGAATGCGAATTTTCAATCTATTGTACTTTTTTAATTGAAAAGTTTTTATGACTTTTGCTTTACTTTTCTGTCGTCTCATCGTCCTCTAACTTTCGTAAATATACTCGGATTGCCATATAACTTATTTGTGCTTTTACAGGGTTGTACAAAAAAATTCAGTTATGCTCGTCTATTGGTAGAAATTACTGAATGCGAATTTTCAATCTATTGTACTTTTTAACACTTTCCAACAAGGTTGAAAAGTGTTTATGAATTCGGTTTGTACGTCTACGCTCTAACTCACGTAGATATACTCCGATTTCCATGCAATTGAAAACTGTTAATGGTGATTACAATGGCATGTTTGGTTTTGCATATGAAGTGCGAAATATTAATAGTACATTTACAGGAGTACTCAAAAGATTTCCATTGCATTATGGTATATGGGGAAAAATCGTTTGGAGAGTATTTTAATGACATTGCGCTATTTCAAATGTATTAAATCTAATATAAATCACTGAATTTTATTACAAGAAGATTACGACAGAACAGGGCATGCATTGTAGCATTTATCGTTCATTTACATGGACACGCAAAAGTTACTGTCTTTAAACAATAAATTGCTGAAAGTGCGGTTTTGAATTTCGGTATGCGCTTTTAAATTTAATAATCTTTTTGCATGTTGTATAAAAATTAAATACCTCGTATACAGGACTGTACAAAAGAATTCACTAAAAATTAATTACCGTCCATAAACATAAAATGTACTCGAATCAGTTTGTGAAGCCCTGTAAATGATCTATAGATTTGTATATAATCTAGATAGTATGCGACAATTTAGTTTAATTAGAAAACGCGTAACGCAATTTACACTTTCAAGCTTTAGCAATTTCCGCCAATAAACGGAAATATACTCGAACGTATTGTATAGCCGTGTATATTATCTACAGATTTTTATACATGTTACGTAATATGGTAAAATTTAATTCAGACGAAAAACTGTTATAAACACACTTGCAGAAATTACCAGTCATAGCCGGTAATGTTTTCAGTTCTTTGCGTAGCCCTGCATATTAGGAATTTCTACTGACATATTTTAGTATAGTAAAAAGAAATAGAAGATCGAAAATTGCATAAATCAATTAAAAACCTCCTTTAAGAAATTCACGCTCATACAAAATAATGCTTACAAATTCTTTTGTATAGCCCTGCATATGATCTATAGAATTTATACGCACCAAGTAATATTTAAATAGTCAGAAACTCATACTATATATGAAAAGTCACTTTAAACAACTACCGCTAATAGACAGCAGTATAACCGAAATTTTTGTGTGTCCCTGTAAATTAACGATAACTATCATACATGTCATAGTCCACAGTAAGTCGCTTGTAATGTGAATAAATTACGTATGTCAATTTCACTTCGTTTGAAATATTTTAACATTATTAAAATATGCTTCAAATTTTTTTTTTATTTTTTTTTCACTATAAGCCATTATACAACAAAATTCTTTTGTATGAACCTGTAACTAACAGTAAATGACTTGCACACCGTATTATACATAAAATATGTTTTAATACACTTGATAAATCCATATTAATTTCATCATGTTTTAAATATCGAAACACCATTAAAAGACACCGCTCTTTTTCCCTATTGTGTGTAGTGTAACGGAATTCTTTTCAGTGTCTCTGTAAATGAACTAAAAATTCTCACATTCCATTTCAATAGATAGCTTATGCTATAGTAAATGTCAAAAACATATGTCTATTGCGTTAAATTTCAATCCATAATTAAAACAGATTTTGGTCTTCCTGATAAAAAGATTATTTTCATATTGGATAGTTTGACATGGTACGGATGGTTAGAAAAAGAAAAATATCCAAACGTTTGCGACAAAGGATCGAATATTTCATATTGGACAGTTTAATATTGTAAATTTTAGAAAAAAGTGCATATTGGATACTTTGAAACAGTCATTATCTAAGTTTCTAAGCAAGCTAGAGACGTGACGATTTTGCTTAGAACGTATCATGCACAATACAACAAAATGGCACAAAATATGAAAAATGCATTTTTTCACATTGGATAGTTTGACATTGTAGCGACGAAATGTTTGAATATTTCCTTTTTCTAAGCATTCGTACCATGTCAAACTATCCAATATGAAAATAGTCTTTTTATCAGGAAGACAAAAACTGTTTTATATATGAATAGAAATTTAACGCAATTGACATATGTTTTTGACGTTTACTATACCATATATTTTCTATTGTTAATGGAATGTGAGAATCTTTAGTGCATTTACAAGAATTCTCAAAAGAATCCCGTTACATTGCACACAATAGGGAAAAAGAGCGGTGTCTTTTAATGGTGTTACGATATTTAAAACATAATGAAATTAATATGGATTTATCAAGTGTATTAAAACATGTTTTATGCAGAATATGATGTGCAAGCCATTTATTATTATTTACAGGTTCATACAAATGAACTTTGTTGTATAATGGTTTATAGTAAAAGAAATGTTTGAAACATATTTTAATAATGTTGAAATATTCCAAACAAAGTGAAATTGACATCCATAATTAATTTACATTACAAGTTGCTTACTGTATAATATGACATGTGTGATAATTATTGTTAATTTACAGGGACACAGAAAAAAATTCGGTTACACTGCTGTCTATTAGGGATAGTTGTTTGAAGTGCGTTCTCAATTATAGTATGAGTTTTTAACTATTTGAATATTACGTGGTGCGTATAAATTTTATAGATCATATACAGGGCTATACAAAAGATTTTGTAAGCATTACTTTGTATAGAAGTGATTTCTTTAAAGGGGGGTTCTAATTGCGTTATGGAATTTCGGTCTTTTATTTCTTTTTTCTATGCTAAAATATGATAGTAGAAATTCCCAATATGCAGGGCTACGCAATGAACTGAAAACATTGGTGGCTGTAACTGGTAATTTCTGGACGTGTGTTTATAACAATTTTTTGCCTGAATTAAATTTTACCATATTACGTAACATGTATAAAAATCTCTAGATAACATACAAGCCTATACAAGAAGATTGAGTATATTTCCGTTTATTGGCGGAAATTGCTAAAGTTTTAAAGTGTAAATTGTGTTAAGCGTTTTCTAATTAAACTAAATTGCCGCATACTATCTATGATTCGAGTACTTTTTCTGTCTATGACGATAATTGATTTTTAGTGAAGTCTTTTGTGCAGTCCTGTATACGAGGTATATTATTTTTATACAACATACAAAAAATAGTTAAATTTAAAAGCGCATACAGAAATTCAAATACACACTTAAAGCAATTATTGCTCAAAGACAGTACTGTAACACATTTCTTTTGTGTGTCCCCGTAAATGAACGACAAATGTTATGAATGCATGCCCTATCTGTCGTAATATTCTTGTAATGAAATTAAGTGATTTATATCAGTTTTAATGCATTTGAAATAGTGTAAGTTCATTAAAATACCCTCGAAACGATTTTTCCCCATATACCATAATGTGATGGAAATCTTTTGCGTGCCCCTGTAAATGAACTGTTAATGTCACACACTTTATATGCAATACTAAACATGCCATTGTAAGCACCATTAACATTTTTTTATTGCAAGATAATCCGAGTATATTTACTTGAGTTAGAGCGTGGGCAGACAAACCGAATTCAATTACACTTTTCAACTTTGTTGGAAAGTGTTAAAAAGTATAATGGGTTGAAAATTCACATTCAGTAATTTCTACCAATAGACTAGCATATATCTGAAATCTTTTGTACAACCCTGTATACTATACAGGTTTTTATACATGCCACATAATAAGCTAAAAATTTAATGCAGAGTAAAGGAAGCTTAAAACTACTAAAATGAAATTTCCAGAAATTATCATCTATAATTGTCCATGTTTCTAGTTGTTCGCTTGGACCTGCATATGATTTTACTTATATTCTACAAACATTTCATATACTAACTATAGTTCAGCTTTGAAATGCATAACACAATTAAAAACTACGTTCAAGCAATTCAGAATCATACTTATTAATGCTAACGAATTATTTTAGGTATTTGTGTATGCAATCTATAGAATTTATACATACCATATTGTATGCCCAAAGTTTGAAAGCGCACACCATAATATAAATCACATTTCCAGCAATTATCGCTAATAGACTGCACTTTAAACGAAATCTTTTGTGTGCTACTGTAAATGAACGATAACTGCTGTACACGTCACATTCTATCGTAGGCATATTGCTGTGCACCTAAATAATATATATAAATTTCATTATGTTTGAAATAATGTAACATAATTAAACTAAACACAAACATTTCTTTCCCCATTAAGCGTAATGTAACGGCATATTTTAGAGTTTCCCTGTAAAGGACCTATAAATGCTTCACCGGACATATCATAGTAAACATAAAAAACATAGATAAATTATATGGTAATATGAGTATAATTACGAGAATTACAGCACGATTAGACGACAGAAAAGTAAAGCAAAAGTCATAAAAACTATTTAACGATCAATAAAGTCTTGAAAAAAAAAGGAATTACCCATTTATCATTCCCCACGTTCGGGAGAACATTTGCAATTATTGTATTAAAAGAGCTTATTATGAATTTCTTCCACATTTTCTTCAAAATCGTTTGCTCCAACTTTTTTTAATGGGAGATTAAATTAATCAAAGATTTCTATTCAAAAATAGTGGTAGAAAGCGGCCCATGAGTTTCTTAGAAAAAATAGTGCGAAGATTATTATTTATAATTACGGGTATGAAGTGCCCGTTGTTGACTACCCCATTATTTGAGATATTTTTGTTTTCTTATATTTTATAAAATTAACAGAATGTTTAAAAATCAGCTTTTTTCTTTATTAATTTAATGTATATTCGTTATAAAAATTATTAAAGAAAATTTTTAAGAGTTTTATATTGAGTATGTAAATACCAAAATTTTTACAAATAAAACTATTGAATACGACAAGTTTGCTACTATGAAACGGCGAATCTTGAAAAAGCACAAAATTTTTACAAGTCAAACTATCCAATATGTAATATTCACTACTATGGAATGTCGAACCTGAGAAAAGCACAAAATTTTTACAAGTCAAACTATCCAATGTGGCATATTGGATAGTTTGAAGCTGAAAAAGTACAACGAAACTGAAAATGTACAAATAAGCATACCATATTAAACTATCCAATGTGATTTTTTTGGCGAGTAAAATTATTCAAATGATTTATCTCAATAGCATGCTTAAATAGGATATAAAACAGCACCCGAAAAGTATAATAATTGTTTACTGTTGCTTAGCGCTGATTTTGAATCCACAATTAAAACAGTTTTTTTGCTCTCCTGAAATGTGGCTATTTTCACATTGATAGTTTGACATGGTACCGACGATATGTGGGCAGTGATTTATAGAGATGAAATAGAATAATAACATTCGTTTACTTTGTGCTATGACGTGAGAACGCATTTTCGCACTAGGTGTGCTTTGTAAAGTTTGAATTAAACAGCGCACGGTGGGTGATTTTCTGATTCTAGCTGGCCAAAATTATTTTTGGCGTCAATATAGTCGCATCGCCATGAAATTGAAAAAACGTTATCGATATTCACTATTGAATGTTAGGTATTGCAAAATCTAGCGTATAGCAGTCATAATTTCGTTACGGGTACATTCAAAAGTATTTCATTACATTACGGCCTATGGGGAAAAATCGTTTGCGGTAGTTTTTAATGATGTTTCATAATTTCAAACACTTTGAAATTTATATACATATCTATGAAGTGCACTACAAGATGATTGCTATAGAATATGGTATGGATATCATTTATCGATGATTTACGGGGACACTAAAAATAATTATGTAACATTACGGTCTATGGAGAAAAATTGTTTGCGGTGTATTTTGTTCATGATAGACTATTTCAAACATATTTAAATTGATATATATATCTCCGAGGTGCTCTATAAGATGCTTACTATTGAATATGATGTGCATCCATCTTTCATATACAGGGGCGCACAAAATAAATCAGTTATATTTTTCTCTGTATGAACAATAATTGATGGAAGTGCGTTTTCAGTTGTGGAACACTTTTTTAAATTATAAAAAATGCTTACTATTTTGGGTGTATAAATTCTATAAACCATATACAGGCCTCACAAAACATCTGAAGTACATTTCCGTTTATTGTCAGAAATTGCTGACAAGGAATTTTCGACTGTGCTATGCGTCACTAACTGTTTTAAATTTTAGCATATTGTGAATTATATGATAAATCTACAGTTCATATACAGGGATGTACAAAACTTTCAGTTATTTTTTCGACTTTGGTTGAAATCGTGTTTTCAAACGTGTTAATTGTCTTACAAATTATTACTTAGAGATCATTTTTCACGTCATTAAGCTATCAAGTTTTAATATAGTAGTACGAATGCGTTGCGAAATGTTTCATAATCTGATTGACGCATGATTTTATGTTCTTCTTGATAATTTTAATGATACTTTCTTAACGGTATGGAAGTTAAAGTGATATAACTAGTTTTATATTATCATAACCAATCCTAAAAATCCTAATTTATGATACGGGCAAACATACCACAGCTTTAATGAAAACTGCTGTGTTGTATATTTTGTTGTATATTTATATTTATCTCTGCACAGATGAACCTTCTGTAAAGAATACGAATCATAAGATATCATGAGAAAATGCCTACATTATGTTTTGCATTGTATAAAATCTGAATTTGGAGAATTTGTCTGGTTCAATTTTTTAACAACTCGAAATTTGCAGCCCAAGTAATATATTTTAAACCATTGTGGTCATATCTACATACTACAGGAAATTTTAGTCCAAATTTGGTCATACATTTAAACATTTCGCTCTTGCAAAACTTCATGTGCTCTTCATTGTAATTTTCCGGTATAAACAAAATATTTTCAACAAAATTCACGTTTTCGTAAAATTTTAAATCTTGTTACCGTTGCATAATCGTGCAAAAATTTATTGATATGACTAACTTAAATTCTGTTGTCTTTGATAAAAAGAAAATGGTACTTGAACAAAAATTGAAAAAAAAATTAAACCTCATAAGCTAAAAATAATTCTAATCACTGAGGGGGGGGGGGGACCTAAGGGCAGTCAAATTAATTTGGAACGAAAAGATAATAATCTAAACTATTTGATATGTGCAAACTTTATGCACACAAGTCCGATAAAATAGAGTCCATATTTTGTTTGGAAGAGCCCATAATCGAACAGTGTATTTTATTCCGCTTCAAGTAACAGATTAAAGAACTATACTCAAATTGATTGATTCAGTCCCAACTGAGAAGCACCAACTTTGCGCTAGCCTATAGACAATACAATTATATTTATATCAAAACCAATAGCAGAGTACAACGCCCTAACTATTGAGCTATAACAGGCAAAAAATAACTTACGCTAGGATAAACTTTTAAAAATCGACTTTTGGCCAGCTAGAATCGATACCCACCGTGTAGCGCTGGTACAGTCAAGCTTGGCTTCAATTTTAGTTTTGAAACTTGGATCGGGTTAATTTCTAGTGATGAAATTTTAATATTATTTACATCGAAAGAAGAACACTCTGCATCGAGTCCAAAATAAATGCGCCAAGGTTGATAAAAGTAAAAATATTCTACCTTTTAATTACATTTTAAAAACATTTGTAGAGTTTAAGAGGTATATCCCAGGGGGATATAATAACACGGTACTACTTAAATGGAAAATTAAATTATATGTGTGTATATATATATATATATAATCCTTAAAATGTTGCTGTTTCTACAACTGTAATTCTTTAAATGGGTACGTAAATTAATAAATATTTTTATACTTACAGAGAAAAGAGTTGTAATCCTTTTTATCTACTTATTAGAATAATTTTAGCGTAGCATTTTATTTTTAGAAAAGCTAAATTTCTCTTTATTATTTATTTTTAAAAGTTATATTTTACATAAATCATATTTTATCTCACGACGCTTTATTTTGAAAATAATTTCAAAATTTTATAATTTACTAATTTTAATTATCTAATTTTTAATTCGCACAAACTTTAAAAACTAGTCGGCAGCGTCAATCCAAAAACTTTTTTCTACCTGACACATGTGCCAATATTTCAAAAAGCGTAATTTTTTTTTTTTTTTTAAATTTTAGAGACAAAAAATGAGAAGCTTAAAAAAATGAGAAATTAAAAGATCTGTTATTATTATTTTTTTTATAACACTTCAAGTTTTTGTCAATAAATGTTTCAAAACTAAGGGGGGGGGGGGGACTTCGTATTGAAGTCTAATCAACAGGTAATATATCAAAAAACAGGAAAAAATTTTGCTTATTACAAATATGCAAAATAAACCTATATTAGACAATTGGGGCATTCAGTATAAATATTTTTCAACAGCTACTGCGCTCGTTTCGAAAATCAAACAAAATTTGCTATCACAGCGAATTTCACCGTATGCTTTTCAAAAATATTTTATACAAACTTTGGCCTATTAAATTACACGTAAATATAAAATTTCGTCGAAAAATATTCATAAATGGACTTTACCCAAGATTAACAACAGCCACGCCTCTACGGGTACACACCCTTCAAAAAAGAATGTTTATTTTACGAGGTAGAAGAGGTAGTAAAATATGCGACATGGCTATTGATCGCTACATCTATATACACGCAGCTGGCGTAATATGGGTAAAATCCATTCATCACTTAAACAAGCAAAAAAAACCGAGAAATCGCAATCACTGCGCCCCTTCCGCGGGAATATCCTAGTTTCAATTGGGGCCTGAAGTTCTTACGCAGAAACGTACATATGAAGTTTGGTTCAATTCTATTCACAACTTCATACACTTCCCGATTATACAAAGGAAAAATCGCTATCACAGCACCGGGGGAATAACCCCATTTTCAAGTAGGACCTGACGATCATAGTTAAAAACATATATATGAAGTTTGGTGCAATTCTATGCATAACTTCGTACAATTTACGATAATACAATAAGGAAAATGACACAGAAATCAGAAATCCCTATCACATCGATGCCTTTCGGCGGAGTATCCCCAATTTCAACTGCGACCGGCTGGCCGTAGCCAAAAACATAGATATGAAGTTTTGTTCAATGCCATGAATAACTTCATACAGTTTTCGATGATACAAAATAGACAAACAGACATTTTCTAAAAACGTGTTTTTCTGAATCTCTGACACCTAAAACGTGTACATCCATCGAAAACCAATAGTCGAAAATATTCCGATTTATATGTTTTCCACTATTATAGGTAAAAGAAAGTAATATGTTAATTTATTCGTTTAAATTTAACAAAAATTAATTTATATTTAAATGAACATAAAAATTATTTAAAACGCAACCATTATTTACTTTTTGAACTATTTTAAATATCGTTGTTCTCTATTTTTTGTTGTTGTTGTTGCTTGTTAATTGAATAAATTTGAAACATTTCAAGTTATTAGAAAAAAATATATTTTAAAATTAAAATATAAAATAACACAGATAAAAGTTGAATATTTAAAAGCATTACAATGCGATCCATATTAATGTGTTTTTTCTCCCACTTCGGAAACTGATTATAAGAACACGACTGAAATAAAGGAGAAAAGAAATTAATGGTAATTTAAACCTCTAGTTGGTAATCACAGGAGCAATTTGTTGCGTTCTTCTGACAGCGTAAGTTTTATACTCCTGAACAGTGTTTCATTTTGAATATTTTTTTTTTACGATTCTCTTGGATGATGAAAGAAAATCGCATACCGATAGTATATTTGAATAACATCTAATATTACAATCGTTTAAAATAACATTTTGAAAACTTTCTTTTTTTGAACATGAATAAAAACTTAAAACTAATTGATATTTATAGCAATTAGAGATACTGCATTATATCCACTCAGAATAAAATTCTATGAGTTATACAAAAATTGTTTGCAGTTTAATAGTAGTGTACTATTCGTGGAACCTTTCCCATACCTTCAAAAATTATATTGAGTAGGAGCAATCAAAATTCTTAGAAATTATTATGTTTACCAGTTTTATTGAAATGTTTCCGAAATAAAAGGTGCCTGTAAATTTCGAAATCCGAATGGTTTCTCAGATTTCTGATTACTTCTTGGAAAGATTTACAAGGTCATGTTTAACTACGAGTTTGCAGTGAATTTTTGCTACCGTTTCTTCTGTATCTAGTTCTTTGTTTGCTATCGCATTAACCAACACTTCTACTCACTAATCTACGGTGAGGTGTTTTATTCTTAATTCTTCTGCATATACAAAGGTAGTAATTGCTTTATAATTTAAAAGTATTTTATTTTTAAAAATAATAGATGACCCAATCCGGGCTTCCCGGGTTGCAGAATACAGCTGAAAACTATTTTGTTATTGAAAACTCTAATAAACTTGTTATACTTAAGATATATATTTTTTATTGTCCACTAACTATACTAAAACACAATTTTATACGAATAAGCAACGAATACGAGTGCAAACGGATTTCTCTTTCGTAATCGTCTGCATGTGAAGGATATATTTTTAAAAATCATGCTCATAAATTATTTTTAGAACCATAAAAAATCAGGAAATTAGGATACATTTTTCAAATAAATTGCTTTGAAAGTACATTTTTCCAACTATTCGACAGTGTAAAAATTGAAAATGTGCGATGTTCAGAAATTAAACAAAAATTCAATAAAACGAAATTTAATCATCTGTGTTGCCAATGCCAAAATTACGTCAGCATAACGCACGGGCATATTTGTGCTTTATAATATAGATACACGATTTTCGTATCTGAAACTGCAAAAACAAAATTCATAAAAAATCTAAAATTTCTTTTAGCTCAAACGAAAAAGACTGTAACACGTTGTTGCTTTTATAATTATTCAGTTTTAACAGCCCTTCGAGTTGCTTAGATTTATTTTATTTTTATTCTTTTTTTTTTTTTTTTTTTTTTTTGAGGTACCAGGTATGAATCCTGGATTAGGGTTGGAATTTGTAATGCTTTGGAATCCACAATCAGCTGAAAGTCACACTTTAATCTTTTAGTAGTCTTTCTGCTACAAATAAAATCGACCATTTATCATGAGACTTAAGTTTAATATGCTGGGTGCCCCATCAAAATTGAAAATTTTTATTTTTTTATCTGATGGAAACATAGTCAATGTAAACTGCAAAATTGATTAAAATAATAAATATCATAATTAAGATTATGTTGATGACACAAATTTTCACAACGTTACACATATATATTTTTATACGATCCCTGATCCCTTTATATTTAGAAAATATTTCTCCGTGCTTTGACAATTAAAACAGTAAAAAAAATATTCTTGTACGACCAAAAATCACCGAAAAATGCTGCATTTTATGAAATCTCTGAACTTTTTTGCATTGAAAAAAAATATGTTAGTTTTCAGCGCGAGAAATCTCTTAGTGTTTTATAAATTTCAAACAACCTTAACAATGTGAGTTTCGGACGAGAAAGAATGGACAAGAAAATTTGCTGATCTATTAAGAGAAAATGCTCGCAACTTAAATTTCGCGCCAAAGGTAAAAACTGTACATCTGGCGGTGGGATAAAAGAACGCGTGCACTGTTACAAAATCGAAAAATTTTAAGGTGGAAATTATTTGAACACAATAATAATAATAAAATAATAATTATTATTTTGCATTTTGTAGCATTTACAGAATATCCCAACGAGTTTAAATGTCTAAGAGATAGAATTTGACACTTTTTATTATAGTAGAAGAAGGAAAAAAGCTCCAAGATAAAAGCAACAGTGTTGTTTTCGAAATTTGTTCATTGATAATATCAGATTTCTTATTATGCAAACGTTTAAAAATCACCGATTGTAGATCTAAATTAGGACATTTTCGAAGGAATTTGTATAAGAATTATGTTGTTATTTCAAGAAATAAGGTAAAATGTTTTTATTGATACGACTGCGAAAACCTTAAGAACCATAGCATTTGAATTTGTTTAAAAGAATAATATTTCTCACGGTCTTAAAATAAAAAATAAAATGGCCGGTACATATGGTTACGGAGTTTCTCGAAAAGTCATCCAGAGTTCTGATTTCGACAATCCATATTTGTAAAACCAAGTAAGATTAAAAGGAGACTTTTAACAAATCACAAGTAGAAACAAATCTGCAAGCGTTTATCTCCTTCAATAAATAAATATCAGTTTCTTCCTCAATCTATACACGTGGGCGAAACTGAAATTACTACTGTGCCTAATAAATTACAATAGTAAAAGCTAATAACAAAGTAATCTAGATGGTAGATAACAGCGTACTCTTACACTTCAGGGTGTGTAAAACTGCGCATCGAACCCATTGTGATATTTTAGGTTGATTACTTCTAATAGTTTTATTATTCTTCGCAAAAGGTTTTGGCAGTGTTCTGCTTGATTATTAAGATTTAATAATAAATACAGAAAACTTTGACATATTCACTATTTTTTCTTTTTAATTTCGTTGTTTGAAAATGCATACTCTTACACCAGCCTACCTTATAGGTGTTTTTCCCCTTAAATTGAAGGAATGAGTATCTTTACAATTCAGTCAATACTTTAAAGGCAAACAAAATTAATTTGTTATTTTATTTTTTTTTAATTTAATACGAAATATATACTAAAAGTGATTTTATATAAAACTGTAAAAATGCTTAAAAATCTTTTAATAAACAAACAACGAGTTTCATACACACAATAACGGTGAAGCTCTCTAAATGAAAATCAATAGAATGTCGCCATTATTTTGTATATGAAACTGGCCGGTTTGCTTATTAAAAGGTTTTAAAGTCTATCCTTTTAAATAAAAGAATCACGGGATTTTTTTACAGCGGAATGACCAAACGCAGATTGTTTTGAGCGTATGAGTGACATTAAATTCGAGAGATTAACAACTGCCCTCTCGAGATTCGACTCCAACAAAAAAGATATTAAAATAGATTTCAACAACGCTAAAATTATTTATGAATGTAACAGCCCACTTAAAGCTATTGTATAGAGAGTCAATTGGAATCAATTTAACCCTTATCCCCTTATATTTTTCATGTATTTTTTTTTAGTTACTACAAGGCAAATTAAAGGATAAACATAAAAAAAATAATCACACGTGAAAAATTTAATTTTTTAAAGGTAATTAATTAAAGTGGTACTTTAAAGCACCGTCAGTACACTATGACAAAAATATTATCGTAACAGAAAACCCGCAAGGTATTTCAAATGGCACCAGAATTGCGGTAAAATATTTTCGATTTCATAAATATGTGAAATATAGCCCTTTTTTCGTATTTACAAATGAATGTTTTGACAAAATCCGGTGCCAATCATTTATTTCAACATTTTAGCATTGGAAATGCTTCGCCCCTGAAAGGGTTGAAAAAACTATTTTTTTTTTAGGTTTCGATCTTGTTAGTTGTCCTTTAGTTATACAACGTCCATATTCCAAGGGCAACATGCTCTCTCGCATCTCCACATATGCAATATATGAATTTACATATGCCATTTCTTGCACAGCAAAAAAGAGCCAGTACCACAATTTTTTCGATTTCCTACAAAAAATAATAATGAAACAGAAACAAAATACTAGGAAAAATATTACTACACTGTATTTTAGCAATTACATTTTAAAACAGGTGAAATCGATGACTAACTACACAGACGAAAACAAACAAGAAGTTTTTCTCCAACACCCAGTGTACTGACGGTATTTATAACTATCACCGAGTCATTCAACTGTTAAATCAAATACATACACTGTTCACCTAAAATAACTAGTCAAATTGTATTCTAAGACCATAATGAACACATAATAAAAATCCAACACTTATCTTATATCCTTTACTGTGTTTGCAGCAAGAAAAAGACGAGCGTGACAATCTGTACAAAATGTCGGCAGAAAACACATCGACTGTTTCAAAGATAGCCTCCTTCCTCGCTAAAATAATAAACCTAGAACAACTGCTGCCATGTATCCGGATAAATCGGAGTTAAAAGAGTGTTTTTGCAAAGTACCATTAGAATATTAATAATATTCACCATGGGATGAATGATGGGATGATAGGGGAGTGGTACTTATAAGTACCGTAAGTAGCTAAAGTGTTAAGGAATAAAGACACCTCTAATGACAACTTTACATTTAACATCTCAAGTATATGGATAAACCTTTTAAAAATAATTTAACACCTTTTGTCATCGGTTAATTTGTTTATTTTCACTTTTTCATCGGTAGACAGCTCAAGCATGTTACGTGTATTTTTCTCTTCTTTTCACTCTCGGATTTCCCTTCGTGCCCCATTCTCACCTATCTATCGTCAAGTTTCGAACATTATCAGTTATATCTTTAAATATCAATGAGAATGGCTATAGAGTTTTAGCTGAAACTATTGAAAGATTCGATTTTTTACTAAGTTTTAATGTTTCCATTCTACACTGTTTTTAGCAGAGTAGAAGTACAATTATGTACTGTTTATTTATTTTTTCATTTGTATATTAATCAACGCTGCAACGCCCATTTTTCTATATACGTGAGTGAAACTGAAATTACTACGACGCTTGATAAATTACGATAGCAAAAACTAACAACCTAATAATCTAGATGGTAGATAACAGGATACTCTTACACTTTGGGAAGCATAAAAGTGCGCATCGAGACCGTTGTGATTATTTGGTTGATTATTTCTAGTTTTATTATTATTCGCAAATGATTTATGGTAGTGTGCTACTTATTACATGGTTTTTAGGTTTTAAAGCCTTTGTATATTCTACATTTGTTGTAATCACTTATATCTTATATATGAGTTTTATTTAATGATAATAAGAGACGTTTTCTTGTATAATTCTGTATGTTTAAAATCTGCAGCAAACTATCCAGTCATTCAACCGTTTTAAAAGATAACTGTTACTTGTACATATTTGTAAGCGTATGTAAGCATATTATTGTGCAAATTATGGTCATAATAAACTTAAATTACGATTATATAACCGTTTTCAATAAAAGTGGTTGGATGACTGGAGAGTTTACTGCGGTTTTTTAACACACTGTTAAAAAATTGCGGCAAACTGTCCACTCATTCGACCGTATTTGTCGATAACGTTTACATAATCGTAATTTAACTCTAATCTGACCAAATTATTGTTCATATTATGGTCAGAATAGTGTTAAATACCGGTTATGCAATCGTTTTTTATAAAGCGGTCGAATGGCTGGGCACTTTGGTGCTAATTTTTAACAGTGCAGCGTGATGTTATATGAAACACACTACGAAGTAAATGCACATTAAGATAACGCGCTTTAAAATTCCTCAAAACTATTTTTATAATAGGACAATATGTAGGCAAGAAGATTGTTTTTTAATTAATTGTTTCCTAAACTGCTATGTGTATTTTATTACCGGAATATATTTTTATATTTTTTATATCAAATGCCTTCCATTCCGCATAGTTCCGCTAAGTAATATAAAAATATTGATAAGATTTTAAAAGTGGTTGTCTAGTTGTAGATGAGTGAGATGCCTTTCATTTCTAATATCTCATCTTATACATTTTGCAAAGGTGTTAATGTTTCTTCAGGAATTCATTAAAAATAACAGAAATACAGATAAAGAAACAAAATTAAACAAGGGAAACATTATTAACTAGAATAGACCATATTTATGAGTGAATTTGTATTTAATTATTTTCTCATATCATAAATAGAAAGTTTTAAAGCATAAAACAATAAGAAAGTATAGTAAACTTATTTAAGAGATTGTTCTTATGACTTTTAAAACAATCACCTTATTAAAAAGCATACCGAACTATATGAATATAAAACTATGACTAGAATTGTGATTTCAATTCTAATAAATAAAACACTGAGAGTGTATCGTTTTATTTTGCAAAAAGGTCCTAAAAATATATATGATATCCGTTTGTCATTAAATATTCTCCACATATTAAAATTGAACAAACCTTTAAATATTCAAAGTAACATCCTTATTTTATTACATTTTTCAATTCCGCATCTAAGAAAGCTGAATGATTTACAAATTTTAAAAATTGATTAGTAAAACATAAACTTGTGTAAAATGAACCGATTAATGTCAAATGGCATTTATTTAAATCTACATACATTTTCATGAATGTATTATCATGTATATATGCAATAATTTATAGATAATATATATCATCATCATCATCAATCGCTTTTTACTATATATATGTATATGTGTGTGCGTATGTCCTATCCTGATAATATCTGGCATACATGAAAAAGCAGAGAAAATTACTTACAACTTTAAAACAATAATCTGACCCTTTAAGTTACTCTTTTTACATATTTTCTCATACTGTGACAATAAAACAAAAAGTATCTGGATAGATTTACAGATAAGAATTTTTAATTTTGTCTGAAAACGTTATTTGTAATCTTATTTTAATAGCTACTATTATCTGCTTCAATTTTTACTTAATCGTTTAACCCTTTATATCCCAAATTAATAATTAAAAAACTAAATCCTGGAAACTTTTTTCCTTCCATTACTATGATAAATTAAAAGATGTCTGTGCTAAAAATAAAAGGTTTTTTGGTTAATTACGGCCAATTACTTTATGTGGTACTTCAAAATACCGTTGGGTCATAAAGCTTCGACAAAAATCGAGACTTGGGGAAAAAACTATATCCATTTTTTTTTATTATTATTTTAATATAACTTACCATACATATATCTAGTGTATATATGTACATGTGACTAGATGGTGATGTTGTTGGTGCATGATCAGTGAGCGTTTCGTCATCAGAAGAGTATTCTGCAGTTGTATCACTATCGTCCGATGAAAAGCATTTCCGAAAGAAATTTCCAAACTTTTACTTGTAGAAAACTCAAAAGGATTCATAAAAATTCTAAAAAATATTTTAAAGGGTTTTTTTTCTAATTTTTATTTTTTTTTCTTTATAAAAATGCAATTTTTTCTCTAAAGATAAAAGTAACATTTTTTTTTAATTACTATTCATCAAGGTCATGCATAAATCATGCAATATCTTCCCCTACATTGTATCAAAATCCATCTGTCTAGCACCCACGCATCCCTAGTAAATATATACGTTTTTATGCACCATATGTATTCAAAAGATAAAAATCTAAGTAAAAATTCTGTTCGACGTAATCCTGACGGTACTTATAAGTACCGCTTTCAAAAGTGCTTCGCATAGTAAACAAACTGAAAATTATTTTTTTAGCATATCGTATTGTCAAGTGACAAGATTTAAGACAAAAAAATTATAGCCTTACCTTTAAAATTTAAGATGTTTTCAAGCAAAAGTTAGGGATACTATGTCAGACAAGAAAATGGGAGCAAAATTGGCGCCCACGGGCGCCAAAATAGCTTCGTGATCAATATTTAGCCTACTAGAACTGCTATTGTTATCTAGTGATGGTCAAAGGAAGTATTTACTCTCGTTTCCTAAAAGTACCATTGCAAATGCATTCAATGAGTGTGTTTGAATTAGAATAGAAAACTGTGGTATTTTTAAGTACCGTCGGGCATAAAGTGTTAAATGCACTCCTTGTAATTGCAGGGAATATTTCTGGATATAGTAGCGAAAGTGTATTATTTCCTTAAAATGAAGCAGGACAAAATCAATTTCAAGTAAATATTTAAGTATTCGTTTTTGAAAATTTTTAATATCCTAAAAGAAAAATAATATATCTATAGATTCCCAAAGAAGTTTAATCCAACAAAAGTGTACAAATCCTAAAGAAGAATCATGGATGTTAACAGCTTTATTCTTTGTTTTTCAAACTGGAAGTAAGTCTTTAGTTCCGTATTTTTTAGAGGCTGAGATACGGTATCTAAACATGGGCATGATAATATAAATCAAATAGTTACAAACAGATCTATAAATATATATATATATATATATATATATATATATAATAAATTTGAAATCACAAATATATGAAGAAATTGATAAAGTTCTAAAGATGATTTAGAAATGAACATATGAAACCAGTGTGTAATATAAGAAACTATGAATGACTCACAGAATCATCAGAGGAACTTGTGAGTTCATTCATAGAAGATGCGTTATTTCATCCAATTTTGTCGGCATTAAGCCTAAAATATCAAAATTTAGCTCCTTATAACGCAAACATTACAGAAAATAGATAATAAAAAGCTAACAGATCCAAAGAAAGATACACCTCTTACAGGATATTAAAAATTATTAGAGCACAATACCTGACTGACATACTAAGATTCAAACCTACTGCATATCAGCATGGAAAACAAAGTTAAGACTATTTTAACATGTGATCTACAGTTGAGCATCTGAGTAAAACACATAACTGTGCTGCCATCTGGTGTGAGAAAGGAAAAATGTAAATTGGAACTGGATTAATTACAATAATGTTTAGAGTTGCCATCTTAAGACAAAAATAAATAAATAAATAAATAAATAAAATGAATGAAAATGATTGAAGAAATCAAGAAAAGACTTAGATTAACTTTTAGTTAAACTAGAATGAAAAAATAGGAATAAACTTAATAAGTACTGAGTGAATACAAAATAAAATAATGAAAAGGAATAAATTAATACAAATAAATAATCATAAAGAAATAAAGAATTATATAAAAATAAATAAAAGGGCAATGGATTAAATTAACGTTTTAAAGACAAAGAATTGTAATATAAAAAAAATGAGAATATAAATAACATTTAAATAGATGAGGAATATTTGAGATAGTAAAATTTAGCCTTGTATTATGTAAATAAATTTTAAATTTTAAAAAGCAATGAATGAGGAATATTGAGATAGAAAAATATATCCTTAAATTATGGTGCAATATGTGAAAATATATTATGTTAAATGCATGATATCCCATATATATTTTTTTAATATATGTCCATACAATATATAAGCATATATACATACACTTATACACGCTCACACACATAAAAACATACAAAGTTTTAAACCTTTTTTAGCATTCCCGACCTCAAACCTCCATAATTGTATTTTTGTTTTTTATGTTTTTATGTTTTTAGTGTATAATGTATGGAAAAACATACACATACACCAAACTTTTTTTTAAAGAATATATATATATATTATATATACATACATATAATTTTTAGTGTGTATGATTTTTATAATTTTTTCAGCAATCCACATCCCACCCTCCATAATAGTGTTTTCGATTTTTTTAGTTTTTTTAAACATATTAAATGCCTATACTGGTAAGAAGTAGAAAAAAATGAATATTAAGATTTGAGCCGCGCAGATATAAAATAGATGGAATAATTATAAGACAATGCTAATTGCTTTAATTTATAAATGTTAGGCTGTAAGAATTGGGAGGAACATAAATGTTTGATACGAAGACAATGATTAAGCAGAATATTTCTATATACTGAAATATGCAAGCAGGAATTAAAGTTCGTAAAATTAATTACATTAATTGAAAATTCATTGCGTTTATCGTAAACGTTGAATGTTAGAGTGTTATTAGGGAGAATATTAATTTTAACATCCATAAAATTGATACTAGAATTATTTGAAAAGGTAGTACTAAGTTCTAGATTAGAAGGTTACTTTACAGCAAGAGATATAGAATTATTATCTGTAACATAAAAAATAATTATATCATCTATGTATCTGTAGAGCAATAAATTATTATTAATAAATTTGCTTTTATAAAAGTAAAGATATAAATCAGATAACATGTTTGATGAAGCAGCTCCTTGAGGCTTGCCCTCTATTTGAATAAAAAAAGCATTGTCTTGGAAAATAAAATTATGAAATAGTAGAAAGTTAGTCAAAGATGTGAAGTAGTCAGTATCAGGTAAATTTAATAAAGGAAAATATTCTAGAAATAATGAATTGATAATAGAATGCAAGTCTTTTAGAATGATGTTATTAAATAGGTCTTTGAAATCTAAAGTAATAATATTATTGACATTTGTTAATGGCTTTATTTTATCCACCAATTCAAAACTGTTTTTAATGCAGTGAGTGTTGTCTGTTTTAACTGATAACTCATACATTTGTGTAAGAATATTTAAAAAGAGTGTATTAGCACGAGTATTATATGCATTACATCCTACAGTGACAGTGCGGAATTTAAGAGGATTTTTGTGAAATTTTGGAATCAGGACTACATAAGGATAATTGAGGTTGTTATCTTTAATGCCTAATAATTTGTGATAGCTTAAAATATGATTATTATTTTCCTTTAAAGTAACATGATGAAGTTTGAAAATATTATTAGAAGTGACTGGTTTAGTTAGGAGGTGATGATAGTAATATTTGCATATGATAGCATAGTTGTTAGCAGCCTTATCTACATATGTAATAATGAAATTATTTTGAAGTTCTGGAATATGTGGTTTAAGGGTGGAGAAAGAAACTGAATTTTTGGCAATATGCAGTTTTACTAATTGTTGTTTCAAAAGAAGGATGACATGATGCTTCCAATCTACAAAATATTCAGTAGGTTTATTATAGTTGATAGCAATTTTGTAAATGAAGAAGCCTAAATCATATGTGAATTGTTTAATGATGGACTGTATATTACACTGTGAAGGAATACGATATTTAGTGCCATGACTCATCAAAGATCTTAAATGAATATTATTGACAATGTCTAAATTACCAGTTATAACATGTCCATGATGGGCATTTATATATATATTTAGATGGGGATCATTGCATTTACATGTAAAAGTATCAGTGTGTGTGAAAATTTTTGAAAGCTTATTATAATTGAAAATTTTACGACCTAAACTAATAGGATATTTAAAAGAGCTTTTTAGATTAACACTCTGAAGTGGGAATTTACATTGCTCTTTGTGAAATAATTGATTAACCCTAGAAAGACGGAAAATTTTACTCAAATTTTATAAAAAATATTTGACACCAGAATTTTTATTTTAAATTACTAACTTATTTATTTAACTAGTTTTTTTCTCTTTGTATCTTTTAAACTAGTTTTATAAAGAAATTTCTGGTTCGAACCGAAATATATTTATTTGGTAGCGGTCAAAATGACCGCTCACCGTCTTCCTAGTGTTAAGTTTAATTTTATTAAAAACACGATTGGTAAATGTAACGATTAAAAATGTGAATTACTTTTATTTAATTTTTGTGGTTTTTTGTTAATATTGACATTAAAAGCAGTTAGAATATAATGGAGTAAATCAAAAAATGTATCACTAAAATGAGAATTGAATGTATTTGATGTAAAAACTTTGTGGTATTGATTAATATGATATTTAGGAATTGCAAATATAAATTTACGGAGAGACATCCAGTTGTAATTAGTACTGAAAGAAGATTGTAGGCGTATTAATGATTTTTTAATATGAGTATTAGTTAATTTAGATGATGAATGTTTAGTAGTAGATTTCCCTCTTTGTGTGCGTGTGGTTTGCTTATATAATTTATGATTAAGAGAAAGATAGAGAGATTGATAGTTAATTGTATGTTATGACGTAGAATATACGACATGAGGTTTATTGTTTGAGAGTTGATTTAGTCCATATGGATAAAGTGTGTTATAATGTTTGATATAAGCAGATTCCAGGAAAAGACGTTCATGGAATTTATTTTGTATATTAAGGATATGAATAGTGATATTACTAAATTTGTGCATTTTAAAGTGCCTATACTCAACATTGCAGTTTAAAGGATTGCGAGAGCAATTATAATTACTGATGGCAGATCGATGTCCATTGATACGTTTATGAATTGGGCCACCAGTTTGACCAATATATTGCATGTTACATGAATTACATTTAATACGATAAATAACATTAAAAGCTTTACAAAAATTAATATGGGAAGTGTTATGAACAATTTGTGATGGATCTGCATGAGGGCAGGTCAAGTAGCGAGGAGATGAGCATTTGCTAAATTGTAAATGTGGTGAGGGAGAAGAAAATAGGTAGCTGGATGACGATCCATGGTCAAGCCTATAATTAACCATGTACCGGGCATTACGCTGAGAGTTATCAAAGCCCAATTTGCCAGTCGCTAAAAATTTACTAAGAATTGTCATTAGGAATAAGGAGACGTAATATTAAACATGTAATGAATATGATGAAAAAAGTAATATAAATAATTGAGAAAGATACAATCTAGAATATATATATAAAATAAGAATAGTTACAAGAAGTAATAATGTATCTTAAATTTTTATTTTAATATTTTTATTAGTTTTTGTAAGGTTTTTTATTTTTATTTTTATTTTTTTATAAAGCAGTTAAAATAGATTTATATTCATTTGAAATAATATAAACTGTTGAAAATATCATTAAAATAACGAATTAAAAACATAATGAAGAAAGTAATTCATTAAAAAAGAAAATAACTGGTATAACATAAAAATCATGTACCGGAAAAAATTATAAATAATAATTATGTTACTAGCATGAAAACTAGATTAAATGTAAATTAATATACAAAACTACCTCACCAAAATCTACAGATTAGGAAAATGATATTAAAAAATATCAAGACAAAGGCAAAATGCTATAACATAATAATAATAATTGACCCCCCCAAAAAAAACCGCTGAAAAAAATCACAAACCTTCCCATATATAATGAAAAATTAAGAAATAATATAAGATAATATGTGTTTAGTGTAAAATATATGGCAGAACTGTGGTGAAAAGTGATGAAATAACAAGTACATGTAAGAAAGAAAAACATAAATAAAAGGCTAAATTTGAAATAAACAATAGGTTGGGGAAAAAAAGAAGAAGAGTGATAATAATTTTAGATGGGAGGGACAAAAAACAAACATTTAAATATAGTGATATTCAGTATTTAAAATTAACCCAATAAACATATTTAAATATATACATCCTTATCATCTTTATCGTGTAAAAAAAGAAGAAAAATTAGGTAAACAGAAGGTATTTTTTTATTGCTTCTCTAGCTACTGTTTTAAAATTCCCTGCAATATTATAAATTATTTTAGAAATATTTATAATAAAAAGAGATGCCTTATGCTTCGTGACTTACATTACTCTTGAAATTAATGATGCGATATATAGATAATGTTTAAAGTTTTGAGTCAATTTCCTTTTTTATAAATAAAGAAAAATTTCTATTTCAAAAAATATATTGCTCTTTCATATTTCTATTACGTGTACTTTATAATTGCTGATAGCTTTAATATTTTGCAGAAAGACGGTTGCAGTCATGGCAACTTCTAATCGGACAACATTTTTTCCTGTAGTGCTGATCATATAATGATTTAGCTAAATGGATCGCTGCCAGAAGAATCTTGGTAATTCTTTATGAAAGTTCATTACTTCACTGTCTGGAGAGTCCATCACTTTAGAAAATGTGTCAATTATGAAATCTATGATAATATCGATTCCAATATTATCATCTATCAAATATGAAAATTGTGTTGTGAATTTGGATGTTTTTTTTATTTGAAATTACTGAACATGATAGATAAGATGATGTGATATAAATCATGATCAAAACTCTTTCGCAAACGACCTTTGACGTTTTATATAAAAATTTCAATTTACAAATCTCAGTTGCGTAACGGTTTGGTCTGTGAATAAGTCATGCTTTTTAAGGTTATAGATTTTTTCCTTCCTTCCCCTCTTTTTTTACGTAACTAAATTTTAACAGATTTCCTTCATATAAATTCTCATCCATATTGGATACCTAATTGAATCCCTTTTAATTTTATACATGTATTCTATGTTTTTGTAATATTAATGAATTTTGCTAATTTATTTAACTGAAGACATTCTTCATTGAAAAGTTTTTTTTACCAACCGTATATCTTTCTTTGTATTTTTAAATTCCCTTCAAAATCCTAAATTTTCTAAATATTATTTTCATTAGTGTTTACAGGGGAGTACACAGTAAATTAGATGATTTGTTGAGGTAATGATGTAATGATTCAATTAGGCAATGATGTTTATATATAACATTTAAAAGCGCCTTTATTTCCTTAAAATTTCACTTGACGCGAAATATTATTTTGCATTTCCACTTGTTGAATACTAATTCATGTAAGGAAATAATAAAAGTAAGAATCATACAACAATTAAATATATCTAGCGTTGAAATTTTCTAAAAATCAAGAAGAAATGATATTATTAATGTTGTTGCTCACATGCATGCTCTTTGAAATAATCAATGTTTTTAGGTGTGTTCGTAATTACACAAATACGTAGCACCTATAGTCGTCGTCTGGACTGTCCATCTGTCCGCATATAACAGCGCAAAAACTACCCAACCAAATGGTTTGAAACTTAATATATATAATCGTTGCAGAATTTGGTCGAGTCATTTCAAATTTTATGAAAATCTAATCAAAACTTAAAAAGATATTAATAAAAGTTTTCTTCATTCTATTAAATCCTAGCATACGTAATTATTGCAATGATATCCCATGATGGTTAATGATTCTAGGTAGCCGTTGTGATTACGTCATATTTAAGACGGAGATATATTATTTCCGAATTACTGAATTTAATATATATAATCTTAATAAATTTTGTATTCAAGCATTTTTGAATTAGAGTGAAACAGCTATTGCACGGAGATCTGAATATTTAAAAAACTAGTTATAGTGCGAACGCACCTCATTTGCCACGTTTGACGTATAATTTCCGACTTATTTTGTATTATATACAGTAAAAATAATGCATATGTTTCAGATTGTATTAATATACTTTGGTTACATTTTTGCATTTCACTATATCGTTTCGACAGAATGCGGAATGTTTTTAAGGAAACATTTTAAGAAGGTTGAATGCGAAGGAAAATTTCCACTACCAACAAAGCCTGAGAGCTAATGTGCCCGCCGGTTCTATATGTATGTATGTATGTACGCATGTACGTAACGCGATAACTCTTGATAGAAACATCAGATTTGCCTCAAAATTTTTTTCGAGGTTCATTCTCATAAGGCGCTTCCCTGATACGTTTTGAGGTTCATTGGTTAAGTAATAAAGGGGGGATAGTCCCCCTCCCCCTTAATTTAGATAAATGGGTTTTTCATGCAGACGTATTCTATTTGCTCCAAATTTGGTATACCGGTTTATATGTTAAGGAGTTCCCTGATTAGATTTGGAGTCTTATTAGTTAAGTATAAAGGCGGGAAAGGGGGCCAACCCCTCCCTCTTTAATTTTTATAAATGGTTTTTTCATGCAGAGTTATTCGATTTGCTTCAAATTTTATGCACCGTTTTATTCTTATAAGGAGGTATACTCTTATTCCCTGGTTAGATTTGGAAGTTAATTGTTTAAGTATAAAGGGGGGATAGTGGCTAGACCCCCCTTATTTTATATAAATAGTTTTTTCATGCAGAATTATTCGATTTCCTCCAAATTTGGTATACCTGTATATTATGTTAAGGAGCTGCCTTGAATACTTGAGTATAAAGGGAGTAAGAGGGGGCGAGTCCACCACTTAATTTAGATAAATGGGCTTTTCATGCAGAATTATTTGATTTACTTTAATTTTTTTTTCTAGGTTCATTCTGATATCGAGCTCTCCTGATTTGATTTGAAGGTTCATTGGTTAAGCATAAAGGGAGTGAATGGGGGAGCAAATACCCCCCCCCCCCCTTAATTTTGCTAAATGTTTTTTTTTCATGCAGAATTATCTGATTTGCTTCAAATTTTTGTATACAGGTTTATTCTGATAAGATCCTGTTCCTGATTAGATTTGGATTTTCATTGATTATGTTTAAAGTGGGAAAACGGGGGCTAATCCCCAATCATTTATGTTTTAATGGGCATTATTCTTTGAAATAAGTGTATAATATACAAATAATGTGAATACCCTGTGAGCTCAATGCCATCAGTTTAACTGGGCAATTTTCTTTTTATTTATTAATTACATGCATATTTCTTAAAAATAATACTTTCAATAAAATGAAGCTTTTAAGTATCAACATTTAATCAGAAACAGTGCATTTAATGTGTAATCAATATATTGTGTTATCGGCAATAGTTTTATAATTGTTCTAGTTTACCCTTCTCAAACTAAAGTTTGGATGACTGCGATCTGAAGTTTGAAATGGAGTCCCGTACATGATTCGACATCGTCAGTCTGTTCCTAAAATATTGAAAACATTGACTGACAGCAGGATTTTAAAAAAAAAAATTATTTGAGAGTAAGTAAATGTATTTTTTCCCGCTTACATTATAAAAGCAAAATTTTATATTAAAATTCTGGTGTTATTGTGGCATTTGGGAAATAAAATTATGTAGGATATATAGGTCCCACCACCCTTCCAGAGGTTAACCTAAATAAATGCTAAATACAAAATGTTATACTAAAAATAAGATCCCGAGATCTACATTGGCATATGTCCGTCTGCAAATTTTTATTTAAATTAAAGTAGATCAAGAGTATTTTGAAGGTGATCTGAACTAAAATTAAATATTATATTGTATTATCAATTACCAATATTAACAAAATTTTTTATGTTGTTATCATATGTTTATTATTATTTTTTTAAGTTTCTCTTTCACAACTAACGCATTTAAGGGGACAAGGGACCTTAAAATAATTTTTTTTTTTTTTTGAAAATTTCCCCTTAGATATTATTCAAGGGTACATTATATGCATTATGGCATGCATTTATCACAAAAAAAAAAAAATATTTTTGAGAAAAAAATGGAAATTTACGCGTCGTTTTAGAAATCTTCGAAACGCCCCTGCGTTCTCCATATCAATGAAAATCCCCAATATTTTTTATAAAAGTTTGATTCATATATATAAATAAAATAGAACATCGAATTTTATATATTTGAATTTAAAGGTTAAAAAAAAATTGAAAAATTTGGAAATTTTTTTGAAAAAATTTCCAAATTTCCAAATTTTTTTTTTTTTTTTTTTTTTTTTTTTTTTTTTTTTTTTTGTAAATTTCATCTTAAATATTATTCAAGGGTACATTATATGCATTATGGCATGCATTTATCACAAAAAAATATATAAAAAAATTTATTTGTGAGAAAAAAATGGAATTTTACGCGTTGTCTTAGAAATCTTCGAATGCCCCCTGCGCGTACCATATCAATGAAAATCCCCAATATTTTTTATAAAAGTTTGCATTATATATATAAATAAAATAGAACATCGAATTTTATATAATTGAATTTAAAGGTTAAAAAATTTTTGAAAAATTTTGAAATTTTTTCGAAAAAAATTCCAAAATTTTCAATTTTTTTTTTTAACCTTTAAATCCAAATATATAAAATTCGATGCTCTATTTCATTTATGTATATAAACCAAACTAATATAAAAAATATTGGTGATTTTCATTGATATGGAGAACGCAGGGGGCATTTCGAAGATTTCTAAGACAACACGTAAAATTCCATTTTTTTCATAAAAATATTTTTTTTTTATTTATTTTTGTGATAAATGCATGCCATAATGCATATAATGTACCCTTGAATTATAATTAGGTGAAATTTACAAAAAAAGAAAAAAAAATTATTTTTAAGAATTTTAAGGTCCCTTGTCCCCTTAACTTATTAAATATATGTAATTTGCTGTAGATGATTTTACTATGTGTTTAGAAAACTTTGAATATCCTAAACTACCGCCCCACCAGTGGCTGAGAGGTTCTGCTCTCGAAGCTGGTAGACGGGAGGTGCTGGGTTCGATCCCAATCGCGCTCGTCGGCCTAATCGTTCGGAGTTTTCGTGGTTTTCTTCGAACCTTGGATTTCCAAGCGTTAATACGGGTTAGGTTCCCTTAGAAAGACCCCCACGAAGGGCACTCCCCCCCTGGGCCCATATCCCTCGTGAAGATAATTGGCCGTCATAAATACAACCAACCAACCAACCAACCTAAACTACCTCAAAACATACACTATATGGTCAAAAATCACCGGTAATTTCGATTTTAAACCTTTTGTCGATTATCTAGGGAAATTCTTTCCAAAATCTTTTGGAACTGCAGGAATGTAAGGAATATGTTTCACCTTATAGTTTTCAGTGAAAGTTTGATCACGAAAAGTAATTTGGGGACGAAGAAAAATTAAAAAAAAAAATATTTTCGATCATCCTGTAAAATTAAAGGCTCGAAATGGTCTGCAATCCCAGCGTATGTGGATATTGTGCAATATTTCTGTATTTTTGTGTAAAACTACTACATATATTCAAGGAGATATAAAGGTTTCTTTAAAAAATGTAAAAAAAAAAAAATCACTTTTTTTTTGTTTATAGCATGCAGGGTTTACAACAAAATGTAATGCAACTTTCAGAAAACTTAAGAAAGTACAGTAGCAAAAAATAATTCCATTAGAATATAAATATATTAAATATTTGTTCAAATATGAGGATTTGTATGTAATAGTTTTTAACTGCGCACAGGACCTGATTACCAACGAGGCAAACTTCCACCAGTAAATTTCAACAGAAGTTTTTGTGGTATTTGAATCGTGCAAAATTACTGTCATGAATAAGGAAAATATTACTATTCGTTTTTACTGGTGATAGTTTGACCCGTTGGTAATCAGGCACTGACTGAGCATGCACGAATGGCACGCTCAGAATGGTTGATTTTTTATTAGGATTTCATAGTCAACTCTATAGAGAAACTCGTATAAAAAGACCAGCCGATTATCGTGAATAGTCTTAAAGATATCAGCAATAAACTAAGCTGGTTACTCTCTAAAAGTAGCTGGATGGTAAGGGATTTTCAACAAATTGTCACTTTTTATTTTTTTATTTAAAATTTTTATTGATGCTTTAGTTTTATTTGAAAAACAACCAGAACGAGAGTATTCAGAAAAAAAAAGAATCTTCAAAATCAAAGTATCCGTTCAAAGCAATCCATTGACGTTCATTAACTCCTTTATTGAACAATTTGTCGAAAATCCCTTATCTCCCGGCTACCTTTCGAAGGTAACCGAATTCAGGTCAATGCATCGCCGATTACTTAGTAAATTTCTAAATTATTCGACTTTCTTTTTCTATTACTTGCTCTACAAGATTGACTTCAAAATCATGAAACAAAATGTTTGGTACAGTTTGCGTATGCGCAGTTAAAAAATATTTCATACAACTACTCATATTTCATGAAATGTTTGATATATTTAGATTCCAATTATACTATGTTGTTGCTACTACGTTTGCTCAAATATTCTGAAACTGGCGTCAAATTTGGATGAAACTTCTGCATGCTATAAACAATCAACATTCAAAAAGTCTTGAATTTCTTAAAGAAATCACTATATTTCCATGATTATACGTGCTATTCTTGGACTAATGAACAGATATTGCAAAATATCCACATAGCTGGAGCGACCGATTATTTTTTGCATTGTATTTTTTGTATTGTATTTTGCATTGTATTTTGCAAATATTATTTTTCACTTCATTTTTTTGGTTCCCTATTTGCCCCTGTGATCAATTCTGCCTTGATAAATATGAGGTCAAACATGTTCTTTACCTTCCTGAAGTTCCGACAAGTATATCTTTAGATATTCAGCAAAAAGTGTAAAATTTGAAGTGGTCGATGATTTTTCGCCCCTTAGCATATGTCAAGTAATCATTTAAGCAAAATCAAATGCTGAAAAATATACCATTAAATGCATAACTTATAATTTTTTCGTGTTATTGTTTTGTGTAATTTCCTTCAACCAATTCACCCCTTTAAATCTCCTTAATCTTTTCATTCTTTTCTAATAATGTCCCTTACAACATTGCAACAATTCAACTTCCGATGAAGAGATATTAAGAAATCTCTAGCAGAAAATTTATTCTCTTTCGATTATAACGAAAAGATCTTTAACAAAAAGACCTTCAAATGTGACAAAATATTTTATTTAATGTTTTGAAGGATCTGTTTATTTTCTTCAATAAAAGAATACATTTAAGATATTTAAGAACAATCAGGGTTCCTATAAATATTTCCTATAGATATCTTTATGCCGGTCTTCTGCGTTGCACATATTTCTTCTAAATTTTTCTTTGCTTTATATGGATTCCTGAGGGGTTTTTTATCTTTAGTTTTGTTTTTTAGAATAATAAAAAATATTTATATATTTTTTTAAGTAGATTAAATTGTCATTTATAACTATCTTGAAAATTCAACATATGAATATAACATATACATACATATGAATACATATGAATACATACGTATGAATACATATGGATGCATACATATGAATTTAAAATTGTTTATATTTATTTATTATCTAGTACTACTTTTACTTTCAAGATTTTAAAATAAAATTCTTTTATTTAGCAATTTTTTAAGAAAGAACACTAAAGCCTTAATTTAGCCTTGAGGCTGCTCATTAATAATAACTCATAGATAATAAGAGTACTCTCATACATTTTGTCATATCTTACAGTAGAATTTTGTTAACTTATCTTTTGTAATTCACATTCTTAAATAGAATTTACGGCAAAATTAATTTTGATAGCTTTTTATTTTTTTTTCTCTTGTTTGCCCCAATTATTTTTCCCAGGTGCATGCAAGGACCTGATTTTTTGATAAGTTAATAAATATCTATCATATAAGTTATTGTTTCTGATTTCCTAAATTTAACCATACTTAGCTTTAAGCTTTCAATGTTTCCTATTTGTTATATATTTTTTCAGATCTCAGATTTGAATTTTATTTTAAATGATGCTTATCATTCGAAATTCAAAATACCTATGCCAGTTATAGGGTAAAGTGCCCATATTTCGTCACCTTTCCTAATTTCGTGCCTCTTAACTTCTCCGCTTCTGCGACGTGGGGAAACTTATGACGCAAGGCACATGGGACGGATGGTAAAAGGGGACAGTATTGAAAGTTTCGTTCGGCAAGACGCATACATGAAATAAAGACGCTGAATTCCTATTTTTAGAAGACCTGTGTTCTTATTACGTCGTTTGTAGAACGTTATTTAAAGATGCTGACAGCAGCATACTGTGAGTTTTAGGGCACTCAGTTCATCTTACGGGAACTGAAGCTCCGCCATATTGGGAACTAGCGTGGTCCCAATTTCGTCCCCTTTGCAATTCTTATTTTCGTCCCGAGGACGAAACCACTAATTAAGCTATCCACTTTCAATTTATTTTGAAATTATATGCGCATGTACTCGTCTGGCGAACCATCAAATTTGAATATATTAATCCTAGTTTTTTATTTTATTTTATTTATTTACAAACGTGGCTTCTAAGAAAACCTTTTGCATTTAATTACTTTTAATTTTACATTAAAATTAAAGTAATTTCAGTTTTCTTGATAAGTTAAAAACGGGATTTCAATCTTCCTATAGCGAATAAATTTGTTTAAAGGTAAAATATTATATGTGCTTATTATAAGTAAACCTTTTGCATTTTACTTCTAAATATCAAACTGTAAAAATATACTCCTTCTTAGATTATTATATGCTGGGTGAAATGCCATAAATGAATAATCAAATGGTTTTCTTTTGAAAATACTGCATATATCATAATCCAATTTATTAAATGCGTATAATATTCAATACTATTTTACATTTGTATCCAAATAGTCTCCAAATCTTAAACATTTTCGTTAATGCTGGTAATTGGAAACGCAGTGACTGAATATATCTGTACACCAATACGAAATAAGTCGAATGTTATGACTTCATCAATTCAATTTTATAGATTTTCAATGCTTTTTAAGCACTAAAAATGCATTTTTGGGTTTTAGTGCAAGAAAAAAGCCGGAAATTCATTAAATTCCAAGTATCATAACTCATTAAGTTTTGATCTTAGACCAATATAATTTTTACTGCTTTACTTATTAGAGCATGGAAAAAGATAATTGAATTTTAACTTGTAGGAGCCGTCCCCTATAAAAATTAAATTTCTTAAATATTTAAAAAGTAGCTATTTTGACAGAAAGGGATTTCCATATGAGGAGGAATAACATTTAATACATTTTTTAAACTGGAACGATACTTCTAAATCTAACGATTTAGAAATTGGTAAGCGATAAGAAGGGACACTCTATATACACTCATTGCCATAAAAATTTGCGCACCAAGAAAAAGACGTCCAAATGAAACGAAATTTTACACGCGTAAGTACTACTGTGATATAAGTAAGTGAGTAGAAAATCAAAGAAAAAAGATCATTTATTACAGAAAAAAATACAAATGAACGGAAATTTAAGTATTCTGTTGGACCCCTCTAGCGCGAATGCACGATGCGATACGAGCGGGCATTAAGGCATACACGTTCCGTATAATGTCCTGAGACATCTCGTTCCACAGTTGCTGTAAACGCGCCTCGAGTTCAACCAAACTCGTAGGGTGTCCAACTTGCCGTCCCAAATGATCCCAGATATGCTCGATTGGTGACAAATCTGGGGATCGAGCAGGCTAGGGAAGGGTGGTAATGTGGCGGAGGCAGGCTTGTGACATCCTTGCTGTGTATGGCCGAGCATTATCTTGCTGAAAAATGGCTCCTGGGAGCCCTGCCACGAGTGGCAACACATGTGGCTGAAGGATGTCCTGGACGTACCGCTGGACTGTCATTGTTCCACGGAACAATATTAGGGGTGACCGCGTATCGTAAGCAATGGCAACCCATACCATCACACCAGCTGTGGGAGCAGTGTGTCGCTGTAAAGCGAAGGCAGTATTGAGGCACTCACCACGGGACCTCTACACACGAACACGATTGTCATCGCTGCTCAAATTGAATCTAGACTCGTCGCTGAAGACGACCTGGTTCCATTCCGTTGCAGTCCAATCCCGTCGTGCGCGACACCACTCCAAACGGGGGTGTCGGTGTGTATGTGTCATTGGCAGCACACGTAATGGGCGCTGCGATACCAGGTATCCTTCAGCCAGGCGCCTTGCGATGGTTCGGGAAGACACATGGTTTCGTAGTGAAGGTGCTGCCTGTGTCTGGATAGCGGCCAATGAGGCAGTTGGCTCTACGCGTGCGTTTCGTATGATGTGACGGTCTTCTCGACGACTGGTCTGTCGAGGGCGTCCCAAGCCTGGTCACCGTGTAAATGATGTCTCTTTAATTCACTGGTCCCAATACCTCCTCACAGTAAAATCAGAACGGCCTACTTGACGAGTTACTCGCCGAGCTGACCACCCAGCTTCCATCATCCCGATGATTCTTCCCCTCTCGAACTCTGACAGCTGCTCATATTGTCTTCGATGGCTGCGTAACGGCATGTCTATCTCAGCATTTCCTTTGCAAAAGAAAAGGTACACTCACACAAGTTCTACTTACCAGTTTTATACTCCAAAGAGGACGAAGTTCAACGCCCTCTAGTGGCATTCGCAATGCGCAATCACGCTGCATTTCTAATCATTTGCATATCTGCCAGATATGTACCTTCATGCCAAGTTTCGTTACGATCCCACAATTATTTCTTGGTGCGCAAATTTTTATGGCAATGAGTGTAGTTCTTTGGAAAGGATTCCCACTTTTGTGTCCATAACCGATAAAGTTGTTTTTCGCATTACTGATTTATTTTAACTGTATTTTTTTTATTTTTAATTTTTGACTTTAGCTTTTCTTTCTTCCCCAGCGTTCAGCTAAAACATAGGAAGACTGATTTAAAAAATTAGCAGTTCTTGAAATAACTATTAGCAAGACTATAAGTTTACATATGTATGACATATATTATACATTTGACTATAGTTTCATATTAAATAAGTTACATGTTGTTTAATATCAGTGTAACTTACAGGGTGTCCAGCGAATAAGACCCTGATTTCAAAATTAAATATCTCAAAAATAAAGATCAATAGAATTATGCGGTAAACGGTTTGTTTATTAGCTAAGCTGTAAAAATGTTATACAGAAATTTCAAAAATTAGTTGCAAAAACCGCTAACAGATGGCGCTGTAATCGCAATTCCTATACATTGTGTTTTAAAGTCAAGAGCACTAGCGTCTCATTCCTAGATGGCTTCCTATGGAAGAACAAAAATTGGGAAAGACCGCTTTTTCGTTGGGGTGATGTGCAGAAGTGGAGACATCTGGTCACAGAATTATTGCATCAGCTTCAATTTTAGAGAATTTCAATTAATAGAATTTTCAATAAAAATTTAGCAATCATTATATACGACCTTATTAAAATATTTTATTTGGGTAATACGCAGAAGCGGAGCCATGTGTTGACAGAATTGAGACTTGTGTCAAATTTTGTTACAAGCTACTTCGGTCCGGATACCAGTATCTCTGTGGTGTATATCTTTTCTCTCCTAATTGGTAGATCGTGGAATTGAATCCAAGTAGAGGAGGATTTGAAAAAAAAATGGAAATCTTTACTTTTAAATATTTAATTAAAATGTGAAAAATGTTGAATCAAAAAATCCAAAGTTTCTGGTTTTAAAATTTAATTTAGCTAAAAGAAACCACTTTTTTAAAAATCATTGAGCATTTATAACAATGATTCATAAATCATTTTTTTAATTGTAGAGAATAGTTTGAATGAAAAAATAAAAAGTTTCTATTTTTAAAAACTTAATTAAGTTAAAAACATAATTCTAATTTTAAAAACTCATTTTCATTTTTTTTTTCATTGAGTACAGAAATATGGTGCAACTTCTAGGGATAGGATCCGAAGTGTTGGAAAGGAATGCAGCATCCAATATACTTTTGCTTTGACGTTGATGATATGACTTATCATCAATTTCTTTTAAAAAAGAAATAATTTAATGCATAATTTCAGTCTCTAAAACATTGTTTACAAAGAAAATAAATATATGTGTTGTGCTAAAACCAAAGTATTATGCCGTGATTTAAAAATAAATTAAAAGTGAAAAATTACTTTTTTATATATAATAATTAAGGTATAAACAATAATACCAAAATATTATGCCGTGATTTACAAATATAAAAATAAATATAAAGTATAAAATTATTTTTCTAAATGTATGCATTTTGATTTAAATAATTATATGGCATTAAAGATTGAATTTAATAAAATATTTAAAAAATTCTTAGAATGATTTCTAAACTTTTTATTGAAAATTCTATTAATTGAAATTTTTTTATATTAAAGCTGATGCAATAATTCTGTGACCAGATGTTTCCACTTCTGCACATCACCCCAATGAAAAAATGGACTTTCCCAATATTCGTTTTTCCGTAGGGAGCCATCTAGGAATGAAACGCTAGTACTCTGAACTTCGAAGCAGTTTACAAGTATTGCGATTACAGCGCCATCTTTTAACGGTTTTTGAAACTAAATTTTGAAACTTCTGTGTAACATTTTTACAGCATAGCTAATAAACAAACCGTTTACCGCATAATTCTATTGATCTTTGTTTTTGAGATATTTAATTTTGAAATCAGGGTATTATTCGCTGGACAACCTGTATATGATAATGCCATAATTTTAGTTCATGTACAGAGAGTGTTTACACATTTTTAGAACGAATTCAACAAAGAATTTAAAATATGCAAATATCTTGAGATAAGTATGTCGGGCTACAGCCGATTATTTGAAATTAAAATTATCGTCTAAAGCTTTTAAACTTAGTATTCTTAAAAAATGCATGTAAACAAACTGCAGATCAGAGGATAAGTTTTCATGCTTTCCGAAGAGAAATATTTTTATTAGGTAATAAAATAAAAAAAAAAATCCGAAACGCATGATTTAAAATTATTTTAGTGCAAAATAAACTTTATTAATCAGAAAAAGAAATTCCGTCAATTTCGTACTAACCTAAAAACGTTTGTACTGTTTCTAAATATTAATCGAAGATAACAATAGAAAATCTACCAACGCAGAAATCGATTGCCAATTCTCTAAATAATACATCTGTAACAACAATAAATAAAATAATAAACCAAAATTTACAGCTTGAAAAAAAAAAAAAAAAAAAAAAAAAAAAAAAAAAAAATTCACAGTCTTTTGCCATGGCACGTGGCACAGGGCAAGACATTTTGTAAAGCCCTGTATAAACATCCTTTAGAAGAAAATAAATGGAAATACACTGCTATCATTGATGAAAAGCATGGGTTTACCTAAATGACTGCAGCAAAAAAAAAAAAAAAAAAAAAAATGTATATTTTCTATCGAAAATGTAGAGAAAATGATTTCCAAACCTGGTTCCGAGAATGTAAAGAAAGTTTCATTAAAGGCTTTATGATTGTCACAGGATTCACTTGCAATGGAAAATTAAAAATTCCGGCCCGGCCTACAGGCGAAGGTAGATTTCGAAGTTAAGTATACTAATTTCACCGACAAAAACTAAATCATGATTGATGATAAACCCACTTTAACAATATTATCTAGCCGCTTTTGACGAGTTTTTAGTTCATTTTTATATAATAGCTGTTTTTATCTAATCATGTTAAGGCGGTATTAAAAAAAAATAGATTTCCATGCCCAACAACTCGAAATTTTCTGGCACATTTTCAGATTCATTTTTAATAGAAAAAATATGAAACTTGCTGACGTGATTTTTGAAGAAATTTATAAGCGACCTGTGTTTTTATTTTTCGTTCAATTAACTAAAACTTGATTTATGAACAATTATTTTTTCAGTAGGACAATATTTTTCGTTTCTAACACAATCGCTTCGGGAAATTCTATTCAAAATGCCCACTTTGACATCATTTTTGGAAATATATTCTGCCTCTATCAAAGAATCGATCATTACGGTACATTATATAGTTTCTGAATAAGAGAATCTTGTGAATTGACGGAGTAATGGGTTTTTTTCTTCTTCAACAACCCCCCCCCCCCTTTTTTTTGTTTTAATTTTATATTTCTTTTAGCGATACGAATTGATCCTATCAAAAACCTGTGAGTATAAAAGTTGTAGATAATATTAAGGAGATTTATAATAAACTTAATTGGACTTGATATCTTGAGAATTGACGAAATTATGATTTTTTTTCCTTCCACAAAACCCTATTTTTTGCGCCCCTTTAGCGCATTTTTAATTTTATCAAAAGTCTGTGATACATAAATTTTTGGGCCTATTATTAGAAGAAATACAAACTTTAAACTGACTTGATATGGACAATAAGTAAGAAGTTATAGGGGTTTTTCTGTTTTCACAAAACCTCTCCCTATTTCTATCCCCTTGATCCGATTTTGCCCATTAACAAACTTGACCGAGATTTTACGCACCTTGATTTTATGTATCAGTTTGGAAGAGATTTGTGCAAAATTGTGGAAGTTATCGTGTCCAGAAGAAAGTGATATATATATAACCTATTAAATAAACATTACCGACCACAGACAAAAACTGTGATATTCTGAAATTAATGACATTAACAAATACATTACCCCCAACACTCATAATATGGATACAAAAAGTACTATCTTACGAGTATTAATATGGAAGAAAAAAAGAAAAATATGGATACCGATAAAAATAATTTAAAAGCTTATATATTGAATTACGTTATCAAGGGTACAGAATTCAAATATATAAGCAAAAATAGTCGTTTTCTGTGGAGAAAAAAAGCTATAAGCTGAATTTCCCCCCCCCCCCCCCCCTCTGTACCCAAACGACTATTTGGCCAAAAGAATAGATGCAAGATGAAAACAGAATAATATTAAATTCCATGAAATGGAAAAATCAATTCAACCTTTAAATAATTAATTTACATCAATGAAGAATAGTAATATTACGCAGCCTACCTAAATTAACCCCATTTTTATTTAGTCCAAATACTACTATCGCTTGTTATAAATTTAAAAACTTTATTTGAGTGCAGGATTTGTACATTTCAAATAAAAATGCTCTTTGGAGTTGTTGGTGGACGATTAAAAAAATATGAGGCATTCTCACAGAATTTTGACTTTTAAATCCCTGAATAATAATTTTTATTTTAGTACATATTCTTGGTTTTTTTTTTAATTTCTTACACTGGAAAATATGCCATTGCATAATTGTATAACAAAAAAATCCCTGCCGACCCGGCCTACAGGCGGAGGTAGATTTTGAAGTTAAGTATACAAATTTCACCAAAAAAAAAAAAAAAAAAAAAAAGTATCATGATTGTAGATAAACCCACTTTAACAATTTTATCTGGCCGCTTTTGACGAGTTTTGATCTCTTTTTTAAAAAGAGCTGGTTTTATCAGAATCATGTTAAGGCGATATTTAAAAAAATACTTTTCCATGCTCAACAAATCGAAATTTTTTGACAAATTTTCAGATTCATTTTTAATAGAAAAAATATGAAACTCGCTGACGTGATTTTTGAAGAAATTTATAAGCGACCTGTGTTTTTATTTTTCGTTCAATTAACTAAAATTTGATTTATGAACAATTATTTTTTCAGTAGGACAATATTTTTCGTTTCTAACACAATCGCTTCGGGAAATTCTATTCAAAATGCCCACTTTGACATCATTTTTGGAAATATATTCTGCCTCTATCAAAGAATCGATCATTACGGTACATTATATAGTTTCTGAATAAGAGAATCTTGTGAATTGACGGAGTAATGGATTTTTTTCTTCTACAACACCCCCCCCCCTTTTTTTGTTTTAATTTTATATTTCTTTTAGCGATACGAATTGATCCTATCAAAAACATGTGAGTATAAAAGTTGTAGATAATATTAAGGAGATTTATAATAAACTTAATTGGACTTGATATCTTGAGAATTGACGAAATTACGAATTTTTTTCCTTCCACAAAACCCTATTTTTTGCGCCCCTTGAGCCCATTTTTAATTTTATCAAAAGTCTCTGATACATAAATTTTTGGGCCTATTATTAGAAGAAATACAAACTTTAAACTGACTTGATATGGACAATAAGTAAGAAGTTATAGGGGTTTTTCTGTTTTCACAAAACCTCTCCCTACTTCTATCCCCTTGATCCGATTTTGCCCATTAACGAACTTGACCGAGATTTTACGCACCTTGATTTTATGTATCAGTTTGGAAGAGATTTGTGCAGAATTGTGGAAGTTATCGTGTCCAGAAGAAAGTGATATATATATATATATATATATAACCTATTAAATAAACATTACCGACCACCAACAAATCTGTGATATTCTGAAATTAATGACATTAACAAATACATTACCCCCCAACACTCATAACATGGATACAAAAAGTACTATCTTACGAGTATTAATATCGAAGAAAAAAAGAAAAATATGGATACCGATAAAAATAATTGAAAAGCTTATATATTGAATTACGTTATCAAGGGTACAGAATTCAAATATATAAGCAAAAATAGTCGTTTTCTGTGGAGAAAAAAAGCTATAAGCTGAATTTCCCCCCCCCCCCCCCCTCTGTACCCAAACGACTATTTGGCCAAAAGAATAGATGCAAGATGAAAACAGAATAATATTAAATTCCATGAAATGGAAAAATCAATTCAACCTTTAAATAATTAATTTACATCAATGAAGAATAGTAATATTACGCAGCCTACCTAAATTAACCCCATTTTTATTTAGTCCAAATACTACTATCGCTTGTTATAAATTTAAAAACTTTATTTGAGTGCAGGATTTGTACATTTCAAATAAAAATGCTCTTTGGAGTTGTTGGTGGACGATTAAAAAAATATGAGGCATTCTCACAGAATTTTGACTTTTAAATCCCTGAATAATAATTTTTATTTTAGTACATATTCTTGGTTTTTTTTTTAATTTCTTACACTGGAAAATATGCCATTGCATAATTGTATAACAAAAAAATCCCTGCCGACCCGGCCTACAGGCGGAGGTAGATTTTGAAGTTAAGTATACAAATTTCACCAAAAAAAAAAAAAAAGTATCATGATTGTAGATAAACCCACTTTAACAATTTTATCTGGCCGCTTTTGACGAGTTTTGATCTCTTTTTTAAAAAGAGCTGGTTTTATCAGAATCATGTTAAGGCGATATTTAAAAAAATACTTTTCCATGCTCAACAACTCGAAATTTTTTGACAAATTTTCAGATTCATTTTTAATAGAAAAAATATGAAACTCGCTGACGTGATTTTTGAAGAAATTTATAAGCGACCTGTGTTTTTATTTTTCGTTCAATTAACTAAAATTTGATTTATGAACAATTATTTTTTCAGTAGGACAATATTTTTCGTTTCTAACACAATCGCTTCGGGAAATTCTATTCAAAATGCCCACTTTGACATCATTTTTGGAAATATATTCTGCCTCTATCAAAGAATCGATCATTACGGTACATTATATAGTTTCTGAATAAGAGAATCTTGTGAATTGACGGAGTAATGGATTTTTTTCTTCTACAACACCCCCCCCCTTTTTTTGTTTTAATTTTATATTTCTTTTAGCGATACGAATTGATCCTATCAAAAACATGTGAGTATAAAAGTTGTAGATAATATTAAGGAGATTTATAATAAACTTAATTGGACTTGATATCTTGAGAATTGGCGAAATTATGAATTTTTTTCCTTCCACAAAACCCTATTTTTTGCGCCCCTTGAGCGCATTTTTAATTTTATCAAAAGTCTGTGATACATAAATTTTTGGGCCTATTATTAGAAGAAATACAAACTTTAAACTGACTTGATATGGACAATAAGTAAGAAGTTATAGGGGTTTTTCTGTTTTCACAAAACCTCTCCCTATTTCTATCCCCTTGATCCGATTTTGCCCATTAACAAACTTGACCGAGATTTTACGCACCTTGATTTTATGTATCAGTTTGGAAGAGATTTGTGCAAAATTGTGGAAGTTATCGTGTCCAGAAGAAAGTGATATATATATAACCTATTAAATAAACATTACCGACCACAGACAAAAACTGTGATATTCTGAAATTAATGACATTAACAAATACATTACCCCCAACACTCATAATATGGATACAAAAAGTACTATCTTACGAGTATTAATATGGAAGAAAAAAAGAAAAATATGGATACCGATAAAAATAATTTAAAAGCTTATATATTGAATTACGTTATCAAGGGTACAGAATTCAAATATATAAGCAAAAATAGTCGTTTTCTGTGGAGAAAAAAAGCTATAAGCTGAATTTCCCCCCCCCCCCCCTCTGTACCCAAACGACTATTTGGCCAAAAGAATAGATGCAAGATGAAAACAGAATAATATTAAATTCCATGAAATGGAAAAATCAATTCAACCTTTAAATAATTAATTTACATCAATGAAGAATAGTAATATTACGCAGCCTACCTAAATTAACCCCATTTTTATTTAGTCCAAATACTACTATCGCTTGTTATAAATTTAAAAACTTTATTTGAGTGCAGGATTTGTACATTTCAAATAAAAATGCTCTTTGGAGTTGTTGGTGGACGATTAAAAAAATATGAGGCATTCTCACAGAATTTTGACTTTTAAATCCCTGAATAATAATTTTTATTTTAGTACATATTCTTGGTTTTTTTTTTAATTTCTTACACTGGAAAATATGCCATTGCATAATTGTATAACAAAAAAATCCCTGCCGACCCGGCCTACAGGCGGAGGTAGATTTTGAAGTTAAGTATACAAATTTCACCAAAAAAAAAAAAAAAAAAAAAGTATCATGATTGTAGATAAACCCACTTTAACAATTTTATCTGGCCGCTTTTGACGAGTTTTGATCTCTTTTTTAAAAAGAGCTGGTTTTATCAGAATCATGTTAAGGCGATATTTAAAAAAATACTTTTCCATGCTCAACAACTCGAAATTTTTTGACAAATTTTCAGATTCATTTTTAATAGAAAAAATATGAAACTCGCTGACGTGATTTTTGAAGAAATTTATAAGCGACCTGTGTTTTTATTTTTCGTTCAATTAACTAAAATTTGATTTATGAACAATTATTTTTTCAGTAGGACAATATTTTTCGTTTCTAACACAATCGCTTCGGGAAATTCTATTCAAAATGCCCACTTTGACATCATTTTTGGAAATATATTCTGCCTCTATCAAAGAATCGATCATTACGGTACATTATATAGTTTCTGAATAAGAGAATCTTGTGAATTGACGGAGTAATGGATTTTTTTCTTCTACAACACCCCCCCCCCTTTTTTTGTTTTAATTTTATATTTCTTTTAGCGATACGAATTGATCCTATCAAAAACATGTGAGTATAAAAGTTGTAGATAATATTAAGGAGATTTATAATAAACTTAATTGGACTTGATATCTTGAGAATTGACGAAATTATGAATTTTTTTCCTTCCACAAAACCCTATTTTTTGCGCCCCTTGAGCCCATTTTTAATTTTATCAAAAGTCTCTGATACATAAATTTTTGGGCCTATTATTAGAAGAAATACAAACTTTAAACTGACTTGATATGGACAATAAATAAGAAGTTATAGGGGTTTTTCTGTTTTCACAAAACCTCTCCCTACTTCTATCCCCTTGATCCGATTTTGCCCATTAACGAACTTGACCGAGATTTTACGCACCTTGATTTTATGTATCAGTTTGGAAGAGATTTGTGCAGAATTGTGGAAGTTATCGTGTCCAGAAGAAAGTGATATATATATATATATATATAACCTATTAAATAAACATTACCGACCACCAACAAATCTGTGATATTCTGAAATTAATGACATTAACAAATACATTACCCCCCAACACTCATAACATGGATACAAAAAGTACTATCTTACGAGTATTAATATCGAAGAAAAAAAGAAAAATATGGATACCGATAAAAATAATTGAAAAGCTTATATATTGAATTACGTTATCAAGGGTACAGAATTCAAATATATAAGCAAAAATAGTCGTTTTCTGTGGAGAAAAAAAGCTATAAGCTGAATTTTCCCCCCTCTGTACCCAAACGACTATTTGGCCAAAAGAATAGATGCAAGATGAAAACAGAATAATATTAAATTCCATGAAATGGAAAAATCAATTCAACCTTTAAATAATTAATTTACATCAATGAAGTATAGTAATATTACGCAGCCTACCTAAATTAACCCCATTTTTATTTAGTCCAAATACTACTATCGCTTGTTATAAATTTAAAAACTTTATTTGAGTGCAGGATTTGTACATTTCAAATAAAAATGCTCTTTGGAGTTGTTGGTGGACGATTAAAAAAATATGAGGCCTTCTCACAGAATTTTGACTTTTAAATCCCTGAATAATAAGTTTTATTTTAGTACATATTCTTGGTTTTTTTTTTAAATTTCTTACACTGGAAAATATGCCATTGCATAATTGTATAACAAAAAAAATCCCTGCCGACCCGGCCTACAGGCGAAGGTAGATTTTGAAGTTAAGTATACAAATTTCACCAAAAAAAAAAAAAAAAAAAAAAAAGTATCATGAGTGTAGATAAACCCATTTTAACAATTTATCTGGCCGCTTTTGACGAGTTTTGATCTCTTTTTTAAAAAGAGCTGGTTTTATCAGAATCATGTTAAGGCGATATTTAAAAAAATACTTTTCCATGCTCAACAACTCGAAATTTTTTGACAAATTTTCAGATTCATTTTTAATAGAAAAAATATGAAAGTTGCTGACGTGATTTTTGAAGAAATTTATAAGCGACCTGTGTTTTTATTTTTCGTTCAATTAACTAAAACTTGATTTATGAACAATTATTTTTTCAGTAGGACAATATTTTTTGTTTCTAACACAATCGCTTCGGCAAATTCTATTCAAAATGCCCACTTTGACATCATTTTTGGAAATATATTCTGCCTCTATCAAAGAATCGATCATTACGGTACATTATATAGTTTCTGAATAAGAGAATCTTGTGAATTGACGGAGTAATGGATTTTTTTCTTCTTCAACACCCCCCCCCCCTTTTTTTGTTTTAATTTTATATTTCTTTTAGCGATACGAATTGATCCTATCAAAAACATGTGAGTATAAAAGTTGTAGATAATATTAAGGAGATTTATAATAAACTTAATTGGACTTGATATCTTGAGAATTGACGAAATTATGAATTTTTTTCCTTCCACAAAACCCTATTTTTTGCGCCCCTTGAGCTTATTTTTAAATTTATCAAAAGTCTGTGATACATAAATTTTTGGGCCTATTATTAGAAGAAATACAAACTTTAAACTGACTTGATATGGACAATAAGTAAGAAGTTATAGGGGTTTTTCTGTTTTCACAAAACCTCTCCCTATTTCTATCCCCTTGATCCGATTTTGCCCATTAACGAACTTGACCGAGATTTTACGCACCTTGATTTTATGTATCAGTTTGGAAGAGATTTGTGCAGAATTGTGGAAGTTATCGTGTCCAGAAGAAAGTGATATATATATATATAACCTATTAAATAAACATTACCGACCACCAACAAAAACTGTGATATTCTGAAATTAATGACATTAACAAATACATTACCCCCCAACACTCATAACATGGATACAAAAAGTGCTATCTTACGAGTATTAATATGGAAGAAAAAAAGAAAAATATGGATACCGATAAAAATATTTGAAAAGCTTATATATTGAATTACGTTATCAAGGGTACAGAATTCAAATATATAAGCAAAAATAGTCGTTTTCTGTGGAGAAAAAAAGCTATAAGCTGAATTTTCCCCCCTCTATACCCAAACGACTATTTGGCCAAAAGAATAGATGCAAGATGAAAACAGAATAATATTAAATTCCATGAAATGGAAAAATCAATTCAACCTTTAAATAATTAATTTACATCAATGAAGTATAGTAATATTACGCAGCCTACCTAAATTAACCCCATTTTTATTTAGTCCAAATACTACTATCGCTTGTTATAAATTTAAAAACTTTATTTGAGTGCAGGATTTGTACATTTCAAATAAAAATGCTCTTTGGAGTTGTTGGTGGACGATTAAAAAAATATGAGGCATTCTCACAGAATTTTGACTTTTAAATCCCTGAATAATAATTTTTATTTTAGTACATATTCTTGGTTTTTTTTTTTAATTTCTTACACTGGAAAATATGCCATTGCATAATTGTATAACAAAAAAAATTCCTGCCGACCCGGCCTACAGGCGGAGGTAGATTTTGAAGTTAAGTATACAAATTTCACAAAAAAAAAAAAAAAAAGTATCATGATTGTAGATAAACCCACTTTAACAATTTTATCTGGCCGCTTTTGACGAGTTTTGATCTCTTTTTTAAAAAGAGCTGGTTTTATCAGAATCATGTTAAGGCGATATTTTAAAAAATACTTTTCCATGCTCAACAACTCGAAATTTTTTGACAAATTTTCTGATTCATTTTTAATAGAAAAAATATGAAACTTGCTGACGTGATTTTTTAAGAGATTAATAAGCGACCTGTGGTTTTATTTTCCGTTCAATTAATTAAAACGTGATTTATGAACAATTATTTTCTCAATAGGACAATATTTTTCGTTTCTAACACAATCGCTTCGGGAAATTCGTTTCAAAATACCCACTTTGACATCATTTTGAAATATATTTTGCCTCTATCAAAATATCGATCATTAAGGTACATTATATAGTTTCTGAATTTGAAAATCTACCAATTGGAATGCGTTTCTGAGCAAAAATGTTTTTAAAAATGAGTCAGTAAATAAGCAGGTTTGGATTTGTATACACCCTTAATACGATGATTTTTTTCTTCCACCGCTATGTATTTTTAATTAATTTTTGCTGTAAGAATTAACCCTATCAAAAACTTGTCAGTATAAATGTTGTAGATAATATTAAGAAGATATATAATAAATTGATGCAGATTTTATATCTTGTGAATTGACGAAGGTTTTTTTCTTCTTCAACTCCCCCCTTCCTGTTTTCGTTTTTAATTTTTTTTTCAGTACGAATTAGTCCTATCAAAAACTTGTCAATATAAAAGTTGTAGATAATATTAAGATAATTTATAGTAAATTTAATTCGATTCGATATCTTGAGAATTGACGAAGTTATGAATTTTTTTCTTCATAAAACCCTATTTTTTGCCCCCCTTGAGCCCATTCTTATTTTTATCAAAAATCTGTTATACATAAATTTTTGGCCCAATTTTTAGAAGTAATAAAAACTTTAAACTGATTTGATATGTACATTCTCCCAGAATCTTGAATTTTCTGGCACCTTTTCAGATTAATTTTTAATAGAAAAAATATGAAACTTGCTGACGTGATTTTTTAAGAGATTAATAAGCGACCTGTTCTTTTATTTTCCGTTCAATTAATTAAGACTTGATTTAGAAACAATTATTTTCTCCGTAGGACAATAGAAAGGAGGACAGAAGAAAGTGATATATATACATATTAGGGTGGGTCGAAAAAACCGAAATTTTTATAATCGAAATGTAATATCGCGGAAAAGTTGCCTTTTGTAATACAGAATAAATTTCTAAAATATTACATCGATCGGTTAATATCTTTTACCGCCGCAAGGGGGCCAAAGTTTCAAAAAATCGCAAAAAACATGCTTTTTTTATCATTTTTTTTAAATCATCCAAACATACCAATACAATTTTTAATAGAACGCAATAGCTACATGAAGATATGAGAAATATCCCGGTAAATGTTCATTATGATGAAATCATATCTTTATTTGCCGCAAAAAGACCATATTTTTTTAAAAAATTTCAAAAATTTCAATTTTTCATTTTTTTTCTAAATATTTATAATTTCTATAATATGTCTAGAAATAAATAATTTTACTTTATTAATATATCATAATTTTTTATAACTATTTGTAATAGACTTGAAAATAAAGTTAATCATTCATTTTTCTTGACGATCGCTTCATCTACTGATGTTTTACTTCATAACACCCAATTCATGCCACAAAAATTATATAAAATGAGCAAAATGTTTTAGTATTTTATTAATTAAAATATAGAGATGTTTAACCGAAACGGGTTAAATAAAGTTAAAATGAAGAAGAATTTAATGTAAATGAATTTTATAATATAACTTGCTTTCAGATGAAGCCATTATTTCTCGAGAGGCCAAAACTGATCAGATGTGATCCTCCCTCTGTTCTAGTAAACAAACTTTATCAGTGCTTCAATGAATAATTTCACGCATCTTTCTAGTGATTGAGTGGGACAAGGAAAGTTATAATAGCTCGTATCTTTAATCGAACATTTTAAACTCACCAGCGTTTTTAGTCGATAAAGAAACAATAACAGGTGGTTCCGTTAGTTTTCAGTTTTGTCAGTAGACCAAAGCCGTACAATTTAAGCTTCATTGTTGAAGTCTGCTATGATAAAGTGACGGATGGCACTATTCTAGTCCACAGAACTTCGTGCTTTTGCAATTTTCTTCATGGCTGGGGCCCTGATGTTCTCCTCTTCACATGCTATCATTCCAAAGAGGCTATTTGTATGATTTGCGAAATAGTCATTTCGTGAAAATACAGGAACTATAATCTTTCGTAGATTATCTGTCAAGTAACGTAAGTTACTAAATATAGTGCACAGATTCTGGAAAACATGAGTGATTCATTTTAATTGTGAACCAACTGATGCAGTACATTTTCAGGATGTACTCAAAGAGTATGACAAGTTAAGAAGAGGGTTTCTTCGTTCCAACGTAGAGTCACAAAATTCGAATAGCAGTAATGATCCACCTTGCGTGAAATATTTGTCCAGGGACGCAGCAAAAAAGGTCAATTGTATACACGCTTGTTGAAAGAGCTTGCAATATTTCAGACATATACTTCAGGTCAGTTGACAAATCATCTTTATCAACAGCTAGGTGATCAGATTAAATTGGTTTAAATTTTGCAATTGGTAATAATTCGCAAATCGCAAGAGATCAACCAATTGGGCCACAATGTGATAGAGAACCTGTTTTTTGTCAACAAGATGTTTGAAAAGGTGTCTCAGTGGAAGCTCATTGAAGTGAGGTCAAGGAAGCCAATAAAGTGGTTTTTTAAAAATTGTTCTCAACTAATCCTACTATAACACCACCTTTGCATCCTTTTTTGAAGACAGTTCCGCGAAATTCAACTGCAATTATTATTCCAGTCGGGATTTCATTTTTCTTCAAAAAATCTATAATGTCATTGCATATAGAAGTCGCCTTGCCAGACGATGGGGTCAAATGACGAAAATAATTCAGACCTGGTTCTAGTAGAAAGAGATATGTTCCTCCATGACTTCGCAAAGATGAAACTTTGCCACCTCTTTAACCTGGCAGATATTTCTATCTTTAGGGCCATCAAAGTACAGAGTAAAAGGAGTACATTACAAAAAAAAAAAAAAAAAAAAAAAAAAAAAAAAAAAAGAACAAAGTGAAACGTGGCTCTCTAGCAGCGAGAAATTAATTTTACGTGCAGGCAGCTGCAAATGTTTCTATCATTGAGCAATTTTTTTTAATAGAATTACAGTGTTCATGGTTAACAATGTGCATGAAATTAACAACATAAAATGCCTTTCCCAGTTTATTAGAAATGTAAAAAATCTGAAAACATTACAAAAGTTATGAAAATTGAAAAAATGAAAAACTTTAATTTTTAACATTTTTTAGAAATTTTGGCCCTGTTGTGGCGGTAAAAGCAACGATGTCACAAAAATGAAATGTTAATGTTACATTGCTAATATCTTGTCGTGGCTATTGCGTTCTATTAGAAATTGAATAAGTATGTTTGGATAATTTAAAAAAAAAATTGCTAAAAGTATGTTTTTTGCGATTTTTTCGAAATTTGGACCCCTTGCGGCGGTAAAAGATATTAACCAATCGGTGTAATATTTTACGTATTTTATCTTTTTTACAAAAGGCAACTTTTCCGAGCTATTATGTTTCGATTATAAATATTTCGGTTTTTTCGACCCACCCTAATATATATTTAATCATTTTAACAATAAACTTGTTTTTAATTTTTAGTCCTCTCAGGTCAATATCATATTAATTTTAATAGTATACCATCTTTATAGAGATTAATATGCATAATAAGTTTATTTGATATAACTATTGCTATTACAGTTAGTATTAAAATTAGGTTATTAGTTTTTTATTATTCCTCTATCCTTTTTAATCTTGTTTAATTTTGAACTTAGAGTGCAATGATAATTATTGGTTTTTTGTGTCCGTTAGACCCAAATTCATATTCGTTAGCTTTTTTATGGCTAATATGAAAATAAAACACACACTTTATTTTTGAACTTTAGGCATTTGGGAACTGAAGATTCTGACAAAGTTGTATAAACACCAATTTTTCTTTTCCTGTTCATTTTATTAATTAATTTTTTTTTACATTTAATAGTAATTCTTAAAGTTTTTTTTTTATAATTTTATTATATATAATTTATTTTATATTATAACATATAGCTATATAATATTATCAATGTTATAAAATTATTTAAATTCTCCGTATAGATTAATTGGGTGTGGTATTAGAAGATACTGTATGCATTATATTAACATTTGTATTTATTTAATATTTTTGTGAATAATGATATATAATATGGTATTATTTATTTATTAGGATTTGTGGGGTAAAGCAATTGGTTAAATTTGAAAGCATTAGCTTCAATTTGGTTACTTTCATGACATTTTATCATAATAGTTTTAATTTATCATACTAGATGGCAGCAACAAAATTTAATTTACATTTTGTCTGTAGCTTCTATTAGAATAATATTTTCAATTTTCAACACTAGATTGTACTAAATGCTGGTTATTGGCGATATTGTAAAATAATAGTTTTGGTATTTTTTACTTAAGTTAAGAAACTTAAAAGTGTTAATAGGTATTTTAAATACTAATATTGTAATTATTTTCTATTTATATTATACTAATTGTATTTATCACGGTATTTCAAAATGGATTAACTGCAACCATTAGGTTTCATATCTGTGTTAACGTAACTGCAAAAATAACCTTAAACTTATCGTGCTTTTGGATACCATGTGTAGGAGTGTATTTTGATTTTAAAAAACTGGGATTATATTAGGTATGTTGTGCAATATTACTATTTTTCATTGCTATAAATTAAATATTTAAAAGGTTGTATTGCTTTTTCCATTTCATGGCATTTAATATTATTCTGTTTTCATCTTGAAACTATTCTTTTGGTCATATTGATCGTTTGAGTACAGGAGAAAAAAAATTTCAGCTTTTAGCTTTTTTTCTCACAGAAAACGACTATTTTGCTTATATAAATGAATTCTGTACTCTTGATAACGTAATTCAATATATAAGCTTTTCAATTACTTTTATCGGTATCCATATTTTTGTTTTTCTTCCATATTAATTCTCGTAATATAGTACAAGGGACTATATTTTATACATAGCAGCTTGTATATTCTATGTTTTTAGTATCCATGATAAGAGTGTTGGGGAAAACTGTATTATTGTCATTTCATTCATAATCACAATTTTTTATGGTGGTCGGTAATGTTTATTTAATGGTTATATATATATATATAGATAGATAGATAAAGTTTTTTACTGAGGGTGGTTTTGGGTTCTAGGGGTCATGATCGGTGTATATCTGCAAAAAATTTTCAGAAATTCCAACGTTGGGGAGACTGTAATAGGTAGTATTTCATACGAAATCTACCTAATTAACGAGATAAATAAGTTTTGGATGATGTTGAAGGTTAAAATGTACCGTGAAATTCCTTATCTGCCCGTGTCCCTGATGCTGATTTTTAAGTTTGAAACTGTCTGTATAAAATTGTTTCAATAAAAGTAACTCGACATAATTTATTTCCAAAACTAGTAATATTGTTTTACATAAATATGTAGCAAAAAATTAACTTGAGCACATTTTTACGGTTGTTACTATTTTTTGTCCCTGGATTTTAGATTCCTTACAGTCCCTCTTGCTAAAATTATACTAAAAATCACTCTAGATGCAGACATAGACTTTTTTCCAACAGTTTTCTCATGCAGAAGTATGCTAGAGAAAAAATGACTGTAATTCTTTGACAGGAAATTTACTGCAGAATTTAAATCAGCATTTAAATATCAATTTCAAGTATCGTGGCTTTAATGGTAGTCATACCGTCCCCAAAGCCCAAAGGTTTATTCCTGCACTTTTTGAGGGGAATAATTTTTTTTTTATTATTGAATCCAGTGTAAATAACTGCTGCTAAAAATGAATGAACATTAACAAGATTTGCCTAAAAATAGGTGGTAATTTTCCTTACCGTCCCATCCTAACCGTCCCTTCCTTACCATCCCCGTTCTAGTTCACTGTTAAATGGAGGGTCAGGGTCTCGCTGGGATAGTACAGTATTAAACATTAATGTGGAATAAGAACATTTTCTAATTATAGCTACAAGAACATGAAACTTTAGAACTCTGAGTTTAAAAATGCTGTTTTTTTTAAGTTGAATATTACGTATTTTCATTCATGAAAGTTAAAATTAACGGATAATTCCTCATATGTATTTTGTTATAAATCATCGTTTTTTAAACTTTTAAGTATTAAGACCTTCTAATCATTCATTAAAAAGTAAATAGCATGTTTTAATATACCGTTTTAATGGAATCTTTGTAACGAATTCTTTCTAAACAATGATCCTATATATTTTTTATTTTTTACCTGTGTGGAAAGCATCTTCTTCAATAATAGCATCAAAAACTATATTAGACGAAAATAATTTACTTCTGTGTGTTACAAATGTAAATCCACATGTAGTAAAGTTTTCAAGCGATAAATAAACAAAGCCGTGTATTAATACATGTTTACATTTACTTATCAGACTAAATTAGCATAAATACCAATTATGTAATATTTGATAATTATTATTTAATAACGCATATGTCTTGTACATACACATTTTATTTTTTCGGATTAACTGCAGCCTCTTGTTAACTGTTCGCGACCAACAGTTGGAGAAACAATGTTCAAAATATTTAATTATAACTACTTGCTACAAGGTCTTACCGTCCCAGAGATATTCTTACCATTCCTACTCTTATGTACCTGTTTGCAACCATGAAATTCTCAGTAAGCAATTTTAAATAACAAAAATATTTATTTTTTGTAACCCTGTAGGTATATATGATATATTAGGATATCTGGAACATGTGTGTTACAAGTAAATAATAATAAAATAAAATAATCCAGCATAAAATAATATAAACTGCTAAATATCAGCCTTTAAGACAACACTGTAAATAATTTGTACTAAAAATACTACATTGTTATTATTTCTTGTTTATCTGTTCTATGGGAATTCATTATAAGTAAAACTTTTGAATAAAATACAAAGTTAGAGAAATAAAATGTCAAGGAAGCGGTAAGGAAAATTAAACTCGCAAGTTTAACTTTGTTCTTTAGTTAACAAAATCATATTAAATTTATCGCTGCTGACCATTTTTCCATTATTTTGAATCCTTAAGGCATTCTTCTATAAGTTTAAAATTTTATTTTAATAAGTTTAATTTCAGCAGATTTTTGTTCCTGAAAGTTAAAATTATGTGAGAATGCCTCATGTAATAATGTAAAAAATGCTCTTCTCTTATATTCTGTAACCCGGGAAGTCCATGTTGGATCCTCTAGTAAACTTTAAAAGACCAGAATATCATGCAGAAAAACTGAACACAAACGTAATTTAATTGTTACTGAGGATATACCAAGAGCAATGGAATTAATGCAGCAAAAGTAAATAAATCAATATAGTGCAGCGAAATAATTTAATTTCCATATTTTTTAAAATTGACGAATAAAAATTAAAATTTAGCTTTTTATTGTAACCTTAAAACTACCTAAGAAATTTGCGAAAGTGATGTTGCCGTTTATGTTTCAACAACAAACCTTAGTGGTGATTCAGCTCATCATCTTTAACAATTATCCTTTGGAATTTATTTTTCTAATTATTATATTGAATAGGGATTTTGTAAAAGTTTATTCACTATAACATTTTATAAATACTTTGTATAATAAATATTTCATTCAATGGTATAGCTCTTTGAAAAACTTAATTTTTAATGGAAACATATATGTCCAATTTAACATACATTCGAAAAAGGCAGAACAGGAGTTACATGTTCTAACTTGGACATAAAATTACTTTTAAAAAACCTTTTAAACACAAAGAGAAAGAACTGTAGTCAAGTAAAGATGACAAATCAAATTAAATTTATATGAATAAATTATATCTTAAAGTATTTATAACTACAAATATAGTTATAATTTATTATATTGCAGTTGAGTAAAAAAGAATTAAATTGCCTAGCTCCCAGACAGCCGATGAAAATGGCAAAATTGTAATATTGTTTTTTCTTATTTTTTAAAAAATTCTAAAAAAGGGATTTGTCCAATGATATTTAAAACTTATTTACGTATGTGTATATAATCCTTCATAATATTAATTCTTACTGAATGTTTTAAAACTGTATTATTGCTCTAGATTTGTAACGATTTCACTAATGCTTCTATTGCAGTGAAATCTACAGCTTAGTGAACGGATGTATCAGTTTACGGCGCTGAGTATGCTAAACATGTGCAAAATAAGACACTTCAAATATACCAAAGGTTTTTTTTTCTGTTTTTTTTTTTTCAAACTCACCATTAAGGTATGTAGTTAAATTAGTTTGTATTTTAAATAAATAAATAGTTTAATGCAATTTTTTTTATTTATAGATTCGCCAACATAGCATTAATGTTTTCAAATTATTTGTTGGAAAAGTTTCAAGAGAGCAAGCAGTATAATACAAAAAATTCCTAATTCTTCTACCTGATTAACTGTACTACAATAATTTTTAAATACCTTATTTAATAAAACTATATTGTTTCAAACACAGTCTCTTTTTCGATTTAATAAACATACTATCTAAATACCAAAATCACTGAAATCTGTGAATGTGTATAAGACCAAACTATTTGATTTTACAAATTACGTCACAAAAGAACATTTGATACTTCTCCAAATTTTAAGAGTGAATCTTTATTGGATAAATACCCGCATAACAAACTACTTTTGAATTTTAGAAGTAAGAGTATTTTACATGAATGCAATAAAAATGACTGTTTAGCTAGAGCTATACTTTTTTATCTGAGAATTTCTATAGTGTTAAACACAAGGAAATGGATGGTAGAATATATCTGGATAAATAAAACTTTTTTTTTTGCATCCAATATCAATGGCAATGTAAATAAATTTAATACTGTAGTTCAAAATCACATCAAAACAACATTTTTTAATATTATTTCTCTAAGAAAATAGCTTTATTCATTTGTATTTTCAATTTGTGAAAGTAATAATAATACGTTTCAGTGCAATTAAAAAAGCCTGTAAGCAAAAAGTAAAAACACCTTTGAATATTCATTATTAGAAGAAAAGGAATCTTATTGAATGTATAATATTTTACAAAAAGGAAAATCACACATTTTTAGTATAATATCGTCGAGTTGTAACAGCACAGACGTGCGTACCAAAGTTTTTATTCAGTAGCTTGTGAAAAAGATTTTTATGTTTTGAAAATTTACTACTTATAATTATATATTTTTTTTTTTATCCGCTGGTGCGGAACACTTTTTAACCCTTTTACTATGAATTTATTTATTATAAGTAATTGCTGGAACTGTAGACTATTCGTTTATTCTAATCTTACCACGTTTTTGAAAAAATAATATTTGTCACGCACTTCTAGGACAACTGTGAAGGAAATTCTATCCCAAAGGATTTTTTTTAAATAGTGGTCACAGACGATAATCATATTCAGTCGACATTAAACAAAAGATATTCGATGCTTCTAACATTATTAATCACGAGGAATTCCAAAATATTTGCAGAAGCATTTTTAGAAGAGCGTAGTTATTTACTGGAACTGAGAGAAAACACTTTGAGGATGCTTTGTGAATAATTGCTTTTTATGAAATATACTTTTCGGATTGTAATTTTTTTTTTTTTTTACATGCTCTCTGATAACGTCATGCTTTATTTACATTCAGCAGTGCTTTATTTTTTGTGAAACAAGTTTTTTACACATGTCCACAAAGCCATCAGCAATTTGAAATCGTCCCTTTTTTTCTAACGACGAAATAGTATTTTAAATTATACTAAAAAGTTTATAAGCCAGGATTTCCCCCCCTTTCTTTTATAGTTCAACCAGTTTTATAAATACACGTGGAATTTTTATTGTATGCAATTTTTTGTAATGATCTTGTTGTATCCAAATGAAAAAAAAATTAATTAATTTTGTCTAAGGATGTAGTCGTATACAAATTTAAAGAGTCTGACGTTTTGAAAATTAATGATAGGATTGTTTCAATAACAGAATTTCATTTTCTGCTATACTTTAAAGAATCTAGCACTTTTAATTGCCTAATTATCCCCAACAAACAAACCAATGAAAGCGGTTTTAACCCTTTTGGGGCAACATGTATGTGCTAATGAAATTGAAAATGAAGCTCCATTGAATATTTTGTAGGGTTAATCTATGGGAACGTTCACTTTCGTTTGTTTAAAACAGTAAAATTCAGTTAAGTTTGACTTAAAAAGATCTTCTCTCATTAAAGACTTTATAAATGAGTTTTTCAAATTTCTTAACCTATTCGGGACCGCGGGTGCATATATGCACCTTCAAAAGGTGCATACAGAATATGTTTTTGGTACCAGTAATGTAAAAAAGTAATATTTGCCTTATTTAATTAGATCATTTTTGGTATTACAAAAGTAAAGTTAACTTTAAAAAAACAATGGTGTCAACCAAATTAAATTTATGTAACAGACGCCGGTCCCGAAGGGATTAAATAAATTTTGCACAAATTAGTACATTTAGACAGACATTTTTAACAAGTCAGTTGAATTACTACAATATTATGTTGCACGATTATTGCATTAATTAGGTTTATTTAAATGGCTGTTTTAATATTTAACACATACTTTTTTATTCCAGAAAATATATCAATATTCTTCCACCTAATATGTTAATTTTTATTTTCAAAACTTTGAATAATTTAAATCATGTATTCTACTATCCAGAAACACAGAAAAAAAATAGTAACTTTTTTTTTATTAATTATTTATTATGTGAAAAAAAGAGCATGTAGTATGAAGATGATGTGACAACTAAAATCGAAGTTGCGTTCTGGAAAATTTTATTTTAAAGGCACAGCATGTTTTAAAATGTAAAGTAAAAGTGTCTTAAAAGTATGTAAACATTTATTTTCTAAATATTTTAGAGGACTGAAATTTCAAAAATATGCTCAATGCAATTTATCACACAAAAGTTATAAGGGAGACTAGGGACGGTTGACCATACGGAGGCTTAACCCACCCATCAATTTTCATATTTAAAAGAATTTCAGAGTTTTATCAATAGATGTCAACCAAAGATACTGGAATGCTCAAAAAAAGTCTTCTTTTCATAGAGATAATCGAAATAAGTGTAGAAAAAATCAATTGTGAGGCGTTTTCAACCTAACAGTTGTGTTTTTTAGAACTATTTTGCAAACTTTTTTCATAGAAATTATATCATAGAAATTTAAATAAGTAGGTTTAAAGTAATGCAGAAATATCGAACTTTCATTCCAGACATAAAGATTGTACAGTAAGTTAGACTTAGCATAACAATGCGCTATTCTTTAGAAAGGTCTATGTAGGGAGGCTTGACTCAGTCAATGTGAGGGAGGGTTGACCAGAAGCTCTAGGCTCCCTTAATTAAGTGGTTTTGGAAATCTTTTTATTGTACATTGTGCATAATGAAAAGTTAATGATTATGTATATAAAAGAATGTAAATTTATTCTGTAAAGCTACAGTAAAATGGTTTAATCAAAAGAAAATGTTTAAAACTGAATAAAGAAAGATGTGAAAAATTGCTAGAAAATGGGAAAGTTGATAGGAACTTTTTTCCATTTAAATATTACTTACAATAAGTAAATAGAAACTGTGGGTAAGACTAGAAGGGACTAGAAAGGATGAAAGAAGCAGTCTTAACCCTTTCAGGGGTAGTGGTATGCTTATAAAACCACTTAACTGTAATTCAGAAAACGTCACAATGGCACAAGAATTTTTCTAAAATCTTTTCCATTTAATATGTATGTGAAATATAGGCCTTTTCTTATTTCTAAATAAATTTGATCGTAAATTCCGGTGCCAGACCATTTATTTCAACATTTTAGTACTGAAAGTACTTTGTCCCTGAAAGGATTAAAAGATGTTAACGATAAGTTAAGTGCTCATGCGACTGCAGAAGAACATAGCATTGATCGAAAAACTTTAGGAAGGTATGTAGACAAAATTCACCAGGGTGAATACAGTGAGATGAAGCCAAACTATGCGACAACTAGAGTTGTCAGGTCAAGTGTCACAAAAATAGGTCAAAGAGAGAAAAAAAAAGCGGGACAGTGATTTCTAAATCCGGACATAATAACATGAAACACTATGAAAACGGAACCTGTCTCTAACAGAATAATGCCTTAAATGTTAAAATTTCATTTTCCCTACTGTGCAATTGCACCTGCTCAGACAAAACCCTGTTTGAAACAAATTTTTTCTCCTCTGACTTGCGATTGCGTCTCAGCAGGTTTGTTTAAGCATCATATTTAAAAAAATATTTTTTATAATAATTAAAGCAAGTAACATAAAGTTATTTTGCTTTTTTTAAACTAATTTTATTTCTTTTCACAAATATTGCAAAGTGGGTCAAGCCTCCCATATAGTGGGTCAACCCTCCCATATGTCGGGAGCATTGACCCATTATTTTTTCCTGATTAAAATCAATCATTTTTCGAATTTCTTATATGTTACACTTATGTAGCAATTTTATTTTGATAACTGATTGTATAAGGAATAAAATGATATATAAAACTTTATTCTACGTTCAACATTTAAAAAATAAAAAATCATTTTGAAAAAAAGTGGGTCAACCCTCCCTAGTCTCCCCTACTTAAAGTTGCAGAACAGTTACACTTTCTTATAAAGGAGATTTAAAAAATAGTTAACTAAAGTATTTTTTGGTATCTCTATTTATGGGGTAACGACAGCTGCGTAATCACATGAAAACCAACTGTTAATGATGTACCTTTTCTCGGGAAAATACTTAAGGGATTTCAATATTTTTGTATAGTTTTGTCTGTAGTTAAACTAGAACTTGTTCGCTTGGCAGGAAATATAAATAAAAAATGCAATAGTACATTAATTTAAAAAACCAAGAGGTTATTTTTTAAATTCAAATTGCGTAGAAAATTGCATAATTATTATATTTTTTATTCTTATTTACTGTCAAAAAGTCAATTTATAGTTTAACTACGTAAAAACTATTTAAAATGTATTAAATTCCCCTCAGTAGTTCTCAAAAAATAGGTGGATATTGTCAATTGTTTTGAATGTGATTTTGTTTTGTGAAATTGCGTAACTATTGTCTTTTTTTCACTCCATGCCGAGCGATTACTTTATAAAGGTATATATAAACATCATGCATACATACATACAATAAACCCAACTAGAGTGAAAAATTAGCCAGAGCCAGGAATCGTACCCGGGACCACAGTATACAAGACTGCTGCTCTAACCACTGAGCTACTCCGGCCGATACCTGAGTCTGGAATTTCTCACTAATAAGCCATGTTGTGGAAGTCACCAGCCATCTATACGACAGCCTTGGATGACCGGACAACGATGAATAGATTTTACTATTACATCGATCTCCGATAATTATAATAAAACACTCATACTACAATACATATTAAAACACACATACACACATAAATAACGCCAGCATTCAACCGTTAAATGTATATATAAATATTATACAGACATACATACAATAAATACAAAAACTTGTATTTATTGTATGTATGCCTGAATAATATTTATATATACCTTTAACTGCTGAATGCAGGCGTTATTCATGTGTTTATGTGTGTTTTAACATATATTGTAGTATGAATGTTTTATTATTATTACTTTATAGTTTAATTACAAGCAAAACAATTAAAATGCTATATAAATCCTTTAAATACTTGTCTATAAAAATATACACTATTATCAGCTGTTTTATATGTGACTTTGCTACTGTTTTGGATAATGAAAATGAATGACCTAGGGCATCATGCCGTTTACATGATGATATCATTCAATCATTCACTTTTTGTTACGTTTCAATTCCTTCATAAAAAATTTCAAATTTTGCCACACTGAAAGAGACACTATTTATAGAGAGGATTGCTTGCTCTTATAAAAGCTATATAACATTTACCTTATTAATAAGATATTGCATCGAAATGCACAGCTTTATAAATTTTGCAGCTAAACACGAAGTATATAACACATAAATTACGCCGTCATAAAAGAACGGTAAGTTTATTAAATCAACGGAAACATTAATATTCAACTACATGGAAAGGCATCCATTAGTAAGGTGACTTGTAGTTATCAGAGCTGGTGTAATAAGAAGGCTGGTAAACTTAAAATGTCCGAGAGTACTCTCTGACGCAAGTCATGACATAAGAATACAAAATACTGCTGGAAAATATAATTTATCCAATTAGATTGATCAGAAGTAAGGTAACTGTACTACTAGTACCCATTTTAAGGTTGGTTGATTGGTTATGTCTATGACGGCTAATTATCAGCACGAGGAATATAGGCCCTAAGGGGGTAGTGCCCTGCGTGAGGGTCTTTGTAAGGGAGCCTAACCCGTATTTACGCTTGGAAAACCAAGGTTCGAATAAAACCACGAAAACTCCGAATGATTAGGCCGATGGACGCGATTGAGATCGAGCCCAGCAACACTCGTCTACCAGCTTCGAAAGCAGAACCTCTCGGCCACTAATGGGGTCGCATTTTAAGGACATTTATTGTCTGTTTTCAGTCCACTGTTCTTAGTTTTTGTGACCACGACAACAACGAGTGTTCAATATCTCATAAGACTGCGCTGCAAACGCTGAAATTTTAAGCATCTTTCCGCACGAATTTTTTTTTTTTTTTTTTTTGGAGAGTTTAAAATGGACCATTAGTGGACACGCAAAATCGAGTAGTGGAAACCTGTTCCAGTAGTTGGAATTCTTCTCCATACGTTGGAATGGATACGTTGGTTGGAATACCATACGTTGGAGCTCTTGTAGAAATACCATACATTGGGATGGCTGTAGAAAAGGTCCAATACAAATCAAAGTGGCTAACATTAGAACCCCATTATATTTTTGTCGTTTTGACGCTTAGGCAGTAGAGCATTATAGGCCTTCTTTGTACCTCCCATTATATTGATCGTCTTTTTAACGACTTATGAAAGCAAATACGGGCGGAGTCTCTGTCTAGGCTTTTAAGTACAGTGGTGACCGCCCTACACCCCTATCACCCCATATTATATAGAAAGATTCTTATAGTAAAACACGGTATAGCATAATGAAGTAGTTTAACTTCATTAAAATTTTTGAAAACAACTCTCCTCCCATATACATTAACATAGCGAAATTGTTTTGCTTGTACCGTTTGTGTAAATGATCTGTAAATGCTGCACACTCCCTGTTCCATGGGAAATTTCTAGAATTAGCCTCAATAACATATGACAATTACGAAATTTATATTTACGACATATTTACGAAAATATGAAAAGATTACGAAAAAACATATTTACGAAATTTATATCTCTGAAAAACAAGAAACAAAGAGACAGCCAAACAGACAACGTAACCGAAGTCATAAGTACTTTCAACTATGTTGAGAAATGTTTAAAATCCACTGTTAGACAAAAAGAAAACACGTGAAAGAGCATTGGACAGGGTTGTCCAGTATTTGGTATGGTGATATACGGCGGTACCAGTAGTGGACTCCTTAAGAAATTAATCTGGGTGATGTAAATTTCAAGAATAAACACAACAAATATATTCTGAATAATAACTTTAGTTATATGAACGCAAAAAGTACAAGAAAATAGCTTAAATTTAGTCATAAAGATAAAAAAAAAAATGCCAGCCGGCACGGCCTACAGGCGGAGGTAGATTTCGAAGTTAAGTATACTAATTTCACCAACAAAATTAAATCATGATTAGAGATAAACCCACTTTAAAACCCCCTCACTGACAAGCCCGTGTAAATACGTTCACTAAGCTCCAGGTTTCACTGCAATACAAGCAATATTTAAAGTAATATAATTCTATTGATTTAATGTATTTTTAATACATTGAACAATGATTAATACTTCCAAGGATTGCATTCATATTCATTATTAAGTTTTTTTTTATAAAATGTTCAAAGAATAATTTTTTTTAGCATTTAAAACAAAATGAGGAGAAAACAACATTACAATTTTGCCCTTTTCCAAGACAGTCGATGGTTAACAATTTTATCTGGCCGCTTTTCAGAAGTTTTTAATTCATTTTTATATAAGAGCTGTTTTTATCAGAATCGTGTTAAGGCGGTATTCAAAAAAATACTTTTCCATACCCAACAACTCGAAATTTTCTGGCATATTTTCAGATTCATTTTTATAGAAAAAATATGAAACTTGCTGACGTGATGTTTGAAGAGATTTATAGCGACCTGTGTTTTTATTTTTCCGTCAATTAATTAAAACTTGATTTATATACAATTATTTTCTCAGTAGGACAATATTTTTCGTTTCTAACACAATCGCTTCGGGAAATTGGGTTAAAAATGCCAACTTTCACATCATTTTTTTAAATATATTTTGCCTCTATCAAAAAACCGATCATTACGGTACATTAAATAGTTTCTGAATAAGACAATTTACCAATTGGGTGCGTTTTGAGAGCAAAAATGAATTTAAAAATGAGTCAGAAAATAAGCAGTTTGGATTTGAATACACCCTTAATACGACGATTTTTTTTCTTCAACAGCTATGTATTTTTAATTTGTTTTGCTGTAAGAATTGGTCCTACCAAAAACTTGTCAATATAAATGTTATAGATAATATTAAGGAGATATATGATAAATTCATGGGGATTTTACACCTTGTGAATTGACGGAGTTATGGATTTTTTTGTTCTTCAACCCCCACCCCTCCCCTTTATGTTTTCGTTTTCATTTATTTATTTTTTTGCGGTACGAATTAATCCTATCAAAAACTTGTGAATATAAAAGTTGTAGATAATATTAAGGGGATTTATAATAAAATTAAATGGATTTGACATCTTTAGAACTGACGAAGTTATGATTTTTTTTCTCCCAAAAGCCCTATTTTTGCGTCCCTTGAGCCCATTTTTAATTTTATCAAGAATTTGTGATGCATAAATTGTTGGCACTATTTTTAGAAGTAATAAAAACTTTAAACTGATTTGATATGTACAAAAATTAAGAAGTTATGGAGGTTTTTCGGTTTTGACAAAACCCCTCCCTATTCCCATCCCCTTGGTCCGATTTTACCCATTAACGAACTTGACCGAGATTTTATATTCCTTGATTTTATGTATCAGTTTGGAAGAGATTTGCGCAGAATTGTGGAAGTTATCGTGTCCAGAAGAAAGTGATATATATATATATATATATATATATATAACCATTAATTAAACATTGCCGACCATCATCAAAAAATGCAATATTGTGAATGAAATGACAATAAAAATAGATAACACAAACCTATAATATAGAACTGAATGTATAAAATAAAGTGCCTTATACATAATTACAAGAATTAATATGGAAGAAAAAAAAGATGAATATGGATACCGAAAATAAAATGAAAAACTTATATATTGAATTACGTTTTCAAGAGTACAGAATTCAATGATATAAGCAAATCGGTTGTTTTCTGTGAGAAAAAAGCTAAAAGATGAAATAATTTTTTCTCCTGTACCCAAACAACCAATATGAACTAGGGAATAGTTTCAAGATGAAAATAGAACATTATCAAATGGCATGAAATGGAAAAAACAATACAACATTTAAATATCTAATTTATAGCATAAAAAATAGAAAAATTGCATAACAAACCGAATAAAAACCCAGTTGATTTTCAAAATATCCACCCGCACATAGTAACCATAAGCATGATAAGATTAAGGTGAATAAAACAGTTAAGTTAACAAGGAAATTAAAACCTATGGATTCAGTTAATTCATTTTGAAATACCGTGATAAATTCAATTAATATAATATAAACAGAAAATAATTACATTATTTAAAATACTCAAGAAACACTGTTAAATTGTTTAATTTCAATTTTAAAATATTGCCAATATTCAGCGTTTAATACCACCTGGTGTAAAAAAATTAAAATTATTACTTTAATAGAAGATTTAAAAGACAAAATTTTTAGTGCTGCCATCTATTATGTTATTTTAAAAACTATTATTATTTTTCAAATGTCACAAGAACATAATACAAGCTAATGAAATTAAAATATATCGTCTGCATTACCACACAAATCCTAATATATAAATAATACCCTACTATATATCATTATTAAAAAAATTAAATTAATTAAATGTTAATAAAATGCTTTCAATATTTTCTATTACCAAACCCATTTAATCTACACTGAGAAAGTAAATGATTTTATAACATTGATAATATATAGAATATAGCTATGCTGTAACATAAAATAAATTAGATATAATAAAAATATAATAAAACTTTAAGAATTACTATTAAATTTTAAAAATAATAAATTAATAAAATGAGCAGTAAGAAAAAAAATGGATGTTTATAGAAGATTGTCATATTCTAAAATTCCCAATAGCCTAAAGATTGCAAATATAGTGTGCGGATTATTTTCACATTAGCCATAAAAAAGCTAAAAAATATGATTGTGACAATCAAACACATTAAACCGAAAATTAATCATGGAATACAAAGTAGAAAATAAAACAATATTAAAAAGTATAGAGGAATAATAATAAAAAACAATTACCCAATTTTAATACATACAGTATAACATTAGTTATATCAAATAAACTTATATGCATATTAATCACTATAAAGATGATATTATATTATTAATTAATATGATATTGTCCTGAGTAGACTAAAATTTAAAAACAAGTTAATTTTGAATGTGATTAAATAAGCTAAATTTCATATGAATTTAAATAAAAAAGAAATATCACCAATTTCATATAAAACATCAAATCAACATCCATATAAAATGCGTAATAGAAATGTAGTTATAATACAAAAGCCCCATCATTTTTTTAAATTAGCCATTGCGTATTATCTAGACAACTCCACCCTCCTCCGTACTCTAACATCTACCCACCCAACCATCCTATAGTAATTTTTTATTATTATTTTACAATTTTTAATTTTTCATATAAATATTTTTTTATTTTATAATTTTTCTTTTGTAATTTTGTTTACGCATGTGTTAATTTTTTTTTTTTAAGATTTTGTAAGTACTAATTGTATATTAATGAATATATGAATTTTTTTGGAAAACCATGATTTAATGCATCATAAATTAGTTTTTTAATATTATTGCTAATTAGATGAGAAGATATATATATATATATATATATATATATATAGAGAGAGAGAGAGAGAGATAGATAGATATAAAGTTTTTTTACTGAGGGTGGTTTTGGGTTCTAGGGGTCATGATCGATGTAGATATGCAAACGTTTTTCAGATATTAAAGCGTAGGGGATAATGTAATAGGTAGTATTTCATACGAAATCTACCTAAAAAATAAAACAGGATTTTCATTTGAAACTACAAGAAATATAACCACATGGTTTGAGTTAAACAGGATTCGCTCATAATCTGATGGCTTTTAGTTTCTGTTGTTCGAAATCTTAACATAAAAGCGCTGTATCAATAATCCCATGTATAGTGCGAACCTCTCTGTGAATCTCAACATCTATCATTGATGTTCAAAGTTTCGAATGTCTATTGCTTTTAGTGTCCATCACCGACCGGTATATTCCCCTTGCGACTTAATTTCACTTCGAATGTCGATTTTCGATTTCTATATAACTTTAAAATAATAATTTTTAGTTATACATTAGCCTTATATTTTAGCTACAGCTTATAGCAGATTTCTTTTACAATTTCCTGTAGGAGTAAATTGAAAACTATTATTATTATTATTATTATTATTATTATTATTATTATTGAGAGTACAAACCTATTTGATGATAATACGATTTTGTGTAATAGCATGTAAAATGAAACGGTGCATATATGAGTAACTAACACATTGCACATTTAAAGGTAATATACCGTATACGTTACAGTGTGAGTTATCGGATTGATGTGAAGAAGAATTACAATGTGACCACACATAGCAGAAAGATGTTTTGAGCCTTATTGCAAGGTGTTATTGTCGTTTTATAGCATATTCAATTATAATGGCCACAGTTATACTATCAAGCATCATTTAAATATTTATGATTTCGGTGTCTAAATAACTGCTGCGATAAACATAATTTTGATTAAAATTATGCATAAAAGTTACTTAAAAATGCCTTATTCCGTTTTTTTTTTTTTTTTTTCAAATAAAATAAGCAATCTATAAATATATGATATTACTGCTATGTGATTAAATAGCCACTTCTAATATTTTTATTATTTTAATTATTTTCTTCAAAAGCAAATACTTAATTGAGTTTTGTGATTAAAATGAAACTTCTAAAAATTGAAATTCATGCTACTTTATTTATAATTATATCACCTATATTTAACTGTAATAATTACATTTAGAAGAAGAAGAAAAATCATAATTTGTAAGTATTACTTTTGTTATCACGCATAATACTATGGGGCTCTCCCCCCCCCCCCCCACCCCCTACGATCTACGCTCGCCAACCCTCGTTCTGACATCACAGACTCTAAAAACACGCTGATTTGATCGGCTTTAAAAAAGATTACGGAAGATTGAATGATAATTAAACAACCACTGACGATCTCCTAGTAAACGGGTTTTAATTCATTCCCCTTTGACTGAAGGATTTTAAGGACGAATCAGCTGCTGTTGAGACGCCTAATGGCTGTTTTCGTGTTTGATTAACAATGCTATAAGAAAATTATTTTTAAATAAGACATTCTAAATGTATAGTTTTAAATCTGACCCAATTTTCATCAAAGTTTCTTTCTCTAGCGGAAATATTTTTGTTGTTACAAAGGGAATATTATTATTTGCGCTGTTTTAGAATTGGCAACAATAGTTTAAAAGATCATCTCAGAATATGAAATAAAATTTTCGTGTAAGTATTTTTTTTTTTAATTAAACTGTTTGGTAATATTATTAAGTGGCCATTTAAAATATGACGTAATTTCCCCCATTTACTGCTTTTAGCACAAAATAATGAATTTGTTATTTTAAAGTTTTCTTTTCTTTTTAATATTCACGTGTAATTATAATTTTTATAACGTAATTTTCAATATTTGCCTGCTTTTAACACGTAATCATTTAATTCTTATTTTAAAGTTTATTTCTGTTTTAATAGTTACGTGTAACTACATTTTAAATTGAAAGCAAGTAGTACTCTTTGATCTGTTTTTACAATTGGCAACATTTTAAAATAATAACCTTTTCTAAAATATGAAAACTATTTCTGGAAATTATGCAAATTTGAATAAAAAATTGAAAACCCCCTCAAAAGATTGGTCAAAAAAAAAAAAATAAATAAATAAATGAATTCTGTACACTACAAGATGGTAAAGTGTATTCTTAAAAAAAAAAAAAAAAAAAAAAAAAAAAAAAAAAAATCCTATGTCATAGCCGACAACTTATACGCTTTTTTCTCACCACTAAAATTTAAAAGTAAATGTTTTATTTAATCGACTGAATCTGCCGATTAAATATAGAAACTATCTCAGTTAAATTTTAGTGGTAAGAAAAAAGCGTAAAAGTTGGCTGCTATGTTATGTATAGTTTTTGTCCCTAAAAACTTTTTTAATGGAACTATTTTCACCAACTTTAACATAAATCGCTCTTAAAAGGATTCGCCGATTTAAAAACTGTCTACTTTAGCATGTTTATCAAATATTTCTCTATAATATTACTAATTATCATATTTTCGTATCAATAGTTTTCTTAATATTAGCGAAGAAAGACCTCTGGTCACAAAAAATTCATTTACGCCCGCAGTGACAGCGTTTGTCACATTTTTTTTTAGAATAAAGAGAAATTAAATTTTAAACTAAGCTAAACATTCACAAGAGGAATTCAACATTCAGTTTAATTCTGAAATTAGGAAATGCTGATTTGTAATTTACAGATGCTCCGTCAAAAAAGCCGTTTGCATATGGGCTCGTACGATAGCAATTTTACCTATTTTATCATGATCGCTTTAAATGCGCATATTCATAAGAATAAAGCATTATATCATAGAAAATTTTTCATTTTCGGCTTTGAAGATTTTGATAAAATTTGGAATGTCTTGAATAATATTTGACTATTTTTAAAACTATTTCCGTCTGTATGTTGCACACATTTTGGGTCACTCTGACTTGGAACTATGACTCGCGGAATTCTACGAAATTTTCTCTTTTGTTAGAATCTAACATAAATTGGTGCTGAATATATTATGCCATATATCGTTCATCAAGAGTCACTGCTATGCCCACGGTTTTCACTATATGTCGGATAGCTATGTCGATATGATGGAATTCCATAAACCTACTATGCAATGCAGAATGCTCACTCTGAAAAAAAAATGTGCTAATTAAATTGTGTCTTTGATCACTCAAGAGGATTATTATGCTATAATTTTCGCAATGTAAGATAGAGATGTACTTAAGCTTCTATTGGGTAAAAATAGACCGAAGTTTACTGTTGTAATTGGGAAAATGCTGAACTATACAGAAGATAATCATTACAAAAAAGATCGCAAATAAGAAGAATAGCCCTCCTAACGAAATCAGTCTTATTTGAGAATTTTGTCCATAAAAGTGGTGAACGTGTCTAGATTTATTTACCCCTTTCAGGGGCCAGTAGGTATGTTGCTAAAATGTTGAAATTATTGAGTTCCATCAGAAAATAATGAATAAATTGGTGTACATGAATGCTTCTCTTCAAGTTCCGTAAAATCTGGAGTATAACGCGTGCTTCTATTTAAATAATTAGATCCAGAAATATTACATAATAAAAGGTAACTTTTCATAGCGAAGTAATTTTTTAATTTTATTTGTTAAAAATATTTCCTGGTTCGAAATATATTTGTTTGAGATACGCCAAAATATAAGGTTAGTTGGGTCAACTGGGACATGATTTTACAATGTGACTCTGGAGCTCCTGACAATTCAGCTTCAAAATACTAATGTTCATTTGAAATAAAGTCTGAACTTCTGTAAATGTGTTCAGTTAGGTTCCCTCTATCAGACAGAAATGCTCAAAATTACATTTTAATATTTAAAAATATAAAAATATGCATATTTCATCTTTCTTTCCTCATGGGTCCAGTTGCCTCTAAAAATGGGGTAACTGGATCATGGGGGTCTATGTTCCACACGCGTTCATATTTTCATATCGGATATCAGGTCCTGTTTGAAAAGCGTAAACAAGTTAAAAAAAAAATTAAACCAGGCAGATCATGTAAATTATACGTCAATAAACACCGTTGTAAGGGAAACCTTTGCTGTCAATGCGTCTAAAAAAAGCACTAAAATTGAAAATATTAGATTTATTTATACTAAAAACATAAAACTTATGGTAGTACTTATGTACTTTAGTATAGATAATAAGTATAAAAGTCACATGGGTATTTTAAGGAAAAAAATAACAAGGTAAATCTATGAACAAAAGGGTACGTAAGTACTTAAGTACTTTATCCAGGGGTCGCATTATATAGGGAAAATTTTATTGTTTCTACCAGAACCCTTACAGAAAGGTGCGATGAAGATATTATTTTCAAAATAGTGGTAGGAACGAAAAAAGTTTCCCTATAGAATGCGACCCCTGTGTATAGTACAATTTCAAGGTCTGGCTATCTCGCTTTCAGGGGCAAGGTACTTCTATTCTTAAAATGTTGAAATAATTTAATGACACCAATATTTACAAGAGAATCTATCTGAAAACAAGTAAAAGTATATTTTCGCGTACTTAATAAAGGTGAAATTTTCATTATAAAATTCAGGTGCCAATGTGGCAATTGGGAATTAAAATTAAGTGATGCCATAACGGCATCACCGTCTCTCAAGGGGCCAAGAAATTTGGTTTGATGCCACTCAATATGCTTTTTTTTAATTTCATTACATAATTTTAATAAGGTATTCTATCATTGTCTTTATTGTGAGCAAAAAACAATGGAGAAATTTACTTCCCGTATTAAGAGAAACACAAAAAAATTATTTATGACTATTGGGGTAACTGGATCCAGCATGCCCCAGTTACCCCGGATACATGTCCCAGTTACCCCATTCTTGAAAAATTTATGGGGTAACTGGGACACCGGGCTTACATTTGAAACATGAAGTAAATATGTATAGATACCTAATAATATTAATGTTAGGTATCTGTACTAATCTTAGGTGTATAATTTATATGTCTAATCTTTTAAAAAAATGATTGTTTAATAAAAGTACTTACGGTATTATAATAATCAACCGAGGAAGTTCAACCATATAGACGTTGTTTTTAAAAAAATAAACGTAAATTTTTGACAACCTATCACAGCAAAGTGAGAGTTATGATTGAGTTGATACACATTGTTCTAGAAAGTAGAGATTAAGGGGCATTGTTCACAAAAGCTAAAACTTAAAAAAACACCAACAGTTTTTTATAAAATAGCCTATGGCCCAGTTACCTCGTGGTTCCAGTTACCCCAACTAACCTTACGGTACATTATAAAAACAAAATGTTATTCCAAATATTCTGATGCAATTTGGAGAGTTGAAGATTAAAATTGGGATTATAAATAATATACCACTACCATTCAAAAAGTTTTTAAAAAGGCACCAGGTTTGGTAACTCGACAATAGATACATTACACAACACCGATAGTAAATATCTACGCTATTTAAATTAATTTATTCGAATAATAATAGAAATAAATTTTGTTATGTCACCACCGTACTAGATTTATAATGTTATATGTGAGGTTTTTGATAAATAGAAAACGTGATATACCAAGTTTATTTCTTAGAAGAGTGAATTCTTCCTTATCTGACAGCATTCAAAATATTCTTCCAATTTTGTTTTAATTCTAAATGACTATTTCTTTATAATAAAGAGTTTCTGTGGTTCATGAAAGCGATGTGACTATTTTTATATAAAATAACCACATTAAAAGTTCATTAATCAAAAATTTAAACAATCACTAAGCAAAACAAAAACATTACAAATCCAATTATTTTTTTTAATAATTTTACATGGCTAGATAGCTCAGTATCCCAACAAGAACATGAGATTGATAATGTAAAAATATAATTTATATTTTATGAATCTATATATTTCACAAAAAGTCTTAAAAGATATTTTATGTATTTATATTTAATCCATAGCAAAGCAACTGTTGATAAAAATATTTATGGATTATTTAACGCGTTTTTACCTACACATTACTCAGATCTCAGATTCAAGTTATAGAACCGCATACTGCCATAAATAAACTCAAAGTTGAAAATAGCATGCATTTATTTTTATTTATTACGCGGTTATAGTTTCTTTTTCAATTTAAGGTAGCTTAGTATTTAAATGAATAAAAGTTTAGATCGTAACCTTAAATAAAGTTTAAGCATGAATCCAATGTTTACACAAGGTTAAATAAACATCAATTGGTCAGTTTAAAAGGAAATGAAATAGAGTTCTGGAGAAAATTTTTCAGCGTGTTGCTGAGTTAGAGAATATCTCCTGTTCTTTTGGGGGGATTTTTTTAAAAGAAATTTCAGAGTTCTAGCATTCAATTTAATATTTATCTTAACTATTTAAAGCATCAATTTAGTTGTATATGGTTCCGCTTACTATTTAAGTAAAAAAACAATCGTATATATTTTATATCAGCAATACCTATTTTAAATTTGCATAGTTAATTTGGCCTGTTATAACATGTTGTGCTTTGGATTCATTTTTTAAATGGAATCCTTTTTTTTTTTCTTTGAAAAAAGTGGTTTACGTTTACTTATCTATTTAGTTTTAGTTGAATTTGAATTAGGTTGAATGAAATATTAATTTACACGATTCTTTTATTTGTGCAAAATTTTAAAATCACATATTCGGGAAAAAGTATTAAATAATCTAGGCATGTTTAGTAAATATTTTACAAAATTTTAATAGGGCCTGTTATATTAAACTGCATTGAAATTTTTAAGCGAACTCTTTTATTTTGAAAAATCTAAAATGTATAAAATTAGTTAAAAGTAAAGCAGTAGGATAGTTTTAATTATGTTGAGATTACAGATTAATATGAGTTGAATGGTTCGATTTAGTTTTTGATTCATCACAATATAATAAATATTACGCCTGATAGCACATTTCTAATAAATAATAATTTAATCACTGTGTTTAATTTGAAGTAAATTCGGATGATATAATTATACACATAATAGGCATAGTAATATATAAATAAAAAGATAATGTGGATCTTATTTTTTTATTAGATTGAAGTAATAGAGTGTTAGAAAAATGCATAATAACAGTTAAATATTTGTCTAAAATTTACTAAATTTCCAGAAAATGAAGACGGCTTCATTCATAAAACATTGATTGAGACAATTAAATATTACAATATCTTTAATGTAAAAAAGCAAGATATATTTATAACTGAACATCATGTAAATTTTAAATCAGAAAAAAGTAGAAAAAGTGTAAGGATGTTGTATGTTTTACACTAAATGCATCACTCTACTTTTAAAGATAAAAGAATTTAATAATTTATGTTATTTATGCCGTTAAAATCATAAATGAACGAGATTGAATATTATTTTATTCATATTATTATAAAGCTACTTATAAACTACAAATTAAAAGCAGATTTACAATATATATAGAGAGAGATTGAAAATGAAAATATCTATATATCTAATTTTATAATTTATATATAAATATCTAATTTTTTAACAGACAAACATTAAATGTCCCTATAAATATTGTAAGTTCACATAATTGTTGAGTACTTCATTTGTAATTATCTAAATGTTATATTCTTAATGATAAATGCAACATTTATACAAAAAGTGTTTATTATTACAAAACATTACTTAAACTTATAAATATTTAAAAAATTGCAAAATTCTTTAAATCTATGTTTGGTAAGAGAGATTTTCTCAGGAAAAAAGGTCCTTTTTCTAACTTTTGTAAGTTTTTTCATTAAAAAGTTTCAGCGCCGCTCAGACCAACCCACTTAGACCGCATTTTCGTTTGACCCACCAACAATTAGTGTAATTGTTTAGGACCAGCTCACGAATGTATTCAAACGTCAACTCAAAGATTTCGAATCACAATATTCTCTGATGCGTCTTTCGATCATATAGTCGATCTTGTATTTTTGTCTTAAAATATTAATCAACTTATAATCACTTTAACAAAAGTGAATGCTATTTTTTATATGCATGTAAATTCAATGCTTCATGAATGCCAGGTTCATTAACATACTGTATACATTTTTTTTTTCTTTCGTAACTGTTTGCACATTAGTTAATTTATCTGTTCATCACAAATTTGTCACAGGCCAATGGTAAAACATCGATTTTCTCCTGATCTAACTTCTTGTAAATAGTTCTTTTTTAATACAAGCTATAGCACATGAACTTAAATTGTTCTAATGCCCTCTATTGTATTCAACAATAAGGTATATTATTAAATCTTGTCAAATAAAATGTATTCATGGAAGTCGATAAATTTATTAAAGGTTTGTAAAGAATAGTTTCTTTACGATACTGCGTCTCGTTGTTCGTTTTAAAGAGATAAAGTATTTAATTCGAGAGATATACACTTACGTTTTACTAAAACTTGATTGTAAATCTATATTATATTTTAGTAATGTATTGTAATTTTTTTTATAATTCATTATGTATGTAAAACAGTATTATAATAATTTAATAAGTAAAAACAATAAATTCTAAAGGTATTATCTGGTCTTAATTCTTTTGTAACTGTTAAATCGAGTATTTCCACAACTTAAAATGTGCATTTAATCTTTTCGTAAAACTAATGTTAAAATAAAACATTAAAACGGATTTCAAAAAGTAATCTCGATGCATGTGTGTCATACAATTAAACATTTCATTTTCTAAGTATTTTTGCAAACCATTAGCCTGATAAATATACCTTATACACAAATTATAGTTTAAAGTTTATGCCAAGTCAGCTCAAAACTTTAGTAACCATTACTTCGAAAGATGAAAAATTACAAAAATAATACAAAAACATTTATTCGCAACCATTTTTTACTTTACATATTATGTTGAATTTTAATGAGAATAATGATCAGTTGTCGTTAACATATTTTTTTAATGATACTTTAATTTCTCTAATGAACTTCAACAGTTGAGTGGAATATCGTTTTATTTGTTTCCCCGCAAGATATATTCTTTCCAATAATTATGCACAACATTAATTCATAACTAATTAAGAATTCCATTTTAAATATTTAAAAATGTAATATCGACGCAAAGACTTCAAATTTTAAAAGAATACTTGAAAAGGAAGATACAGAAAATGTAAGAGTAAGTTTTAAGGCAGAGTAAAATTTAAAAAAAATTGAGCAACCTTTGAACACAAATCTCAAAGATAGATAAAAAAATTAAATGTTTAAAATATTTTTACCCTTTGAAATTACTCAATTATTTTGGATTACATTATTTAAAACATAAACATTTAGAAATTGTATGAAACTTGCTTGAATGCAGTAAAACTATTCCAAACCTTTGCAAATGCTAATAAAAGAGTTATTATACGTGAAATATGATGTGTTTAATACTTTTTGTACCAGAATTTACAAAATGATAGTTATATTTGGTTTGTAAAACGTAATGATGGTGTTTGTTATTTAACTTTTCAATCAGAAAACTTTTAATAAATTTTCAATGGAATATTAAGTTCTTGTATGTTACTTTGAAGGGCAGATATCTGTAGTCTTATTTAGTATTACAATTTCGTCTTTCGTCATTGAAGAAGGATATTAAGGTCATTAAAAGTATTATGTAACGGGAGAAAGTTCGCACGATTTTTTGCACGCAATTTTTTGTAAGGGTAAAAAGCACCGGAAACAGCTCGGAATATCAACCATTTATTTTACCAAGTAACGACTGTTAAACGCACAGTGTAACGAATGTTTCAGTTATTTCGAAATGAAGATGAAGGACTTGAAGGTGAAGGAAGACATTCTATAAATGAAATAAGGAATTGAAATCATTAATTGAAACAGGTCCACGTACCACGGTCTGAAATCATATTGATGAACTTGTAGTATGTTTCAAAGCTATCACCAACCGCCTAAAGAAAAGTTGGACGGCAAAAATGTTGACAAATAAGTGCCACACGAACTGTCCCATAATCATTAAAATCGCCGTTTTGAAGTGTGCTCTGTGTTTCTTTTGCTTAACAAAACTGATGGTATTTCCATCGTATTATGACATCTGAGGAAGTATGAATCCTGTACAATAAGAGCGTTCAGATGAATGGTTGGACCGAGATGAAGCCCCTAAACTTTTCCCAAAGCAAAAACTGCATAAAAAGAAGGTCATGGTGACTGTTTGGGGGTCTAAACTTGTGGAGAACAACTACAGCTGCTTGAATCCTAGCGAAACAATTATTACTAAGAAGTGTTGTTACCATATCGAAGAAATGCATCAAAAACTCAGACTTCTAGCTCCAGCAATTTCAACAGAAAAAGTTTTATTCTTCTCTATGACAACGCCCGTTTTCATGTCTGACGCATGATCTTAAAAACAATGAACGAGATGGGTTATGAGATCCCTACCTATCTCCTACAGTTCAAAAATTTAAGTGGGTTTCAATATTTTTAAGACATTTATTGATTAATAAAACTTAAATTGCCACAGTGATCATATAGATTTTAATCATGTTCAATATGAATCACAGTTTCAGAATTTGTGTCTAAATTTGTTTCTGAATTTATTTTTTCTTTGAAATTTGTACAATATGATAATTGCTTTCAAATCAAACATTTTTTTTCAATGTGTACGTCACCACTCCTTTTTTTATGTGGAAAAACAGAAAATTGACCTGCAGCAAGGCTTCGTCTATTATCTGTTTTTTTTTTTTTTTTTTTTTTTTTTTTTTTTTTTTTTTTTTTTCCTTAAATGTCCGTTTTCCACAAAATTTCCGTTTTGGTTCCATTATTCAAAACAAAAAATTTCTGTTTTTAGAATTAAATATGAGCAATAGGGCAACATCTAAAAAATAATCTAAACAATAATTATATATATTGATGCATATTTACACAGAACAGACATTTATATTGAATATCATCACACCCGTTATTATCGTCCGCCCGTTATCCTCCGGATTCAAACCTTGGTACTCATCACCAGAAGATCAATGCTCTGTACTTCACTCCAACTGGCTACATTCAGAGATTTGGTAACAGACTAAAATATCAATTACGAAAATTAAAATGAATATTTTTTCTTTTACTCTGAACTGAAAAATAATATTTTCGTTTGTCTGTCTTGAAAGAAACATTTTAGTCCAGGCAATAGGGGATTTTACCTGGCAAAATTAATGGTAGTTCTGGAAACCGGCTTACTTTATGTTTTTTGTGTCGCTGAATCCGAATTTGTAACTTCCCACCAAAATTTACCCCAGCAATCCCACCCCCAAATTTTGCTAAAATGCCCCCATAAAAGGTTTTTATTAAAAAAATCAATTTTTTTATTATTTTAGGGGAAAAGTATCCAGAAATTCAGAAAGTAGACAAAATTTGCAACAAATAAGATGCATGACATTAGGACGTAGGATGAATGAGGAGGAAGGGGGGGCATCTGCCTCGGAACATGCGCCGCGGTGCTGCGTGGACTAAGTTGCGCAATTCCACTTAACCACTCACATCGTTTACATTCGCCCTCCCGTCTCTCCTCCGAATTTTCCCTATAAGGTTACTTTAAGTTTTTTGGGTCGCTGAATCCGAAGTTTTAACTCCCCCCCCCCAAAACTTCCCCCGCATCCCCCCCCCAAAAAATAGTTGTTTTTAAATTAAATGTTTTATTGTTTTAGGGGAAAAGTATGTAGAAATTCATAAAGTAGACAAAATTTGCAACAAACAGGATATATGACATTATCACGTAGGATAAAAGGGGAGAGGGGGGGGGGGGCTTCCTCGGAACATTCCCCGCACGCTGTTCTCAAAAACTAAATTTTTTCAATTTTTTTTTTTTTTTTTTTTTTTTGGGGGGGGGGGGTTGCCGGGTGAAATTTTGGTGGGAAGTTACAAATTCGGATTCAACAACACAAAAAATATAAAGTCAGTCGAAATTCAGAACTAGGATTAATTTTGCAGGTAAAATCCCCTATTACCTGGACTTGCATAACTTAGTGCACGTAGCGCCGCAGTGCATGCTCAGAGGCAGCCCTTCCCCTCCCCATTCATCCTACGTCATAATGTCATATATCCTATTTGTGCAAATTTTGTCTACTTTCTGAATTTCTACATACTTTTTTCCCCTAAAACAATAAAACTTTTAATTAAAAAACAACTATTTGGGGGGGAGTGCGGGGGGATTTTGGGGGGAAGTTAAAACTTCGGATTCAGCGACCCAAAAACCTTAAAGTAAACCTTATAAAGAAAGTTCGGAGGGGAGACGGGAGGGCGAATGTAAACGATGTGTGTGGTTAAGTGGAATTGCGCAACTTAGTCCACGTAGCACCGCGGCACATGTTCCGAGGCAGATACCCCCCCTCCCCATTCAACCTATGTCATAATGCCATGTATCTTATTTGTTGCAAATTTTGGGTACTTTCTGAATTTCTATTTTTTCCTAAAACAATAAAAAAAATTGATTTTTTTAATAAAAACCTTTTTTGAGGGCATTTTGCCAAAATTTGGGGGGGGGGGGGGTTGCTGGGGGAAATTTTGGTGGAAAGTTAAAAATTCGGATTCAGCGACCCAAAAAAACATATAGTAAGCCTTTTTACAGAACTACCATGAATTTTGCTAAGTAGAGCCCCTATACGGTTACTATTGCCTGGACTATTTCTTTTTTTAACATTCAAACAAGAAATAATAAAAGGTTGGTTGGTTGGTTGTGTTTATGACGGCCAATTATCAACTCGAGGGATATAGGCCCTAAAGGGGGGGGAGTGCCCTCCGTGGGGGGTCTTTCTAAGGGAACTTAATCCGTATTTACACGTCGAATCCCGCGGTTCGAAGAAATCACGAAAACTCCGAACGATTAGGCCGACGGGCGCGATTGGGTTCGAACCCAGCACCTCTCGACTACCAGCTTCGAGAGCAGAACCTCTCGGCCACTGGTGGGGCCGAAATAATAAAAGGAAATTTTCTGTTTAATCTCGAAAAAATTACGATTTTTAATAAAAAACAGAGTTTTTCCGTTAAAAAACAGAAATTTCATATAAAAGCATTTGTGTAAACACGGACTTTTTTTTAGAAGTATATACTGTGGTTGGAGAACGGACAATTTCAGATTTCGGGATTTTGAGGTAAGACCATTTCAGTGTTTTATTTTTTCTTTCAATTGTTATAAAAGTTTACTGCATTAATATTTTCCTTACATTCTGTACTCTATATATTCAATATTACATTAATTTTTTATGGATGAGTTGACATTTTATTAATTCACATCACTCGTGCAGTATAGAGTTATTAATAAAAGCCATTGATAAAACCTTCATAAAATTTAATTTACTGATACAAGTTTCTTTCTTTAAGGAGTAAAATGTCATTGGATGAAAACTAAATTTTTTATCATTAAGTAACCCAAATAGCATTTTGTGTCCTACAAAATAATCACTATAGGACTAGAATTAAAGAGAAACTAAAAGTTGTTTTAGTGTTTAACAAATAACAACAGAAGTATGCGGGTCCAATTTCACTGGCAAAATAAATGTAGTTTACCCTGATTTAATGTTTCCTATGTTACAACAGAAAAGAAATTCTTGAGATAAATTATGTGTTAGATAAATTATGTGCGAGATAAATTATGTATTCTTGATATCTCTTTCCTTTATAAAATCACTAATTTATGTGACACTATTCAAAAGAAAATTGAAGAGAATTAGAAGCGAAATAATTTATCCTAAAATATCTGAAATTTATTCCCAATAACGCATGCTTGAAACTCGGTATAAAAAAAAGTGTGTGATAATGACGATGTATATACTTGAATTTATTTATGTGCGCTTCGTATTCTTATTACTGAATAATCTTGTACAATACTGAATCTGTTTAAAACAAATTCAAGTTAGTTTTATAAGATATCGCTATACTTTTTAATATTTTAAAGCTCTGAATGAATTCAACAATGAACGTTTTCAAGTATCAGTAAAATATTTGTCAACTTTTGACATATCCTATAAATATTGAATGAAAGATATATGAAAGTTTCAGAAAGAGATGCACAAATTTTTCATGTTCAAGCCTCATGATTAATATGAGAATACGGAAGTTCATTAGTGGCTACTACAGCAATAGACACATATAATGATTGATGAAACAGCTGTAAAATATTAAAACACAGTAAAAAAATACAAAAATTATTCCTATAAGTAATAAATGTATAGCACAGAAAAAACGAATATGCGGACGCATATTACATCTTTTGTTTTGTATTGTTCGAAAAGTCGCCAATTGAAGCTTGTTGCTACCGACGGTTATGGGGACGCGTGGCAAAGTTTGTTCGGGCCTCCTCTCTAACTACTTTCTATTCATAGCCCCCAAACAATCGGTTTTGATCAAGTCAACTATTTCGAACCGTAAAATCTATTTAAAAAAAGGTGACTTGTTTCTATGAGATACTTATTTGATTTCATTTAATAAGCAAAATTTCTGGTGCGCCAAGATATTATTTTCATATTCTCTCTCGATGAGAAAATATGGGAAATGTTCCGATTTGCAGGAAAATTTAACCGTCTCATCATAAATCCATTATTTCAGGAAAGTCCGCCAAAACAATAAGTATACCCATGCATTTTAATTGACAAATTATCTTGGAGAAAAACAAATTAGACTATTCGACAGGGGATTGTGTCTTGTTTCAATTTAACACGTTCACGCCGGCGCGGTGGGTCACGCTCGACTGTCTCAGAGATGTCAAGTCTCCGGCTTTTTGCACACCACTGTTATTTTAGAGAAAATGTTGTTCCTTTAAATCGCCCAATTGTTCTAATTAAATAAAACAACATTTTCTGTATTAAAATACTAGTATCCAAAAGGCCGGAGACTTGCCAGATCTGAGACAGTAGAGTGTGACCTACCGCGCCGGCGTGAACGTGTTAAGTTTTAAAAAATAGGAATAGTGAGTCGTTTTCATGCTGAAATTGTACCAAACAAGAACATTCTCAATACGGTCATCTAAATTTAACATCATATATGGATTTTTTGGAAAACATTACCTTGGGATACCAAACGGGAAGTCATTCGGTGAAATTGCTTAGGAATTACGTTGGAGTTTTGAAATTCTCATGTTATGCATTTTTAATAGTTGCAAAACGAACTAAATTTCGGGTAATTTTTTAAGCATTCCAAAAATTAATTGGCGATGTGAGCTGTAATTTTCGATTGACATATATTTCTTACTTAGAAAAATTGAAGAATGACGCTTGTAAATATTTCTATTAAATTTTTGAGATAGCATATTAAAAAATAAGTAAAAAGTATTTCCTACGCACAAAATTGAACTGTTCAGTTTTAAAATCAAAATGTAAAATCTTAAAACTAAGTACTTCTGCAATTTAAAGTAGTATTTTATTAATTTTAATAATGTCCAGATAGAATTATTTTGTAAAATATTTAGCGACGAAAAATAAAAAAAAAAGATATATTTTATTTGTAGCATTAAACTGAAACAATATGTAGTTACTTGAATTTAAATTACATCATAGAGTATTTTCTTAAGTAGAAAGTTATTATTGTGCAGAGACGTAGAGAAACAGATCTTAGATTACAGTAAATTCGTGTTTTGTTAGAAGACAAATCATGCATTTTTTATCCCATGTACCTTATGTGATATAAAGCAAAGGCCATAAAAGCTTTTTTTACTGTCTTAGAGGGATTTTGATGGTTATTGAGTGCCTTGTTTTATTTCATGAGTGTAAGATATCACTTTTTTGAAATGAACAACAACAGCAAAAACCTTCCGGTTCTGAGAACTTTCTTCAGTAAATAATTCGAAACAGGATCGAAAATTAGATAACTCTTGGAAATAGCCGCTTCGAAGATGATGATTAACAACTAAACTTCTTTTGCAGGAATATCGTAACAAACTCATCTCCATGGTTATTTTTGAACAGGGTTACTAAATACACCTAACCCATGGGTTTGTCAACTGTTGCGGATCGATTTCATGCAGGCTAATCAGGAGTTACACTAGCAAATTCAGAACTGCAAAGGGTTTTAAAAACTTTTTAATTTTTATTTTTCAAATAACTATTATTTTAAATATGTGACATCTTATTAAATATCATTAAAAATAATTATCAAACCATATTTGATTGAAATGGGTTTCTGTATTATTTTCCAATTGATTTAATAATAGTTAATGAAAGAGGCAGAGAATGTAGTGCTGAACCCTACATACTGTCATTTTCTGAAAGTCCTTAAGGCGGTTCTCAAGTCCACTGCTCAACAAGCGCGAAACTTCCTGATACACTTCCTGACTCATTTTTAAATGTAAATCTTGAAATGGCAGGGCTCATTATGGAAGCGATTTGGAATCGAAAGAAACTTTTTCATTTTTTTTTTATAAATAAATTTTTTATAGAGTTAAAGGTGATCTTGGGTCACGTGACAAACGGTTTTTCTCCTTTTTCCTTCTGTTTTTCTCCCTTCGTCCGGAAATTCTGTTCAAAACGCCAACTTTGAGAGTACTTTTTGAGATAATTTTTGCGTTTACCGAAAAATGGAAAACGTCTTTCAATCACATAGTTCCTGAATAACAACACCTGACAATTTCACGCGTTTCTGAGCAAAAATGAGTTACAACTTATGTCATAAAATTGCCCCTTTAGAATTGAGAATAGCCTTAATCTGAGCCAGGACACACAAATCAGAAAAATATCACATTTTTACCTTTTTTGGCTTAAAACTACACTAGATACTCTTCGTGAATGTTCTTAATTTTAAATAACACTATTTCCAAAGAGTCATCTGTTCGAGTTTTAATCACAGTATCGTGCAATTATATAAGGGGAAAATTACTTTTTGGAAATATCGTATTCAAAAAGAAGCATGTGTACGAACCCTGCAAAACTTTTTAGAATAAAATGACGCAAACCGTATGTAAATACAATTACATCAAAATACAGTAAAATACGTTTAACACGAAAACGTTTAACATGAAAAATCGGTTAGCACGAAATGATATAGCGGTCCGGACAGTATACTATACAATTTAATACATTTATTTTTCTTTTAACACGAAACAAAAATCGTTTAACACGAAAATAAATTCACTTTCTATTTAGTTAATTTGAGTTGAAATGGGTGAATTTCGTGCTTAAACCACTGAATTTTGGGTAAAAATCTGTGAACTGCGGGTTTTTTTTTTTTTTTTTTTTTTTTTTTTTGTAAATTAGCTTACATTTTATGAGCATAATGGCTGGGAAATCAGTGCGAAAAGAAACTGATATTTCGTTTTAAACTAAGATGAAGCTTCTTAATGCAGTTCATGAAAAAGAAGGAAGAAAACAGAAATCTGTAAAGAGTTTGACATTGCCAATTCTACTTTATCAACGATAATAAAAAACAGGGATCCCATTTCGTTAATGTTTAAGCTCAGCATGTTTAAACCAGAGAGAAAACGTATGAGAACCACTAAGCACGAAGATTTAGTGACGTTTAACACGAAAACGTTTAACATGAAAAATCGGTTAGCACGAAATGATATAGCGGTCCGGACAGTATACTATACAATTTAATACATTTATTTTTCTTTTAACACGAAACAAAAATCGTTTAACACGAAAAAAAATTCATTCACTTTCTATTTAGTTAATTTGAGTTGAAATTGGTGAATTTCGTGCTTAAACCACTGAATTTTGGGTAAAAATCAGTGAACTGCGTTTTTTTTTTTTTTTTGTAAATTAGCTTATATTTTATGAGCATAATGGCTGGGAAATCAGTGCGAAAACAAACTGATATTTCGTTTTAAACTAAGATGAAACTTCTTAATGCAGTTCATGAAAAAGAAGGAAGAAAACAGAAATCTGTAAAGAGTATGACATTGCCAATTCTACTTTATAAACGATAATAAAAAACAGGGATCCCATTTCGTTAATGTTTAAGCTCAGCATGTTTAAACCAGAGAGAAAACGTATGAGAACCACTAAGCACGAAGATTTAGTGACAGCTTTGCTTATTTGATTCAAACGATCTAGATCTCACAATGCTAAAAGAGACATTTCAGAAAAATATATCTGATTTTTTTCCCCAAAAAATAATAATTCTTTTACTTGCTTTTTATCCTAATGTATGCAACCTACTAATAGTTTAACCGGAAATCGAAATAAAATTTGACATTGAAAAAGTTTGTGAGTTTTGATCCTTTTTAAGAATCTTTTAACGCGAAATTCTTTTAACACGAAAATTAATTTCGGCCCCCTCAATTTCGTGTTAAACGTATTTCACTGTATATAATTCTTTTTATGTTGCACTGTTTGTGGGTTTCTAAGGAGTATTTAAAATTTTAAATCCATTTTCCTTAGATTGTATCTGATCAAAATTCATCGCGTTTAAATTGATATAGTTGAATTTCGATCAAGATAAAGTTTTGCGATTTCATGCAAATATTTTCAGTTGTATATGGATTAATTTATCTTCAGGATTTTGTGAAAATTGTTACGTTTTACAAAACATTATTCCATTGTAAAACATACTCATAGAAAAAGACATTTCTTACTTTCTTTTTTTTTTTTAATCGATAAATATTATTGTAAGTCCTAAAGTCAAATTACTATTTTCTTCTTTTCTGAAACTCAAAACGGATACGCAAAAATGAAAAAAGTATGCAAAAAAAAGAGTCATTCTCTTAAAAATTAAACTTATATTTAAATGCGACTAAAATTAATAAATATATTTTTTAAAGAACTATATTTGAAAAGGAATATGTGTATATAAATATAAATTTCAAGGAAAAATGTGTAAAATATATTTATGAAAAAAATGTATAAAATTTTGTGTCATGGACCACATTAAGCGGGTTGTTTTTTAAATTTATTTACATGCAAATAATTTTTTAAAACTTTTTGAGAGAAAGAATTATAGGAAAGAGATCTGGAGGAGGAACAATAAGAGTGACCAAATATGTAAAAACATAACATACAAAAGACAAAAAAACATCAAAACTAGATCTATAATGCCTTATTTTTCAGTTATGTAAAATCCTAGAACTGAAAACGTTACAATATTTTTATTGGGCACAACCCATGAGCAAATCACTTGCATGGTATATTATTTTCAAAAAGATTATTTACAATGTTAATATTTATATAAGCTAAAGCTAAAAGAGTCTGCGCACATTTCAAAAGAAAAATAATAAAAAATCTAAATATTAGTGTTTTGCTAAACTATGAATAAATAATTTTGACTTCATTTGTTTTTTATGCATTTCCATTGTTATTTTATTGTTATGCTGTAATTTAATAGAACAGCAGTAATGAAACCAAGAAAACTATTTCGCGTAATCTGTCCGTACAGGATTGGTAAGATTTCGCACATGGGTAGGACAGATTGCGCAGATGGGTAGAAAAGATTGTTATTAATAATAACTTCTATTAAATTGTTAACAATAATAATTACACTTAAATGACATTATTCTAAGGTTTTTGTGAGTAAATATTATTTTATTACGAGTGAATATTTCAACATAATGTTTAAATAATAAAAAAAGAAAGAATTAAAGAATTTAATTTAAGAAGAAGATTGAAATATCAGTAAAAGCAAGCCATGCTAAGATTACAAAATAACATTAGTCTACCTGATAACATATTTAACTTGAAAATGATATCATTTTCATTTCCACAGTTTCGATGTATTTTGTTTGCTAACCGAAGTTGTCGTTGTCCACAATCGATGCATTTATTGTTGTAAATCATGCAGCTTTCGTACAATCACATTGAATTCAGATATATACATTGAATAACAGAACAAATACACTGAATCCAGTCAGTGGTCGAAAATGTATCCTGGTACGGTTCCAGACATTCAATGCACTCATCCTGATTGATCTTCGTTTTTTCCGCCAGTTTATTTTATCCCACTTTTTCTAGAAGCAAGCATCTTATCTTCATTTTTTTTTCTTGCGGCATCCTTCTTAAGTCTTTTTTCAGGTGTATTTTGTGGATCAGTAACATTAGTTGCACTCTGTTTCCTTTTTATTTCGATGGCATTAAACTACTTGGAATGGGTGAAAGCTTTTTAAAAACATTGCAGGTGTCATTAGAAAATTTATTTTAGTTAACAAAATTGATTTATCTGCAAATTAAATGTTCATAAATTAAAATATATATATATATAAACATTTAATTAATTTAATAACAGATATATTATTAATTTATTAACAAAATTAATTACATAAAATTAATTTAATAACAACTGTATTATTGATTTATTAATAAAATTTGTATCTACAAAAGTATTTATTTGCCAATTAATTTGTTGCCAAATTTAGTTTCGATAATTATGCGTTTTTCCGAAATTATTTCAAAACTGATTCATTCATATGTTTTGAACGTAATTTTCAATTCATGAAAATTTACCAATAAGCTGCTTCACCTATCCTAGCACTGAAACCTACAAAAAAAAAAAAAAAAAAAAAAAAAATGTGTCATCTCTCCTAAGTAGCAGATTCGAAATTTCTCCTATTTTGGTAAGAGAGATTGCGCGGCCTTTTATTTAAACATGGCCACTTCTAAAATGAAGAATTGTTGGTGTTCGCATCCTTAGTTTAGGTTTGTAGTTTATATGAAATCGTTTAAATTCAAAATATTTTGTACTACTGACATTCTATAAAAATTCTGACGAACAGTTATGAAAATTCAAGCACTTACTTTGGAAAAACAAAACAAAATAGCAATGCTTTATCCAAGACGCTTGGAACAATCAATATGCACATTCATGTAGACACTGCACTAATGCTGCTGTACAACTATCTGGAGTCGTTACGCGCGCTCTCTACTCCTTCCCGTCGAATCTCTTTGTGCGTGATCTCTCTTGGCTTTACCCTACGTGGTCATAAAAACACTTTGCCGATATATGGGGCATTCTCACAATCTTTTGACTTTCGGAAGAAAAATCTGGTGAAATTAAACTTGCTTAAATAACATTTTAATCCGATAGATGAATGCTTTAATGATTCAAAATAAAGAAAAATGGTTAGCAGAGAAAAATATTTTATTTAACTGAGGTTTAATTTAAACTTGCGAGTTTAATTTTCCACTATAACTTTTTATTTTCTTCTAAATTTTTACTTATAATGAATTTGCATAGTACGCACAGGACATTCAAATAAGAAATAATAAAAATGTAGTACTTTTAATACAGAATTTTTTGCATAACATTGTCTTAAAGAAGTGTTAAAGAAGGGACGGTATAGGAAAAAGGGGTCGACATGTGAAAAAAAGGGACATTAAGGATGGAACAAAAAGGAAAATTACCACCTATTTTTAGGCAAATCATGTTAAGACTAAGTGATAGCCACGATGTTCATTGATTTTTAGAAACAGTTGTTAACATTGGATTAAATTATTATTTTTTTTATTTACCTCGAAAAGTGCAGGAATAAACCTTGGAGACGGCAAGACTACCAATAAAGCCACGATCTTGAAATTGATATTTAAATGCTGATTTAAATTCTTCAGAAAATTTCCTGTCAAAGAATTTTAGACATTCTTTCTCTAGCGTACTTCTGTGTGAGAAAAAACTTGAAAAAAATTCTGTGGCTGCTTCTGAAGTGATTTTCTGTATAAGTTTAGCAAGAGGGACGGTAATGATGAAAAACCCACGGACAGAGTTAAAAAAATAATATCAACCTTAAAAATGTGTGCAGGTTAATTTTTTGCTACATATTTATATAAAACAATTATCCCAGTTTCGGAAAAAATTACATCGAATTACCTTAATTGAAACAATTTTATACATACAACCCCAAACTTAAAAATCAGCATCAGGGACACGGGACGGTGTAGGAGTTTTCGTGGTATTCCCTCCCCCCCCCCCCCCCCCAACATCGTCCAAAACTTATTTATCTCTTTAATATTGTTAAGCAATCATGCAAGGAATGTTCCCGAGTATATATATATATATATAAAGTATATTAAAATAAAAATTATTATTCAGGGACATGAAAGTCAAAAGATTGTGAGATTGCCCCATATGAGCCTCTAGTGACTGTATCGTTCAAAGAAACGAAATTCCATTTTGGATGTGGGTATTTTATGGTATGCGTTCCAGAATGAAGTACAAAACAACAATCGACCTCTCATATGCAGGATTACAGTCGAAATATTTGAAAATTTCGAATCGCAATATCCAAGTTTTTCATAGAAAAATTACCATCACCGTCAAAATCCATAAATGTCGTTAAAAAACTATATTTAGCAGTAGAAATGGCGACATAAAACAAACGCAAAGAAGATCATTTTGTGCTTCGCGTCCGCTGCAACAGCATAGTGGTAGCATTGTCATCTACCCGCAATTTGCATTTCCGTCGTCGGCAGGTCCACCCGAATACACCTCAGTCGGTTTCTGACTTTTGTTTTATTTAAATATGTATATACACATTAAAAATAGCAATTAAAGCCTTTGTTCAGGAATATTAAAAAGCAGTAAACCAACGTTTAAAATGCACAAATAATGCGTGAAAAGCAGCAAACAGCTGTTTCGAATCTACAGCGAGATTCTTCTTCAGTGCAAGATTGGGAAAAAAGAACAGCGTGCTAGAAAAAGCAAGGCTGAGCAAAATGATAGACAGAGACGCGCTGCCTTATATATCCTATGCGGGTAGCGAAAGCGCCAGAAACAACCAATGAGAGAGAAACAGTGGAAAAGAATGGGTGGACAAGTAGCGACATCTACCGGAGAAGGAGAGAAAAAGAAACCAAAAAAGAGGAAATTAAATTAATGCTTTCCAAATACTTGGAGAATCTGGAGTACTAGTCATTGACTAAAGAGTGAAAATTTTTAATGATGTGGTAAGCTTCCCAAAAATAAAGATCAAGGTTAGACGAACATTTTTGGATAATGGTGGCTGAGGAGAAATCGAACCTATGTTGAAAAGACCAAGAATGTTGAGCAATAGAAGAACGTTTGAGCTCCTGATTTTTAACATAACCTTCATGCTCTTTTAAACGAAATCTAAGAGCACGTTTAGTCTGGCCAATATACGAAAGGCCACACTGGCAAGAGATTTGGTAAATTCCCCAGTTATCTAGGCGATCAACGAGGTGTTTGAGATTTGAAAAATTGATTTTATTAACAGGAGAAAAAATAACATTAAAATCAAACTTGGTTTGATAAAGGTTTGATTTTAATGTTATTTTTTCTCATTATTGTTATTTGTCATTAAAAAAAAGATGCGAGTTGATAAGCATTCTGTTTTTAGTGGAAAATTAAAAATATTTTAGAACAATAGGGCGAAATAGCTGAACAATAGGCAAAATTGCGAAAAACTGAAGCTTACTTTACTGAAAAGTAAGCTAAAAATATAAGATTATATTTAAAACAAAAATTAAAACGAAATCACATTGTTAATCATATTACAGCCACCTATTATACAGTTATTAATAAAAGTTTAAAAGTAACTAAAATAGAGTAAGCAATAACGTTTGATTAGATTTAATTCATTAGCAAGGGATACGTACTGAGGTCTAAATATTTAAAACTTGAATTACTCATGAAAAAAAGAACACAACGTACATCACGGGATCATTAAAATACTAAATACAACTTAATGGGTATCTGAAAAGAAAGAAATAATACTGATTAAGATCTCGATTAATTACTTGCCCTTATGGGCATTTTAAAACTATCATATATTTATTAGGCGTACAATGAAATTAAGCACAAGGGATAAAATTGGAATAAAATATTTTAGTTTATTTCTGTCAGTAATCTAATTTAATTCATATGTAACTTTAATTGAATTTTAACTTAAAAGTTCAATTAGTGTCACAAGCTATGAATTAAACAAATATTGCTAGTAAAGTATTTTATTCTAACCTTTACTGCGCTTGTATCTGTTTCAATTGCGTGCTCTAAAAGATACGATTCTTTTAAAAGGCCCATAAAAGCAACATAAAAAAAGAATTCACTCCTATGAAAGAGTGACAATTCGCTCCTACCTTGTGTGAAAAAACCCACTCTTTTAGCAAGAGAGAAAAATCACTCCTCCGAAAGAGTGATTATTCACTCTTATTTAGAGTGAATATTCACTTCCCTGGAGTTACTATTCACTCTTTCAGAGAATCGATGATTCCACTTTTGTTCAGAGTGAATAGTCACTCTAAAGAGGTTGGGCATATTTTGACACTACGTTAGAGTCATTATAGTGGAAAAATTAAAAATATTTTAATACAGTGACTATTCACCCAATCACTCCTTTTTATTTACAATGAAAGATGTGATTCTGCATTGTTTTCAATCCTTGATTCATTATTGTCCACAATTTTGCGCATGCGATATGTCATCGGTTGTGAACGCAAATAATTAAAAATTTTGTAATCTGAATAAAATTATTTGTATTTGTTGTCAAATGTTTTCTTTGCTTGTAATTTATGGCGCCATTTCTACTGTTATATTTAACTTTCTGACTCCATTCATGTTTTTTACCGTGAAGATCCTTTTGGGAGGAAACATATTGGGTATTGCGAATGGAAATTTTCGTAATTTTTTTAAAGTAACCGTAACTGTGATAGCTCGATTAGTGTTCTATACCTCATTCTCGATACCAATGTCATAAAATACCTATATGCCAAATGAAATTCCATTTCTTTGAACGATACGGTTACAACACTTTTAAAACTACAAGTTACATATGGCACCTCCTAGGGATGAAACGCTTTTCTCGCCAGCGACGCCCCCTCCCCCCTCGCCAGGGGAGTCAGAATTGCACGCTTAACTAGGGTGGAAGGGTGGCACACCAAAACCAGGGTGCCCCACAAGGTGATAGGATGCTACCTCAAGGGGGAATAATGGCACCCCTACAACGTTGGCCAATATTTCCCAACATTTCTGAATATTAGTTTTTGACATTAAGTGATATCATTATTTGACATTGATCAATATATTTTTCTAATATTCCATAATAACATTTTAAATTATTAAATTGTAACTTTTTAGATATTAATTTCTTTTTTAAACCCCAACAATTGCGATTTGCAAATGTAGTGAAGGTAAACGTTTCACTGAGATTGGAGAAGTTAATGCTCAAGAGATTTCTAGTCTTATTCAATATAAGACAGAGAAACACAGGGAAAATGTAGCAATAAGAAACTTTCCATACAAAGTGTTGGGGGCAGACTTTTCTGTTAGTGACGACAAAATTATAATTGAATTATCTCATACTCTTTCAATCACAATCGACATTTTTTTTTACATTCTTTTAACAATGATTTATTTAAATATCACTTTTTTATTATTAAGTTTGTTAGAAAGTTAAAAAGAAATTATGTTTAAAACTAATGACCTACTTTTGAAACTAAACTTATATTCTTTCAATAATAAAAAATAAAATTATTTTTAAAGCCTGACATTCAAGATCATTTTAAAAAGATAAACACAGTATCTATTAAAAAATACATAAACTGGTCTATTTTTTCTATGTGAAAACATTATGTAATAAAAAAAAGCATCTGTCGTTTTTTTTATAAAACTAACAACTGTTATATTTTAACATCGTTATAGGCACAACATTATTTTTTTAAATACAAATAATTCTAGAGCAATAATTGCAGATTTCCTTTTCAAGTTTTTATATAGGATTATCAATAGATTTTAATATGAAATGCTTTTCTTGAGAAAATTTTCTAATGCAATCTCTATAAATTTCTATATAAATTGCACTACAGAAAATTTTCCATACCAATCTCAATAGATTTCTATGTAAATTTTTTCAAATATACATACACATATATGTAAATAACTATAGATTCCGAAAGAATTTTATTTTTTAATGCAAATTTCATGGCAGGCGTCTCCATCAAATACTCTTCGATGGAAATGATAGAAATGGACGGTCCTTCAGAACTTTCCTTTCACTTTGGTCACGATTACAAACTTCGTCAGATATGCTAAATGTCGACAGATATCTTGAAATGCCTGAAAAAGGATATTGCTTTTACGAATGTCGATAGATTTCTGAATGTTGGAATACTAATATCATTTTTACAACATTGGCCAATGTAAATTAATATTAAAAATAAGGCGTTAAAAATTCAAATTTTCTAAAAATGGCTAAATTGTTAAATTTCATTGTTTAGTACTATTTACGTATTATAATGTTAAAAGTAATGCAAAAAATTCGTTTGGATGCTTTCTTTTAAAAAGTAATTTTAAGGTACATCTGTGAATATCGGCAGATATTGTAAATTTGACGTCAGACATTGAATGGCTTTCGAGATATTGGCCAATATTGATTGGGACATTGGCCGATATCTGTGTGCTACCTGAGTCTCACATCCGCAGATTTCACTTGCCGACTAAAAGATGGGCACACGTTACAGCGCATGCGGTAAGTGCCAATCCCCCAGTGGGGTGCCATATTTCTACCACACAGCACCTTAATTATTCCAAACAGCCATTGAGAAACCAATCGGCACCCCAACCACATTTCGAAACCTCTTGGTTCCAAATGATACCATTCCATCCCAATCTTCCAAACGGCACCGATAAATCACCTTCTGATTTAACAGTGTATGTCACTAGTATATTTTATAGAATAATTTATACAAGTATTAAATTCATTATTTTACTGTAAAAATATAAGTATTGTGATATAATCTAATTGATATTTGTTAAATAATTTCAAATTTATTAAGTACAAGTAACATGTGTTAAGTTTCAGATGGTAGCAAGACATATTTTTCCCCTTTCTCGCAAAAATATTAATAATATATATATATATATATATATGCTTCTTGTTTTTTATAGAGCTAAATATATATGCTAAATTTTCATTTACTATTAATAAAATACAACTTTATGTAATTACCATTATTTACTGGACATGCACATAGATCATTCAAATTATAAAATGTTCTAGTAAATTAAAGATTTAGTTAAATTCAATTTTAAAAAGTATTTTTTAACCAATGGTGTCAAAAATGTGATATTTTGATAGTCTTCATACATTTTTAAATTTTAAACTTCTGATAAAATAATTTTTTCACTTATTTTTTTTAATTTTTAAGTATTTAAAACACTTTTTATTTAAGCTTTCTGTCTTTTTAAATAGTTTTAACGTTAAGTTTATTATACAACTGCTACTAAATCTTAAAAAAAAAAAAAATATTAATTTAAATCAGGGTTTACCCTGATTTAATGATTACCCTGATTTTACCCTAATACATATATATCTCAGAATGAAACTATCAAACAAAGGATACTCTTTTTAAAATGGTTTGGAGTAGACCTTGTATTTATTTGCGTTTCATAAGTAATATAGTCTTGCAAATTATTTCTATATTCATATATATATATATAACATTTAATGCAACTCATCGAAAATTGATATTGAAAAATTTTATATTGTTTCATTTATATAATTTTCTGTTGGATAATGTGCTATAAAGGATATGAAATAGCGCAACACTTACAGACAAATAGTGCATAATTAAAAAAAAAATAGTACATGATTTTACATTTTGTTACACAAAATTATCCATTATTTTATATTCAATGAATTTTGTTCTAATGTTTTACATTTTTCGAATTCAATATTCCAAAACATTATTATTATCAAACAAATAAACAAGATTTACCACAAAGTTTAAAATTGATTTCTTTTTGAAAATTATTTTTTTACAGAACGAATTATCATTCAAACACCGGTACTAAAAACTTTACTGCGATGTTTTTGCAGTTCAAAAACGATTATCTATAAGTGTCAGTATGTGTTTAATTCCCTCGTTGCCTCTAAAGTAAAAAAATTAAAAAAATAAAATAAATAAAAGATTCAATCAAAAGATAAAACGATTTTATTCTATCTTAAAATAGAGAGATAAGATCTGGTTACAACAAATGTCGTAGATATGAGAGGTTTATTTCAGAAAATATTGAAAGTGCTAGGCAACCGTCACTGTTTTTCAATGTCATGTTTGTGAATTGCCTTCAGAGAGGACATAAATTTTAAATTTGAAGTCAGGATTAACCAGTCGGCTCATTTACCATTCTTAGCAGTACATTTTACTACAGATTTCTGGTATATCGGTGCTTTTGCAGCTGTTATATGTTCATTGCTTTCAAATTAAATAGAGTAGAAGAATATAAGTTCCCTCTCTCCCTGTGTATTTTTGAATGACAAGTTAGTGAGATATAAATTATTAAAAAATGAACAAAACAATGTTAAAGATAATCGTCCGTTTTTTAAACTCCAATTCAAACACTTATATATGCATTTAATTATTTTTTGTTTAATATATCCATTGTAAACGTCCAAACATTCACTTTTTGTATAAATATTTTTTAAAAACATGTATAATGATCACTTATAAAAAGATTAAGTAAAATAATGCTATAAAAAATGAAGAAATGTCTTTATTAAGATTGACGATTGTTTCGTCGCACCAACGGGGACATTTTCAAAATCATTCACGATAGAAAATATTTTCACATAATTTAAAAACAATAAACATAGTAAACAATGTCACAAGACATGATACATAAAGAAAAACATAGCAAACATAAAATTAAATTAAAACAACGTTAAAATAAAATAAAATAATCAAATTAAATTAAATTAACGCTCACAAATAACTAATTTAATTTTAATTTAATTTTTATGTTTGCAATGTTTTTCTTTATTCATCATGTCTCGTGACATTGTTTACTATGTTTATTGTTTTTAAATTATGTGAAAATATTTTCTATCGTAAATGATTTTGAAAATGTCGCCGTTGGTGCGACGAAACGATCGTCAATCTTAATAAAGATATTTTTATAGCATTATTTTGCTTAATCTAAATATATTTAGGTAATATTAATTTTTTGCTTATAAAAAAAAATATATAGAACACATTTTTGTCGCCACCATTATAAAACACATGTCCCCCCCCCTCTCACCACCACCACCACAACACTAACATAAATTTTCATTTATTTCTACCATTGTCAAGCTATCAGTAAAAATGAAAAATTCGTGATTTTAAGGGTCCCGACTTACAATAAAAATTGAAACTCTTGTCTGCTATTTCATGCACGCTAAATATAACAATTAAACTTTATATGAATGGTTTTGTTGATGAGTACTGTTACTTTCGTTCACAGATTATTATTTTAAAACTTTTATCTGCTACATCATAGAATTTTAAAAATGCATTTCTCAATATTGATAGCGTCCTTGACAAACTTAACTCACATTTCTCGAGCTTTTAAAGACATAAAAATGCAGATTCATGGTAATTGTTACATGAAAATCTAATGAAACTAACTGTATGTGCATGGGGCTCCTAAATACTGCGCTTACGTATTACGCTTTTCAAACTGCGTACTGAGCTTTTCAAAGTTCATGTAAAATACATGTGCATAAGGTCACCGAAGAAAAAATTATTATCACAGTTTCTAGAAATTCCTAAATAAATGACTTTGTTGCAAACAGATATTTTCCCCGACTTTTAGAATTGAAGTTATGAGTATCGTTCCTTTTTTCCTTCTTGTGTTTGCACTTTTTGCATTTGTTTATACATATTTTTGAATATTTAACTGTTTTATTATTTAAGTGGTACACTAGTACAGTTAATACTAAATAAAACTTACTTTTTACTTTTTAAATTCAATTCTAAACAAATGAACCTTTTTTTTCCTCAAAATGTTAGAAACATATATATACAAAAAAAAAAAAAAAAAAAAAAAAAAAAAAAAAAAAAACCTTATTGAGCTTAAAATAACAATTTAATCGCAAATTATTAAATTTTAATTTTTTAAATTAATCCTACCATATAATATATAAAAACCTTAACAATAAATTTTTCAAATAATAACATTTTAATTCATTTATTGGAAGCCTTTTTCAGTTCCTCAAAATATTTAGAGAAAAATGACGTCTTTAGAAACTGAATTAAAAACATTCAGTTGATTCTTCCTTTTTTATAAGGAAAACTCCTAGTGCCACTATTTAAGTGCGATGGGATATTGGCATAGTAAATAAATCGAAGACCTGCGGGTTGGTTTTCTGGGGACAGCCAAATACGAAGTCTTCTTTCAATAGATTTTTATGTGAATGTGTCCTCTCACCATAAAAGCTGTATTATAGAACCTGGATGTTATCGATTTTTTACGCGATTATTAATTTCATTAAACTTCAGTTACCTTCAAAATTTTTATTGTGATATTTTAACTATAAAAAATATTGTAACATAAATTTAGATTGTACTGATTAATGCAAAAATATTTTTCCGAATATTCTTAGATTTTTTATTCATTCGTCGACACATTCATTTAAAAATATCTATATAAAATTTTCAATTATATCAAACTACGACTGTAAATTGTAACAAATGTTTTGTATTTTTTATTTATTTCTGAAATAAAATTTATACTTTTTGCAGATGTTAAAGTTGTAAAACTGAATTAAATATCGATATCATTTAGTAACCTTTATAAACTTCATTTTATAAAATAGGTATGCATAACAAATTTAAAGAACGAATTATTAGGGATCCTACATTCTTACTAAAAATAAAAAAAGTTTTTAATATAAATTAAGTTATATTAATATATTGGTATCAGTATGTATGATCTGTCATTTAATCAATACTTTAGAATAATATGTTTGAAATAATGAAATCCTGAACTAAGCATTTTAACTGCTCTACTATTAATATTTTCCTTTATTGGCTGTACTTATAACTAGTAAAACAGCACCCTACTCCGGGTTCGTTTGTTTATATTTTATTCATTTAAAATCTAAAATCATATAAATTCGAAAGTGTACGCTGCCGAAGGCAGTGGGATATGTTTGTTTAGAAAGATTTTCGTTTAAAAATATAAAATCATTCGAAGTGATATATTTAAAGTTTTTATTACGAGCTTGGGTATCGCCGCGCGGGTCAGGTCAGGTAGTTTAAAAATAAAATTTATGTCATTTTAATAACGTATAAAATTAAAACAAATGCAAAGCAGAGATACAAAAAACTTAATATTACAAGCGAAAGAAATTCTTTAGAAAGAGAAACTTTTTGAAATTTTGAACTTTTTCTATATATTGAGTCATATTTTTGATTTTAGAACATATTTCAATATATATGTAAATATAAATATATGGTATATACAGTATGACCTCAAGAATCTGGCATTCAGAAATCTGTCATTAAAGTCAGCCCACTCCCACCCTCTTTTTTTACACTTCCAACTTAGGATTGAAAGAAAAATAGCACTTGTTTGCGAATTAAAAATCTTCTAGATCGAAAGCGATCGATTAGCGGACAGGGAAATCACTGACGCTGTGCTAAATATAACTATCCATAACGCTGATAGCAACTCAGATGAACGAAGACCAGGAGCCGGCCGAAAAAAGGAGTCACTGGAAAAATGCATAAATTTGATCGGAAAATTAATGTCTGCTTTAGAGAAAAAAGACTGTATTTCCGAAATTTATATTCTTCACGTACAAAATCGAAGAAAAACTTGCTAAAGAACGCTTGAAAAAAATTGAAGCAAATAAAATTGACATCGATATTTCGGAAATTATACGAGAAGAAAGGATTTCACCGTTTATTAGAATTGTTTTTGTAACATAGAAAATACCAATTAACATAATGTTTTTTAAAAATATTTATTTTTCTCTATTTGTCACTTAAATATCACTTGTCTACGAATTGTGATTAAAGACAACATTAAGAATATCAGAAGTAATAATTGGATAATCTTTCAGAAATCCTGCCTTATTCTCGGTCCCGACGATGGCGGATTTTCGAGTTTATACTGTATATATATATACTTAGTTTTTTAAATTTCCAAAACATTATTTTGTTAATTATCATATGGTAAAACGCTTCTAGATAGGCATTTACTGTTTTACATCGGCAATTTTACTGCGAAAATGTGCTTTGCGAATGTAGATTTTATGAATGTCGAGGAATTTGAGTATTCATCTTAGAAAAAGTAAAAATCCATATAAAATGTGCAGACTGTTTCAATTGAAGACAATAATTAGTAAGCTATATATTTCTCAATACATAAGTGATTGTTTATACACTCTCTAAAAAAAAAAAAAAAAAGGCAGAGTGACTAGCAGTGAATACTCACTCTATCGCAGAGTTAAAATATGCCCAAACACTTTAGAGTCATTATTCACTATGAGCAAAAGTGGAATTGTTAACTCCCTGAAAGAGTGAATACTCACTTCTGGGAAGTGAATAATCATTCTAAACAGGGGTGAATAATCACTCTTTTGTTGGAGTGACTATTCACTCTTGCTAAAGGAGTGCTTTTTTAGAAGTGAATAGTCACTCTTTCACAGAAGTGAATGTTAATTTTTTATGGATGATTTTTTTTATGTTGCTTTTATGGGCATTTTAAAAGAATCCTATCTTTTAGAACATGTAATTAAAACAGATACAAGCGTAGTAAATGTTAGATTGAAATACTTTACTACCAATATTTATTTAATTGATTGTTTGTAACACTAACTGAACTTTTAAGTAAAAATTCAATTAAAGTTACATATGAATTAAATCAGATTATTGACAGAAATAAACTAAAATATTTTATTCCAATCTTATCGATTGTGTTTGCTTTCATTGCATGCCCTATAAATATATGATAGTTTTAAAATGCCCATAAGGGCAAGTAATTAACAAAAATCTTAATCAGTTAATATTATTTCTTTCCTTTAAGATACCTATTAAGTTGTATTTCGTATTTTAATAATTCCCGTGATGTACGTTAATTATGTTCTTTCTTTTCATGTGTGATTCAAATTTTAAATATTTAGATCTCAGAATTCATTGTTAATGAATTTAAATCTAATCAAACGTTATATTTTACTGTGTTTTTGTTACTTTTAAAGTTTTATTAATAACTGAACAATAGGTGGATGTTATATCACTTTAATTTTTGTATAAAATCTTACCTTTTTACCGTACTTTTCAGTAAAGTATCGGTATTTTGCAGAGTCCAATTGCTCTAAAATATTTTTAATTTTTCCACTTAAAACACAATGTTTATCAACTCACATATTTTTTAAATAAGTTCTAAGCTTGATCTAAATATTAAGAATATGTAAGATTTTTTATGTGTTGTTATTTGTCATTGTTTTATTAAGTAGGAACATGGAGTCAAAAATTTTATATTTTCTAGAGAGGAGAGTTGTACAAAACCGGGTAGGCGGGCAAAACCGGGTAGCACTGGTTCCTCCTTAATTTTAACTTTTATCTGCCGGCCAACACCAGGAAGTGCTTGTCGAAAATCATTACGGCATTTGTAGCTGAACGAAGCACTATTGTGTGCGGTTATTTTTGTGTGAAGGAATGCGTTTGAATTTCTCTTAAAAATTATTTTGTTTGTTTCTAGGTTTTACGAATATATTAACTGTTCGTCAGAATATTAAATATTGGTAAGTACTATATTTAATTATTTGCTTTCTTGCAAGTATTTTAACTGTTTTACTGATCTTTTACTATAGGACTGAGAGTAGTGCCGTCATGTTTAAAAATGTGTGTCACGTTGGGGTAAAACCGGGTTCTTAAGAGTGGGTCAAAACCGGGTATACCCATTTTTGTCCTACACTCATGGAATGATTTTTTAGGATAGTTAATACTTTAGCGTGGAGTTTTAACTTGCAGTTTAATGCTGTTAAGTACTGTTAACCCTTTGATGCGTGATTCATAGCAGCTCTAAACTTATACTACAAACAAGAGTTGTGGAAGTGGTTACTTGCAATACTGGGCGACCTGTAACAATTTACTAAGTTAGAAAATCATTCAAAGTTGCATTTTTTAGAGCAGTAGTTATAAATACTCCAATCAGACGGTTTGAGAAAACAGGGATTTTTCCTTACAACAACGATGTTTTTCCTGGATCTATTTGCTCCTTCGGAAATGTCAGAGAAACCCATGAAATTCAATGATAAACCACCTAAGTCTATGCAGCCATAGATTGGCATAGCTGCAACAATAAATATTTCTGAAATATCACAGGATTATGAAGCTCATCTTTCCACATTTAAAAGTGTCGACCTCCCACATCCAGTAGTTGACAATATCCAGCCTCTTCTATCGAGATCTGATATTGTGTAGCCAGCAATCTGCATTTCCAATTTCAATTAAAATGTTATTACCCCTCCCCATGAAGGCTTTAAGATTGAGAAAAGAGCTGGCAAACGAAGTGGAAACTGTTATTTTAACTACTTCACCCTATAAATTAGAGCTCGAAACAGATATTAAAGAGAAAGAAGCCAAACAGTCTGCAAAACGAAAAAGGAAGATTCTTAAAAATAAAATAAGAATCAACAGAAAAAGAAACCAAAAAATGTTAATGTGGTATCCTCAGAAGATGAAGAAGATAATGAAACCTGAATGTTTTGCAATGAGATTTACTCCAATTCTAAATCCAAAGAAAGTTGGATACAATGTGTGAAATGTCACGGATGGGCACACGAAGCATGTAGTATGAAGGAGAATATGATAATAAATGTGTTTGTGATTTTTTGGTGTTAAAATAACTCTAAGACTCCCACCGTAAAATAAGTAGGCATATTCAATGTAGATAATTTGCTACAGATTTATTTTTGACACCTGGAAGAACACATGTGCAATTTCGTTTTGTTAAATATAACAAAAATTTTTTTACTATATTAAACAAGATTTTTTAAAAAGAAAATGAGTTTTCCACGAGTTTTAAAGGGGTACCCGGTTTTACCCAACCAGTGGGGTAAAACCGGATTTTTGCATATGTCTGAAAAAAGCTATTTTTTTATATAATCAATTACATTTTTTACAGAAAAGAGTTTGTTTTAATATAGCCAAAGATTAATTTAAAATGAAAAACAGTGTACAGAGTTTGTTTTCCCATTTGATTGCATTTAAGAACAACAAACATTTATGGTACCCGATTTTGCCCCACTTTCCCCTATATTTTTCTTTTATAAATATTATCTAATTTAACCTTTATTTCGAATTTTCTTCCGCTATTGTTGAAATACAGATATTAATAAACGCTTATTTACGGAACGACATTATAAGCCATATTAGTTTAATTTTTTTATTCCCGTATATATTGTATTTTGTGAATATGAGCTAAATAGATTTCGTATTTTTATAGGAAAAGATTGATCTTGGAAATATAAAAATAAAAGAAATGACTACATATGTACTGTTCTTATTGTTTGAAAAACATTTTTAATGTAAAAAGTAGTTATTTATCTCTTTAAAATTTATTCAATCTTATAATATATAAGTGATAATGTGAACATTTTAATAAATATACTAAAGCAGTTTTATCTATAAACTTCATATTAGGCATAAAAAACACTTTATTTCAATGCTTAAATATCATATTTTATTTTTTAGTGCCATATCATAAACGTAGAAAATGCATTTAAAATAGAAGGAAATTACTGATTCATCATGTCTATAATTTAATGTTTTGATTAAAATCATAAACAGCAGAAAAATGCTTCCATACAATTTTAAAATATAAATATACCAATTTAGAAAATAATAATTAGTATTTTATAATTCTACTTTTAAACAAGAACAAACTACAATAGATGAATTAAATGCATTATTAGATGTAACAACTTCTCAAGAATCTTGCCATATATTGTAAGAAATTCCTGTTATTTTAGAAATTTGGTAAAAGTTAAATCTTAAGACATTTGTATGCAGATTTATGAGTTTAAATAATAATTTAAAATATTATTAGTAATAAAAAAAAATCTTTCAAAAGTTTCACTTCTTAAATTAAAAACTGTAATATGTTAAAAGACATTTTCCCAGTTTAATGCTATTTTTCAATCCGAAACCTTTTCGTAATATTATAATAATCGAATATCATATTTAATTCCAAAATAACAACAACGATAAATACTGTGTGCTTATAATCAGAAAACTGTAAAAAACCGAAAAAATATCCAAGAGCACTATCTCAACACATTTTCAACAAATCGCAAATCACTACAAATTAATGTTTACTGTAATCTTTATGAATCATGCATCCTGCATTTGCATCATAAATATAGTTATCTTTGTGTCCTCATTTCAAACGTGATATATACCATGCTTTGTTTCTGTATTCGAGCGATGGCAAATTAAAATCTTGTACATCACAGTATCGAATAAGAAGAATAAGATATTTACACTCATTTTTTTATTCAAAAATGCCAAATCAATGAAGTCCTTATTATTTTTTGCAAAAAATTGTTTGTTATTCAATTGCTCAAACAATTATATTCCAAACCGCTACATGAAAATGAAATCGGGAAAACAATTCCAGATCAATTTTGTTTCTATATCTATATATTCAAAATGCTAAGCGTTTTCTTTCCAAAGTCCGTGAGAAGAAACTACTGCATCAAATTACATCAATCTTTTTTAAAATGAAATATATTTGGCCACAGATTTGTTATCGTACTTTCGTTTGTTCAAATATTTTATTAATTAGCCGTAATTTATAATTAAAATTCTACATTTGCACATACGCAGTATATAAGTACAAGTGTGCCTTTTTAGTGACGCGTTGCACATGCGAAAAGATTCCCGTTCAGTTAAACTATCACATAACAGGTAGAAGTTGTTTTAAGTTCGTCTTCTATTTGATTTTTCTGTAAACAAGCTTTTCTTTCTTTCACAAAGTTAATATTATTTGGCTCTTTCAACATTATTAACAATTCAAAAATTTATTGTCTCGATTTTAAGAGCTTGATACGGTTTATTTCAGGTGTGTCATATTGGTTTGGTCATATGACACACATAAGATAAACAGGGTGATTTAAGGCTAATAGTTACACACGAAGATTGGGAAACTAGCATGTTAAGTTGTAGCTGCTTCTTTGAAAAAATAAGGTATCATAAATATTAAAACGTAAAACTATTTCTGTAAGATCAGAATTCAAATTCGAGACAATTGCGTGTGCGTCAAATGTTTTTCGAACCTCTTCAATTTAGAAGGAAGAAATACAAGTTCCTGCTAGCGTAGGTGGTTAAAGCTATAGCTTAAAGCTCAGAATTTTTGTAGTTCGAGCCCAAGTCTGGCAAAATGTATAATATTTTTGTCTAAAATTCATTTCAATAATGACATATTTTATTAGAAAGAGAAGTTATAGGATTTTTATTTTATTATTATTATTATTTGAATGCTTTATAATTAAATAAAATTTAATACTCAATAATATTTTGAAAAAATAATGATTTTGTATTTAAAATAGTTAAGCTAAAATATTTTGTATGTGATTATCAATTAAATAAATTGAGCTGATCTACAATTTTGGTTATAATTTCTGACCATTATCAAGAATATATATGTGTGTGCATCAGAAAGAAACGTTTGACATTCATTTGCGTAAAAAATAAAACAAAAGAAAGAAAAATATTCGTATAAGAGCTATAAAAAAAAATTACCTTGATATCCAAGTTTAATATTTAAAAAAAATGTATAAAAATGTAAAATAAAATTCAAGTAATAAAAAAATATATATTATAAATCGTTAGCTGCATCAAGTTCCAAATTTAGGTTTTTAGAGAATGAGACAGATAAAAATAAAATTCATGACGGCTTTTAATGGTCGTGTAGTTTTATAAAATGAAATAAATAAAGGAAGATAAATAATGTTATTAAAAAAATGAGACCATAGTAAGTAAAAATAAATTCTCTACCCGGTATTTGTAGGTAAATTTCTGATAAAAATAAAGCATTGGTTGTAAATTATAAACTTAAAATTCTTTCATTTCATTGAATTGGTTAGACTGACAGCACAATCTATCGCCTTAAAAAGTAGGAATCACTTATGAAATAGAGAAATTCGTCACGTAATTCGTCATTCAATAATTAATTTAAAAGCAGCGGCTTAAAAATTCAAGAATATTTCTAATGAAACATTCAAGTTATTTACGGTCAAATCTTCATGGGCACTATCTAGTATCATATAAAATTCTTTCACTCATAATCTTAACATACAAATTCTACAGGAATAAAATATTAAAATTAAATAAGACTTGCCTTTATTTTCCTAAATAATCACTTTAATAACATCCGTATAGTTTAATCCTAAAAGAGCGGACGTCTTTCTCTTATCTTAGAAAAAGCGTCGTAGGCTTGGTGTTCTGATTGGCTCATGAGTAATACCAATACATACAAAACTCACTCTCGAGAAGCGAATATTCACTCTAAGCAGGAGTGAATAATCACTATTTCAGAGGAGTGATCATTCACGCTTGAAAAAGAGTGCATTTTAGTACCAAACCAGCGTAATTTTCAAGGTTACATTATGAAATGGAATTTTTTTAAATTAATAAGTATCATATTTTGGTATTTTTCATTATTTTACTTAATGTATTTGCTCAAAGTTGAATGAAAATATTTTAAAGAGTATAATGCCAGGCTTTCACTCTCGCCAACGGAGTGAAATATTTCACTCTCGACAATGGAGTAAAATATTTAACTCCTTTCTAGGGAGTTGAAAATTCAACTTAAGGAGTGTATTTTACTCCTACCAGTTTTAGAGTGCATGCATACAACTTTAATAATCACAGGTACATTTATTATTCCGCAAGTTCACTTGATCTAAATTTAATGGCGTTTTTAAAAACCCAACAAAAAAACGCAGCTGTTGCATTATTGTCTTTGTGATAATTGTATATAATTTATCTTTTAACTAAACTCTTAAATTGTTACATCCCGATTTCATAAATTCAGTCATTTATTTATTTTTAAATAATTATATAAAACTGTATTAACATTTTTAATTTAAATTAAAAACATTACATGGGGAATAGCCATAATTTGCTTTATGTGCTCCATTTTACTCTAATATTCAATCACTAACTCATCGCCAAATTTCTTAGATATTATGTTTTTCATTCAACCATAGAGTTACAAAATGTTTCAGAATTTATTTTCAATGCATACTTGTTTATCTTTTCTGGGCAAAAAGTTCATTTTAAAACATATTTTACATATTTCAGTCATACCATTGTGCGAAATTAAAAGAATTCTTTAGTGCTTTATAGAAATTTGAAGAAAGGAAAAATGTTTTTGCTCAGCTAAATCATTAAAATGTTAGCAAATACACTTTCTTGAATAACGTATTTCAATATTTTGTATATAGCATTTATTTAGAATTTAATTCATGGAAAAATGTAGCTTTGATAAATTTTTCGTAGGCTCTGAAAAAAAAAAACAACAATTTTTATTACACTTTAGTTAAACTTTAATTTGTAATTTGAGTAAAATTAAATATATATATATATACAGTTAAACCTCCATAGCGGAGGCTCCCAAATAGCGGAAACCTCTATTTAACGGACATTTTTCCAATCCCTACTCCCAAAACCTAATTTCCTGTAAGAGTAACCTCTGAATAACGGACAATCCGAATAGCGGACAATAATTTCGGCGATAAAGAATAAAAAATTATTTTTTAACTAGAAAAAAAAGGAAAAATAACGTAAAAAGCCTTTAAATTTATCAGGGCAATGTGTCACAAATTTTGTGATCACAGATAAATGTAGGGGGTGGGCTAGGGAAAACCTCACTCCCACGTCCAGTTTTGAATTCAGGGGATGGACCGCGAGGGACCCCCCCCCCCTGAATCATTGAAACGCCCCCCCCCCCCCCCCTCCGGCAGATTTGAGATTTTATGCTTTTAATTGTCAAAAAGTGTAATTTCCTCCGCGGAACTCTATAATGTCCCCTTTACAGTCAAAGAAATCCCTCCCGGAGAAAAATGTCTGAATTCAACACTGCCCACATCCAAGACAGAAAATATCCTTTCTTGAAAGATTTAGGATTATCTGCTTATTAATGTCGAGAAAACTTCGTTTACAATTGGCATGAAACTTCAGGATAGATAATACGCTGACTCGTATTTTTGTTTCATTATACCCAAGCTCCAACAATTTTTCGGATTATTTTATACAGTGTCAAGAAACAAAAGAAAAAAAAATTCATTTTAGTAGGGCTCGTTCTTAAAATTCAAAAAATAATTAACTGGATTGCATCATTTCATAACATAGAAGAGAGAAATCAGAGATGTCACATGGCGTCATATAATCTGAGAAAAAGAAAAATAATCATTGAAAACCTAACATACGAATTTTTTTCATTATTTTTACTGTTTTATAAAACAACGAAATGAGTTACTCTATTTTATTTTTATTTTATTGGGAAATTGCGTACTGTTTTTTTGGCAGCGAGAATTAAAGGTGCCAAGAATGCGACTAGAGCAGTGAAAAAACTATTTCGCAATATCGATTACTGTTTGATTCTTGATTGCAATTAATATTTCAAGAATGGCCTGAAAAAGATAACTGTTAACTTTAAAAGAAAAAATTGAAATTGTAAGTGTATCGGAGAAAGAGAAATTGGGTTGGCGGATACTTGCTAAACGTTTTAAAATAGGTAAAACACAGGTGGGAGATATTTTACGAAATAAAGTAGAAAAAAGAAATTTGTGGATTGCTAACTCAAACGAGAACACCAAAAGTGTGAAATTGAGAAAGACTAATTCCACTGAAATTGATTCAATAATTCTGAATTGGTTTACATCAGTTCGTTCAAAAAAAATTCTTATAAGTGGGTCTTTGGCTCAGGAAAAGGTTTTAGAAGTCGCTAAAGAACTCGGACTACACGATTTTAAGATTTCCAGTGGGTGGCTAGAAAAGTTCCGATATCGACACAACATCTCATTCAAAACAATATGTTGAGATGCAAAATCTGTAGATCTAAAAGAAGTGGAGGCTTAGCATGAATGAATGCAATCAATTTGTGAAAGTTATGAGGAGAGAAATAGTTTTAACGCCGATGAAACCGGACTAGTTTTCCGAATTTTTCCGAATAAGACTTTGTGTTTTAAAAATGATGACTGTATTTGCGAAAACTGTTAAAAGAGAGACTCACAATTTTATTATGTTGCAATGTGTTAGGAAAATTTGAAATCCCTCTTATTATTGGAAAATCTCTGAAACCAAGGTGTTTCTCAAGGAACATTCAATTTAATAAATTTGGTATTGTATGGGGGAGAGCGAATAAGAAAGCGTGGATGACCAGCCCTTTAATGATCGAATGGTTAACTTCATTTGATAATAGGGTGAAAAAACAACAAAGAAAAGTTCTCTTGCTTTTGGACAATAGAAGTTCTTATCGAAAACATATGAAATTCGACAATGTTAAAATTGTGTTTTCCCCCCAAACACAACTTCAGTATGCCAGACACTTGATCAAGCCGTAGTACATCATTTTAAAACCTGACATAGAAATCTTTTATTACGCCACATGCTATCAAAGTTAGATTCTATGAATACCCTTGAAAACTGCCTAAAATTAGATAATGCTCTTGATTTGGATTTCTTCAACTGTAAAAAACATAAAACCGGAAAGCGTACGACAATGTTTTAGAAAAGCAGGCTTTATATTAAAAGAGAATGAAACCCACATTTCCGACACAAATGAAGAATTAAGCAAAATAAGTGAATAATGAAATGTGTCAAGAGCCGAAATTTTCATTAATATCAATGATGAGTAACCTACTAAAGAAAAATCAGTTCATGTATGCAATTATATTCCTTTAGAATTTTCGACAAAAGCTGACTATATTATTGATTATGAAACCGGTATTGAAACTGGAGATGCTTCCTGCAATATCGAGAATTTCCAAAAAGCGGCAAAATACAGTGATCACACGACTTTTTTGTAAAAAAAAAAAAAGATGATTCAGAAGGATTAAAATTACTGACAGAGTTAAAACTTCATATTGAAAAACAAATTACATGTAATCGCAAGCAAAAGCAAACTTTTGTAACAGATTTTTTCGTAAGAATGTAATAACCAGTGGATAAAGGTATGAAGAATTTTATTTCAGTTTTATTGCTTAAAAATAACTTTAATTTCTGATTAATCATACAATAGAGGTTTTAGGACATATAAAAGTCAATTAATGAAACATTAAGAATTTCATATCACTTTTTGAACCTCTGAGGTTTTCCCAATAGCGGACACCTCCGAATAGCGGACAGCTTCCGCGCTCCCGAGGTGTCCGTTATTTAGAGGTTTTACTGTAGATATATATAAACTTTTTGTACAATTAAACCATATATATATATATAAGTATTACTTGCTATAATTCAAATGTAAAACTAATAAAATACATTAATAATATTATTCTATATTTCAATATTTTCCATTTCCCATTTTCCCTTTGTTTTGTCTCCTTTACTGTTAAGAATTAAGTTTCAATATTAAGCTTGTGTAATATGAAGTGTTATGCAATATAATACTTTCTATCATGGTTTAAGAAATCTGGGATTTAAAAATATTTTGAAATTCCTCTCAGTGAATTTTTAAAATTGAGAATTGAAATATATACCATCATCATCATCATCATATATATATATATATGATGTCCAAATTAAACAGAAAGAAATTTAACACATTTAGATTGCATTACAAATTTATGAAATGAAATTCATCCTTTAATCATAAATTTCATGCTTCAGGATCATTTCAGCAAGATTGCAAGTGAGTTATAAATAGTTGATTCATTATAATTGATTTTTAAGATATAATATTCTATGAGTAATTTTATAGAATAATATTATTTACTCTTCTAATTATTTTAATTTCAGCTTATCTTAACATTTAATCTACGATCATGCACTCCAGGTGTCAGTTTTAACTATTTGCAACATAGTTGAAAGCATTTAGGTATTCGGTTAGTATGACCGTCTGTCTGTACTTGCTCTAACTGGCATAAATATATTCGTATTGCCATGCAATTGATATTTGCTATTGCGGTTTAGCGTGGCGTGCCATGTTCGGTATTGAAAATGAAGCATGTATCATGTATAGTTTGTTTACAGAGGCACTGAAAAAAATTCCGTTACGTTATGGTTTATGAGGAAAAATTGTTTGTAGCGTATTTAAATAATGTTACACTATTTCGAACATATTAAAATTTATATACACCACTGAGGCGCACTACAATATACTTACTATAGAATATGGTGTAAATAGCAGTTATCGTTCAATTACAGGGACACACAAACGAATTCAGTTAGAGTATTTGATGTATATTAGCAATAATAGTTGGACGTGCATTTCAATTGTGGTATGTATTTTAAATTGAACTATTATTTTAAATTTACTTTATGTGCATAAATTTTATATATCATATACAGGTCTGTACAAAAAATTCCGTACATTTCCCCCTATCGACAGAAACAGATGAAGGGGCTGTGTTATGCGTTTCTTAACTAAATGTTTGTATGATATTGAGTATCTGTACAAATCTAGAGATCATACACAGGGCTGAGCAAAAGATTGTGGAAATATTTCCAACTATAGATGATAATTGCTAAAATTGTGTTTTGTAATGTGTTATGCACTTTAAAAATAGTTTACTTTGACATCATTTATCACCATATTAAACACATTTGTGACAATATTCTGAATGTGTGTCATAATCTATGCTTCAAGCATGATTTTTCTTTCTTGTTATTTTAATACGCTACTCCTTTACTTTATTTAATGGATAGTTGTTATTTCCGCTGTCTCCATTATATTACTTAACAACTGTTTCAAAGCCTACCAAACAAGTCTGAGAATTGCAAAGGACTTTGTAAACAAAATTCACTAAAAAAAACATATTTTCAAAATTAATGAAGGAGAAATAACGTAAATGTATCATAAATCATTTAACTTAATAACATAAATTCAAATTTTCATCAGATTAAAAATGTCAGTTGCGGGAATTATAGCAAAATCTTTTCTTATACAAATATTGAAACATTGTCTGTATAAATATTTAAATATCTAATTTAATGGGAGACTATGAGTAAATAGTTAAATTTGAAAAAAATTAAAATCGCCATTGATACAGAATCCTTCATGGTTAATATATAAAATTCGTACTTATAAAATGTACTGAATGCATGTAAAAACATATAACAATCTATAACACTTTTAGGGGCAAGTAACCCGGGAAAACTCGCTAGTGAGATTTCTCTCACGGTGCCCAATTGCTTTTCTTTTACTTTACTTTCGCTTAATATCTTTTTTTTTTTTTTTTTTTTTGCTTGGATTAGTACTTTTACTCACAAATAGGTAAAGTAATTGAAATAACATTTTTAAATTTTAATTAAAATGAGAAATGGTTTAAATAAGAGTCTTAAAAAAGTACGACGGTGAGAGAAAATCTCATGCAGCGAGTTCTCCCGGCTTTATTGTGTTTCTGTAATGTTGAATTCACACCGGAATCTGCAAAAAGATTTTTCGCAAAATAAGGAAAAACAATTTTACGGCATTTTCCCAATAAAGTTAGAAAAGTAAAATTTAATAATTTTTTTCTGGTGCAAATCTTCATTAATCGTAGATGGAATAAAATATATCCCACCGCCCCTCAAGGGGTTAAACAGAATTAACTTCATACATTTGAAGTATATTAATTTTAACAGCATGTGTGTGTGAATGAAGTAACAGATGATAATTTGCTGAGTAAGAGTTAGTTGATTTGGCATTTTCACTTTAATTATTGCAGTAATACTCAAAGATATGAAAACCAAAATTTTTTCACCAAAACATTATTAAAGTCCAAAGAATACAATGAATAACAATATTTAAGATAATAAAATTGATATATATATTTTTTTACTCAGCAATTCCAACAAGGTGTATTATTATGAATATCGTTGAAATAAAGTATATGGATGTGCTGCCATCTATAGTTTAAAATGTAAGTGATAAATAGATGTATTATAACAATGTAAATAAAAAAATTTGAAATAAAAAATTCAAATTATACAGAGTATATACATACCTTTATGGAATTTAGAAAACAATTTAAATGCATATTATAAATGATAGTCTAAAGATTTTTAGTGTAATATTATACGTTTTTAAAAAGATTATTAGATTCAAAAGTAAACTGAAATAATGTAACATGTTTTATAATAATAATGCGAAATAATAATAAACGAATTTTCTTTACATTATATTAAAATAAATTTTAAATATTTATTATATTTAAAACATATGTGATAAATCCGACATTGAAATATATATATATATATAACTATTATATAATTAACTATTATATTACAATTCATCATATTTTCTTTTTTTAATAAAAATTAATTACACTGACATTATACATAATAAAGCTGGATCAACTATTATTAATTTAAATATCATTAAAGAATTTTTTTAAATAAACTTATATCCTAATCACCAATATATGAAGTATTAAAAATTAAAACATTCAAAATTGGTGAAAGGTAAAACAACAGGATGTTGAATTCATAAAAAGAACAAATAAATAATGAAATATATGAAGGAAATCATAAATATTTGAAATATTTTCTAAAACTATTTGTAACTAAATCCATTTAACCAATGAAAAAGGACCTAAAATAATGAATCATTGTCAGCATCAACAAATCCTTTGCACGAAATGTATGATCTCAAAATTGAAAATTCATTAATTCAAAAATTAAAACTGCAAAATGTACTTAAAATGAGAGAGCAATGAATAAAATCGGAACTGATGATTCGTAACTCGTTTTCAAGGGCAATATTACGAAATCATTAGTAATAAGTGGTTAATTTCTAAGGAGGAAATAATAAGCTACAGCTTAAATGTTTATTTCTTCCATTGCCCGATTAACCACACAATAAAAAAATGAAAGACATATATAATTAATCAATATGTAAGACTCGGATAGAATAATGTCATGCACAATAGAAATAAATATGAAACACGTGAGTTAAAAACTTACTCAGCAATAGAATCATACAATATTTTAAAATACCATATTGAATCGTAATCATGCTTACCCACAATCACAGCAAAAAACCCTCCATATTAATGGGTTATAGTTAAAAATTCTGACAATTCAAAATCATCACACCAAGTAAATAATATTAATAATATAAATATAATAATTGTAAATTGTTATCGTAATTAATCTAAACATTATAAATTATTTTATATGCTAATTAAAGGATCCTAGAGTAAATCCATTACAAAATAGGACTGAAGAAATACAGTTATTAATTTGAGTGGTAGGAATGACAATAATTATATAAGTAGATAACACAAAAATAGGAATAATTTTATAATTATGACCTCTACTGATGATTCTTCAAGTTATAAACTAGTTTAAAATAATATTTAAGCATAAACATAATTAGTGCTGACATCTGTCTCAGATTATTGAAATTAAGTAGGGAGAATTTTAATGCAAGTTTGCATATCATAAATCCAGATTTATTCTTAATTTTTAAAAAGAACAAAACAGCACAACATGTACAATTCTAAATCAGCTAATTAGAATATCGATATGGATAATTAGCATCTATAATGTAATGTTTTCATAACTGTTTTTAAATTACAATTCAGAAGAAATTAAGTAAATAAAAAATATAGAAATATTACACTACCCGTCTACTTATAACTTTAATTTTTATTTTTTAATTCTTCTTTCTTTTCTTTACTTTTCTTCTTTTTTTTAGAGGGGGGGGGGGGGCAGATACAACTAAATATAAATTTTTACATATATCTTATACAGTAGTAGAGTCCACTATTTATAAATTATAATATATAGAAGTAAATTAATATAATTTAAAAGCGTTTTATGCATTATTAAGGAATGCTTAATCATCACAACCAACATAAACTTTGAAACTAATTATTACAATGTACCTTTCCATTTTTTTAATAATATTTTTATTAAATCAAAATTTGCGTATAAATTATCCAGACAACGCCTCTCTCTCTCTCTTTATATATATATATATATATATATATGTATATATGTCTATGTATATGTATGTATATACATATATATATATATGCAATGCTGGAAATATGCATTTAAGTGGTAGCTTATTCTTTCTACCTCAGAAATTAACCGTTTTTTACTAACGATTTCGTAATATTGGCCTTGAAAACGAGTTACGAATCATTAGTTCCAATTTTATTTATAATTGCTCTCTCATTTTAAGTTCATTTTGTAGTTTTTCTTTTTGAATTAATGAATTTTCAATTTTGAGATCATACATTTCGTGCAAAGTATTTGTTGATGCTGACAATGATTTATTATTTCTGGTCTTTTTTCATCGGCTAAATTGTTTTAGTTACAAATAGCTCTACATAATACATCAAATATTTATGATTTCCTACATACATATCTTTATTTATTTGTTCTTTTTATGCATTCGCCTTCCTGATGATATTTTCCTTTCGCCAATTTTGAATGTTTTAATTTTTTAATAATTCATATATTAGTGATTGGGATCTAGGTTTAAAAAAATTCATTAATGATTAGTTAAATTAATAATAGTTGATCCAGATTTAATATGTATAATGTCTGTGACATGTATTGATACTCAATTTATTAATTTTTATTAAAAATAGATGATGAATTATAATATTATATAATGGTTGGCCTCTTAATTAATAGATATTGATATATAAGTAGTTAAAAGTAAGAACTAATTTTTAATGGATATATCTAAAATGTAGCACAACAATACTTATAATTTGTTACCATAAAAAACACCTCATTCGACCAACATTAAACCAATGACCAATAACTAAACTTCCTCTTTTTTTATTGCAAATTAACGCATACAACACCCCTCCCACCACCACCTCCATAATAATTCTGCAGGATGTAGCCGTATATCACTAACATTACAATAAAAAAAAACATACAACATCACACCACCTTCATAATCGTTTAACAGAATGTATCCAAACATCACTGAACTTCCCTTAAGTGAACAATACAACACCGACCCAAATCAGTCTGTATGTGCCAGAATGTAACTTAACGTCTACAATATTAAACCAAGAACATGCTTTACTTTTTTTCTTTTTAGGTAGATTTCGTACGAAATACCACGTACATTCTCCCCTATGATGGAATTTCTGAAAGATTTTTGCATATGTACGCCGATCAGGACCCCTAGAATCTAAAACCACCCCCAGTTCAAAACTTTATATATATAATCACTATCTATCTATCTATCTATATATATATATCCAAAAACCAAACCAAAAATTCGAAACTACGGAACTGATCCAACAATAAATAAACTAAACCAAATGACAACAACAACAAAACAACTAAAAACAACTAACTTCAAAAACAACATACTTTAAAAATGGCAAACTTTAAAAACATTCAAACTAAAACCAGAAGAAATTGAATCCATGGAGACAGGCGGCATGCACTTGCGATATGCAACTGCGGGGTTAAAACCAGTTTTTATGTGCACAACGCTCCCCAAACAACCTGTCAAGACCAAAAAGAAAAAACTAACAAATCGAATGAGCTGCCTAGACCCATCGAAAACCAACAACTGAACATGAAACCCCAAACAATCGTGCACGCAAACCCTGAACAGTCAAAGCCACAGTTACTCCTCTCTTCGCATCCACATTACCTCTAAATCTCTGCGATAAGTCTTACACTTTACGAAATTTTGCAGCAGACTCTTCAAAAATCTCTCAGGATAGCCATGGTGCAATGCCAGAATATACCATTTGTAAAGTTCTCCAAATTTTTCCCCAGTATTTGATGTCAATCTATCTATACGGTTTAACCCGTTAATAAAAATATTTCTATATATTGAGATATGCACATTTGATCCAAAATTTAAGATTTTTATAGTTTCAAAGTTAAAGCTTTTTCGTTTATCATATATATCTGTTTTTATCTCACCATTTTTTATCTCGATATTAATGTCTAAATAATTGACCATGTTTTTACTTTTTGACTCCAATTTCAAATTTAAACCTTTAGGATAGCAATAAATTTTTCCTTTTTTCACATCATTGCATCTGACTATTAAAACGTCATCAATGTAACGAAAGCACCTCATATCCTCATTTATATGAATTTTTTCCTCGTACATATATAAGTAGATATCCGCTAAAATCGAACTACAACATCCCCCCATTGGAATACCTCTAACTTGTTTGTAAACAATTTTCCCGTCATATAAGTAGTTCTCATTCACTACAAAGTTAAACAAATTAGTAAACCATTCCTGTCCGATAGTTGAGGAATTATATTTACTAAAAAACACCATAATTTTTATTTTAAGATTGTCCAAATCTATAATACTATTATACAAATCTTCAAAATCATACGCTGTTAAACTTGAAATGTTTTTCATTAGATTTAAATGTTTAAATAACTCAAAGCTGTTTTTTTTATTATACAAGCCGGTTTATCTTTCAATACTTCATCAAAAATCCCTTTTAATAATTTCAACAATTTTTTATTACAATTTTCCAAATATGAACCGAAACCACATGTAATAGCTCTAAAAACAACCGGATCTTTATGAAACATTGGAACCATTACCAAATATGGAAAACTAGTACTATTTTGCTTTATTTTAATTTTTTTATAATATGCTTTTACTCTATTATTAATAACTTGTTTATTTGATTTGACAATTTCATAGTTTATTTCATTACCATAAGCCTCCCTGAGTAATTTACCATATAATGTTTTACAAATAATTGCGTAGTTTGTGTTAGCTTTATCTATATACGTAATTATAAATTTATTCTGCAATTCTGTTATAGATTCTTTCAATTCCTTATAATACTTTACCGAAACCCCCTCAGAGTTACTCTCAAAATTTCTACACAAATCTTTTAAAATATAATATTTCCATTCCCAAAACGTTAGCAGGCAAATTGTATTTATAAACTAATTTTTGAATAAAAATATCTAAATTCATATTCAAGCGTTTTTTTTTTTTTTTTTTTTGCCATATTTCTTGTTAATACTCTCTTAATCCTGTATCTCGTCCCGTATCTCATGATTTTACTCAAATTCTTAATATGTACAATATCCAAACTACCCGTTAATACGTGTCCGTATGTTGGATTTATATATTCGTTGAAGTTTACTTCGTGACAATGGCAAACACTATTATCGATACTTTTTTTCAAATCCTTTGCATAGTCGTTATAATTATATATGAGTCTGCCCATCGGTTTAACATATTTAAAAGCCTCAAAAATCTCTATATTTTTATCCGGCAGCAGTCTATTATACTTATTTAAAACTTTATTAATGTTAACCCCTTTTAGATGTGACCCCATGTACTCGAAGACACAGTATATTTTGTTATTTTCGGCATCTTTTTTATACATGCTCTTTACATAACTATCTAAATTTTGTTTTCTTATTCTAAATCTCAATAGATCTAGAGCCATGTCAATATTGTTGTTACCCGTTTTTTTATGCAAATTCCTCAAAAGTTTTGGAATCATTTTCTTTTTGACATTAAATATAATGTTTTTAATTACTGATTCGTTATCGTTTGAGTTGTAATAATTATTAACATTATAGGACATATATATATATATAGTTAAAAAATTCCAATAGTTATTTCAAGCATTACCATATATATATATATATATATCACTTTCTTCTGGACATAATAACTTCCATAATTCTGCACAAATCTCTTCCAAACTGATACATACAATCAAGGGGCAGAAAATCCCGGTCAAGTTCATTAATGGGCGAAATTGGACCAAGGGTATAGCGCCTAGAATATATAGTGTGGAAATCGGCTATTCCTGTAATACTTAAAAAAGCGCAAAAATATTATATCCCTTAAATGTGAAACGATGCTGCTGAAATATGAAGATCGCAGCGTCATCTGTACGATTTTTTCTGCAACTGCAAGATCAAAGATCAAAGACAATTGTTTCTTGAATTCCTACGTGGGACGTAGTGTCCACGTTTACTTCACATCTATATGGGAACAGTCTATGCAGGAAGCATCAGGATTTTCTGTAAAATAGAAAGTTCATCTCGCAGCGGGCTGTGGTGGAATGAAGCTGATGGTTACAGGAGCTTTCTGTAGATGTGCTTTGATCATTGTCAGATAGTCAGGAAAGGTGAGCAATAATAGGGAAGGGGGTGGGTGGGAAAGGGCCAAAAACAGAGCAATACATTTTTCTATTTTTTTTTCTAATATATGATGCAGAAGCAATTTTTAATATGATATATGATGCAAACAGTTAGGAATAAGGTACATGTACATTAATAGGTTAAAAAAGTGCGACCAAGATTTTTTTTTAACAATAAAAAAAACAAAAAACAAAACATGAAGCTAAGAAAGTTAACAGAACCCGTTGCCAAAAGCAAGGCTGGAAGACGACCGAATGAAATTAATGGTAATAAGTCAAATAAGACGTGAAACATTAAATTTAGAATTTGGAATTCCACAACGATGCGTTTAAGGTGGCTCCCTCCTCCTTTTTTTGGAAGGCGGTGCAAAGTCGTCATCTCTGCTCAAGATGGCAAGCGGTCTTTTCCTTCCACGAGCACTAAAACTGCAAGATATTGCTAGTTTATATAATACAATGGTCAATGTAATACGAAAATCCCGCAGATGTCGCTGCGATCGACACTTGGGATTTTAGCAGTATCGTCGCACATTTAAGGGACACAAATGTTTAGCACTGGATAGCATATTTCCACACTAGGTATTCTAGACGCTGTACCAAGGGGGTGGAAATAGGGAGGATTCTTGTAAAAACAGAAAAAAAAACCATGACTTTTTAATCATAATACGCATCAAATCAGTTTAAAGTCATTATTACTTCCAGGAAAAGGACCAAAAATTTTGTATAAGAGATATTTGATATCTTTAAAAATGGGCTCAAGGTTCGAAAAAATTAGGGTTTTAAAAAGAGAAAAAATCATAACTTCACAAGGTATCAAATCCATTTAAATTTATTTTAAATCTTCTTAATCTTATCCACACCTTTTATATTGACAAGTTTTTGATAAGACCAACTCTTACAGAAAAAAATAGGGCTTCAGGAAAAAATTATCGTATTAACAAGATTCTGATGAAACCAGCTCTTACAGAATAATTAAATTAAAAACTAGTCAAAAGTGGCCAGATAAAATTCTTAAACTGGGTTTATCTCTAGAATCTTGATTTAGTTTTTGTTGTGAAATTAGTACTTAATTTCGAAGTCTACCTATGTCTGTATGCCGAGCCGGCAGGAATTTTTTTTTATTGTGTCTGTGTGGAGAATATAAATCACAGTATAACTACATGTGTAATAATGATTTTATGAGAATTGAAGGATCTCCATAGTTTATAGCTTGTTAAAAAAACAGATTTTAAACTCTGAGTTTTAATTTTATTTCAAGAAAGATTATTGATTCTATGTACAATGTTTAGTAGGGTGTTGACATAAACAGATTTATGTAAACAAGAATTATAATGAGGGAATATATATTTACTTTAAATGGGGAATCTTTGCGTATGTCATAAATATCAAAGAGTAGATTGTTATTATCATTAAGTATTAATTGTTGATCAAGGGCACTACTTACGCTATCTACCGTATCATTTTCACTTAATTTAAAATTTGTGTGATAATTTAGAGGCAATATATTATTTGGTTGACGTTTCATACAAAAAACAATCATATCATCAATATACCTGTAGAAAATACAATCATCAACAGAAATATTACTTTCGTAAAAATATAGATAAAGATCTGCAAGAATGCTTTATGCTTTGCCCTGTTGTGATGAACAAATGCCTTGTTGATAAATGGTATCATTACAAATGATGTAGGGTAGCCTGGGGTAATTTTCAGACAGAGGAATGCAGGTGCTTTAGATAGCGGTTATGCTTGCACTCTAATCGGAATCTGGCCAAAACAGATTTTATTTTAGTTAAATCAACTATTTTTCTATTTCAATTAGTATTTTCTTAGTAATTAGCAGCTTACTCTGTCCTGTAGAAAATTGGTTTCCAAAATTCTATAAAAAAAATTACTGTTTAACGTTTTGCTTCACTGATTTCAAATTTCAATTTCTCGGGTGTGGCAACTCTAGCACAAATGAAGAGCTGAGTGGAAGAACATGTTATGTTACATTTTCTTAAAAATTCTTTTACTTTTAGACGAAGGCGTTGTCAGGCATTCTATCCCATGGTAAATCTAAAATACCAAAATTCTATTTGGCCTTGAATATTTAAGACATTATTCGTTAATACTTAATATTTTGATATTTAATGATGTAGGGGAGACTAGGGAGGGTTGACCCACTTTTTACAAAATAATTTTTTATTTTATAAATATTGAACGTATGATAAAGTTTTATATATCATTTTATTCGTTATACAATCAGTTATTAAAATAAAATTGCTACATAAGTGTAACATATAAGAGATTTGAAAAATGATTGATTTTAATCATGAGAAAATAATGGGTCAAGGCTCCCCATATATGGGAGGTTTGACCCAATATATGGGAGACTTGACCCACTTTGTTTTATATTGCACTATTTGTGAAGAGAAATAAAATCAGTTTAAAAAAAGGAAAATAACTTTATTCAACATGTTTAATTATTATAAAAAAATATTTTTTTTTTAAATATGAGGCTTAAACAAACTAGATAAGACGAAATCGCAAGTCAGAGGAGAAAAATTTTGTTTTAAACAGGGTTTTGTCAGAGCAGGTATAATTGTACAGCAAGTAATATGAAATTTAAACAAGGCAGTATTCTGTTAGAGACGGGTTCAGTCTTCATAGTGTTTCATGTTATTATGTCCGGATTTAGGAGCCACTGTCCCGCTTTTTTTATCTCCTTGTTCCATTTTTGCGACATTCGATCTGACAACTCTAGTTGTCACATAGTTTGGCTTAATATCACTGTATTCATCCTGGTGAAATTTTTATACATACCTTCCTAAAGTTTTCGATCGATGCTGTGTTCTCTTTGCAACCGCATAAGCACTTAACTTATCATTAACATGATTTAAACCTTTAAGAGGCAAAGTACTTTCAGTGCTAAAATGTTGAGATAAATGACTGGCACCGGAATTTATGAACAAATTTATTTGGAAATAAGAAAAAGGCTATATTTCACATACATAATAAATGGAAAAGACTTTAACAAAATTCTGGTGCCATTGTGATGTTTCGGAATTAAAATTAAGTTGTTTTATAAATATACCACTGCCCCTCAAAGGGTTAAGACTGTTGCTTCCATCCTTTCTAGTCCTTTTTTAGTCTTTCCCACTGTTTCTATTTATCTATTGCAAGCAATATCTAAATGGAAAAATGTTCCTATCAACTTTCCCATTTTCTAGCAATTTTTCACATTTTTCTATAGTCAATTTTAAACATTTTCTTTTTCATCATACCATTTTACTGAAGCTTTACAGAATAAATTTACATTCTTTTATACATATACCATTCACTTTTCATTATGCACAGTGTATAATAAAATATTTCCAAAACCACTTAATTAAGGAAGCTTTGAGGATCTGGGCAACCCTCCTTCACACTGACTGGGTCAAGCCTCCCTACATAGACCTTTTCTAAGCAATACCACATTGTTATATTAAGCCTAACTTACTGTACAGTCTTTATGCCTGGAATGAAAGCTCGATATTTCTGCATTACTTAAAACCCACTTAAGTAAATTTCTATGATACATTTTATCGGGAAAAAGCTTACAAAATATTTCTAAAAAGCACAACTTTTAGGTTGAAAACGCTTCAAAATTGATTTTTCCACACCTGTTTCGATTAGCTGTGTGAAACAAAGACTGCTGTTTGAGCATTCCAGTAGCTTTGGTTGACACCTATTTATAAAACTCTGAAATCCTTTTAAATATGAAAATTGATGGGTGGGTCAAGCCTCCTGTATGGTCAACCGTCCCTAGTCTCCCCTAAATAATATTAATATTTTTTAATATTTAAAAATTAAATATGAATAAGTTTTTTTGATAGAGTTCAGTACCATGCCTGTTAATATTTTAAACGCATGGTATCAAACAGAAAAAAATCATTAAAATTGACAACAAAAACTTTCACATCAAATTTCTCCAAATGTAATTTTTGTTACTTAACATGTTCTTCCACTCAGTTCTTCAAATGCTACTTCGTTTTTGGATACTAGGGTATGTTATCTTTTTTGGAAACAACGAAATAACGTTGTTTGGATGTCCATCGTAGAAAAATTTATTTTAAAAAAGTGTAGCTTTTTTGAAACACCGGGGTAATTATCAGACAGCCTTGGGGGTAATTTCCAGATATTAATATATGTGTTACAAAATGTGTTTTGATTGATCCTACATGGTAAATTAATAGTTTTTGAGTGATTTAAAATGGGTTGTGTATTAAAATATAACTTCCAATGGCCACCTGGAAGTCCAAATGAAAATACTGGGTGGAGTTTAAGCTAAAATGGGGGATTTGTGATGAAATATAGAGATTTATGGAGAAAGCGAGAGATACCATTTCCGAATCAAATATATAATATATGCTGTATATTAGGGGTGCAACCTTTTTCAGAGAAGGGCCACTTTCAAAAATGTCTGAGTTGTCGAGGGCCACATCAGTCACACGAAGAGAATTCTATTTCGGGTCGGCGAAATTTGCGATTTTTTTTCTACGCTTCAACTACAAAATTCGCGATTTTTCGGTGACCGATCAAGAAATTTGCGATTTTTCTGCGACTGATCGAGGAAATTTGCGAATTTTCCGAGCCTTATCGACAAAATTCGCCATTCTTCCTCACCCGATCAGCGAAATTTCCGCGCCCGATCTACAAAACTCCCCAATCTCAAAATGCTCACTGACGAAATTGGCAATTTTTTCCGCGACAAATCGACGAATTTTGCGATATTTACTTGCGACTGACAAAACTCACAATTTTTCCGCAGTCGATGAAGAAAATTTGCGATTTTCAAGAGCCTGATGGACAAAATTCGTGATTTTTTTCGTGCCCGACAAACGAAATTCGTGATTTTTCCGTGACCGACTAATGAAATTCGCGATTTTTCCGTGCGCGAACGACAAAACTTGCGATTTTTCTGCGCCCAATCAGCGAAATTTGCAATTTTTCCCGTGCTTTATCGACCAAATTCGCGATTTTTCTGTGCCCGATCAAGGAAATTTGCGATTTTTCCGAGTATCATCGACAAAAATCGCTATTTTTCCACACCCGATCAACGAAATTCGCAATTCTTATTTGACCAACAAAATTTTAAAATTTTTCCGCGACAAATTTACGAAATTCACGACTTTTTCCTCCGACTTTTGGACAAAAATTGCAATTTTTTCCAGTTCTAAATTGACGAAGTTCGCGGGCCACACGTTACCTCATCGCGGGCCACAGGTTGTGCATCCCTACTGTATATTATGACAAAATATTCTATCTGGGACATGTACAAAAGTTGTTTCACAAAAATGATTATGAGAAAAATCTGTTGAAAATTCAAATAAAAATTTTAAATTGCTTGGGGATGATCGATATTGGTGGCCAAAAAAGATCAATTTGAAATTTTTGCTACTTTGGACCTATTAAGACTAAACCAGGTGATCCTTTCCTTGTTAAAACTATTGAAGATGTAAAATAATTGTAAAATAATGTTAAAAACTTTTACAGTGATATCTTTACTGTCAAAGAAAACTAAAATGATTAGGCCTGTCGAAATTGGTGGTGTATAAGAATTTCATTGTAGTGTGAAAAAGCAGATTAGGTTACTAAAATATTTATTTATTATATTTTTTTACATGTATTTTTTTTAATAAATTGGTGTCGGTTTTATGTTCTTATTTAATGTTCATTTTTGTTCAACCATTGTTTGTTCAACCTGTTTAAAAAGTCCGAAATTTTTTACTGATTTACATAAATTTATATAAAACCGATTTAGCTACAGTAGCTATGTGTAAAAAGTACCATATAACTTACTTTTATTCTCAAAAATATTAATGGATTTCTGGTGTACAGTTACAATTGCGTTTTCATGGCTCTTTTCTTCATTAAGAATGGTCTAATAAATACCCTATCTTGTGTCATAACATTTTACAATGGTGTCTCTTAATTGCCGTTGTTGGTGTTCAACACTGACACTTAAATAACTCCACAAATAGCTGACTGGAAATTACCCTTTAGGTGTCTGGAAATTACCCCAAACCACGGGGTAATTTTCAGACAGGATTTAATTAATTTTATTTTTGATTATTAATGCTAATTATCTGAAAATGCTTCAAAGTAATCACCAGGCATGTGATGATTTTACCTAGAAAAAAGTTAAAAGAAATCGTCATTGATTCCTGAGTAATTGCAAAAGTTTTGTTTTTGTCTGAAAATACCCCAGGCTACACTAATTATAATATAGTATAAAATGAGTTAGTGTATTAAAGTAAGATAAAGAAATATTAGAAGTTAATTAAAAAAATTATATCACAAATTGATAATTATGAACATATCTCTGATATCAATATTATTGAAAAAATCATTAAAATCAAAAGTCTTTACGCAATTTATATTATTTAACTTTTTAATATTATTTACAAGCTGAAAAATATTTTTTTATGGAATATTTTTATCCTGTTGTATAGTGATGTCATACAATTTAGTGAGTCTTGTCAATAGTTAATTAGTAGCTTTATTGTATATATACAATAAAGCAATACTTATATAGAAGTATTGCACCCTATTGTAAAAGTGCGAATTGTTGTAGGATTTTTATGAAATTTATGAATAACAACAATATATGGATAATTATCGTTGTAGTATATTTCAGTTTTAATAATTTATACAAATTAAGGATGTGTCAATTATTAATAACTCTATTGAGAGTAGTGTTTTAAAACTAGAATTTGTGTTTATTGCATTAGAAATCAGCTGTTTGTAAAAATATTTGCAAATTATGGCATAGTTACAAGGTGATTTATCAACTAATGCAAAGACAAATTTATTTTGTAAATTTTGAATACAACTTTTTAACTGTGCAGCATTTAAGTTATGATTATTGTTTAAATGTTTGTAAACTTCTGGGTTTAATTTGCTTAATACATTCAATTTTCATGCATTAAAAAATTCAAGAGGTATTTGTCATCATTAGATATTTTATACATAAAAATATCTAATTCTAAATTAAATGGATAATTATAGTTGTAGTGTTTCATTTTTAATAGTTTATACAAATTAAGAATGTGTGAATTATTAACAACACTTTTAACCCCTTGAGGGGCACCGGTATATATTATATACCACCTACGATCCTACGATTAATGAAGTTTTAAACCAGAAAAATTTTATTAAATTTTACTTTTCTAACTTTAGTGGAAAAAAGCAGTAAAATTGCTTTTACTTATTTCGAAAAAGAATTTTTCAGAAATTCCGGTGGGAATTCAGCATTTCACAAACGTAATTGCTTGCCACTCGAGGGGTTAAGAGTAGTTTTAAAAAATAGTAGTTGTGTTTATTGAAGTAGTTGTGTTAGAAATCAGGTGTTTATAATAATATTGGCAAATAAAGGCGTAGTTACTAGGTGATTTATCAACTAATGCAACGACAAATTTATTTTGTAAATTCTGAATATGACTTTTTAAAAGTGTAATATTTAAGAAATGATTATTGTTTAAATGTTTGTAAAATCCTGGGTTTGATTTGCTTCATACATTCAATTTTCATTCATTAAAAATTTCAAGAGGCTTTTTATTATCAATAATTATTTTATACACAAAAATATCTAAATCTAAATTAAATTATTTAATATTGAATTAACTGTATTTTTAGAGGGAGTGGGACATTTTGTCCCATAAGACATGAGCGTACGCAACTTATCATGTTCTACAATAGTGATATCACCAGTAATAATATGACCATGAAATGTGTTTACATAGTTGCTATACGTATGACCACTACAAAAACAATGAGGATTTTTGTTAGACGTATTGTTAGACTCGTGTTGGAAAATGTATTATAATTGAAAATACGACGCCCTAGTTTAACATTGTATTTGCAAGATTCGGGTATAATCAGGTATTTAATGGCAAAAAAGTTAGTGTCATTGTTAAAACATACTTAAGATTTATTTTATTAAGTATACGATTGAAAAACTTTATGATTAATTGGGTATTATTAGCTTTATGCAATGTAATTTTGTAAGTTTTAAATTACGTAGAGAATTAGAATGGAGTAAATCAATGAAAACATCACTAACATATGAAGAAAATATGATAGAAATGAAAATTTTAAAATAAAGATAAAGGTTTTTCTTTTTAATAGAAAAAATATGTTTTGTTAAATCAAACCAATTATACGATTTATTAAAGTGAACTCGTGATTTGTTACTATTTTTCTGATTTGTTTTCTTGGAATGTATTGAGAAAGAGCACTCTGTTTTCCTCGTTGTGACCTAGGACTTTTCTTGTGAGCCGAATGGTTTAAATTAGAATAAATATCTATCTGTATTATAAAGGACAAACGTGTCCATGCGTAACGCTGACGTCTCTTGGACTGTGGTAACAGCAGACGATGAAATTTAACTTTTATTAACTTTTATTGCAATTTTTTAAACTTCTAAATGACGTACATTTTCAATTTTTACACCGTCGAATAGGGAAAAAAATGTACATTCAAATGCAATTTCTTTGAAAACTATATCACAATTTATTTGAAAACTATACTGAAATTTTATCCTTTTTTATTCTTTTTAAATTAATTTTCAAGCATGAATTTTTTTTAAATCTTTCGCTATCGCCTGCAGACGATTACGAAAGGTTCGTTTGCACTTAAATTAATATAAATAGCTCAGAATTTTATTATAGCTCACATTCCATAACGGAATTGAAACATTCATCAATAAACAAAATAATTAAATACAAGTCAAACACTATTTTCAGACATGTAATCGAATTTAAACCACTAAAATGAACATAATGAAAAAGGATGATTGTAAATTGAAATTTTTTGGCGATGTCTTCGGCTGTTAACTCTAGACGCGCGGCCAATATGAAAATTACCGCTTTTAATACGTTTCAAAATTTTATTTGACCGCATTACTGTTATTTTGTACGATATTTGGTATTATCATTGGGAATTCTAAGAAATATATTAAATTTAAAACATCTATTAGAGTTATCAATAAAAAAAAGACGGTAGAACCATGGGAGGCTTTGTCGCCTCAATCTTTGAGATTAATTTCTGATGCATTTTTTTATTAATATTTAATTAACTGCAATTTTCTTAATCGAATGATGTGTTTTAACGAAATATATGTATACTACGTCAAACACCGCTTGCAGAACACTTCGAAAAATACCTCATCCATCACTATGTCTTTAGAATGCGCTGAGAAAAGATGATGTAAACATCAGAAATAATATATATGATGGTTTTCACCTATATTCTGTAAACTGGGAAGCCCGTGTTTCGCTAAAACTTTAATTAAACCTACCATAATTAGAATTGTATATGCATATAATTTAATATAAGTAAGTTAAGAAGACATAACGATAATAATTAATAGTAATGTAACAAATAATTTATCTTGGTTAATTAATCAATGACATTTATATGTTGAAAATGTACAATCTAAATTTTAAAATAATAATAATATTATTAGCAATAATAATTATTTAAATGTTAAAATATACCATAAAACTTAACATATATAGAAGTAATAGTAGAATCTATATTATTAAAAATATTTGAATGATTGTGAGATATATTTGTATAAGATATGTAGATTTTGAATTGTAGTTCTATAAAAATATTTAAATATTTAAATATTCGTACCTCTAAACCGTAATTAAATATTTACTTTATGAAAATCACAGATGCAAAAAAGAAGAAAAATACGTAATTGTAAAGCTGTGGCCAAAATTACGAAATTTTAATTGTTGGATTCAATAGTATTCATTACAAAAAGCTTGAATAAAGCAGAAATTGTACGCTAAAAATAATTAAAATAATAGATGGTAAAGAAATATATAAATACATCAACGCGCATATGCAGCATACATTAAACGCGCATATGGAGCAATAAAATTATGCATTCTGAATTTGATTAAAATAAATTAATTTGCCAAAATATGAGCTGTATGTAGATAATGTTACAATGTCAGAACTGCAAAATACTTTTAGATATGAAACAAAATAAATACAATTCAATAATAAATGCGCATTTGCTCATTATTGAAGTTTGATGTAATAAAACATTTGTAAGTACTAACCATTTAAATAAATGAAAAATTGATCAAAATAAATAAAACAGTTGCTATATAATACAATGATATATACTATATATATATAGGGACGTGAGTTTCAAAACTCGCCTTATCCAAAAAATCAAATTTTGGGAAATCGCGAAAAACCTGCAACTGCGACCCCGTGTATCGAATACCTCCAATTTTTCCTATATTTATAGCTAGTTGGCCTGTGATATCATTGTGTTAAGTTGGAAAATCTACTTCAATTCATTTAATTAATTAATTGAAAAAGTTTCGGATAAGAAGAGTTTTGTTGCCAACCTATGGATAAGAAGAGTTTTGTTGCCAATTTATGGATAAGAATAGTTTTGCTGCCAAACTATGAATAAAAAAGTTTTGATATCAGTTTCTTAAAAAAAAACATCGTTTATCATACTTTCTGAAAGAAATTAATAGTTTCTATTTTTGGTCATCGGATGATAATATTTTGGATTAAAAAATAAACCTTACGAGAGCAATAAGTATGATTAAAATTTAGTATTACGTTTTATTATACAAAAGCAAACTTATCAATAATCAAATAAAACTTATCATAAATAGCTTGTCATAACATTTTTTTTAAGAATGTAATATAATATAATCTATATAACATATAATATTATATATATACACAATCTCCTTCTGTTCTGGTTCCTTAGAAATAATATTTTTATAGAAAGTAAGCACTTAGATTTCTGACTAGTTTTCATCAAAATGTTTTTTTGACAATCCGTGGACATCCTTAAGTTTCTCCTGCTTTACGGGGACTCCCTCCCGCTTCTTTTTAAAAAGAAAGTCCAGTTTTTAGATGGCTCTAGCATAACTTTTACACTCTGAATTTTGATATTCCAAGAATCTTCCGAAATACACTTCCACAAATTTGAAGATGGCCATGGTTCTTAGTCTTTATATAGTACCTTATGGTAATGCATTTGAAAGCGCACTGAGATGCACATAAAAAAAATTTCAAGATGAAAATTTTACTTTTCTGGATGTTTCATGAAAGGAAAGTAACCTAGACGGTTTCTTGAAGGCGATGTTTGAAATGTGAACTTCAAAATAAAGTTATCTTATGCAGTTTTGTCTTTGCTTGAAAAAAAGCTTGGTGGAAGCGTTATACATCTGGCATTGAGAGAGTTGAATATTCGAGGTTCTCTTTCTGGTGAGTGCACTTTGAGAGGACCGGAAATGCCTTAGGTTTATACCTGATAATAAAAATTAAATCTTTTAACACTTTCTGACGGTAAGAAATATAGAAAGCGATTCTTCATTTTGAAAATACATTTTAATCTTCTTTTGCATGTATTCTTTACTAGTCCATGTGCTCGTATTTCTTTTTCTCTTCTTACCACTTCCCCCAAAATTTGCAAGAGTTTATTCACTGTCCGTTATACATAAGACATGCTGTAAAACTTATTTAATTAGTTTGTATGAATAGAACAGGTAAAAGCTTTAAACGAAAATAGCAACATGTCGCAGAGAAATGAAGGAAAATTACTCTGATGATAGCTGATAAACTAGTCGTCCGTTGGTCTTACGCATGCGCAGGGATAAAGCTAGTTTTGTTGCCAACTCCCTAGAGAATAAGGCGAGTTTTGAAAATAAACCAATATTTTAAGGACCCAAAAATAAAGGAAAAAAATATTTTTTTACAGATTATAGTGATTTTTCTGTGCAGGTTTACCAAATAGAATAGAATGGTAGGGAAAACTCGATTTTTTAAATTTCGGATAAGGCGAGTTTTGAAACACACGTCCTCATATATAACCATTAAAAACCATTACAAATTACCAACAAAAGTTGTGAAATTATAAATAAAAAATAATATATATATATATATTCAAATTAGATACGAACATCCGTCTTCCACCATAAATTTTAAAATACGTTAAGGAAACTTATATTTTTTATTTAACATTTTTCTTACCTGTTTGTAAGTAGTTAGTATAAGAATATTACAACTGGAGAAATATATTATATCAACAATTTTGTATTAAAAAGTATTATTTTGAATGATATTAATTTACTTACACGATAAATACTGTGAATTTCAAATGAATTGTGACAAACTGTGTTGCATTTATTTCATTTAATTAAACAAGTTAAACAAATTAATTAAATTATTCAATACGTTTGATGTAAGTTAAGAAATGATTTGATTACAAAATCATCATTTGATTACAAAATCATGCCTTATGAATGGCGAAAAAAGTTCATTATAAGATTCATTTTAAGGCTTTTCTTAAATGCAAGAGTGGCAGTAAACATAAATAAAGTTTCAAAAGATTTGTCACTAATGTGCCTTTACAGGATATCCATTAACGTCCATTTTCCATTCGCCTTAAAATGCTTTCTTTGAATGGTATCAAATAAAATGGGAACAAGCTTATCACCACAATAATGAATGGCAAAGCAGTGAATAATAAATCGCGATATTGTAAATTTTATTCATAAAATTACATATGTTTTTAATATTATGTATTTCAAATTGACAGTGGTATAAAATCGAATTTCAATAGCAAAAAACGAAAATCAATTACGGGCATATGCTGAATCTTTTCAGTTATTTTTCTGATGATGTATGATCATTTTAGAAAGAAATTTCTAGCTTAAATAAAGCATATGGAATTTAACGCATTTTAAACTATATTTATTTTGAATTATTTAGAAAACAATATATTATCCAAACAAAATTAATAAAAGCATTATCAAATTCAAAGCAAATACACATATGAAATCTTAACTTTAAAGTAATTCCATAAAAAACATAACATTCTAAAGGAAAATAAATCCTTAACCGTTTGAAAATTAGGTGAAAATAAAAATAAATATATAGGTTTTTTGAAAAAATTCTGACACGAAAAAAAAAAAAAAAAAAATGAATCCTCTGTTAAGTAAAACCACAAAAGGCTAAAAAAAAGACTGATTCGTAAAAAAACTGCAGAAAATATCTAAATATTTATTGAATGAAAAGTGTAAACCATTAGAGGTAGAAGGACACGGAAGAACGTGTAAGAATATGCTTTATGCATAATTGTTTTATGCAGCAAAATTTAATATGCATGTTTCAAGTAACGATGTTGTTATAAATATGCGTAAATATAGAAGGATTCGGTTCTAACTAAGCTTACGAAAGAACAAATTCGTGTATCGAGATATGCAACCGTCCAATTGTCCACTAATAATAAACAAATTAAAAAATACTGATAAAGTCTAGTACGTGTTTAAAAACAAAATACAGTAAAAAAAAAAAGATTAAAATTCGTAATGCATCCAAACAGAAGTGATATTTAATGCGAAATACATTTTTTTGTTGTATTTTAATTTACCTTAATTTTTAACATTTCACATAATACAATAAGTGCTCATATATTTCGTTTGAGAAAATACATTAAATACGAGGGCGGTTCAATAATTAGTGTCCCGAGTGTGTATGAAATATTTGTACTGCGATGGTTGGTGTGGAATATTGAAGCCTAATGTCTTAGATGCCTATATGCTCAATTTCAGAACTGTAGCTGCTATATTAATATATTTATTTTCGTTTTAGGTATGAGAGGTGGCACTTAGCTTGAAAGGGTGTGGGGTGGGGTAAGGCTGGTTTGGAGCTTATGGGGCTAGATTTGTACAGTGGGTGAGACGTGGCTACATCACTATGATCCCGAGTCTAAACGACAGTAGTCACGTCTCATCCACTGTCACAAATATAGCCCCATAAGCTCCAAACCAGCCTCCTCCCCCAAGCCCCTCTTTCAAGCTAGGGCCACCGCTCACACCAAAGCGAGAAAGAAATATGTTAATACAGTAGCTACGGTTCTGAAATTGAGCGCATAGGCATCTAAGACACTAATCTTCAATATTCCACATCCACCATCGCAATACAAATATTTTATACACACTCGAGAAAATAACTATTGAACCACCCTCGAAATGTGTTTTTTTTTTTTTTTTTTTAATATGTCTCACTGTATACGACACTCCACTGCAGACGCACATGCAGACGTATGTATATACATTACTGCAGACAAACAAAAATATATATACAGGGTGACTGGAAAAAGTTAAGGCATCTTTTTGTATAGTACCAAGGGACGAAAATGGAACACAGATTTCCTCGTTAAAGTTTTTCATGAAATAAAGAGATTTTTAACAGAATTTTCAAAAGATTTATCTTGTCTTGTTTGAAATATAATAACGTAATGAAAAATGATGAAAATTGATAGCAATTTTCACAATGAGACAGGACATGTTAGCAGATAACTTTCGAAATATCCATCGAGGTCAGTATTATTTGGATGTGGATTAAGGCGATCGTTTATAATAACAAAACATTAAACAAAAGTGCATTTTTTAAATTTTATTGAAAACATCATTTTCGGTATAATAAAATAACCAGACATGACAAATAAGTAGAAATATGTCTTTTTTCAGGAGATTAAAATATTAAAAATGGGATAAAAGATGTACTGTAATGTATTTGTCTTTCCTTTTGTTAAATCTATTAATGAAAAGTCGAATTATTTCTATGAGTGAATAAGCGGATTTCAAACTGGAGTTCTATAGAAATGTTTAACTTGACTCTTGCTTTAATTCCTGTTATTTTTTTTAGAACTCAGGGCCGAATTATACCGATTTTTACATTATTTAATTACGTTAAACATCAATTGCAAAAGATCACAGAAAAATTTTACTTGACGGTAGGGTGATGGCGTACAGCCAACAGACGATTGACTAGTCATTAGACATTGATGGCTATCTCTTTAAGCCTACACTGTAAAATACCTTTTAAATGATTCTGATTGTCAGATTATGCTTTCATCTCTATAAAGGACATATACTCACAGAAGAATTGTTAAATTGATATATGCTTAAAAAAGTGAAAAACATTATATAGCCCTAAAGTTCAAGAAATCCTTAAGATGATTCTGATTCTATTTGAAAGATTTATTCTTCCTTGTTACATATATATGGATGGCATAGCCGTTCAAGCTTACAAATATGAATCCTATGATGTTATCTATTTATCTTAAAGATATGTTATTTTTCTTTAAAATTATCTATAGCTCTATTCTGTAAAAATACAATAAAAAATATATTGTGGAATTTACGATCAAATTTGAAGCAATATCAGAAAATACATTTAGTTTAGAAAATATTATTTTGGTAATTCTTAAACTGTCCATTTAACTGCTGGAATTCATTCTTAAGTCGTACTATGCTAGCCATTGTGTACTCAAGAGCACAGTCGTTATACCAATTACATGCGTAATGGAAAAAAATATTATTACAAGGAAGCAGTGAAACTGCCTTTTATTACTCTGTGTTTTTGTTTTAAATGATAATCAATTTATATTAATGATAACTAATAAATTAATAAGTTAATAACCGATTAATATTATTAATAATCACTAAGAATTATTACGAATGTTAGTCAGTGATTATTATTACTAATCTAGTTTAATACTCGACCGTAACAAGCCATAAAAATAATAAAAAGTAATGAAGATAATAACGTGTATATCACGAATCTATCTTTGCTCTCAAATAAACCAAACAACGTACTTTAGCTTTCCTCTATTAAATTTTTCTCCTATTAAGGGTTAAGATTTTTAAATTGTCTCCATATTTCTTTTCTGCCAAATAATATACTAATCCATCAGTATTTCAAATATTTTTTTAAAGCAACATTTTGCTTAAAGATAAAATACCACTTGACTATCAATAAATCAAAAACAGTTCTGTTATTGCACCATTCTTTGGCAAATGTGTCACGTGTCTGAATAAGTGAAAATATTATTTTAAATACTGCTGAGAAGGTGTTTTTGAAAGCTGGAAAATTTTTTCTTTCTGCCTTATAAATGATTGTCTGGACCATTATTGATGAGAAATTTTTAAGCACCTGCGTAGAAATGAAAATCAAGAAACTATATAAAATGAATTACAATGCTACGCATTCATTTTTTTTCAATACTTAAACTACATTTTTTTCAAATAATATTACAACAGTCTTCAATTTCATTCAGTGTTTTGTTTTATAGAAATATTTGAAAACAAATTTTCCCTGAATCTTACAATTACAAATTTTTGAAAATGGCACTTACATTATCACAATTTTGCTAAAACTTCATAAGATTTTCTAAATACTTGCGACGCAAAAACCTTCCATATTCATAAGATGCCACACATGAATTAAACTTGGGCACAAGAAACTCATGGAGAGCGGCTCAGTAAGGGATAAGGCAAAGAGTGGACGAAAAAGAGTGTTAGAAAAAAACGTCCACGATTACCACATTGACGTGCTCCGTGCAAGGCAGGGTGCACATATAGAGGTTTATTAATTGATGCAAAAAAATTTCAATGTGTATTACTTTCCATACTTGTATCTGCTCATTTGTGTTTGTAATAAAAGCTTGAAACTGTAATGAGATTTTCTGGACACCCGATATAGCTTTTTGAAATAAATTTTCAAAAATATTATGAAGTGCAGCCTATAAATATTTTTAAGAGGAATCCATTTCAAGTAGATTCAAATAGGAGAATCCAAAATTACATCTCATTCTATCAAGTAGTTCTTCAATTAAGATTGAAAACTACCCGTATTGGAAATTGTTTTGAAATCATTACAAACTTAACATTAGGAGTTCAAAACTTTAAACCTTTATAATTCCTAACCTACTTGACCGAATGACTCCATGTTTCGTATCCTAAGATAAAATTTAACGAACAAACCTGAAATGTTGTCAAAAGTTGGTGTTCGTATTAAAATTTACAGAGTTTGGCACGCTTTTATACTAAAGACCACCCTCTAAGTTTGTTCTATTTAACATTAATTGAAAGAAGACATAATTTCTAGTCGAATGCTACACTGTAAAAAACAATAATGCCAGTTTTCCAGTAGGAATCGGAAAAATAGTTTCCCTTATCGTACCGGAATAATTTCCAACCCAGCTCGGAATAAAATCCGTTAAATACAGTTTTACTGACTATTTCCTTATTTTTACGGATTTTATTCCAAGCTGTGTCGGAAATTATTCCGGTACGATAAGGGCAACTATTTTTTCGATTCCTACCGGAAAACTGGCAGTATTTTTTTTTACAGTGTATTTATTTATTTTTTCGGGGACAATTTGATGATTAAAATGTATGGGGTTGTTCTCTTTTCTTTCGGCCAATTCTACGTCTGCAAAACAAAGTAGGTAAAGTACTTGATATGAATGCCTTCTCCCAAATGTCAAGTAAGGAGGCAGATTTATGATGATTCAGGCAGCTATCTCGTGTTTTTCTATAGGTTTTTTAGTCATTCTGAAATAAGGAGTATGCTGTCAGAAAACCTCATCTAAATTATTCCTTATTTTTGTAACAAATAATTTCTGTACTCCAAGAAAACACGTTTTATCCGTGAATTCTTCCCGAAAGTCTGAAAAAGAGGGAGAAATTCCGTTAATTCCCAGCACGCATGCATATTTGCTCTATTAATAATAAAATTCTAATTTATTTTTAAAAGGAAAAACCAAAAATTATATAAATTAAAGATTTCTATTTTACTAAAACAAGAAAGAACAAACGAAAAACAGTTTTCAAATTTAAAAGTAAATAACAATTAGTTTCCCATTCATTTAAAAGTACTCACAATTTATTTTTCAAAATTATTAAAAATATTCGCATTTAAAATATATTCTAAATGAATACATTTAAAATAGATATATTAATTAAATGAATATATTGTGCAAAAAAAAATCGATTTTAATAAAAATAAACATTCCTTCTCGAATAAGAATATAATATTTATATTTTACATCTAACAATCTACTTTAAAATATTCATGATTCACATTTTTATTCTATATTAATACTGAAGTGTTAAAACTCCAGCCGCAATCTCATTAACGACGAAATCGTCCCTAAATTAAATGAAATATTCCCAGCTTCGTAAAGAAATGAATAACGCCATACCGATCTGAAGGAAACATGCTATATCATATTTACTTCAAACTATTTCACTGACAAACAACTGTAGCCGAACGGTTAAGATACTCAGCTCATAACAATAAAGTACCTGGTTCGACTCCAAGGTCAGCAAAAAACTTTTTATCCCACTTTCTTCAATTGACATACATTTTACCTTCTTTACTATCCTTTCACGAAGAAGAAGGAAATGGAGATTCTTGAAATAACGGAAGTATACCGGCAGAGCTGCTTCTCGTACAATTTCCGTGATTTGAAGAAAGTATTTCTGAGAGTGCAAATGGGAATAACGTGTTTTAGCCAACCTTGTCCATCAAATTTTCGAAACATTAGTTCTTTGTTGTATAGAATCTTCTAAGATGACAACAGTCTAATTTGTAGAGGTAAACCTCTCAAGCCATAATTTTAGGAATATTACAAAGTAGTGTCACTTTGCTCTCGTAATCCCCTTAAATCAGAATCATTTATACCACTGTTGTCTATTTGATGACTAGATTTCACAGAAAATATCTTCTATCTACATCTCAATGAAAAAATTCACAATACGTCCATGAGTAGTGCTTAAATATACCATTACCTATTAACCGTGAATTTAGCAAATCACTTAATAGAGAAATTTAGGCCGTAAACATTCTAAAGGTGACCGTATCAATAAAAATATTTTATTTCTGAATGTTTTTATCTCTTTGACTGTCACTTGTACACACAGGAACATGGTTGCATTATTATAAATCAAAATATTTTAAGTACATTCTATGTAAGCATGTCATGTTCTAGGTAACGTGCGAAAAATATTTAAAAGTTAAATATATCTTCAAACTTTAAAAAGGAAACAAAAATTTTTGACATAGTTACAAAAATTTTAAAATGAAACGATCTTTCAATATTATATTATTTGAAATTTAACTGGAAGTGAAAATTCTAGAATGATAACGGGCACATATTTCTGGGTTAAAAAAAATCCTTAAAGTATTATATTTCTGATACTCATGTTGTGGTCCCATAATTTTTTAGACTGGCGAAAAGGATTCAGTCTTTCTAAAATGGAATATTTATTTGTGCTTTTATCATATTTTTAAGAAACATGCACTAAATGGGTTTCTCTAGAACGTTTTTCAAATATTAAATTGTAAAGTTAAATTAATTTTTAAAACATCTGCAGGTTAATTTTTTTCATGAAACTTTTTTCAATATGGTAGTAAAACGTGTCATAATACACTGTAAAAAAAATAATGCCAGTTTTCCGGTAGGAATCGGAAAAAAAGTTGCCCTTATCGTACCGGAATAATTACCAACCCAGCTCGGAATAAAATCCGTAAAATTGGAATAAAATCCGTAAAATACCGTTTTACTGACTATTTCCTTATTTTTACGCATTTTATTCCGAGCTGGGTCGGAAATTATTCCGGTACGATAACGGCAACATTTTCCTATTCCTACCGGAAAACTGGCAGTATTTTTTTTACAGTGTACTAATTATTTCTTTCAGAAATGGTTTTGCTTTTTATTATAATAGTTATTTTTATTTTATTATTATTTTACTTTTTTATTCGTATTTTTTAAATGTAGTGATTCATATTTTTCATACCTGCCATTTTGTGGTATGTGTGTTACGCAGCTGATTAAACATGCAGTTGAGGTGGCTGCAACATAACGATTTATACAATAATTTGTGAAATATTCTGTTGTGAATGCTGAAACTGCCACCCATTCGAAATTTGGTGATCTGCAAGTCAAAGGCATTGTTAATGAAAATTTCAATTATGGGTTCCGAACATGTTTCAGCGACCACGTATAAAAAATACGAATTCTGTTGCTATTAAAAATTGCTCTTTAAAAACATTAAATTGATAAGAATGTGTTATATTATATTTATTATTCAAGGGGCATTCTCGGTATTTTTGGATAAGAAAAAAACTAATGTTATCTTTTGTTAATCTGTGGATTAGATAAAGATAGCATTTCTATGGATTTTTTTATTAGTTAACATAAAGATTTATAAATATTTTATTTATATATACGAAGTAAAATTACATATAAAAAAGTTTATGTATATTTTTTAACATATCCATGTGTGTTTCTTTATATAAACATCATATCTAAAAGTGCAAAAATACATATATTTTTTATGTGCTACTATGCAGACTTTAATTTTTGTTCTTTAACCAAAGGAAAAGAAGAGTGATAAGGGTAAAAATAATGGACGGAATTCATTGATCGAAACTACGTTAACTTGCAGCTGCCTAACATTGACTTCAATACTTGACAAATTTATAGCTCCCAGATTGTTACCTTTGTTTTCATTTATAGGCCGGAGAAAGCCATCAAACTTTGGTGAAAAGAGTACTTTTTTCAGAATTTATTGGATCATGTCTCTGTAGTAAGTCTCATATTGTGATACATGCTAGTGAAAGAATAATATCACTCAATATTTTTACAAGCTATTTTTACTAAATTTTGTTCTTGATATATATATTTTTTTAAGATTATGTATGTTCCAATGTATTATATTTTACAGACAACAAATTTCTTACATTCCATTGACAATGAAAGATTATAAAATTTATGACTATAATATAGACTCAAACACTCGAAATGTCTATACATAGCAGAGAAATCTGAGCTGATCTAGCAAATATATATATATATATATATCTTCTGTTGTACTTTATTATATAATAAATTAAACTTTTTATAGATTTTATTAAGTTATGTGTTTATTGTAAGTTGCATACAGTAATTCGTGTATTTTGAAAATTGTCCCTCAATTTTATATTGCAATTCTACAATTTTGAATTGCTTTGAACTTAAAAAAAGTATATTTTTAAAGTATTATATTCTAAAAGCAATGTTTCTCTCAATCCATTTTAATGAGCAAGGGAAAATACATAACATGATTGGGATACCAAGGTAAAATTTTATTATACATGTGTATGTTTTGAAAAAGTACCGTGATCCATAATTCTTGCAAATGTGAAACTTGAATTTTAATTGATAGATGTCCTTAAAATATATAAACAGAAATTTTGATTATAGCTTACTTTCTATATTTTTTCCCGAAATTTTAGCTCTAGATATTTAATAGTAGGACGTCCATAGTGGTTAATTTCACTGACACACACAAAAATATATATATATATATATATTTCAATTCGAACCAGAGACAAGTTAATTATATATAAAACAGAAATAATTTAAATAAGTAAAATAGTTTTAAATAAAAATTGTGATGCAAAATATTTTTATATTACTTGAGTAAAATTTCTGCCTGTTCTAGTGTTTTTCTAGTGTGCTGTTCTAGATTAAAGATTCGAAAAAAATATGTTAAAAAGTGAGTTTTACATGTCAGACACAACTACTTTTCTCATTTTCACATTCCACTTACCTATTTTTAAATAAGTCATTTATATATTAAAGAAAATTGCTAATGTGATGTATACAGGCAGTCAATAGAATAAATCAGTACAATTAATAACTTAACTTTGATTTAAAACAGTCTTCGAAGTAATTAAAGTAAGTGAGAAATATTACGGAAAGTTAAAATTTGAGTAGGTTAATAATTTCTTTAAATTTACAATTATATTATTAAGCTGTTAATCTTTTTAATTACTAATTATATTTACATATATGTATATATGGCATTTTTCATCTAAAGTTAAAAAAAAGAATGAAGTTCTCCAGGAATTTATTGTTATAAGTTTTTCGGGGCTAGAAATTTTTCTCTTATGTACAATTTACAAATGTGATCGTAAATCGACACAGTTTTGCTTAAATGTAAACTTAAATGTTCCCTTCGAGTTACTACCTCAACCTGTCTTTCCCTTCTTAATTGTTTTTCTTTTCACAACCAAAAGACATCTGTGTAAATTCAGAATCAATGATTTGTATTGAATTTACAGTATGCAAATTTCGAAATATATATTATAATTTTATAAAGAAAAAAAATAATAATAATACAAGAAAGAAATTTTAAATTTCTGTAACGTCCACGAACAATCTTATATAATGCATAAGTATTTTGGGATTTATTTTTAGTGCTATATGATGTGCTTCAAAATTCAATTATAGAAAACACTCTATATTTGATGGAAATCCTGATTTTCAGTAACCTTGAAATTTCTGATAAAAAAATCCTTTATATTCACATTTTTACTAAATACATTTCATGTTAGATATAAAAATTGAATTCATAAAATAATTTTAAGATTATTTACAACTGGCTTGGTTAAGGTTGTAATCATCATATGAAAGTGAAATTCAAAATCTTTTGATGTAGGACTTTCTCAAATATAATGTATTTATGAAACCAGAAAATTAGGCACCGAACGGTGTGGTAAACGCAAAGAATAAAACATGTCACAAATAACTGTAATTTCTTCTGGCTGAGAACATTTTTTATATAAACACTTATTTTAAATATGGTATTTATAAAGAAATCTTATTTTCTCGGAGAATAACTTATTTAAGTAATTTCATTTACATGGTTATATTCTTCTACAAAACAAAAATAAAGATTTTTCTCAATTTCAACTTATATTTTGTTGCTTGCATCTGCTTTCATTTCATATATCTTTATGTGGAACACAAAATTTTATCACTCTAAACGGATAAAAATCTACAAAAATAGCATTTATCTATGAATCATTTTAATAAAAATAAGCTCCGGATATAATATTTTCTCAAAGACAATTGATAGGTTAAAAGTAGAAAGTATTTTGAGCTATCAAAATGCTAAAATATTTAAATCTAGATAAGTATCTTAAAACAAGCCTTTTATAAACTAAATTTCTTTTAGATGGTGATTTATCATGACTTCACCTTTTGTGATAACAATCTTTTAAGCTTTGATTATCTTTCTCAAGGATGGATTATCTTTCTTGTGGATTATCAATTATCTTTCTATGGATTTACGTTTGTAACGACGGCGTTCGTACTCGTGATTACATAGGCAATCTGCGAACATCCTACTTGAATGCGAACATTGTGTTTTTGTAAAAAACCTTGTATGAGTTAATGATTCTCACTCTACTACCAAGATATACCGGGTTTCCGCAAATTATTGTTTGTGTTTCCCTACCTTATAACTATTGGTATAAAAACAAAAATATTATTACTCATTCGTAAAGTACAACTCAAAAATAAATAAATAAATAACAACACAAGCAAAGTTACATGTGCGAAAAGTTGCAGCTCAAAACGTTATGAATCAAATAACGGTTATGATTACATATTAATTAATACAGTAATACCTTAACATTAACGGATTTAATATTCGCGAGTTTTGATTATTCTCGAAATAAAAAAATGAAGAACATTTCAACATTCGCGCAAAATTAATTTGGTTATTCGTGAATTTTGTTTCATAAAGAATTTTTTTTCAAAATAAACTCGCTTTGTTTGATCAATTTTATAAAAGTATTTGACATTGGACAGCTGGGCTCTACTGTATAGCCTAATTTACGAGAACTTCAACACTTGTATTGAGGAAAAACATAGATCAGTAATTCCGATAAATCTGAAACATAAAGTAAGGCTAAAACTAATAAAATCTTAAATTTTCTAAATTTTTATTGCAATTGAAAAATTTTCTAAAAAATCTGTATGAGAAATTTTAGAACTTCAACAATAACTTGTTGAGAAAGCAATAGAATGCGATCCTTAACTCATGAGGAGCCTCAAATGTAAAAGAAAAATCGAGACCGCAACTTTTCTTACATGGAAATTAATAAATAAAAGATATATTCATACAGAAAATCGTATATCAATAAACTTTTTCAGCCTTCAACTAGCAACTAAACTTTGTGCAATATGTTTATATAATTATTCAAATTTATTTATAGCATGTATTTTTTAATGCTTTATAAATATATTTTTACGTTTCAATTATTTTTTCCATTAAAACAAAATTTTAAAACCTAACACACTTTCATGCATGGGAAGATAGTATCAACAGTCGCGATTTTGACATTCGCAGAGGTTTCCGCGAACCTAATCCTCGAAAATGTTAAGGGATTACAGTATTAAAATTTTACCAAATTAATCAAAAAGTCATTGATGAATTAAGAGCACAAAGTTAGAGAGATAGATATTACATTATTCCAGTAGATCCTATGTAAGAAATTGGAGGGTTAATGACACTGAAATTTTTTCTTATACGCAAACGTATTAGGGTAATTCTAGGATAGATGGTCAAAGAGGAGAGAGATGGCCACTCTAAATATTTCCAAAACTTTACCATATATTGCAGCATAAACATTGTTCGTAAGGAATAGTTCAATGAGTTCATTCATTGCGACGTGCAGCTGTGTGTTTTGATTATAAAAAATAAGTGTAATTTTAATGTTTATTTTAATAATTGGCTGAGTATTTTTGTTGAGTTAGGTATCTGACTGTTTTGCTGTACGTACAGTCATGGAAAAAAAAAGTAAACTCCCCTACTAACTCCTCAGCAAATTATCGTAGAAGAAAGTTACTGGTACAAAACGACTGCTAATATAGTCTACTTTTAAATGATGTATATAAAATTTGCTTGGGGACATCTATATATTAAAACGAACCCAAACTTCCTTTTTTCAATGGAAAGACCCAATTTTAACAACATATTTCAAATCTTCGGTTCAAACTATGCCTATACACAAAATTTCAAGTCATTTGAATGATAAGTTTTTGAATCATAAACATTCAAAATTTGGTGATTCTAATATTAAATTGCATTTTCATATTTTTATTGATATCTTATGAAATTATACTCCTAATGTTCTAAATTTTGGTGTAGCAATAATACTAAAATACTCAAACATAAATAAGTTGAATTTCGAATTTTTATAATTTATGATATCAATTATGAAATTAATATTCGAAAAAATTATGAATTGCAAGCTACAATTTTTTTATGGTTTTAGATTTATTAAGTCCTGCTTTATGGAAATCCAAAGCTTCACATTTTTCTTCCAAGTAGTTTCAAATTATGCTTAAAAAAAGCAAAATGATGGTTTAAGTGTCTAGATAGAAGTGACTAGATATTTAGAATTTTCTTAGGCTATCCTGTAATCTAGTAGCCTTCAATTACTGCTTCAGTGGCTCTTAAGATAATTTGATCAAGAAGGGGGCTCTCTCAGTCAACAATCGAGTAACGAACTTCAATTTGGATACAGCCCCTAAAATAGGCTCGTTTTAAAATAATTAATTTCTCGGAAACTTATATGAATTGCATAAAAATTTGTTTTATGCTAATTGAAGGGTGTAGAGTTCATTTATGCTGTCCGAAATGTGTACTGCTATTGAAAAAACAAAGTTATCTTTCGGTTTTATATGTAGATGGCCCCCTAAGCAAATTGTATATACATCATTTAAAATTAAACTTTATTACCAATCGTGTGGTACCAGTAACTTTCTTCTACGATAATTTTTTTCAGAGTTAGTAAGGGGTGTTTACTTTTTTCCCACTACTGTACGTTTCTTTTATTTAAACTATACTGACTTTTAACTCTCGTATATAACCCAATCTTTGCTTTTAAGCCTAAATAAAAGACATACAATGGAAAAGTGATGCTTTAAATTAGGTAGCCATCCATCCTTAAATTTTAGGATAGATGGCCACATAAAATCGTGAAGACATGACCAACTTTAATCAATATTTCAGAATTATACAGAGTGACAATTATAGTTAAATATAATTATATTTAAAATAAATATATAAAGTTTATGTTTATAATTATATTAAATGATATAAGTGTTTAAATTTTAACTAATTTAAACACTTTAATAATAATATATAATAGGGCCTAACGATCTGGGTCTTTTTTCAGAAATCATTGAAAAACGTCAGAAACTTTCATCCCAGAAACAGATAAATTTGATACATTAACTTAAAAGCAAGAAAAAGTCTAAAACAAACACGAGAGAAATACAAAAAAGCGACGGTTCCACCAGCGAAGAAGATGAAATACATTTGAAATTATCAGATTTACAGATTCCGAGGGAACAGAATTGAATGAGGATCACTGTATTGGTTGTGGAGAAGAATATAATACAACAACCTAAAACGATGACTGGACATAATACAAAAGGTACCGGAAGTGGTTCTATGAAACGTATACAAACTATCAAGATCTTTTTCCAAAATTGTGGTAACATTTTACGAAAAGGGAAGGATTGAAATTACACTTCGAATTTTGAGTATTCGAATTTAATTCTCATTTTCAGTGATATTATTGCATCTTTACTAACAACTATATGTTTTCCATGATTAACTATATGAAGTGAGTAATTTTTTGGATATTGTCACTTAACTTTTTCTTTGATGTATTGGATGGCCATCTCTCCTCGGCTTGAACGAGAGATGGCCATCTGTCATTATAATTTCAGTTTTGTTTCCCACATTTTGTTCTTAATATTTAACTCATTTTTGCCTGAAAATATGATGAGCATATTTATAAGAAATTTAAATGTGCATAAATATTTCTTATATTTGTATTCTAAGAATTTTTATTTCGATCTTTAAAAACTATGGCCATCTCTCCTAGAGTTACCCTATATATATCATTGTGTTTTCTCGAAACACAAAAAAATAATAACAAAACAAACGAAATTACATTTGCGTATTACATTACATTTAATTATATAAAGTTTATGTTTATAATTATATTAATTGATATAAGTGTTTAAATCATAACTAATATAAAAACTTTAAAAATAATAATATAATAGGGCCTAACGATTTGGGCCTTTTTTCAGAAATCATAGAAAAACGTCAGAAACTTTCATCCCAGAAACAGATAAAGTTGATAAATTAACTTAAAACCAAGAAAAAGTCTAAAATAAACGCGAGAGAAAAACAAAAAAGCGACGTATCCACCAGCGAAGAAGATGATATGCATTTGAAATTATCAGATTCTACAGATTCCGAGGGAACAGAATTGGATGAGGATCACTGTATTGGTTTTAGAGAAGAATACAATACAACAACCAAAAAGGATAACTGGATATAATGCATAAGGTACCGGAAGTGGTTCTATGAAACGTATACAAACTATCAAGACATTTTTCCAAAAATGTTGTAACATTTTACGAAAAGGGAAGGATTGAAATTATACTTCGAATTTTGTGTATTCTAAATTAATTCTCATTTTAAGTGATGTTATTGCATCTTTACTAACAACTATATGTTTTTCATGATTAACTATCTGAAGTGAGTTTTTTTTTTTTTTTTTTGGCTATTTTAACTTAACTTTTTCTTTGATGTATTGGATGGCCATCTCTCCTCGGCTTGAACGAGAGACGACCATCTGTCATTATAATTTCAGTTTTGTTTCCCACTTTTTGTTCTTAATGTTTAACTCTTTTTTGCCCAAAATATGATTAGCATATTTATAATAAATTTAAATGTGCATAAATATTTCTTGTATTTGTATTCTAAGAATTTTTATTTCAATCTTTAAAAACTATGGCCATCTCTCCTAGAGTTACCCTATATATATCATTGTATTTTCTCGAAACACACACACACACACAAAAAAAGAAAAAAAAATACAATTGCGTATTACATTACATTTAAATATATAAAGTTTATGTTTATAATTATATTAATTGATATAAGTGTTTAAATGTTAAGTAATATAAACACTTTAATAATAATAATATAATAGTGCCTAACGATTTGGGCCTTTTTTCAGAAATCATTGAAAATCGTCAGAAACAGATAAAGTTGATAAATTAACTTAAAACCAAGAAAAAGTCTAAAACAAACGCGATAGAAAAACAAAAAAGCGACGTTTCCATCAGCGAAGAAGATGAAATATATTTGAAATTATCAGATTCTACAGATTCCGAGGGAACAGAATTAGATGAGGATCACTGTATTGGTTTTGGAGAAGAATATAATACAACAACCAAAAAGGATGACTGGATATAATGCATAAGGTACCGGAAGTGGTTCTATGAAACGTATACAAACTATTAAGACCTTTTTCAAAAACTGTGGTAAAATTTTACGAAAAGGGAAGGATTGATATTATACTTCGAATTTTGTGTATTCGAATTTTATTCTCATGTTCAGTGATATTATTGCATCTTTACTAGCAACTATATGTTTTTCATGTTTAACTATATGAAGTGAATTATTTTTTGAATATTGTAACTTAACATTTTCTTTGATGTATTGGATGGCCATCTCTCCTCGGCTTGAATGAGAGATGACCATCTGTCATTATAATTTCAGTTTTGTTTCCCACTTTTTGTTCTTAATATTTAACTCTTTTTTGCCCAAAATATGATTAGCATATTTATAAGAAATTTAAATGTGCATAAATATTTCTTGTATTTGTATTCTAAGAATTTTTATTTCAATTTTTAAAAACTATGACCATCTCTCCTACAGTTACCCTATATATATCATTGTATTTTCTCGAAACACACACACACACAAAAAAAAAAATACATTTGCGTATTACATTACATTTAATTATATAAAGTGTATGTTTATAATTATATTAATTTATATAAGCATTTAAATTTTAACTAATATAAATACTTTAATAATAATAATATAATACGGCCTAACGATTTGGGCCTTTTTTCAGAAATCATTGAAAAACGTCAGAAACTTTCATCCGAGAAACAGATAAAGTTGATAAATTAACTTAAAACCAAGAAAAAATCTAAAACAAATGCGAGAGAAAAACAAAAAAGCGTCGTTTCCACCAGCGAAGAAGATGAAATGCATTTGAAATTATCAGATTCTACAGATTCTGAGGGTTGGCCATCTCTCCTCGGCTTGAACGAGAGATGGCCATCTGTCATTATAATTTCAGTTTTGTTTCCCACTTTTTGTTCTTATTATTTAACTCTTTTTTGCCCAAAATATGATGAACATATTTATAAGAAATTTAAATGTGCATAAATATTTCTTTTATTTGTATTCTAAGAATTTTTATTTTAATCTTTAAAAACTATGACCATCTCTCCTAGAGTTACCCTATATATATCATTGTATTTTCTCGAAACACTAAAAAATAATAACAACACAAACGAAATTACATTTGCGTATTACATTACATTTAATTATATAAAGTTTATGTTTATAATTATATTAATTGATATAAGTGTTTAAATTTTAACTAATATAAACACTTTAATAATGATAATATAATAGTGCCTAACGATTTGGGCCTTTTTTCAGAAATCCTTGAAATACTTCAGAAACTTTCATCCCAGAAACAGATAAAGTTGATAAATTGACTTAAAAGCAAGAAAAGTCTTAAACAAACGCGAGAGAAAAACAAAAAAGCGACGTTTCCACCAGCGATGAAGATGAAATACATTTGAAATTATCAGATTCTACAGATTCCAATGCAATAGAATTGGATGAGGATCACTGTATTGGTTGTGGAGAAGAATATAATACAACAACAAAAAAGGATGACTGGATATAATGCATAAGGTTCCGGAAGTGGTTCTATGAAACGTATACAAACTATCAAGACCTTTTTCCAAAAATGTGGTAACATTTTACGAAAAGTGAAGGATTGAAATTATACTTCGAATTATGTGTATTCTAATTTTATTCTCATTTTCAGTGATATTATTGCATCTTTACTAACAACTATATGTTTTTCATGATTAACTATATGAAGTGAGTTATTTTTTGGCTATTTTAACTTAACTTTATCTTTGATGTATTGGATGGCCATCTGTCCTCGGCTTGAACGAGAGATGGCCATCTGTCATTGTAATTTCAGTTTTGTTTCCCACTTTTTGTTCTTAATATTTAACTCTTTTTGCTCAAAATATGATGAGCATATTTATGAGAAATTTAAATGTGCATAAATATTTCTTGTATTTGTGTTCTAAGAATTTTTATTTCAATCTTTAAAAAGTATGGCCATCGCTCCTAGAGTTACCCTGACTATATATCATTGTATTTTCTCGAAACACAAAAAAAAAATAATAACAAAACAAACGAAATTACATTTGCGAAAAGTTGCAACTCAAAAGTTATTAATCAAATAACGATTACAATTACATAATAATTAATATTAAAATTTGATCAAATTAATCCAAAAGTTTTCAATGAATTAAGGGCACAAAGTTATATAGGTAGATAATAAAAATTCCACTAACTACTATGTAGGCATTGAAGGGTTAATGATAATGAAAAATAACTTTACGTGCATTAATATGTATTATTATTTGAAGACTTGAGTTTCAAAACTCGCCTTATCAAAAATTTAAAAAAATTAGTTTTCTCTATCAATCTGTTCTATTGGTGAACCTGCACCGAAAAAACACTACAATCTGCAAAAAATTAGATTTATCGTATATTTCTGCCATTGTGAAATCTAGGTTTACAATAAAAACCAATAGACGCAGTCAGAGATTTTTCGCGATTTCCCAAAATTTGATTTTCTGGATAAGGCGAATTTTGAAACTCAAGTTCTCATTTATATCATTGCCTTTTTTTTATCATTTTTAGATTAATTCTCAATCCACCAATGAATGATGAAAAAAAATATATACGAAGGCATATTTCATATTTTGATAACTCTATTGAAAACTGCAATAGATTTTTTTACATTTAATATTTGTTTTTGAAGATAGCCCAGTAACAACACCAAAAGGTACTTTTATGGGAAAAAATATTAATTATGCACTAAAATAACATTTTGAAATTTATTAAGAACGATACTTTCGTATTACCCGTAACCAGGATACCAGGATTTCGTGTTAGCTGCATATCACGCTTTGGACAAGAAATCAACGTACAGTAAAAATTTTTATTGTGATAATTTCAGTAGTTTAAGCACATATCTCGATTACATACATGGTAAATTGGTATTTTATTTATATTATTTTATTTATTTATTTTGTGAACCTGTTATTTCGTTAATGTATTTTATCCGGAAACAAATGCTGAACTATTTAAACTGTTTTAATAGCAAACTGGTTAATCGCTCGTAATCGGGATGCACGTAATAGGAATAGATTTCAAAAGAACGTTCATGCTTGAAAATTATTTTATTCTCTGCTGCGTTTAATATCGGAGATTTTAACCACTTAACAGCTTCATTACTAAAACAGTCCTTAACAAGTTAATTGTAAATTTTTCCGAAGTTCCGGTGCATTTTATATAGTTTAGAACATGATGATTTTGATAAAACATTAAGCAAGCGTAAAAAAATAAACCACCAGCAAAGTCTATTTTGTAAAAAGAAAGAAAAAAAACTTATTTGCCTGCATGAAGACGGACAACGGCAAGTTTTTAAACTAAGCCACCCAGTCCGCGTCTGTAACAATCTTACCTCTACAGTGTTAATAAGCTATTGCAATTGGTTCTATTTTTAGGGGCCATAAGAAATCCTTTTATTTGCACAGTAATTCTATTACCAAATATCCGGAGATCGAACCTTGGCTTCCCGCATTACAGAACGTAGATGAAAAATATATTTTTCAATGGAAAACTATAACAGATTTTATTAAAAGTGATACATGCGTGTTATCCGCATGTCAGGAGTTAATAGCCGAAGAATTCGTCAAAATTCACTTCTTAAAGCAGCCTTTTTAATTCTAATAATTTTAGTGGTTTAAGCGCGTACTTAGATATACCACCGTTAAATTTGCGGTTTATTTATATTATTTTATTTTATCGATGAAGTTTTAAATTCTTTTGTCGAATATCAGCTGAAAAAAAAGGTTTAAAATGCATTTTAACGAACATTTATCCCCTCCCCCTCCCTATTTGATGTTGTAAAAATTTAAGTTGCGCAATGCTTAGAAAAGCGAAATTTATTGGTCTGGTGTTGCCACCATCAATAGAATTGTTAGCGTGCGTTACTCACGGACATGTTTTGCTTTATAATATAGATTTTAGCATAATTTTGTTTTTAAAAAAGCGGTAACTCATGAAGTAACTTATTTACGATTGTTGAAATCATAATTGATATAATAAGGATTGATAAGGAATATATTTTTGTTAAAGTTATTGAATGTAGTTTTTTTTTTCAATCGGATTTAGAATTATTTGTAATTTTAATTTTTTTTCATAAATTTGCCACCTATTAATTTTAACGATTTCTTTTGCTTTACAAATATGAAAATTCGCATAATTTAGTAAAATCTATACTTGTTACAAATTTAATTTATAGTAATTAGCGCTTGGTAGCTTATTATACAACTCTGTTTTTCTATTCATGCACTAAATAATCGAAGAAATGTTTAAAAAATAAGTTCTAATATAAGCATTAAATATGTTATGAAAAATTCTCTCGTAACTTTAAGGGAATATCATGCATGTCATATTTTCATCAAATAATAATCACTTTATTCTCTTCTTATCACGGCAACGATAAACATATGTTTCGTGCATTAAAATTAGAATTATGTTTCTTCGAAGCAATCTTATATCAATTTAATCTCTTGAGTATGCACTTCTTAATATTAGTCAACTTCAATAATTTCCATCAAATTTATGAGAGAAAGATATTGACATGTAGATCGCACACATTCTCAAATTAACTCTTAATGTTTATCCAGTGATGCACAAATTTTCGGTGCGAGTATAAAATGGCTTTTGCTTATCAAGACCTACATTATTATATGAAAAGATTCTTTTAAATGTTAAATCGTTACAATATTTTTCAATCATTTCTGATCAAGACCATATCAAACGTTTAAAATATTTTAAAGAAATTTTGTGATTTTTACTATTGTTAAGAATAACATTTATCTTCGAAAATATAATAATGACTAATTTTTACAACCTTCGCTAGATAATGTTTTTGGAGATGGAAATCAATCATTTTCAGATCCAACAAGATTTTCATTTTAATTTCGAACAAAATTTGACATCTAGGTGGCGCACACAAATTACATTTTAATGTTCACTCAGTGATCCAAAGGTTTTCGGTGCGGTTATGAAATAGCTTTTGCTTATCAAGATCTGTGCAATTACTCGAAAGGATTCTTTGTGGGTAAAATCTCCACAATATTTCGATGTGTTTTTCATATACTCATATCCAGGTTGTGTAAGATTTACTGTAATATTTGAATAGCACTTTTCTCCATATTAATAGATGACAAATATCGCTAATTCTGTTAATAAATAGGTGATTAGGAATTCAGCAATTTCCATATTAAATAGAAATTTTCTTATCTCATATAGGGTGTTCCATTAACAAAATAAATAGCAGTAAAAATAAATAAATACACTGCTCAAAACAATTAGAGGAGCACATGATTTTAACATAATTACGCAAATATTTACACCGATAAGTAACGTAAAATAAAACATCCATAATTTTAAACGTAGTAGAAAACAGATAAAAAAATTCTCATGCAAATTAAAGTTTATGACGTCAAAAAGTAGAAAAAGGAGATAATTGTAGAAATCATGATTTTGCAGAAATGTCTGTTTCACAGTCTCATTTGTAAAATTCAATTGCTCAGCTTGTGTTTTGAGAAAAGGTGGCTGTGAAATGTCACAAAAATGTGATTTAATGAAATTCATGGCTTGGCGTGTTATCGGGACAGTTGAATCTGGGAAAACACAACGAATTGTAGCGGACGCTGTCGGGGTCGCAAGAAGTGTCAATGCAAGATTGTAGAATCGATTCCAAGACTCATGGAATTGTAGACATTGACAAGGGCAAGAACGGTCATGTGCTAATATAGAAACTGATGACCGATATATCCTGTTAACAGCTCGTCGAGTCGGAATGGGCAATGCTACTCTGATGCAAACACAGTTATTCTTGGCCACAGGACGAAGGGTATCCAGTCAAACAGTCCGAAAAAGACTTCATCAGGGTGGTCTCTATTCACGTAAGATAGTAATCTGTATTCTGTTGATTTCAAGCAACTGTGCGGCCCAAAGAAGATGGGCAACTGAACATCGAGTTTGGAGGCAACGTTGTTGGAGTCAAATTCTGCTTACAGACGAATCCCGATTCAGTCTGGATGTGACATCTGATGTGTTTTACCATGGAGAGAAAGAGGCACTCAAAATAATTCCACATTTGTTCGTGAAAGATCACATTACAGACGAGGTGGGTTGATGCTATGGGCAAGAATCGGCATAGGTGGACGTATGGGCCTGCATATCATTCGTAATGGTACTTTGACGGTCCGAAATTATACAGACGAGATAATGAGACTTCATGTCGTATTTTATATTGCAGCAGTTAGTGATTTCTTTTTTTTCATGCATGATAATGCCAGACCTCATACAGTTCGTCTTGTGGAAAACATGCTTGAAGCTAAAACAATATAGCGTATGGAATAACCAGCATGCTCTCCTGACTTAAATCCGATCGAGCATGTTTGAAACATAGTCAGACGACGCATTGCTGCGAGACCAAGGCCTCCTTTTACTGTCCGGGAATGGAGGATTGCATTTCTTTAGCAGTGGAACAGTATCCCCCAAAGTCTTATCGATACCCTCATCGCATCCATGGAAAAGAGGTGTGCAGCAATCTTAACTATTCGAGGAGACCACACGCCATATTAAAAATCTTGCATCATTTCTAAACAATACTTTTTTTCATTTACATTAAACAAATTGTTGCCCTAAACCATCTTTTCATATTCTTTCCATCTTTTCAAAGAATAAAAGCTCCCTTACAAATTTTTTGCGTCTTTTTTTTCTGTATTGCGCATTGATACACGTGTACTATCCTTTTTATGCCCATACATGGCTGCCTTGCACTGTTTTCTTCACTTTTTTGCTTGCTCCCCTAATTGTTTTGAGGTGTGTATATAATTTTTAAAATATCAGAAATAAAATAATTCAGATATTCATTTTATGAGTAGTAATGTAACAAAAAAAAATAATTTTAATTTACCATTTAAAACTTTTATGCGAAATCGCTAAACTTATAGCTATGGATTGTATAGTAATTACACTAGCAATTTTGCCTGGCGATTTCCAACTAAAATATAGGGGATACTAGGGAGGGTTGACCCACTTTTTACAAAATGATTTTTAATTTTTTTTTTAATATTGAATGTAGGATAATGTTTTATATATAATTTTATTAGTTATAAAATCAGTTTTTAATTAATTTTTCAACTACATTTCAGCAGTGAAATTACGCTTGAAGTTATTGAATATTAACGATGTGAATTATCACACTTCTAACACAGCGTAAACCAACTTAGTGAAAACTGTCCAAGCCGGGAATCGAACCCGGGTCCCTGGAATAGATCTCCAGTGCTCTACCACTAAACCACAAGGACGATGTCCAGCTTGCCATTTCTCACTTATATAAGTCGGTAAGGCTGCTACCGCAGCACAAGATGGAGAAGTCTTCATGAGCACACATTCTAGCGGCGTAACAGGAGACGCAAATAAACACAGCATCGGTGAATATACAATTTTTAATTAATTTTTCAACTACATTTCAGCAGTGAAAATACGCTTGAAGTTATTGAATATTAATGATGTGAATTATCACACTGCTAACAAAGCGTAAACCAACTTAGTGAAAACTGCCCAAGCCGGGAATCGAACCCGGGTCCCTGGAATAGATCTCCAGTGCTCTACCACTAAACCACATGAACGATGTCCAGCTTGGCATTTCTCACTTATATAAGTCGGTAAGGCTGCTACCGCAGCACAAGATGGAGAAATATACATATGCTGGGTTTATTTGCGTCTCATGTTACGCCGCTAGAATGTGTGCTCATGAAGACTTCTCCATCTTGTGCTGCGGTAGCAGTCTTACCGACTTATATAAGTGAGAAATGCCAAGCTGGACATCGTCCTTGTGGTTTAGTGGTAGAGCACTGGAGATCTATTCCAGGGACACGGGTTCGATTCCCGGCTTGGACAGTTTTCACTAAGTTGGTTTACGCTTTGTTAGCAGTGTGATAATTCACATCATTAATATTCAATAACTTCAAGCGTAATTTAACTGCTGAAATGTAGTTGAAAAATTAATTAAAAATTGTATATTCACCGATGCTGGGTTTATTTGCATCTCATGTTACGCCGCTAGAATGTGTGCTCATGAAGACTTCTCCATCTTGTGCTGCGGTAGCAGCCTTACCGACTTTTATAAGTGAGAAATGCCAAGTTGGACATCGTCCTTGTGGTTTAGTGGTAGAGCACTGGAGATCTATTCCAGGGACCCGGGTTCGATTCCCGGCTTGGACAGTTTTCACTAAGTTGGTTTACGCTTTGTTAGCAGTGTGATAATTCACATCATTAATATTCAATAACTTCAAGCGTAATTTCACTGCTGAAATGTAGTTGAAAAATTAATTAAAAATTGTATATTCACCGATGCTGGGTTTATTTGCGTCTCATGTTACGCCGCTAGAAAGTGTGCTCATGAAGACTTCTCCATCTTGTGCTGCGGTAGCAGCCTTACCGACTTATATAAGTGAGAAATGCCAAGCTGGACATCCTCCTTGTGGTTTAGTGGTAGAGCACTGGAGATCTATTCCAGGGACCCGGGTTCGATTCCCGGCTTGGATAGTTTTCACTAAGTTGGTTTACGCTTTGTTAGCAGTGTGATAATTCACATCATTAATATTCAATAACTTCAAGCGTAATTTCACTGCTGAAATGTAGTTGAAAAATTAATTAAAAATTGTATATTCACCGATGCTGAGTTTATTTGCGTCTCATGTTACGCCGCTAGAATGTGTGCTCATGAAGACTTCTCCATCATGTGCTGCGGTAGCAGACTTACCGACTTATATAAGTGCGAAATGCCAAGCTGGACATCGTCCTTGTGGTTTAGTGGTAGAGCGCTGGAGATCTATTCCAGGGACCCGGGTTCGATTCCCGGCTTGGACAGTTTTCACTAAGTTGGTTTACGCTTTGTTAGCTGTGTGATAATTCACATCATTAATATTCAATAACTTCAAGCGTAATTTCACTGCTGAAATGTTGTTGAAAAATTAATTAAGAATTGTATATTCACAGATGCTGGGTTTATTTGCGTCTCATGTTACGCCGCTAGAATGTGCGCTCATGAAGACTTCTCCATCTTGTGCTGCGGTAGCAGCCTTACCGACTTATATAAGTGAGAAATGCCAATTATTTGAAAATTTGAAATAATTTGAAAATTGATATATTTTAACCATGAGAAAATAATGGGTCAAAGCTCCCCACATATTGGAGGTTTGACCCACAGTATGGGAGGTTTGACCCACTTTGTTTTATATTGAAATATTTGTGAAGAGAAATAAAATCTGTTTAAAAAAGGCAATATAACTTTATGCTACATGATTTAATTATTATAAAAAACATTTTTGAAAGTATGATGTTTCAACAAATCTGTTTAGACACAATCGCAAGTCAGAGAAGAAAAATTTTGTTTCAAACAGAATTTTGTCTGAACAGGTATAATTGTAGAGCAGGGAAAATGAAATTTTAACATTTAAGTCAGGTATGAGAGAGGTTCCGTTTTCATAGGGTTTCATGTATTATTATGCCCGGAATTTATAGCCACTGTCCCGCTTTTTTATGTCTCCTTTTCCTACTTTTTGTGACACTCGAACTGAGAACTCTAATTGTCACATATTTTGGCTTCATCTCACTGTATTCATGCTAGTGAAGTTTGTCCACATATCTTCCAAAAGTTTTTCGATCAATGTTATGTGCTTTTGCAGCCGCATGTGCATGTAACTGATCATTATCTTCTTTATCACTCTCAATGGCAAAGTACTTTAAGTACTAAAATGTTGAAATAAATGACTGGCACCGGAATATACGAATAAATTTATTTCGAAATATGAAAAAGGCTATATTTCAAATACATAGTAAATAGAAAAGGTTTTAAACACATGTATAATATAGAAAAGGTTTTTGTAAAATTCTGGTGTCATTGTGGCGTTTGGAAATTAAAATTAAGTGGTTTCATAAGCATACAGCTGACCCTAATAGGTTTAAATCTGCTGCTTTCATACTTTCTAGTCCTTTCTACTCTTTTACACTGTTTCTATTTACCTATTGTAGTAATATTTAAATGTAAAAAGTTCCTATCAACTTCCACATTTATATTTCATTTATTTTTTTCTTGCAGTGAATACTATAGGAATTTGTCACATCTTTCTTTAATCTAAACATTTTATTTTCCATCACTCTATTTTTACCGTGGCTTTATAGAATAAATTTACATTCTTTTTTATACATAACTATTAACCTTTCATTATGCATAGTGTATAATAAAAAGATATCATTTGGTCAACCCTTCCTCACATTGACTGGGTCAAGCCTCCCCAGATAGTCCTTTTATAAAGAATAGCACATTGTTATGTTAAGCCTAACTTACTGTACAATCTTTATGCCTGGAATGAAAGCTCGATATTTCTGCATTACTTAAAACCTACTTACTTAAATTTCTATGATATATTTTATCTGAAAAAAGCTTACAAAATATTTAAAAAAAACACAACTTTTAGGTTGAAAACGCCACACAATTTATTTTTGCACACCTATTTCAATTATCTGTTGGAAACAAAGACTGGAATTTGAGAATTCCAGTAGCTTTGGTTGACACCTAATTATAAAACTCTGGAATATGAAAACTGATGGGTGTGTTAAGCCTCCCGTATGACCAACCCTTCCTAGGCTCCCCTATAGTTCAACAACATAAAGTATAAATTCGCCATATTAAAAAGAAGAATTCGTGTAGAATTATACCTAGATATCATTTTAAAATATACCATCAGCGTTGTAATTTCAGAATAAGGTTTGTTGGGGTAATTGGAGCCACGAGGTAACTGGGCCATAGGCTATTTTATAAAAAAACTGTTGGTGTTTTTTAAGTTTTAGCTTTTGTGAGCAATGCCCCTTTATCTCTACTTCCTAAAACAACGTATATCAACTCAATCATAACTCTCACTTTGCTGTGATAGGTTGTCAAAAATTTACGTTTCTTTTTTTAAAAACAACGTGTCAATATGTTAGAACTTCCTCGGATTTCTATTAAAGTACTGTAAGTACTTTTATTAAAAAATCTTTTTCTTTAAAGATTAGACATTACATTATTAACTACATTAATATTATTAGGTATCTACACATATTTACTTCATGTTTTAAATGTAAGCCCGGTGTCCCAGTTACCCCATAAATTTTTCAAGAATGGGGTAACTGGGACATGTATCCGGGGTAACTGGGACATGCCCGATCCAGTTACCCCAATAGATATAAATAATTTTTTTGTGTTTCTCTTACTACGGGAAATAAATTTCTCCATTGATTTTTGCTCACAATAAAGAAATGATATAATACCTTATTAAAATAACGTAATGAAATTTAAAAAAAAAAGCATATTGAGTGGTATCAAACCAAATTTCTTGACCCCTTGAGAGGCGGTGATGCCGTTATGGCATCACTTAATTTTAATTCCTAACTGCCACGTTGGCACCTAAATTTTATAATTAAAATTTAACATTTATTAAGTACGCGAAAATATACTTTTACATGTTTTCAGATAGATTCTCTTGTAAATATTGGTGTCATTAAATTATTTCAACATTTTACGAATGCAAGTACCTTGCCCCTGAAAGCCAGAAGCCAGACCTTGAAATTGTACTATACACAGGGGTCGTATTCTAGAGGCATAGCTGCCAATTTTTACGCTTTCTTGCTACCACTAAAATTTAATAGAGATTTTCGTTTTGTTTAATCTTAAGATTTCGACTATTAAATAAGACAACATTTACTATAATATTTTAGTGCTAAGAGGAAAGCGTAAAAGTTGGCAGCTATGCTATAGGGAATCTTTTATCGTCCCTACCACTATTTTGAAAATAATATCTTCATCGCACCTTTCTTTAAGGAACAATAAAATTTTCTCTATATAATGTAACCCCTGGATAAAGATAAAGTACTTAAGTACTCACGTAGCCTTTTGTTCAGAGATTTATCTTGCTATTTTTTCCTTAAGATACCCATGTGACTTTTAGACTTATTATCTATACTAAAGTACATAAGTACTTACTTAAGTTTTATATTTTTGGTATAAATAAATATAATATTTTCACTTTTAGTGCTTTTTTATGCACACTGACAGCAAATGTTTCCCTTACAACGCTGTTTATTGACATATAATTTACATGATCTGCCTGGTTTAAATTTTTTTAAGTTGTTTACACATTTTCAAACAGGACCTGATATCCGATATGAAAAAATATAAATGCGTGTGGAACATAGAACCCCTGGTCCAGTTACCCCATTTTTGGGGGCGACTGGATCCACGAGGAAAGAAAGATGAAATATGCATATTTTTAAATATTAAAATGTAATTTTGAGCATTTCTGTCTGATAGAGGGAACCTAACTGAACACATTTACAGAAGTTCAGACTTTAATTGAAATGAACATTAGCTTTTTGAAGCTGAATTGTCAGAAGCACCTGAGTCGCATTGTAAAATCATGTCCCAGTTGCCCCAACTAAACTTAACTATTTTTTTACTTAAAACTTCAAGTCATTTTTTATCGCACCAGATCTTATGGAAAGATGTGCCACCTGAAACAAACTTAGATTGATATAAAAATTAATAAAAATTTTCCCTAAATAAACAACACAACTTCTTATATTATTATTGCAAAAAAAAATGCTTAGTAGTATTCAAGGAATTTGAATAAAAAAACAGGAGCTAATTTTCGGAACAAATGGGCTAAACATGTAATTGTAGTCACAATTGCCGAAAGAGGGTGTTAGAGTCAAAAGAATGTTGTATTAGAAGCCAAGAAATAGTAGGGGAAGTAGGAGAGGTTTGATACATATGGAGGGTTGATACATTGACAATTTTTCTGAACAAATGGCATTAACAGCCATTGTAACGGATGTAAAGGCTTCTTTTATTAGCAGAGGCCATCATTAGCTGGAGTTAGCAGTGAAGTACTGACAACGTTTTTTCTCCTTTTAATTTTGAAGATTTTTGAATGTCAATGTAATTTCTTTTAAACACTGATTTTCTTTCATAACTCTTATTACAGTGAAGATAATATTTTGTAATTAATTTTTATTTGTAAAGCACATTGTTAGGGTGTGTTTTATTAGAAAGCAGATTGGCATTTTGCAACTGCATTTATACAAAGTGATTGAAAATCCAATAAGGCATGATCGGGAGAAATGATACATTAGTGCTGGGGAGAAATGATACATTTGTAAATTTGAAATTTAATAGTTTTTTTTAACTTTGAAACTAATATAGGACTATAATATTCATTATTGTATTACAGCAAGAGCTACTGAAATTGGTAAGGAAGAACAAAGAGACTATTCATAGACATTATGTATGTTACATAGAAAAGCAGTGCGATGATAGATGGTTTGTTCGCTTTGCTCGTCATAAAGAAGGAAAAAAGTTTAAATGGCCTGAAAAGTGAAATATATCCCTTTTCTTCTTTCTAATTAAATTTGTTGGTAAATTCCGGTGCCATTCATTTATTCAACACTTTAGCATTCAAAATGCTTTGCCCCTGAAAGGATTAAAGGAATCTTAAATGTGATAAATTTATATTACATTGTTTGCAAATCAGCAATTTTAACTTCATTTTTCCTTGCATCTAGATCTCTAGGGGTTTTTTTTCATTATTTATTTTCAAAAAGTGCGTTAATAGGATTGTTTAAATAATAGCAATAGTTTAAATATTTTTGTAAAAAACATTTCTGAAACAGAAATATGTCAGTCTCATTTCGTTTCAAATTTTACTTAAATATTTCAAGATTTATCATAAAATTTGTTATGCATAAATTGAATTGTCCGTATTTTTTTTTTTCAATTTACATAACAATATATCAAATTTCACTTGTAGTGTATCAATCGTTCCCTGTAATGGGGAGATTTGATACAGTAGTAAACATTCAAAATAATTGTGATATATTTTTTGAATGACTATTTTTTAAATTCACAATTTTTTTAATAAATGAAATAAAGGTCACTTTATAAGGAAACACTAAAAATGTGTTTAAAAATAGCTTTCTAAGGGTTGTAAAAAATTAGTAAAAAGAAAAGTATATCATGCCTCCCCTACCTCCCCTACTATTTAGAAGCGCATGCCGCATCCTTTAAATTTTGCAATAACAGTTCTTTTAAAATGCTCACACTTAGCAAAATATAGCAGATTCTTTATCAGTTAAGGTACAATAAATGTCTCAAACAATTTTTCACATCTCCCTTTTGGTTAAATAAATAAGTACAAATGACTACTACTTTTTTACTAGTGACACTTACCCACCGAATACTATTTTCCACGTGATAGAAAATTATTATATCCACGTTATACCATAAAAATATCTCCATATCGTTTTATTACAAATTAAAGGGTTTTGGCAATTTTTCCATAATTGTATTTATAAAACAAAACTTGTTAAAGTAACCCAAATAAATAAATTTAACAAGTATTTACTTATTATTTACTCATTCTTAATATTAACTTATTATTTTAAATATTTATCTTTATTATTAAATTAACTTAATTATTATTAAATAATCTTCACTAAATTTGCTAAGTATAAATTATTGCTACCAATATAATTTCAGAATGATACACCATGTTATCTTTCTTTTTTTTAAATGATCATTAATACTCTACATTAGTGAATTCACGCATGAACCAGTATTATGTCTGTTGCATGTCATTGAATTCTAGTTTTCTTATGTATTAATAAGTACACATATGTTGTCCTAAATATGCGTTCTCAATAAGTGTTTATTTAAATAATTTAATTTAATTTAAAAAATCAAAAAACCCGGCTGCGTAAAAAACGAAATACTTAATTGTTTCTCATCAATGTTAAACTATTTTTTTATATTACTTACCTATTTTTCTTATTTACTTGTATTGATGGCTATTAAGTTGTGTTTAATTATTAGTTCCTATCTATAAACACTGTTTTGATGTGGCCTATAGATGTCTATGATGGTTAGAATTTCTGTAAAGCTAGAGATCCTACTTACATATCTTCCAGGTTGTGTAATGCTTAAACGGGGCTTCTGACTGTAAAATAGTCAATGAAATATCGTCTTCATTTTGGAAGACCTATCCAATGATATGCCCCTCAATAGGGTGCGTAAAAATTTTTTCTCGTGTCTACCGCCATTTTGTATTTTATGGTCGCCATTTAGAATTTATAAAAACAAAACCTAGCCTATGACCATAGAGACCTCATTCGTTAAAATCCATCCAGCCGTTGATATGTTTCGAGGGTATAAAGCAATCCACATGCCCAGATACGCGTGAAACACATAACCCTTCTTGGCAGTCGGGTAAAAATGAATGAAGTGTCATAATAACTATTGAAATTTCGAATTTTAAATTATTTAGCCAGATATTAATTTACTTTTATTTTTAATTATTTTTCTGTTGTGATGCCAAAAAAATTGCTCCATTTTTTAAGAAAAAAAAATAATAATGAGATGCTTTTCAGCTATGCAAATGGTAAACAATTATTTATTGATTTTTATTTTAGTCTCTTTTCAAAAATGTGTTCTAAGAAATGTTCATGTGATTTACTTATGCATTTACTATGACTATTACCAATAAGGTGAAATATTTCAATATCATCGATTCGTATGAAACACCATTCTCCGAACTTTTTTTAAATGAAGATGAATGGACTCTAATAGAACATGGAATCTGAATAAAATCACAAGGTGCATTCCCAGATTGAATGCAAAGATCACAGATAGAATTGTCCAAAACATAGGAATAGACACTACAGAACTTGGTGAGACTCAACTGAGCAAGTTCGTTAAGACAAGTAACTAGTTCTAGCTTGGCGATAAAGGAAATCTCGCAATGTTTTTGTACAAAATCCACTCAACCAATCAAAGTTTACTGCTTGTATTTCACCATTTGCTTATAAAGGCATTATACTATAATTGCATCAAAATAATGAAAATTACGAAATATAATTTTCATAATTTTTATTTAATTTACATTGTAAATATTGATAAAAGACAGATAAATTTAACAAAATTAATACAAAACCTCTTTTTCTAAATATAGAAAATAAAATTATAAGATCTCCTACGAAGTAAATTCAGCACACTGTGTTACTATACCATGTAGTTTTTCTTTATAAAATGAAATACATATTAATTAATCAATAACTAACACACATCATACCGTTACAATTTCATTTACTTGTAGAACTATCATTTGTAGACTATTTGTATAGCTATCTTACAAACGAATATCTTATTAATCATTGGACCCAAAAACCATAAAAATTGTTGCCATGAAATGCTACGTAATAACTTAATCAGAATTAATTTTTAAGATTTATAAAAGATATATCTGTGAACAATGAGAGAGGGAGAGAAAGGTAACTAACTACATTTTTTTATATAATTTTTTTCCTTTTTTCCCATGGTCACACAGCTGATAAAACCCAATTGTAAAGACACGAACTTTTAGGTATATTTCTTAAGTTGACAATGTATTTTTTTTTTCAAAAAAGGTATCAGCATTAAAAGGCTTTAAAATCAAAATACTAAAACCATTCTTTTTGGCTATTTGAAAATACAAAGGGCGTTTTGACCAAAATCAATTTTAGGTCATATTATGTGTAAAGGTGTCCCAAAAAGACTAAACGAAAAAGATTACTATACAAAACAATTAATTATTAAATTACTACTTATTTTGTAAATAAAGAAATGATTATTTTCATAAGTTCATGAATAAAATCAATCCAATTTTGTGTAAAATATGTTAATAATAAATTTATTTGTATATATAGCTAAAAAAACCCTGAACTAACCATACAATATAATATTTAAAAGAAATTGACTAACTCAAAGAAACACAACATAACCAACTGAATCGTGAACAAAATCAACCGGTAACAAACTAAAGTCAAAATAACAAACCAACTAAAATTGGAGACAGGCTGCGTGGCTTATGACACGCAATGCATGTATATATATATATATATATATATATATATATATATATATATGTATGTATATATATATATATCAAGAAAATATCTTTTCATTCTTAAAACATTATTTATAATAATGTAAATTAAAAATAAAAAAATGTTCAGCATATATATATATATATATATATATCAGTGGCGTGGCGTCCGGTCATCGCTGGATGCGGCGATGACCAAGCAATATTTTAAAACTCTTAATAAGCTTTTAAAACTCTACGATCCAGTTTTAGCAGAACATTTGGAGTTCATGTATAAGTGAAGGTAAGATTTAAAGTTTCTTTTTTGAACATTCAACCATTGAATTTTAGTGTTAATAATTTTTCACCACAAACTTAAATAATTGCGATGACCACCAAAAATTTTCACGCCTCGCCACTGATATATATATATGGTAAAAATATCTGGATTCAACATTTCCTTTGACCCCAGTTACTAATTGTGAACGCCCACTTTAACATTGCTTCAAGAAATTTCATGGTGACAATAACAATTTTGTGTATGGAGTGTAACAATTATGGTATTTGTGTCTTGGATGACATTTTGTCTTTAACAATAAGAAATCGAATTGAAGCTAATCCACGTACCAAAGTCTGGAGCTTACTGCTGAACTTGGAAAATGCTCTAAAACTGTTTCGAAATATCTAAAATAAATTGGTTGTGAAATACAATAACAGAAGCCACCATTATTTTTTACACATCCTGATACTTCCAAATAAGTGCTAATCCATCACAAATAAATTTGTTACAAAAATTTAACTTCCGAAGACGACCAGATATCGGAAGCAACTATTAGATCGAATATGGTATCAAAAATGGCGAAACATAGAAACGAAACGAATTATGGTTGTTTTAGTCAATTGTAACAGAACTATTTTTTCCAGCATGAAAACCAGGGTTGCCAGTTTGACCTCCATTTTTACTAAGAAAATCCAAATTCGCACCAGAAAATAAGAATAGCATTTATTGCTTTGACGGAAATTTTGTGATTACAAAAAGTAAAGATTCTTCTTTCAAAATTTCCGGTGTGAATTTGAAATTTCGAATTAAACGTGGAGGCCAAACTGGTAACCCTGGCATGAACAATATTTGATGTGTGTGCTTCTTACATTACTAGTTTGTGTAGAAGAAATTGCAAGGTTTTTTTTCTTAAAGATTAAAACCTTATCTCAAAAACTCGCAATATAACGACTCACTGACACTTATGTCAAATCATATTATCCAATGTTTTTTACAGCGCAAAATCTTAATTCAATGGTAAGAAATTAAACATGGAAATTGCTGTTTTAAACTTAACAACTTGATCCTAACTTTATTGTAGGCAAATGTGATGTATTATGAAACTTGATTTAAATAAATTATTAATAATTGCTAAATAAATTAATACTCTTCATATGCACTCAGTTTTTTTTCATAATAATGTTTGCAAAATCTTTTTTTCACTGGTAAATATTAATGTAACTCCAATGTATTATTAGCAGCAGTTACAGAGCTTGATCTTACTTTTTTTCTCCATGCTTTTTTTAAAATTAAGAAACAAAATAAGGAATACCTAAATTCTTAAAGTTACTCGAAATGCTTCTGTTGTACATACACAGGCCATCCTGTCAAGACGTGATCGGAAGGAACTTCAAAAAAGTTTCATTTTAGACAGGCTTCCCTTTAAAGAAGTGTAATTAATTATACTTCTAAGATACAGTACCGCAATAAGATCTATTGCTCGTTTCGTCGGGAGCCTGAAACTCTTCCGTTTGAGACAGGATTCCATTATAGAAAGATTCCGCTTTCAGAGGTTTTACTGTGTTTCACTAAAGAGCGGTGAAAATCTCCTTTCAGACAGGTTTTTAGCAAATTTAATTGTATGGCAATACATATTATGACCATGTAACTCTTCCATTTAAGGCAGGATTCTGTTAGAGGTAATTACTATTTTGACCGGTTTTACTATTCATATAATATAAATAAGTATCATATATATATTATAAAGCAGTAAGTCCTAAAAGTTCCGCTCAAGTGTTTTCAAAAACTTCCTGGTGGATTTCTTTGCAAATTGTATCATTCGATAGAGAATATTTCCCCGGTGGTTTATGAGTCAAATATACAGCGATAACTATACTTTTTGGTAACAAATTTCGTATTTTATTGCTATTTTGAAGGAAAAAGTTGCCAGTGATTATATTTTGACGAAAAGTTTGTTGATTAGAGAACGGAAATCGCTATATCCGTTAGACGAACACCTCGCAAATAAACGAAAAAAATACTGATATTTAATTTAAAAAGACAACAAAAAAATGTTTTAATAAGGCATGATACTGTAAAACGAAAATATTTAATTTAAACATGAAATAAATATTTGTAATGCTTAAAATATAATTTATTGTCAAATTTTACAATTGATACAGTATTTGGCGAATTATCGCCTGCCTTACGTTAAAAAAAGAATCTGAAAATTTGATTAGACTAATTTTGAATTACATTTTTTTTCCTTTTTAGTTCTTTTCTTCTTTTCTTTTATCTAACTATTTAATCCACATAATGTGATTTACAGGAGAAATAAACAGATGCAATTGTAAAAGTTACTGTAATTGGGAGTCCCATCTTTTTTGTTTGTTTGCTATTTCTATTTTTCGTTTGTTGCCAAAGAATGTGTTTTTAAGCCAAAAATCCATAAGCGTGACATTAGCTTGGGGATTTCCGCAATAATGGTGTTTTTTCAAGTGGACGAGATCAACATTTTTATATTCGATTTTAAATTATATAGATATCAGTTAATATTTTAAAAATGGAATCAAATATTTAAATTTTAGTTTGAATTTCTGCCACATATACATATTGTAAAATCCTTTCAGGCTTAGATGGAATATCCAAGCTGACGCCATCTTGGATTTTTTTATATTTCTAGGCGATTTTTTGTTGACGATGTTTTACATTTCATTTTCGTTAAGCCTTTCATGCGCATAAATTGCTGCTTGGCGACATTTGCTACTTGGCGGAAAAGAGGTTTTCACGCGAAGAAAAAATCCCAGATGGCGGCTGCGGATATGACATCCTGTGTAATTCAGACACTTTTCTCCGGGAGGGATTTTTTTGGCTCCGGGAGGGGGGGCATTATAAAGTTCCGGGGGGAAAATTGAACTTTTTGACCATTGAAAACACAAAATCTCAAATCGTCCGGAGGGAAATCTCATTGCTCCGTGGGGGGGGAATGTCCCCCCCTGAAATCAACACTGATGACATCTGTTCGTAATTTCATACTTTTTAAAAAGTTTTTCGCCGTAATTACGGAAACATGCGATTTTTATAGACTTCAACTCAGATCAATGATTATTATCCCTTTTTTTAAATATTATTGTTTATTTAATATTTCTTTGGCCATAACGCCAATTTCACGTACAGGAAAAACCACAGTTTCAAAATTTAAGAACTGAAAATTATTCTTATGGAAATTTATACAATCATGTGTTATTACTACTAGCAAAAGCCATGCTTTGTTTGGATTCGCAAAGCATTATTTAATAAGATAAATGTTTGAAAGTAACATTTTTTTATATTATTTTTGCATCTTTATTAAGCAAGAACGTTATTTTATGTTTTGGCGCATTTTAATTTTAGAAATGTAAGTTCAGCCAAGGATGATGATAATAAAAAAAAAATATTTTTGAATAGTCGAAGAAAATAACAATTTTCCTTCCAAAAGAAACTCACTTCCTTGATTTTTGTCACTGTAAAGAGACCTGACGTTTACTGGAGGTAGTTGTTTGATATCTCCAAATAGATATAAGAACATTCCACCAAAAGATTCATCTTGTTTCGATGGCACAACACTACGTAATCGTAAATCTATTTTTCGCAAAAGACTGCATCCAATCATACTCATTTCATCTATAATTATGAATTTACAATTTCAAAACTCCTCCTGAAATTGACCAATCGAATATTGACTAAGATCTCTTAGCTTTTGATTTAGTCCCAATAAAAGTTTTGAATGAATCGTTGATCCATTTATTTTGACTGCGGCAACACCAGTTCGTGCAAGCAATTGAAAAAAAGATGAACCAAATGTTTCATTTAATCGAGCAGTGAAGTAATGTATTAAAGTACTTTTTTCAGAACCCTCTTTTCCTTGGACAACAATTCTTTTTATTGCCATTTCTCGCCTATGACCTTGCAATAAATTGAGCTGTTCTTCAAAAATATTTATTATTTTTTTCTGTTCATCGGAAAAGGCGAAATTTGCCAAATTAGAAAGAACAGTGACACAACCACTTTTTCACTCTCTTACACCTTTTCATTTTCAATAAAATTCTGTAATTTATTAAGCAAATCTTGACTTTGAATGGTATGCCAGTTATACCTTATATCAATGTCCCTTCTGCCCAAATCTAATTCATCCTGTGCATTATATTGTCTTGAAGCGACATTCATCCTGTCAAATGGTTGATCTATTTCAGTAGGTTCAATTTCTTCAATTTCTTCCTCATTTTCTAAATTTTGCAACCGATATTCTAAATCCAATCTCTGAATTTCATTATTCTCAAAATGCTGTTCATATATAACTTTCCATGAAGTATTATTTTGATTCATAACTTGAAAATCACGCCAAGGAACATGCAACATAACTTTCTGCTTATAGAAATCTTCATTATTTACATTATTGGGATCATATTTCAATTTCGGTATAATTCTGGGGATAAATGGTTTTTTCTGATACTGAAATTTTCACCGCGTTTATAAACTTTCGTGAAATAATTCTGCAATAACATATTTTCAAATCTCACTGGGCACTGCTCGTACTTTTCTAAAATATTTGAAACGGATATGCTTCCATCCTCCTTATTCATATCTAATTGTTCCCATGCGTTCCTTGCTAAATTAATGGTGACAAACTGACGAGATGACTTATAAAAAGGCCATCCCATTAACACCCAAAATATTTCCTGGGCAGAATAATCACGTTCAGCACACATTTTTATTAAAATCTTCTGAATTATCTGCTGAAAATTGATATTATCGCGTGATTCTTGAACTGTTTGTCTGATGAAATCTTTCATCCCTTCTAATCTGGGTTCACCTTTGCTAGCATATTTAGCAATATATTTTAGAACTGCGTGAATGGAAATGACTGCTTGGGAATCCATGTTTGCTCGCCAAATTTTTATGACTGTTTAAATAAGGACTATTTCTTTTTGAAATGTATTCGAGTTCATTAGTAAGGAACTGAATTTTACATTCGTGAGAACATTCTTTGGGAAATTTGAAACGGCATATGACTTCAGAAGAATCTTTTTTCTTTCTTTTACAATAAGCTTTAGAACATTTAAGCATTTGTATTGCACGTATTAAGTGATTATAGTCAGCAGCTTCATCAGGCACATCCGTAAAATGAAATTTAGATGGATGTATATCATAAACTTGATTAGGATCTGGTTGTCAATTCGATATGAATTCGTCAAAGTATTTTATAATTTTACGTATTTTTTAATCATCATTTGAACTAAGATTATTTACATCAGGAGCATCTTCAAACCAGAAAAGTGTGTGGACTACCTCTATGTTGAAACTCAATACGAAACCAAAAGTCCTTGACTTTGAAATATTTCTTGAAAAAGGTTTCATAAAATAATCCAACCGCTTATGAATAAAGTAAGCAACGATTAAAGGATTACAATTCAACAATTTTGATTTTCTGATGAATTCAGAATTTTGGTTACAATTAGTGTAAACATAGTCTGCATCAATAATGCGATAAATTTCAGAGCAGTATAAATCAGCCGCACTAAGTGTAAAGAAAACAGTAGGAGTTTCTAATTCCTCAACCATGTCTAACAACTCTCGTGATCTGATAAACCAATAAGAGCTCGATGATCTTAAATTAGCATTGAAAGATAAAATAGACTTGTACAATGTATTATCTTTCTGCAACCGTTCCTGGAGTTTTTCAACTGTTTCAACATTATGTAGGCGAGAATTTTTTTTTAATACAAATAATTCCATTTTGTAATGCTATCCAAAGCATTATGCTGTTGAAAGCAAAAAATCTAACTCTTGGATGCCGTGCAAATCTTCCATCGTCATGTATCATGAGAAATTTAAAGTATTCTTTTGGTGTAATTTTACGAACTCTAGCATCTCTAAGATCACCTCTTCCTGTTGGAAATAACGTAGGAAGAGCTCTACAAATATATCCATCACATGAAAATTCATTTATAGGCTTAGTATCCATCTGAGGCCAAGGAATGACACTGCGTTCATCATTTCCTTCTTTAATACCTAACATACTATTTATTGCCTCTCGATTACATCTGAAAGTCACATTTGGGGTTCCGGATTCATATATGTTATTTGTCCATGGACATTGATCTTCTACAGAATTCAAAGTTTTTTCAACTGATGGTAAATAAATCTGCTGTTGCTCTTGACTGAGTATTATTCGCTGAAAAATATTTTCATTTTCGGATAAACTTTGCAAATTATTTTCATCAATAATAATATAACGATACCAAGGATTATTTTCCTTTAGATATTCTAAAGCAGACTTAACGTTTTCACGATTTGCTATATAATCTTTGAATTTTTCACCATCTTGTCTTCTAAAAAAGATGTACTGTGATATAGTATCTATGGAATGAGGTAATAAAGTACAAAATTCTGTAATATCTTGATGAAAATTAATAACTTGTCCACTGTATCCAAGCTGACCACCTTTAATGCGATAAACAGTAAAAACTGGATGAACTTGGGCAATAATTGCTCCTCTGCGAAAGTTAAGTTCTTCAATTATTTCGGTTGTGGACCTGGATCCATATTATTAGCTACAGAAAAATATTTAGTTCAATATTTACTATACATTTATGGCAAGTCTTACAAGATCCGTCAGATTGAATATGCATGTCAAACCAAAGTCGATGACAAATTTTACAAAAATATAATTTTAAATTTTTTGTGCATCTTCGGAATTTAAAGAATATTTCCGAGCACATACATTATCTGTCAGAAGAGATACGTCATGTCGTCGTTTTTTGCGCTGGTATCTAGTCTCTTGCCTTAAAGCTAAATCATGTTCGCGTTTTTTTCGACCAGTAAGTGTACGTTTTCTCGGCATTCTTTATAATAGAACTTACACATTCTATAAATTGTTTTTAAACGGCCAACATATTAAAAATAATACTAATAGTAATTACTTCTTAATAGTAAATATATTTCATTTGGTTAAATTTTCAACCTTCGAATTCGAATAACACTTTATATAACGAATTTAACATTTAATTTTATTTGCTTACAATTTTTTTTGTTGCCACTTTACAAAAAAAAATTAAATAAAAATAAAAATAAAAATAAATCATAATATAATTCTTTTAAAATGCGTAAGTTTCGTCTGCGTAAATTATTTCACATAATAAGAATAAGTTGTGTATTTGAATTCTTAACACTAAAAAATACTTAATTTAATTAAATAATTGAATTTTCACAAATTTTAATTCATTAAAAGTATGCTATAATTTTCCTAAAAAAAGTATTTTAAAATTTTCACAAAAGAAATCGTGAAACTATTATATGATTAAAAGGAATGAGAGCCAAAATATACGCCATCTCCAACCAATCTTAATAAAGTATTCTATTAAAATGTATATTTTCCTCTCAAATAACATACATTTTTAATGTAAGAAAGTTTAATGTAAGTAAAGTTTTAAGCTGTAGCCGATATTAAGGTAATTCTTTTACCTTACATATTACGTATGCCACGCTGCAATGGAGGTTATTCCATCTCCGTTTCGATCACGTGATCAAGGTAAAAACTTCTAGCGTAAAGAAGGGAAAGTTCCGTAGACGTGCAATGTAAATCCCCGCTAGCCAATGAAACAGTTCATGAGGCAAAGCAGTAGTATCTTCCCTTCTTATCAGCTGGACGTTCTTTGGGTAAATTACCGGTATCACGTGACTTTTTTCAGCCTCGAACCCATATTTGGAATATCCTCCATGAAAAAGGTGTAGCCGGCATTACGATAATTCTTTTGCCTCACATGCAAATAATTAGAGATATACATATAATGTATGCCACGCTGCAATATTTAAACGCTCCAGCGGGTATTACGATAATTCTTTTACCTCACATGCAAATAATTAGAGATTATTTAATTCCGCTTAATTATTACAATTTCTTTTTTTTTTTTTAGATAAACGCAAACATTTTATCCCAAACTCCAACAAGACTTTTTATTCTATTTATTCCTTATTCCAAAGATACAGCTTTATCGTCTGCTGCTATAGTTACATGAAAAATTAAATTTTATTAAAAAAATGAGCAGTAGTAAAAAAATATTTTACTAAATCAAATAGTTATTTTTAATTTTGGTTTTAGAATTCAATTCATGATTTCCCGAGCATAGAGCGGGTTAAACAGCTAGTTAAATTTAAAAAACAGTTTTTGAGATATTTTGGCGGAATAATGAAAATATGTTTTATTTATTTAATTAATCATGATTCTATCTATAAGTACTGACTCCATGATTTATTAATTTTTCTTCTGAAAATGTACGTGTTTCATTTTTTTTTTTTTTAAATGCATCCGTAATGGAAAAACATGTAAAATAAATTAATTAAAATAATAATTTTTTTAAGGTCATTCTGTAAGAAAAAATAACATTGTGCAAATCTACAGGTCATAATGCATTTTTAAGTTTAATTTCAAGGCAAAATACTGAATAGTTTTTTTGTAACGTGTACGATAAAATGTAATTTGAGTAGACTAGTAAAGGATTCGCTTCGCTCATCCTAATAAAAAATTCAACATTTTGAAATAAAAATTGCTTGCTGAAAAAAATTGCATATATTTTTTAATTCGTTATTTCTTCATATTTTCCCCTCTGTTAGGTAATATTTTGAAAGATATTGGACTAATCTTAGATATTTAGAGGCACATAAATTAATGTCTGAATTCCAATTTTATATTATTATTATTTATTAATTGTTAGTATTTTTATTATTATTTATTTTATAATCTTCGATAATCAATTCACCGCCAAATGGCATATTTACTACGTTATCGGAAGTTTTGGAGGCAGAGATACACTTATGGTACCTAATGGGCTCAAAATGGCGTCATTTTCCCTGACATGGTAACCAGGCTATTATTGCTTATTTATTAATAAATTGTTTATTTACTTTTATTTTCTTTTTTACAATTATATAAAATGTTTTGTTCTATAGTTATTAATTAAACTTTTTCTTTATTTATTCTTATTTCCTTTTAAAATAATAGAAAATAATTTAAATATATGTAACTGGTTTTCGAAAACGATGTTTTCGCCAAATTGGCGTGAAAACAAATGCGCCAAACCCGGTACGTATATGATATCTGTGCTGAACAGCCATTTACGTTATTGTGATTAATTAGTATAGGAAAACAGATTGAAGAATATTTGGTATACTTTTATTATATGGACTTTGGCGAGATAGAGAAAATGGCCTTGGCGAGTGAAGTGAATTTTATGTATATTTACTGGCAACCTATTTACTTTTCATACACATATAAGCATTTTTTCACTATTTATCATATTTATTTAATATAAAAATGAGCTATTTATCTACTTTTAAATACGAACAACCCTTATAGTTGGAATTTCATTTAGCTTTATTTAGTGCAGTACAATTGAAAAAGAACAACGGTTGACTTTTAAGAAATTTGCATGTTAACACAGAAAATTAAAACTGTAAAAGATAAAACTTTGGCTAAATATTGTACTTTTGTCAAATTATTTTCATTATTCAAAATATTAGAATACTAAAATAGGTCGTTCAAAAAATTAGAATACTTGTGAATTTTCCTGATTGGTTTAGACGGTTGCATACATTAAGCATAATATTACTTAATAATACTTAATAATTACTGCATAATAAAGACCTCTTCTTAATTTATAAAAATGCTTTGCATCATCATTGTTTTCATTTTGTGTGTAACAAGGGTCGTTCGTCCGACATGATGGAGTTTACAAAGTATCGTATAACTGATTTCCATAAAGAAAGTCGTAATCAGCAATACATCGCCAGTTACTTAAAATGTTCTCAACCAAGTGTTGGTAGCAATAAAGCAGCATTTTAACGACTGGCATTTTAAAAACAAGCATGTGAATAGCGGCCGAAAGCCAAGAAGATAGAAAGCTAAAGAATATTGCTAAAAAAAGTTTTAGAAGTGTAACATATTTGCATCGGAAGTGGACAGAACACTGAATTGATGTGAGTACATCTACAACACTAAAATATCTCCATAAACTTGGATTTCAGTCTCATGTACCACAGATAAAGCCCCTCATGGCGATTAAACGGAGAGAGCTAAGTGATGCAAAAAAGGCTTTTATGGGGTCTGGATGATTGGGAAAAGATATCGTTTAGTGATGAGAGCGTATTTTGCGTAACATATGGTAATCAAGATGTTCGTATATGGCGAATGAAGCAAGAAGCATATTACAAGGACTGAATGAAACGATCAGTGAAATTTGCAGCCAGTGTAATGGTATGGGCTTGCATGACTGCAGATTTTCCGGGAAGGTTATGTATCGTTAACGAAAGGATTAATTCTGAGGTATATCAAGAAATCCTTGAGCATTTCACGATACCATCGTCGGAAGATCAGTGTGGTTACGATTTTATTTTCCAATATGATTTAGCACCTTCACAGAGGTCAGTGTCCACCAAGAGGTTGCTTAGCCAAAACCAAATTAACGCACTTTCCTGGCCGGATAATTCGTCGGATTTAAATCCGATAGAGAATTTGTGGGGAATAATGAAGAAAAGTCTGCAAGATATTGCACCAAAAAAAAAAAAGTTTAGTTGATTTCCGGCATAAAGTCGACATGGTCATGTCTGGGCAGAAAACATTGTGAACCACCTCTAGTTTACTTGGCAAAGCGAGTTCGTGTTGTTATAAAATGTAAAGGTGATGCTACAAAATATTAAAGAATAACTATTTTTCCTTTTTTTAAAAAACACGTATTATTTACAATGCATTATTGTAATATTTTGAAGCAGGTAAATTATCATTCTAAGAATTTGATTTTTTCCAAGAGTGAATAATAATTATTCTACTTTTTGTATTATTTCCTTTAATTTTTATGCTAAAGATTCTACAAACTATGCAGATTCTTACAATATTAAATTTTATCCTGTGTTACCTTTTGTATAAGCGATACATTAAAAAAATTGACAATTCTTTTTAATCTTTTATTCTTATTTTTACTTGGAGCTGTATATTAATAACTGCGACAAAGCGCCACTTTGCGATATTCGTTATGGTTTTAAGTTAATATCTTGGCTAATTAAAAAAATGTGCCATTTCAGGCTCAGTTGCATTCGGATATGCCTTCGTTTGTCCTCATCCAAATTTTTAGATCTTTGCAAGCTGTAGATTTTAAAAGCCATTCAAAACAGTAGGACATGCAGACAGACAAACATTTTTTTAATAATATAGTTTAATAGATGATGACTCGTAACAACTCATGCTATATTAAATATGTAAAAATGTAAATTTCTACAAAACTCCTACCTGTGTTTTTAATATAATTATTTTACGTCAATGAGATTTATAGCAAATCAAACATCATCGCAGTACTTTCTGTTACAAAGTCTCTAAAGGTACTTGAATCAATAAAAATCCTTGAAAAATATTAATTTCATTTGGCGCATTTCGCTTATAATTCTTACTTCAGAATCTTTGAGATTTGCACCGGGGCTTCTGGCTTCGAAAACATTAAAATTAACTATCTGCTGTAGAAACATAACTTTTTTTTTTTTAAATCTCAGTATTTATTTTGGTGTTTTAGTTTCTCTCGCTCCGTTTTTAGATATTCTTGATGAATTTTTTTTTACTTCTTTATAGTTAATGAATGAATATTGCCTGTAATTATTCGCAGAATAGAGAATTTTAACTCTGATTAATGCAGTCTGCGTATACATATTAAAGCTTAAACTGAAATAATTTTTACAAAATCAAATCTTTTATTTTCCGCAAAAACATTAAAATTTGTACTTTAACTTAAAATATGTTAAACTTGAATCAAATTATTTTCGAAAAGTTTATTCTAGATATGTGCATTTACATTTAGAAATACATATTTAAGGATCTAAATTTTAAGAGACAAATAACAATCTTTATTATTCCAAATGAAATAAAGGTATCACTATTCATTCCACTTTTTTTCAAGAAGAAACCACATTGCTAGAAACAAAAATTGTATATACTTACAAACCTTAATTTTTTTTTCAAAACATACTATTCAGGAAAAATTTTCTTTCTTCCGCGTGTCTTTTCAAATAAAATATTTTATTTTTATTTTTGGAATTGCACCTCACTTATGGAACAGAAACACGCATCAACAATTATCCAGAAGATGCAAATGAATTTGCAAAAATTAATATTTTATAGTTTATTGGTATGGTTTTCACACGATTGCATGCATTATGTACACCAAATTGATAACATGTTCTAATTTCATTCTTGACTGGTGTGTCTGCGTGTTTGTTTCTGATAAGAAGTTTTAGAGTTAAGAAAAGATTCGGTTTAAAGTTTCAAGCTCGTCTTTTCCGTTTTAATTATTTAAAATTCTTCTATATTTTGCATATTCTTAGTGGCTAAATTAGCCTTGGGCACGAAAAGAATAAACATTACGGCTTAAGTAAAGCGACTTCTACCGTACTTCAAATAATTATTGTAGAAAGAGTTTAAGAATAAACACAATAGAATTTCTTTACATTCCTCAAAATTTTTATACGGCATTCCTACATTTATTCGATAACTTAATTTTTATTTATAAACCACTTGGTTTAAAAAATGCATATGGGTATGTTAGGTAGATTTCGTATGAAATACATACTACCTATATTGGCGTCGTTCCTATGTTGTAATTTCTGAAAATTTTTTGCAGATCTACACCGATCATGACCCCTGGAACCCAAAACCACCCTCAGAAAACTTTATATGTATATATATATATATATATATATATATATATATATATATATGTGTATGTATCACTTTCTTCTGGACACGATAACTTCCACAATTCTTCACCAATCTCTTCCAAACTGATACATAAAATCAAGGGGCATAAAATCTCGGTCAAGTTTGTTAATAGGCGAAATCGGACCAAGGGGATGGAAATAGGGAGGGGTTTTGTGAAAACCGAAAAAACCTCATAACTTCTTAATTTTTGTACATATCAAATCAGTTTAAAGTTTTTATTACTTCTAAAAATAGGACCAAAAATGTATGTATCACAGATTTTTAATAAAATTAAAAATGGGCTCAAGGGACGCAAAAATAGGGTTTTTGGGAGAAAAAAATCATAACTTCGTCAATTCTCAAGATATCAAATCCAATTAATTTTATTATACATCTCCTTAATATTATCTACAACTTTTATATTTACAAGTTTTTGATAGGACCAATTCGTACCGCAAAAAAAAAAAATTAAAAACTAAAACAAAAAAAGGGGGGTGAAGAAGAAAAATTTCCATAACTGCGTCAATTCACAAGATATAAAATCACCATGAATTTATCATATATCTTCTTAATATTGTCTTTTGATAGGACCAATTCTTACTGCAAAAACAAATTAAAAATACATAGCGGTTGAAGAAAAAATTCATCTTATTAAGAATGTATTCAAATCCAAATTGCTTATTTTCTTACTCATTTTTAAATTAATGTTTGCTCTCAAACTCGTCCAATTGATAAATTCTCTTCTTCAGAAACTATATAATGTACCGTAATGATCGATTTTTTGATAGAGGCAGAATATATTTCAAAAAATGATGTCAAAGTGGGGCATTTTGAATAGAATTTCCCAAAGCGATTGTGTTAGAAACGAAAAATATGGCCCTACTGAGAAAATAATTGTTTATTAATATTGTAAGTTTCATTTAATTGAAAGAAAAATAAAAACACATCTCGATTATAAATATTTTCAAAAATCACGTCAGCAATTTTCGTATTTTTTCTATTAAAAATTAATCTGAAAATGTGCCAGAAAATTTCGAGTTGTTGAGCATGGAAAAGTTTTTTTTTTTTTTTTTTTTTTATACCGCCTTAACATGATTCTGATAAAACCAGCTATTATATAAAAATGAAATGAAAACTCGTCGAAAGCGGTCAGATAAAACGTTAAAGTGGATTTATATCTACTAATGATTTAGTTGTTGGTGCAATTAATATACTTAACTTCGAAATCTACCTCCGCTTTAGGCCAGGCCGGCAGGGTTTTTTGTCATTTATGGCGGATTTTTCAAAAATGAAAAAATAATGCCGTGTGTTAGCGTGCATTAAAATGTACCTCTTGAAAGCTGTTTTTCTGCTGTTATCCTTGATTGAGAATTTGTGTAGTGTTGGATACAAACTAATGAAAGGTTATGAGAAATCTTTAAATTCAAAACATAACCATCTGGGGCTTTTTTCTGTAAAACTGCAGAAACAAACAAACTATATTTTTTGTAACTATTCAGCTTATGCACTGTTAAAGATTGGTTAATCTTTTGCAGAATAATTCTTATCATTGTTATTTATGTTATTTTATTTTACAGAAGTTACACATTGCCAGATACATTCTGATCATAACACTGATTTAAATACGGAAGTTTTGAAGAAAAATCGAAATTGGAAGAGAATTTCAAAAAGAATATCATAGTTAAATCCCTATTAAAAATAATCTCGAAATTTATTGCTTGTTCATTTTTTAAACCGTGATTAATCGTTGAATTTTTAGCTTAGAAGAACTGAAAACCTTGTTTCAAATGAAATTGTGTTGGATGCTTCTAAGTTCCAGCTTGAAACATTTTGACTAGAGATAGTTTTTAAGGTTAAATATGTGACAGATAAACCAATTGCGATTGATTTTTTGTTCGGAATATTCCTCAGATACTACATCTAAATCGTTTAGTTTTTCAACATTCACTTAAACGCTCATGCATGTATTTGAGTTAAGCGATGATCATCTTAGGAAAATGAATACCTAAAGAAAGAATTAAATGAAAAAAAATAATGGCTAATTAAATTAGCTTTTACAAAAAGTGCTTTCATAAATACTTCAAATTTTTTATCAAAGTCACTCCCGCTTACAACATGCTTCATTTCCTCTGGTTAAAACTTAACGATAGTTAGCGTTTTTTACATATTAATGAACCCAGAGGATCCAACCCCGACTTTCCGGATTACAAAACACACTGTCTGGTGTACAGAACATAGTTGAAAATAATGTTTTTATTGAAAACTGTAATTAATTTTTTATTACATTTTACGTGAATTTTTAAGTTCTCAACTAACAACATCAAAAGAATTTTTTAAATATGAAAAATATAAGTTATGTATTAATTTTTTTAATTTATTAAATACAATATTATTGTATTAAAATCGCATAACAGAGATTAATAGCAGGGAAGATTTTCCTAAAGATTTTGATATTTACAACCGCCTTCATGATTCTGATAATTTCAGTGTTTAAGAAGCACGTAGTTTGATTACATATTTAGTAAATTTGTGTTTTTTTTATAATATTTTATTTATGTATTTATTTATTATTAAAATGTTAATTTCGCTATGTGATATTTGGAGAAAACAGGCTCTGAAGTAATTATATTGTTTTAAATTCACATGTGTCAATATTCCTTATTCAAGTTTCACGCGATAAAGATAGATTTTTTAAAAAAAATATGTTTAAATTATTTTAAAAATCATAAAAAATTCAGTAAATTAAAAAACAGTTTTGAAACAAATTTCATTTTAAAATACATTTTTTTCCCATATTCAACTTTGTAAGCATTAAAATTTTGAGATATTTAGAAATAATTAAATTTGTGAAAAGGGGAAATGGATTGCCTACATATTTCCCACTGTTGATATGACGTCAATTTACACCATTTTTGTTTTAGAATACAGATATATACCATTACTAAGACTATATCATAATGGTGTAAAATGATCAATCTCATTAAAAATGGACCAAAATTAATTTTGTAAATTAATTTTAACATAAGTTGTGACGAGAGCATTAATCAATTTTTCCTTTAGTTATCTTTTATCATCGCGCATTTTAATTTCCACTTTTTTGGTTAACATTTATTTCATGTCTATTGCAAATAGTTATTTAAACAGATCAATAACTTTTAGCGTACCTCTCTTTAAGGTCTTTTTCAGCAATTAATTAACAATATTTTTATCTGATTTGATCTACGAAAGTACTAAAAGGCTTTTTAAACCCTTATTTATGGTAATTAAACACTTCAACACATACCAAATTCGTTTTTAAATGATTAGATATATATGTTAATTACATCATGAATAAAAATATATACATATATTTATTTCATGTAACCTTAACTACAATAATGTATTTCATTCCTTTCAATTATTTAAAAATGAAGAATTGATATAAGTTATTGCTTTTTAATATAATAATCTAGGAATTTACTTAAGAATAATTAAATCACTTTGGCTATCTAAATACATTTTGACAATGATCAGATCTTAATTAATATATGCATTTCTCCTAACACGTAAAAGTTTCTTAAATAATTCATTAACCTATTGCCTTACAAATTTATGCACCTACCTGTCAAAGATTAGAATGACACGATCTCGTTCTTCGCATAATTCATGAATTTCATCTGCTATTTTTATTTCTTAGAAGTCTTGCAATTCCTTCCAATAAGTGACACAAAAGCGAATTTTAATGGGTTCTCTAATTATTTTATAATGAAATTTACGACATTTATAGTGCATATAATTACTGTAGTGATTTTGAAACATTAACTTTTGCAGCAGAAAATATTTTTACAGTGAGTTTTTTATTATATAAATTGTAAAACGTAATTAAATTTTGATTTGTTTAAACTTTTTCTAAATTCATATACTGCAAAATAATATCATGTAGGATAGGATATGCTATGGTATTGTTCCAATTTAGAGATAGTCTCGGGATAATTTAGTAAATGTTCTTTCCTCATTATATTGAAAAATTAACTTCACTGACAATGCTTAGAAATTGTAATACAAAGTAATGTTTAAAAAAAATGACCAATAAAGTACCGGATACCATATGCGTCCAAATTTCGCCCACTTACCCTACTAGAATAACAAAATTAACAGATGTTCTTTTTTTATATTCAAATTCTTTAAGAAAGTTGTTGTAGAGAAGCTACGAACTACCACGTTTTTTTATGCACGTATTTTTACACTGATAAATACCACAACAGCTATTTCACGCTGATAAACTACATTAAAAAACATTGCTACACAAAGGTTTTATCTCATGTATATGGATGGATAGATTTAAACCTTGGTAAATAAATACAAATGTTCATAGAGATTTCCTTAATAGCAAAACTTTGAGGTTTTTTTTTTTTTTTTTTTTTTTTTTTTTTTTTTTTTTTTTTTTTTATCTTGGCTACTATTTGCATGAAATGTTGCCTGAAAATTAGAGTGCTTACAATTTATCACCATTATAACAGTTTTGGTAATAAATACCACCCCCAATTCATATACAAGATTTCCAACGTCATTATTTCTTCAATATTAATTTTCATTACAATTACTTGGAATCCAAAACCAGCATGTCTGCAATAGTGTCTTTTCACTGCATATATTTCCAATGTAAGAACAATGTTTAACGATTATTGTCACTTCATCGGGCTCATATTTAATGGATGCATTATTTTCACAATGTAGGGCAATATTGGGCTGAATATAATCAATCTTGGTTTATTACTCGAAAAATAATTTCGGTATTACAATAGCTAACTGAAATATTTTACGTAAATTCGTTAAATACTAAAACTTACTATAGTCAAAATTAGCCCATAAAATACAGATAGTATTGATATTGAATGCATAAATAGAATATAAATAGCACATTAGGTGGGATTTTTATTCTGATAATCTTGCAGCGATATGGTAAAAGTTGGTGTAACAGATTACCTTTAAACTTTATAGATTTTTATTACGGCATTATCGTCCTAGGCATTTGCATCCATGGTGTTAAATCATAAAACCCAACCAATAAACTTGCTTCATTGGCTGTTTACATATCGCTAATTGGTTGGGTGTTTTGATTTAATTTTTCTTTAAAAGAAAGCTAATCTTTTTTGTTGGAGCTTATACCACCGAAATTATAATTTTCACTGTACAAATATTTTTCGTAAATCGAAAAAGGTAAAGCAAAAGCGAAAAAGTGACCTTTCTTGTTCAAATGTCCGCCATTTTTTCACAAATCTACTTTTTAAACTAAACATTCGCATAAGCTCCAGAGAATTTATTGCTCTTTCATAATAAGGCGCGCATTTTCAGTCGCTTGAGATATAATATTCCTTTTTTTTTAACACAAAATATATATGTATGATTAAAATGTCAAAAAAATATAATGCAAACTGTCCGAATTAACTGAATAAAAGTGACGGCAATTCAAGGCGAACAAAATATAAATTCATGGTCTCCTTAATCTTAAGTTCAATTCCCACATTTCACTTTATTTTATGTATATCTATTTATTTATCTTTTTAATCAGTTAATAAGTATTTTCATTGTAAACTGAATAGAAAAAAAAACTGAATTCTTATATAATGCATAAAAATGAGATATTAATATTTAATTAGTACAAATGGTCTATTTCAACAAATTGATTCAAATTTAATTTGGTATTTCACAGTAAATTTTTGCGAATAATATATAATATAATATATTTATTATATACATATTACATATATATATATATATATATTATAATATATAATTTTTATTATAAACACTTGTATTTTCTAAAAAAGGGCATAACACTGCTAATATAATAAAAAATGAATTAATAGTACATAGACAGATGAAATTCCTTCACCGTTGATTAATACACAGGGTGATCCAAAATATTGAGGCATTCTTTAATTTTTTATCTATTGGTGATATGTAGAAAATGTTATTTGCGACAGTGTTCAAAATAAAGTAGGAATTACAGTTATGTTGCTGTAATAGTCCCTACATTCATTTATAAATGTGACTCTCTTAACATTTATACGGTGACTGGACCCTATAAGTTATAATTTAAATACTTCCTCTACGCTGTGACAACTACAACATTAAAAATTCCATTCCTCTGTGACCAAAATGCATCGACTTATGATATTTTGAATTTTATGAAATGTTGTAACATTTTGTAACCAAAAACAATCAGAAAATATTTTGTGTGTCGAAAAGCTCTATAAAAAGCTTTCTTCTTGAACTTCAGGTAATTAAAGCATATGTTTGATCACATAGTTTGATCACATTCCATCAATGGTTTAGTCATGAGGGCAGTAGTTATAGGACAGGCAACAAATATAATAAAACGTAATATTATCTACAAGATATAAAAGTTTCTTTTAAACTGAACATATAAAATGTTTTTTGTTTATAGCGTACAGATTTTCGAACCAAATTTAACACCTCAGAAACACCAAAAAAATTGAAAAAATTCGGTATAAACAATATATTGCAATTTTGAATATAAATAGATCAAATATTTTATGAAATATAAGCATTTGTATAAAATAATGTTTACTGCACATGCGCGAACGATAACAATTTTTTCTTTTTATAATTTAGCAGTCTTAGTAGTTAAGTTAGTAGACTATAACTCTTCAAGACAGAGCTATTCGAAATTCTTTCTGCCCTGAAATAGATTGAAAAACATCCCGACATCATCGAGGTCTCGATCTTCAGCAATAGTCTGTCTGGACTGCAGGCGATCCAAGCGCCCAGAACAAAAAATCCACTGGTACTTTAGATCAAAGTCAAATTAAAATCTGTCCTTTACAGAACATATCTTGTCCACGTCTCCGCGCATAAGGGCATTCAAGACAATGAAAGCTCGGAGCAATTTGCCACAATAGCTACAAAAATGAACATACTCCACTACCTCGCAGTACCTCGGTCATTTATTAAGATAATTCATTTATTAAGAAATCCAGGATTATCACTGAATGGAAGGATTACTAGGATTCCACTGACAATGGCAGGCACACGCATGACTTAATCCCGAAAGTCTCACTCGACACTTCCTATCTCACACTCCACACAACAAGCTTCTTAACGGGACAAGGCCCATTCAACTTGTACGTGCACAAATTTACGATTGCTAGAACCAACAGGTGCGAGTATGATGAGGGGGGCACTCCTAGCCACCCGTACTATAACTGTCCCCTCCCGAAAAAATGGCATCTAAAAAGTCCAACCCCGTGACCAAAGAAATAGCTATACAACATTCTAACCCCCCCCCCCCCACTTCTCACCAAAATCAAACGAATACACCAGCACCTTCTACACGTATCCAACCTAACAAATTAGTTGTCTGGGTTCACCCTGTTTCAGTTTACTGCAGCGAGTAGTATCGCCCCTTGTCGCGAGTAGAGTTTTCACTGGTGGTACCAAAGCACTCCTGTCGCGTGGGAATTGGTCTCTTGCGCGCACATCATCTTTTCCTATTTTGCACCCTGCCCATTGTCGCATTTGGACTCCGGCCCAGGCAGTGTTAGTATTCCGCATTCCTCAAGATTCTGGCCCAATGGTATAGTTTTTAATCTTACTTGTATATTATTTTCAACTCCGCACCCTCCGTCGCATTTACCGACGGATTCAGCTCCGGCTGAAAAAATTATTTTTATATACACCTGAATTAAAGCTACAGACATGGTCCCCTCGTCTGAGCAGTTCCTTTCAGTTTGTCAAAATATAAGTAATGTTATAGCTCGACATTGTCAGGGCACGTAGATGTTCCGTTGTCTGCCAAACAATGAACGATTTACAGTGCCAAAGTTTACCACACACGGCGCACGCACCAGACATTGCACCATGTAATTACCTATTTTTAGCTTTTTATAAAGCCTTATATATTTTTAGCTCTTCCCTTTAGTGGCTTAGCAAAGTTGCAATTTCTGACTGAAGATGACGTGCGAAAAACAATCGGTGAATTCATAAAGTCCAAAGAACAAAGCTTTCTTCGCAATAGATTCTACCAGCGTCCTCTGATTTGGTATATAGTAACAGAAGTTAATGTTGACTATATTAATTGTGGTTTATATTTTAATTTTTATTAATAAAAAATATTGCTAAAAACATGTAGAACTTTTTTAAAACTAATAATGGGAGTATTTAATTACGCTTGGAGACATCTGAAAGTCATCATGGTTTATTAATTTAAATATTAAAATCCAGAATTAAATGCCTGAAAATGTTTAAAAATTCACAATAAATTCAAAATAACTAAATATCCATTCTTTGATGCGTTTGAATGGAACTATGATTTTCAATAATTAATCAAATTATTGTGTCAATTGTAATCCATTTATGTAAAATGAACATAAATTATTAGACACTTAACGATAATTTGAACTGAAAAACTGATAAACTTTTATTGAGTTTGGTGGCAGTCTAAAATTTGATACCTGGTTTTGAAAACTTATAATAGAACACAGAAGAAGGTGCATTAATCTGAAGAAGATGCAAACACAACAAAAAGAATATTGTAGCTAGAATTTTTATCAAATAATTCAAGACTATATAGATTGTCTAATATAGCACTAATAATAAATTTGTAAAAAAAAAAATCACAATAAACATACTTTATATTTCTAAGTATTTATTTATTTCATAAAACTGAGTAATTAACAAAAGAATGCTGCGGAAAAATAAATGAACGAATTATAAAAGCATTTTCCTGTTGGAACTTCCGACAATTTTAGTAGTTTACTAAATGCACATGTTTGCATCGTTCGCGCAAACTCTCATTAAGGGGTTATACTATCCTGCAAACTTTCAAAAGATGCATTTTTTAAAATTCGAATTTTCTAAAAGTAAAATTAATAAAGTATGATAGAAATTAAGTTGCGCCGCTTCAATTTATTTCATTACATCATACATAAATCATAACTTCAATCGTTAATTGTGATTATCGGAAAACTATTTTTTTCATGTCGGTTATCACGATAACTTGAACAAATATCCCCCGATATTCTTGAAATTTTGACCAATTTTAATAGCATTATTATTAGCTAGAAAGTAATCGTTGCTTTTGGCGATGTGATGATTGTTTCTAATTTGTATAAACAATCAAAGTTCAAATATTTTGTGAAAATCGGTAGGATAGACCGGGGTTTGTTGGACAATTTTTCCTTCAATATCTTTTATTTTATTAGAAAATTAATTTTTTTTTAGTTTGTACAGTCTGTGCATCTGAAGGCTTAATTTGATATATAAAAGATACAAAGAATAACAAAAGATAATCTAGTCAACTTAACTAATGCCTTCATCGAAATATTTCTCATCATCACAATGTATGCAAATATAAAATATCCTGTCCCCAGTGACACATGATTCGTGTGCCCAACGTTTGTAGCTGGGGCACTGAATCCACTCTTGTCTTATTTACCTTTTAGTTAATACAACTTTGCCCAGTAGAGCACATAAATGTGCAAATTTATTGACTTTTGCAAGGTTATGTATGCAGGGGCGAAGCTACTGGGGGGGGGGGCGTAGGGGGTCGTCTCGCCCCCCCCCCCCTCCAATGTCGGCAACTTTGATCACAGTCGGCAAATTCTAGGTAGTCTGTATCGATCGATACAACTCTGAAACAATCGATTTTTTCCCCAATTTTCTACGTTTTTTCTTAAAACATACATTAAAAAACACCAATCCTTAGCATTTGTCTTAATTTCTTTCAACAATCCAAAGTTTTCCTCTCCTTTCTTCGACTTCGCATGATTGCTGAAAATAAATTGAGAAAGAACCAGGAGACACTAGTTTCTCAATGTTTAAAGGGGTCTTTCTGAGACTCCGCACCGGATTAGTAGGGTTCTCAACATCTAGATGATCGACTAGCACTGAAGATGATGACGACTTCCGTGAAGGCATTCATATTACTCTTGGAGTATTGAAATGTGCTCGACAATTGAAACATTTAGTCGATTGTTTAAATGATTGCAAGCCGATTATTGAAAAATTGCCCCATCTGATGAATTAAGTGTTTTCTTGTTCCTTAAGAAGACCACAGATATAATTGACAGGGAAAAGTAAAATTGTTCGTCTGTGTCAAATATTTATAGTAAGATCGTGAAAGAAATCGAGAAGAACCGTGGAGGGGCTAGCATTACGGAAAGTGGAAACAATTCCATCATTGAACATGACCCGGGAAAAGGGTCTAAAATGAAGTCAGACAATTAGGGACATATTTGATCATTTTAGGTCCGTATCAGCCAAAACTCAGCGTATATCCGATAAATGGTTCCATCCCGCAAGATAGACAGTGACATTTCAACAGCGCTTGGCACAAAAGAGCATCCGTTTTTAGAATATAGCACAGAGCTCAATGCTATTTTTTTGCGTGTTTCATGAAGGACCTAGGAGAGAAAAAATAAAAAATGTTTTAGTTGAGAGCGGTGTAAAAAAAGACACAAAATGAAGAGCTTGAGGAAAAAAAAGAACAGAAAGTTCGCACAACATTTCTCTTCCAACTCTCACCAAATTTGCTGTTTCCTATTTTGTCAGTTCATGATGACGCATAATCACTTACTCGACGAGAGCAAGCGCAAAAAGATTATTCTGGAAGAGCAATAACAACATCTTGCATTCAGCACAGAAATTGTAGCAACCTTCATAGACATTACGCGAATGCTGAGTAGACAATGTCTAGTTTGTGGAAGTGACAAAGACGAAAATGGAAACTTTTGAAAAATTGTGAAATTAATTTCCAGACATAACTCGCTACTGAAGAAATGTTTGAGGATACACATTTCAGCCCATACCGTATAACTTACCTTTCCGCGTCATCCCAAAACGATATGATTGAATTTTTTGCTACAGCAATGTGCAAAACGATCAGAGTTGGGCAGTATCGAAAATACATGTGTTTGAAATACATTTTCAAAATACAATTGTATTTTGTATTTTAAACCGACTAAAGGAAAATATTTTGGTAATGTATTTTGAAATGATTTTCCCAAGTATTTTGAAAATACTCAAAATACATTTCTGTCGATTTCAAGCTGCTTTTTTAAAACCGCAAATCTAAGATTCACAAAAGCAAAATACGCGCCTGACTGTTTAGTTTCGTCTTAGGATTATAATGAATGCATCTGCTCTGCTGAGGCATTTTTGCTGAATGGTTACAAAACGTTCTAGTTTTTATAATTCTAACGTTGCTATGAGAATGAAAAACTATTGTGTGATAAACAGGAAGAATCATTTAGAGTTTTGCTGTGTATTCTATTTTTTAAATATGATAGAAATATACTGCAGTTAGTTATTTAGAAGACTCGTGGAAGAATGACCCGGCTCCCGCTGTTAATGTATCAAATGAATTAATTATTTGGATAGTACATTTGCGCTGTATTAGGCGGGAATTTTTTTAAAAATAATTTCTGTTGATAATGGTGTTAAAAAGTTAAGGCAAAATGCATGTGTAAAACAAGGTCTATTTTTATAAGTGGAACTTTTGAAGCTACAACTAACTTTAAAACTCATTTAAAGGTAGGATTTTTGGTTTTATACGGTTATGCATTGATTGAAACATTATTTTTTATAGCTCCTCTGTATTCATTGTATTAATGTTCAGGTATAATTTACCCCACTCGTGATATTTATTAACTGGAGAGTGAATTTTATTACATAAATATAGTTCTATTTATTGATATATTTATTGTTACAAATACAGTATGTATATATATACATTTGATAAAATATCATTAGTTTACTACACGGTGTACAAAACTGTTGTAAAGTCAAATAAACTTATACAAACATTAAAATAAAGTTAAAATATCTACGTTTCGGTCATCCTTCTATGACCTTCCTCAGGAACGTTGTCGTATATCTTCTAAAATTAGAGCAAAACCGTCTTGAGTTCAAAATGTTCGTTATATATTCAGTCAAAAGTCACTTTATACAATTACAATCCAGAAAGCATGCAATGGCATTGTATGAAAATATAATTAAATATAGTTAATTTATTAAACTCTAAAAGATCATTACTAGAGCGCACTACTAAAAAAAAAAAAAACATTATTTGGTGTCATTTCCGCATATTATGATATTCCTAGGATTTAAACAAAAACATTTAGCATGTTGTTTATTTTATATTTCTCTTTAAATTATTTCTTATTTTTTATTCATGGGAAGCACTCATATTTGCGTTGCAGTGATCGAGGCATTAATGAATTATGTATATTTTTTAACTGGCTTCCAACAAAGAGGGTTATGCAATTCGTTTATATCCACGCATAACTCTTGAACTGATGCTTCGATTTTCAATTTCGATCTCTCTTCTTCTTCTTCTTCTTCTTTTTTTTTTTTTTCTTAAGAAAGGGTTTTGTTTGCAGGTGAACAGTTTTGATTTCACCAGGACAATACTATAAACTTTTTTTGGTTTTATAAACATTAACGTTCGTAAAAATTAATCTATCATCACGGGATTTTAATATAACATCGTGTACTGCACGTCAAAAGGAGTGATATTAAATAGCTAAGGGAATTAAGTAAAATGAACGTGAATTACTGCTCTGCACCAGGTAAGTAACCAGATTTTATCCGAACGCACATCAACCAGTGGTGCAGTTTGGGCCGGGTGAAAGCTCATTTTTTCGTTGTGGGTTGAGTTCGAGTTGGTTTGGCCTAATTCGAGTTCTGGTATGTCCAGGTTGACACTTGCGGGACGGGTTTGAAACAGTGCTGAAATCGTAAGAAAAGTCACGGTTTCCGGCAGATTCAATTCCAGCTGAAAATTGTTCTTTTAAAAACCTTAATAAAAGCTGTCGGGGGGGGGGGGATCTATGTTCTTAATATCCTCATCTGAGCAGTCTCGCTTAGGCTGTGAAACCAGAGGTAGACGCTATAACTTTATTGATTAAACAGAGTATACAGAGCTTCTTAAAAATAATCCAGATGGTATACGGCGTACATCTCCTTTATCTTTCACTACACCGCTGGTTTGGTAACCTATTTTAAAAAGAAACTTCACTATATTGTTTAAAATGAAAAAAAACTATTATTTATCCAACTATTACAATGCAAACATACACGTCCTGAAACAACAGGTCTCGGCCCGAGTCCAACCCGTAGAAAAAACTTTATAGCCCATCCCGTCCTGTACAAAAAAAAAAAAAAAAAAAAAAAAAAAAAAAAGTATTGGCACAGCCTGGTATAAAAGCTAAAGGTTCGGCCCGGTATAAAAGCTAAAAGCTCAGAACAAGCTCTGAGGCCCAATATAAAAGCTAAAAGTTCGGCCGATCCCAGCTCGTACAAAACCTTGATTAACTCGGCGCAACTGAATTTCATCAAAATATTGATTTTTACGTCAATATGGTTAAAAATCGTCTTGTATGAGGAATTCTGACGAAATATACTTATTTTAGCTTTTTTTTTCATGTTTATACTTTTCATTTTTAAGAAAACATGCTGGACTGCGATATTTATTTTTTAAATGAATCTGTATTTGTATGGAAAAATCCTAGTTATCATTTATATCGTTAATCCACCTTCCATGGCGTGGATGCTTAAATATATGAAAAATGCTATAGTATAAAATCTTCTAAGACGGAATCGACAGGAAAGGAGAAAAATCCGTTATAGACAGGTTTTGTTCTTAGCAGGTACACAGTTTGTTGTAAATGAATTATATTCTTTTCGCGCGTGTTATTATATTCATTTTGCATCGATCAACACATTTTTCAGTTTTAGACAGGATTCGTTATAGGCAGTTTCTTTTTCACAGTTTCTTTTTCTGTGCTTTAACTTCATCGTCTAGAGAAACTATATGTACTATTCGTTAAAAATAATAAATTTAACAATTTAATTGCTGAATAATGGCGATTTTTAAAAATATACATTTTGTGCAAAAACTGCTGGGCCGTGCCAGATTTTACTGATATTTGCACAGGCCGGGGCGGGCCAAACATTTTCATACGGGTTGGTTCGGGAAAATTTTGGACAGTGCAGACCTCTATGAAGGATGAAGTTAACACATACGGGATGAGCGACCGGTATGCGTGCCGAATAAGGTGCTCAGAATCTTGATTATTCCCACCAGTTATTTTTTATTGTAAATTTTGCATTATTTAATCAGGACATTTTCTTGATCCAATTAGGCCAAAATTTCTGTTGTGGAAAACCGATGGTAAAAGATTAAAAATTCTGTAAAAGACGCTCGTCCCCAAGGGACTAAGCCCGATTCAGTCCGGAAAAAGAAGTCAGGCCTGGACCGGAAAGAGTGATGTCGAGGTCCTGCCCGGCCCAAGCCTTCAGAGAAACATAAAACCCGTGCCTGACCCGGAAAGAGTGAAATCCAGGCCCGGCTCGATCAGAGTGTCGTAAATGAAAATTGGCCGGTCAGGCACGGCCCGTGCAGACCTATAACCTTATGCCCAAACTTTTTAAATTTTAGATGTATTTTGTATTTTCAATGTATTTTGTATTTGGATTTTTTAAAATTCGAAAAGTATTTTGTATTTTAGGTTCTAAAACTAATGTATTTTGTATTTTGTATCGAAAATGACTTTTCGATGTATTTTGCCCAACTCTGAAAACGATAGTCATAGATATTCAAGAAGCATTATTTTATTTAATTATGGCAGATACGACGCCAGATACTTCGCACCATGATTGATCAGCTGTTGGGTTGAAATATGTCGACAAAGATGGAAAAACTCCGATCGGCTTTTGGAAGTTTTATAAGGAGTCGTCAAACCAATGATATCGCACATCCTTACAAAGAATGAGCTCATAATAGAACAGGTAGTTTTCCAGTCATACGATTTTACAAGCAGTATGTCTCGAAAATTCAGCGGCACTTAGCAGACGTTTTTAGAAATAGTGGATCGAATTGTACCCTATAATTCCTTGTCAATGTCACAGACTCAACACTTTCGTTTCGCATATCTGCAATGCCAGCAATGTTATAGGTGATGTGTTCGACGTGCTCAAAGATGTTTGTGTTTTTCACAGCAAGTACTAAACGAAAGTAGCCATTAGTAGACAAGCTCCAAGAAATAGAAAATGCTCTTCTGCTGCGGAATCTTTCTAAGACGACATGGGCTGCTCGAGTGGAATCATTGAAAGCGGTTTGGATCTCATATGGATGTATCCTACAAATTTTGGAATTGTTAATTCCTCTACTTCTGTTAACAAAACAATGATCAAGCCACGAGGTTTAAGAGAGAAAATGTTATCGCTCGACTTAATTGCTTCACTATGACGTTTCTCAAGAACGTTCAGTACTCGTGCAAGTTCATTACTGAAAAAATAAAGTAGAAGGCTCTTAAAATAGACGCTACGAAAATACTGAAGACTTGTATCAAATTATTGGAAACAATCAACAATGACCATGAAAATGTTAATAGGGAAATAGAGTGCAGTACTCTTTTAAAGCAAGTAAGGTGTTGATCCGTTAAATGAATTTGCTATGCAGTATCGACAAACATTGGCACCAAAGAAGTTAGACGGTAATTAACACATTCTATTTGCTCCCGAACTTCTAATGCTCTAACGCATGGAGTTTCAGAAAGTACTGGATACTCTTACAGTGGTGATAGCTGAAAGTCTTCATTCTTGCATCAGCATAATCTCACTACTGGATAAAATAATGTATCCTCCCATTACAAGAAAGAAATAAACGCTAAATCTAGATAAGAAAGCGGTAAATAAGTGTCTTTCGTGAAACATTGGAAATTCCTGTTATGGAAGCATTACACACAGAGCTGAAAGTTTTGCCAGACTATCGTCAGAAGCTGAAAGAATGGACGGTATTTACATAAAAACAGAATCGTTGAGATGCATTCTACCACTTGCGAACCATGTCAGTCGTCTGGCTCCAACTTCTCCAGTCACAGTTGCCTCGAATGAAATAACATTGTAAATTAAAAATTGTGAAAAAAAAACCATCTAAGAACAACAATGACCGATCCACGTTTGAATACACTCATGATGCTTACAATTGAGAAGGCTAGTTCGAAATACCTAGATTTGGACGCTGTCGTGAATAAATGGGATCGTCTAAAAAAATGGTGGGTTAAAATGCATGTTATGCAATGAATGAACAAAAATGTAATTAAAATAAGTTTTGATTTAATCCTTTTTAATGTAAATATGAATAAGCTGATTCTGTATAAGTTCCAAGTAGCATCTTTCAAAAAACTTCAACTCGTTTAATCAATCCGAATTGCAGATTTCCATCTGCACATTCAGCAAAAAATATCAAAATACAGTGAATTCTCGATAAGTCGAATTCGAAGGGACCGGCAAAAATATTCGAGTTATTGTAAGTTCGACTTATGGAAAATCCTTAATTATAAACAGAAAAAAAATTCAATCTTATAGATAGGAATTGCAATTCTACTGTAATAATGGAGTCTGGCAAAATGAGCACTAAAGAAAAAATACAATTTAATAGTACATAATATAAGATACTTACAAACTCAAATTTTGTGAAAAAAACTTGTTAATGATGACTGCGTGAAGGAACATTTTTGTCTTTCACTGGTTAGAAAGTCGCTCACATTTTGCAAACAAAGGAAAAGAGAATCGTCCATACCGTCTCTACTTTCGAGATATTGCAATAGTGTCTTCATTGCCACGTGTGCTTCTTGATTATTTGGTGGTGAAACGCAATTTGCTTCCTCGTCATCTTCTTTAGATTCAGGATCGTTCTCCACCTTTTTTATTGCTTCAACTATATCTGAATCACTAAGTTCATCGGAAACTGCAACATTTTCGTTAATATTCAAAAACTCAGTATCGTCATATTTAGAGATAACTTGATCTTGTAGATTTTCATTCACAACGCACGAGTCCGCATTGCTTGTAAAAAACCCACATCTACTGAAGCAATTTTTGATAGTGATTTGTTTCACATTGTTCTTCCAGGAACTCGAAATTAGTCTAATTGCTTCTAACACATCACACTTTTGATTTATTCCATTCTCGCCATCCTCGATTGCCTTCCGCACTAGACATATTCTGTAGGAATGCTTTAAGCATTTAATTATTCCCTGGTCTGCTGGTTGTAGCTTAGAAGTTGTGTTAGAAGGGAGAAATTCTAACTTGATCGATTTCATGTTCAAAAGTTGACTGTGAGCTGTTCACTGGTCGACGAAGATCAACACTGTATGCTTTTTTGCATGAAACAGTACGTCCAAATTTCTGATGTATTCCTCGAACAATATTAGCGTCATCAAAGCTTTGTGATTAGATCTGTACTGTACGGAAAGGGACTTTTATGTTTGAAACAGCGAGATTTTTGTATTTACCGACGATCACTAAAGGCAAATTTTCTGTTCCAGAAGCATTGGCTCCGACAAGGACAGTTAAACGTTCTTTACTGAGCTTTCCACATGAACTTAGAATACGATTCCCCATTAAACATCATCATCTTGTTAGGAAAACACTTGCAAAAAATCCCATTTCACCCATATTGAAAACGTCGTCCGCACTATAACCTGCAAGAAGTTTGGGTAATGAAACTGTCTTCCATTCATCACACAGTGCATCAGACGCATCTTTTGCTTCACCGTGTAATGTCCGAAACACGATGTTGTGTCTGGCTTTAAACTTTTCAAGCCACCCCGTGCTTGTAACGAAGCCTTCCACATTAAACAATTTTGCGAAATTCAAAACTTTCTAACGTAACATAGTACCACTTAAAGGAATTTAGTCTGCTGTGTCCTGTAATATGTAAACTATTTTACAAGGGCTGTTTCGATATCTGGGAAGGCACACGTCTTCATCCTTTTGCACATTGGGTTGACACTTGACTTATGTCTTTTGAAAATGCTTTCTTTATCTTTCAATATGGTAGGTAGCGTGTTGGGAGGGATACCATATTTCAGGGCTATATCTTTATTCTTTAAATTAGGATTGTCTTCAATATCTTTTATCAAATTTACTTTTTGATCTAAAGTAACAGTTTTTAATTTCCGCTTCGACATTTTGAAAGACCCGACTGAAAATGTATCACAAGAAACACTAAAATGACAAGAATCAGCATTAAAGTAATGAACTTCAATGAAATCTCAATAGAATCGAAAAAAAAGCGCAAAAAGAAGTATCCTTGCATTAAAGCGTGGGAGATTTCACCAATTAGAATTCACTTAGCCACCTGCTCTGTTTCCAAAGGATACCTGTTGAGAAAAGGGAATGCGTAAAAGGGAAATGAATGGGCTGGGGGATTTGGATTTGACGATTTCAGCTGAAATTCCAAACTCGCTGAAGCTCCACTCTGACCGATGGAGGAAGTAAAAATAAGTACTTTTGTAAGCTGGCGGGGGAGTACAGAAAAGTTTTATCTAAGTGAAAGTGTCAGTATTTTTGAGCTGCGACTGAAAAATTAAGAAATTTGTCGAATTACTGTTTTTTTCTCTATCGGAAAAAAATCGACTTAAAAGATGTAGACTTCGACAGAACGAGAAAGTTTAATATTGAATTGTAATTAAGGGACCGGGACTTCGTGCAAACTTCGACTTAAACGAATATTCGGCTTATCTGGCTCCGACTTATCCAGAATTCACTGCACTTTACTGGAACATTTACAACAATGTAAAGTAAGTGAAGGGGTGGTGTATCCATCTTTAAATCTACCTTATATTCTTCTCAATATTCTAAAGTGTAAAGTATTCGATGTTCTAAAGTGAAAACTTGATTTCGATGTGTTAATAATGTTCAATTTTATATAGAACATACCGGGTGTCCTAAAATGAATTGACTTATTTTAAAATTCAATAACTTGGAAATGGTGGCAGCTATTTAAAAAAATTCTAGCAGGAGGGTTATATAAGAAGCCAGGAGTTTTTTTACAACTATTCTCGATTTTAGTTTAAAATAGTAGCGATACATGGCACTGCTAGCAATTGGTGCCAAATCGGGGCCTGATTTTTTGTTTCTCTTCTTTCTCAGTATTGAAAGAAGGAGATTGAATACATGGAATGAGTCTCAGTCGCCAATAAAATTTTGTACTTAGGGACCCACTGCACATATTTAATCTCCTTCTTTCGCATCAATACTGAGAAAAGAGAGAGGCCAAAAATCGGGCCCCGATTTAGCGCATATTGCAAGCAGCGTCATCTACCTTTTAGGTAGCTTTCTTTACAAAAAGCTACCTATTGCAGCCGTTCGGAGGAAAGCGATTTCAAAAAATTTTGGTATATTTTCATCGATCATGACCCCCAGACCCCGAAACCACCCTCCGTTCAAAATTGATATATATATATATATATATATATATATATATATATATATATATATATATGAACTATGTCACACTGCAACTCTCGTATTTAGGAACCGATTTGGATGTAATTCGGTGTGTACATAGTACATACCAATGTCTCGACCGAGTTCGTTGCCCAGCTTCATCCGCCATTTTGTTTCAAAATGGTGGCGATTTAAAATTTTTAAAAAAATTTTAAATTTGAAATGTGGTACCAAAAAATTAAAAATGGAAAAATATTATTTTCTTATGTATTTGACCTTTATACAAAGATTCCGGAGCAGTTTTTGTTTCGTCTATATCTTAAAAAATGGCTGAGTTATAGCCTTTTGAATTTCTAGCGAAGCTGACATTTTGAAACGTCCTGAATTTTGTCACGCGATAAAACGCATATTTATGAACCGATTTCGATGTAACTTCGTTTATACATAGTACAGACCAATGTCTCGACTGAGTTCGTTGGCCAGCTTCATCCGCCATTTTGTTTAAAAATGGCGGCCATTTAAAATTTTAAGAAAAATTTAAATTTGAAATGTGGTACCAAAAAATTGAAAATTGAAAAAATATTTTTTTCTTATGTGTTTGACCTCGATAAAAAGATTCGGGAGCAGTTTTTGTTTCGTCTATACCTTAAAAAATGGCTGAGTTATAGCATTTTGAATTTCTAGTGTGGCTGACATTTTGAAACGCCCTGATTTTTGCCATGTGATAACAGACGTATTTATGAACCGATTTGGATCTACCTTGGTGTGTGCATAGTACATACAAATAACTCAACCGAGTTCGTCGGCCAGCTTCATCCGCCATCTTGTTTCAAAATGGCGGCCATTTAAAAAATTTTTAAAAAAATTAAATTTAAAATGAGATACCAAAAAATTGGAAAATAGAAAAGAGTTTTTTTGTATGTGTTTGACCTTGATACAAAGATTCCGGAACAGGTTTTGTTTCGTCTATATCTAAAAAAATGGCTGAGTTATAACATTTTGAATTTCTATTGTGGCTGACATTTTAAAACGACCTGATATTTGTCACGCGATAACAGGCGTATTTATGAACCGATTTGAATGTAACTTGGTCTGTACATAGTACATACCAATGTCTCGACAGAGTTCGTTGGCCAGCTTCATTCGCCATCTTGTTTCAAAAGGGTTGCCATTTAAAAAAAGTGTAATTTAAAATTTAAAATGAGGTATTAAAAAATTGGAAAATGAAAATGATTTTTTTTATGTGTTTGGCCTTGATACAAAGATTCTGGAGCAGTTTTTGTTTCTGAAAATTTGTTCTTTTGTTTATATCTTAAAAAGTGGTTGAATTATAGCACTTTGAATTTCTATCATGGCTAACACTTTGAAACAATCTTGTATTTCTCTCGCGATACCACACGTATTCGCCTATTTCGATGGAAGAAGGCATGTGGATAGTATACATCAATATCTCGACAAAGTTCGCTGGCCAGCTTCATCAGCCATCTTGTTTCAAAATGGCGGCCATTAAATTAAAAAATATATATATTTAAAGTGAGGTGCAAAAAAATTAGAAATTGAAAAAGGTTTGTTTCTTAAGTATTTGACCTTGATATAAGGATTCAGGAGCATAATTTGTTTGTCTTTATCTTAAAAAATGGCTCAGATATAGCAGTTTCAATTTCTAACGTGGGTGACATTTTAAAAAATCTGATTTTTTGCCTGCGACAGCACTCGTATATATCAACCGATTCCGATGTGAGTGAGCATGTGCACAGCAATTACTAAGGTCTCGACCAAGTTCACTGGTTAGCCTCATCCACCATGTTGTCTTAAAATGGCAGGCACTTTAAGAAATCGCCGAATTTGACAGCCAAATATAAGTTACTTTAAATAAAAGCAGCTTGGATAAAGCTGACTAATTTCGCGAAATTCTCATTCACAATGACTTAGTATTGATAAAAATTAGTATTGAATCTCCTACATTCGGTTTCCACTTAATTGAGCTTCGTGTGTTTGAATAATATAAGTTGGCTTTTTTAAAATAAGGAATATGAAAGCTACCTCTTCCTCCCGGCACTGGCCGGAAGGACTTTTTATCTACCTAATTTACTTTAAACTAAAATCGAGAATCGTGGTAAAAAAATTCCTGACATCTTACATAACACTCCTGCAAGAATTATATTTTATAGCTGTCACCATTTGCAAGTTATTGAATTTTAAAATCAGTCAGTTCATTTTAGGACTCCGGGTAGATGCATATATACAGACACAGAAACACACTCCTAAAGATATATATCTACTTTTAAGCTAGTCGACAAAATCGTCCTATACGCCCCCCTAATGAATTCTGCTTAAATACGCCCCTGTATGTATGTAGAAAACAAACTCTTGGACTGCGGACCAACATGCCCCGGATTAAGTGTGTCAACTTGCCCCACAGCACCATTTCATCGTATCAGAATATTATGTTAATATTTTTTAAAACCAGTAGATAGAAAATAATCTCTGAACAACGGTCTTTTAGATTTACTATTCACTGAAGTGAAACATTAATTCAGAAACTATTTGTTATAAAGGCAAAAAAAAAAAAAAAAAAAAAAAAAATTACTTGAGTGAAAAGTTGAAGTGGCTTTTGTGTGATTGCTTTTTCTCTTCTGACCTTGTTATCGGTGATAGAAGACGTGATAAGACACAGGTCACTCAGCAAGTAACGCCATCTACCTCATAGTCTGAAAAACATCGCGGATGGTCCAAAGTTCCCTTATGGCATGAAAGCCTCGCTCTACCCTACCTTATGGTTTGAACGACCACCATTTTGTTCAAAATCGATTTTTATGTTTCCGTACTTAAAAAGTAAAAACGGAACCATTATAAGATCACTCCTGTGTCTGTCTGTCTGTCACAGCCCTTTTACTTGTAAACTATGCAACGTGGAAAGTTCAAATTGGGGGAAGTAATAAAGATTATTGACCCACATATTTACAGATTAATAAATATTCATAAATATATTTAGGGAAAATGTACAGGGGCTAATTAAGCTACTTGAAAAAAAAATATTTTCTTTGTATATCGTGTGGAGTATTGTGTGAAAGCTTTCGTAACGCTGAAATCAAAAATATATTTCATTTAATTTTAGGTATTATACTTTCAAAGTTATGGTGGAAAATGTAGTGCAAAAATATGTCCTCGCCCCATCTAATTACGAATCTATTGAAACTAGAATTATGAAAAAAATAGAGGTAGTAGACATTAATTTAAACCTTGCAGGAAAATTATAGCGATTACCCTAGGTCACATAGTTTTTGAGAAAATCGCATTTTTTCGTTACACACAAATTTCGATTTACGGGCTTCAGCAAAAGTGTTGAGCAGGAATTGAGGTGCCTATCGTAGCAGAAGTATAAAAGCATTGTTTATCATGAATTTCAGAAAAAATCGTCGGTAATTAGCCGCGATATTAACCCTTAAAGACACGGACGGTTTGGACATAGATAATAACAAGGACGGCGTGCTCTATGCTCCATCGGCTTTTAAAGTCTATATAACAAATTTTAAGGATATATTTATGTAATTCAATGCCCAGTATCAGTATAAAAGCAATAAACGTCAAATTGTTAAAAACAGACTAATTTAATGAGAATTAATCACATAAATACTATGGGGTTCGCGACTAGTTTTCATTGAGCGGCTCGCTCAATACACCTAGTATGTCTTTGAAGGTTAACTAAAAACCTATATGGAATAAGAAATATATAGAATATCTATATTTGCTATTATTTAGGATCCATATATCTTTGAACTTTCATGGTACAAACATTTATACTTTTTTAGTATACAGGGAGCAAAGGAAAGTCCCTTTAGCCTGAAAGTGCTTGTGAACGGAGAGAGCTACAGCTATGCAAGTGAGGTAACGGTATAGTAAAGCGACTACGCCCGATTTAATGAAAACGACCGCAGCGCCTCCTAGTGGCGAAATTTGGAAGGTAGCCACTGGAAATCGAAGACGAAAAGAGATAGAGCAAAATTTCCAGTTAGAAAGTTTTAGAGCATCAATTAATTAGTAGAATACGACATTTGGTTTACATGGATAAGTAAATCTTCGCCTGTTTACCCAAAAATGTCCGAAATCGATGCACTCCATTTTGTGTAAACGTTTGAATGGAATAGTCAGAAGTATGAAGAAATATGCACAATTTATGCTATAAATGCATACTTATCTCAATACATTTTGATAACATCACACACATAAAAAAGTCAAACTGTCTCACAGTGATAAAAAGTTATATTCAGTATGTTCGAAAAGTTCGCTATTGCTCACGATACACGTTTGTATTCGTAAGAGTAATTCTGCATGCACATTTCTGAGCATGGAACGTCCATTGCAAGCCTCTTCAATACGACGACATAGATTTAACCCCCTGAAGGGCGGTGGCTAGACGGTCTAGCCACCTAATTTAAATTCCATAACTGACAAATGCCGCCAAGAATATTTTAATAAAATTTTGCTTTTGTAATGAAAGTGCAAATTAGCGCGTTCTTGTTTTCTGATAAATTCGTTTGAATAATCTGGTGTCAGTCAATTATTTCATCAGTTTGCGAACAGAATTCTTCTGGCCCTGAAAGGGTTATTCTAAAATTTTAAATGCGTTGGAACCTAAATCTTTACAGACATTACAGCACAGTACAACTTCACAATCTGCAATTGTGCACTGCTACGTTTCCGGAATGTGAATAGGCAAAGTAGAATCGTCGCTCATCGATATTTTTCGGTATGCAGACGACGATTTATTTTATCCGTGTGAACTAAATGTCGTTTCGTAATTAATTGATGCTCTAAAACTTTCTAACTGGAAAATTTGCTCTACCTCTTTTCATTTTCGATTTACAATGGCAATTTTCCAAATTTCGCCACTAGGGGTGCTGCTGTCGTTTGCATTATGTCGGGCGTAGTCGCTTTACTGTACCGTTACCTCACTTGTATAGCTGTAGCTCTCTCCCTTCGGAAGTATTTTCAGGTTAAAGGGACTTTCCTTTGCACCCTGTATACTACACAGCTATACCCAACCCTACGTTGTATAGTTTTTACAAAGTCTCAGTATTCTTTTAGAAACGGTATTTTTTAATAATATACTTGCTAATTCATAAATTACTATACGGAACCCTCTGTGCGTGAGTAATACTCGCACTTGACCGTTTATTCAAAGAACCGATCGATTACTGTCTAGTTTTAAGTGCTTGTAGTAAAGGCATTATAATTTTTATAATTACAGATAACATTTGACTGAGTTTCAGTGATTATCGTGGACAGCTACCATAACAATCACCGTCTCCAAGAGCGTTTATGCTGGAACACTAAACTTTATTTCGTCATAACAAAAATCAATTTTTTTTCTTTAAAGTGTAATAAACAAATACAAAAAGTCTTTTTGAAATAACTTGTTTGATTTTCCTGAAAACAAAATTAAAAATATACACGTTTATGACGACTTTGCAGGTAGATTTTGCCTTTAAGTTACTTTTTAACAAAGTCAAATTACAATGGGAAATTTATTCGTTATTTATTCCTTACTATAAGAGTTATTTTATTTCAGGTATTTAAACGCACACAGAGGACTATCTACTACTACATTTTTAATTAACTCTTTATAGCTTGATATTTTCATGCTTATATTTGGCAGTTTGCGTGATTTGTTTCAAATATTTCAGGAAATATGTTTAACGTACAAGCAACATGACAGTTGTAACTTAAAAATTACTGTTAGGACTAACCCGAATTTTTCGAAAAAATGAGAAATAATTATAACATTCATCAATTATGTATTTAATCATGATTAAATTATAAAACTAAAGCCCCATAAGTCAAATTATTTTTTGGAAAATTACTCACACTTTCAATGAAAACTCTTTGATTATTAAAATGTGTTCTAATGCCATTTTAAATAATTTATAGAATTCAACCAATTAAAGAATTAACGCACATTCACACAGTTAACGGAAATAGCAGCCTGCATTTTATTAAAAAATCTTTCCTGATACGTGTGCTTACATAATGATTAAAATGTATTTCAAATAACATTTATTTCCAACATAATGCAGCGAAATTTCAGGTAAGATGTCTTATATGACTTTGACTGTCTAAACATATTCGATAACTTCATCCATACTCTAATCCTGAATTGTAGGTGAATTTCAAAATCTTAAGCATTCAAATACCAAATATTGATATTGAGTTATATGTACAGATTATGTACTTGAAATTAAACTTTGATTAAATTCTAATTTTAAGAACAGAAAATCAGCAAATTTGACTGGTGTATGAAGTCTGTTAGTCTCTTCCTAAAAAATTGCCTCTTTTACTGCAAACCTTTAAATTCGAACTCTCTTTTCTTACTTTAACAGTATAAATAAATATAAAAATAAATTTTAAGCAATCAAAATTCATGTATTCTGTATAATTAATTTCTCGTATTCAATAATTTGATAAATTCTGTGTTTCTTGGAAAGCAATATGTGTAATGGGCTGGGGTGAAAAAACCGTAAAGTTGTCTTCATTAGATTTTTGACAAAATAAATCTGAGGAAAACATCTTTAATTTTACACGCTTACATTTTTTTACTAATGAAGCCCTGTAAATATAGCAGGTAATGCCGATTTATAAAGGGGTGTGTGCTGCTTTTTATATTGTACTATGAAAAATATAATTATTTATACATTACGTTTAATTACTCAGAATTTTCGATTTATGTCGCCCTGAATCAAAATAGCAACTTTAATTTAATTTATACCGTTTTTGTACCATTAAGTGTAACTTTTGCGTCAAAATCTCATAAATTATATACAGAGTGTTCCATAAGTGAGTTTACATTTCAAAAATTCATTACAACAGTTTTTATTTTTTTAATTATCGTATCGGTGCGCGATTTGCTCCAAAAGAACGATTTTCCGCTTACTGACATGAAACGGATAAGTCGTACATCATTGTCGTTATCCGAAATCGGTTCGTGCAAAGTGCATTTAAATACACTACGCGTTTTTCACGTACCGATTTCATGACGATTTTGTCCCCTTAGTGTATATAAATGCATTTTTAGTGCAATAAATGTCGGATAATTACAACTGAGTATGATTTATCAGTGTCATGTCGGTAAATAGAAAGGCGCTGCACTTCACAAAGCGTCGGAGTTTTTGTGAAAAAAAAGGAAAACAACTGTTAACTTTCTATAAAGCTTTTTTTTTCTTTTGCTACAAAGTCTTGGGCTATTTTATAATTTGAATTGTGAATGGATTAATGGGACTCTCTGAACATTTTTTCCACCATTTGGAATGGAAATTTGCACATTTTGACAAGCCATATGGCGTAAATTGCATTACGATAAGGCAATTTGTTAAGCTTGTATGAATGTTTGATACCTTAACTTATTTACTGGTCTCTTTATATAGTTTTCTATTTCCACAAAATATCTAATTCTTTGACAAATCTTATTGTGCAATCCGCACTCCTTACTGCGCATAACTTAATTTTTTTATGAATTTTTGAATTGTGAAAGGACTTATTAGACACCTTGTAAATGTATTTTTATTCTTAAAAAATAATCTTTAAGTTTTAGAGTACCTGTATAGCATTAGACTTATTCAGACGAACGAAATACTAAAAATGACTTCTAAAATCGAAATTACGTATTCAAAGTCAAACTTTTATTTAATATTTCGCTATTTTTTAAGAAAGTGTTTTAAAAACTGCAATAAGCATTCAGGAATTGATATTGGTAGTAAAAAGAATCTATTTAATTTTTATTGCCTTCTATTTTTCTTGTTATCCCATGTTTTTTTTTATTAAAATCTATATAATATATAAAATCTGAATTAAAAAAATAACATGAAAAATACCATTTCGTTTTATTCTAATACAATTACATTCAATACAAATACGGTAAAATAAAACATCTCATGATTTGTTTGTAATGTTTTGTTTTAATAATATAGTACTTGAAAAAAGTAGTTTCTTCAGTAATCGCAAGCATTAAAACAGTAAATGCTATTTTTTTTTAATTATTCTTACCAAATACAGTTCAATACTATAGATAAATGGACTAGAAGCATAGCGTACAAAGAACATTGAGGTATCTGGAAATAAGAATTAAAAATGGAAAACTTACTTATTCATGCGAACAAAAATGCAGGTGTCCCATTAATTTTACTCAGATGTTCAAATTTTGAAGGTTGTTTTAGCTTTTGGCATTTTACTTCCTCTTACAATATTGTTTATAGTTTTTAGATATAACTCAGAGTTTGTAGAATCTAAAAGTGCTTTCCAAAATAGCTCATCTTTCACTAGTCAGATATTATCATAATTTGATTTTTATTTTAAACATAACTTCAAGGGTCGCATTCTATAGGGAAAATTTAATTGTTCCTACCACTATTTTGAAAATAATATCTTCATCGCACCTTTCTTTAGAATATGTTAAATAAAATGATCATGAAGGTAACTCATTAAGAGTTCTGGTAGGAACAATAAAATTTTCCCTATACTGGGGAAGCAAAAATTCTGTATAAACTTTAAAAATTCATGAAACCGAAAAAAATAACCGAAATGAAAAACTGTTTGCAGGATTAGCATCTACAGGTAACGGGGATTTTTTTAAGACAGAAATAAAATATAACTCCAAAAACAGTCGACAGATGGCGTTGGTTCGTGCGATTTTGGTGGAAATATGCAAATGAAACGGCTATAAGAACTTGCGCTCCTAATCCAGAACTAGTTCAAGTAAAATAACTTCACCAACAAAGCTTTTATCCTTCATACTCAGTATCCTTGATTAAATACACGGCTTACAACGGTAAATTAGTTCTGGATTAAGAGCGCAAGTTCTTATAACCGTTTTATTTGCATATTTCCACCGAAATCGCACGAACCAGCGCCATCTGTCGGCGGTTTTTTGAGTTATTTTTTATTTCTACCTTAAAAAAATTCCCGCGACCTATAGATGCTAATCCTGCAAATAGTTTTTCATTTGGGTTATTTTTTCGGGTTTTATGAATTTTTAAAGTTTATATGGACTTTTTGCTCACCCGGTATAATGGGACCCCTGTAACTTTGATGATTTTGACTTTCTTTTAATAAACATAGTTCCTTAAAATTCAGCTAAACGGACACTATTTACAAACATATTGCAATGTTCATAAAATAAAATCCTTTAATAAAATAAACATAGATCTTTTACGTTTTGAATTTAAAAGAAAAATATTTTATTGTTTATAATTATAACAAAATTATAAACAAAAAAGAAGATCCGGGTATTGAGATTTGTAATTCTTTTTAAAATATTATTTTTAAAAGTTATTTAAACAACCGTTATTCAATCCTTATTTTAGCTCACTCATTATTCATTATTTATTATTTTTTTTTATTTTTTTTTTTACAAATCTTGCAAAATTATACAATTTTCTTTTCTCAAACAAGAAATTGTTTTACAAAAGATTTTTTCTACAGAAAAAACACAATATAATGGAACACGTGACTTTTTATAATTTCAGCTCATTTAAAACGTACTAAGATAGAGAGATAACACAAAATCGAAATCCATAAAAATTAATAATCAACATTAAAATATTTCGTTTCTCATTCACAAAGGCTTTATTAGCATTGCTCAGAATTATCGATTACACCAGCATACGTTATTAGTCGTATTCATGCATATAAATATCAGAAAAAATCCTTCACTTAAATATCTTTAATGAAAATGATAAAATAGGCATTGTAACAGGTAGTAATTTTTAATTAAGAATATTTTTCCTGAGATAACTTACAATGAATTTGAAACCGGAAAGTTATGTTAAAAAAATTATTAGGTCTTTACACCTGTCTGTATTATTATAGGAAACAGGCAGGTGTAAACATTACACAGGAAAAAGTTTTATTATATTATTTCTTGTAACTTTTACTGACATGCATTGTTGAATTCTAATACATTTTTTTCCACTGTTTTCTTGGTAGTTTAAATGCATTGGAGTTTCACAATTTTTGCCTAAATACAGTCCTAAAGCACACCCAATGTAACTATTCTACCACAAATAATAAAGCAAAGGAATGCAGATAACTACATTTCAACTAATAATAATAATAATAAATAACAAAATTATTAATAGTAATATATTAATAATGATATTTTTATGGTGATTAATACAAAGTTTTCTTATTTAATTGTGTTTTATCGCCAGTTTTTCGGTGCTGTTTCATCTACATAAGTAGATATTTGTACAGACTAATTCACACAGTATGATACAAATTTTACGTCATATAAATTCCTACACTGCTTTATCAATTTAAATGTAAATTTTAATGAAGATACTGCACTGTAGAAAAAAATACACACTGGAAAATTTTAGAATAACTTCCTCATACAGCCTCAACATCGTACTCTTATTATTGACCCCTTCGCGACTTCTTATTTATTAGCAAAAAATGTGGTGTTAAATGAGATGTAAATCTCTGTTCGAAAATAATAGTGTTAAATTTCAAGGACCCTGCTCATCGTAAATGGAACGTATATTTGTTGAAGAAAATAATGTGAAAGATAGAAAAGGAATTTTCTCTTATTTTCAGACACTCAGAAAACGATGTTTCTACGTTTTGCGGAAACGTTTCCGAAATAAAAGCACTCATTTACTACCAGAAAACTTGACAAAATACTTTTCTATTGATTTTGAAAACTTATTGATTTCGGAGGTTACTGCTAACTTCTTCTTCTAATATATTTTGAAAATAAGAGAAATGTTTCCAGAAGTGTGGGTAACTACAAAGTTATATTAAAATTTTGTAAACATTTCTTCTACATCAGAACACATATCACCATATTTTTGCCGTGCTTAATGAGCTAATACACCAGTTTTTAAGGAAATGGACATATTTTCGAGGCTGTCTCCAAGCTGAATAATTCTGTATTTCACAGTCATGTTAGAAAAATGGTGAGTTTCGTTATTTATAATAAAAACAATGTATCACGGTATCACTTAACCATCGCCTATGTTAGTAATGCGAAGACACTTTCAGACAAGTGTTAAAACAACGTTAGCTTTCTTTCAAATTTATTGTTTGCATTTCAATATTTTTATTTTACTTATTTATTTATTTGCATAGGATATCGGAGGTCGATCTGTTACCGGGTATTTATTTACTTTTTTCATTTTGTTCGCAGATTTTTTTCGTCTTAGGACTCTTTCCCTTTCAAAACCGGTTCCCAAAGTGAATGTGTCCTCAGAAAAAGAATCAGAAACCAAAATCGAAAAACTAAAAACGGTACCCGGTAAGACATAAATCTGTGATATTCTATGCAAAAAATGCATTTAAAGATATTGAAATTTGAACGATAAATTTGAAAATAATAATTTAATATTAGTTTGCTACTGTTTCCATGTTATTAGCGTAAGCTTTTATTTGTAAATTGCATTAAAAATAGCTTGAAAGACATACTTTAAATTTTATTTCTCAGTTTTTTACCAATTCCAATATCTCCCAGGAGTCTGTTCATTTTACGACATTCTATTTTTTCTGGTATTTTAACATATTACATTCTTGAATTTTCTAGTTAATTTTCATTTACCCATTACTTTTAGGGGGATCTCTTTGCCTTATTCTAGCAGAAACACTATTTTACCCTTTTACTCTCCCTCTACCATCATGAATGTTCAACGGCATTCTTACATCCTATCTCCACTCACGTATACTACTAAATTTTACACCTCTATTCACTTATCTTTTGCAGTGAAAATTTTCTGACGTCATTTTTACCTGTCCCAGTAAAAGTTGTACTGTTAAAAATATGTAAGATAACTGCCGAAAAAGATTTATTTCAATAAATTATATAAACTAAAATGGAGGAAGAGTCGTTTACTAATAAATACACGTTGTAAACTTTTCTAATATCTTCTAATAGTAGTGATTTCGCATTTGAAATATATTTAAAAATAATAATACAGTTTAAAAAAATATATATTTCCTCAGTTTTGTAAACGCATTTCTTTATAAGTCAACGTAAATATCAGAAAAAAACGCAATTTTCAACATAATTTCTGGAAACTTCACTATAGTAAATACCAAAGAAAAGTGGTAGTTCATTTTTTAATTTTTAATTTACTTACATTCGAAATAAATTGATAACTCTGTCAAAAAGTAATTTTTAATATAAACGTCATGAAGAAAGTAATTTAGAAATTTCAAAGCAGGTCAAAATGAGTAATCTACGTTTACAGTATCTAGATAAAAATCGAGAAATATTCTAAATTTAACTAAGGTAATACAAAAAGAATTTTTATTAAGAAACTTAACCTTAAAATAACTACGATTTAAATAGTTAATTTTTCATATGCTTGCTTATTTGAAACATAAAAATTCAGAGTGAAGCTAAATACGTCTTCATTTCCATTTTATGTTAATTAAAAAGCATTTTAATGTCTTTAAAACATATGTTAAATTTTTACTGTGATGAAAAACAATGATTTTATTAAAAATTAAATACATTTAAATTCCAGTAAATAGTCAAGGTGATACGTGCGTAAATGCAAACCCTATATTTTAAGACTATTTACTAATTGAAATACGATTTATTTAATAACAGAAATTCTGCAATTAATTAACAAGATTGCTATTAGGAAATGGCAAAACTAAATAAAAATGTAGGTTTGGCAGTTATGTACAGAAAATACACAGTATAATTGTAATTTTGTTTGGAAAATAAACATCAGAAACTTCAGCTGGATAACTTCTAAATTTTGAATCTAGAAACGCAGCTGCCACTTTCATATTATAGTGCTCAATCGTTTTATTATAGGTAGACACATCTTCTACAACTCTAGCTTTATATGTTTAAAAGTTATTTGAATGTATCCGGGCTTTACTTTGGACCCGGTATAAAGAGAACCGTGCTAAGACGGAATCTCAAGGGACGGGGGGAAAAATCGACTTTTTCAGAACTTACCACCTTGGAACTAAGAACTTTTCTATAATTGTACCGTATGCTTATTTAACCAAGAATGAAGTTTCGCGTTTAAAGCAAGATTCCGTTATGAACAAGATCCGTTTTCAGATATTTTATTGTTAATATGTTTTATTGATATACTTATTTTTTTTTTTTTTTAGTTTAAATATAAGTCTACCTCTTTAAATACATAATTTGAATCAAGTTTGACTTTTGCGTAATATAAATATTATTCATAAAAATGTCGTTAGTGATTTTATAAAGGCAAAATAAACAGAAAACACAATCTGCCTTTAGAGACATATTTTTGTGTGTCAGAGGTTGTCTCGCAATTTATTTCAGCATTCCGTATTTGTCCGTATACGCTAGAGATTGCAGTTATTATTGCATTTGATAATTGAGTTATGTTGCAATGGGTAAATACGGGGGTTTCCGAAAAGAATCTCCGAATTTTCAAATTTTCAAATTCATTAACTATGAAAATGTGAAATAAGTGAAAAGTTCATATGCACTTATAAAATGACAATTGTGTATTAATCTAGGGAAATATAATATAACCACTAACGAAAAATATACAGCAACTTTTTCCAAGTTATCCAGTATTCTGAAAAATGTCTTTTACGTTTAGAAACCTCGTAAACCAAAGTATTAGCAAGATTCTTAGAAGAATTTATAAAAATAATGTTTCTTTTTCTGCCATTGATTTTCGGAATAATTTCCGAGTGGTTTTTAGCTCACAGGCTTTCAAAGCAGGAGTTCTAATGTGTCCGCAGGTTCTGTATGTACGTACGTATTATGTATGTATGTACGTAACGTGATAACTCTTGACAGAAGTATCCGATTTGCTTCAAACCTTTTTTCTAGGTTCATTCTGATAAGAAGCTTCCATGATTAGTTTTGGTCGTTCATTGGTTATGGGGATAACAACGTTTAATATATACGGGGATAATAACGTTTGTTTATCTTAGCAACAATAAAAGGAAATTGAAATTCTCGCCTATATCCTAAATCAAGTGTTAGCATCTTTAAACCATACGGCCCCACCAGTGGCTGAGAGGTTCTGCTCTCGAAGCTGGTAGACGGAAGGTGCTGGGTTCGAACCCAATCGCGCCCGTCGTCCTAACCGTTTCGGAGTTTTCGTGGTTTTCTTCGAAACCGTGGATTCCCATGCGTAAATACGGGTTAGGTTCCCTTAGAAAGACCCCCACGAAGAGCACTCCCCCTCCAGGGCCTATATGCCATGTGTACATAATTGGCCGTCATAAACACAAACCAAACCAAACTTTGAACCATGCGTTTCAATTTCTGTGCCATTTGCAGCATATAGTTTATAATCCACGGATTGTTTATCTTGATGAGAAGCTGGTAAAATACTAACATCTGCACCGCTGTCCACCAGGAAACGCACTTTCGATTTTTTATCTCTAACAAACAAGCGAAATTTGCGACAATCCCAAAATCTATCTGCAGTAGAATCTGTCGCTACGTCTACTGCAGATCATAGTTCTCCTGTTTAGAATCGGTCTTTTTATTCCAAGCACAACGCTGAGTACATTTGTCAGGAAAACAACGATCACCGAAACGGAAATGAAAATAACACAGTTTGCCATTAGGATTGTCGCGCTTACGAGATCTGCTTCGCGAGACAGAACAGTATTCATTATTTCGAGAATCAGCTCTGGATTTTCGTAAAATGCACAGTTGCGAAATTTGCTGTTCCAGAGAAGCAATTCGATTAACAAGTTCATTATTAACGTGCGATCCCGCATTATCATTAATAATATCAGATTTATTATTTGTAGAAAAAATTTCAGGTTTTGAATTCATATCACTGATTTTATCTGCCATTACAGCTAATTTTTCTAAGTTTTCATCGCTAAAAAGCAATATATTTATTATGCCGTCGTGAAATTTTTCAAGCCAAAGTGTCTTAACGAGGTTTTCAGAAACGTCAGAAGTAGTTGCAGTTCTTAGCTTTTGAAGGAGCTGACTAGGTTTCATACTTCCTAGTTCAATGCCGGTTATCAATCGCTTAATTCGTACGTTTTCGCTTTCTCGAAATAAATTTAGCAGCCTAGATTTGGAATCGGAATATTTGGTTAAACTGTCACTATTTATAATATCCCATATATTCTTTACGTATTTAGGTTCAAGTTGAGCAACTAAATAATTAAATTTTGTTTCTTCCTTACTAATTTCATTAATTTTAAATTGTGCTTCAACTTGAAAAAACCATATTTCTGGTCTATCAGTCCAAAATGAAAGAATTTTTATGCTCACCTTGTTGAGTTCCGGCGTTTCTTTCACAGAAGAATTATTACTGTTCGGCAATTCACTTTTAAACATTTTTGAGCTTGACGGGTCACCAGTTTGTTAGGGCGCTGCTTTTTATATCGCAGTTTAAACTATATTCTAATTTTCAGATATTATATTACGATTAAACATATTTAAAATGATTCATAACTCACACTTATTTATTCGTCGAACATCTTTTTCTTTTTTACAAAACAAAAACTGAAACTTTTCAGCTGTTGCCAACTCAACAAAACTAAATAAATTTAAGCCACAACAGGGTAAACGGGGCGGGGGCTAATCACCTTAATTTATTTCTCGAGGGGCATTATTCTTTGAAGTAAGGCTATAATATACAATTAGTGTGAATAGTCTGTGAGCTCAATGCCATCAGTTTAACTGGGCACTTTTCTTTTTATTATAGTATATTAATTCGTTTTTAAAACCGGAAGATAGGTTTTACGGATGCTATCAGCTATCAAGTAAACTTTTTCATTTTCAAAAATCTTGTTTTAAAGACAAATATGATAAACTAACAGCATTATCATTAACATTAAACTTATTATTATTTTGTGACTATTCACTGCATATAGATGCGTCTGAAATTGAGAGAAAAAATTTGTCTGAAAAAGTAATTAAGACATTTAAGTGCCTGTTTGTGAAACTTCGTACATAACAGATGTCTTAATTTAAGACACATGAGTGCCTTACTATGATCATGGTATAAAGGAACAGAAGAAAATGTCTGAATATTAAGCAAATGTCTGAAATTTAAACATTTTTATTCTTCCGAAATAACCACCAGGGGGCACTCTCTTAAGTTGCGCATGCTTTTTACAGCTGTTTTGTTCAAACTTGATGCTCGTTGTATTTCAAAGTACTGTTCTAAGTGCAACTTCAACAAAAGTATAACTTCTTCGCGTAGATTTTAATTAATAATTTCTTTTGACTTGATTCATTTTTTGCTGATTGGGAAGTTCTCGGATTTCACTTCGTGTCAACTTAGTGCCAATTCGTATTAATTTATATTATTGATGATGTGTTATTCGTATTCGTCTCGTCAAAGCTTGGTAAACAGAACGTTTGTCCCGCGGGTTATATTTTGAGGATGAATTTTTTCATTCTTTTAATATGATTAGCAGGATATATCAAGAAAATTTCTTTTAAAAAGATACTCCCTCATATTCATTGAGACAGTTTTCTAAATCTCAAATCTAAGAATTTTCTTTACTAATTGTGAGAAAGTTTGAAGTACGCGTGTTAGTTTTGCTGGCATTTTTTTACAGTGCTACGTAAAAAAAAAATGTGTTAAATGAAATTTATTTTTGAATCTGTTTGCGAAAAAAAAACATCAATTCTAGAAATATATATTCTCAGATTCATATAATTATGTGCTGTTAATCTAACTGTAAAAATGTCAGTACAGTAATCCCTTAACATTCGCGAGGGTTAGGTTCGAGAAAACCTCCAGGAATGACGAAATCGCGAATGTTGAGACTATCTACCCGCGTATAAAAGGGGGTTAGGTTTTAAGATTTTCTTTTAATGGAAAAAAGTAACTGAAATGTAAAAATAAATTTCTTAAACTTTAAAAAATGCATGCTAAAAATAAATTTGAATAATTATAAACATATTCCAGAAAGTTTAGTTGCTAGTTGATGGCTGAAAAGATTTATTGATATAGGATTGTTTATAAGAACAGATGTTTTGTTTATGAATTTCCATAAAAGGAAAAGTTGCGGTCTAAATTTTTCTTATTAATTTGAGTCCCCTCGCCAGTTAGGGATCACATTGTATCGCTTTCTCAACAAGTTGTTGTTGAAGTTTTAAAATTTTCCATACAATCTTTTCAGAAAAAATTTTCAGTTGCAATAAAAATTTTGAATTTTAGAAAATTTAGGATTATTTTCAGTTTTAGCATCCATTTATGTTTCGGTTTTCTCGGAATTACTGGCATGTATTTTGTCTCAATATAAGGGTTGAAGCTCTCGAAACTTAGGTTATACAGTTCAATGCTGCTGTCTAGTGTCAAATAGTTTTATGTAATTGGTAAAACAAGGCGAGTTTACTTTCTAAAAAATATTCTTTATGAAACAAAATTCGCGAATAGCCAAGTTAAGTATTCACGAATGTTCAAACGGTCTTCCTTTTGTATTTCGCGAATAAACAAAATTCCCGAATGTTAAGGGATTATTGTATAAAACAACAACAACATACATACATATATATGTGTGTAATAATAAAAAATTTCACCCTTTATTCTTAGTAAAATTATTCCAAATTCTTAATAGCTACCTTTTTTACTTGCTTTAATACTATCTTAAATATCTCTTATTTTTTTCCCATGCTTTAATTGCGTATTCTTTTATTATTCTAAAAACCTTAAATCTATTCGTCAAAATCCATTAAAATACTTTTTCAGATTATTTCTGATACTAAATTCTTTTTCTTCGAATGTTTTAAAATATCGTTTGAACTATTATTCTATTTGTTCCATCAGTTTACCGCCAGCAGTTTGTTTACGCAGTTTTTCTGACGCCGGTTCGAAAGAGATCATTCGACGTCACGCGTTCGTCACCCCTTTCCATCGAATCGTGGCTTGTCTCCTGTTCCATTCCTCCCCACCTCTCTACTGGAGAGGTTCTCTACTGTTAATGTATTCATTCCCGTCCTGTTTTTCTGGGTATTTATAGGGTTGCAAAGATTAGGAGCTTATAATTTGTACGGTTTTTCGTTTGTCTAAATAATCCTCGTCACTTGGTGGTTAGACTTGTAATGTAGAGAAATTACTATTTTAACATCTTAAATTTATTATGAAGTGGATCAACGATGTCGTCGAGAGCTGATGAATATATTACTGGAATTGTTTACGATATATTCCTATCAAATAAACCACGTTCAACTCGTGATGCCTCTATTATTCTTGAAGGGGAAATTTCTCCAATGTTTTCTTGAACCTGTCTTCAATTAGGCCACCACGACTGCACTCCGGTTGTCATATGACAACGGAGGGTTGGCAAAGCTACTGGTATTAATTACTAAACAGCATTATCTTCGATATTTCGAGAGTCGTCGGAATGTCACAAAAAGTGACAGTAAATTATATCATAGAAAGTCGACAGGATAAATGTGACTTGTAATCAATTATTAATAGAGGACACTACGGTATGTGAGTTATTTCATCGATTATCACATAGAATGATTATGTGGAAGGATGATTTTCATCATTGAAGTACATTGTCAGTAAAATTCTGACTATGAATGTCACTTAGCTTTTCATCGCATCTCAACAAGAATGAGTAAAATATGCCCACGAATTCCCGAAGCCTCCAAGTGGCAATAGTAGTTCTCGCATTATTTTTAATGCACGATTTTTCTTTTTTAATAAAATTCTAGCCCTCCGTCCAGAAGTCATCTTTGAAAACTACCTATCTGTGGGTGAGAATTGTTATATTATTTATTAATGTTTACAATATTTTAGTAGATTTTTATTTTATTTACAATATTGTTATTATTATTATTCTTGTTAGGAATGAATTATACTTTAGTTGTTATTATTTATTGAGAAAAAAATATTTACATTGTTTATTTAATTTAAAGTTATATATATATTTAAATTATGTTTATACTATTGCATTTTTATATAAATGAGTTGTCCCTCCTATATTCAATTAAGATCTAGAATTGTTAAAAAATCGAGTAACACCATGAGTGAAATAAATGTTGTTCCCTTTGACCCAGAGTCCGGTATGAAAATACAACCTTGGTTAATGCATTTTGAGAAATCTTGCAGTACCGAGAAAAAACATGAAAATTGGAAATTAAATAATATTTCTAAGTATTTGAAAGGAGAAGCATGGAAGGTTTATATAAATGATTGTCTGGAGTGCACTAGTTTTGAAAAAATTTCTGAGCCTCTCACTGAAAAATTTATTAGTGTTTATGTTCCAAGATTTTCTGAGTTTGCAGCTTTATAGTTAAATGACTTAAATGAATTAGAACAATATTTTCATAAAAAAGTTGAAGTCGGTAGGAAGTTACAGTTATGTGAAACAATAATTGTGCAGGGACTCACAGATGGGCTAAAGCCCGAATACCAGAATTTTTTGATAGTAAATCCTCCAAGTAATACCATTGACTGGTATCGGATGGTAAAACAACTAGTAATAATTCCAACTTTTCCTGTAAATACTGTTAGGAATAATTCACAAAATGTTAGGCATTTTTAGCCTCATTACAATGCACCCAGACATTGGATTCGTCAGGAGAATCCTAATTTAAATACAAATAATCTTCAATTTACAACTCCTAGAATGCAAAATACTCATTTTCAACAACGTTACCCCGCTAGACCTTGCAGGATTTGTCTTAACAAAGGGGTACTTAATGCCTATCATTGGGAAAGAGAATGTGTATTTAATGTTACCCCTGTACCATCATATTCTAATACTAATCAACAACAATCTTCTACTAATACTATATGACAATTAATAGTCTCTGGGTATGCAAAACAAAAAGAAATTCCTTGTGTTATTGATACGGGATCCACTATTTTGATTTTACCTATTAAATTTGTAAATTTATTACATGCTAAAGTTAAAAATATTTCTCCAATTATTATTGGCCAAGCTAAAGGGTCTATACAAATTAATCAATCATGTAATTTATTTATTAAAGTTGGTAAAATTAAGCAGAATGTAAAATTTTTAGTATATGACACTGATCTTGAGTACGCAATACTAGGGTTGCCAACCTGTGCACTCTTTCAATTAAATATAGATTGCGTAAATTGTAAAATTATGCAGGGAAGGACTATAGTAAAACAATGCATATCCAGAAATGTACTAAGATCTCTTCATTTTAATATGAATAACCAATATGATGAGATGCAACCCGATTATGGAAAGTTTATGACTCCCCAATCCTTCGCGCAGCCTAATATTAATGATTATAATTTAATTGGGGAAATAAATTCTGTAAAAAACAAAACTTTAAGGGATATTTTTAGGGATTATTTGGATATTTTTTCAAAAAATAAATATGATGTACGAAAAATTAATATTGAGCCACAGCGCATTTTTCTCAATTCTGAACTACCTATATCTATGAGGCCTTACCGCACTTCAATAGTAGAAGAAAAAGAAATTTCAGAACAGAATCAATCATTATTAGCTGCGGGATTAATTAAAGAAAGTTATAGCCCTTATTCCCCCCCCCCCCTGTTACTTTGATAGAAAAACGCGATGAAGGTAAGAAAACTAGGTTTTGTGTAGACTATACAAAAATAAATTCAATAATGAAAAATGATGCTGAACCATTACCCCGTATTGACGGAATTTTAGATAAATTGAGTAGTGCTCAGTATTTTTCCACTTTGGACTTAGCCTCTGGCTACTGGCACATACCCATACACCTAGCAGACACTGAAAAATTGGCTTTTACTACCAACTCTGGACTTTTTGAATGGAACGTTCTTCCATTCGGTGTCAAAGTTGGGCCCCCAATTTTCAATAGAACCATTAGAAGAATCCTAACTAAATATAAAATCGACTTTGCCTGCTATTATTTTGATGACATAATTATTTTCTCTTCAACTTTGGAAGAACATCTACAACATCTTACCAAAATTTTTGAATTATGTAGATTGGAGAATATCAAACTTAAATTATCTAAATGTAACCTTGTCCAAAATAAAATTAATTTCTTAGGTTATGAAATAAAAAATGGTACCTTAACTCCAGCTAATAATAATATAGAAGCTATCAAAAATTTAAAACCCCTCAAAGGTTAAAGAACTCCAAAGATTCCTAGGATCCATTGTCTATCATAAATTTATTGATAAATATGCAGAAATCAGACATCCCCCGAATAAGTTACATAAGAAAAATACCATATGGGAATGGAATTCAGATTGTCAAAATTCTTTCCAAAAACAAAAAGATGCCCTAATTGCTAAACCTGTTTTGAATATTTATGACCCTAAATTACCCCTCCATATGTTTGTTCATGCCTCACAGGTGGCGGTAGGTGCAGTTCTTAAACAGCCAGATAGTAATAATTTTTTACATCCTACTGCATACTATTTAAGGGGATTGAAAAGTTATGAAAAGAACTATTTTATTACCGAATTAGAATGTCTTACCATCATTGACACATTAGATAAATATTACCACTACTTCCACGGTGTTAAATGTACTATACACACCGACCATGCATCTCTTGTATGGTTAAAAATGTTAAACATCTAAGGGGGAGATTATTCAGATGGTCATTAAAACTATCTATGTTTGAATATGATATTGTATATGAAAAGGATTCAACAAATGTCGAAGCTGACATGTTGTCTAGAAATCCTACTACGTATTTTATTCAACCAGTTACTTTCTTTTTGGATGTTAGAGAAGTTATAGAGATGCGGGAAAAGGATAATGTTTGTGGAAAAAACTATGTAAGTGAAAATGGACTTATGATAGTGAACAAGAAAGGTTTTAGGAAAATAGTAGTACCCATGTCCTTAAAAAGAAAATTACTAAATGTTGCTCATGAGAAATTTCGTCACCCTGGTATCCAAAAAATGTTAAATTTAATATCCCCTAATTATTATTGGCCTGATATGACTCAAGGTATAACTAAATTTGTAAAGCATTGTGATATTTGTCAGAAAAATAAAAAACCCAGACAGAAGAAATTTGGCTTATTACAAGCTATGCCAACCACAGACCAACCTTTTGAATGTCTTTCTATTGATACTGTGGGAGGATTTAATTACTATAACTCCACCAAAAAATATTTGCATATAATAATAGACCATTCTACAAGATATGTTTGGGCTTTCTCCTCAAAAAGTGTTACCACAGAAACTTATACCAACTGTCTAAATCAAGTATTTAATATTCAAACTCCCCAACATTTGTACTGTTTCAATAAAATTCTTATTGTACAGGTTCCCCAAAAGGTGCTCAGTGATAGAAATGCAGCTTTTACTTCATCTAGATTTAAAAATTTTCTTCGGAATCATAATATAAAGCAGTGTTTAACCTCCACACACCATCCTCAAACGAATGGGAAATGTGAAAGATTGAATCAAACAATAGTTACTAGATTAAAGTGTAAGGTTAATTCTACCAGTTCTAAAGTTCCTTGGACAAAACTTCTGACCGAAGTAGTTAATGAGTATAACAATACTCCCCATTCCATAACCAAATTCCCCCTGCTTATTTACTTTATGGCCAATTACCATATGATTCCCCCATTCAACAAGATTATTACCCATCAGTTCAAGAAGCCCGCAAAATTGTTAAAAGACGCACAGATGAATTTTATTGGCGAAGTAAAAAATATTATGATAGAAATTATGTAGAACCTAAATTTGAGATAGGAGATCTAGTAATTTATGAGGAATTTCGATACCCAAATACTAGGAAGCTATCCCAAGTTTTTAGTGGCCCATATCGAATCCTTAATAAATTATCTGATGTTAACTTTGAGATAGATAGGAAAATTCAAAACAGAAATACGGAGATTGTCCATGTAGCTAAATTACGAAAATATTATTCTCCAGATCAATTAAAGTTATCCCATGATAAACTCCAGAAAACTAATGTTAAATCCATAGCCGCGTCTTAAGTTTATAATAATAAGTAATTTAACTAAATTAAATAAACACATTATAAGTTAATAAGCAATTCTTTTCTATATAACAGTGTGTTCTTGAATCGCGACAGGAATATTACTGCTGAGATTGTTTACTCGAGTTAACTGTTTATGCTGGCGTAAATTGGCTTATTTAAGTTGAGAATTTCTTATATTGAAATTAATTGAATTATATTAATAACTTAAACTAAATTAACTAAATAAATAAAATTAACTGGATTAGAATTAAATTTAAATTGAATTTGAATCTAGAATTAAAGTTAATTACTATAGTTCAATAATCTGGATTCTTAACAACCTTTCTAGGTATGCTACAAGGTTTCATTTTCATTCAGCAACTATAGTTTTCTTGTTTGATTGAAAACAAGATCGTTGCATAACATGCTGAACTGATAGTTGTTTCACAAACATTTCTTATTCATTATTGTTATTTTTTGCTGTGTCTAATATTTGAGTATATTTCATACCTCATTCACTGTTATAAGGATGAGATATCAATAAGATACTTTAAAGATTAATTAAAGAACATTGTTTGACACTTTTAAATACTAATTACTGTTGTTGAAATTATTGTTATTATTATTATTATTTATTATACTATGCATTATTTGATATTGAGAAAAAAAGATCATAATGAAGAATATTATTGATTACTGAGATGTATCTTAACATGGAACATTACTTGAGGGAGTATTTATGCTATGAGTTACGATAACCCGATTAGTATGAAGTACAATTACTCATTGTAAGTTATTCCTAGAAGTTGATATTATTATATATGATATGATTAGAATGAGATAATTGGAAGATAATTACTTTGTAGCTAGCTAGTGAACAAAACGTAAGATAAGTAAAGTAAAAAAAAAAATCTCTTACTTATGCTTAGTTTTGGAATTTAAGAATTTTTGTTAGTTTATGAGAATTTCAGATTTTAAATTGGTTTTAGTTGTTATGAGTTAGATAGTTTATTAGTTATGAGTAATTAATTTATGAGTTAGAAATTTCAGAGTTTAGAAATTTCAGATTATAAAAAAGTTTCGACTTAGACGAATGCCCGAGAAAATAAAAATTTCTCGCATCTCGGACCACGAAAGGATGCATCCTATTATGCGTCGATGCAGGCATGCCAGTACAATTAATGATGCTATAAATAGGTTTATTTAAACTGTAGTTTAAATATTTTTTTGGTAATATTATTGTTAATTTTGATATTATTAAGTTATTATTATTTATTTATTTATTGTAATATATTAACTTTATTTATTGAACTGAAAGTGAACGTAGATTGGAGAAATTGAATTGCTATTGTAAAGATAAGTAGATTCAAATGAACATTATATTTCTGAATCTAAATTTGAACTTATATTTTGAAGACTTTTGTCAATAATTTCATTAGCATATTTTTATATTATAAAATACTACGTTCAAGTCTTTACAACTGAGTTCATGAATGCTTTGCACGTGAATATGAGCCATGAATGGCCATAAATTTATTATGTAAATACTAAAACTATGTTAAATAATTATTCTCCTTTCTTATATTAACTTTTTATTTTATATCACTGTAAATTGTAAACAAGATTAATATTTTGTCCTTGTATTTAATTAACATTTCCAGTAATTCGCGTTATAATTTCTAAATTTTAAATTTAACTTAGCATTTATATATTTTTAGAAAGTTTGTTCTTTAGGGTTTACTCCAAGTGACGAAATTGTAATCCAAGTCTATGTAACGTTTACCTTCTATGAACTTGCAGGTCTTAGGACCTACCAGTTCATCCAGTATTTTCAGTGGGGGGATATGTAATAATAAAAATTTGTTAGCAACTTTCAGTTTATATATGCGAATATTATTAACGGTTTTCTTCAAATAGGGGACATAGAACACAAAAAGAAATCATGAAAGCATCGTAATGAAATTATTGTAAATTTCTGTATATTTCATAAATAAATTTTCGGTTTTTCAATGGAAATTTTTCCCTCTAATATACAATTGCACGATCATACTATTTATATATATTTTTTTATACATACATTGCCTCATGAAAACTTTTTTAAAATACAAAAGCTATTTTTAAGTGTATTTCATGTGCTCTATTTCAATAGCATATCTGCCTTTCAAGACAAAAGCCACCTTCAATACAAATTGGTGTAATTAATGAAACATGTGCTAAAAAATGTTTAATAAAATAAAATCGAATAATATGATGTGTAAAATAATATGGGAAAATAATGGCAGATCAAAAATAGCCTCAATTTAGACGTTTCAATTGTCTGAAATTCAGACACAAAAATGTGTCTGAAAAAATAAGACATTTTAAAGTGTCTCCTTATTGAACCATCTGCTTCAGACACATAATTGTCTGAATTTCAAACATTTTAGTTTAGAGTGTTGAATGTATTAATTGAATTATGCAGCTGCAGCCTAAAAGTGATATTTACATTTATGATTGATACAGTTTAAAAAGAACTTGGAAAAGTTTCCGGAAATTAGTGTCAGCAAAAGGCACTTTGTTTTTATAAACTATTGAATTATTCTTTAGAACTGGAAAATAGATTGGTTTCTGTGGTTTGTAATGATAAAAAACGAGATTTTCGAAATCATGTGTAACTCGGACGTGGTCATTGTGTATTTTCGTTCTTGGTTATATTTGGTTTCGTAGATTAAGAAACATCTCTCTTTTTTAGAGTGTGGTGACTCACAGTAATGTTTAAAAAGTTTAATTTAAGCGAATACATAGCACCCAGCTTCTGGAACTAGTAGGAATACGGAAATAGGCGTGGAAGGGATGGATCAAAGTTCACTCATTTACTCTTGCTAGTTAGTTTCTTAAATATGATGAAAAAAGTTTGGTACTTTCGAAGATAGCTTGAGAATTCTTACTATTTGATGAAGTGCAGGGTCAACTATTGAATAAATTTTGTTCAAAAATACTCTAATGCTAAAAATGTGTTCTGACGAATTCGTGAACTATTTTATAAATATGTTGCTTCCTTCATTTTTATAGTTACAATAGTTTATGACTTATTGAATTATAAAATTCAAGAATAGAATTTTTTCCTTTCTGTAAATCTTCTATAAATTCTTAACCGTAAGCATTATATCTAACTTGTTGATACCTCTATATTTTTTACACTGTGGCAGAAATAAAAAGATGTTATCTATTTTTTAGACTCTATTAGCTACTTTTCTATGATTATATTAAATATGATTTCTATGATTATATTAAATTATGATTAAAAAAAAATTATGTGTTGTTTAAGAATTTATATATTTAATTTCAGCTACTGTTATATATATATATATATATAGCTCTATCCCAGTGTGCCTGATGCACTGGGTTGTTTGTTTTTAAATCTTTTAAAAGCTTTATATACTTCGGCAATATGATAAGCTGCTTTGCGCTTCTTTTGCTGTGTATTCAACTAGTCATTTCATATGTCATATGTTGAATTGGGTGTATTTTATTATGCAATTAGGTGTAAGTGCCTACAAAATGTTATGATATAAAATTAAAAAAATTTTATGGAATTTTGTATAAATTCCTTATTGAAATTATGAAATATATTAAATGAAAAGATAAGCGTTGTAAAACATGATTGGTGAGTCGTGCCGAAGCTGTTGATATACCATCAGGTTATTGTACATTTTGCAAATGTAATAATGTTGTTTATAAAATTACATGATTGACTTGTTCGCAGGCTTATGTTGGTGAAACTTCTGGTTCTCTAAATATTCGAATTAACAATCATAGATCAAATGTCAATAATGATGATTTACAATATCCATCTTTTGAAATTATGCATTTTAAGTTGCATACTTTTGGTAACATTTTGATTGAAATTTTGGCACATGTTGAGAATCAGAATAAACGTTTGAAAATAGAAAATGACTTCATTTTGAAGCACAGGACTTTGTATCCTCCCGGACCCACTTAAATTATTGTAATTAATTTTCAAACCACTTTTTGACCGTTTACAGAAGAAAAATCACCAGGGAAATGTGACAAAGTATGAGTGATAACTATTTCGGCAGTGTAATAAAGCACTAGTATCTCAACGATAACATCTACAGTTTCGAAACAATAGGTACAGTGATAGAATCTAGCTGATTCCATTGCGTTAGAAATTTATTTGATTCCACGGTGTACTATAAAATGTTCGGAAAGACAAGTGGTATCAATTCACATTTTTATAGTTTGTTTTCGTGTTTATTTGTATTTAAATAGTATTTTAGTTGGAAAAAGGAAATTAAAAAACAGTACCAGCCTTTCCCCACTAGATATTCTACAGTTATTTACCAAATGTATAGAAAAAGTTACTAACGGGTGTTATTGATATTTTTAAAAAATGGATTTGATGAATAGCGTTTTAGAAAACGAAAACCTTCACTATATTTTGACTGAGGTTTTAATCTTAAGTCACGCTAATTAATATGTTGCATTAAAATAAGTAAATACTATTTTTATATAATTTTATTACAATTCTAAAACTCTGAGCTTCGTTTTCCTACTTACGTTTTAAATTTTGATTATCTATGTTGTTGTTCAATATGCCGGGTGATCCAAAAGTCAGGACGAACTTTAAAAATGAATAATTCGAAAACATATCACGATACAAAGATACGGTTTGCACCAAACGGATGGAAAAGAAACTGGGTTTTGTGTGGGAACGAAAAAAAAATAGTTCTGTTGGCAACCAAGAGATGGCGCTATACTCTTTTATTGCACCAAAATATGATTTACAAAGAAAAAATGTTGACAACTTACAAGTCAGCTTAATTACCGTTAATTAGTACAACAGTAAATGTTCAATGTGCTGTACATCATTCAGAAGTAAATCTGTAAGACGAAGGACCATACTGTTCATGACATTCAGTAGCATTTTTTGCGTTATGACAGACACATTTTGGCGGATGGCATCTTTCAGTGCTGCTAGTGATGCCGGTTCATCGCGGTACACTTTTGACTTCCAGAATCCCCACAGCCAAAAGTTACAGAATGTCAGATCGGGAGATCGTGGAGGCAAGGCGTGATTAAAGTAGCGACTGATAATGCGATCCTCCCCAAATGTTGAGCGTAGCAGGCGTTGCACAGGCAGAACAGTATGAGGTGGTGTTCAATGTTGCATAAAGGTGCCTGTTTGGAGTGCCTGTCGCGCTTGCAGTTCATGTATAATGTTGTTCTGTAACAGTCTACATATTGCTGACTAGTGACAGAAACTGTTTTGAAACCCGTCTGTGTGACTTTCTCGAAAAAAAAAATTGGACCAATTATGAAATCAGCAGTGAAGCCACACCAGACTGTCACATTAGGCTGTTGCAAGGGTACCTCAACAAATGCATGTGGATTTTCTATAGCCCACACTCGACAATGGTGGGTGTTAACAGCGCCAGAGAGTGTGAAATGTGCTTCATCTGTCCAAAGCACAGTGTGAAGCCAGCTGTGATGCTCTTCCATCTTACTGAATACCAAATTCGCAAAATCTCGGCGAGAGTCGAAGTCAGGAGGTTTCAGTTCTTGGTTATGTTGCAACTTGTAGGGGATACCGTTTCAAAGTTATTCGCAGTGCTCTCCAGACATTTCCATACGACACTCCTGTCTTCCTCGGAACTTCTCGGGCACTGCACTCCCCACATACAGCAACCGCCGACGTGGATTGCAATGTCTGCTCCACTGTCGTGGCAACAGCAGCGGCTCTTGAGGGACGTCCACTTCTTTGACGTGACGCCAAAGAACCTGTAGCTTAAAATTTCTTAATCATTTTTTTTCAATGCAGAAGACGTTATTGGTCCTTTTCTATCTCCCATACCCTTCATGTAGCGATATGCTCGCAATGCCGCAATGGCACTTTCCGAATCCTTATAACACAGTTTAACTAATAGGGCTTTCTTAACTATGGACAGCATTTCGATGCATACAAGCTTAGACTACCATTACCTGCTGCTGTTTCTCCTTTATATATCGTTTGTTGCTTTGCATAATCCTACATCAGAAATTCGACAGCGCCATCTGTTGATCGCCAACAGAACTATTTTTTCCGTTGCCACACAAAACCCGGTTTCTTTTCCATCCGTTTGATGTAAACCGTATCTTTGTATCTTGATTCATTTTCGAATTATTCATTTTTAAAGTTCATCCTGACTTTTTGATCACCCGGTATTTTCAATTATGTTAAATTTTCCATATTCCATATCAGTCTGTTTTTGTGCTTGTCACTTTCACCTGAAAATTAGAGATAGAAGATTTCCAAATGGTAATGACTTTACATAACCCTCGATAAAACAAAATCTTTTGAACCAATCATAAAAATTTTCAACCTGAAGTCATATTAATTCATAAAGCAAATAAATATTGTTCATTATTTTATTTAATCTTTTGCACAATATTTATAGTCGGTGGAATTTTTTATTTATTTTTATTTCTAAAGTTATTCGAAATATAAATCCTTTAAAATTGTTTTGCTTGTTCTGCGCAATGAATTCAATAAGTATTTGCAATAAAATTCAATTTAATGACATTTAATTAATTTTAAAGCTATTATTGTGTAGGGGCTAATTTTAAAATGCTCCATGCGTCGTAATTTTGAAATTATTTTCTTCTTCTTTTCATTTTGTGGCAACAATGAACATTATTTAAAAAAATTACAGCTGTCTTTTTAATTCGACAGAAAGTTTGTGGAGGACCCTTCTGGACCCCATGTAATTCAGTAGCCACGAGACAAATTTAAGATGAAAGCTAGTTTATTTAAAATCAATTATAAAAAGGTGAATGAAGTGCCGTAAAAAAAAACTAAGTCAAAAATTGATGACTTAGTTTTGAGGAAATACTAAAGATAACAAATTGGGGGGGGGGGGGGATAACTCCAACAAATTCTCCAAGTTTTAAATTTAATTCAAGCAAGAGGGCTATTCTAATCGTATTCCTGATATTAAGAAAAACTGCTACATAAAATATCACTACTAGCGCTGAAAACACTATGCACAATAGCATTAGAAAATAAGTCAGTACCACTTAGTTTAGAGAATTCCGTGGAGTTTAATACATTTTATGTGAAGAAATGAATTCAACACCTCAAAAAAATCTTTAATCCTCCAAAATCAATTCTACTCCAAATTGAAGGCGAACATCACGGCTAACCACCTGAAGCGGTTAAACTACCACACTGCTATCCGCACATTGCGAAAGTAAAATAAAGGACAGAATAGGTGGCTTTTTCACGCACAAGTGTTAAAATTTGGACGATAGGCTCACAGAAAACACATTGATGCTTAATAATAAAGACATAAAGATAGCATCATAAAGACAGCTGTGTCCCTATACTACAAGTTATTATTATTTTTTAAACCACGAAACTTCATTTTCAGGAAAAATCCATGTGTTAATAGACCACACTCCGAAAACTGTCTTGAAGTTCCACGAGGGACAGGACCATACAAAATCCTCTTGATCAAATTTCTACTAGCAAATTTGAACTAGCCAGTCGACCACAGCATATAACTGAGTGAAATAACTGCAAAAATAATGCTCAGGAATATTCAAACGTACTTTGCGAAATTAAAATAAATGACAGAACAGGTGGTTCTTTCACGTACAAATGTTAAAATCCGGACAGTAGGCTCACACACAAAACTCATCCATGCTTTTAATCCTAGACTACCTTCATAAAGACAGTAGCTAGGCCCCTATGCTACAAGCTATTTAAAAAACCCATGAACCTGCATTTTCCGGAAAAAATCATGTTTTAATAGACTTTATTATTAACTTGAGACCTTTATAAACCAACATTCCAAATCGGATACACAGATTTGTTATGGTATATGGCAAAATTTACCCTTTCAAATATTAAGAATTGGGAAAAAAAATTAAAACGAATGGAAAATTTTAAAGATGTATATTGTATGCAAAAATTTCACTTGGGGAAATATATTTGAAATAAATTACCATATTTTGTTATTTTCGTTATGTTAAGATTTAGGAAACCTCACTTTTTGCCGAGTATACGACAATATAATGATATGTTTTTTAATGTTAAAAAACAATTTTAACATAAGAACGATTCGTATATTTGGTCGATTTTTGTTCTATTGAAATTCCAAGGCCCCTTTAAACAGAATTATAATCATTATCATAAAAATAGTGATTAGTATTTCTCTTCTAGCATCCAAATAAAAAGTAATGTACGTTTATTTACTTATTTATCACGTTGTTTCTTATATTACATATTCACTTACATAGATAAAATCCAACAATATTAAAATGATTTGTTATATTTGTTTAAGTGCTAAAAAAAGTCACATCCCGACAGGTTCTAATAAACAACGAATTTGATAATTTATATTTAACGCTTTGGTGATGCCATTATTCTTGGTATACTATTTGCAAAGCCAGGAGACGTATTTGCATTACATTACTTTTTGCTTATCCGCCCAATCTAAGTAATTTTCTAAGTGGTTTTAAAAAGACTTATTCTCTCCGACTTTCGCGTAATAAATACTATCACTTAAGGTAGTTTTAGTAGATATGTAAATTTTAACTCAGGGATATTTAACCTCACTTACACGTGTCACGTAATTTTCTCAAACATAAATAACACATTTTTCATTTCTCGAACATTTCTTTTAGATGAAGGTATGTATTAAAATAACTCCAAAAATTAATTACAAAACTTCATTAAAATATGTTATGCAAATGTTGATTTGCTTTTCAATCCGCATTCAATTTAACTTAAATTACCGCCAAGCAGTAAAATTTGTTACAAAATTACAACAATTTACCCTCCAGAAGAAAAGAGATTTTAAATCTGTAAAATCTTATGAAAAGTGACATGCATATGATTAATTGGGCTAAATACATGTAACGTCTCTTGTGTACACACGCGCGCGTTTGCGTGTGTGTACGAGAGCATACATAGACTGGTATTTAAAGACATAACTATAACATCTCTCTCTTTCAATCGGGTGGAATTCAATGTCTAATAATTTTCAAAATCGAAAAACTTTATATTATTTTACCAACTTATGTTATTTAGTTACGCATATAATATATACAATATAGAGAAAAAGTAGTTAATTTCTGAACTTAGATTAATTAATAACTTAATAGTTTATTGGAATTAAACTGCTTATGACATTCTTAATGAAGTAAATGTAAAGATTTAAAACATGATACTGAATTCTTTGGTCGGCACGTGCTTATTATCTTTTTTATTGACAAATTTGGGATAAAAATTCTGATTACAAACAACGAACTATACTTCGGATGCCAAAATGCTATCTATTGAACCCTGAGAGTATTGTCCAGGTCAGTTGACAAAATATTAGGTCTCAAACTATCCTACAAAAGAATTAGTTTCACGATTTTCTCGATGAACATTTAGAACATTCGAAAACTGAATTGCAGTGATAAATATCTAACTTTTAAAAGACAAGGACCAGGTCTTTGAGCTTTTTTTAAAAAATGGCAGTAGTTAGGCCGCAAATCAAGAAATTTTAGTTGTTTTATTTATTTTTAGAATTTTTGCCATAGTCTTGAAATTTTTAAAAATAATAATTGAATGCTATTGTTACGATCTCTCGCTCTTCACCATACTCTGCATTCTGCCGACTTTGTATATGTTAGAGCTATGACAAAGACTTTACGTTTATGTTCGCATATTTTTGGTCACGTTATCACACTGTTGAATGTGGATGGGATTCTGCGTGTTCAAATGTGCTGTTAAACATTTTGACTTTAAATGCACTTTTAATGAAAAAGTTTGAAAACGAGAAGAAGAACCTGCTTATATTTACAATTATTTGCTTGAATTGTAAATAAGAATTTTGATTCGAAAATGAATATTCGCTGTTCTGAAAGGTAATGATACGTACAGTCGCGGGAAAAAAAGTAAACACCCCTTACTAATTCTGCAAAAAAATATCGTAGAAGAAAGTTATTGGTACCACACAATTGGTAATAAAGTCTACTTTGAATCATGCTTATAAAATTTGCTTAGGAGGCCATCTACATATTAAAAAGAATCATAACTTTGTTTTTTTTTTTTTAAATAGCAGTACACAATTCGGACAGCATACATGAACTCTACACCCTTCAATTAGCCCCAAAACAAATTTTTATGCAATTCGTAAGATAAGTTTCTGAGAAATTAATTGTTTTAAAACAAGCGTATTTTAGGGGCTGTATCCAAATTGAGGTTCTGTACTCGATTGTTGACCGAGAGAGCTCCCTTCCTGATCAAGGCATATTAAGCGCCACTCAAGCAGTCATTGAAGACTGCTAGATTACATGATATAAGAAATTTCAAAATATCTAGTCACTTCTATCATATATGGCCTCTTAAACCATCATTTTGTCGTTTTTTAAGCATAATTTGAAAACTTCCTGGAAGAAAAATGTGAAATTTTGAATTTCCATAAAGCAGGACTTTATAAATCTAAATCCATCAAAACAATTGTTGGTTGCAATTCATAATTTTTTCGAATATTAATTTCATAATTCACATCATAAAATTATAAAAATTGCAAATTCAACGTATTTATGTTTGGGTATTTTAGTATTATTGTTACGCAAAAAATTAGCACATTAGGAGTATATTTCAGGAGATATTAATGAAAATATGAAAATATAATTTAACATTAGTAGCACTAAATTTTGAATGTTTAAAATTCAAAATCTTATCATTCAAATAACTTGAAATTTGGCGTCTAGGCATAGTATGAACCGAAGATTTGAAATATCTCGTTAAAATTGGGTATTGCCATTGAACAAAATGAAGTTTGGGTTCCTTTTAATATGCAGATGGCCCCCTAAGAAAATTTTATATACATCATTTAAAAGTAGGCTTTATTTCCAATAGTTCGCTACCAATAACTTTCTTCTACGATAATTTGTTGAGGAGTTAGTAGGGGGTGTTTACTTTTTTTCCCTCGACTGTAGTTAACACTTCTATAGTTACAGAAAAGGCAAATGTTATTTATTTTAATCGTAATAATTTAAATAATTTTATTTATTGTACAGCAGTGTTTATACTTATCGTATTGGGATTTCTGATATTATTTTAAAGAACTTATACATGAAAATACAGGAACTACTTGTTACGCATGGCGTCACTGTGTATTTCATAAAAGACCCTACAGAATAACACAACCTTAATCGTGAATGTTGCTTTGATGGAATTATAAAATATACTTATGAGTTATTTCATTGCTGCTTTGAGCATTCGAGTAAAAATTCCAATCCAATCGCACATGTAAATACAGAACAGATAACGCCTGTGAGAAAGGTGAATATGGAGGGCTAAATGAAAATGTATTGAATATTTGGACCTTCAAAAAAGTGCTACTAAGTTTTAAATGCAGAAATGAGCAAAAGTCGTACCACTTTTGAGAAGAGAGTTTATATCTAAAATTAGAACATGTGTTTTCAAATATTTGTAAATTTGTAGAAGCTATTCTGGGTACAACATGCCCTTAAAAATAAGTAGTTACATCTCAATTACAACAACTCAGCTTTAACAGTATAGATGCTGAAAGCCTTTCTTTTAAACTAATCTAATTAAAGCTCAAATTTAAACTGATTCTATCTATATAATAAAAATCTGTAACGTACAAATGTAGTACTTAATCAGTTGTTTTAATTTGAAACTCTAATATTTCTTTCTGTTTATCAAAATAAAGAATAAAAAGGTATTTCGAAATTTCTTTGGAAAATAGAATGTGAAAATTATTCGTTTGGATATAAACACTTCCAAATTGATACATTTGCCTGGACAGAAATTTCTTGAGTATAGGACATTTACTGGTACCAGCTCTCATTCATGGCTTCGCGTAAGAAAATCTCTAACTTGTAGAGAGATTTAGGTGGGTTACGCATACAGAATATGTAAAGAATGCATGTTATTCTGTCATTTTAAATATTTTTTGATGGTTTTATCTCAAAAGTAGAGTAAGAAGGGGTGGAAAAAAAGGAATGATATTGTTCGTCTCATTCTGAATCAATGAATATTTGAAGCAGTTTCTCAGATGTCTCTATTTTTAAGATTCCGTTTTTTAATATAAATAATAGAATCTTGAACATTGTTGAAACAAATTCAATCTCTATAATATGTCACTGTATAAAAGACAAATGTTTCTTAAACTTGGAAAATATAACATAACCACAAACGAAAGTAAACTATAACTTTTACCAAGCTACTCACGATTTTGAAAGACATTCTTTATCATTGGAAACATCAGAATCTAACATATTTTAGAGACTTAAAGAAGCAATTATAAAAACAATATTTCTTTTTCTGCCACTGATTTTCTTATACGTATCTGTGTAGTTTTTGTAGTACATTATTTAGTTTTCTCAACCTGAAATATATAGATTTTTTGGATGATGTTAATTCTCAAGTAAATATTTCCATTTTTAAGAAAAAAGTTTTACAGATAAACATGGTAAATTAGCAGTATTAAAATTAACATTAAAATTAATATTATTTTACGACCCTTGCATGTATAATTTCAGTCGCGCTGATGAAAATTTTCATTTTCAAATTTACATTCTAAAAAACGGTATCCTGCACTACAAAGACAAATTACTACATTATAAAAACTACTCGGACACGTTTCCGAAAGTCAATGGCAGCACTAGAAACTTTGTTTTTATAAGTGCGTCTTTAAATATCGAAAATATATTCGCTTCTGGAATTCTAAATATAAAAAACGCATTTCTGAATTGTGAGAAGAAGTAATTGTATATTTTTGTACGAGTTTATATTATATTTTCTTAGATTAAGAAATATTTGTCTTTTTTAACAGTCTGGACATATGCGAAAAGATCAACATGTTTTCATTGCATCTATGTTTCCTGTGGGTATTAATCAGGATTATCTTATAAAATAAATAAAAATAAATATATAAATACACACACGCAAACATACACACACACATACATATATGTATATATATATATATACATACATATATGTATGTGTGCATGTGTGTATTTATATATTTATTTTTGTTTATTTTATAAGATAATCCTGATTAATGTGTGTATTCATTAAGAGAATTCAATTATTATTTAAATAAATAATCTTTTTCTGTAAATCTGTACTTGATATTGTTGTCGTTTTATGTTACACTTATTACTAAAACTTTGTCAGAACTTACACAGTTAATACAATTATCATCTTCATTCAATTGAATTAACTAAATACTTAAATTAAAACAACAAAATTTTTAAACAGAATGAGCATAAATCGTTACAATATAAAATTGTTATAACTTAATCTATCGTGTATGCTATGACTTATAAACAGATATTTTCTAATTATCCATTTTAATGCTAGCACATTTGTCAACTGAACGCACAAAAAATCGAAAATGTAAAATGAAATACAACTTTTCTCGAGCAGGAGAAAACAACATGTGACTCCAGTTGCTATTCAGTTTTCTTATCTGTATTTACTGGTGGTCAAATAACAGTTATTTAACGGCCAATGCTATTGTACTAGTACACACGTTATATTTGAAATAATAAAATTCAATAATATCAAAATAATAAAATGCTTCATGCAATGTAGAACTCTCTTTAAATCAATTTTTGTTCTTATTGTTAAACAATTGCCCCTATAGAGTAGTTTGTATGGGAAAACGATTATCCGTAAGTCAATATCAAAAGCGTTCTAAGTTGAGGTAAGAAATTGTTACAACTACGAGGTTTACAGGAGATCTTGTTTTCACATAGCTACTTGACTTAAAATAATATTACACTTTTGGATTTATAAGTTCCTAATAAACTGCTGCTCATCATTTATTTCATTATTTATTGTCTATCTTGCCCTTTTTGACAAAAGCGGTTTTTAAAACAGTACTCATATGCCATATTTCTTTATTGAACAAAATTATCTCAGTGCTTCAAATTGAATAACATGTAAATAAATCAACAAGTAGTATATTTGGGAAAGCGTAGATGAAATTTTTTTTATATGTCCTTTAAACTTATATATGATAGTTATTTTATAAGTTTCTTGAATTTAAATATGCTTTGACTTCATAATAAATAACAATTTATTCAAATAGAGTAATTATTAAATAAATTTGTTAATCAAGAGATAAATTTCAATAGTAATTCAACACGTAAAAACATACAAAATATACGGTGTACATAAATGAATATCCTAACTTTACAGATCTATAAAAAGAAAAAAAAAGCACAACATTGTTGTTCATCGATATCAAAAATAACAGTTGAAAGTTTACGAAGATGGCAATAGATCGCCGAGCACCCCAGGACCTTGCTCTCGATCAAATGGCCTTCTCGCAGCCCTGACATCAGTCAAAGTGATTTATTTTTTAGGGGGGGGGGGTGAGGGCTCATCAATGATCAGGTGTTCCACCGATACCAATTGACGTTGACGAACTTAGGACACGTATATTTGCAGCCATTCAAAGAGCCACACTGGATATGCTGAAGAAAGTGTGGGATAAGCTATCGTACTGCATCGATATCGTTCCTGTTTCTGGAGAAGCTCACATTAAACACTTATAACTGTACTAGATTAATATTAACACAATTATTCTAATTGGTAAACAAATCACATTAGATGTAAATTTCCAACTGGGCGAAAAATGTCCGGACCAGGATTCGAACCCGGGAGCTCCTGGCTGAAGTCGCCAGTGCTCTGCCATCTGAGCTATCCCGGACGATTCTGGTCGAACTTTTTCACCCAGCTAACCTTGATGATTACAGCATCTGGTCTGAAACCTGGTTCAGCTCAACAGAATAAATCTCAGGTAATGGAACTCCAGAAATCGCTGGATACAAATTACACTAGATTAATATTAACACAATTATTTATAACTGTATTTATAATTATTTATAATTACTTATAACTGTATTGAATTTAAACTGTCAATTGTTAGTCTTTATTTGGGTTGAACAACAAGGTTGCACTTTGTTTTGTTTTCTTTTAATAGCCTTGTGAAGTTGGGATATTCATTTATGTGAACCCTATATGTTTTATTACATCAGTATATTATATTAACTTTAAAAAAAAAATATTGACATTCTGTTTTATTAATTGAACTCATTTATTTTTATTGTAAAACATGAAAGTTACAAAAAGCTTAAAATCTGAAGGAAGCAGTTTATATATCTGAACCTTGGTAAAAGACAGCCAATGTCGAAAATTGACATTTTTGGTATATGTTCCCTAAACACTTCATAATAGCATTCATAGTTATTACAGAAACAAATTCCAATGCCTTTCATATAATATATTCCGCAATAATTACCATGGTTTGGTCAATGTCCATCAATGGCTTCAAAATAGTCATACGTCAATTTCCTGTCAAAAGAGGGTCAATATTATTCGTTTACCTAATTTCTGCAAAACTTTTTTAAACTATATTTGTATAGAAAATGTAATATTTCAAGACGAAAAAAAAGTAACGCATGCAGATTTCGAAAATAAAAAGGAAAAAATAATTTTGTTTTTAATTTATGCGTCCATTTTAAAGTCCAAATTGCAGTAATAACAGTGGGGGGGGGGGGGGGGGGGGTTAAAACAATTAAAATATAATTGTGAAACTCTATTTATATTCAAAATTCTTGTTAACTTTTTCTAATTATTGCACTATTTTAGAATTATTAATAATTTTATTTTATTTGTACATAGACATTTATTGTATGATCCCTACATGTTTATTCATTCTGCAAAAACTCACATCAAAAATACACCTGAAACTACTATATAAGCGTACGTCTAAAACTAACTGTCTTAAAAAACATTTAACGTAAAAAATATGTGAAATATTTAAACTGGATACTACCAGCCTTAGAAACTTAATAAATCCCCAAATGGGGATTACAAAATGAAATGGGTTAATTTATTCCGAAAGGATTTTTTTTTTTTTTTTTTTTTTAGCAATCTTTAATAGCATTTTTTTTAAATGGGAAAAATCAGCTTTGCCTTAAAACACTAATATCGGTCTTTTTTTTAAACCATGGTACGGTTATTTAAATGAGTGACAGAGAGCTAATGCAATATTTAAATAAAAATTATTGTTTTAATCATGCAAGCAGATGAAATTATCTTTTAAAGATAATCTTGTGGTTGATAGAGTAAAAAGATAATTAAGATGAAATTATATTTACACTGTTTAACAAGGTATCTTGTTCTTATAGGATAAGTGGTCATTTTTATATAGAGAATGCTCAATTTGAATGCAGCATTGAACACTTTCTATCACACAGAGATTTTGAATAAAAAAAAAAAGAAAAATAATCTTTTAAAGGTAATCTTGTGATCGATTGATTTATAAGATAATTAAGAGGAAATTATGTTTATACTATTGAGCAAGGTGTCTTATTCTCAAGAAGTAAGTGGTTATATTTATATTTTAGGTGATGTTCAGTTAGAATAAGGCATTGAAAAGTTTCTAATACCCAGAGTTCTTGAAAAAAAAATTTGCTAATTTTAATACATTTTTGCATTGGGTAATATAACATGAATTTTGTCATTAGTAAAAAAATAAATGATTAAATGAATAGTTACATAGCTGAAAAGTAAGTACACTGTTAATTTTTTTTTACATTAAAGAGGACTTTTTTTAAATAAATGAAATTTTGTATGAAAATTGAAGAAGGTGTTATAAATAAACTTACCAAAGTGAAATTTGTTTCTACCCTCTTGTTATATATTTTATTGAAGTAATAAGTCAAAATATGTGTTTGTAGATTAAAAGCAATTAAAATGGTAATGTAATCTATTATAATTCCTATCCAAAGTCCATATAGTTCTACAATCGAAAGTAATTTTTATTAGTTGAATTCTAAATAAAATTTACAACAGCACTTTTTTTTTAGTGCCATAAAATCTATAGGAAACACGCAATGTATATTTCGTATTAGAACAATTTGTTGAACAGTGTTATCTCTTACAGTATTTCAGAATAGATTCTTTATTTAGTACATTAAATCTAATTTCTCTTCTGTATAATACGAACAAAAATCCTAACGTTCGCCATCACTCCAATTATAAAACTCGCAGGCAAAACACGGTTTTGCACCAAAATCCCTTGTTTATACTTTTCTACAATGATGTTATAGTGGAATTTTTTCGAGGAAATTTCCTATGCTAACATTTAATTTTTAGATCATACTTGGATTCTCTGGTACATTTTACCGCGGATACCAAACAAACAGGATGTAATTCGGGGAATTAATGAAGGAATTATGAAGATTTAAAGTTTGGACCTGCTAATGTTAAATTCATTTTTAAAGAATTGGTTTTATTTTATATTGGGATATTTGGAAATCATAAAATTCCATTCCAGTTGAAGAATTTAAATATGATGTCAAAATTTGCTGCTACTATTGAAAATTTTATAGTCTGATACATTTTCAATATCTACATGACACGGCAAGTAAATTTTACAATAACGCATTAAAAATAATATTAACAAAAAGCTTTGGTGCAAATAGCTTTCATCTTCAACGTTTAAAATTGGGATAATGATCATCGTTCATATTTTTTATTATTATATATTTATTTATTTGCGTACTGTACTGCTATGCAGAAATTTGGTTTCAAGGTTTTTGATTCGCTTCCTCATGCTAACTTCTTCAATAAAAATAATAAAAATGTAATCTGAAATACCTGACAGAAAAAAAACAGTCACTAAAATTTAAGCTAATTTTTCTTATTTTAAAAATACAAAAGAATATTGAGTGTTGAAATGAGTAATTCCGTATATTTTGCACTTTTCTAATGTCAAACAGCTTTGATAATTTTTACGAATGCGTGTGGAAGCATAAATTTTCTTAATATTTTGATGTCATTTGTTTGAATAACTTTGGATATATGAGTAAGATATTCAACGAAAGAATTATTTTTGTTGGTTATCTTAGTATAGTACCACACGTAAAATTACTTTTCTTCAAAACTTGTAATTTTATAACTTTGTTCGAAGAAATTTTGTTTTTGAATGCTTTGTTTTGAGACTTGCATTTCTAAAATAAATATTAATGATAAAGAGAATTGTGCATGAATGTTTGGAATTTATTCAACGAAAGTACTTTTAATACATTTAATATTAGATTCTTGTGTAAAATCCATCTTCCGTGCTGCAGTAAACCCTGTTTGGAAAATACTTTGACTTCATTTTATCAAACATGATTACGAAAGTATAATACTAGATTGTATATTTTCTAATATTATGCTTTGCGCATTCGATGGTAGGATAAAATTGTTAAGTTTTCTATAAAAGTAACATTGATAGTAAACAGGCACCATTGGGATAAAATTTTATAGTTCTAACCGAAAATATACATTTTTTTGTATCAATACTTAATAAACAACTAAAGTCACCACAACTCAACAGTATAATTCAGGCATTATTAGGAAACATTTTGCAGTAACTATTAGTAACAAATTGTACAGTAAAAGTTTAGGTACATTTTTACAGACTAATTTAGGTTGCTGAACCTGTACGTATTTTTACAAACAGGTACCAAATGCTTATCAATACAAGACAGGCAAGGTTAAGTACAATTTTCCAGTATTACGTAACAGTAAGATGAACGTTTGGGGTATATGTTTATGTAAATTATTTTCAATTATTTTCTAATTTTTTTAACTTTACGTTCCAACGGAAGTTTTCAGTTGCATAAAAGAAAATTTTTCATAAAATATTTTTAAGAGCTGTATTAAGAAAAGTTCTTCTTTTTCCTCTGAAAAATAAATTGCTTTATCAGTTTGGAAGAAAGACCACATGTATGAAGCTAAATATCTCTAAATATGGAAAATGTCTCCACCATTTATATATGAAGACCTTTTACGGTGTTTAAATATGTACAGTGGAGGTCTGCTTAAAAAAAATGCTCTGTTTTCATATAAGACTGTAATATATTTGCCTTTATTATTTTATAAAATGTGAGAGAACTCAAAAACAATATTGTTTAATTATCCGAGTAAATATTAACTATTTAATAAGCCGGTTTTAAAAACAAATCAAAATTTTCTAAAATATATTCAGACATTAAGGGAAAAAATTGGATTTTCGCTTAATTTATTAAATTTGGGATCCAATGTGTTTATATGATTAAAATAGCATAATTGTAGGTAGCGTTTATCTAGAATTATCCAGAATGAACTTGTTTTAGAATTTATACCTTCATCCTTCAGTAAAATTTTCTAGAATAAAGGACAGGCACCTTTATGAAAAATGTTAATCAAGACATTTCAAAACATGTAAGCACTTAAGCTACCGAACGACTCCTGCTACTTCGAGCTTATTATTCCGCCGCGGCGAGCTGCATCTTTTCGTCCGCAGCCCTTTTTTCTTCTACTTATTACGACTGTTTTGCGGAAGCAAGGGTCATTGGTCCCCAGCCACGTCCCGAGTGAAATACACTCTAGTGAAAGCCAGGTTGAGAAAAAAAATTCAAAAATTGAAACCGGAGAAATTTAAAAGGAAACTGCACAAATTAAAGACACCGAAAAGCGGGAAGAGAGGGCCTAAGGTCCTGAAGCTACCGACCAACCACTGCTACGTCGAGCTTATTATTACGTCCCAGCTTAGATGCATTTTCATTTATTTAAAAAAATTATTAATATTATGCTTCAACTTTAGCCGAGATCTTTAGAAACTCTAAATACAACGTTCGGACAAATATATCGAAGAAAAACTTTATAGGCTTTTTAATTGAATGGCTGTAAAAACTAGGATATTCGATATATTTTAAGAGCCTACAGCCTACGCTGTAAAAAAATTGCAGCAAAATGTCTAGTCATTCGACCGTTTTTATATAAAGCGGCTACATAACCATAATTTAACTGTATTCTAATAATATAATTACCCATATAATAGTAGAGTTAGAATAGGGAATAGAGTTAATTCCCTGTTTTCTATAAAAACGGTGGAATGACTGGAATGTTTACTGCAAACTTTTAACAGTGCACAGTTAAAAATTTGCAGCAAACTGTCCAGTAATTTGACTGTTTTCATATAAAACGGTTACATAACCGAAATTTAATTATATTTTGACCATAATATGGGTAGCAATATGGTCAGAATAGAGATGAATTACGGTTACGTAACAATTTTCTATAAAGATGGTCGAATGACTGGACACTTTGCTTCAAATTTTTAGCAGTGTGTAGACCACGAAGACACTTGCTAGCTAATGTTAACCCTATGGGAGCTTTCTTTTAAATTTTCTCGTTTGCATTTTCTTTCTATCTTTTGCACAGGCTAGCTGAGGTTCATCTCTAAACTGGCGTTTTTTCTTTACTTTTTAGATTTTGACTTCAGATTTTTTTTATAAGATCACTTTATATTTCAGAACCGGTTCTGAAAGAGAAAGTATCCTAGTAAAAACAATTGCAACCTAAATAAAAATAATATAAAAGGGTCCGTTTATAGATCGACCTAGCCTGTCTCATGCAATAAATAAATTAATTCAAACGAAAAATTTGAAAAGAACCCTCTCATATGTTTAACATTAGCTTGCGAGTGTTTTCGTGTGACTTGTGGGGGCTCTTAATATATACTTGTATCATTAAAAGCAGTTGTATTACTTACAAGGTTTTATTGGCGAATAATTCCTGCATAACTAATTATTTTACTACTCATCTCACTTATTAAGATGTAAAAAAAAAAAAAAAAAAAAAAAAAAAAAAAAAAAAAAAAAAAATGGTGCAAAAGGAAGAAAAAAGCGCATTGCGAATAATTATAGGATGCCTTCCTAAGACAAAAATTAAAATAAAACGATATAACAGAAAATATATTTAGATTTCTCTAAAGTACCTTGCCCCTGCACCATATTATTTTTGTTTAGTTTCTTTGTAAAAGATGCAGATTTGTATGATTGTCTGTAAGAGCTTAAAATTTACATTGAATATGATTTATTAAAAATGTTGAAATTTTTCACTTTAAATATATTTCAAAATAGTTAGCAACTGAAAAAATTGTGAGAGTTCCCATTTAATTCTGTAAACAAAATAGAAATAACTAACTGAAAGAATTGCAAAAAATACACGAGTTGCATTACATTGCTTTGAAAACAAATTTTCCGCTTTTAATAATCAGAATGAGCAGATTAAAAATTTAACACATGTGAGTTGGAGAAAAGATTATTCGAACATTCCATATATAATTTTCCAGAAATATGTGTTTAAAAAAATATTATGAAATACATGCATATCCAGTAAGAATAACTTTAATGTCCTTACGTAGAATAGCTGCCAGACGTTAGCATGTAGTTGCATTAGACATTCTGTGCAAATATTGAGAAAAAAGATATGTTCTTTACATATTTGTTTTAATAAATGATAATAATATTGAGAGTAGAAAGATACTGAATCAAGCATATAAATACAAGTAAAGGTAAATTAATCATCACACATAATGATACATTGAATAATACTCTTTTAATATTAAACATGTCTTATTTAGACTACTATATTTTCACATTACACCGTGAAAAAAAAATATATATATATATATATAATCTTTTTTTTTTTTTTTTTTTTTTTTTTTTTTTTAAGGTAAAAGCTTATTGCTATAAAAATACATTTTTTATCTTTTAAATACTAGAAATCTAACATTTGCATACATCCGAATGTATGCTAAGGATAACTTTTATTTCTTCAGTTATCAGAGGATAAAATATGATTGATATTTCTTATATTGATTTGAAATATCTTTAAAAGACACAACATTAATTTTATAATCTAAAAGACCTTCATGTGAAATTTTTGAAACTATTTTTTTTTTTTTTTTACCTCAGTGTTTTTTAATCAATCAGTTTAATCAATCATTAATCATCATCCGAGAATGTATATTTGCTTTAGTAAAGTCTCATGCGTTTTCAATATTAATGTAACTGCATTTCTTAAAATGTTTTCGTTTACGAAGAGTTTGAAAATGGGAACGCATCATAATACATTTAAAGGAAAGAAAGGAAAAATAGAGAAAATGTGACAAATTACAGTGATTCGTTCTTATTAATGTAATTTGAAAATAGAAACTTCTGTGGTACACCCTGAAAAAAATCTGTGAATTGGAGGTATTTTTTATTGTTTCTTTTTTACATTAAATCACAAAACTTTCCGCTGTGATTAGCCCACTTCCCCGTAAAGTACAAAATAAATTCTCAAATCTAACGTAAAAATTACCTGAAATCCTCCAATCTAAAGCTGAAAATGTGCACGCTAAAACTGTGCTGCTTGCTACTTTATCGTATTAGAAACGAAATTTTTACGTAAGTCCTGTCCTCCTCGAAAGACAAAAAATTCGCAAACCGAAGTTCCAAATTTTCTGAAATTAACCAGTCAAAAGACATAAATTTCTTTAAATAACAGAAAAAGTTCTTCAAATCAGAGGAGTTTTCTGACAACTTGCTGCCTGTACGTTTCATCTGTTTTGACAAATTTTTTTGAGAGTGTTAGTGATGTTGTCAGGCAAAGATTGCCGTAAGCAGACGGAAAGGGGGGTGGGTAAAAATTATTTTTCATTATTTATGTTATTTAAGTAAAACGTAAATTCTTCAGAGGAGTGTTCTGCAAAATATAATAAAAAAAATATATGAAAAGAGAAATTCAATTTACCGAAAATTTAACAATATGTAAATCTGTTATTTAAAAAAACTAAATGCATTATGCGTTCCGATTTTCCGAATGCTCCCTGCCTTTTTAATTTAGTATTCTGAAGGACTTTATGATGACTGATGACGGTATAGATGACGATGTTCTGGATGATACCGAACGCAGTCTGCATTAGTTAGAAAAGTTCTGCTGTATAGCACATTCTTTTGTCAGTCTACAGTGTGGTTATAATTAAAGTTACTCTGTTTAGACCTAAGTAGAGTCCACTCTGGTTGACAGATATCAATGAAACTTGGAATATAAGTTATATGGACCATGGGGAAAAGAAATCTGTAATAAAAAATGTAATTAAAATTTTGACCACCAGATGAGAAGGAGGCGCATGAAAACCAAAAATCTCAAACTGGAAACACAAGACTTTTTTTATTTACAGCATATGTTCAATGTGCAATCCATTTACGTCAATCACATGGTTAAAGCGTTTTATAGCGTGTTCAACAGTAGCGCGAAGGGTTTCTTGATCAATTGCAGCAACATGATGAGTTATGCTTGCTTTCAAATCAGGCAGAGTCCGTATGCTTCCTCAATAAACACCATCTTTCAGGAATTACTACAACCAGGAGTCACAGGGATTCAAGTCCGGAGAACGCGGAGGCCAGGTTGTCGAAAAACGTCTCGAAATCACCCGATCATCTCCAAAGTGGGCACAATGTAGTGCCGTCACTGCTTGGGCTATGTGAGGTGATGCACCATCTTGCATGAATGCGTTAGTCTCTAAACAGTCTCGCTCTTGTAAGGATGGAATGACTTGCTGCTGACAGAGGTCGCAGTAACGGGTACTCGTAATGGAATACCTTTTAAGACTCTGAGAAGTGTTCTCAATAAAAGGTACCAAGAATGAAACAACAAGAATGCCACAACATACAGTAATGTAATCAGGGTACAAAACCGGTCATGCACAATATTAGGATTTGCAGTGCCACATACGTGACAGTTCTGGGTATTCACTGCTCTATCTAGGGTAAAATGAGAATCGTACGACCACAAAATGTTCTAAGGCAATGCATTGTCAACGGCTATTCTGGCCAAAAACATTCGTGAAAATTGAGTTCGCATGTCCAGGTCTGCAGGGATCGGCGCTTGCACAACGTGAATCTTGTATGGATACCACTTTATAATGGATCGAAGAACATTTCGTACTCTAGACCAAAGGAGAGACAAACCACGTGACGCCGCTCGAGCCCTTGTCAAAGAATATTGAGACCCGGACGCTCTTTCGACCACGGCTAGAGCTATTTCTTTGGCGGTTTCATTTGAAATACGTTTTCGTCCTCTTCCTTGCCGCACATCCAGCTCTCCAGTCTCTTAGAATTTAGACATCATCTTTTTAAATGTCTGCGTCGACACTGGTCCTTTTCGTAAGCCTGTCAAGCTTCGATATTGACAAATTACTGCCGTTCTGATAAACCAACTTTACCAGTAACGCTCGTTCCTTCTTCTCTAATGGCATGGTGCAGAATGACTTTACGGTGTTCGAAGACGTTTTGGTCGAGGAGCCTGAGACCCTTGTCCCACATCCCCGTATGACTTTAAGGCAGCGACTACTGTCTTTTTAAACAGCTCCAAATTTACATAAAGACATTTCTCGTATATGAAAACCGCCATCTATTGGTCGAAATTTGGACTAATTTTTTTTATTGCAGATTTCGTTTCCCAGTGGTCCATATAACTTATATTCCAAGTTTCATCGAAATCTGACAATCAGAGCGGACTCTACGTAGGTCTAAACAGGGTAACTTTAATTATAACCACCCTGTATATTGAACAGCATATTTATGGATAGCTTTTTAATCTTAGTGATACAATTACAGAACATCCGGATTAGAATATTAGCTCTGCACTACTGAATCCCGATCGTTCCTTTTTTCTACTTTTTTGTTATTATTTACTTTTTACTTTTAGAAACGTTCAAAAAGAATTTGTGTATTTTTTTCTTTATTACGTTACCACTTCTTTCTGACTTCCTATCGTTATATAAAAAGTTTGCGGCTTTTTGAAAGTAGTGTAAAATAAGTTCTTAAAAATATTTTTATTTAAAAATTATCTAAATATGCTGACATTGAATTTAAAATTTATAGTTAAAGCTCCTTCGGTTCGCTTTTAAAATAATCAGATAATTGGAAATAAACATTGAAAAAATAGCCCAATTTTACCTACGATGGAAACTTTTGGAATTTAATATTTTCCAACGTTACGATTCGTAAAAAGAAAGAAGGAAAGAGAGAAAGAGAAATATAGAGAGAAATAAATTTTAAATTACTAGTATATTTACTACATTTTCTGCGAAGAATTTGAAAAGGTTTTAGGGGGGGGGGGGGGATTCCATATGGAGCACAAGTCGGACAATATGACAAACTCTTTTTATAAAACTTTGCATAAAAATTTTAGTAAGAAATAGTAAGGTATTCCGAAGTTTTCTTTGTTCTTGAAAATATAGAAATAAATCGTAATAAATCATAAAACTGAATAACTCTGTATCAGAATTTAAGGTGTAATCTGGAGTCGTAATAATAATCAGATATTAATCTCTGTGATAACAATTTAAAACGCTTGATAGAAGAAAAAAAGTAACTCTTTATTTTACGTAAAAGTTGCTATTATTTTCATTATAATTAGTAGTTTATTCAAAATGGACTTAAACTTTTATACCAAATACTAGTGATTTTTAATTCTAGCATAAACTAAAAGTGCAAAAGAAATTCTAGTCTATGTAGAAATATTAGTAGAATAATTCTGTTAATTTTAGTGTAATAAAATAAGCTTATAATTCCCAACACTAGAATATTTATTAATAAATTGTGAGAAAGACATGTTCCATTATATATTTAATGAATAATGCTGGTAATTCTTCAATAGTTTTTTTTAAATCTCTGTTTTGAATTCTTATCTCTCCAAAAGAATTTCATGTCAGTAAAAGAACTTTAAAAAATATTATTTTTAAGAATAACATTTATTTTAAGGAATACACACTTATTCATAAAAAATCTTAGAAGAGTATATACTTACACCATACATAAAATTTATATATACAATGCGTTTTTCTAAAAAAAAAAAGTTCAGGGATACTGTCAAATTGACTCAAGAAAATTACCATTTTAGTGGTTTGTCTTTAAATGATTTCTGCCCCAATACAGCTGTAGACGTATTTCTAATTGCCTGGACCCGAATGATCACAGATTGTCAAGCGATTTCAGCTGCATGTTCAATGTTCAAAACATTCCATTCTTTAACACTAGAACGGCGGCGAGGGGTCATTTTGACCCTTTCTGAATGAATCCATGTTGATTCGAACCAGAAATTTCTTTGTAATATAAGATTAATATATTCTGCACAAAAATAACTTAAATAAATAAGTTAAATAGTTTTAAGTAAAAGTTCTGATGTGAAATATTTTTTTAAAACTTGAGTAAAAATTCTCGCCGTTCTAGTGTTAAAAAACAAACAACGCTCATGGCTTAAAAGCAAACCTCTTTGTTCTCAATACATTATACATAAACAAAAAAATCTCATAAATATCCACATTCCCACAGAACGAACGCCCTATTGACTCATATATATATAAATATAGAAATCTAACATCAACAAAAAACACAAAATGAAAAAAAAAAACAGTCAACAGGAAACTAATTGATAAATCCTAGCAATATGGTTAACATAATGAGAAACGTCGTAAGAGTGTGATTCCCATAATGTAAGCCAAAAATTTTATATATACATATAATCAATCGTTAAAGTTATAAGATCATATTTTTATATCTTTTTCGTGTTTACACAAGTATTGAAGTAGTGTTGCTCGAAACATAAGACGATAAACAATCTCACTATCAATTCATGGTGACTGTCAAAAGTATTTTGCTTCACGAAAAATTAAAGTAATTTAGAATTTTTTGGATGAAAAGTTTGTTTTCTACTTACGTGACTATAGAGAAACATGTACATACTGCCATATAGATTATTATATATAATCACATGGTTTTAAAGGGGAAGGGAAGACGGAAAGTGTTCAAATGCAAGGAATATTTTATAAATAAATATTCTTTCAAATTTCAGAAAAAGCGCAACTGTATGCTTTCATTTTCTCCTTATTAATAAGATTTATTTTAAACAATAAAGGTGCGTTCAGTTTTACCACTAATTAGCCCTTTGTAAACTAATTCACATAGAAAATGAGAATTTTAAATCAATAATCCTTAAATTTATATTTGTTTATCAATTTTGTTTTATTTTTGGAACAATAAAAATATCATGTGACTGTAAGCTTATAATATAAGCACTTAATATACCTTTTCGACTTAAAATTTCAATGTGCTAGTGTTCAATGAGTCCATGAAACAGAAGCACCGTGATGTAAACTCTCATGCAATTAGGCGGCTTCCTAAAGTAATTCACTTGATATATTTAAAATATTTTTCAAAGCGAGTTATTAAAGGAACAATTTCTATGGAGTTTTCTCGGGTATTTCTTTTATTATTAACATTTATTTCTAGAATAAAGCAACAATAACTTATGTTACAAGAATTTATATATAGTAATATTGAATTTTAGAAACTTTCTTACACCTAAATGGAATTATCGTTTTTTATGCAACGTATTATCCTTTCTATAACTATCAATACATTTATTTTTATATTCCGTAAATATTTAAATAGGTTTTAAACAGGAATTTCAAAAATCATTTAAGCTATTGTTTTTAAATTACTAAAATATTTATTTAATACTGACAAGTTATTGTTGACTTAAGTCAACTTAATTCAACTTATTTCTTCACTAACAAGGTAAAAACTATAGAATAAATTAAGAATTTACTTAATCTGCTGTAAAAAGATTTCTGGTTTGTCAATGTTTTCCATTTCATATTTCATTATTTAATAAACTTTATAAATACATTTAAGTTCCCGAAATACTTTAATTCTTAAGGAATGCTATATTTATTTTTTAAAAATTACTATGATATTCGCAATTAAAAATGTATCTAATACTATAATGTAGTTAAGAATTATCAAAAAAGGAGAAATTAAAGTTTAAAAAATAATGTTGTTTAATTTTAGTTAATTTTTATGATAGTAACTTCCAATTATATAACCCTTTAAGACTTTACCTAAACAATTGTGCATGTGATCCTAAGGAAAAAGGAAAAATAACTTCATCTTCTTGTGTGATTTAAAGCCGTGCCTGCACCACACAATTGTGTGGGTCCTCCCTTGACGTAACCTGACATAGGAAATTTTAAAAAATATATTTTAATGACATATGATCCTATTAATTAAAGTTAACGACCAAGACTTTTAATTTCTACCAAAAATCATCAGGTCTGAAAGGGATTTAAGCATTTGCCGAGTGTAGAAATTGTGTTTAAACTAACAAACGCCTTTGTTTGAAAAAAAAAAAAAAAAAAAAAAAAAAGAATAATAATTAATTTTTCATTTTTAAATACAAACAAATTTATTTTAAGCAAACTTTTTGGTACACAGTTTAAAAATGAAATAAAACACTTCAAATAAAAGTATTCATACTTTCTTTTTTAATAATTCAAAAACTCTAAATCTCTGAAAATTTTAAGTTACCTTTCTAAACAAATACGGTGATATTCGCTATTAAAATGTATCTAATATTAGAATGTACCTGAGAATGATACAAGAATTGTCAAAAAAGGAGAAATTATAGTTTTTTAAAAAAAATAACGTTATTTAACTTTAGTTACTTTTTATAATTGTAACTTCCAAATATATAAGCATTTGGTGAGTATAGCCATTGTGTTAATGTCTGTATGTGTCTAAAATGTGAACATCCCTTTCTTATGAAACTATTACACGAATTAAATATGCTCAGTTCTGACTCATTTATACATTAGTATTAGTATGTATAGAAAGTTTCTATAAAAATTCAAAGAACATTTAAATCTGACAAAATTTTAAAAAATAAAGCTTTGAAAAAAGTATTATAATAATAACTTCACTAACATATACTTCATACTTTTTTTATGAATGATTTTTAATTCTTAATGAAAATATTACTTTTGGAGTTTTTGACGCAAATTTAAATTACACGTTATACTTTATAAAAATTTTGTTCTGTTTCAAAATTTAATATGTTAAATTCTGACTCATTTATGCACTAGTATTAATACGTATAAAAATATCCATAAAAATGTACTGAACATTTTAAACTTCCAAACTTTAATAAAATAAAGTTTTTAAGAAAAAATATTATAGTACTAAATTTACTAGCATAAATTTTGCACGTTTATATATATATATATATATATATATATATATATATATATATATATTAGTAAGCGTATCAAACGTAATAGCAGGGTACAAACCGCAGAGAAGAAAAAACATAACTACATATATTAAATTGCCATTTGGAATTTAATTGCCAATTTGAAATTCTTCAATCGTCAAATATATATATATATATATATATATATGTTCTCATATAGTTAATCACCAATAATTTTAATAGACATACTTAACTTTAATTTCTTACTGCCAATTACTTATTGTAAATAAGTAAAATTGTAATAAAGAAATTAGAATTAGCTTACATAATAGCAGTTTCTTTAATTCATTTCTACGAATAAATGTGCAAAATATTAAATTCTTGTGTAAAAATTAGAAAAAAAGATCGCGTGCATTGCTTAAGTTTTTCTACTTAATTTTTTTGGAAGAAATATTTGCATAAGAAAATCCATTACCTTAAAAAGAAATAAATTGGATAATTGATTAGAAAAAAACTCTTAGATGTCTCAACGGACAATTTTTTCAAATGTCTATTTAACTAAATAACTTGATATAACATTATTTTTTACTTTCAAATTTTTTGTTTTGTTAATGTCCTCGATTGCAATTTAGAAAGTATTTTTTAATATGTGCTAATAATATAATCGTAATCATTTAGGAGTTATTAAGAACGACTTTTTAAAAATTATTTTTCGAATCGATTAAAAAGACTTTTAGAGTAATCATTTATTTTTTAATATATATTTTCTATTCCTTTTTTCGGAATAATGATATTACTAAGAAACCACATTATTTCTCCTTTTGTTATATTGCGGTATCATTTGGGTAAACATAAGAAAATAAATCCTAATATTTTTCATAAATGAACATTAATAAATGAAAATACTAATAAAAGTAATGAATAATGCCAATTTATTCTATGAATACCAATGTAACTTTTCATGTTGTTCAGAATATTTTACATAACTTATAAATTTTAAATCTCTGTTACTATTAACATTGTTTCTAAGAGTTGGGAAATTTGAATACCGCTATTTCTGGATAGTAATATGTACCTTATTTAATCGCAGAATTCCATCATTAATTAAGGCGAATATCACTATTTGAAAATAGCAAAAACACATTCCTTGAGCCCATAGCAACCCTGTTATAGTGAGCGCATTCATGAATAAAGTTATATCGCGGCCACTTATAATTTCTTCATTCCTGTTTATGCCTGTCTATTTTATACTAAGATTAAATTAGACAATTTAAAAACTTCAGTTTTCAGTAAACAATTTTAAAAATATTGTTAATGTAAAATGCATATTTATTTAAAATTTAATAATACATCAATAACTAAAAGCATATTTCAGTGGTTGCTACAGTTAGAAGATTTGCGAAACTAAGCAAATTGCAGTCGACGGTAAGCAAGTAATACAATTGTTCATAGAAGCACACTGAAATTAATTTATATCTAATTATCCTTGTAAAATACAAAGGAAATATCACTATGTTTGTGAATTGTTGCTTCCAGCGGAAAAAAAAATGAATTTTCAATGATTGTTTCAGATAGACATAATTTAATTAAATTTTGCATTTCAAATAAATTTTTACATCATTACGAATGCTGTAGATGTACAGACAAATCCTCTTTACGTCATCTAAGATTTAGACGAAATTGCTTTTTGTTTGTTTTTTTTTTATAAATTTTTAAGATATTAAGAATATTTGCATTAAATTAACGTTTATGACTACGTTTATACTATTTACGCTTTACAAATATCACCAAAGAATCTATTAAAACAATGAAGCGCACATCACAAGTGAAGTGGGATATAATGAACAAAAGGTGAAAATAATTAGTAATTGATATACAAATATATATATATTTAACTTATGAAATGACTTATATTATCCAGGCAGTCGTATTACTGATTAACAAAACAATAGAATTATGTTGGCAAAATGATGATAGCTAACTTTTAAACATTTATTTCTGTTTTAACACAGATTGAAAACTGATGGGGATGATAACTATTTGAGAAATGAAGGGAAGCAATTACAGATTGATTTATAACTATGATGTTGGACAAGGATGTTTCATATTAAACACAAAAATTATACAATTTCGCAATGGCAAATGGAGTAAAAAAAAATAAAAATAAAAGGACTTTTCCTCCATTAAGCATTTGCTTTTCAAATTCAAATTCAAATTTTATTTTTAAATTATTTTTAATTTTTTTAAATTTTTGTACAATGATTTTAAGTTTAGATCCTTCAGCACAGATAAATAGAAATGAGCTGAAAATGATGTTGTTTTCTGCATTTACCCTGGTTTTCAGTTTATGGAAATTTTATTTAACATCGTTTAAGGATGAAAATAACTTTTAACGCAAATTTATTTGCAATAATTCTATTTTACTTTATTGAAAATGGCAAGCCGTCTAACTTTGAAATGACAAGTCATAGACAAAAAGGGAGCTGTATAATGTCAGTTGCACTCTGGATTTTGTAACTAATTAAAATGCATGTTGTTGCTTAGTTTCACCAATACATATACTATCATTTAAAAAAAATGTCAAATACTTTATGGAAACAATGCTAGGCACAAAACCGATTTAAAGGATTCAAAACAGACTGGATAGCCTAATTAAAATAATGCCCAGCGTATCGGCAGAAGTTTTTCGATATTGTAGAAACGATGATGCTGAGAAGTTCTGTTTGTATTCTTAGCAGACTTTCAAACAGAATTTCGATTAGACATGCTAAAAAAATCTTCTGTCAATAAGTGAAGAAATAGCCCATTGTTAATATAATAGTTTTATGTAATAAATATATATCCAAACTGCTTCCTTTTCACAGTATACATTGATGTGGTCATATCATGGTTGCAAATTGTCACGAAAACTGGTATATACAAAAAATACTGATTAACTTACGAGATAGATATAAAAGTGGATGTATAGAGTTCAGCATCCGATTGTAATAATCATTTGCCACCTTTAAAAGGATTTTTTATGGGGAAATTTATGCTTTTAAATGATTTTTTAAGCAGATTTTTTACTTGTACGCGGATTATCAGGTTTCGTTACAGAGGCAGTCTTTATAAGACCGGCGCATTCAGTATAAAAACTGACACAAAGACTAAGTCTTTTTATTTGTCACGAATTCGTAAGCTGTATTTTCGTTAGTAAGGTGGATAAGTTCGCTTTAATAACAGTTCGGAGAAGTAATGACACTAGTAAATCATTTGCAACCCCCTCCCCGCAATTGTATAATCCTTTAAGACCCGATGTATTTGTAAACATAGCTTGTCATGCCTGCAGAAAGTAGCACATAGACTGCAGCCACTACCAGTTGATAAAAAAATAATACTTTACTCTATAAGCAAACCAGATTCGATTTTTTATTACATACGACTAAGAAAAAAAAAATAAATGTCTAACCCGTCTTAAAAGGATATTGTATATTTCTGTGTTTCTGTGCATCTGCGGATTAATATTAATATAACGTTCTGTTTAAACATATTTTGATCTCTTATCAACTGAAGTGATTATCTTTTACGTGCAACATTATGAAATTTGCATCCCATTTTTCCAGTTTGAAATTACATAGTTTATTCGTTCTGATTATCTATTTCAAGTGACTGTTAAATAAAAATGTTTTAATTCGGTTATAATGAAACTCTTATTATTTCTCTTAAACTGTATTACTGTTAATTTCTGATCATTACCACTTCACAGAAGTAAGCTTTAGTTTTATATTTTTTTAATCACCTTTAACGATATAAAAAACAAAATTTCATGCATTGAACTAAGTAAAATTACTTATGGGAATTAAACAATGTGTCACTTGTTTATCTTTTTTTAAACCGATCAGTGAATGTAACATTTAACTGTAGTTGAAGAAGTTCGGATATATGAAAGATTTTCTAGACTTTACAGAATTCGCTTATTTTTGCACTTTGCCAATAAATAAATCAACTGGTATAAATATATTTTTAAAATTTATATCTACGCTTCTTAGGTGGAAAATGCTCAATGTTTTCTTGAAAAGACGAAAACTCGTAATTTAAGACGAAAACTGGTATTTAATTTTTAATTTAAGTCTTAAATTGTAAATTAATAAAAATAATTATTCTGCATACCAAGTGCTAAGATAAACATATAAATATTTTAGCAAAAATTTTTATTTTTAAGTTATCACATGATTATATCGAATATATGTAAATATATATATATACTGATTTATGGTGTTTTGCAAATAATTAATGTATTTTACTGCTTTAGCATGACATTAATCATCTTACTAATATTTGTAAAAAAAAAAAAAAGTCCTGCAAACGTAAAAAAAAATTCTGTCTAAAACAGATTACCACAAAATGGAGTTTTCTGTAAAATTTCGATAAAAGCATTTCATTTATCGCTTATGCGTTTATTTATTTGCGTTAAATTCATGAAGGAAAGATCTATCCCTTTACAGTACATAACACCACACAAGAATTTTCCTGTAACTCCAAAATTAATTACTATCTGAAAAATTCTTAAACACGCTACAGAGAAAACTATTAACTCTTTAAGTGATTTTCCATAGCAACAGTTCTTTTGGTTATTTAAAATTTACGTTACTCTCAAAAATGTCGAACTTGTTTTGGAAAATTTTAAACCTCATTCCGTGATTTAAATATCTTTTAAAAGAAAATTAACATTATGAAACTTTCCAATTACTTTTCCTACAGTAAATAAGGTTGTATTTTGTTTTTATGACATCACGCTGATTGGCTTTTAACAACAAATATATGTTTTAATTTTTTCTGAAAATTTTATTTGTGTAGAAAAAAAATTGTAAATTTATATTTGAAAAATTACGGTCTACGATTACAACATTCCCACTTCTTACAACCTAACACTATATGAATGAATTACAATATACAAAAATAAATTTGCTTGTGAAATCTTTCGCAATGATTTCACGATAAGTTACTTGCATACTTTCAGTATTCTAATTGACATTTAAACGTGCCTATTATCACAAAAATTCCCCAAAAATTCACTTTCCTACATGTTTAAAACCCAAAGCTCTTACACTTCTTTCCTAAATTTAAAAAAAATGACTTTTAATAATTCACGATATGGAGCATATGTCTTTCCATAGGAATGACACTTTTTTCTTTAATTTTCTTTTTTTTTTTTTTTTTTTTCCTTTAAGTTTTATCCAAACTGATCCGACAAATATGTTGATGATGAAAATAAATCATATAGAAGTGAAAATTTCCGACGCATCTCCTTGATGGATAAATGTCCTGGAATACAAAATTTTCCAACTTACCGGCACACATTAAAGCAAGAAGTACGGACATGTGCAACATGGTGAGCAATAGAGAAAGATGCGGGTTTCTCTCTTCAAGCAAAGCGCGTGTTTTACTGAAGCAGAAATTTTGCTTCGGTTGAATCCTACCCACATTTCCCCCTACTCCCAATTTTTCCTGATAGTCCCGATCTTCGGGATAGTAGCGCTCCTGAGCGGACAATGCCAGAACTAGAAAAGATCGATGTATCTTACCTGAGCTGTACGTGCCCCATGAGTTACACCGTAGAAATTTAGATAAAAGGAACAAAAAACTTTTTGTATTATTTGCGCGCGTGGAAAAAATGGAAGAAAATGGAAGAAACTTAGCGTTATAAAATTGCGTGGTTGTACGCTAGAGAGGAATGGGAGAAATTTAGATTTATAAAGCGAGCTTTTCGTGTTTTGTTACTTTTCCCGAAAGATCTGAAAAGTTAGCTGAGTGCTTTAAGTTGTTTTGCGGAGTTGCAGAAGGTACGGATTTCGGATGTAAACCAATTATCCAGTTCTGGTGTGACAGTAAGGGCGACAAATTTTACTGCGATAGTTTAGCGGCTTCCAGTTGTAAATGGTAATGTTTAATTGATAAAAGGTTTCAGGGTAATTACGAATGTAATGAACACGTGAATGGAGATATTAAATTAATGAATGGAACCGTTAATTACATGAAATATTGATATTAAACTTCTGTTATAACTTTTAACTTTATCTAACCGCATCATCAAAAGTCAGGTAAAAAACGAATTTCATGGCGCAATAATACGAAAAACTTAGTATACATTCTTTTTCGCACAATAGAAATTTATTTGAAGCAAAATATATTTTTAATATGTTTTTATATTTCTAAATGTAATTTATTTAGTGAAAATTATTAACGTTTGGCTTAGAATTATTTAGTTATAAGATCGTGCGCGTAAAAAAGGGTTTTGAAATATGAAAAATGCAGTAAAAAATGCAAAATAATTACATCGCTTAAGTACAATTTTACGATAATGCACAAGTTTTACTTTAATTTTTATTATTTGTTTTTATCTAGCCTCGTTTTCTCAGTTTCATAATACAAAATGAATTAATAAACACTAAATTAGCTTTGTGAAATTAATAAAATAAATTTCCACCTGTAAGAATTAAAAAGGCTTTATAAAACTGAAAAGAAATCTTTTCATTATTTTTATCATGTTAGCACTGTTTTATGCTTGTCATTATTATTTCTTCGTAGTTAAATAGCAAGATAAAATTGTTCTTCAATTAAAAAAAAATATATGGCTTAGAGGAAATATTTACTTATTACAGTAAATAAGCCATAACATGTATTAAGTTCTCAGTTATATATGTAACCGTCTTTTGTTTATTATAGAAATAGTATTACAAAACGAAGAATTCTTGTCACAATCAACTGGTTATAATTCTAAATATTAATATATATTTTTTTCAGTTGAGTATTCATTTAATCAAATATATAAGGCATTTAACACATTAAAACTGATTATATTATAGTTACTCAGACAGGTAAAAATTTTAGAGCGTTTCAATCATTTTTTGACCCACTGTACAGATACTAATGCATTTGTTATTGACTTTGGGAGTAAAGTAGACTTAGTGTTGAATTTTATTAGAAAATACGTATTTACAAACTTAGATTGCGTCTTAATGTTTAATTTGTTGAAGATAAGTGGGCATTGTAAATTGCAAAAGCGTTCGAAATAAGGAATGGAAACAGATTATGTCCCATTAATATAATGAGATTTTTTTCTCCTGATCCCATTAATTTTTCTGATACATTAAAAAAATTATATTTTTAAAATTTTTATATGAGCTTTCCCTCTCCCCCTTCCCCCTCAAACCAAATTAGAAAATTAAAAAAACATTGCCCTTTTCTTCAATTAGATCATTACAAAAAATTGCATTTCTGTATCTTTAAAATGAACTGAATTAGGATAAACCAAAATAACTAACCGTTTTTAGTACCATTTAAAAAGTTATTTCTTTAGTAAAAATAATGACCGTTTAAACATCCATATGGCATTCTTTAGATTTGCCACCAGGTGCGAAAAAAATGCATCACAAATATACTAAATGAAGTATTAATACAAGCAGAGATCATATAAAGACACAAATGTAGCTTTAAATATTAGAAGTATAATTAAAAAAAAAAAAAAAAAAAAAGCAATCCACGAAGCATTTTCAAATTGTTTTCTCACATCTCAAGTATATAATTCATCTCTTCTAATAAAGCTTCGGAGAATATTTTATTATTCACCACTAATATTATTTCAAGCATTGATTGTGATTATTTAAGGTAAATTAAATATATATTATCCTGTTTATTTTCCGTAAATATCTCTCACCATTACATTTCTAATTTGATATATGGTCCTCATTCCCACTGGTCAATGTTAAAGATATGGTGTTTTGACATCATCTTGTTCCAGGAAAACTTAAAATTTTCTAATGGACCAAGTTTGTCCAGAAGCGTCAAAAAAATATTTAAAAAGTGTAAAAATTAATGGCAGGGTTTTTTGCTTAACAGTCTTGTTTCTTACTCTTTTTTGAAGACTTTTGTAATCTGCATTGCCTATTACTCAGCAACAGGTAAAAATTACAGCGTGTTTCAAACTTTATGAAACACATTGAAAATGTTGTTGCTTTGGGAGTAAAAGCACTGGAGTAAAATACAAATTCACACTTAATGTTGATTTTTAATCGAAAATAAATATTTAGAAGTTTCAGTTAAATGTTACTTAATGATTAGATATAAAAGAAACCTTTATAAAACGCGTTTAATTTAAAGAACACTGTTTGAAATAACTTGAGAGTCTTTTCAGAGCGACATAAAGTAAGTTTTTCCAATACATTTTGTTTTTTTAATTCGACGTGAGGATTTTAGTGTATACATAGTTTGTATACGTGATTTTACTACAGTCAGACATATCCGATCCACCTGCATTTACAGTCTGTATGTATTTTTTATTTTGCTGATCAAAATTTATTGCCATGGGTCAATTGTTTAAAAAATAGTCTGTATAAAAAGATATAACAGGTACGACATTTTTTCTACTTATCAACTTGGACATCTCATATATTTCACATGGTTTATATTATATTATGATAATTTATTTTATATGGATGCTCCAGGAATCACTACCGATCGCAAAATACCGTGTTAGTGTACCGAAAAATCTCTAAAGATGATTACTAATTACATAATACAATCATTAAAATTTTGTTTTCATCACGAGAAAGATGATAGCCGATGTGTATGTACTATGTTATAGAAAAAAAATTAAGACAATAAATTTTAAAGATTTTCCGTTATTGTGAAATTTCAAAAATCTCGTATTAAATCATGAAAAATCTAGAAAGAGGTTACTACTTATATAATATAATTATGACAATTTTGATTTTGACATGTGATGTGTATGTAATTTCCAAACAATTAAATTCTAGAATTTTAAATATTTTCAAAGAAAAAATAATTAAAAAAATAGTTAATTAAAATGTTATTGACTTTTAAAAAGTATTTAAAATTTAATAAAACATTTTTTTTAAACATATTATATACGAATTGACTGCCTAGTTTCTCATGGTGAAAACCAAATGTTTATAATTGTGTTAAGTAATTATTAATCATCTTTTAAATTTTCCCAATAGTTTAATATGCAATTTTGAGATTTGTGAGTGTAGAACATGTTCTGCGAATGTTTACTGTGTAAAATAATATTTTTTTTTAATGAAAAAATCAGACTTTTTTTAATTTAAATCAAATTTTCATGATTTTTCTTTTCCTGCGTTAAAGTAATTAATGTGTTTTAAGAATTGTACGTTTTCAAAATAATAAAAGCTCCAATTTGGTTATATTAAAATGCATATTTAAAATTTTATGTTTTAATTAATAAAAATATCATCCGTCTTTATAGAAATAATAAACACTGCAAATAAGTATATATATATATATATATATACATTATATCTGATTAAATTCACTGTTTAAATCACTGATTTCAATCATCCTAATAAAATCGTTGGCATTCTGCCAGAGGGTCCCCTAAATCAAGAATTCGGTTACATGTTCCGCAGTTTCATAAGAACTCTTTTATGATTCCATTGAAAACATTTCCAGCATGAATCACAAATTAGACAAAACCTGCAAGAATAATGTGGTTAATGATTTCTTATATCTGCATAGTTGAACTGGTGTTCGAGTGTTTTTACACTTTCCAATATAACTGAAAAGCGTTTATGCATTCGGCTTGTCTGTCTGTCTGGTCGTGCAACTCTTCTGCTAAATAAACTCGGATTGCCATGTAATTTTTTTATGTTATTGATGTTTACTGTAGAATGTTCTGAATTGAAATGAAGTATGTAACATTTGCAGTACGTTTAAAGTACCATAAAATATTTCCATTACATTATAATCTATGGGAAAAATAGTTTGTATGCATTTTATTGATGTTAAGATATTTCACACATAATCAGATTTAGATGTATCTCTGGAATGCACTACAACAAGTTTTCTCAGGAGTACAGGAGTAGTAGCATTTCTAGTTAAATTACCGGAACGCACAAGAGAATTTCATTACATTATGATGTACGGGGCTGGGGAATCGTTTGCGGTGCATTTTAATGATGTTATGATGCTTCAAACATAATGAAATTTAAAGGGATCAAGCTGCATTACAACATAGTATTTTCTATAGATCATGATTTGCAAGAGTTCAGTAATAGAACAAAGATATTTATGAAATATTGTAGGAAACAGGTTACATTAAAATAATTTTATCTTCGTAACTACTGCAGCAGTTTCAATACTATTTAAAGTAGTTTCTGCAGCATCTAAGTTACAAATTATTCGTTTAGTAAGAAATAAAAATGAAAATTGCGATGGTTACGCGATTTCGAAAACAATTATTTCCTTTTTTAATTAATAGTTTTTAAAAGGAATTTAGTTTCCAGAAAAACACAGCGATCAAAATATAGCTAATTATAATTCACAAAATTTAAATCACTGCAATTGTTACCGAGAAAAATACATAAATTTCATCTTTTTTCCGTAGAATTTCGGAAATGTTGCTTCTCCCTTATGTTTGCTCCGTCAGAAAGTGACTAGCGACTACGTAGAGACATAATGTAATATAAATCCATAGTTGCCAACCTCCCGATTTTTTTAATATTAACATTTTTATGCAGAAATACTTGTTTTGCACAATCGCAGAATTCCCGCAATTAAATAAAGCAAACATATTTGTAAGAATTTGCTGGTATTAAAAAAATCTTGATATTGGCAACTGTACAAATGAGCCAACTGTGTCCGAACGATAGCTATTGCAACGGAAGTTTGCTTTTCCACTTTTCATTTATAATATATAGGCACATTGTTTGAGAAAAATACTGATTTTTTTATGCAATTGATTTTTATACCAAAATAGCTGTAGAGTGTTTTTATTTTTATTTCGTGTTTACTTTTTTAAAAATTACTTAACGATTAAGCTATAAACAAGTGGGTAAGTGTGATCACAGATCGCACAGAGGGTTTCGTTTAATATTCCTTTCAAAATACTTTATCCTTTTGCAAAATCTGTTAGTTCCACATTTCGCAACCAGGGGATGCACTCTATTCTAAACAAAACTCTATCTATACGAAACTCCGTTTTACAAACTATGCGTAGGTATATTAGTCGAGGGGATTGGACCCATAGCACCCGAGATAGGTAGGTGCCCCTGGTGGTAAAAATTGGAACTAAAATATGTACGTCTATGGTGAATAATATGAAAGAGTGGTTAATAGGGTGTAGGCAAAAGTTAGAAAAGTGCACCTCGGGTGAAAAGTGTGGATGTTAGAAAAATTGCTAAAAATATAGAAGTTAGAGCACGGAGGGGTAAATAATATAAGACATTTTCAAAATTTTATGATATGTCTTTTGATATGAGGTGTTCAGCTATAAGTATCCAAAATTTCAAGTCTTAGACTTAATTAGGAGCTCAGTTAGAAAAAAAAAAACTTAAAATACACAAGTTAGAGCTCAGAGGGGGGTAAATATAAGACTTTTTCAAAATTTTATGATTTGTCGCTTGATGTGAGGTGTTCAGCTATAAGAATCAAAATTTTCAAGTTTTCAACTTAATTAGGGGCTTAGTTAGAAAGAAAAGCTTAAAATACACTAGTTAGTGCCCAGGGGGGGGGGGGGGGGGGGTAAATATAAGATTTTTTTCAAAATTTTATGATTTGCCGTTTGATGTGAAGTGCTCAGCTATAAGTATCCAAAATTTCAAGTCTTCACTATATATAGTTTCTGAGAACGGACTCGGTGACAGACAGACAGAGGAGTGAGACAAATAGGGTTTCGTCAGATGAACGAAACCCTAAAAAAAGTAAATATAGATTACTGCACAATTTAAATAACAAGACGAAATTACCTTTCAGTATTACGATTATTCTCCTAGATAGCACGTCTCTTTGCCTGAAAAAAAAAAATTAACACGTTGAATGCCAAGTCAGTTTTGTCTGTCCTTCCGTTTGGGCCACAAAATAAGATTCTCGTTACACAATCTATAAGTGTCAGTCATCGAGGACTGACGCGGCCTAAACGGAATAAAATTCTCGTTACACAATCTATAAGTGCGAGTCACCGATGTCTGACACGGCCTAAACGGAAAGTTTAGTGTCAGTCCCCGGTGACTGACGTGGCACTCAACGTGTTAAATCTTTGAAAACGAGTAGAGAGTTTTGAATTTTTATACAATATTTCGAAAATTATTTTTATTTTATTGTGCATCGCATGAGTACTTTAAAAATTTTAAACATTTATTTTCTCCGCATTTAAATGGCTTTGTTTATTCTTGCGTTTTTACTACTTACTTTATGAACGTGTAAACGTATTTGACATTTTACTACAGAAAACTAAAGTAAAGAAAGGTATGAATTGGCATTGTACAGTAGCATAATTATATAAATCCCTAAATGAATATGTGACATTACTTTGCTTGGCGATAAAAAAACATTAAAAACATAAGAAAAGCAAATCACGGTTAACAAAGATTATGAAATTTAGTTGAAAAGAAAACTGGTTCAACTTCTATCATATTAAAAGCTCTCCAAGATTCTAACAGAAGCTGCAAACATAAAATTCTTGCGTTCAGCTATCAATAAAACTTATAGATTTCAGGACTTATATAGCCCTATGGATAGAGTGCTTATTTTCTATAAATAGGAAGAAAATGGAGCCAATGTTCTTCGGGGGTTTTTTTCCCCACAATACGTTTGAGGTGAGTTTGTAGAATGTCTATTTTTTTCTTACTTGAAAACAATGTCATTTGCTTTTTGAATTCCTTCAGTGAGACTACGCCACTTTAATCATGAACATAGATTTCACTTATTAACTTTACCCCTTTTTTATGATTCTAATAATTTATCATTATTTTTTTTGTAAGACAGCGAAATTGAAATCAATATAAAAACTGTCTATAAACTTTAATTTTAACAAATCAATGAATACATGCTTGTTCAGAAACTTTCAGAATTATTTAGAATAACCAGGTGAAACATTTTAAGCAATTTAATTAATTAATACATAATAATAGAAATACCTTAAATTGAAAAGTTTCGACAGAGAATTGTTTTCAAATAAAAGAAATATTATAAATGATCTTAGAATATATGTTTATGTAATTTATACATGATTTTGCAATTGCAATGTAAGAAATACTTACGTTAAAAAAATATTGTGTGAAAACCTTTTTTAAATGTGGTCTTAACTAATAATATGAAATAAAGGTTGTCTTAATTTCTTACAAAAAAGATGATTATTTAAAGTTCCTTAAATAATTAAATTCCGGTTTTTTAAATATGCTTTAAAATATTTTATAACTTGAAAAATTCAGAAAAATACACTGTTAAAATCATTCATTAAAGTCATAAATTCAAATTAAATTATCATCAATGGTACTAGGAAAAAATAAATCAAATTGTGATTTCCTTAACAATTTTTACTATAGAATAAAACTAAAATGTTTTTCCTATTTTCTTTATTTCATTTAGTTTTCTAACTTTTACATTAAGATATATTGCTGATAAAGAAATAATAGGTTAAAATGCAAATGAACAGCCGAGACACACAGGCTTGCTATCAACAAAACTTTTAAATTTCAGGGCCTGTATTGTCTTATGGACAGAGTGCTCATTTTCTATAAATAAGAAGAAAATGGAACTGGAATTCGTGTGTTCATTACGGTTCCTTTGAGATGAGTTTGTAAAGGTCTTTTTATTAGTATTATTATTTTTAACTCGAAAACAAGGTCGCATGCTCTTTGAAATTCCTCCGTGAGGCTACGCCACCTAAGTCATAAAAATCATTTTGCTTATTTACTTTACAATTCCTTTATGATTCTAATAATTTATCATTATTTTCCTTAATGAGAAATGAAATTTGAAATCGATATAAAAAAACTTTCGATTAAATTTTAATATTAATAAATCAATGAGAGCATGCTTGTGCAGAAAATTTCAGGAGTATTTTGAGTAACTCAAGGTAAAATTTTAAGCAAATAAATAATGACTGAAATACCTTAAAATGAAATGCTTCCATTGAGAGTTGCTTTCAAGTGAAAAAAAAATATATAGAAATGAAGAAATATATAAATTTATGTATGCTTTAACCGGGCTTTAAGCCAAAAAAAGGATTATTTCATATTTTTTAAGTAATTTAATTCCTGTTTTTTAAATATTTCTTAAATGTTTTTGCAACTAGAAAAATTCTGAAAAAGTATGCAGTGAAATCATATCGCAATGTCTTTAATAAAGTAAAATTATCATCACATGGTACTAGAAAGCTATAAACCAAATTATGAATTCCGTAAAACTTGTTACACTGGAAAAAAACTAAAATATATTTTTCCTATTTGCTTAATTTGATTTGGTTTTCTAACTTTTACATTAAGATATATTTATGATAAAGAAATAATAGATTGAAAGGTAAACGGGTTGGGTAGACAGACATGCTTGTAATTTGTAAAAAGGTAAAGCGATCACATGACAGATACGTTTGTCTCTAAAGAAACTAAGAGCTACAAATAAAGAACATATAGATGAGGAAGATAAATGAGTTCGAAAACAGAAATATATGCTGATAAATTATTAGATTTTTTCGCAAATAAATGACTATCAGTAACAAAATAGGAAGATAAAAAGTATGCATTACCCAGGTCTTCGAAACATTATGCTTTCCATTTTTCCCCTTCTGCTCCGTTTTATGTACAGTATACTCCCTCAAATCCACATAGCTTGGGACCACTGCTTTCTTTACATTTTTAAAACAGTAGTTTGAATGTAATAATGCATTCGAAATTATAATTAAAGCTTACAGTATAGTAAAATATTTAAATAATTAAGTAAGGTAATAAAGTAAAATTAAGAAAATTTAGTAGAAATTAAGAAAATTTAGTAAATGATTATAATATTAAAAGTAGAGATAAAGTAAATATTTAATAATACATATTGAAATATACATAATAATGATGAGATATATTTTTCTTCAATTATTCAGTTAAACTCACTTCATGAAAGTACATTAATAATTTACATTCAAATAATAAAATAATGAAGTTTTATTTCATGTTTAGACAGACTTAATAATCAAAAAAGATTAATACATAAGAGTGATTCTCCGCAAAGAGGCAAATTTGAGAAGCACTGAAGTGAAAATATGAAATACTTACTTTTTTGAAAATTGTTACATAAATGTTTGTTCTAATGTTAAATAAATATAGAAAATGCATGAGCAGCGAATGTTTTGAAAATTTTACAAAGTTATGGGGATTTTTTAATTTTTAGAAAAGTGAGGGAATGACAGTAAAGTGAGGGGATGATACTTTGCATAATGAGGAAATTCTTTTAAAAATACATATATGTATCAATAAGCTTCTTTTATTATAATTTCTAGTTTATACACACAAACCTAATATTTTTTTCATTTCTAAGTTAATACAATGCCACGAAATAATTGTAAAATTAGCATTACACATAAATTAATCTTTTTAATTTCTTTAAATTTCTTTAATAAATAATAATGATAAATTTCTTTAATGATAAATCATCTTTAATGATAAATTTCTTTAGTTAATGTAAACAGAGATATGTAAACACGGTAGCCCTTCTACCATAGGGCACTGGTGTACAATTTTTTTTATAATATCAGAAATATGGTAAATATGAATGTCTGTTTTTAGTTCTGGCCATTTATATGTCCCTGGGGGATTTGCTGGGATGCATTGAACTGATTTGAAATGTGTCATTTATCTGTGCTACAACTTCTCCAGGATATTCTTCCTCTTCATATAGCAGTAGCACCCAATCTCCTACAGATAATTTAAAATATATACTTTATATTATGTACAATAAAATTTACAAACTCTTATTATTACGTAAATACCTTTTTGAATCTTACCTCTTTTTTTTGTTTAGTAAATGAGAAGTTTGGGCATCTGTAGATGTACTGGCCTTGTTTCCAATCCTCTGTAATCCTTCCCCGAGGTGGTAGTGACAGCAATTCTGTTGGTTGCAGTCAAAACAGCTCAAACTTCTAAAAGTTAGTTTAGGTTTTTGTCTTTCATGAAAATAATCTTTTGAGTTCCTTTGAAAGCTTCATAATTAGAATCCGCATCAAACGATTTTTAGGTAGCTTTCATTACAAAAATCTACCTATCGCAGCCGTTCGGAGGAAAGCGATTTCAAAAAATTTTGGTATATTTTCATAGATCATGACCTCCAGACCCCGAAACCACCATCCGTTCAAAAGTTGATATATATATATATATATATATATATATATATATATATATATATATATCCATATATAAATATATATATATATATATATATATATATATATATATCCATATATAAATATATATATATATATATATATATATATCTGAACTTTGCCATACTGTAACTCTCGAATTTATGAACCGATTTGGATGTAATTCGGTAAGTACATAGTGCATACCAATATCTCAACCGAGTTCGTTGGCCAGCTTCATCCGCCATTTTGTTTCAAAATGGCGGTCATTTAATTTTTTTTTTAATTTTTAAATTTGAAATGTGGTACCAAAAAATTGAAAATGGAAAAATATTTTTTTCTTATGTAATTGACCTTTATACAAAGATTCCGGAGCAGTTTTTGTTTCGTCTATATCTTAAAAAATGGCTGAGTTATAGCATTTTGAATTTCTAGCGTGGCTGACATTTTGAAACGTCCTGAATTTAGTCACGCGATAAAAAGCGTATTTATGAACCGATTTGGATGTAACTTCGTGTGCACATACTACATACCAATGTTTCCACCGAGTACGCTGGCCAGCTTCATCCGTCAGCTTGTTTAAAAATGGCAGTCATTTAAATTTTTAAGAAAAATTTAAATTTGAAATGTGGTACCAAAAAATTGAAAATTGAAAAAATATTTTTTTCTTATGTATTTGACCTTGATACAAAGATTCGGGAGCAGTTTTTGTTTCGTCTATATCTTAAAAAATGGCTGAGTTATAGCATTTTGAATTTCTAGCGTGGCTGACATTTTGAAACGTCCTGATATTTGTCACGTGATAACAGGCGTATTTATGAACCGATTTGGATGTACCTTGGTGTGTACATAGTACATACAAATATCTTGACCGAGTTCGTTGGCCAGCTTCATCCGCCATCTTGTTTCAAAATGGCGGCCATTTAAAAAAATTTTAAAAATTTTAAATTTAAAATGTGATACCAAAAAATTGGAAAATGAAAAATATTTTTTTTTATGTATTTGACTTTAATACAAAGATTCCGTAACAGTTTTTGTTTCGTCTATATCTGAAAAATGGCTGAGTTATAGCATTTTGAATTTCTATTGTGGCTGACATTTTAAAACGACCTGATTTTTGTCACGCGATAACAAGCGTATTTATGAACCGATTTGGATGTTACTTGGTCTGTACATAGTACATACCAATGTCTCGACCGAGTTCGTTGGCCAGCTTCATTCGCCATCTTGTTTCAAAAGGGTTGCCATTAAAAAAAATTAATTTAAAATTTAAAATGAGGTATTAAAAAATTGGAAAATGAAAAAGATTTTTTTATGTGTTTGGCCTTGATACAGAGATTCCGTTGTAGATTTTGTTTCTGAAAATTTTTTCTTTTGTTTATATCTTAAAAAATGGTTGAATTATAGCACTTTGAATTTCTAGTGTGGCTAACATTTTGAAACGATCTTGTATTTGTCACGCGATAACACACGTATTCGCCTATTTCCATGTAAGAAGGCATGTGGATTGTATACATCAACATCTCAGCCAAATATAAGTTACTTTAAATAAAAGCAGCTTGGATAAAGCTGACTAATTTCGCGAAATTCTCATTCATAATGATTTAGTATTGATAAAAATTAGTATTGAATCTCCTATATTCGGTTTCCACTAAATTGAGCTTCGTGTGTTTGAATAATATAAGTTGGCTTTTTTAAAATAAGGAATTTGAAAGCTACCTCTTCCTCCCGGCACTGGCCGGAAGGACTTTTTTAGAAATCTCTATATCTTGTGGAGTAACATGAAATATTTGAATTTCTCCAAATTTTTCTTTTATAATTGAAAAGAAAGTCTCAAAGTCTTGATCTAAATTATCTAAATAGATTGAAACCAAGAATGAAATTTTTTACTAAAAAGCATAAATTCTAGTTCGTTAGTGCTTTATAACACTAAAGTTAAACTTTTAAAAATTATTTTGGCAAGTTCTGTCATTCTCTCACTTATATAGTTATTTCCTCATTTCAGCAAATATGAGGGAATGATAAAATTCAATATGGCTGTCTTTTTCAAGTTACGCAAAATGGTTGTAAATGATTTATGAATAATTGCTTAAAATATCAGTCATATAGTACAATATTAGCTAGAATTTTTTTTTTTTTTACTTTCCTTGAAATAGATATCCTGTGTGAGGGTATGATGATTAAAAAAACACCCATGCACAAATGTTTATTTCTTTATTTTATTCTGCAACATACAATGCCCACCTCAAATTAAAGACTACGAAACAGAAAGGTGTCAATGCAACAAACAAAATAATGATAAAGCAGGATATTGGGAACAACGCTGCCCTCTTGTGGCTGAAATTTAGATTTCTTTCAAAATGTGAGGGAATGATTTAAACTATAGGGAAAATGGAAATTGTTAATTAAAACAACTTTTTAATTAAGTAAAAAATAATAAACTAGCATTTATGATTAATATAATTATTTAACTTCGCTAAAACACTCTCATAATAAATATTTATTTTTATTAAATTTGTAAAAAATAAGTTAAAAATTACATGGAAGGTGCAGGGAACTAGTGAGGGAACGACTATCTTATATTGCATTACTTTAAAAAATATATAATTAAAAAATCATCTTGATAAATTTATTTTAAAAAGAACACTATTGTGGAAATAGATATATACAAAATAACAACAGTTTTTGATAATATTTTTCATGTTAGCGATAAGGGAATGCAATATTGCCTCATTACGGAGAATAACTCATAAACGTATTTGGTAAAAAGATCGTGATCACCACCGATATTGAATCTTTCCAGAAATAAATTGATACTTTCTTCATGATAAAGCAGGAATTCAGTCATATTAACCAGAATTACATATAATGTGTACAAAAGGATATAAAAAAAAATTCGTGAACATTTTCCCTACATTTTAATTGAGAGTTTCTTTGTTTACGTCTGCATTGATGTGCGGATTTTTTATACGCTGAGTTCAGAAACAATGCCCTTCTCTGTATCATGTAAGGTTTTCTCACAAAGTTAGAATAACGATGCAGGAAAATTACACAAGGAATCTTAGAGTTTCAACAAAATTAATTGGCAAAATACTTAACAATAACTTTCATTTTACATTTTATTAGTTATATATTGTTTATCACAGCCACCAGAAATTTAAATAAGTACCTCTGACTCAGTTAGAAGAGTAGAGTGACTTCTGCAATTATTTTAAGATCGAATAGTAACAACAAAATCCACATAATTTATTTAAACTTTTTTTTTAAGCAGACTTACACTCTACACAAAATTGACGAAAATTGCATAAAAACTGAAAGATCTTAATACTATAATTGTTAAATAAGAGTTTTACCGGTATATCTTGAAGTAAAATTTCACAATAAATAGAATTTTGTACTGAATATCATAATAAAGTTAACCGTTGCTAATATAATACTACTTTTTATTCCAAAAGAAAAAGCTTTTGAAATTTAAATGTATTTTTAATATAATAACAAAGGTTGTGATTTTGAGAAAACTCCAGTACAAAAATATCTTGTATTGAACTTTTGATATAGCTTTTTGAATGATTTCTTAAAAGTAGTTAACATCTCGAAAGTAGACATTGTTCAAAATTATCTAAGTGGTAAATGATTAATGCAGCTGGGAAGTTAGAATTCACTTCTGACCTAAAATGGCCAGAAAGTTACTTAATCAATGCAATGCAGCTGATAATATTTTCAGAAACTTGAGAGTCATTTCAGCGTCTCTTCTTTGAATGCGCAATTAGTTTCCTTGTGCTTATGACAAAAGTTATGGTAATTTTAGATACTTTATTAGTTGTAAAGACATTTATTTTTTAATAAGTCAGCGGAAGATTTTAATTAAAACTTGAACATAAGAAATTGGGAAAAATAGTTTGCTAGAAAATTCCAATGAGAATAAAACTGCATTTCATACTCTAACTCAAAACTTTATAAAAAATCAAATTAAGTATTTATTATTTAATACAAAAATGAAACAAATTTATATTCACACTTTGGAAATACTTGAAGAATATTACTTAAAATAAGGTAACGTCTTTAAAAAAGAAGTTCAGGTACAGCCTAAAAGTACAATAGTTGTAAAAGATTAATTTGGGTAACAACTATTAAGTGACCTCCTGACAAAAATTGCTAGAAAGTTAGTTAATTAGTGCAATAGAGCTGATAATATGTTCAGAAACTTCAGAGCCATTTCTGCGTTCTTTATATGTGTAATAATAAAACTTATGGCAATTTATGAATAGTATGAAATACATTTTCAGCATAAGTGAAGAAATTTTAAGGATTATATTTTAATATCTGTTAAAATAATCCTATTAAATAATAAATCAAAATTTTTAAAACTAAATAATTTAGTAATTTTAGTGAAATGCAAAATAATTATTTACAAAAATTTTAGAAAAACTTCATTTATGAAAAATGATAACGGTCTGAGTTTTAGTACAAAAAATTTAAAAATCGTTGAATTTAAGTTAAAACTTTTGAAAATTGCTTATATTGTTTCTTGTCGTTATTCACTATCATATTTAATCCGAAATAATTTAGACTTTTGCCACTTAAAACTTCACCAGTCATACAAAAGACGTTTTAAAACTGTTGTTAATGATTACAATAGTTACATTTATAACTCATCTCGTTTAAAAGATCCTTTGTCCTCTTTTGAGTATTTCCGTTGCAGTTGACAAAAAATATATTTTTTAAAGCATAAAATGTATTTTTTTAATAATAATAAATTGCAACGCTAATTTTAAAAAAATACATCTGAACTTAACTTCCGCGAAAGAATGATTTAGTTATTGTTAAAATCATTAAATGCAGATGCTAATTTGAGAAGATGCTCATATATTTGAATATCTGAACAAATTCTTAGTTATGAATTAATTTTTAAATTTTATTAAATTTAAAATTGGCATTTTAGTGCTCAAGAGCAGATTATGAAGTGCAGGATTTTGCTTGATGGTGATCTGATGAAAGCTTATTTGTATCTTTTGTATTTATGGATTTACATTTATGGAAGATGATCAGATTTTATTTTCCTCACAATTTTGAATTCTGGAGGTGTGAGAGGCTAATTCCAAGATTGTTTTTTCAGAAATTTTTATTTGTTTTGTTCAATATCTTACGAGAAAATGCTCACAATTTTCCGAAGAATCCGATACTCACACAAACAATATGTTAATTAGAATTTGGGACTGTTATTGTTTTAATTATCCATTTTGTTTATATTAACAATGCAATTTCATTAATAATCATTTCATTTATAATTATAAAATTCACAGAAGCTATCTATACTAATAAAAGAAAGTTTCACTCTGTCGGTGTGTGTGTGTGTCTGCGATGACTAGTGAAATCTGCGGCACGTACGAGGCTGAAAATTTTTGTGAGGCTAGTTAAAATTGCCTCCTGGTGCACCTGAGACTCAGAATTTTAAAATTCTAATAATTAGTTGAGTTATTAATTAACAATCGCAACGCACTCTAATTAAAAACTCATCTCGGTCATTGGGAGAGGGAAAAAGTGGGGCAGCAAGCAAAATAACAATATTTACGCATCCGCAGAATATGAAGGTCGTAAACAAACAATTTCGGGTGGGGGATTTTGTCATTATTTATTAACTTGCATCGTCCAAACCGCTCAGTGAAGTTAAAAACGGAAGACATATTCTGAAAGAAAGCATTCTTACCTCGCAAATGCTACAGTCAATTAAAATATATATTAGAGTTAACCCATTGAAATAATTTTTTTAAAAAGTGTCGTTTTTCCGAAAATCGTTTTACTCCATTATTGTAATGCCCCGCTATGTCGCAATTTTAGAGGTATTGAGAAATACAAGATATGTTCTTAAATCTGAAATCTTCTTCTAATCGATGGTGAAATCAGTTTTAAAAAATATGAATTTTAACCCTTTTAAATACACCGGCGAACGCAGGCCATTTGCGCCTCGCAGAGACAATATTTTTTTACGCTAAAAGTAACTAAACATCCGTATTTCAACACAATACTTTTAGAGCATCTGAATTGACCACAGTTACACTACGTACAAAAATTTTAAAACGCTCGAATATGTGGAAATATCTTTTACAAAGTAAAATGTGTGAAAATTCCGACGAAATCCATAAAAACTTGAGCGTTTCGTCACGGTTTTGCTCCTCTGTTAGAAAAAACTTTAAGGCATGAGTAAGTAAGTTCCTCAAAATATATTTACATAAAATATCTATATAAGTTAGGTAAGTTATATCTGCTTTCCTTTTTCTAAGATATCCAAAATGTACTGGTCTCCTTGTGAGCTTTAAATCATTCGTTTATGCGGCAACATGTTGAAGACGTAATTCTAACCTTTAATTTTAATTGTGTTACTTGACGTAGGATGTGTTGCTCTGTATTTAATTTTCTTTAATCATTCCTACTTCTGGAATAAACTTATATTTATTTTGTATTCAAAAAACAGTAGCAGTGATAAAACTGCATGTCTCTCTTATTGAGAGTCTCATACAACAACTAACTTTATTTTATTTACACATGAAAAAGTTATTTTTAGAACAGGAAGTATAAAATAAACTTAAGAAGATGTATTAAATCGTTATAGTCAATATTAAGAATGTTCAAAAGTTTTTATAAGTCATTATTGATAATTACATTGTCCTTGAAACACTCAGCTTATGTCAGATAAATAAATGTTTTACTTCCTTATTCATATGTCAAAACTGATTGATGTTTCTTGATTAACTGATAATAGATGAAAGAATTTTATAAGATTAATTTGTAATTTCTACATTTGGGAATTATAAATATTAGATATAATGTAACATCCTGAAGGGTTCAGGTTTACACGTACCGACAAAGAAAAATATGTTCTTAAAGCTGAAAACCTTCTTCTAATCGATGGTGTTATCGGTTTTTAAAAACATAAATTTTAACTCTTTCAAATACACCGACAAATGCAGGTCACTTCGCGCCTCACGGAGACGATATTTTTTAGACACTAAAATTAACTAAACTTTCGTATTTTAACACAACCTTTTTCGAGCATCTAATTAGAACCGATTTACATCACCTACAAAAATTTTGAAGCCTTAGGACGCATTGAAATATTTTTTTCATAATAAAATGTGTTTCGTCGCGGTTTCGCTCGCTTTCGGTGCACATAGACTCCAAAAACCAAATTGCGCAGAAAATAAATGCAAATAGCAAACACTTTCAATTCAGTATTTTTTATTTAACAATATAAATTCAGATAAAATGGAGTTAAATATATAAAATCATACAAATATGAGGTTAATATATCACGGGTGCGGGCAACGCCGGGCGGTTCAGCTAATAGATAATGTAATATTAATCGTTCTGAAATAACCCATAGATTTCCGCTACAAAATAGTTTACGGTATTCATATTTTAGTTATTAGTAATGAGTTAAAATATTTACTTGAAATGGATTTTTTGTAAGTAGTTTTAAGTTTAAGTTTAGATTTAATTTTTGTTTAATAAAAGATTGTTTATCAATAAATATGATTACGGTTAATATTACTCTCATTTTAGAATAAATTTTGCTTCTTTCCTTGTTTCTTTTATTTTGAACTGCAAGAAATATAGATAATATTTATTTTTTACTCATTCTGCTATAAGCTGAAAGTTTATCTAAATATCTAAATTCAAAAGAAAAAGTCTCACTTAAAAAGTTGAATAATTTCATCTTTAATGCAAATTCCAGAAATTTCAGTATGCAATTATTTCTATTTCATTAATAAAATACTATTATAACCTTCTGATTATGGTTCATTTGCTTAATTCTCACACTATGATGCATATAATCTATATTTTTAAAACGGCCGGCCATTTCTTTCGACCGTCAGTTAATGAAAACAGCTCAATCAATTTACTCCATTTTTGTCTTAAATGAAAGATTTTAGTACGTATGTATATATATATATATATATATATATATATATATATATATGCAATAATGGTGTTATTTAGGACATTTTATCTTACTGTATTTATTTATATTTTTTTACTATATAATACTGGGGTCGTAATTCATTGGCTATATTTTATATTTATATATTATATATAAGATTATTTTTTTATTAATTGCTTACGGAAGGCAGCACTTAAAAATGATTTTTAAGTAACTTAGCTTGTCAAATAAATACACTAGCTTTAAATAACTATCTCTAGTTGTCAACACTAATATATAATTAAGAATACTATTTTAATATTATTATTTAATTTACTTTGAGGGTTGTAATTCAATTGCTTTTTTATTTATTTATATTTTTTATATTTATAAATACTTTATAAGATTATATTTTATGATTTAAATTGCTAAAAGATGGCAGCATTAAAAAACGGTTTTATGCTACCTAGGTCTGCAAATATTTAGTTTTCAAAAACTCTCACTAGATGTCAACACTAAAATATACATATGTATATAGTTTTATTATTATTTTCTAAGCTATTTAATATTAGTTTATTAATTAATTTATTTATATAATTATACATCATTTAGAATAATTTTTATATTTATAATATTTTACTATTTATTTATTTATTTATTTATTTATGGTTTAAATTTAGAAATGTATGTTTTAACGATATTAACTTTTAACCGTTAACTATTATACATTATTACTATTCTAACGGTGTTGATCACCTTAAACCGTATATATATATATATATATATATATATATATATACAGGGTGCAATATGTTATCTATCGCCGGCCTTTAATTTCTCAACCGTTGGTCCTAGACATAAAGTTCCAATTACAAAAACGTTTTGAATGAAGTAAATATTCATGCTGTGGCATTATTTAAAGAAAAAATGAATTTTATAAAAATTACGAGATCTAACTTTTTATACGGTCCCCCAGTCCCTATAGTTATATTTATAAAACTTTTACACATATCATAACACATATAACATAAAAAGTTTGACATCTGCACTACAAAAATTGACAGAGTTATTAAATTTAAAATTTTGATATTTTTGCACATGATTTTGTCTTTCATTGAGGGATCAGTTAAAAGATGAATTTAAGTAATTCGAGATCAAAATCAGGGTGCTATGGCCTTTTTACGGCGAAACCACCTTTAACCGGTATCGCCAAATCGGGGTATCACCAAAGAGGGTTATTTCATCTAAACATTTGAGCTGACTTTTAGGGGTCGTATACAAAGCGAAGAATGAAATATTGAAATTAAACAGAAAAATAAACATCAATTTATTATAATATCGAAAACGGTCTACTATAAAAAATGAATACATAAAACGTCGGAAACTACTAGAGATACTAATCAAAGTGTTCTCCATTGGTGGCAATGAACAATGGAAGGCGTGATAGTACAGAGTCCTGGACACATTAGAGCACAGCAGGTTTGCAAACTGTGCGACAATCAAGGATGATGGGCTGTTTCATATATACCACAGAAGTAGTCTCAGTCACATAGACTTATGCCTTGATGTAATCCCAGAGGTTGTCCATGGGTGTCAAGTCCGGTGAACTCGGTGGCCACTTAAACGGACCACCATATCGAAGGATCTGTTCACCGAATTCGGTGGCCAGATACGCCCGGACGTTTGATATTTTATGCGAAGAGGGCCCCATCATGTTGAAACCACACCCGGCATGCATGTCGGAGAGCAACTCTTCATAGCAGTCACGTACCGTGTTTTGTAGCAGATGCAGGTAACGATCACCCATTAAGGTCCCATCGTAGAAAATGGGTCCAACAACCTAGGTTCCCCATATACCGCACTACACTTGTCGTACTGACTGGGCGATGTGGAGGTTTCCACGTGACATCATCCTTTTGATTTTCGCACAGTTTGCACACCTGCTATGCTCTAACGTGTCCAGAACGCAGTACTGTCACGTATTCAATTGAGCATTGCCACCAATGGAGAACACTTTGAGCAGTATCTCTAGTAGATTCTGGCGTTTTATTTATTCATTTTTTCTAGACGGTTTTATGATATTATAATAAATTTATGTTTATTTTTCTGTTTAATTTCAATATTTCATTCTTCGCTTTGTATACGACCCCTAAAAGTGAGCTCAAATTTTTAGATGAAATAACCTTCTTTGGTGATACTCCGATTTCGCGATACTAGGTAAAGGTGGTTTCGCCGTAAAAAGGACATAGCACCCTGATTTTGATCTCGAATTACTTAAATTCATCTTTTAACTGATCCCTCAATGAAAGACAAAATAATGTGCAAAATCTCAAAATTTGAAATTTAATAACTCTGTCAGTTTTTGTAGTACAGATATCAAACTTTTTGTGTTATAGTGTTATGATATGTGTAAACTTTTACTAAATATAACTATAGGGACTGGGGGACCGTATAAAAAGTTAGATTTCGTAATTTTTATAAAATTGATTTTTTACTTTAAATAATGCCACAGCATGAATATTTACTTCATTTGAAATGTTTTTGTAATTGGAACTATATGTCTAAGACCAATGGTTGAGAAATTAAACGTCGGCAATAGATAACATATTGCACCCTGTATATATATCTTTGTTGCACGTGTAAGTTTATTTAAGGATCCTTCAAATAATTTTCTAGGGGGTAAGTTTAATTATTTTAACAAGTATTTTCAGATATTTTTCTTAGTACTTTCAATCTATGTGATTCTTATTTTACATTGTTTTTATACTTCTTGGTTTACAGTCGATTGGGTACATAAAAGAATAAATTTTTCAGATTATAGCTTGATTCTTTTGCAAAAATCGACTGTGTTTTACTTATATTTGTATTTCATGTACACCCTTGAAAAAGTGAAATACACTATAAGATTCCTTCTACATCCATCCATCCATCCAATTGATCTTTCATTTGTTTTTTCATACGTCATTTAATAGTTCTACATAATTTAGATGGTTTTCTGTATCTTTTGTCTATAACTGGATATCGCATCAAATTTGGTCATTTTTCGTATGTTGAAATGGCTTAATATTACAGAAAGTTTATACACACACACACACACACACACACACACATATATATATATATATATATATATATATTCTTAGGATACATGTACATTTTAACGTCTGAATTAAAATCTTTAAATTAATTTTCTTCATACATTAGACAGACTTGACTACACTTAAATTAAAAAATATATAAAAACATTTAATTAAAAACTGAAAATACAAAAAGACGTTTCGCTGTGCAAACGCACAGCCTCATCAGTATATAATCAGCTGCAGCAGAATATCGAAACATGTCCTGGACACATTCAAAATCAAAGTTAAAGTTAATCATTTAAAAACAAAAAATATTTCTTCGGGATCGCACCGAATTCATTGAGTGCACTGTAAAAAAAAACGACATTTTTACAGTACAAAGTACTGTTCATCTCTTGCACAAACTCGATCACAGTTGGATGTACTGTATCTTTCTTTGTGTTCCTGACTATTTAAACATGGAAAATACAGTAGTTGCGTAAAATTAACAGCTCAATGTACTGGCAATTTGGACGCCAGTAGTTTGTACTGTCGTCCAAATGCGTCCAAATTGCCAGTACATTGTACTGTTAATTTTACGCAACTACGGTATTTTTCATGTTTAAATAGTCAGGAACACAAAGAAGATACAGTACATTCAACTGTGATCGAGTTTGTACTGGCCAATTTACAGTGGTTTTTTTACAGTGTGTGGAGGGGTATAATTTTGTAAACCAGCTCTCCATGAACAATCTGTAATGATAAGTGTTGCAATTTCTCTTCAAAATTAAAGAATTTTCGAAGGCTGGGGCGTGGTCTGTTTCATACGGATGTTGTACTAATTTAGAGTTCAATCTTCCATTTTTAAAGGCACCGACATGTTCTTTGAGTCTGATATCCAACGATCTGCTATTTTCACCTATATACACGTTATCACACTTACTGTATGGCATCATGTAAACCACACCGGTTGTAGTCAAGTCTGTCTAATGTATGAATCAGTATTGGGTATGAACGCGTTCATTGAACGAAAGTTCACGAACTTAGCTCACATTCTGTGAACGTTGAGTTGAACTTGATTCACTTTTTGATAAACGAACGTGAACTGGACGAAAGCTAAAAAAACCCGTGAGTTTGAACGAAATTTACAACTCAAACTCAATTTTTTCATAACGTATTTTTAAATTTTCCCAGCCGTTAAGAATACGTTTTTCCCATTCAAATGCCATTTAGAGTCCTAAACCGAATCTGGACGCCTCGAGTCTGATCATCAGTTTTTCTGGGTCGTGCCCGGGCTTTGTTTTCTCAGGAGGTTCGGGTCGGGCCGAATCGAACTTATTTCTGGACCTGTGCTTTATTCTTCCTAGAAGTCTGCACCGACAGAAATTTTCTGGCCCGGTCGCCCCTGCTTGTTTGAAAATTATTGCACCGTCCAGTCTGACTCGTGGAAAAATCTGTATAAGGAACAACCTACCTTGGTAACATTTTTTTTCCGAAAAGATATATATTTTTAAATTACCATCATTCTACAATTAAAATTCTCTATAAAGAATAGTACTACATATACATTTCTAGGAGGCGGGAGATGTAGTACTTTAAAACCTGTTATAAGAATCTGTGTCTGACAAGATCCTGTTTTAAACGGAAAAATTTCTTGATAGGTGGATCTGGATCTTCAAAATAGGTATAATAAATAATAATCCGTTTGAAAATAAATACTGTATTTGCAAGAGACGGCATACTTGGTAAAAAGGAACATACCTATAACGATTTTTTCCTTTCTCCTATGTGATTCCGTCTTAGAAGGTTTTTCGATATAGAATTTTTCAGATTTTTAGATTTTCAAACCGTGTAAATAGATTAATGGTATTAATAATATGCAGATATTTACATACAAATAGAGGTCGATTAAAAAATCAATATAGCTTACAATAGGATATATAGAAAGAAATGTAGTAGAAACAGTATTTTGGAGCGGAGGTCTAAGTACTATGCAATCTAAGATGGAGGTCTGCGTGGGCCGAAATTTCAAGGGCCGGCCCGATCCATAAGAGAAAAATATTTGCCTGTATAAATATTAAAAGTTCGGCCCGAGACCGGCCAAATTATTAGAGAAAACATTATTGGCTCTACTCGGCCAGGTATAACAGCTAAAAGTTCGATCCGAGACCGGCCCGGCCCGAATGAATTTCTACAAAACATTGATTTTTACGTCGATTTGGTTAAAAGTTTGTCTCGTACGAAGAGTTCTGACCAAAAGTACTTATATTTGCTTTTTAATGCCATGTTTATAGATTTCATTTTATAGAAGTTATTGCGATATTTATTATTTTAATGAATCGCTATTTGTGGTATGTAAATGTTTCAGTTATAATTAATGTAGTTAATCCATATTCAAAATATTGGAGATTTAAAAATCTGAAAGATGTAATACGTAATGTCTTACGTATTAGCACATTCATTTTGCATGGATCAACATATTTTTCACGTTAAGAGAGGATTCCGCCATAGGCAGGTTCTTTTCCACACGTTTTACTATATTTTAATTTTAAAAATTAGTACATTTTAATAAGCCTAAAAATGTACTATTCTTTATAAAGAATAAAATTAAATGTTTACTGTAGAACATTGGCGATTTAAAAATGTATGCACTTTTTGCAAACATTTTTCTGCCAGGCCAAATTTTACTGATCTTTGAATGGACCAGGCCAAGCCGAAACAATAATTTTCATACGAGGCTGGGTCAAAACCGGGACTGAAAATTTAGGCCCGTGAAGTCTAGGAAGAATGATACGGTTCGGTACGGAGAAAATAAGGAGAAAACAAAGAGAGGCCCTGCCCGGTCCTTCAGGAAAAAAAGCGCGAGCCCGGTCCGGAAAGAGTAGTGACTACGCCCCGACCGGCCCCAACCTTCAGAAAAAAGTACGACCCGGGCCCGGCCCGATTGCTGTGAATGAAAATAGGCCAGTGCAGATCTCTGGTCTGTGGCACTTTTATTTAAAATGAACAGTGTAAACATGAAAAAGAGACTGTAATAATTATTTTTACTTTCTTCTATCTTTACGAGAAGAAAGTATTGGATTCGTGAAAATTTTCGAATTCCAGTTTTTGACGGATTTATACGTTTTAGGGGTCAGAGATCACGAAAAACATCTTTTTACAAAATGCCTGTCTGTGAGTCTGTCTGTCTGTGTGTGACACAAATTTTGTGAGCGCTCTATCTCAAGAACTAATGAACGGAATTTAATGAAACTTTAGATACAGTTAGTACCTGATATAAATTGGTGCTGATTACTTTTTGGTATAAATCGCCCAACAATGGCGCTACTATGCTGCATTTTTCACGATTCCCGCAATTGCTGTATCTCCAGGAATAATGCATGAATTTTTATCAAACTTTAGATTCAGTTAGTTCCTGATATAAATTGATCTTGATAAATTTTTCGTGTAAATTGCCGAACGGGTGCCACTGATATGCAGAACTTTTCACTATATAGGCAATAGCTCTATATCAAAAATTAATGCACGGACTTTCATCAAACTTCAAATTCAGTTAGAAGTTCACGTAAGTTTCTGCTGTAAATCACATACCGGTGCGGTGCTGTGCTGCATTCAGGGCTTAATATACACCGGAGCCCAGATGCGGTACTTCTCCGGTTTTAGTATTTTTTTAAATATTGGTCGGCATTCACCGGAGCTCATAAATACAGGTCTCCGGAGCCCAATGCAATAGTGCTTCCGAAAAACCGAAGCTTAAATTATCCTTTCCTTTCCTTCCCATCTCCAAGCTTTTGCATTTTTTTTTTTTTTTTTTTATCAAAACACTTATATTTGACGTAATGTGTCGCACACGCAGGAGATGGAGATAACACGGACTTCATTTTTATATTAGTTTTGGGGGTTGGACTGACTCGAGCTTAATCTGTCTTACATTCAAAATTTTAATTTTAATGCTATTTTGATCAGAATGAAGGGAAAACAAATCGTGTTTTTCTATTTCAAATTTATTATATTCAAATTTATGTTGGCGACGTGTTGATACAGCGCCACTCAAGAGACTGAACAATGAATTTGCTTTCAGTTCTATTTTCTTTTGTGACAGTAGGATAATTTTTAATTGGTTGTTTTTTATTTTATTATTATTTAGATATCTAACCAGAAAATAATATTTTCTGTTTTTAACCAACGAGCATCAGCTTGAGGTTTTGTTTGTTTGAGGTTTATTCTCTTCTATTGCGCACGAGTTATTAAAATCATGTTACTGATTTTTCTATTTATTTTTTATCATGAACGCCGCCCATGCTATGGCTTTGCTTTGTACATATATGAAGTCACTTTCATTTTAAATAGATATAATTGCCATGCATTGTTATTCTGATAGAAATGCAATCGAGCGGTGTTCCCCCTTTTTCTATAAAAGGATAGAATCTTTCCGATAACGATGTCAAAATTTTAATTTAATCTGATTTTCAGGAACTCACCACAAAAAAATTGTTAGGAGGAAATAATCTATTATAGTTTAAGACATGCACCTTTTATAGGAAATTAAAAATATTTGTTCCATTCTTCAGCATATAAATATTAATTTCTGTAAATTTCTTTCATTTTTTCTTAAAAATGCATATCTGCGAACTATCCCTTTTTTGTATTACCACTATTTCCAAATCATAATCCTTACCATATTTAATCGCAGAATTGTGACATTAATTAACATTAAAATTAGACAAAGATTACTATTCAGAAGGAGTGATAACTAAAAAATGGAATAGTTGACAGATAAGTACGAGTATATGCTATTTAAAATTTTTATTTTGCTAAAGGAAAAAAATGCTTTAAATTTTGCAAATAATGTACGAAATATAAATATGGAGATTGGAGTGACAAGAGGGGGGGGGGGGACGGTACAACTGTTAGTACCGTTATCACAGAATATTAGAGCTCCGGTACTGTTTTTTTTTTAGAAATTAAGGCGTGGTTGCATTTATGAGGATGTATTAACATGTATGAGACAGAAGAATGTTTTGGAATTGCCACATCCGACAACATTTTTTTTTTCAGAACTTTTTCGCGCAAGACCAAATTTTAAACATATGGACGTAAAAATAGGATTCTAATCAGAGGTAAACGAAATTCAATAAATGGTAACTCTATCTTTTACGAATGAGAAAGTAAAACAATTAAATTAAATCTTAATTATTATTTTGCTTGTTTAAAAAATTAAATCAAAACGTACTTTTCATTTCGTACTTAATAAAAAATCTTCCCTTTTTTTTTTTTTTTTTTTTTTTTTTTTTTTAAATGCGTAAAAAGCGTGAGACAATTTTGCATACATTTTTTTTTGTATAAATTAAATAAAAAAAGATATATATTTTGGATATCTCGAAAATGTATATATTTTTTAAAATCTGCTTCATTGCAAATTGCAGTCATATTTTCTTTCGTATGAAAATACGCTAATTTTAAACTTTGATAACTCGTGATCAAATTGTCACAGCACACTGAATTTTTGTGTGAATGAACAACATGACATAATTTTTCCGGGACATCCGCCCCCCTCTTTTTTTACAGAGACTTCTTATGTTTTGCAAACACTTATAATTGGGATCAAGATTTTTCACAGCCCGGAAAAAATATCCCGTTTGAAAATAAAATAGTGTTATTTTTCGGTTATAAAGGTTTCTTTTAAAGAAAAAGGAAAATTTGTGGAACAGATAATATCTTTGTCCCAGGACCCAGACTACTATAAGAAAAGAATAGATAAGAGAAAGCATATAAAGAAAGGCAAACCCCACACTGTGCAAGGGCAGAAGAAAGTCATATTCGGTTGAATTATATAAGCAACACCGTGTTCGATACGTACGTTACAGTACAAGGCGCCAATGAAGTTTGTTTTGGTTTGGTGCTTTGTTGCGCAGACTATTATCAGTAATTGGTAAGTATTCTTATTAAACCCATTTTAAAAGTTTGGATAGAAAAAAAAGCCTAACGCTGCTAAGTATCTTTTGAGATAAAACGCTGCTAATCTTGTGTCTGTTTAGTTATCTAATCGTCTATCGTTAATTGTTATGGGATGAATAAAAAAATCTTTCTGTTGAATGCAAGGTTGCGGAAAATAAAGAAAGAAAAGGAAGGCATTTCCCGAAACTGCCGCAAAGCAGAAAACGCACCTTGCCGGCTCATACTGGGAAATTCACCCAAATTTCTTTCTACAATTTCTATTTCTTTATACTCTTCAATCAATTTGCCAATTGTTGGAATGTCAGTTTCTCACGTTTCAACTTTTTTTCATTCAAATTTCGTCTAAATTACAGGGATTTTTTTATTCCGGTAGAAAAAAGTTATATGAGCTTTAAATTTTAGGATGTATCACAAATCATTACATATACAATGATTTCTTAATTGTTTGATCTTTCTAAAATCGATGTATGTATTTGTTAGAATAAGAAATCTGATTATACAAATATAGTTAATACATGGTTTGTTTTTTTATGTATAACGCGATGACAATTGGTTAATGAAAGGTTTTACTTCATGGCCATTCTCTATACGTGTAAAGTGATTTTTTCATTAAGAAAGGTTTTTCACATTAGAAATTGACACAGGCATTTAAACAAAACCACACTTCATATATATAAAGATAATTTTCCAACAAATGGGATATTATATATGCTTTATTAAATTTTAAATTATTTTTAAAAGATATATAGACAGCATTCGATGAAGGTTTGTTTTTTTTTTTTTTTTTGGGGGGGGGGGTCGGGAGAAGAACTATATTTTGTGAAAAATCAATGTTATTTTTGTGAAATGTATTACATTTTTACGAAAAATATAATTTTCCAACGAAAGGTGAAATCCACTTACTCAAATATAAAATTCGAACAAATCAAACATTAATTTTTTTAGATTAATCTGATAAAGTGAGAGGTCACGAGAGTCATCGGCTTCACCCCCCTCCCCGTTCTGAACAAAGAAAATTTCTAAGGAACATTTAAAAAATGAAATGTATATTAAATTCTTTAAAAATTTCCCCTTGCTTTAGGATGCGAATCTTTCTAAATTTTAAAGCTGTACTCAAATCCAAAGTAGATAAATTTTGACACATGTAATGAAGTCATTTTTAATCTTAGATGCAAGCAAGACATTTACAAGTGCACTTATTCAGAAGTTATGCGATTTAAATAGAGTTTTCCATGTTTCGATAAAGGTAAAGAATCTTTTGAGAAATCTTCGTAAAATTTGGGGGTTTAAACTGAATTTTAGAATGCGACAGCCAATGCTCTCTTAGTCTTATGATGACATTTCTGTAACTGTTAGGGCTGTTCTTAACTGCTTTGCTCAACAAGCGCAAAACGTTTTGACACATTTACAAATTCATTTTTTAACAGAAAGGTATAAAATTGGAAAGCCGGGCCATGGAAGCAAATTGGAATTGAACTGTTTTTTCCATTTTTTGATCAATCAATTACTTATTGAGTTATAAGCCATTTTGATCACGTGACAAACCCGTTTTTTGCCCGCTCTTGGGTGCTCTTTGTTCCTTCGCGTGGAAATTCGATTCAAAACGCCCACTTTGACACTATTGGGTTGGAGAAACAGAGGTATCCTGACAAAAGAATTTTTGTTATTCTTTCTCTGTGTGATTAATTATTTTAAGTTACCTAGGATGCATAAAGTTTGCTCTTTTTTTAATAAATTAGGAATGAAAAAAAAATTAACTTAATTTCAAGATACAGCTGGCAGATATACCTTCCGAGACGGTGTCGATACTTATTTGTATATGTAAAATAATCTATGAAAACTAATGATATAATACTAATTCCTAATCCCCTTTTTGTATAAATGAAAAAGTATAAAAAACAAAATAATAAAAATAAATTTTTATTACCATTGAACGATTGAAAATATATCTTCCATGTTCGTTAGATTTAAACTTTATTTTTCATTCGTTTTATATATAATTATTTCAGAAAAATTTTAATTTTTAAAGAATAAACACGCCAAGTTATCACGCAGATGCGATGCAGAAAAAAATACATTGAATTAGATGTGTGCACGGACGAAATTTTCAGGCCGAGCGCGACCAAAACAATCCGCAGGCTATTTTTCTTTTGGCCCGGTAAAAAAAAGTTCAAAGTTTGGCCAGAACTGCTCCGAGCACAACTCTGCTCGTTAAAAAAAGTTATTGACCAAGTCCGGTATAAAAATTAAAACTTCGGCTCCGTCTACACAAAACATTGACTCCGCTAGGCCCGACCAAGCTGAACATAGATTTTTACACCTATAGGGTCAAAATTGTCTTGTACGAGAATGCCTAACTAAAAATACTTATTTTACCTTTTTTAAATCATGGTTATATTCTTCATTTTTATAAAATTGTTCTGAGATGTGGTATTTATTTTTTAAATGCATCGGATTATATGTAAATATCACAATTACCATTAATATCGTTAATCCACATTTTATGGCTTGGAGATTTAAAATTTTAAAAATTCTATACAATAAAATCTTCTATGCCGGAATTGCATAGGAAAGAAGAAAAATCCGCCATGGGTTGGTTCCCTTATGAGAAAGTTCGTCGTCTGTTGTAAATGTGCGTTACATTCTTTTCACAAGTATTGTTAAACTCATTTTACATAGATCACCATTTTATTTTGTTAAACACGGGTTTCCTTCATAGGCAGGATCTTTTGTCTCAGATTTTACCGTATTTTAATTTTATTGCCTAGAAATGCATCTACTCATCTTAAAAAATAATACATATATAAATTTTAATTGTGGAATAATGACGATTTAAAAATACGTGCATTTTTTAAACAAAAAATTTGGGCCGGGCCAAATTTTACTGATATTTTTACTGGACAGGCCAGAGCTGTGCCGGTCCAATGATTTTCATGTGAGCTGGGAATGAAAATTTTTGTCTGTTCAGACATCAAGAAAAATGCAGTCCAGCCCCGACGTAGGTCAGAAAATAAATCTAGTGCCGGCTCATCTGGGTCCGAACCTCTAGAAAAAAGTAATCCCTAAACCATGCTCGGACAGAGTGTCGGGAAGGAAGATTAGACCGGGCCCATGAAGATCCTTACATCAAATAACAAAAAGACTAGTTCACAAATTTCTGTAAATTTCGAAAATAAAGTTCTAATATATTTAAAAGAAAAAAAAGAGTTTTTAGTGAACTTCGTTCACTTTTATAGATGAGTTTGAGTTTTTCGTTTGAAAAATTTCGAGCTTGAACGTGAACTTGACTCATTTTTGAGGAATTGAACTTGAGATTGAATTAGTTCTTTATTTTTGTGAGCGTGCCCAACACTGGTATGAATATATATATATAATATATATATATATATATATATATATATATATATATATATATATATATATATATATATATATATATATATATATATATGGTCCAAACATACTTTTTGTGACTGTAATTCATTTTAATTAGCGATTATTTTTAATTAAAATTTTATACCCAAGCAAGCCTAGTTATATGTTCGAAATTGGCTTTATGAACATTCCCGAAAAAGAAAAAGTGATCACCACCTACTAAGTGTATATAGTATGCAATTGAATTCAAGTTCACTGATGAACTGAATTCCGTTATTGCCGAAGCGTCAGTGAAGGCTTACTGTGGAGACACGAAAAGTTTTGGTTTCCGTTAGTCTGTTAGTCTGTCTGTTCCGCGATAACTGCCGCAAAAAGCATCCGATTAACTTGAAATTAATTGGGTATGTAGGTGAGGTACCCGGAAATAGCTGTATAGTTTTTTGTTATATTTGGTTCATTCGTTCGGAAAATATAGAATATTTTATTTTTCACAATAATGCTTTTCTATGGCAATTCAGACGATTTTTAAATTTTTGTTTGTTGAAAGTAAATGGCTCATATGATTGAAGGATTTAAATGGTAAACTATGGAGGATGAAATTTCCTAATTGGAATCATACATTATTCTTATTAGTTTGAAAATTTCTCTTCATTTGTCAGAGTTTTTAAATTCGGTGTACAACTTTGGAGGGATTTTATGTATGCGTTCCAATAATATAAAACATTTTCTTTTAGTTTTACTTCTTTAGAATGTACACATTTCATTGTTTTAATTTTATTTTAACTGTTGCCTAGCAACGGAACTACACTTGAAAATATCATAGAAGTGAAAGTATGAGTCATTGTTTGAAGTCAAATGAACGTCAAAAAGGGATGAATTAATGCCTTTTTGTCTTTACAAAATATAGATGGATTTTATCCCAGAAATAAAGGCAGGTTATGTTCTATTTATTTTGTTCAAATATATTTCTTATAAATTACTAGGTTGAGCAAAAAGTTCTGGGAAATTTGTGAAAGTTGCGTTGTTATGCGCAAATTAACAACAAAAGCAACAAGGACTATTCTTTAAAGTAGAGACCATCATAGTCCACTACTTTCTGCCACCCTTCTGCCAGATTCCGGATTTACTGGCTAAGTTTGTCGCCGTTACCAGCACCTTCATCCTCATTAATCTCATCAACGGCTTTCAGAATCGTTAAGCCTTTCTCCAATAATGCCGGGTCAACACACGCAAATTATACTGTTCAACAGGCATTTTGTAGCCAAAGTTCCTGAACTCCTATAAATTTACCACTAGTACTGTTATATACGATACAAATTCTGGTAACTATTAGATTAAAAATTTCCCAGAACTTTTTGCTCAACCTAATATAAAGTTCATTATTTTCATAAGGAATAAATTGACATTTTTCTATAAAATTTAACATTTTTTTACCATTGCCAAGAAAATCAGATCCTGGAATAATAATTTACCCTAAATAGTTAATTTTGATTTGAAAGATTTTCATGTGCAAGAAGAAAATGAAATAAACAATAGACATGGATATACGTCTTCATATTGGAAATAAAAGGAAAATACGAAAAGAAGATGCATTTGTCCTCATATATCAAAAGCAAAACGAATATGCTTTCAGGTTGAAATAAAAGGGCCCTGTGTTATGCTATTAATTCTTAATTTAAAAAAAATTACCAATATCTCATGGTTTATCGTCTGCACACGAATAACAGAAATGTTTAATTTTTAATCGAAAATTTCAATAATAAAAAAACTTTTGAAAGGCAAATAGATAGTAAATGTCAATATTATGCACCGAAAAATTATCTCTGTCGAAAATTGTATCGGAAAATATATATTTTAATTTCAAAAACCAAACACTAACTAGATTGCCTGAGAAAATATTTTTTGACGGGTGTTACTTCCTAATGCAGCATCATTTCAGAAAATATGAATAAAAATTATTTTATTTTTAAAAGGAAATTACTTTTTCGTTCATAAAACCTAAATTTTTAATATAATTGCGTCAATGTAAATTATCTTCTGTTCACCAGTATAAAAAAATAAGGCTCGGAAGTGTAAAAATCAATCTAAGATTTAAGATAACCACTAGCACAATGAATAAAAAGTTACATATAGAAATTTAATGAGACTACGGGGGGGGGGGGTCTCATTACCCTGAAGAAAACTACTTTTTAAACTAAAAAATACCAGAATTAGCAGTTCATGAAAATTTCAGAATATCCTTACATAACGTTTTTAAATTAACGCTTCTAATACTAGATTAATTTTCACACAATTATTCTAATTGGTAAACAAATCATATTAGATGTAAATTTCCAACTGGGCGAAAAATGTCCGGACCAGGATTCGAACCCTGGGTGAAAAAGTTTAACGCTTCTAATGCCTGAAAACTTTGTATTTTTTATTCTTATAAATAATTACGTAATTTGAAAACTTTAAATTGCGGTTTGCAGGGAGTTGAATATTACCCAAAAGTGTGCTTAAAAATAATGACTTGCAGAGCTGACGTTGAGCTCCTGATCTGCAGATTTACTAGTTTAAAAGAATTAGTTCAACTCATTACATATTTGTAAAATGGCTCTAATTGAAATCAACTTTTGTTTTCAATTGGAAATAGACATAACATTCTTGATATAAATTTTATTTGTTCATCGATTCTCAAAGCCAAATTAAATTTTATTTTTTATTACATTGCTGCATTTAAGAAACTGACTTTAACATGAACAATTTATTGTCATGCGTTTTATTTAAAATCGATTTTGATCGATGCAATGATTTCATGCTCTCGAATTCTAATATTGGATTAAATTTTATCTATGTTATGTATTATTGAAAGAAATTCATTTTTTTAATTCATTTTTATCTGTTCTTTGTTGAATTTAATTTAATCTAAATTTATTACATTGATTAAATAACGGCTCTTGTTTTCACGTCGAATGATGATATCATTTGACATACATCTAGCCTTTCAATTGCAAATAGACTTCTAGTTATGAAATGGCTGTATGCATTTGCTTACATTGTTGTAAAAAACAAGCTGTTGAATCTAATTCCAATTTTAAATTGATTTTGATTTATACTTTACATATTGGAGCTGAATTCTGTTGTTAAATTCAATTTTATCTGTTCATTACATTACTGTAATAATTGCAATCGTTGTTTTGTCATCGTTATTTCATGGAATTATACATTCTCATTATTAAAAATGTGTTTGATTGATGCAGCAACATGCATTTATTACATATTTGTACCAATAATATAGTTGGCTTTAATTCGCATGTCGATTTTATTTCCATTTTTAATTCAATTTGAACTACGCATTTGTTGTTGAATAAAATTTTAATGCTAAATCGAATGTAATTGTTTAATTAACTTTGTTTTTTTAAATATATTATTATTATAAAAGCAGGCGTTGTAATATTATCATCAATTCATTAACTTATAATATTTCCCAATGTAACTTAAATTTTCTCTATGGATTGATTCCATGTATTGGACGATATTATTATAACAGTCATATTGATGAATTGAGTTTCATACCCTCATAGCATGCATGGTCACAGTGAAGTCATTGTGACGTCACTGAAAGTCACTGTTATCACATCACATCTGTGAAAGAAATGCCACCACTCAGTGATGCCACATTGTGACTGAAATGTGAACTTCTTAGAAAACTTTAAAAAATTACAAAAATTATTCAAAATATGTTATTTACTGTAAAAAAATATTTTTCTGCCGGATTTAAAATTTTTTTAACTGTGGTCCAAGTTGACTCTGTGCCTCTGACCAAAACTTTTTATTTTCATATAACATAAAATGAAATTAATTCATCAGCGACACAAAAAGATTTCCTAATTTTACGAATTTCATCTAATTAAAAAATGTTTTAGATAAACATACCTCGATCTATCTTTTATAAAAATTTTTGTAAATGATCATCTGTTATATTAGAAATTTCTCAAAGAGTATTCGAAACATTTCTGCAGTTTCAAAATAAAAAAATTTCTATTGCAATTTTTAATGAGCAAGCAGAAAGTGTCTTCAAAGCTTAGTCATATACGAATTTCTTGATTTATAATTTGCATTCAAGTCATATTTTTTTCCTCTTAGTGTTTCACTATTCTAAGTAACTATTTTTTTTTATTTCTACTTCTTTCAGGCGTTTCAAATAAAATTGACATTTTTCGAATATAAAATAAATGTACAAAATTTATGCAAAACCAATGACATAATTAATTATTCATATTTTCATTTTTTTGTTTTCAAAAAATATATTTTTAAAAATTTATTTTACAAGACGTTTTATTCTACAGAAAATTAATAAAAAAAAAATTGCAGATTAAAAAAGAAAAATGTTTTTCTTCTCGATAATCTTGTATTTTTTAGGAAGATATTTTGTATATATTACCTGTGATAAAAACTTTACTTAAAAAGGGGGGGGGGGGCTTCATTATTACCATTAAATATATTTGTACACATTTTGAAAATTTAAGCAATGTTTTATCTAATAAACTGTAATTATGGATAATTTTATTATTATAATTTACATAAAAGAAACTTTACAATTTATTCTGTTGTATGCAAAAACAAATAAACCAAAAAGCATCTGCTTCGAAACTTAAAATTCGTCTGCACTATTTCAGTTGTTACGACTTGACGGCAGAATAAATAAAATTAACAGTGAAGCTTTTCCGAATAAACGCGGGAAGTTCAGTGGACAGCATAGACGTATTGACACGGATTTAAAAACTGAAATGAGAAGGTCCTCAGAATCCAAGTTTATACTGCTAACAAAATATAAGTCCGAGAAAAATACGGTAGCTTTGACTTGTTGAAAATGATTCAAGTCTTTGCTATCGTACTTATTATCGGATTTAATTGGTTCTCCAAAATTGAAAGTAGAACAAATAACGTCAATGAAAATAGGTATGTAAAAATATTATTTTCCCTGTTTGCTTTTTTAATTACAACGATTTTAGTTAGCTTCTCATAAACATGCTAGAGAAAATAAATATTTCATAACATTTATTTTTTATTTTGTTGAAATATCTAAAATATTATTTCCCCTTTATGCTTTTTTTTTTTTTTAATTACAACGATTTTAGTTAGCTTCTCATAAACATGTTATAGAACATAAATATTTCATTACATTTATTTTTTATTTTGTTGAAATATCTAACTTCCTTATCAACAGTTTTGATCAGATTATTAAAATTATTGATTTAAATTGCATTTTTATCTGGTTTATTTTCTTATTTAAATAATTCCTCAAAACCACATGGTGTCATAAATATGGAAGTATATGGACAAGTATTATAATCAATCATTAATATAATTATTAAATATTTAAAGATAATTAAATTATTTAATAAAAAAGCCTTTTTATAGAATAAAATTATTGGTAAACATAATTTTGTAATTTTGTAATACTTGATGTTATTAAACAATTTGCATTGCATAGGGTCTCAATTTTTATACTTTATTTACATTAAAAAGTAGCTAATCATTTGATACTGTGTTCATTATTTTGTTTTATTGTGTCATATAAAAATAAATATGATTATCTGTATTTCAAATAGAATATATATTTATAAAAATTTCACCAGACTTTATTCTAAAAATTTCGTAGTAGATTCTAATCTCTTTGTGCTATTTATGATAATATCAGAGTTATAGTGGTTATGGCAACATATATCCAGCCAGATAGGTCATTGGCAAAACTTTTAAAACTTTCATATTAAACGCAGAATAGAGTACCTGCGGTGCTGTGTTTTATAAACAGTAACGGATTATAGTTTAAAAAAATCATAGATAGTAAGAGTTATTATTTTTATAATGTAATAATTGCATAAATAAATATGTAATTTTGGTAATTAATTATTAAAGTTTTTTTTTTTTTAATAATCAAAAAATTGTTTTAAATATGTATTTTACTTCAAGCAAACCCTGGTGTAAATTAAATTAACTCTTTGTATCATCGTTCTATACATACCCAAAAGTTTTACTTACTTTTACAGTGAGCTTAAAAATACAATTTTATTTATTGCTGCTATCTTCAAACATAGCGATTGTTGCGAAATTATTCTTAGAATTCTCAACATAGTGATACTGGTCATACACAGTTAATTTTTTATTCCAAAGTTGTATTTTTCATTTGAGTAGGTTCAGATCGTTTTTGTTAAAGTGTACTTCGGAAATTTTGTAAAATTAAAAAGGCTGGAGATAACAACGAATAGATATTTACAAAGGTCAGTTTGTATATTTTAGAATTTTGTATTTGTAAACTGACAATATCGATCCGAAGTATGTAATTTTCTACTTATTCAAAATATTAAAAAAATATCAATAATTTATTATTTTTAAGTTTTAAATATTTATATTTTTTACATACCTAAAATCACATTTTCTAACATTCGAGTAAGTATTTGCAATATCAACATTAAATAGTACTTAAAATAATTATTCGATTTAAAAACTGATTCAACATGTTTATCATATATGTTGATATAAAACTAACAGTTTTCTTAATATAGTCAAAAGTTAACAATGTAATTACAAAAGCAGCAGCGTTTGTTGCCCCCCTTTTTTTTTTCAGAAAGCGCTAGCATGACAAATTATTGTATATTTTAGAATCGAAATAGTTTGAACTTGTTTAGGTATTTTTGTGATATAGTGGATCCTAATTATGAATTACCATATTATAAAGCATATATGACTTGATTATAACATGTGATACAAAAAAAATTTTGTGAGATAAAATGTCCATTTGTAGTCATATATATTTATAGCATGTGTATAAGATGTACATGATATATATAATACATAAACATTACATACATATATATGTGTGTGTATGACGTATATAAATATATATATATATATATGTTATACAGGGTGTCCACTCTCAACGGTGTCCAATGGCTAATTCATAAACCGTTAGTCATAGACATATATTTCCAATTACAAAAACGTTTTAAATGAGATAAAGAAGTATTTTAAAACCGATTTGGGCCAATAAAAACAATTCTTAAAAAAATAATAAATTTAAATATTTATACGGTCTCCCAGTCCTATAAGTTATATTTAGTAAAATTTTCCTATTACACTAGCAAGTAAGACAATAAAAGTCCCGTTCATATAACACAAAAATTGACCGAGTTAAGAAACTTTAACTTTTATGACTTAAACCACTTTTCTGCAGCTGAACACGGATGAGTTTCGCCATGCTTTAAGGGGTCATATACGAAGTGCTTAAAGTATTCGAAGAACGTATTCTATGTGTATCTGTGCTTTGAAAAAAATCGTACAAGCGTTACGATTGGGTTAACTTTTATTAAGTTTCAGATTGATTAAAATTATTGTATTTATTGATTATTAATAATAATTGATAATTATTGTATTGTATTGATTAAAATTATTGTATGTTTTATTTTGTAAGGATTTAAGACTGTTTCTTTCCATGATTTCTTTTAAGAAAAATTATGTTATTTTTATAAGTTTTTATTTAACTTCAACGATCGTATGTATGTTTTACCAGTTCAAAATTTGTAATCGAACTTTTACTCACTTTCAAATATCCGATCGAGATTAAATTACTAAATACTGACGTAAATCCGATGAAAATCTAATAGTACGGTTTTTGGTGGTTATTTTTGGTGGTTATATTTATTTTACAGGATAACACAACAAAATTATGATAGATTAGTGCCAAGAAGTTTAAAAACAAGTTTTAGATTAGATAACACAAGATTGCGATTTTTTTTTTCTACTGTTATGTAATTTTTAGCACTGAATCTGAAAATTACCTTAATTTTTAACCATCATGATAGAATTTTTCGCAAATCATAAATTGTCAAAGTTAAAAAAATAACAAAATAACAAAAATCGATACTATGAAATAGAGAAGATGACTGTATTTTTTAACTTCTGATAATTGATTTTTATGCACATTTTAGCACTGAATCTGAAAATTACCTTCATTTTTAACGATCACGTTAGAATTTTTCCTCAAATCGTAAATGTCAAAGTTAAAATATAGCGAAAATCTGATGCTATAAAACCGATGAAAAATTCTTTTTATTTAATTTTATATTTTTTAATTCAATAATTTATTAAATTTTTTGGCTTATACTGGGATTCTTACAGCTAAGCGGTTCTGAGATCCGATGAGGTGGGGGAAGAGGTTCAATTTTATCTTTGAATTTTTTAAGTTTGAAATTTACAATTTGCGAAAAATCCTGACATGATGGTTAAAAATGAAGGTCATTTACGGATTCAGCAGTAAAAAATACATAAAAAACAATTATCAAAAGTAAAACACAACATGACATCTATTTTATAGTGCCAAATTTTCATTTTTTTAATTTTTTAAACTTCAAAATTTACGATTTGCAAAAAATCTTTATGTGATAGTAAAAAGTGAAGGTCAATGTCGGATTCAGCGTTACAGAATACATAAGAATCAATTATCAAAAGCTAAAGCCGTTAATTTTTATCAATTTATTTAATAAAAATTTTGGATTTTTTATCTTCTTATATGTTTGTTACAAATTTTACATTTTGCTTTAATATCACAGAATGATTAAAGATTTCAAATTTATATCGCAATATTAATTTTACTGTTAAACATTTTTTTTTTATATATCTGACGAAATTAAATTTCTACTAAATTTGTGAATGACCCCTAATTTGCTGAAAAAAATATGCTCCAACTTTAAACAGTTCTTACTCGGCCAATTTTAATCGTAGAATAACGGGACTTTTTTTGTCTTATTTGTCAGTGTAACAAGGAAATTTTACTAAATACAACTTATAGGACCGAGGGACCGTATAAAAATTTAAATTTCGTAATTTTTTAAGAAATGTTTTTATTGACCCAAATTGCTTTTAAAATATTTCTTTACCTTATTTAAAATATTTTTGTAATTAAAACTATATGTCTATGACTAACGGTTTAGGAATTAACCATTGGTCATCGTTCAGAGTGGACACCCTGTATATATGCATGTATGTGGCATAAAAGACGTAAACAATACGCATATAATGACTATATGGCACATGATGAGCGTTTCGAGTATATATATATATATATATATATATATATATGACACATGCATAAACTTTACGATGATCTTAGCGAGATCGTAACTGCAATTTTTGCCTAATCAAATTCACAGGGGCCTCTATAACAAAGAAGTACCCTGTTTTTTCTGCCCCATCTTGTTTGAATTAAAATCCTTTTTAATTTTTTTATGATAATCACTATCATAATAAAACACATAAAATTTAATTACATAATATTGGCATTTCTTTCTATCTTTCATTTTTTTTTTTTTTTTTTATAAATGTTGTGTAATCGAAAAAAATCATTTTTACTTCGAGTTCGTAATGCATAACAAATGAGATAAATTAATTTCATTCAGTATTTTCTATAGTTTAAAGAATATAAAAAGTACTGAAAGTAAAGAATATAATTCTCTTTCCGTCCGCAGCCCTTTATTCTACTCTTATTCCGACTCTTTTGCGGAAGTCAGGCGGAAAGAAAAAAAAATTCAAGAAATGAAACTGGACAAATTTAAAAGGGAAATTACACAAATTAAAGACACCGAAAAGCGGGAAGGGCGGGTCGGGGCCCTGAAGCTACCGAACGACCGCTGCTGCGTCCAGCTTATTATTAGCGATATATTATAAGATATTATATTTTTAATACAAATTTTATATTGATAAAGATTTGAAAATTTAAACAAAAATGTTTCTTTGGTAATTTTAATGCTTTTAACAAATAGCTAATTTTGAAAAAATTGTGATAGATTGATCATTCAGTTCTCATTTATTGCAATAGGGAAAAAAAAGTTGCAACAAAAATTGAAGTCTGCGGGGCATTGCATTTTGATTCAGTAAAATTATTTTGGTATACTCTTATTATAGCGGCCCCCAAGTTTTAATTGCGATGTATCGCCGAAGTATATTAACGTTATAGATGTAAGCGGTTTTACAACATGCATAAGTGTGACTATGTGTGACATGCATAATTGTTTACAAATGTACAAGTATGTCACAGTATGATTTCATAACATTGCCACTATAGTGACATATTCTTCACAAAGTTAATGACAAAATCGTCACAAATCACACTATTTTGACAAAATTGTCACAGTGTGACTTCAAAGCATTATCGCTGTCGTCACAAAATTATCACAGTATTAAAGACAATTTCGTCACAAATGACACATATTTCACAAATTGATCTCAATGTGACTTCAAAGCATTGTCGCTTTCGTCACAGATCCGTCACTAAGTTTATACAAAAATAGTCACGAATGACACACTCTTCACAAATTTGTCACACCGTGACTTCACAAAATCGTCACAATGTGACGTCACAAAAGAGATCTAAAACGGCCATAACGACTTCACATTCTAGTCAAAATGACTTCACATCGACGGTCACAATGTGACTTCACAACGACATCGTCGTGATGTCACAATGCCTTACGGGTAGTTGAATTAAATTTTTGTACTGAATTTGGTCTGTTTTCTACATTGTTAAACTGAATTTCATAGCTATGAAGTTTATATTTAGAAGAAAAAAAATTCCTTAAGAAAAACCTTATAAGGCTTCCGTCGTGTCCGCTACGATTTAATGATTACGGTATGAAAACAATAAGAAATGATAAGTATGGAATCTGTCTGTATCTTTTCTAGGCACAGATTTTTATGTAGAATTCAGGTTCATCATTTACTTTTTACTATCCCTGCTACAAAAAAAAAAAAAAAATACTAATATATTAATTCTAAATGTCTTACATTTGAGTTTAAACTATTGAGAAAATGAAACCGCATTTTTTGGACTAAACGTTGCTAAGCACAGCAGGAAATATAAAAGAGCGTCTGGATGTTCCCATTATTATTTTTAATATATTATTTCTAAAATATTTCATAAATATTAGTGAAAAACTAGTGAAAAATTTTACTCATTTTTTTAAATATTTTTTTCCGAATACTGTTGCCGACTACTGAAACAAAAATACACATTTTTGATTAATTTCTTTGCAATAGAGAGTTTTCGCAACTGTTAAGAAACAGACAGTGTTCTACTTAGAACTTATTCATTAATAAATGAGTTCACCAGTCAAATAAAGAGAATAGTCTAAGCTACAAATACACTTTGAAAAATATGTCTTTATCATGATGACTGTAAAATATTGCGGTATCATCTTCTAGTTACTGCTCAATATGTACTTTTAGGAAACAGACTTTATATGCATGAAAGTGTGCAAATACAAAAGTAATACCACTATACAGCTAATGTAAATAACAATTTTTTCAGTTTAATGCATTTGTGAAAGTGTTAACCAATTTCGACTAATAATTCAAACATTTCCATTTAGATAAGTCAGATAAAAATATCCCACTTAAATAAAAAAAATATAAAACTGCTGCTAACAAATTCTATGCTCTTCTTGATTCTATGCTCTTCTATTCTCTCTTCTCTTCCTGATTTTTTAAATAATTCATATAGACAACAAAAGTCATTCATAACAGAGCGAAAATTTAAACCAATTATTTAAAATTCCAGTTAACTGTACTTTCATATCACATTTTTTTTTTAATTTCCCTTTTAGAATAAGATCTTATCAAGAGAAAAACACTTCCACGAATAAAGTATCTGGTGACCTACTACAGTAGGTAAAAAAAATACAAGCTATAATTATAACTACTATTCTAAACAAGTTAGAAATTGCACGTCAAACGTGGCAAATGTAGTGCGTTCGTACCATAACTTGTTTTATACATATTTTTTGCACCGCATATTGTAGGGGAGGTAGGGGAGGTTTGATACATAGGGAGGCTTGATACACTGATAATTTTTCTGAACAAATGGCATTAATAGCCATTGTAACAGATGTAACGGCTTCTTTTATTAGCAGGGGCCATCATTAGCTGGACTTAGCAGTGAAGAACTGACAACGTTTTTTTTTTTCTTTTAATTTTGAAGATTTTTTGAATGGCAATGTAATTTTTTTTAAATACTGATTTTCTTTCCGAACTCTTATTACAGTGAAGATAATATCTTGTAATTATTTTTTATTTGTAAAGCACATTGTTAGGGTGAGTTTTATTAGAAACCAGATTGGCATTTTGCAACTGCATTTATACAAAGTGATTGTGTAGAGAAAAGATTCTCTACATAATACACTCTTAAGTACTGTGAATAAAGTGTAACAAGCATTATATAATATTCTCCAAAAATACAGCCAGCAACATAGTCAGGTAACGAGCATCCTTCAAATAAACATAGAATCAGCGTTGCCTCGCATTGGAATGCCCTGTGAGTTTCGCAGCTGTTACAACTGCATTCACCCTCCTTTGCCAGTCAAGCGTAAAGGAAGAATGACTTTTTCTACTTTCCACTACCGGTTTTTTTGGCAACAGGTGGGAGTAGCGTCGGAGAGGGCTTTTCGAAGAGTGCGGCTTTCGTTGCAGCTTCTCACGTTTTTTTTTCTTGTTTTAACAGAAGATATTATGTTTGTGGCAAAGAATGGATCCTGAATTAAAGATTTAAAAAAAAGTTTTCTACGAATATATACAAGATGTATAGTTAAAGTGAATTGCGGTGTGCTTGAGATGTCTCTAGGTGAGGTGTTCATCCAGAATAAATTCAGTGTGGATAAGCCTAACCGATCCATGCTTCATTATGAGCCAATGTAGAGGTGTGATAAAAATTAACATCCATTTGTGCAATATCAAAGAAGTGTTTTTTTGAAAAGTCAGCCTGCACTTATATCTACGTTTTTAAAATCCCATTTGTCTTTTTTTTCCATCGTGCGTATGTGCTTCTTTTATGTGAAAATGTGTTGACGTTCAAAAAGAAATATCATCTATAATTAAAAATGTAATTATCTCACGTCATGATGATAATAAGAAAATGTTGATCATAAAATGTGACGACATGATGAAAGAAGATTAAAATAGATCTTAGTAAGTGCTAAAAAGAAATTAGCACCTGTGATTTATGCCTCTCTACTTCTGTACATCACAATGAAAAATGACAAATCAGTCATATATATAATTCTTGATTTAATCACGGTTTTTTTTCTTTTATGTGTTTGCTCATTTTGATATAAATATGATTTAATTTATGTGTTTGCTCATTTTGATATAGATATAATTGAATTTATGTGTTTGCTCATTTTGATATAAATATAATTTAATTTATCCATAATAAATAATCTAGAATTCTTGCAATCAATTAAGACTTTTCTTAATCCAGTGTTTTAAATTTATTTTTCTTAATATATTTATAATTTTTTAAAATTTATTCAAAACACAACGCATACCTAATTATTTCTCTCTGATTAATTAATTAATTGATTCATAACTCTTACCCCTATATAGAATGGTGCCGTTGACAAAAGTAAAATTTTTTTTCCCCTTTAACTTTGCATAAAATATTTTAAGGTCTCGAATCTTGGTTTAATTTTTCAAAGGTAATTTTTCATTATTAGTATTAATATTTTCTGTTTCAAAATCATTTAATATCCTATTTCAAAGTTCAGATTGCATACCTTGCTTAAAATAAGTATAATTTTGATAATAAACACTGGTTATTCATTGATATATGTATATCTTTTCAGTTAGTTATTATATGTATGTTTTCAAAGGTGATTTATTTTAAAAAGTGGTGGTGATATCAGTATTACATTTTCATTATTATTTTTATCTAATTTTCATACTTTTTATTTTATTTCTATTTTCAATAACATTCTGTGCAGATATCATTATTAGGATAAATTATCTGCCAGTAATTTTGAAATTTAGCATTATTTTGAAATTTAAATTGGGTATTTTTTTTGTATTTTCATGATTTATTGATACTAGTAGTCTAAGTTTAAGGGGAAAAAAAAAAAAAAAGAGGCGAAATAAAGTACAACAAGTCAGTTTGGTAAACTCACTACCAAATTTTTCTGGTTCCAAAGAGGAAAATTTCAAATTCTTTATAGAACAGATAGAGAATTTAGCTGACTTGGAACAGTGGGATAATCACAGAAAATTTGTAGTGCTAAAACTTCATTGCAAGGACCAGGCTTTAAAATTCATAGCAAATGACCCTGTTGCCTCTAAAATAAACAATTTTGACCAACTAAAACAGAGTCTAGATAAAAAATTTTCAAAAACTGTTTCATTCGCTGAAAAACAGCAGAATCTGTCATCTGTTTGTCAAAAGCAGACACAAACAGTTAAAAATTTGGCTGAACAAATTGAGAAAGCTGCTAATGACTATTTAAACATAGATGAGAATGCAGATGTAAAAATGCTAGACTTAGCACAAAAATTAAAACTGAATAAATTCTTGGAAGCTCTTCGCTCAGATATTAGAATCGAGGTCAAAAAGCAAAATCCACAAAGTTTTGAGTCTGCCATAGAAACAGCTGTTAATATTGAAAATGCTTTTAAGGACCCAGAAGTTAATGTAAATAACACAATGTCTTTTGAAATATCCACATTATTAGACTCTCATGTACAAACCAATGCTAAAATTCAGGAATTATCAGATAAAATTCAGGATCTTGCCATTTCAAAAATAGTAAATAATGTGACAGGTTTCTCTTCGGGTCAGGATAAAGAAATTGAAAGTGAATATAAGGATGAGATTGTAAATTTTTGCTTGATTTGTGGTAAGCCACATTTAACAATTCAGTGCTGGTATTTTCCTGAGATCAGAAATGTCATGCAAAATTCACAAAATTTACAGTTTTCACAAAACAGAGTAAATAAAAGGTACAGGAATTCTGAAAATTTCAGAGGCAATTTTTTTCGAGGAAATTCCAGGGGTAATTCTCGGGGAAATTCCAGGGGTAATTCTCGAGGAAATACTCGGGGAAATTTCAGAGGCAATTCTCGGGGAAATTTCAGGGGTAATTCCTCTCGAGGTAGGTTTAGAGATCAAAACTCCAGTCAAGAATGACTGACTGAGGGTTCTTGCAGTGTAAAAAACTTAGATACAAGAACCCGAAAGAAAAAAAAGATTTCCTCATGCAAAAAGAACAATTCAAAATGAAACACTAAACTCAAAAAGAAAGTACATGTGAAAAGGAAATTTGTACTACAGTCTAAAATATCAAAAAGGAAAGTAAAAGATAATTCAGACAATGCAAAACTAACTTCAAAAAATAAATCTTTAAAAACAGATACTGTAAACAATGAAAAAACTTATGTTTCAACTGATACTCAGACTAATGAACAGGAAAAGTTATATGTCATGTCATGTAGTCAGAAACAGGCTGATTTACCAATAATAACTTTAAATTTTGGTCAGGAAGAAGTTCTTTCTTTGCTCGATTCAGGAGCAAATTTGAGCTTAATTCAAAACAATGTATTACAAGTCATAAAACAACACTGCAAAGTTGAATACTTATCCAGATCTGTCAGAATTAATACACTTAATAACTCTTCTATACCTTATTTATCTGCAGTGAATATAAAGTTTAAAATTGACAAATCTTGGTTCGAAAATCAATTTTTTGTTACTCCAAATGATTGGCGGTGCAAGTATAAGATCATCCTTGGGTATGGTTTCTTGCAAAGAAATAAAATTCTCATGGATGTCGCAAACAAACAGCTAATCATGAATAACAAAAAATTCAAATTTTATGAATCTTCTCCCAAGTTAATTTCTAATAATATGATAAAGTCAGAAAACAAACTTAATTATGCTAAATCCGTAAATAATGTGAAAATTCTTCCTAATTCTTTTTCAATTGTTAAACTTTACATTCCAAAATCTTTTGCTGATAGTAAACAAGTTAATCTCATATCTGTTAAAACAAAATTAAATTACTCAATATCTGAATCTGTAAACAATGTGATAGACAAGAAATTTTCACTATAGTAGAAAATAATTCTGATAAGGCAATTACTCTTAGAAAACAGCTGAAAATTGGCACGTTACAAACTTTCGACAATTCTGATATTATGGAGCCAAACAATTCTAAAATTTTGCAAGTAAATACTTTAAATGTGTCAGAAATTCAAAAACTCAGAAAAGATGATCTTAATGCTGATGACTTTGATTTGAAGCATTTAAATGATAGTGATAAAAGCAAAGTGACTTCCATGCTTATGAACGACTCTCAAGTTTTTTCAAAAAGATATAAAACTTTGGGTTCAACAGATGCTGTTGTTCCTGAATTCAAACTTCTTCATAATTTCCCCATTCAGACACGTCCATATCCCATTCCCAAAATTGCAAGAAAATTTGCAAAAAAAGTAATAAATGAATTTTTAGAGGCAGGAATAATTGAACCGTCAGTTTCCAACTACAATTTTCCTGTAATATTCGTAAAAAAGAAAACTACAGATAACTCTAAAGAACAAAAATTCCGCATGTGTGTAGATTATCGTTTATTAAATTCGATAACGGAATCATTTCAAATTTGTTTACCAAAGATATCTGAGATTCTACATCAGATTGCTGGAAAAAAATATTACTGTGTTCTTGACCTAAAATCAGCTTTTTTCCAAATTTAACTTCAGGATTGTGACAAACCTAAACTTGCATTTTGTTGTGAACTAGGAAATTTTATGCCTACCAGATTATTTTTTGGAAGTAGAAATTCAACTTCATAGTTCCATACACTTTTAACAAAATGTTTAAGTGACCTTGTGGGTAGCAACATACAGTTTTATTTGGATGACATCATTGTGGCTGAAAATGATATTGATAAACTATTAAATCTGCTTCAAACTGTATTTGATAGATTATCAAAATTTAACTTAACTCTTGATCCGCAAAAAGTTCAAATTTGTAAATCAGAAATTGTTTACTTGGGCTTCAACATTAATCAACAAGGTTTTTCACCTTCTGATAGCAACATAAATAAAGTTACAAAATTTCCAGTCCTAAAAAATTTAAAACAAGTTCAAGCATTTTTGGGTATGAACAATTTTTTCAGGCATATGATTTACAACTATGCAGAGATAGTACAACCAATTGTGGCCTTAACACGTAAAAATACACCTTTTGTTTGGACAGAGGCCTGTCAAAATTCCTTTAATAAAATTCAAGATGAAATACTTAATAAACCTACTCTTAAACAATTAGATGAGAATAAACAACTGTATTTGGTCACTGATGCATCAAAAATTTCTATCTGTGGCATTCTAATGCAAAAATATGACAACAAAATTTTTCCTGTTGAATTTTTCTCGAGACAACTCTCACATGCTGAGTCGAGATATCCATCTATTCGTAGAGAACTTTTGGCCATTTTTTCAGCTTGCAGGCATTTCTATGAATACTTATATGGTAAAAGATTCACGATTCTTATAGATGCTAAACCACTAACATATCATGCTCAGCTGGATAAGCAACCTGATATTGTGGCTAGCTGGTTACTATATCTTGGCCAATTTCAGTATGATTTAAGTCACATACCTGGAAAACAGAATCCTGCGGATTTCCTTTCTAGGATGGAGGTTGAAAATCATTCGGTAAACAACATTAACATATTTGCCATAGATAATTCTCTCACTCAAAGTAACATTAAAGTTTCACAGACTCAAGATAATGAGGTCAAAAATATAATCGACAAGATTAACAATAATGACAGTAAAACAAAAGCAAAATTCTTTGTTGACTCTCACACTCAATTGCTTATGTACAAACACAAAAATAAAAATAAATCAATTGTGAATAAAATAGTTATTCCAAAAACTTTAATCAAAAGTTGCTTAGAAATGGCACATGCACCACATTTTGGTACTAAGAAAACTTATGATATTATCAATAGAAAATTTTACTGGAAAGGAATGTTTTCTGATACAAAAAGTTTTTGTGAAAATTGTGCTCGCTGTTTGTCAAATAAATTGAAACCAAAACATACAACTTCCAGGCATATTGAAAAAAGAGACTTAGCACCAGGTGAGAAACTAGCAATTGATATTGTGGGTAAATTGCCAAGATCTATTGATGGGAAGTTTTTTATATTAACAATCATAGGTCATTATTCAAGGTTCTTAGAGGCTATTCCTCTAGCCAATGTAAAATCTACAACAATCATAAGATGCCTCAATGAATACTTTGCCAAATATGGCATTGCAAAAATCGTGCAATCAGACAATGGTCCAAATCTAGTCTCAGATGAACTTAACAATTTCTTAGACAATTTAGGCATAGATCATAGAAAGTCCTCAATTTACTTTCCGGCATCAAATGGCTTAGTCGAAAGAGCTCATAAAACAATGAAGGAAAGCCTGGCTGCTATGTCTAATAATGTTCTAGACTGGTCTAACAATTTGCTAAAATTTAAACTTCATTATAATAACTCAGTACATACAGCTACTCAATTTACACCAGCTGAAATCTTTTTTGGCAGATCTCTGAACACTCCACTTGACTCCATAAATGAACCAAAGTTTGTTGAGAGTTTTCAGGCTTATCAGGAAAACATTAAAAAATTGTTAGAAGAGATGAGGCAACAGATTTCAAAAAATGAGGAACAATATTTTACTGTATACAATAAAAATACAAAGGGGAGAGCAAAACCAAAATTAAATGTTGGTGATAAGGTTTTTACTGAAAATTTTAGGCGTACCGGATCATTTACAGAAAAATACATTGGTCCTTGGGAAATAATTAAAATCGTTCGTAATGATAATTATATTGTAACTAGAATTGTTAATAACCAAAATGTGGAAAAGAAATTTCATGTTAGTAAACTATTTTTGCAAAAACCTCTAAGACCTAATATTCAAAATTGTATATAAACCTTATTTTTGTAACTTATTTCAAAATTCATTCTTGTCAATTTGGTAATTTTTTGTTCATTTCTCAATTTTTCTACCATCTTTATTATCAAAATTTTTGTATCTATGCTTCCTAGTAAACTGTACTTCTGTAGATATTAAGATAATGAGACGTCATTATTTTTTTCTTCTTTTTCTGACTTAAGCTGGCTGGTCCGTTAGGTTAGGACAGTGGTGTTAATCTCTAGGTTGTTATGATGATACATTTTCAAAGATGTGTAACTTCTAAAAGGATAAAGATTACTATTTGGCAATTTTGTTACAATCTTGAGTTAAAAGGTATATGTAAAAAAAAAAAAAAAAAAAAAAAAAAAAAAAAAAAAAAAAATAGCTAGCTATAAATATACAACCATCACTATAAAGTTTAAGAGAATTTTTTTTTTTTTTTGACAAACAAAATTCTTTACATATAACTTTAACTCATGATTTCTTAAATGTTCTATTAAGTATTATTTAATTTTCTTCTTAAAATTTAAATTAGAAAAATATATAAAGATAATTATTTCAGCTCTTTTTACAAATTAAAATTTAGTCTTTGGCCAGTATGTTTCTGTAAATTTCATTTTTCAAATGTCAAAAAAATTTTTCAGTCTCAATTTTAGAGACAATTTTAGTAATTTCATTTTAATTACTTAAAATTTTTCTCTTCATGTGCATCTTGCTAATTGATATTTACTGTTTGTGTATATATATGTCTGGTTTGCCATTATGAATGTCACATATAAATTTTGTGCATGTGGCAATGGATGGTATAAATGCTTAATTCACAAGTGTTGAAACTTTTCTCAACAGAATTAACTTTTGACAATATATTTTGTATGTGTGCTTTTCTGAGAAACTTTTTCATCCCATGAGCTACTACTCCTCTGTTGGGGGGGGGGGGGGAGATGTAGAGAAAAGATTCTCTACATAATACACTCTTAAGTACTGTGAATAAAGTGTAACGAGCATTATATAATATTCTCCAAAAATACAGCCAGCAACAAAGTCAGGTAACGAGCATCCTTCAAATAAACATAGAATCAGCGTTGCCTCGCATTGAAATGCCCTGTGAGTTTCGCAGCTGTTACAACTGCATTCACCCTCCTTTGCCAGTCAACCGTAAAGGAAGAATGACTTTTTCTACCTTTCCACTACCGGTTTTTTTGGCAACAGGTGGGAGTAGCGTCGGAGAGGAATTTTCGAAGAGTGCGGCTTTCGTTGCAGCTTCTCACGTTTTTTTTTCTTGTTTTAACAGAAGATATTATGTTTGTGGCAAAGAATGGATCCTGAATTAAAGATTTAAAAAAAAGTTTTCTACGAATATATACAAGATGTATAGTTAAAGTGAATTGCGGTGTGCTTGAGATGTCTCTAGGTGAGGTGTTCATCCAGAATAAATTCGGTGTGGATAAGCCTAACCGATCCATGCTTCATCGTGAGCCAATGTAGAGGTGTGATAAAAATTAACATCCATTTGTGCAATATCGAAGAATTGTTTTTTTGAAAAGTGAGCCTGCACTTATATCTACGTTTTTAAAATCCCATTTGTCTTTTTTTTCCATCGTGCCTATGTGCTTCTTTTATGTGAAAATGTGTTGACGTTCAAAAAGAAATATCATCTATAATTAAAAATGTAATTATCTCACGTCATGATGATAATAAGAAAATGTTGATCATAAAATGTGACGACATGATGAAAGAAGATTAAAATAGATCTTAGTAATTGCTAAAAAGAAATTAGCACCTGTGATTTATGCCTCTCTACTTCTATATATCACAATGAAAAATGACAAATCAGTCATATATATAATTCTTGATTTAATCACGGTTTTTTTTTTGTTTTATGTGTTTGCTCATTTTGATATAAATATGATTGAATTTATGTGTTTGCTCATTTTGATATAAATATAATTGAATTTATGTGTTTGCTCATTTTGATATAAATATAATTGAATTTATGTGTTTGCTCATTTTGATATAAATATAATTGAATTTATGTGTTTACTCATTTTGATATAAATATAATTGAATTTATGTGTTTGCTCATTTTGATATAAATATAATTGAATTTATCCATAATAAATAATCTAGAATTCTTGCAATCAATTAAGACTTTTCTTAATCCAGTGTTTTAAATGTATTTTTCTTAATATATTTATATTTCTTTTTAAATTTATTCAAAACACAACGCATACCTAATTATTTCTCTCTGATTAATTAATTGATTCGTAACTCTTACCCCTATAGATTGAAAATCCAATAAGGCATGATAGGGAGAAATGATACATTAGTGCTGGGGAGAAATGATACACTTCTATATTTGAAATTTAATATATATATATTTTTTTTTTACTTTGAAACTAATATAGGACTATAACATTCATTATTATATTACAGCAAGAGCTACTTAAATTGGTAAGGAAAAACAAAGAGACTATTCATAGACATTATGTAGGTTACATAGAAAAGCAGTGCGATGATAGATGGTTAGTTCGCTTTGCTCGTCATAAAGAAGGAAAAAAGTTTAAATGGCCTGAAAGGAAAAATGTTTCTATAATTGACGAAGGGCGAATTGAAAAAACATTAAATCTACCCGATATTACTTATTAAATGATAGAGTTATTAGTTTTTCTTTTAACCATTTCAGCAGTGGTGGTATGTTTATGAAACCACTTAATTTTAATTCCCAAACGCCACATTGGCACCAGCATTTTGGTAAAATATTTTCCATTTACTATGAAAGTGAAATATATCCCTTTTCTTATTTTTAATTAAATTTGTTGGTAAATTCCGGTGCCATTCATTTATTCAACACTTTAGCATTGAAAATGTTTTGCCCCTGAAAGGGTTAAAAGAATCTTAGATGTGCTAAATTTATGTTAAATTGTGTGCAAATCAGCAATGTTCACTTCATTTTTCCATCAGCTAGATCTATAGGGTTTTTTTTTTCATTATTTATTTTCAAAAAGTTTGTTAATAGGATTGTTTAAATAATAGCAATAGTTTAAATATTTTTGTAAAAATCATTTCTGAAACAAAAATATGTCAATGTCATTTCGTTTTAAATTTTACTTAAATATCTCAAGATTTATCCTAAAAAATTGTATGACGCATAAATTGAATTTTCTGCATTTTCTTTTCAATTTACATAACAATGTATCAAACCTCCCTTGCTAGTGTATCAATCCGCCCCAGTAATGGGGAGATTTGATACAGTAGTAAACATTCAAAATAATTGGGATATATATTTTGAATGACTATTTTTTAAATTCACAATATTTTTAATAAATGAATAAAAGGTCACTTTATAAGAAAACACGAAAAATTTGTTTAAAAATAGCTTTCTAAGGCTTGTAAAAAATTAATAAACAAAAAGTGTATCATACCTCCCTACCTCCCCTACTGAATGTATTAGTGCACTTAATAAGTGCATATGAATTTCATTCTGATCGAAAGGCTGTAACATCATTAAAATGCCACTTGAAATATTTTTTTCCCATTAGCCGTAATGTAACGGAAAAATTTTGACTGCCCCTGTAATTAAACTATACATCCGATTTTCATAGAATTCGAAATGACTCGACAAAATTTTGCAACAATTATATATTTAAAATTTCAGACCATTCGGTTGAGTAGTTTTTGCTCTGTTATATGCGTACGTACGTACGGACGGACAGACGCACAGACAGACTGACGGATGGACCAAACGACGACTATAGGTGTTACGTATTTATATAATTACGAACGCACCTAAAAAGGCGGAATAAACCTGCTTGAACCTAATATTCCTATTTATGACTTTCAATGTTCTGTTGTAGTTAAATTTTTTTGAGCGACAGCATCCATACTTTGAAGCGAACTTTAAAAATCTAAACACGATTTCCTATATTTATTGCTATCATTCTGCATTAACTTAACACCAATGTCCATTGCTCTATTTTGAAGACATGCTAAATATGAGTTAATACAACTTCATAGACTGTGACAATATGGAGAAATTCATTCTGTTTGTCGAAAGATATTGTGTTTTATAGCAGGCATGAAAGGTAGAAAAGGGATTTTCAAATTTTTTTTTGGCCCCTTCAAGTTGTAGATTTTGTAAATTGTCTAAAAACGTGACAACCAATAGTCTGAAGAGAATGAAAATTTATTTTGGAAGAATTTCGACAATTTGGATGTAATGGTGATGACGTATATTTATATTTATTCATTTTGAAAAATATATTAATAAATATTTCAAAAACATTTTAATCCAAAATATTCTTGCGCGTTACGTTTGATGTTTTATAACATATCTTTTAAAGTAAAAAGTAACAAAATATAAAAATTATTGTTCGAATTATTTCTAAGTAGCATATGTTTTCCTTATCATTGACTGTTTCTTTTTACAAAAATTGTGTCTCAATAAAAAACAATCATTCAATAGAAATGAAAATTTGTATTTCCACGTTTCTTGGTATGCGTAACTTAAACGTGTAATAAAATTACGGTGTTTGCAATGCAATTTTAAATGTTAGATTTAGCTTTAAGCTTTACATCAAAACATGCCACATATAAATATATAAAAAAAGTTGTGCGCATTGAAACGGCTCTTGCATGACTTTGAAATTCAAGTTATAACCATCGTGAATTTTTTTTTTCTTATAGTACACTGTTAACAATTTGCAGTAAACTATCCAGTCATTCGACCGTTTTAATAGAAAACGGTTACATAACCTTAATTAACTATATTCTGACTATACTATTGCCCACATATGGTCAGAATATAGCTAACTTACGGTTATGTAATTGTTTTATATAGAAATGGTCAAATGACTTCACAGTTTGCTGCAAATTTTATGAGTGTACAGAACATAAAACAAAATGTAGTCTATGACATTTAAAGTACGTCATTTTATAGAATGTTTAGCACTTGTCAATTCCGATAGTAGCAATAATCAAATTTTGCGTTTTTTGAGGTCAATAACAAAATAATTTGAGAAAGACGGCTTAGTAGTTTGTTGAGAGTGTGTGCATTGAGCCGAATGATGTGAGTTCATCTCCTGATCTGAACATATTTCATTCGGCTGGAATTAAAATGAAATTATCTCGTATGACTTCATCTATTTATGATTATTTCATAACAATGGTAAGGTTAATTTTTTTAAAAGTTTATATATCATGATTAATCCTGCATTATTCATGAAAAAATGTATTTCCATATTTTCTTTCGCATGCAGAAAATATATATGCAATAAAATTACAGCGTCGCCGTTCAAAGATTAAAACTTTGGTTAAATTGTATTTTGAAGACACCTCTTGTGACGAAAGGGATACGAAGCAATCCATATCATAGAACTTTGTACGAATTAAAATGGTACATTTTGTCTGCTCCAGGTTATTACAAGTGAAATCATAGCCATCCTTCACAATAGCGCCATTAGCTGCTCCTTAACTCCAATTCAGTATGGCTAATATGAATCAGGATTTGATTTTTTGCGTTTATTTTTATGACATGCAATATATTTTATCCAATAAAAGATTTAACAGATAAAGGAGACAAAATCACATTTTACAGTATTTTTTATTTCGAATTAGTGATCAAATGCGTGAAGTAACTATAAAAAGCTTAGAATAGTGCTTTATAATAGCCCCGATTGACCTTAATCAATTTATTTTCCACATAAATAAAAAAAAAATAAGCCTCTGAATCATTGTAATCGTTTGGGATACTTAAGCCTAATTTGGTCATACCCAACAAAGAATTTTGTAACTGATTGACAGAGAATGTAATATTTCACAATATGCTTCAATTTTCGGATTCAAGCCGCTTTCCATGGCTAATTATTAAGGATATTATTGCTGTTCTGAACTGCTGGTCAAAATGCAAACATACTTATACTTGTTTTGGTTAGCCATAGACCAACCTTCAAGATAAGAGATAAGAGGATAAACAAGTGTAATTACATTTAGAGTGGGCGGTGGCGACACAAATGACTACGTCATCGAGTTACGGGATAAAGTCATGATGCAGGACAAGATTTTTAGGAGTAGATTAAGGAATAACTGCTCTGCCTCGACATTTCTTGGTACGATATGAGCAGCAGCGGGCGCCAACTCGTCATTTTGGCGTCGCTATCACCTCATCGAGTTACGGGATGAAACCGGTGCCAAATTAAAGTTAAAATAAAGTCTTTTATCACTTGTACCATATTTTCACATCTTGGAGATCTTATGGTATGATTTCGGTCGATGTGGAAAACTTAACAATTAACAAAATTAACAAATCTTAACTTTGTTAATCTTATTGTTAATCTTAACAAAATTGATCTAATCTTAATCTAATTGTTAATCTTAATAAAAACTTAACAAAATTAACAATCGCCAATTGTTAATTTTGGTGATTTTAAAGCGTTGTCAAGTTGCGACATGAAATCTTCGTGTAGGACAAGATTATTAGGAGTAGATTACAGAATGACTGGTCTGACTCGACAGTTCTTGGTACGATCAGAGCAGCAGCGGGAGCCAACTCGTCATTTTCGCGTCACTCTCACGACATCGAATTGCGGGATGAAAGCGGTGCTAAATTAAAGGTAAAATAAAGTCTTTTAAGACTATTTTGTTCTGCCTGCGCATATCCTGGTAGAAACCCCCGGCAGACTAAAATGTATAACAAGAAATACGTTATAATGTACAATTGAAACCATATATACATAATATTTTACATTACATTAATATCTCACGTACTGTTAATAAGCTTTTCCTAAACCCTTCATTCACCTTGAAAGTTCACCGAAATAATATATATGGCAATGTAATGTAAAATATTATGTATTTTGATGTCTTTTTTTTTTGTTATAACTGCAGGGGGTTTCTACCAGGATAAGCGCCGGCAGACCAAAAACATTTTTAAAAGACTATATTTTATCTTTAATTTGACACCAGTTTCATCCCGTAACTCGGTGACGTGATAGTTACGCCAAAATGACTAGTTGGCGCCCGCTGCAGCTCATATCGTACCAAGAAATACCGAGGCAGACCAGTCATTCCTTAATCTTTTCTTAATAATCTTGTCCTACATCAGGATTTCATGTCGTAACTCAACAACGTGTTTAAATCGCTAAAAGTAAGAAATGGCGTGCCGCCCTGTTCGTCTTGTACCAAGATATGACGAGACAGACTGAAATATTGATATTGTAGTTATATGTGTCTTTAATGTGCCAAATTTTCAAGCCGTTACTCGATGACGTGATGATACCGCCAAAATGGGGGCTTGGTACCCCGCCCTGCCCGTCTTTTACCAAGATATGATGAGGCAGTCTGAAATTTTCTTATTGTACTGATATGTGCCTTTAATGTACCAAAATTTCAAACTGTTAATCGATGACTTGATTATACCGACAAAATTAAGAATTGGCGCCCCGCTCTTTTTATCACCTACCAAGATATGACGAGGCAGACTGAAATATTCGTATTGTACTAATCGGTTTGTTTAATATGCCAAAATTTCAAGCCGTAACTCGATAACGTGACAGTACTGCCAAAATAGGGAATTAGTGCCCCGTTCTTCTCGCTTTGTACCAAGTTATGCCGAACCATTATTTTTCTGTATTCTCTGCAGTTGTGCTCCAAGTGACCGTTTCAGTAAAGTGCTTTTGTATCCTTTTGATTCCTTGTTTAGATGGTTTTTATCCCTTGTCCCATATTTTCACATCTTGGAGATCTTATGGTATGATTTCGGTCGATGTGGAAAACTTCTGCACGACGTTACATTTGAAAAACCCTCCCGTCCTTAATTTTTGCAAACCAGTGTATGTGGCGTAGTTAAGAGATACTCAACAGGGATCCAGACAACACTGTTGCGGAGCTGAGGGAAGCCGTTTGTATTCAATAGCAAATGTTCCCAATACGCATCTAATTATTGCATGCTGTTGGTTTCGACAGCATGCAGAGGCTGTTATTGCTGCTGACGATGGTTTGAGAGCATGATGCCATCCATTCGGTATGTGATCAGCTGTATGGAATGTTAAAAATGTAAAAAATGCTCCCTCTCTAGTGTCTATGTAGGTTTGAAAGCAAACATATTTTGTTCTCAAATACCTTTCGCACCCTTTATATTTTAATAATGATCTTTGTTTCAGCTTTTTAAAATATTTCAGTAAAACCACATTACAATTTTACTCTTTTTTGTGGGCAGTCAAAGGCTTAATACACTTAGGGCCACTGCGCGACTGGTTCATCAAACCCAAATTGTAAATAAGCATTATTTCATTCCCAATAAAGTTCCTAAAGTATATTTATTACTCCTTGTTTCATAGCAGTTATAGAGTATTTGACACATATGACCATCTACTATGTTATACTTGATCAACTACTACCAAATAGCACAGATAAGTGACCCATCATTGGCTGTTTGTGTAAACCATTGGAAAATTGTAAAGTTGATATGCAAAAAATAAGCAAACAAAGGCCCTTCAAATATTGAGAGTGATTCTTCAAACCAAAAATTATTTCGTCGAGACAGATAGAATAGTGCGGATATCTAAGCAGCTAACGTTTGGGCCACTGTTGGTAATATTTAGCAAATGTCGGCAAGGCGGACATTTCTTACTGTTGGCCAACGTAAGCCTCCATAATTAGCGAAAAAAGACTGCCCTAATACTTTTGTGCTACCAGAGCTTAGCAATCGGCAATCAACTAATAGTGAAACTGTAATTGTTAAGAGGGCGGTTAAAGGGACGGCTTTAAAAATGTGCTATACGTACTTTTATTCAGCGTTAAAAATCTAAAAAAATCGTTGGTTGAATATAATTTTTCGGTGAATAGCGCAAATAACATGTGATCTGGAAGGCGATATAATATCGTAAATTCATAAACTACAATTGAAGCCAGCTTAATATAACATTGAAGTGCGTAAAAATAATAGTAGACAATTTTTAAAGTAAATGATCTCGTTCAATTAATGTCCGAAGACTTGGCATTTTTCTTATAGTAGAATATCTATAATCCGGATATTATAATTTCTAAAATAGACATATCTCGAACAAAAACAACAAGAAAAAAAAATATTCATCAGGCATAGATTATGAAAAACTTTCAAACTATGACGGAACACTGCAAATAGAGGCGTCTTAAATTAAGACACATATGTGACTGAAAAGGTATTTCAGACACTTAAGTATCTGAATCTGAAAATTCAGTCATGATAGATGTCTTAATTTAAAACATATAAGTGTCTTACTATGATCATGGTGTAAACGAACTGAGAAAGGTGTCTTAAAAATCTGCAAGTGTCTACTTTTAAGACACTTTGTAACTCCGTTCCGCATTAACCACCAGGCGGCACTCTAGTTGCGCATGCGTTTTAGATGCCTTTCGTTCGAATTGGATGTTCGTTTGTAATTCAAACTGAGCGTTTGTTTTATCTACGCGTACATTTTAACTAATAATTTATTTTGACTTGATTCGGTTTTCTCGGAATGTGAAGTTCCAGGATTTAATCCGTATCGACATAGTGATATTCCATATTAATGGAAGGTGTCAAGCAATAACAATAATATAGTGTTCTTCGTCTCGTCAAAGCAGGTAAAGAGAACTGTTGTCTGGCGGGCTATGTTTTTAGGATGGAAATATTCCATTCTTTAAACAGAGCTAGCCGGATGTGCAAAGGGATTTTTTTTTTAATATCAAAATGTGCTAACTCACGGATACTAACGTAGCCTCCAATCCGGACGTCGCCTGGGTGGAAGGGATTTTGGAATAACCACACCTTTTTCCAGGTAAGTGGACCCTTCACTATGTATTGAAAACTCTCTGCGAATGTTTTCTCTTTAAATAGAGACCTCACACGAGTCTATAGCTTTATTAGTTCCTGAGTTATGCCAAAATTTGTTTAAAGCATTTTGCCTATTGGATTTCCATGTTAAAATTTTATCTTGCTAATATTTAAATTTCTACTATTCAAATCATCTGCAATCATGTTTCTGTATTATTTTACATCCGATGTTATCCTTAAAATAAGTTTTGGCAAGTTTGCATGGTGTATTAGTTGTTACTGAATCTATTGAGATACACCATCCTAAGCCTTCTTTCTCTGTCTACTCGCACGCCATTACTTTAAAAATAACAGTGACAGCACCTGTTGATCGGCTCACAATTTCTTAATTACCATCAAGGCTATCTTAACAGCGTTTTCTTAGAGTAATTATTACACAAGAGTACCTTTTATATGGGTTTTATTTATGTATACAATATTTTTATAAGCATTTAATGCGACAGCATTTGTAACGTTCACATCGGTTTTACATTTCCCATATGTTTAATATGTGATATGTACTGAAATTCCCAACTCTTTATAGTAAACATCCTTATTTAATTTTTATTTATTATGTATGCTTTTCATGCCTGATGACGTTTTCTTGCGTCTCAGATTTTATACACCGTGATAAATTTTAAGTTATTTAAAAGAATATAGTTCGAAAATCCTTCCATTTACCCATATCATTAATTCCCCCATACATACAGCGAATTACTTGTCTTTATTTATTAGATTAAACTGTTTTGACTGATAAAACTCAAATCCGGTCATGAAATCTGTTTTCCCTTTCTGCTATATACTTTTGTTGTTTCCGAGCATTTTAGAAATACTCTATTTCCTATACTGAAAGTAGTCAACTTCAGATGTTTTCATTTTCAAGCCCGGTGATTCACACCACAATTTGACGACTCATCAGAAATGGTCTGAAATCTGTAGACGTAAAGCGGAGAAAATTTCGTTGGCGTTTTCAATAAATCTTCTTATTTAACTATTTAGAAAATGTTCTCGCCTTATCTCTGTATTAGTCATAATGATTATTTGTAAATTCTTAAATTCATGTAATTATGTGCTGTTAACATAATTGTAAAAATACGGTAAATATATACAGCTATATTTCATTTGAAATCAATTATAATATTGATTTTTTGATTATTTTTAGTAAAAAAGAAATCTGAAATTTAAAATGAATATCAGTAAAAAAATAGAATTTTATACTATATGTACTTAAGCATAACTGGATTTTGTACTTAAAGCTGAATTATTCTATATTTACTGAATCACAATGCAGAGTTGGAATTTTTCTAGAAGGACTTGATTAAAGCAAGGGTAAACTTTGACATGTCCCCCCCCCCCCACCTACGATTTTTGTTCCCCAAATTCGATATGCAATTTTTTTAAAGCTTATACGTTAAATGTGTTTCGACATTGTATATTGGTTATAATCAGTATTTTGAACTAAAAAGTAGAATAAGATTAAAAGTTAAGTACAAAAAATTTTAAATACAGTAAAACTCTTAATCGCGGGCACCTTCAGAACGCTGAATCTGTCTGCTGTTCGATTGTGTTAGCTTTTATGAGGTAAATATACATACAGGGAAACCTCCCTGTGCGACCACCCCCTGAACGACCATTTTTTCATGGTACGAAATTTATTCCCATAGGCTCAATACTAATTTTACCTCTATTCAGAGACCACCCCAGTTGAACTCCCTCCATAAGGGACCCATTTCTTTGACGAAAATGAAACAAATTCCGTTTTTTCCGGGTCGCTTGAAAAAGGTTTTATTAGAATAATAATTCCGGAGAGCGCATTATTTATCAAACTTCTAAACTAAGTTCAGAATTTTTATTTATTCCGGTAACTTTTAAGTGTTTAAACCCCTTTGTTCCTTTTTAGGCAATGAATTTAACTCTGATGACACATTAAGGATGACGGTCCATAAACTCCCCTGCCCTATTCTGTTAGGAAACTCTCAAAGGAATAGATAAAGTAATGAAATCGTCAAAATTCGTTCCAGACAAAAAAAAAAAAAAAAAAAAAAAAAAAAAAAAAAAAATTGCATTTATTTATTGAATTTTGAAAGGACTTGGGAATAAAATTTATAGTAGATAAACCATAAAAGCAAAGCAAACATCAATGTATTCATTTTTTAAACTCTGCAGTAATTAACTTATGTAATTAACTTTTGTTTTGATACTTAAATTTTCATATGTTTTCTTAATTTGAAAAATATAATTTTAGTAACATTAATTGTTACATTTTTTCAACAATTAAATTCGACCTCCATTAAGAGACCACCTTTCGGAGTGACCAATTTTTATTGGAACGGAAGTGGTCGCTTTAGGGAGGTTTTACTGTATATTGATAAAGGTGAGTGCTCGCTAAAGATAACTGTTCGTATGAAGGCTTTGCAGTAAAATCTCCATAACGGACAATCCTAAATAAAGGACACCACTATGTAGGAAACAGATTTTTTTATTGAAAATATGCAAAATTTTTATACACTTATACCTCAGAAAAGCAGACACCTCCGAACGTCGGACAAATTCCACGATTCCGAGGTGCCCGCTATTGAGAGGTTTTACTGTATGAAGAAAAATATATTTTGTTTTTAACCTTATTCTACTCTAGAAATTCATAATATTGGTTAATAATAAATATTGATTAATAAATATTACAATATAATACTCATATACTGTAAATTTGGGGGAATCCAGTGTTAGATTTTATTTACCACAGAAATAAAAATGCTTAAACTAATTTACTGGGAATATCTTATTTAAATGGGAAAAAATTGCACAACATAGCAGGGATGGGATTCTTTCTGAAGGAGTGAATCATTTTTTATATTTGGGAGTAATTTGTTACCATAAAGCAGAGCTGACTGCAGCATGGGCAAACTGGGCTGTTTCTATGGGCCTTTAGTTTTACGGGCCCCTAAATTTGGTACGAAATTTCCATAAAGCTGATATTTTAAATTCGTTTTGATCTTACACTTATTTTAATAAATATTTTGCACTTTTAGAACATGATTAGGCTAAAGAAAATGATATATTTATCCAAATATGTATTTGACGGCATCGAATAGGCTTTTTTTTTTTTTTTTTTTTTTTTTTTTTTTTGTAACAGTATATGGAGGCAATGGGGGGAGGGGGTGAATGAATACTAGGTCTTTGGACTAGAAGCAATTTGACGTTCTCACTAAAAGTAATAAACATTTTTGATGCCGTAGGGCATATATGATAACACATAAATACATATTTAGGTGAAAAAAAAAATATATATTATCCTATTCTAAAACTACAAAATACTGATTACAATCCTCATAAGGTCAAAACTGATTTAAAATATCAGCTTTATGAAAATTTCATACCCAATTTGGGGTACCCTAAAATCAGGGGGCAGAGAAGCATCCCAGTTTTCCCAAGCTGCAATCAGCTCTGCTGTATGGCAACAAATTATTCCCATTTATAAAAAAAATATTCAATGTGGTCAAACATGGCTGCGTATATGGTTTAGAAAGAAAATGGTCAAAGATGGCTTCATATTGGCTAAAAAAAAAAGGCTCAAAGATGGCCGCAATTAAGACATTTGAAATGTCTGAAATTCAGACGTAAGAAGTGTCTGAAAAATTTAAGACACTTTAAAACGTCTTAAAATTGAACACTCGTGTTTCAGACACTTAAGTGTCTGAAATTCAGACGCAAGAAGTGTCTGAAAATTTTAAGACATTTTAAAACGTCTGAAAATTGAACACTGCGTTTCAGACACTTAAATGTCTGAATTTCAGACATTTAAGTTTACAGTGAATATTATTAAAAAAATTTCACTTTTTATACAATGAAATAGATCATAGAAAGAGCTGCAACCGAGTTATTTTGTTCTTCTCTGTAAATGAACGTAAATTCATTTCTAAGTCTATACAAAACATAATGTAGTGCACCTCAGAGACCCTTTTAATTTCATTATTTTTGAAGTAGCCATTAAAATCCATAACGACCGATTTTTCCACCACAGATCATAATGTAAAGGAATCTTTTCTGCGTTTCTGTAAATGAAATATAAATATTAGTTATTCTATGATCCTAAGAAAGCATGTTTTAGTCCAGCTCAATGACACATATCAATTTCATTATGTTCGAAGAATTATATATTAAACATAAATAACATATAATAATTCCATGGCAGTCCAAGTATATTTACGAGAATTTGGGTACAGGTAGACAAACGGCAGGCAGGCAGACAAACGGAATTCGTAAAACACTTTTCAACTATCTTGTAAAATGTTAAAAACTGTCTTATTATATTATCTTTAGAAGTGATTATATAAAGGAACTCTCTTTTGACCTGATATTACCATCAATAAGAGGATTTTTATTTTTCTTAAAAATGCGTATTTTTAAAGATAATTTTCAAAGAAGATTTGCTGTAAATTTCTAGTCAATTAGCTAGAACTATGCGCAACGATTAAGTTGTTTTAGGAAAAACCTCATTATACGTTAATATTCAGCATACTTTTAAAAATTAGTGTAATAATGTGTGCTAATTTCATGAATAGCTTGAGTTTTTTATATGGTTAATTTTCGGATTTTGCACAATGCTATATAGCCGAAACGTCAATGGGGACTTAATGTGGTATAGTATCGAATTTTGTGTCCACCTATCTGTCTGTCTCGCGATAATTGCTATAAATATAGCATTCGTTTACACTGTAAAAAAATAGGACCAGATTTCCTGTTGGAATCGGAAAAATAGTTGCCCTTATCGTACCGGAAAAATTTTCGACCCAGCTCGGAATAAACTCAGTAAAATCGGAATAAAATCCGTAATATTGGAATAAAATCCGTAAAGTGCCGTTTTAGTAGATGTTTCCTTTTTTTACGGATTTTATTCTGAGCTGGGTCGGAAAATTTTCCGGTACGATATGGGCAACTATTTTTCCGATTCCTACAGGAATACTGTTCGGATTTTTTTACAGTGTAGTTCGAAGTCTGGTACATATATTTTTAAGGTATAACAATCTATCTGTATTATTTTTATTATTATACTTTATTATTTGGCTTATCCTTTCTTTTAGAGAGGCACTCAAAACAATTCGGAAACATTATGGTAATTGGGTGATAATATTTGTAGAAATTTAGAATTTAAGAACGTTAATAATCATTTTAAGGGAACCAAAGAAAATTGATATTTTGAAATTTTCATAGCGGTATTTCTCCGCTAAAGACCTTTCCCTACGAAATCGTACTGAACTTCAAAAATACATTTTTTATGGAATAAAATTAATATCGACAAGTAGTTTTCACGTAAGTTTTTTTTTTTTTTTTTTTTTTTTACTATACAAAACAGATAGAACTCTACATTAAATTTTTGAAATTCCACATGTTTCTACTTTAAGGGGACAGTTTACCTTAAAATTGATCAAACAATCTAGTTTTCTATTTTAATATTAAATGAAAGCTTGTTTAATTGTGACTATTTTGACGTCTCATGTTTACGCATACGGTAATTATATCACGAGATATTGTAAATTTTGTTAATACACTCAGCGCAATTACCCACACAAATTAAAACTTTAAATGGCTGTTTCTCCATGTTCATATTTTCTTCACTCCCATTTTTTTTTTTTTTAATGCTAAAGCGATTTTTCCATTTCAAATAGAGATTTAAACTTTTTTGTACATGTTCTTTATTATATATATGGGATAACTCTGCGCATGGAATTAGCCTTCAGGTTTTTGGTTATTTAAAAAAAAAAAAAAAAAAAAAAAAAAAAAAAAAAAAAAAAAAAAAAAAAGCATATGAAGATGTGTTAGATTCCATCGTTTTACACTATATATATATTAGTATAAAAATTATATTAAATGTAATACTAGATGTATCTAAACAATTGGGCAAAAAAATCAATTTTAAAAAAAAGTAGTAGGGATTTTAAGAAATTCAAATTTTTATAACTTTTAAAATATTTACTTAAATATGCAGTTTTTTTTACGAAATGTACTTTTAGTTGAACTTTGGAATGCACTGAGTTCACCATTTGAGCCATATATTTAAAATAGACAAAATTGTTGAAAAGTTAAACTGTCCCCTTAATTATTTTTATGAAGTTATATGAGTTTCATTATTTATGTATACATAATGTAGACATATCCTCTTTAATTTAATGTTGAGAAAAATTTTAAATATCTTCACTAAAATATAGGTGTTTAGTGTAGATCAATCAGTAATTGGTATTAAAATTAATTCTGTGAAATTTTGTAAATATGAGAAACATATATCTTTTGAACATTGTAAAAGGGAAACAATCATTTTAGAAAACCTTTTATTGGAATATAAAAAGTTTATTAACAGCAGTTTTCATTAATGAAAAATGTTAGTGTTATATTATTCTTTTGGTTAGAAAAAACTTAACACTGCACGGGTATGTTATTAATATTATTTTAATTAATGCTAAAATTCCTAGTTATTTTATAATACAATGATCAGCAAATTATTGATAATTAATGAAACAGACAAAAAATTTTGACGTTTATTTTACAACTGAGAAAACAAAAATGAAGAAAATAACACATTTTTCTCAATTTTTCATTTAAAAATTACTTTTGATTTTTTAAAGTTCATTTTGATTCTTTACATTTTATCTTAAAGTACCATTTTTGTAATAATAGCAGGTGAAATATTTTTATATGAGTCTTTCATAAAATGTTTAAAGAAGGTAAAAGATAGGCTAAGAATTTCATCTGGAATTTATTGTTATTTTTCATCATTTATATTTCATTTAAGGCTCCACCCAAGAAAAATAACAGAGTACAACACATGAGATCACGCCAAAGTAAAAAAAAAAAAAAAATGTAGTATAATGTTATCCGAAGTAACTCTAAAAAACGCAATAGGAATCTAAAATGCAGGATTCAATATGATTTCGGTAATTCATAAAAGTGGAAGAACAGTTTGAAGCTTAGTAAAAAAGGTTCTTTTAAAAAACATTGCGAAAGAATGAAAGCCTTTTAAATCCATGAAAAATGATACATTTTATTAGATATTTCGTAAACATTATCACTGCGGCGGTTGCATAGAGTAATACTGAAATTACAAATGATGAATTTTTAAATATAAGATTATATAAGCGCAAAATAATTAACGCTGATAAGAATTACACTTTGTGTTCTTAGAGCGTATGACTTATAATCCTTATAATCCTAACTTATAAATCCTAACTTATAAAACTTTGCAAATAAATATCTCTAAGAAGCATGCAACTTTTTCAAAGAAAAGATTTCCATTTGCTAAGTTTCAGCTTTTTATACGGGGCACTTATTCAATCATTATTCATAGATGCCACTTTTTACGTATTTATGAATATTTTGATCGTTTTTCGTATTTTGAAAATTGTTATTTATCAAAGAATAATTTCCTTAAATTTACTAATTAATATATACTAGTTAGTGCCCGTGAAGATTTGACGGTAAATAACTTGAATGTTTCATTAGAAAAATTCTTATAATTTTAATTAGTTGCTTTTAAATTAATTATTAAATGACGAATTACGTGACGAATTTCTATATTGCATTAGCGATTCTTATTTCTTTAAGGCGATAGATGGTGCTTCCAGTCTAACCTATTCAATGAAGTGAAATAATTTTAAGTTTATAATTTACAACTAATTATACTTGCTTTTTATCAGAAATTCACCTAAAAACACCGGGTAGAGAATTTATTTTTACTTATTACGACCTCATTTTTTTAAATAACAAAATCTATTTTCATTAATTTATTTATTTACTAAAACTACACGGACATTAAAAGCTGCCAGGAATTTCATTTTTATCTGTCTCATTCTCTAAAATCCTAAATTTGAAACTTGATGCAGTTAAGAATTTATAATATACATTTTTTATTACTTGAATTTTATTTTACATTTTTAAAATATTAAACCTGGATATCAAGGTAATTTCTTTTATAGCTCTTATACGAATACTTCTTTTCTTTCCATTTTATTTTTTTTACGCAAATGAATGACAAACTTTTCATTCTGACGCACACACATATATATATATATTCTTGATAATGGTCAGAAAATATAACGAAAATTTTAGATCAGCTCAATTTATTTAATTGATAATCACATGCAAAATATTTTAAATATAAAATCATTATTTTTTCTAAAATATTATTGAGTGTTAAATTTTATTTAATTATAAAGCATTCAAATAATAATAATAATCAAATAAAAATCCTACAACTTTTCTTCCTAATAAAATATGCCATTATTGAAATGAATTACCGACAAAAATATTACACATTTTGCCATGATTGGGTTCGAACCTGCGTCCTGTACAAAAATCCAGAGATATAAAGCGCTGCGTTTACCCGCTACGCTAGCGGGAACTCGTTTAACTTCCTTATAAATTTAAGAGGTTCGAAAAACAGTTGACGTATACGAATGTCTCGAATTTGAGTTTTGATCTCACAGAAATAGTTTTGCGTTTTAATATTTATACCTTATTTCTTCAAATAAGTAGCTACAACTTAATATGCTAGTTTCCTTCGTGTCTAACTATTGGCAATTCATAAGACGGATCACAGAGTCCATAACTTTTAGCCTCAACTCACCGTGTTTATCTTCTGTGGCCAGAACAATATGACACCCCCGAAGCCCGAAATAAACTGCACTGTTAAAAATTTGCAGCATTCTGGCAGGTCATTTGACCGTTTTTTCCGAAAACGGTTACACAACCGTAATTTTAACTCTATTCTGACCATATTATTGGCCATTTTATAGTCAGAATATAGTTAAATTATGGTTATGAAACCGTTTTTTCAAAAAACGGTCGAATGACCTGCCAGAATGCTGCAAAATTTTTAACAGTCTGTATTTAGCTCTTAATATAGACACAATAAATTTTTTAATTGTTAATAATGCTGAAAGAGCCAAATAATATTAACTTTGTGAAAGAAAGAAAAGCTTGTTTTTGTTTACAGTAAGATCGAATAGCAGACGAACTTAAACGTGCAGCGCCTCACTAGAAAGGCAGACTTGTAGTTATATACTGCACATGCGCAACTGTAGAATTTTAATTTAAAATTACAGCTAATTAATAAAACTTTTGAACAAACGAATAGACGATAACAAATCTGTGGCCAAATATCTTTCAATTAAAAAAGGATTGGTGTAATTTGATGCAGTAATTTCTTCTCACGGAACTGTCGAAGGAAAACGCTTAGCGTTTTAAATATATAGATTTATCCGAATATTGTTAAATGAGTTATTCATAATCTTTTATATGTAGGAAGTCGATTTTTTCTGCTAATGGATTGGTTTATACCGTCATAAAAGTATTTCAGTTCCAGGATTCAGAGCATGCCTTGTATGTTTTAAAATTTTCTGGCAATGTCAATTTAGCTAATCATTTTAACCTAGTGGGTTTTTTAGTGGGCACAACATACAATTTGATTCAAAATACAAGGTATAATGATTATCTCTGAAACAACGGATTATAGAAATATGCTTATTGCCTTTATATATATAACTGTATAACATTTCAGATTTCGCTCCTTATTTCAATCTATGGCTAACGATGCACATTCAGACTCGGCGTCAATCATATATCTAGAACTTTATATTAAATTCTAAGACAAATAAAGAAAGTTTCTTGTGTAATTAAAAATATTTTCTTTGGCCTTCTGTAACTCAAAAGTAAATTTTGTTAATATTTTTTAATTTAGAAAACTCTGTTTACACAAAATCCTATTTTTTAAAACAATTTATAGATATATTAGAATGAAATGTTTTTGTGAAATACGTCGGAATATAATGAAAATATTGCATGTAAAAGAATACTTAAATCTTTTAATAAAATTTAAATTTAAAAATTCAAACACAGGTAATTTTTTATATACCTCTAGAACCACTTCCAGAACTATTATTCTTCACAAAAAATTAATTGCAATTTGTAATTTTAATTTGTCTTCAGGATTTTTAGGTAGCTTTCTTTACAAAAAGCTACCTATTGCAGCCGTTCGGAGGAAAGCGATTTCAAAAAATTTTGGTATATTTTCATCGATCATGACCCCCAGACCCCGAAACCACCCTCCGTTCAAAATTGATATATATATATATATATATATATCAATATATATATATATATATATATATATATATATATATATATATATATCTGACCTATGTCACACTGTAACTCTCGTATTTATGAACCGATTTGGATGTAATTTGGTGTGTACATAGTACATACCAATGTCTCGACCGAGTTCGTTGGCCAGCTTCATCCGCCATTTTGTTTCAAAATGGCGGCCATTTAAAAATTTTAAAAAAATTTAAAATTTGAAATGTGGTACCAAAAAATTGAAAATGGAAAAATATTTTTTTCTTATGTATTTGACCTTTATACAAAGACTCCGTAGCAGTTTTTGTTTCGTCTATATCTTAAAAAATGGCTGAGTTATAGCATTTTGAATTTCTAGCGAAGCTGACATTTTGAAACGTCCTGAATTTTGTCACTCGATAAAAGGCGTATTTATGAACCGATTTGGATGTAACTTCGTTTATACATAGTACAGACCAATGTCTCGACCGAGTTCGTTGGCCAGCTTCATCCGCCATTTTGTTTAAAAATGGCGGACATTTAAAATTTTAAGAAAAATTTTAATTTGAAATGTGGTACCAAAAAATTGAAAATTGAAAAAATATTTTTTTCTTATGTGTTTGACCTCGATAAAAAGATTCGGGAGCAGTTTTTGTTTCGTCTATATCTTAAAAAATGGCTGAGTTATAGCATTTTGAATTTCTAGTGTGGCTGACATTTTGAAACGCCCTGATTTTTGCCACGTGATAACAGACGTATTTATGAACCGATTTGGATGTACTTTGATGTGTACATAGTACATACAAATAACTCAACCGAGTTCGTTGGCCAGCTTCATCCGCCATCTTGTTTCAAAATGGCGGCCATTTAAAAAAATTTAAAAAAATTAAATTTAAAATGAGATACGAAAAAATTGGAAAATGAAAAAGAGTTTTTTCGTATGTGTTTGACCTTAATACAAAGATTCCGGAACAGGTTTTGTTTCGTCTATATCTAAAAAAATGGCTGAGTTATAACATTTTGAATTTCTATTGTGGCTGACATTTTAAAACGACCTGACTTTTGTCTCGCGATAACAGGCGTATTTATGAACCGATTTGAATGTAACTTGGTCTGTACATAGTACATACCAATGTCTCGACCGAGTTCGTTGGCCAGCTTCATTCACCATCTTGTTTCAAAAGGGTTGCCATTTAAAAAAAAATGTAATTTAAAATTTAAAATGAGGTATTAAAAGATTGGAAAATGAAAAAGATTTTTTTTATGTGTTTGGCCTTGATACAAAGATTCTGGAGCAGTTTTTGTTTCTGAAAATTTGTTCTTTTGTTTATATCTTAAAAAGTGGTTGAATTATAGCACTTTGAATTTCTATCATGGTTAACACTTTGAAACGATCTTGTATTTGTCTTGCGATACCACACGTTTTCGCCTATTTCGATGGAAGAAGGCATGTGGATAGTATACATCAATATCTCGACCAAGTTCGCTGGCCAGCTTCATCAGCCATCTTGTTTCAAAATGGCGGCCATTAAATTAAAAAATATATATATTTAAAGTGCGGTGCAAAAAAATTAGAAATTGAAAAAGGTTTCTTTTTTAAGTATTTGACCTTGATATAAGGATTCAGGAGCATTTTTTGTTTGTCTTTATCTTAAAAAATGGCTCAGATATAGCAGTTTCAATTTCTAACGTGGGTGACATTTTGAAAAACCTGATTTTTTTCCTGCGACAGCACTCGTATATATCAACCGATTCCGATGTGAGTGAGCATGTGCACAGCAATTACTAAGGTCTCGACCAAGTTCACTGGTTAGCCTCATCCACCATGTTGTCTTAAAATGACAGGCACATTAAGAAATCGCCGAATTTGGCAGCCAAATATAAGTTACTTTAAATAAAAGCAGCTTGGATAAAGCTGACTAATTTCACAAAATTCTCATTCATAATGATTTAGTATTGATAAAAATTAGTATTGAATCACCTACATTCGGTTTCCACTTAATTGAGCTTCGTGTGTTTGAATAATATAAGTTGGCTTTTTTAAAATAAGGAATATGAAAGCTACCTCTTCCTCCCGGCACTGGCCGGAAGGACTTTTAAAAATATAAAGTACATTATAAATTTTAAAGTGAAATAATACAGATTTTTCATCAGTGACTTTTGCACTAATTAGCATATTTTCACAATTCTCACTAAAAATAAAACGTTCTGGAGACAATTTATTATAAATATAATACAGAAACTCTGTTGAAAATTTCATACATATACCTTATAAGGCATTTTAGATATATCCTTTCAAAGGTGACAAATTATGAAAAAATTCGTTCTGAGGTAAATGATGTTAAAATCCCCGTCAGAGGGCGGGTCACGCGCGGTATCACTAGACAAAAAATGTTATATCTCCGAATCTAATCATGATAAAAGCATGCAGTTTGTGGTATTTAACTCTAAAAATTCTGTAAATTATTTTAAGCCAATAAAAAAATGCAATTTTGTTTTTAGAATGTTCTATCCCAGGACCCCTTAAAAATAATTTTAAATGAGTCTCCAATAACCTAAAATTAGTTCATGAAATTAACAAAATGAGTATCTCAGTTTGGTATTGAAACTTTACTTATTGTATGAAGTGTGATTACTCTAAATGGCAATAAAAACATTAACACTAGAATTACCGAGGCGGGTCCTCTGTGACCTAAACTTGATTTTTTGCTCGTAACTCTGTTGTTTTTCGAAATAAACCTTTCAAACTTTTTAAACTTTTCCTAAATAATCTGTATAATGCCAGAACATGAATTAAGTTGAATTCCAAACGAAAGTTTTTAATCTACATGTCTGTATACCTGGAAGTACCGTGCTATGTCACCTCTGACCCAAACAAAATAATGGCCTTTTGTTTTTTTTCAACAGGTCTGTCAATACTATATTTTTCAAAAACAGTAGAATAATTTAAGTACATGTATGACACTTGCTGCTTTTCTTAAAAAGTGGCGTGATCATACATCTGTCATGCAACTGCAAGGCGAATGTGTGAGCTCTTATTTAATATCAAGCTGTTGTTGGAATGTTGCAAAATGTTTTTGTCTCTCTAATATTTAAGAAACTAAATAAAAAGAATATTTTGCCTGTTGAAAACGGCGCGAGGCAAAAACAAAATAGTTTGTTAATGGTATTACAGTTTCGCACATTTATAGTGATGCCATCGAGAAGGAGGTCTTTTGAATGAGGGAATTTTAGAATTGCGAAACAAATGTTCAGAAAATGATTCAAGTTACGAAATTACATCTGATAATGGGAACAATTTTGACATAAAAAACAAAAAAGTTTGGTAAAAATGCCCATAAAATCTCGTCGTCCGAATTTACTTCAAATGGCCGGGATCTGAATGAAAATAGATAATTAAATAATGTGAAAGAAGTCATGAAACACCAATAAATCGTAAGTGTTTTGAAGAAAATACAAAATAAAGGAGAGAATTAGAAAAGGAGAGAAGTTAAAAAGGAAATAATTTAAAAAAGGAGAGAAAGATACGAAATAAACTACCCCTTCAAAGGGATTTGAAAGAAACGAAAGACTGAATTATATGGAAGATCTGGTACAAGATACTATATGGAATATATGATTTAAGATCTAGCGGTGATAAATAGTTGGGTAGTTTTCAAAGATTCAACAAGTTCTAACAGCAGAAGAGCCTATATTAAAAAAATAGCAGAGGAGCTCGGAGAGAAATATATTGAAAAAGAATCTGAAGTTATCCGTCCACGGACCACCCAAGAAGATTCAAACAGATAAAAACGTAGCCAGACAAAGAAATGCTAAGATAATAGCATTAATAATATGCGTAGAAACTGTGTATAATTTGCGTGTGGATTGTACACAACATAAAAAGAGACATAGACCACAGCATTTTGTGTGAATTGGTTAGTTGAAAAAATTGTACAATGCAAGTAAAAAAGAAATCCCGGAACTATATATACCGGATGGGCAAAAAGTCTGTAAAAACTTTAAAAATTCATAAAAACTGGAAAAATAACCGACATAAAAACAGTTTACAGAGTTAGCATCTATAGGTGACGGGAATTTTTTTATGACTGAAAAAAATAACTCAAAAAACAGCCAATAGGTGGCACTGACGCACCCAATTCAAAGAAAAAATACGCAAATAACGAAAAGAATGTCTCCAAATAATTTATTACAGCTCTATGTGCAAGATGGAGCACCTTGTGTCAATGCTACTCCGGTCAAGAAATTCCTGATACAGACTTTCGGGGAAGGCAAAATTATTAGCAGGGGTTGCAGATTCCCATGGCTTCCTCGGTCACCAAAGTGCATTCCATAAAAATTGAGAGTTATTCTTTTACGTAGTACAAACACCGCAAAAATAAAAAATGAAACTGCAGGCAATTTTTTCACACTGTTAACTGTAATTTTATAAATATTCTAAACGAAGCAGATAATTTTACTTTCCCAGTTTCGTGCTTGTTTAAAGAACTGATTTTATTCGCCCTACAGAAGTGGAGGTGAGTGATTCAGAGTTAAAAAAAAAAAACGAAATGCTTTGTGCCATAAAATTTTGTGATCGTTTGGGAAAAACAGCTCCAGAAACATTTAAGTTAATGAAAGAAGCTTACAAACACAAATGTTTTGGTGAGTCTACGATTTTTAGATGGCCTGTGATTTTAAAAAAATGACGTTTGTCTGGCTCCTAAGCCTGGTCTACCAGAAAGTGTTGTGAATGATCGAAATGCCAGCACTGTGTGGGCAATCTTACGAGAAAATCGGCGAAGGAAATGTGAGGAAATAGCGGCATTACCCGACATTTCGAAAACGTCGACATTTCCCATTCTACGCAAGAATGTACAGCATCGCCATGTTTGATCCAGATGGGTCCCTCATCACCTTACTAAAGAAGTAATGCAAACAAGAATTCACCAATGTTGTGAACGGAAACAGATGCTTCAAAATGATCCGAATTTCTTAAAGACTGTAATAACAGGTGATAAAACTTGGGTGCAATATCTTGATCCCCTTACTAGGTTCAAAACAAGTGTATGGAAACACACTGATTCTCCACCTCCGAAAAAATTTCGACAAACCAAATCTGCGCGAAAGGTCATGATGAATATTTTCTTTGATCGCAGAGGTGTAATCTATCAGCATGTTGTGCTTCCAAAAGCTACTGTGAATGGTGAAGATTATGTTTCAGTTTTGAAAATTTTGCGACAACCTATATCGAGAAAGCACCATGAACTGGTAGGAAATTGGACATTACATCTCGATAATGCCCGTCCTTATGTTGCTACTTCTGTTCAACAATATCTTAGTAAATGCAATATTAAAATCATGCCACATCCCCCTTACAGTCCAGATCTCGCCGATTTCTGGCTGTTTCCGACGTTGAAGGAGAAGCTCTGTGGTAGAAAATTTAATACAGATTCAGAAGTTATTTCAGCAGTGCAGTGTTCTTTGAAGCAGCTGCCAGAAAAACACTTCTCTACTTGTTTTGAAAAGTGCATTGAATGATGGGACTCCTGCATATAATCTGAGGGAAGGTCTTTTGAAAAAGAATAATGTATTTTTTACTATAAATATATTTCTTGGTTTTTTATGATTTTACTCTCAGTTTTTATGGAACGCCCTTTGTATGTAGGAACATTATTACAGAATTTAAATTGATAATTTATATATATATATATATATATTATTTGAAAGAATCGTCAAAATCTCAAAGTATCTATTCTGAAATTATAAATTAAAATTTTCTTCGGTGGCATCTATTCACCAAATTTCATATAATGTAATTCTCTAGTAGCAAAATTGTATGAATCCTTAATTAAAATTAATGGTATTATCAATCCCTAACGCTTGCCTGTATTTTCCGTACAAATCAAGAATAACATCACTGAAGACCTTGGGTCAGCTATGACCCACCTCGGTCGTTCTAGCTATACAGTAGGGTGGGTCGAAAAAAAGATTTTTTTTATTTTCGGAACGCTTTAGTGCGGAAAAGTTGCCTATTGTAATAAGAAGAAAAACGACATAAAAATTTTAAAAATCGGTTAACATCTTTCATTCGCGCATCGTACTTAAAGTTGATGAAAAATTGCAAAAATCGCGCCTTTTCTGTATTTTTTTAAGTTAATTAAAACTTTAAAAATAAACACACTTTAGCTTTTTATGCTTGTTTCATGGTTTACATAACCTATATAAATTAAATTCTAATCAATAATCCAATTTTTTTCGCTCGCGCAAGAACTTAGTAAAAGCATAAATTTAGAATTTTTTCGCAATTTTCACCGTGCAACTCTTCGCTCATTTTGCTAGAACAAAACGACCCAGTAATCACCGCGTGGTCGTGGTTGCACGTAGAGTTCCACCTCCACCCTACCCAACCAACCAATTGTTGATTGTGGCATTTACATTATATTTGCAACTATTTACAAAGGTTTTCCATAGAGTAGCATTCTTTGGCGTATTGTGTTTTTTACGTTTTCTTTTTTATATCTACTACACATTTAAAGTCTGATTTTTTGGAGAAATGAGGCATAATCGATTTAGACTTCCGCGTTGTTCGGACATAGCCATCTCTAGCTTCATGTCCATATACTTTATTCGAGGTCTCAGTCACAAGTTTGACACACATCTTAACAGTCTTGGTGTGATAGATCTACATTGGCATTTCTCTGATGGGAGTAGTGTCAGAAGTGATGAATGATTTAACATAATCTTCACTTAGGTCCCGCGGCAATCGGGAAGGATACACCGCACAAGAGTTCCAATTAATAATTTCTATGTAATCGGAAGCTTGAATGTTTCCATTCGGTGGCATTACATTTGTAACAGTCTTCTTCTTTTGGACGGTTTGTCTTGCTTTTGCGATCTTTCTGTAACCAATATCACAAATATGTTTTCTTTAATCGACAATCATTGCCAACAGAACATTCTCTCGGTGCACAAAAAACGCATTTCGTTTTATTACTGGATCGACAACTTGTATAATTCGTCGGATAAATAGCGTGATGTTTGGATTGCTTGAAATACATGTTTTGGACCGTCAGTAAAATATTTGCTTAATTTATGGCAAATTATACAGGCATGTACGAATTTATGATGAAGTCAACTATTTCTTTTAAGTTTTCGGATTAATATGATACAATCTAAGGAGTCGGTTGGTCGAGGTTAGCCATCTGGAATCGGACAAAGTAACAAGGTCCCAATTCGTCAAGTCTTCTGGACAATGTCACAAGGATATTGCACTCAAAATGTACCAAAAATACTGTTGCTCTTCGCTCAAAAAAGTACTGTCTATATCAGGAATCGAACAATCTGCGGGTTCACAATCGACCACAGGCGCTTTTTCACAGCAAGTGAGCTGCTACACGATTGGCACACTAAAATATTTAGGTCCTTCAGTTTGACCGTGAATATGTTGGAAAATTTGCGATAAGAAAGCTCATTAAAATTCCGGATGCATATGCTCCACATTTTATGATTTTCTAGTGAACTGAAAGCACCGTTATTCCATCCAGTGTTTGTTACAGTACCGTCACACCCTACTACTCCTTATTTTTCCAATGATATTGATAGTTGAGACAAACAAGTAATAATGCTTTGACTTATATTATTTCATGGACTCGAGGAAGGAAATACATGTCCAATATAAGTTGATCCAGATTCCTGGATAAGAGAATAGTGTTCTTATTTCACTTTCCTGTGAAATTGCTTAGCATTAAATTTTTCGACGAACAAAGTATCCCATTTTTGTCCGTCAAAAAAGACCCAAAATTTCCTCAGGGATTGTGAATCGGCTTTTCAAATCCGTGATAAAATGACTCTTGTCTCTTTTTATTTTACACTTCTCAACCACATCAGAAGAATCTGTGTCGGTTATCCAGAACACTTGAAGCTATGACAGCTTTTGGCCGATCAGAAACTCCGAAACGATCGCTGTTTAGCACTGTTGCGTTAATTTTAATTCTTATCTGCCATTTAGGCTTTTAGGCGATGTACTCGGTTTGTATTTATCTTCCTCATACTCCTAGTCTTCAAAAGAAGTGCGTTTGAATTCATCAGTTTCATAGTACACTGCCACTTCAGGAACTTTAAAACTATTTGAGGAACTACTCAGTGCTTGCTGAAGATCACGAGCTTTCCGGTCGGCGTTCACATTTAACTTTTTTGTAAATACATCCAGTTTTCCCCCAAATTGTGATTCCTTTGAAGAATCGTAAACATCAACTCAAAGACACGATTTTTTTTTCTTTTGCAACAGCATTTAATTAGAATTACACATTGACATGCATGTGGTCTTTTTAATATAATATAAATACCACACCCAACAATTGGACGGTTTGTTGGGTAGGATGGGGGTGGAACTCAACGTGCAGCCACCACCACGTGGTGAGTTCAGTTTCGTTTTGTTTTAGAAAAACGAACTAAGAGTTGCACTGTGAAAATTACGAAAAATTGGTAAATTTATGTTTTTTCTAAGTTCTTGAGCGAACAAAAAAAAAATTTATTATTGATCGGAATTTAATTTATTTAGGTTATGTAAACCATGAAACAAGCATAAAAAGCTAAAGCGTGTTTATTTTTAAAGTTTTAAGTAACTTAAAAAAAATTAGAAAAAAGGAGCGATTTTTGCATTTTCCCATCCAATTTAAGTACGATGCACGAATGGAAGATGTTAACCGATTTTAAAAAAATTTATGCCGTTTTTCTTCTTATTACAATAGGCAACTTTTCCGCACTAAAGCGTTCCGAAAATAAAAAAATTCTTTTTTTCGACCCACCCTACTATACAGGTAACACGGTAATTCTAGTGTTAAACTATGTAATGTTGTCAACTAAGCTGTCTATGACGTCAAGGGACGTAATAGGCGCTTTCTTGTGAAGCTGTTGCAAGCATTAAATCGGTCTGATGAGGAAAATGTAGAGCTGCAATACATTTCCTTTGTGTAGTATCCCAAACATATTTGCCTCCTCCGAATGAATGTCTTTTCGGATGTTGTATGGTTAGTGACATGCTCTATGTTCTCCCAAAATCAAACGCTTATTATCGCTTCGTATCATGAACTTTAACTCATCCGTGGATGGAACAGATATCCATTAATTTGTTGTTAAAATCAACGTTCCCACTTTAAAAGGTTTTTCGAAAACGCTGCTTAAACAAATTTCTGGGACACAGTAACTTATGAATTTTTCATTGCACACATTTAATCCATCTTTCTAATGTCTGCATCATCAATGACGTTTAGGTTTGGGGAAATTCTCTTTTGTTCGCGTAGCTGTAAATATCATTTGCTGACATATTATATTCACATTTCCATGTATACACGGTTATTTAAATATAAGCTCTGTTTCACACCTTTCATTTAACATCAGAGTCATATTTTGCATAGAATGGCTTCATTTTTAAATGATCATTTGCTATTAGTATAATTTCTGTCTTTTCTTTTCTCTGCAACAGTGTATGCTATCTTTTGAACCACTTCAAACATTCATGTGAATTTTTAACAGCATAGATAGCTTTCTAAAATAACTGCATAATGTTTTGTTAGACATTTCCTAGTTTCATTCAAACCATGTCGTACTATCTTTAAAAAATTCAGCGATTTTAAGTCCGACTGAGTGTATTTTCAATCCTCCGTATTGTAAATGCACTTATCCTATAGGAGTGGATTTCATCCATCTTGCGGGGTGGTTATTTTCATTCTTTTTTTATAAGCCTCTTTTTTTAACTATATTAACAAGCAAAATGAGAGCTCTCCTTACTGAGAATTCCTTTTTACACACTATTTGAGAAAATTAATAAGTAAAACAAGTTATTTCACTCGTATTTTGAGAAGTTATTTTTTTATTTTCTTTTTGAACATGCATAATTTCCGAGTTTGCAAAATTTAATATTATTAAACCTCAATTTTGTTTTAATTTAATCCAAGTACAGAAGAAATTTCGTTTTTAATTTTCGGAAGATAAATTAAAAAAAAATAATAATAATAAATATGATTAGCTCCACACTAAGACAACATTTTTCTCCTGGCCAATAACCTGAAGTTTGTTTTTTTACTTTATATTTCTTATAATGATTTTTTTAGTATTTACAAATTGTATATATAATTTTAACGTTATTAATTTTAATCCGGAAATGTGGATTTCTTACATTCTTTCTAATATTCTTCTAATATCTCTAATCTTCTTATTCGTGTTATATTTTACTTATGATACAGATAAATAATTATAGAACACAGAATTCATGTGTTACATAACTGCAGACTTTTTTTTTTTTAGTTAAACTGTTGAATATGTAATGAGCGAAGTATAAGACAAAAATAAAAATTCACAAAATCATAATTTAAAAAATAAATATCAAGCTAGTTGTGTCATAAAATAACGTAATAGTATTTTTTACTAATCTATTACTTTTTGATACTTTTTTTAATCAACTTTTATATTTTATACCATTTACATAATATTGTGTTAATTAAAAAATTAATAAATAAAGTGTCGATGTGTGCAATTACCTAAGTAAACTCAATTTATTAAATACTTGTCCGTACTGAAACATTTAAAAAAAAAAATAGAACTCTATCATAATTTAATAATAATTTAATAATTTTTATTATTATGGGTTCTGTGTTCCGAAAATATTTCTGAGTGTCATGAGCAAAATATATTAAGAATCAATAATTTAAGCATAAAATGAAACATTTTTAATAATGTAAATATCAATTAGTGTAATTTTACACATTTTGAATACGAGAAAGCTACATGACCAAGCGTATTTTATTGATTACAAAAATTAAGGAACAGATGAAAAAAAAAGAAAAAGAAAGAAAGATAACTTTAAAAATTCATGCTTCTGGTTAAAATGAAATAACTTTAAATAACAATAATATACAATGTAAAAATACAACAAGGAATGCCGGAGGATTTACAAGAAAGATGAAGTAAAATAACGTGCTTTACATTAAAATTTTCAGTGGGAGAAAAATTTTATCCAAGAGTGGCTGGTAGCCATCTTGGTTTTAACAAGGAAACAAAAAACTAAATTTCTCCAGTTCTTTATGATGATTACCCCCCTCCCCCCTATAGCTTTCGTAGACATAATCCATCTATATCAATCTATCCCTTTTTAAATCAATGCAATTTTAATAGTTTTTTAATCGTGTAATGCTAAGCTTTCACGCCTGTAACAACAAACAAGTTCTTTTCAAACCGGATACCGCCCAGCCAAACTAATATCTCTTTACAGGATTACAACCAATGAGAAGGCTCTTATAATCACTCATTAAAAAATATTTTTCTGTTCTGATCTGAAATATGACCGTTTATGGATACTGTTCCTAAAAGGGTGATTTAACAAACCAGTTTTTTGTGCAAAATGTCTCTTTTTGATAAGACCGATACTCAGAAAGAACGAAAACACTCGTAAAATATTTCGTCTTTTTATTGAGTTAATAATTCATTCTTTTGAATGAATAGTGTAAGTTAGTGCGTCAAGATTCTTTTAAAATATTTTTTCCAACGAAGAATTTCATAGAAATTTCACCCATTATAAACTTTTACGGAAACATTAATATTAATTATTTAGTTTAACTTTGTGACGATCTGACATTTAAAAAAAATATCTTCGCATAAACTAATTAGTTGTTGCATTTAATGTATAACCAAATTGTTCCAGAGTAGTAACGTTTCCTTTTAGATTTCTACTATTTCGCGAAGTAATACATCACTGAATGGTATATTTAGGTTAGCCGATATTCGAATTCTGTACCAGAGATATATAAATGTTAGTTAAATTGAATAGCTTGTTATGAAGCAAGCAGTGCTTTCAGTAATTAATTATTCACTTCGTTTTCTAAGATATATATGCATTCTGACGTGTCACAGCCAAAATTCTATAATGATATATATTTAGCCTTGTTCGTAAGTCACATATTTCATTGCGATTAAGATTTCTAAAACCTAATTATTTGTGTTTCCATATTCCAGTATAAGGTAGGATACATGTGTAGATGACCAATATATCAATATAGGTTTTAGATGTTAATAAATTTCTATGCTTCTTATTACGAGGGTGAATCAAATATAAAGGAAACTATTTTAAAGGATTATTTATTAAATATTATTTACCAATTTTGTAACAATGATATTTATCTTATTACACAAGTTTTCAAACAAATTGGGAGCCTTTTGCTTCTGCTATAATGAAAAGAATTAGGACGTGTATGAAGCCAGTTGAACAAAAAATCTTTCATATTTTCTGCTGATGAAAGTCTTTCGCCTCCTAATGCGTCATGAAAGGGATCCAAACAAATGCTAGTCAAAAGATGATAAGTTCAGATTATAAGGGCTGGGTTTTTTCCATTGAAGTTTCACTAATTTTAGTTTAATTGAATTAGCTAAGTTATGCCTTGTAGTGTCCTAAGAATAACGAATCTTAATGAACGTTTTTAAGAACGACGTGCAGCTTTAATTTCTCCAAAATTTCACTGTAATATACTTCATTAATTGTACGTTGGTCATAAAGAAAACAAATATCCGTAAATCTCAAAAAGTATTAGTGAGAACTTAAGTGAGTATGCACCATTCCACACTAGATCACTTTGTAAAATATAGTTTAAACTATAATTTTCGGACGTCATGTTCACCTTGATTACTGATGAAAATATACGAATTGAAACTTTTGATTTATTTTAGTACAAAAGGAGCCTAAAATACATAAAAAGGTCTTTAGAACGTAAAAAACGACAAATTATGTTAAAACAAGAAGTGCTGTCAACTGTTATAAAACAGCAATCATCAGGGGAAAATTCAGAGGCGTGAAAGTTCATGAATGATGTTCATAGCTTAAATAGCTGGAGACGAGTCTATTTCAAAAGAAGGGTGGAGGTGGGGAGGGGAAGGAGGAATACAATAATTATGTTCCAACAACGCTAGAGATATTTAGTATTACATACCTATTCCTTTGATCACTTTGCTTCACCTTATTCACGGCTTTCTTTATACAACATGTGCCGTTTTCATAATTGAGACCTTGATAGTATGCCATTTCAAAAATTATATATTCAGTATGTGCCAAATTTCAACAGATTTGACATCTTAAATGTTTAATAATTGTCGTTAAATTTTTAATAATTATAATTTGTTCAATCGCACCCGGTACTTTATGTTTACGGATAAAGCTAATGCATAAATAAATAAACATATTAAAAAAATAGTATTTAAACTATAAGTATCTTACCATGAATGACATAAAATGAAAAAAAAAACGGTTATAGCTGTTAAAACAGTCTCGTTTATATTTGATTCACCATTTGTAGTGCACAAAAATACTTTCTAGCATGTCATTTATTTTCACATTTACACGCTACAAGAGGGAAGTATTACCGCTTGTTTCCTATTTCTTTATAAATATATCAGCTGTAACTTTCTCTTTATGGATTCCACGTAAATTAAAAAGAAAAGAAAACTAAAAATAACTTCACCATTGTATGTAAACCGCAAAGTTAGTTAATATTAGCTAATTCATTAATTTTAATGCGTATCTAATATTAGCCAATGATGCCCTCTCAAGAAGACTTATTTTCGATGAATCGTGCTGAACGTACATTAACTGGTCATCGATAGGATTTCTTAATATATATATATATATATATATATATATATATATATATATATATATATATATATAATTCTTGTTATTTTACATTGCGTGAAAAGTTTTAACTTGCGTTTAAAAGTTCCCGAAAGATGAATTTAAATTCTGGTGGAAAATAGAAGGTACTTTGAAGCGTGGAAGTTATTGCAGCTACTTCAACGTTGTTTATTTACGTCAACAGTTATAATTTCCACAAACTACCTTTTCTTAAGACAGATTTTTAAGGGTTTTTTAAGAGCATCGCTTTGTCAGAGGCTGTCCATGTTTGAGTGAATGCAGCGCTGTGTTTTCTCGAGACATTTTACACGGAAAATGACGAATAGATCATTTATAGCTTTTAACGTGTCGAGATATATACTAGGAAATATAGCGCACGAATGAAAAATATTGAAAAATGTCCGTTTATTACCTATGTTGAATTATGAGTTTAAACAAGTATTGTTTTCGAAAAACTAAAACCAAATGCAAGGGATTTTTCTTACTTTCGTGGTTTTGAAGCAGCCTTTTATTATTATCCTGCCCGAGTCGGTTTATACCCGACTAGAACTTGAAATATCTATTTGAAGTTAATCCGAAATGAAAGCAAATTAATCGATATTTTAATGTGATTACGGAAAAATTCGCGATACTTATTCTGTAATTTTAATGTTATTTTTGATGTATGATAAAAAGTAATTTTAAAACAAAAATAAAATTAACAGATCTTTAAGTGGGTGTTTCTTAATAAACAAATTGTTTGGAATTGTGCGAAAAACACAAGTTATTATTATTTGCCAATTTCTTTATTTACTTATTGAGCGCCAGTTAGCGTATTTTAACCAGAGTGGTTTAGCACAAAAGTAATTCAGTTTATAACAACATTCAATTAAAGATATATTTTTGCTATTCCAATGTCTTTATAAGTAAAAGAGTTGCGTTATACGCACATAACGCCTGCTCAGGTTAAAAGTTTTTGTCCAAACCCACATTACTAGAAATGTAAAGCTCCTTATAGCTGAAAACCTTTCCTAGTGCATTGGAATTGTAGTGTAAAAGTCTCATCTAAATGCGTTCAGTAGTTGATGAGAAAATTGAAGATATTTATATATATGCATATACACATATATAGTGAGCAACTTTTTATTATTTGAGCAATTTTGTTGCCTAAAATAGTCACAAACAATAAAGAAAAACCATGCGTTAAGCATAGATTATGAAACACTTTCCAATACATCTTGAATCCTATTTAGGGAACTAAGGTAAATAAAATAACTAAGTAAACGTTTTAGAAAACGCATAAAATATTTAAAAGACGGATTTCAGCAGTTACCGTTCATAGTCAAATGTGTTTTCCAATTCATTTGAACAGCCCTGTATTTGATCTGTAGGTTGATATATATACTATACAATGGGAAAATTTAGTTTAGCAAGAAAACGCAAAACAGGTTGAAATTTCTCTTTCAGCAATTTATATTACAGGTGGAAACATACTTGAATACTTTTGTACAGCCCTGTAGTTTACCTTGTACCTTTATTACACGCCTCTATTTAGCTAAAATTTAATTCAAACTAAAACTACTGAAATCACATTTCCAGAAATTATCATCCATAGACGGCCATGTATCCAATTCTTTGCGTAACTTTGTATATCATTGTACCTATATTCTACAAACATTTCTTAGTAAACTTAATGCAGTTGAGCGTAAAAATGCATAACTCATTTAAAAACCACCTTTAAGCAATTTGCGCTCATACCCAGTATCCTTACGAATCCTTTTGTGTGGCCCTGTATATTAATTCTAGCATTTATACACACCATATAGTATGCATAAATATTGTGAAACATAAAAGTGCATATCATAATTAAAAATGCATTTGCAGCAATCATTGCTAATGTACAGTACTTCGGATACAATATAGTTCAGAAATCTTTCATGTGTCCCTGTAAAGGCTATGCACTTCATATTATACATGAAATATGTTATAATAACCTTAGCGACATATATCAATTTCATTATATGTGAAATAGTTTAACATAGTTAAAATACGCCGCTAACAATTCCCCCCTCATACCATTGTGTAACGGAATTCTTTTATGTGGGCCTGTAAATGAATAATTATTCTTTGTACCGCATATTCTACATAATGCATATTTCAGTGCTCTTCAAAAATGCTTATCAATTTTATTATGTTCGAAAGGGTATAACATCATTAAAAATTATTTGAAAGGATTTTATCCCATTGGCCGTAATGTAACGGAATACTTTTAACTGTCTCTGAACTAAACATGCTAGAAACTTCATTTGAAATAGGGAACGTGCTATGGTAAACGTCAATAACATCCAAAAGATTCAGGGCAATCCGAGTATATTTGCGTGAGTTAGAATGCGGACAGACGGCCACACAATCCGAAGTCATAAACACTTTTCAACATTGTTGGGAAGTTTAATAAAAAAGAAAAGTGCCCAGCTAAACTGATGGCATTGAGCTCACAGGCTATTCACACTAATTGCATATTATACACTTATTTTAAAGAATAATGCCCCTCAAAAAAATAAGTGAAGGGGAATTAGCCCCCGTTTTCCCCTTTATACTTAACCAGTGAACCTCCAAATCTCATCAGGGCAGCCCCTTATCATAATAAACCGGTATACCAAATTTGGAGCAAATCGAATAATCCTGCAAAAAAAATTTATCTAAATTAAGGGGGTGTACTAGCCCCCTTTATCTTTAACCAATGAGTCGCCAAAACGAATCAGGGAAGCTCCTTAACATAATAAACCGGTATACCAAATTTGGAGCAAAGCGAATAATTCTGCATGAAAAACACGTTTATATAAATTAAGGGGGGTGGCCTAGCCCCCCTTCCCTCTTTATCTTTAACCAATAAACCCCCAAAACTAATCAAGGAAGTTCCTTAACATAATAAACCGGTATAGCAACTTCGGAGCAAATCGAATCATTCTGCATGAAAAACCCATTTATCTGAATTAAAAGGGGTGGACTAGCCCCCTTTCCCCCATTTATTCTTAACTAATGAACCCCCAAAAGTAATCAGGGAAGTTCCTTAACATAATAAACCGGTATACCAAATTCGGAGCAAATCGAATCCTTCTGCATGAAAAACCCAATTATCTGAATTAAGGAGGTGGACTAGCCCCCATTTTCCCCTTCATTCTTAACCAATGAACCCCCAAAACTAATCAGGGAAGTTCCTTAACATAATAAACCAGTATACCAAATTCGGTGCAAATCGAATAATTCTGCATGAAATACCCATTTATCTGAATTAAAAGGGGTGGACTAGTCCCCTTTCTCCCCATTTATTCTTAACTAATGAACCCCCAAAACTAATCAGGGAAGTTCCTTAACATAATAAACCGGTATAACAAATTCGGAGCAAATCGAATCATTCTGCATGAAAAACCCATTTCTCTGAATTAAAAGGGGTGAACGAACCCCGTTTTCCCCCCTTTATCCTTAACCAATGAACCCCCAAAACTAATCAGGGAAGTTCCTTAACATAATAAACCGGTATACCAACTTCGGAGCAAATCGAATCATTCTCCATGAAAAACCCATTTATCAAAATTAAGAGGGCGGTCTAACCTCCCTTTTCCCCCTTTATCCTTAACCAATGAACCCCCAAAACTAATCAGGGAAGTTCCTTAACATAATAAACCGGTATACCAAATTCGGATCAAATCGAATCATTCTGAAAGGAAAACCCATTTATCTGAATTAAGGGGTGGACTAGCCCCCCCCCTTTTCCCCCTTTATTCTTAACCAATGAACGCCCAAAACTAATCTGGGAAGTTCCTTAACATAATAAACCGGTATACCAAATTCGGAGCAAATCGAACCATTCTGCATGAAAAACCCATTTATCTGATTTAAAAGGGGTGAACTAATGCCCCTTTTCCCCCTTTATCCTTAACCAATGAACCCCCAAAACTAATCATGGAAGTTCCTTAACGTAATAAACCGGTATACAAAATTCTGAGCAAATCGAATGATTATGCATGAAAAACCCATTTATCTGAATTAAGGGGGTGGACTAACACCCCTTTACCACCTTTATACTTAACAAGTGAACCTCCAAATCTAATCAGGGAAGCTCCTTATCATAATAAACCGGTATAACAAATTTGGAGCAAATCGAATAATCTTGCAAAAAAAAAAAACATTTATCTAAATTAAGGGGGTGGACTAGCCACCCTTTATCCTTAACCAATGAATCGCCAAAACGAATCAGGGAAGCTCCTTAACATAATAAACCGGTATACCAACTTCGGAGCAAAACGAAACACTCTGCATGAAAAACCCATTTATCTAAATTAAGAGGGGCGGGCTAACCTCCCTTTTCCCCCTTTATCCTTAACCAATGAACGCCCAAAATTAATTAGGGATGTTCCTTAACATAATAAACCGGTATACCAAATTCGAAGCAAATTGAATCATTCTGCATGAATAACACATTTATCTGAATTAAGGGGGGGTGGACTAACCCCGTTTTTCCCCCTTTATCCTTATCCAATGATCTCCCAAAACTGATCTGGGAAGTTCTTTAACATAATAAACCTGTATACCAAATTCGGAGCAAATCGAATGATTCCGCATGAAAAACCCATTTATCTGAATTAAGGGGGTGGACTAACCCCCCCTTTCCCCTTTATCCTTAACCAATGAACGCCCAAAATTAATCAGGGATGTTCCTTAACATAATAAACCGGTATACCAAATTCGGAGCGAATCGAATGATTCTGCATGAAAAACCCATTTTTCTGAATTAAGGGGGGGGGGTTGACTAACCCCGTTTTCCCCCTTTATCCTTAACCAATGAACCCCCAAAACTAATCATGGATGTTCCTTAACATAATAAACCGGTATACCAAATTCGGAGCAAATCGAATGATTCTGCATGAAAAACCCATTTTTCTGAATTAAGGGGGTGACTAACCCCCCTTTTCCCCCTTTATCCTTAACCAATGAACGCCCAAAATTAATTAGGGATGTTCCTTAACATTATAAACCGGTATACCAAATTCGGAGCAAATCGAATGATTCTGCATGAAAAACCCATTTTTCTGAATTAAGGGGGGGGGGGGGGGTGGACTAACCCCGTTTTTCCCCGTTTATCCTTAACCAATGAACCCCCAAAACTAATCATGGATGTACCTTAACATAATAAACCGATATACCAAATTCGGAGCAAATCGAAATTCTGCATGAAAAACCCATTTTTCTGAATTAAGGGGGATGACTAACCCCGTTTTTCCCCCTTTATCCTTAACCAATGAACTCCCAAAACTAATCAGGGAAGCACCTTATCACAATGAACCTAGGAAAAAAATTTTGAAGCAAATCGGATGTTTCTATCAAGAGTTATCGCGTTACGTACATACATACGTACGTACGTACATACATACATATATACATACATACATACATACAGAACGGGCGGGCACATTAGCTCTCAGGCTTTGATAGCCTGTGAGCTAAAAACGATCAGGACCAACAGCGCCCGGAAAAGCCAATGAAATGCTTGGTAAACGGATGAGACGCTTCAATTTTTGTCGCTTCAAATTAACCCGTTTAATAACACTTTTAGTGCGCTAACCATCGGACTTCTAGCAGACTCGCACGCTGGAAACTTGTTTATAATTCATCCATTTTTAGAAACAATCTGTATTAACAAAGTTTAAATTCTTGAATTTAAGAACAATTAAGGAAATTTAAATTATGTATGGATGGATTGGCCAGCATAATTTGCATATACCTTGTTATATATGTCAAAAGCGTTTCATATAGCAACTTATTTGATAGTTTAATATGAGTAATGAATTGCAAATAAAAAGTTATTTCCATATTCATAATTACAATTTTATTTGCATTATCAAATAGTTTAACACGTTCACGCCGGCGCGGTGGGTCACAGTTGACTGTCTCAGATCTGCAAAGTCTCCGGCTTTTTGGATCCCAGTATTTTAATACAGAAAATGTTCCTTTATTTAATTAGAACAATTGGGCGATTTAAAGGAACAGCATTTTCTCTAAAATAATAGTGGTGTGGAAAAAAGCCGGAGACTTGACAACTCTAAGATAGTCGAGTGTGACCCACCGCGGCGGCGTGAACGTGTTAAATTAAAAATAATCATTTTAATTGTCTTCATTGAGTAAAATTTCAAAAATCGTTCATATTTACCACTGGGGTCAGGTATAAAGCAAAAGGAAAGTGTGTTAAATCAGTACAACCTATTTTATGATAAATGGACATATAATGATGTATAAATAATTAGTTTTAAGCTTTAAACAAGCGACATCATCATTTTAGTCCCTGTCCCCAGGTACAAATATCCAATATTAAATGTATACTGTTAACATTTTTATAAATATTATTAACTTTTGCTGTTATATATTTATACCTATATATATAAAGTATGGGAAAATATAATTATCCTTTCTTAGTATAGATTGTATAGTAAAATATTGTTGTAAATATATTTGTCCCTGACATTGACCATCACCTCAGTCCCTCTAAACACACATTTAGGTTAACAGATACTAGGTGGCGCTGGCAGAATTATTTCCATTGCAACAGCAACTAAAGTTCAACTAACCACCATGGATGAAGGTAAGTTGTTTTTCTCTTTGTTTCATATTTAGAAATATTTAGTTTTTGTTCTGAGTAGGGATGAGTATTTTTTATAGCATCATTCATGTCCCCTTATTTAACTTTTTATTTATAAACAAAAAATTTATTGCAACTTTATTTACGTAACATACAAATGTCACATGGCATATTTAATAATTTACATGTGGGCAAAATGATTCAACAAAATGGCTGAACAGATTTTAAGACAAAAACATCACATCAGTCCCCATCAACTCAGTCCCAATTATTAGACACTGATCATGGTAAAAGATTATCCTAACAATAAAATATGCATCCTTCATCTCAAAAGACTACAGCATTCAAATGAAAAAACATGTATCATATTATATAATTTTATTTGGAAGTTGGTACTTTAATTAAAAAATATAAAAATTCTGGAGTGAAATTGTCCAGTTTTCAGATATTGATCCTTCAATATAAAAAAAAAAATCATTAGGGTTTCGTTCATCTGACGAAACCCTATTCGTCTCGCTCCTCTGTCTGTCTGTCTGTCTGTCTGTCCGTCTGTCAGTCACAGAGCCCGTTCTCAGAAACTACACATGTTAGAGATTTGAAATTTTGCATACTTATAGATGACCACCAACCATCATACGACAAATCATAAAGTTTTGAAAAAGTCGTACATTTAACCCTTTGAGCTCCCACATGTGTATATTAAACAATTCTTTCTAAGTGAGTCTCTAATTAGGTTGCAGGCATGAAATTTTGCGTACTTATAGATGGACACCTCAGATCAAACGACAAATCATAAAATTTTGAAAAAGTCATTCATTTAACCCTTTGGGCTCCCACATGTGTATTTTAAACAATTGTTTCTATGTGAACCTCTAATTACATTGGAAGCGTGAAATTTTGCATACTTATAGCTGAATACCTCACATCAAAAGACAAATCATAAAATTTTGAAAAAGTCGTACATTTAACCCTTTGGGCTCCCCCATGTGTATTTCAAACAATTCTTTCTATGTGAGCCTCTAACTAGGTTGGAGGAGTGAAATTTTACAAACTTATAGCTGAACACCTCACATCAAACGACAAACTATAAAATTTTGAAAAAGTCGTACATTTAACCCTTTGGGCATCCACATGTGTATTTTAAACAATTCCTTCTAAGTGTGTCCCTAATTAGGTTGCAGGCGTGAAATTTTGCGTATTTATAGATGGACACCTGAGATCAAACAACAAATCATAAAATTTTGAAAAAGTCATACATTTAACCCTTTGGGCTCCCACATGTGTATTTTAAACAATTCTTTCTATGTGAACCTCTAATTAGATTATAGGTGTGAAATTTTGCATACTTAAAGCTGAATACCTCACATCAAACGACAAAACATAAAATTTTGAAAAAGTCGTACATTTAACCCTTTGGGCTCCCACATGTGTATTTTAAACAATTCTTTCTATGTGAACCTCTAATTAGATTGGAGGAGTGAAATATTGCATACGTATAGCTGAATACCTCACATCAAACGACAAATCATAAAATTTTCAAAAAGTTGTATATTTAACCCTTTGAACTCCCACATGTGTATTCTAAACAAATCTTTTTAAGTGAGCCCCTAATTAGGTTGCAGGCATGAAATTTTGCGTACTTATAGATGGACACCTCAGATCAAACGACAAATCATAAAATTTTGAAAAAGTCATACATTTAACCCTTTGGGCTCCCACATGTGTATTTTAAACAATTCTTTCTATGTGAACCTCTAATTACATTGGAGGCGTGAAAATTTGCATACTTATAGCTGAATACCTCCCATCAAACGACAAACTATAAAATTTTGAAAAAGTCGTACATTTAACCCTTTGAGCTCCCACATGTGTATTTTAAACAATTCTTTCTAAGTGAACCCTAATTAGGTTGAAGGAGTGAAATATTGCATACTTATAGCTGAATACCTCACATCAAACGACAAATCATAAAATTTTCAAAATTTTTATATTTAACCCTTTGGACTCCCACATGTGTATTCTAAACAATTCTTTTTAAGTGAACCCTAATTAGGTTGGAGGAGTGAAATTTTGCATACTTATAGCTCAATACCTCACATCAAACGACAAATCATAAATTTTTCAAAAAGTTGTATATTTAACCCTTTGGGCTCCCACACGTGTATTCTAAACAATTCTTTTTAAGTGAGCCCCTATTTTGTTAGGAGGTGTGAAATTTTGCATAATTATAGCTGAATACCCCACATCAAACGAGAAATCATAAAATTTTGAAAAAGTCGTACATTTAACCCTTTGGGCTCCCACATGTGTATTTTAAACAATTCTTTCTAAGTGAACCCTAATTAGGTTGGAGGAGTGAAATTTTGCATACTTATAGCTGAGTAACCCACATCAAACGACAAATCATAAAATTTTGAAAAAGTCGTACATTTAATCCTTTGAGATCCCACATATGTATTTTAAACAATTCTTTCTAAGTGAACCCAAATTAGGTTGGAGGAGTGAAATTTTGCATACTTATAGTTGAATACCTCACATCAAACGACAAATCATAAATTTTCAAAAAGTCGTACATTTAACCCTTTGGGCTCCCACAAGTGTATTTTAAGCAATTCTTTCTAAGTGAGCTCCTAATTAGGTTGGAGGCGTGAAATTTTGCATACTTATAGCTGAGCACCTCGCATCAAACGACAAATCATAAAATTTTCAAAAAGTCGTACATTTAACCCCTTGATCTCCAACATGTGTATTTTAAACAATTCTTTCTAAGTGAGCCCCTAATTAGGTTGGAGGCGTGAAATTCTGCATACTTATAGCTGAGCTTCACACATCAAACGGCAAATCATAAAATTTTGAAAAAGTCGTACATTTAAGCTTTTGGGTTCCTACATGTGTATTTTAAACAATTCCTTCTAAGTGAATCCTAATTAGGTTGGAGGAGTGAAATTTTGCATACTTATAGCTGAGTACCCCACATCAAACGACAAATCATAAAATTTTGAAAAGGTCGTACATTTAATCCTTTGAGCTCCCACATATGTATTTTAAACAATTCTTTCTAAGTGAACCCTAATTAGGTTGGAGGCGTGAAATTTTGCATACTTATAGTTGAATACCTCACATCAAACGACAAATCATAAATTTTCAAAAAGTCGTACATTTAACCCCTTGGGCTCCCACAAGTGTATTTTAAACAATTCTTTAAGTGAGCCCCTATTTAGGTTGGAGGTGTGAAATTTTGCATAATTATAGCTGAACACCTCACATCAAATGACAAACCATAAAATTTTGAAAAAATCGTACATTTAACCTTTTGGGCTCCCACATGTGTATTTTAAACAATTCTTTCTAAGTGAACCCTAATTAGGTTGGAGGAGTGAAATTTTGCATACTTATAGCTGAGTAACCCACATCAAACGGCAAATCATAAAATTTTGAAAAAGTCGTACATTTAACCCTTTGAGCTCCCACATGTGTATATTAAACAATTCTTTCTAAGTGAGTCTCTAATTAGGTTGCAGGCATGAAATTTTGCGTACTTACAGATGGACACCTCAGATCAAACGACAAATCATAAAATTTTGAAAAAGTCATTCATTTAACCCTTTGGGCTCCCACATGTGTATTTTAAACAATTGTTTCTATGTGAACCTCTAATTACATTGGAAGCGTGAAATTTTGCATACTTATAGCTGAATACCTCACATCAAAAGACAAATCATAAAATTTTGAAAAAGTCGTACATTTAACCCTTTGGGCTCCCCCATGTGTATTTCAAACAATTCTTTCTATGTGAGCCTCTAACTAGGTTGGAGAAGTGAAATTTTACAAACTTATAGCTGAACACCTCACATCAAACGACAAACTATAAAATTTTGAAAAAGTCGTACATTTAACCCTTTGGGCATCCACATGTGTATTTTAAACAATTCCTTCTAAGTGTGTCCCTAATTAGGTTGCAGGCGTGAAATTTTGCGTATTTATAGATGGACACCTGAGATCAAACAACAAATCATAAAATTTTGAAAAAGTCATACATTTAACCCTTTGGGCTCCCACATGTGTATTTTAAACAATTCTTTCTATGTGAACCTCTAATTAGATTATAGGTGTGAAATTTTGCATACTTAAAGCTGAATACCTCACATCAAACGACAAAACATAAAATTTTGAAAAAGTCGTACATTTAACCCTTTGGGCTCCCACATGTGTATTTTAAACAATTCTTTCTATGTGAACCTCTAATTTGATTGGAGGAGTGAAATATTGCATACGTATAGCTGAATACCTCACATCAAACGACAAATCATAAAATTTTCAAAAAGTTGTATATTTAACCCTTTGAACTCCCACATGTGTATTCTAAACAAATCTTTTTAAGTGAGCCCCTAATTAGGTTGCAGGCATGAAATTTTGCGTACTTATAGATGGACACCTCAGATCAAACGACAAATCATAAAATTTTGAAAAAGTCATACATTTAACCCTTTGGGCTCCCACATGTGTATTTTAAACAATTCTTTCTATGTGAACCTCTAATTACATTGGAGGCGTGAAAATTTGCATACTTATAGCTGAATACCTCCCATCAAACGACAAACTATAAAATTTTGAAAAAGTCGTACATTTAACCCTTTGAGCTCCCACATGTGTATTTTAAACAATTCTTTCTAAGTGAACCCTAATTAGGTTGAAGGAGTGAAATATTGCATACTTATAGCTGAATACCTCACATCAAACGACAAATCATAAAATTTTCAAAATTTGTATATTTAACCCTTTGGACTCCCACATGTGTATTCTAAACAATTTTTTTTAAGTGAACCCTAATTAGGTTGGAGGAGTGAAATTTTGCATACTTATAGCTCAATACCTCACATCAAACGACAAATCATAAAATTTTGAAAAAGTCGTACATTTAACCCTTTGGGCTCCCACACGTGTATTCTAAACAATTCTTTTTAAGTGAGCCCCTATTTTGTTTGGAGGTGTGAAATTTTGCATAATTATAGCTGAATACCCCACATCAAACGAGAAATCATAAAATTTTGAAAAAGTCGTACATTTAACCCTTTGGGCTCCCACATGTGTATTTTAAACAATTCTTTCTAAGTGAACCCTAATTAGGTTGGAGGAGTGAAATATTGCATACTTATAGCTGAATACCTCACATCAAACGACAAATCATAAATTTTTCAAAAAGTTGTATATTTAACCCTTTGGGCTCCCACACGTGTATTCTAAACAATTCTTTTTAAGTGAGCCCCTATTTTGTTTGGAGGTGTGAAATTTTGCATAATTATAGCTGAATACCCCACATCAAACGAGAAATCATAAAATTTTGAAAAAGTCGTACATTTAACCCTTTGGGCTCCCACATGTGTATTTTAAACAATTCTTTCTAAGTGAACCCTAATTAGGTTGGAGGAGTGAAATTTTGCATACTTATAGCTGAGTAACCCACATCAAACGACAAATCATAAAATTTTGAAAAAGTCGTACATTTAATCCTTTGAGATCCCACATATGTATTTTAAACAATTCTTTCTAAGTGAACCCAAATTAGGTTGGAGGAGTGAAATATTGCATACTTATAGTTGAATACCTCACATCAAACGACAAATCATAAATTTTCAAAAAGTCGTACATTTAACCCTTTGGGCTCCCACAAGTGTATTTTAAGCAATTCTTTCTAAGTGAGCTCCTAATTAGGTTGGAGGCGTGAAATTTTGCATACTTATAGCTGAGCACCTCGCATCAAACGACAAATCATAAAATTTTCAAAAAGTCGTACATTTAACCCCTTGATCTCCAACATGTGTATTTTAAACAATTCTTTCTAAGTGAGCCCCTAATTAGGTTGGAGGCGTGAAATTCTGCATACTTATAGCTGAGCATCACACATCAAACGGCAAATCATAAAATTTTGAAAAAGTCGTACATTTAAGCTTTTGGGTTCCTACATGTGTATTTTAAACAATTCCTTCTAAGTGAATCCTAATTAGGTTGGAGGAGTGAAATTTTGCATACTTATAGCTGAGTACCCCACATCAAACGACAAATCATAAAATTTTGAAAAAGTCGTACATTTAATCCTTTGAGCTCCCACATATGTATTTTAAACAATTCTTTCTAAGTGAACCCTAATTAGGTTGGAGGCGTGAAATTTTGCATATTATAGTTGAATACCTCACATCAAACGACAAATCATAAATTTTCAAAAAGTCGTACATTTAACCCCTTGGGCTCCCACAAGTGTATTTTAAACAATTCTTTAAGTGAGCCCCTATTTAGGTTGGAGGTGTGAAATTTTGCATAATTATAGCTGAACACCTCACATCAAATGACAAACCATAAAATTTTGAAAAAATCGTACATTTAACCTTTTGGGCTCCCACATGTGTACTTTAAACAATTCTTTCTAAGTGACACCCTATTTACGTTGCAGGTGTGAAATTTGGCATACTTATAGCTGAACACCTCATATCAAATGACAAACCGTAAAATTTTGAAAAGTCGTACATTTAACCCCTTGGGCTCCCACGTGTGTATTTTAAACAATTCTTTCTAACTGAGCTCCTAATTAGGTTGGAGGCGTGAAATTTTGCATACTTATAGCTGAGCACCTCGCATCAAACGACAAATCATAAAATTTTCAAAAAGTCGTACATTTAACCCTTTGATCTCCAACATGTGTATTTTAAACAATTCTTTCTAAGTGAGCCCCTAATTAGGTTGGAGGCGTGAAACTCTGCATACTTATAGCTGAGCATCACACATCAAACGGCAAATCATAAAATTTTGAAAAAGTCGTACATTTAAGCTTTTGGGTTCCTACATGTGTATTTTAAACAATTCTTTCTAAGCGACACTCTATTTAGGTTGGAGGCGTGAAATTTTGCATACTAGCGGAACACCATCATGCGACAAATCATAAAAATTTGAAAAAGTCGTACATTTAACCCTTTGGGCTCCCACATGCGTGTTTTAAGCAATTCTTCCTAACTGAGACCCTTATTAAATTGGAGATTTGAAATTTTGCATGCTTATTATAGCAGAACACCTGAGGCCAGGCGACAAATTATTAAATCTTGAAAAAGTCTTACGTTTAACCCTTTGAGCTTCCACATATGTATTTTAAGCAAGTCTTTCTAAGAGAGCCCCTAATTAAGTTGGAGACATGAATTTTTGCATACGTATAGCTGAATACCTCAGACCACACGACAAATCATAAAATTTTCAAAAAGTCTTATATTATTTACTCCTTCGTGCTCTAACGTATATTTTAAGCAATTTTTCTAACCTCCGGTCTTTTCACACGGGGAGCACTTTTCCAACTTTTGCCGGCACCCCTTTGACCATTCTTTCATATTATGCACCATAGCCTTACATATTTGAGTTCCACTTTTTACCGCCAGGGGCGCCTACTTATCTCGGGTGCTATGGGCCCAATCCCTTCGACTAATATATATACGGATAGTATGCAAAGCGGAGTTTCGTTCGGATAGAGATTTGTTTAGAATAGAGTGCGCCCTGGTTGCGAAATGTGGAACTTAACAGATTTTTCAAAGGATAAAGTGTTTTGAAATGAATATTAAACGAAACTCTCTGTGCGATCTGTGATCACACTTACCCACTTGTTTTTAGTTAAATTTGGTTACCGTATTTCCTCCCAAGGGGCACTATAAACGTATAAGGAAATTTATGGAATTTGTATTATCCTATTTTAAGATTCAATATGGTTATCATATGAGAAAACTTAAAAAACCATTTTAATGTTTTACTTATACAATTTTCCGCATGGGCACTACTAGCGTAAAAAAACCTATTATACGAAATCTTATCAAAGCATAAATTTTATCGTGGCAGAAACTTATTCGTCAGATTAATTTTTTTAAAGGCAAAAAAAAAAAAAAAAAAAAAAAAAGTAATTTCATTTAAATTAAGCAACACTATTTCCCTCCATGGGACGCTATAAATGTAAAAAATAAAATATTGTGTTGAAACTGGGCAACCTACTTTTAATTTCAGTATTGCTATTATAATGAAACATAAAGGAATCAATTTTAGTTAAATTTGGTAACCTTATTTTCTCCCAGGGGCACTATAAACTCAAAAGAAAATTTTGTGGAATCTGTATTTACCTACTTTTAATTTGAAATGTGGTTGTCATATGAGGCAATATAATAGGAACCGTTTTAACGTTGTAGTTATACCTATTCCGACAACGTTCGTTGCCAGCTTAAAAACCTATAATGTGAAAAAAAAATTCAAAACATAAATTTGACCATGGTAGAAGATTATGCTGAAGATAACTCCCCCCCCCCCCCACAAAAAAAAAATCAACTTTATTTAAATTTGCTTGCTATAGTTCCACCCAGGAGGCGCTACAAATACGAAAGAAACTTGAGTTGAATTTTTTTCAGCCTTTTTTCAACTTCAATGTTGCTATCCTACAGTGAAACATAAACAAATCAATTTTATCTAAATTTGGTTTTTCTAATTCCTCCTAGGGGGCGCAATAAAGGCCAAAAAAATTGTGTTGAATCAGTACTACCTATTTTTATTAAATTTGATTTTCAATCAGTCTATCGAATTTAGACGTTGAGTTTATTTGCTGTATGAGAAAAAATTAAAAAAAATTCCATTTAAAATTCTACTTAAGCAATTTCAGGGGACTAACGTAATATATATATATATATATATACATTTTTTTTTCATTACAAAAATATGACAATAGTGGAAGCATGTTCTGCGGATTTGAGAGAAACTCATTCGTGGGAATTATGATTAAAATACTTTCGAAAAGATAGTTGAAGACAGAGCTATACGCATAGAGATACGTGAAGCACCATTAGTTTAAAAAAGGTAAAAGAAATAGCTCTTCCAACAATAATTAGCGATAATATGAATTGTTTTGTGTTGTTCTGTAAAACAGCTATGAATATTCGACCCCATATTTTCAATTCAGAGCGTGCCTCTGTGAGTCTTCGTAACATATGCGAATTTCGAAAGAGTTTTAAATAACATGATTTCTCTAAAATGCATTTTAATTATTAGGTTGAGCAAAAAGTTCTGGGAAATTTTTTATCTAATAGTTTCCAGAATTTGTATCGTATATGACGGTCGTGCCATCAATGCCGAGCTCCATTGCCAACAGTCGGATCGCGTCTACGACAAATTGGTGCAGAATTATCCAAGATTGGCCCGCCGAAAGCGCGCTTTCTTTCAACAGGACAATGTCAAACCCCACGAGGCCCAGAGAACCAAAGACAAGTTTGCACAGTTGGACGGCGTCGAAATTCTTCCATATCCCGCCTACAGTCCAGACGTGGCTCTATCCGATTATGGCTTCTTTCGATCAATGCAACACTTATTCAAGGGCCGTCGATTTGACTTCTTTAATGAAGTTGAAGAAGCATGTCAAGAGTTTTTCGATTCCAAGGAGCCGCCTTGGTACTTCCAACAAATCCGGAATCTGGCAGAACGATGGCTGAAAGTCGTGGACTATGATGGTCTCTACTTTGAAGAATAATCCTTGTTGCTTTTGTTGTTATTTTGCGCATAACAACGCAACATTCACAAATTTCCCTGAACTTTTTGCTCAACCTAGTATTTACCGTCCATTGACGATAGTGTAATGAGATTCTTTTGTACGACCCTGTATAATAACTAAAAATGATATACAGCCATATCAAGCAAAATCATACTGTAGGTGACTGTAGCAACATACTTAAATTACATTACCGTTAGCGTTCTACAAGCAACAAATCACGAATTTACGTGTTAAAAAAAAAAGTTTCAGACATCCTTTACATAAAATCGTTACAAAAATTCTTTTCATAAAATCGTTCATTAGGATTTTATATTTCTAGGGTAGATATATATTTTTCCATCTGAAACAATACTGTGGACATCACTTGAAGAAATGTGTTACAAAGCTTAACCCGCAAGATTTAATATTAAACCTGAAACAACTAGAGATAATCCTGCCTGCAATGACAAAAAATAGCCTTAGCCAAACCCGAACGGAACCACCATCAGAACGAGACCTTTCGAACAAAAAAATTATGAAAATTGGAGCATCCGATCAATATTTGAAGATAATACATTAAAGAAAAAAGTCCATCCGGCCAGTGCCGGGAGGAAGAGGTAGCTTTCATATTTCTTATTTTTAAAAAGCAAGCTTATATTATTCAAGCACACGAAGCTCAATTTAGTGGAAACCAATTATAGGAGATTCAATACTAATTTTTATGATTACTAAATCATTATGAATGAGAATTTCGAGAAATTAGTCAGCTTTATCCAAGCCGCTTTTATTTAAAGTAACTTATATTTGGTTGCCAAATTTGGCGATATCTTGAAGTACTTGCCATTTTAAGACAACATGGTGGATGAGGCTAACGAGTGAACTTGGTCCAGACCTTAGTAATTCCTGTGCACATGCTCACTCACATCGGAATCGGTTGATATATACAAGTGCTGCGGCAGGCAAAAAATCAGATTTTTCAAAATGTCATCCACATTAGAAATTCAAACTGCTATATCTGAGCCATTTTTTAAGGTAAAACAAAACTAAAAATGCTCCGCAATCCTTATATCATGATCAAATACTTAAGAAAGAAACATTTTTCAATTTCTAATTTTTTTTGCACCACATTTTAAATATAATTTTTTATTTAATTTAATGGCCTCCATTTTGAAACAAGATGGCTGATGAAGCTGGCCAGCGATCATGGTCGAGACATTATGATATACTATCCACATGCCTACTTACATCGAAACAGGTTAATAAATATGCGTGTTATCACGTGAAAAATATCAGATAGTTTCAAAATGTAAGCCATGCTAGAAATTAAAAGCGCTATAATTCAACCATTTTAGGTAGCTTTCATTACAAAAATCTGCCTATTCCAGCCATTCGGAGGAAAGCGATTTCAAAATATCTTGGTATATTTTCATCGATCATGACCCCCAGACCCCGAAACAACCACCCTCCGTTCAAAAGTTGATATATATATATATATATATACATATACTATATCCATATATATATATCTGAGCTTTGTCACACTGTAACTCTCGTACTTATGAACCTATTTGGATGAAACTCGGTTTGTACATAGTACATACCAATGCCTCGACCGAGTTCGTTGGCCAGCTTCACCCGCCATCTTGTTTCAAAATGGCGGCCATTTAATTTTTTAAAATAAATTTTAAATTTGAAATGTTGTTGAAAACTGAAAAATATTTTTTCTTATGTGTTTGACCTTGATACAAAGATTCCGGAGAAGTTTTTGTTTCGTCTATATCTTAAAAAATGTCTGAGTTATACACTTTGACAATACAAGCTTGAAATACAAGTTGAGCACTTTGAATTTCAAGCATGGCTGACATTTTGAAATGTCCTGGTATTTGTCACGTGATAACAGGCGTATTCATGAACCGATATGAATGTACCTTAGTGTGTACAAAGTAATAACCAATGTGTCGACCGAGGTCGTTGGCCAGCTTCATTCGCCATCTTGTTTCAAAATGGCGGCCATTAAAAAAAATTTAATAATTTTATATTTAAATTGGAGTATCAAAAAATTGGAAAATGAAAAAGATTTTTTTCTTATGTGTTTGACCTTAATACAAAGATACCGGAGCAGTTTCTGTTTCGTCTATATCTAAAAAAATGACTGAGTTGTAGCATTTTGAATTTCTATTGTGGTTGACATTCTGAAACGTCCCGATTTTGTCACGCGATAACAGGCGTATTCATGAACCGATATGGATGCATTTTGGTGTGTACAAAGTACATACCAATATCTCGACCGAGTTCGTTGGCCAGCTTCATCCGCCATCCTGTTTCCAAATGGCGGCCATTTAAATAATTTAAAAAACTTTAAATTTAGTATGAGGTATCAAAAAAGTGGAAAAGGAAAAAGAATTTTTCTTATGTGTTTGACCTTAACACAAAGATTCCGGGACAGTTTTTGTTTTTAGTATATCTAAAAAAATGGCTGAGTTGTAGCATTTTGAATTTCTAGTGTGGCTGACATTTTGAAACGCCCTGATTTTTGCCAGGTGATAACAGACGTATTTATGAACCGATTTGGATGTAACTTGGTGTGTACATATTACATACCAATGTCTCGACCGAGTTCGTAGGCAAGTTTCATTCGCCATCTTGTTTCAAAGTGGCGGCCATTTAATTTTTTTTTAATTTGAAATTTGGAATGTGGTACCAAAAAATTTAAAATTGAAAAATATTTTAGGTAGCTTTCTTTACAAAAAGCTACCTATTGCAGTCATTCGGAGGAAAGCGATTTCAAAAAATTTTGGTATATTTTCATCGATCATGACCCCCAGACCCCGAAACCATCCTCCGTTCAAAATTGATATATATATATATATATATATATATATATCATATGTCAGATGTCATGTGACATATGTCAGATATATATATATATATATATATCAATATATATATATATATATATATCTGACATATGTCACACTGTAACTCTCGTATTTATGAACCGATTTGGATGTAATTCGGTGTGTACATAGTACATACCAATGTCTCAACCGAGATTGTTGGCCAGCATCATCCGCCATTTTGTTTCAAAATGGCGGCCATTTAAAAATTTAAAAAAAAATTTTTATTTGAAATGTGGTACCAAAAAATTGAAAATGGAAAAATATTTTTTTCTTATGTATTTGACCTTTATACAAAGACTCCGCAGCAGTTTTTGTTTCGTCTATATCTTAAAAAATGGCTGAGTTATAGCATTTTGAATTTCTAGCGAAGCTAACATTTTGAAACGTCCTGAAATTTGTCACGCGATAAAAGGCGTATTTATGAACCGATTTGGATGTAACTTCGTTTATACATAGTACAGACCAATGTCTCGACCGAGTTCGTTGGCCAGCTTCATCCGCCATTTTGTTTAAAAATGGTGGCCATTTAAATTTTAAGAAAAATTTAAATTTGAAATGTGGTACCAAAAAATTGAAAATTAAAAAAATATTTTTTTCTTATGTGTTTGACCTCAATAAAAAGATTCGGGAGCAGATTTTGTTTCGTCTATACCTTAAAAAATGGCTGAGTTATAGCATTTTGAATTTCTAGTGTGGCTGACATTTTGAAACGCCCTGATTTTTGCCAGGTGATAACAGACGTATTTATGAACCGATTTGAATGTACCTTGGTGTGTACATAGTACATACAAATAACTCAACCGAGTTTGTTGGCCAGCTTCATCCGCCATCTTGTTTCAAAATGGCGGCCATTTAAAAAAATTAAAAAAAAATTAAATTTAAAATGAGATACCAAAAAATTGTAAAATGAAAAAGTGTTTTTTCGTATGTGTTTGACCTTAATACAAAGATTCCGGAACAGGTTTTGTTTCGTCTATATCTAAAAAAATGGCTGAGTTATAACATTTTGAATTTCTATTGTGGCTGACATTTTAAAACGACCTGATTTTTGCCACGCGATAACAGGCGTATTTATGAACCGATTTGAATGTAACTTGGTCTGTACATAGCACATACCAATGTCTCGACCGAGTTCGTTGGCCAGCTTCATTCGCCATCTTGTTTCAAAAGGGTTGCCATTTTAAAAAAAATGTAATTTAAAATTTAAAATGAGGTATTAAAAAATTGGAAAATGAAAAAGATTTTTTTTATGTGTTTGGCCTTGATACAAAGATTCTGGAGCAGTTTTTCTTTCTGAAAATTTGTTCTTTTGTTTATATCTTAAAAAGTGGTTGAATTATAGCACTTTGAATTTCTATCATGGCTAACACTTTGAAACGATCTTGTATTTGTCTCGCGATACCACACGTATTCGCCTATTTCGATGGAAGAAGGCATGTGGATAGTATACATCAATTTCTCGACCAAGTTCGCCGGCCAGCTTCATCACCCATCTTGTTTCAAAATGGCGGCCATTAAATTAAAAAATATATATATTTAAAGTGAGGTGCAAAAAAATTAGAAATTGAAAAAGGTTTCTTTCTTAAGTATTTTACCTTGATATAAGGATTCAGGAGCACTTTTTGTTTGTCTTTATCTTAAAAAATGTCTCCGATATAGCAGTTTCGATTTCTAACGTGGGTGACATTTTGAAAAATCTGATTTTTTGCCTGCGACAGCACTCGTATATATCAACCGATTCCGATGTGAGTGAGTGGCCCCTGGGTTTTATATCTTACATTTAGGGGCCCCACCAGTGGCCGAGAGGTTCTCCTCTCGAAACTGGTAGACGGGAAGTGCTGGGTTCGATCCCAGTCGCGCCCGTCGGCCTAATCGTTCGGAGTTTTCGTGGTTTTCTTTGAACCATGGATTTCCATGCGTTAATACGGGTTAGGTTCCCTTAGAAAGACCCCCACGAAGGGCACTCCCCCTCGGGCTTATATCCCTAGTGTAGATAATCGGCCGTCACAAAATCAACCAACCAACCAACCAACCGATGTGAGTGAGCATGTGCACAGCAATTACTAAGGTCTCGACCAAGTTCACTGGTTAGCCTCATCCACCATGTTGTCTTAAAATGGCAGGCACTTTAAGAAATCGCCGAATTTGGCAGCCAAATATAAGTTACTTTAAATAAAAGCGGCTTGGATAAAGCTGACTAACTTCGCGAAATTCTCATTCATAATGATTTAGTATTGATAAAAATTATTATTGAATCTCCTACATTCTGTTTCCACTTAATTGAGCTTCGTGTGTTTGAATAATATAAATTGGCTTTTTTAAAATAAGGAATATGAAAGCTACCTCTTCCTCCCGGCACTGGCCGGAAGGACTTTTTTCTTATGTTTTTGATTTAAAATTTAAAATGAGGTATCAGAAAATTGGAAAATGAAAAAGGTTTTTTTTTATATGTTTGACATTGATACAAAGATTCCGGGGCAGTTTTTGTTTTGTCTATATCTTAAAAAATGGTTGAGTTATAGCACTTTGAATTTCTAGCAAGGCTGACATTTCGAAACTTTCTGATATTTATCACGCTATAACACACGTATTTATTAACCTATTTGGATGTAAGAAGGCATATGGATAGTATATAGCAATGTCTAGACCAAGTTCACTGGCGAGCTTCATTCGCCATCTTGTTTCAAAATGGATACCATTAAATAAAAAAAAAAAAAATATTTAAAGTGAGGTGCACAAAAATTAGAAATTGAAAAAGGTTTCTTTCTTAAGTAGTTGACTTTGATATAAAGATTCTGGAGCATTTTTTGTTTTGTCTTTATCTTAAAAAATGGCTCAAATATTGCAGTTTGAATTTCTTTATGTGGGTGACATTTGAGAAAAATCTGATATTTTTGCCTACGACAGCACTCGTATATATCAACAGATTCCGATGTGAGTGAGCATGTGCACAGGAATTACTAAGGTCTCGTCCAAGTTCACTGGTTGGCCTCATCCACTATGTTGTCTTAAAAGGCAGGCGCTTCAAAATATTGCCGAATTTGGAAACCAAATATAAGTTACATTAAATAAAATTAGCTTGGATAAAGCTGACTAATTTCACGAAATTCCCATTCATAATGATTTAGTATTGATAAAAATTAGTATTGAATCTTCTATAATCGGTTTCCACTAAATTGAGCTTCGTGTGTTTGTATAATATATGCTAGCTTTTTAAAAATAAGGAATGTGAAAGCTACCTCTTCCTCCCGGCACGAGCCGGAAGGACTTTTTTAAGATATATACAAAACAAAATCTGCTCCAGAATCTTTTTATCAAGGTCAAACACATAACAAAATCTTTTTCATTTTTCAATTCTTTGATAACTCATTTTAAATTTATTATTTTTATTAAATGGCAGCCCTTTTGAAACAAGATGGCGAATGAAGCTGGTCAACGAACTCGGTTGAGACATTGGTACGTATTATGTATACACCAAGGTGTATCCAAATCGGTTCATAAATACGCCTGTTATCGCGTGACAAAAATCAGGTCGTTTCAAAATGTCAGCCACAATAGAAATTCAAAAGGCTATAACTCAGCCATTTTTTTTAGATACAGACGAAACAAAAACAGTTCCGGAATCTTTGTACTAAGGTCAATCACAAACAAGAAAATCTTTTTCATTTTAAAAATTTTGGTACCTCATTTTAATTTTTAAATTAAAAAAAAATTTAATGGCCGCCATTTTGAAACAAGATGGCGGATGAAGCTGGCGAACGAAGTCGGTCGAGACATTGGTACGTGTTATGTATACAAAAAGGTACATCCAAATCGGTTCATAAATACGCCTGTTGTCGCGTGACAAAAATCAGGTCGTTTCAAAATGTCAGCCACGCTAGAAATTCAAAGTGCTATAACTCAGCCATTTTTTTAAGATATAGACAAAACAAAAAGTGCTCCGGAATCTTTTTATCAAGGTCAAATACATAAGAAAAAAATATTTTTCAATTTTCTATTTTTTGGTACCACATTTCAAATTTTAAATTTCTTTAAAAAATTTAAATGGCCGCCATTTTGAAACAAGATGGCGGATGAAGCTGGTCAACGAACTCGGTTGAGACATTGGTACGTATTATGTATACACCAAGGTGTATCCAAATCGATTCATAAATACGCCTGTTAACGCGTGACAAAAATCAGGTCGATTTAAAATGTCAGCCAAGCTAGAAATTCAAAGTGCTATAACTCAGCCATTTTCTAAGATATAGACAAAACAACAACTGCCCCGGAATCTTTGTATCAAGGTCAAACACATAAGACATTTTCTTTTCAATTTCCAATTTTTTGGTGCCACATTTCAAATTTTAAATTTTTTTTAAAAAATTTAAATGGCCGTCATTTTGAAACAAGATGTCGTATGAAGCTGGCCAACGAACTCGGTCGAGGCATTGGTATGCACTATGTATACACGAAGTTACATCCAAATCGGTTCATAAATACGGGAGTTACAGTGTGACAAGTATCATATATATATACAGGGTGTCCGAAAAGTCTGGAAACGGTCGAATAACTCGAGAAATACAAAGCAGATTGATAATCGAAAATATACGTGTTAAATATTTTTAAAAAAGCTACTCAGTGATGCCAAATTTGAACCTCGCAACCGACCCCCGGTGTGTCAGAGGGGGGTTCAACTTTGAAATCTTGAATGATAACCCGCATTTTTTATTGCAGATTCGGATTCGACGGACAAAAATACGTAACTTTTGTATTTAACATTTTTTCCTAATGTTCGATGATCACGGTGTAATCGAGCAAATAAAACAGATACATATTTTGGTTTTCCCAACCAGGTTTTGACATCCCGAAATCTGATTGGACAGAACTTTCATCGTCAAAGTAGCCGTCTTTAGCGAGAATAGTGTTTGTTCATCAGTGGTGGTTGTCTCGATGACGCTTCAAATGCTTTTTCCATAAAAATTAACTAATATATTAAATTAGTACTTTATTTGCATATTTTAGGTAGCTTTCTTTACAAAAAAGCTACCTATTGCAGCCGTTCGGAGGAAAGCGATTTCAAAAAATTTTGGTATATTTTCATCGATCATGACCCCCAGACCCCGAAACCACCCTCCGTTCAAAATTGATATATATATATATATATATATATATATATATATATATATATATATATCAATATATATATATATATATATATATATATCTGACCTATGTCACACTGTAACTCCCGTAATTATGAACCGATTTCGATGTAATTCGGTGTGTACATAGTACATACCAATGTCTCGACCGAGTTCGTTGGCCAGCTTCATCCGCCGTTTTGTTTCAAAATGGCGGCCATTTAAAATTTTTAAAAAAATTTAAAACTTGAAATGTGGTACCAAAAAATTAAAAATGGAAAAATATTTTTTTTTTATGTATTTGACCTTTATACAAAGATTTCGGAGCAGTTTTTGTTTCGTCTATATCTTAAAAAATGGCTGAGTTATAGCATTTTGAATTTCTAGCGTGGCTGACATTTTGAAACGTCCTGAATTTTGTCACGCGATAAAAGGCGTATTTATGAACCGATTTGGATGTAACTTCGTTTCTACATAGTACATACCAATGTCTCGACCGGGTTCGTTGGCCAGCTTCACCCGCCATCTTGTTTAAAAATGGCGGCCATTTAAATTTTTAAGAAAAATTTAAATTTGAAATGTGGTACCAAATATTGAAAATTGAAAAAAATATTTTCTTCTTATGTGTTTGACCTTGATAAAAACATTCGGGAGCAGTTTTTGTTTCGTCTATATCTTAAGAAATGGTTGAGTTATAGCATTTTGAATTTCTAGCGTGGCTGACATTTTGAAACGTCCCGATTTTTCTCACGTAATAACAGGCGTATTTATGAACCGACTTGGATGTACCTTGGTGTGTACATAGTACATACAAATATCTCGAGCGAGTTCGTTGGCCAGCTTCATCCGCCATCTTGTTTCAAAATGGCGCCCATTTAAAAAAATTAAAAAATAAAAAAATTTAAATGAGATACCAAAAAATTGGAAAATGAAAAAGATTTTTTTTGTATGTGTTTGACCTTAATACAAAGATTCCGGAACAGTTTTTCTTTCGTCTATATCTAAAAAAAAATGGCTGAGTAATAGCATTTTGAATTTCTCTTGTGGCTGACATTTTAAAACGACGTGATTTTTTTCACGCGATAACAGGCGTATTTATGAACCTATTTGGATGTAACTTGGTCTGTACATAGTACATACCAATGTCTCGACCGAGTTCGTTGGCCAGCTTCATTCGCCATCTTGTTTCAAAAGGGTTGCCATTTAAAAAAAATTAAATTTAAAATTCAAAATGAGGTATTAAAAAATGGGAAAACGAAAAAGATTTTTTTATGTGTTTGGCCTTGATACAAAGATTCCGGAGCAGTTTTTGTTTCTGAAAATTTGTTCTTTTGTTGATATCTTAAAAAATGGTTGATTTATAGCACTTTGAATTTCTAGCATGGCTAACATTTTGAAACGATCTTGTATTTGTCACGCGATAACACACGTATTCGCCTATTTCGATGTAAGAAGGCATGTGGATAGTATACATCAACACCTCGACCAAGTTCGCTGGCCAGATTCATCAGCCATCTTGTTTCAAAATGGCGGCCATTAAATTAAAAAATATATATATATTTAAAGTGAGGTGCAAAAAAATTAGAAATTGAAAAAGGTTTCTTTCTTAAGTATTTGATCTTGATATAAGGATTCAGGAGCATTTTTTGTTTGTTTTTACCTTAAAAAATGGCTCAGATATAGCAGTTTCAATTTCTATTGTGGGTGACATTTTGAAAAATCTGATTTTTTGCATGCGACAGCACTCCTATATATTAACCGATTCCGATGTGAGTGAGCATGTGCACAGGAATTACTAAGGTCTCGACCAAGTTCACTGCTTAGCCTCATCCACCATGTTGTCTTAAAATGACAGGCACTTTAAGAAATTGCCGAATTTGACAGCCAAATATAAGTTACTTTAAAGAAAAGCAGCTTGGATAAAGCTGACTAATTTCGAGAAATTCTCATTCATTATATTGATAAAAATTAGTATTGAATCTCCTATATTCGGTATCCACTAAATTGAGCTTCGTGTGTTTGCATGATATAAGTTGGCTTTTTTAAAATAAGGATTATGAAAGCTACCTCTTCCTCCCGGCACTGGCCGGAAGGACTTTTTTATCCAGTCAATCATTTCAAAGTAATAACCTGCGTATTTTTATTTTTTAACGTGTAAATATACACCTTCCCTCCCGGATAGAAAAAGGATAATGTTCATTATTTGGGGGCGGAGTGTGCAGATTTTCTCTGTTTTGATGGCTTCTGTTGTTTTTTTTTTTTAATATCATCTAATTCCGGAGGCTGATGTTGCTGCACAATTTTTAAAAATTATTACTATAGAACAAAATATAGGACAAAATATTTAATATATATATATATATATATAAACTTTTTATGCTGTCTGAGCAAAGGATGGGGAACTAGCGTAAATTTCTGTGGGGGTGGAGTTATATATTTTGATGATTGATTAGTTACTGTAACTCCAATATATCAAGTCGGGCAGACACCTCTTCTATAATTCTTATAAACGTAATAATTTATTGCAATTTAAAATACTTTTCAATTTAACATTTTTTTCATAATTTTAAAATTAATAATTTTAAACAATTGAAAATTTTTAATCTTTTAAACATTTTCATTTAAAAAATAATTAAACTCTTTAACCTCTCTTGATTATTTCTGGGGAAGACGACGTTTAATTTTCATAGGGGAAGGATGATGTACAAAATTGTTTAATCATTTATAAATTATTGCAATAAAATATCAAATGTGACAAAATACAGGGTGTCCGTAAAGTTTGGAAACGGTCGAATAACTCATGAAATCCATTTAAGATTGAAAAACAAAAAAATACGTGTTAAATATTTTTTTAAAGCTATTCCGTGATACCAAAGTTGACACCCCACACCGACCACCTGGTGGTGAGAGGCGTTCCAACTTTGAAATTGTAAATGATAATCCCCATTTTTTTTCAGATTCGGATTCTGCGGGGGAAAATGCGCAACTTTTGCTTTTAACATTTCTTTTTTTCGAATCTTTGTAGATGACGGTGTAATCCAGCAAAATATGTCAGATACATATTTTGTTTTCTCAACCATGTTTTGTAATCACGAAATGTGATGGGTCAAAGCTTTCGTTGATAAAGTGGGTCACCTTAGCTGGAATTATGTTTGTCGAAAACTATCAATGGAGGTTGTTTTGATGGCAAAAGTGCTTTATATGCTTTTGCCATGCAAATTAACAGAAATATATTGAATTAGATTTCTATTATTTTGTTTTTATTTTATCCATTCAGTCCATTCTAATCACCTGCGTTTAAACTGCGTTTTTTTTTTTTAATATTTTGATGTGTAAACATACACCTCCTCTTCCGAACATTTATTCCGGTAGTTCAATTACAACTTATATGCTAAAGTCTAGAATTTAGACAGCAGGGATAAGTTTTATGAACAAAAATGTTATAAAAAAATAAAAAAGGATTTTGGTGTAGCACATTGGTTTTTAAAAAACATATATATATATGACAATGGACAAGGCAAGTTATTTCAATATGATTGCACACAAAATTATAGTAAACAAATACATAAATAATTAATTGAAGTAAAATTAAAATTTTCTCACCAAAGGCTTTCTGTATAGGTTGCAATTTTGGCCTACGGCTGGGTATGCAACAACACCAACAAAATATTTGTAGAAAACTTATTCAAAAGTAAATCAAGGTATTTAGGCAGCACTTAGTCATTCACTTCAGGATTCTTGGCTGAAAAAGGAATCGAAGAAAAAATTAAGTATGGCATAATTACTAGATGTTAAGCTCTGAAACAATAAAATTAATAATATTATATTGTAAAAAGCAGCATTTTGAGTTTTGTTTAGGAAAACTTTTGATTTTTAGGTTTTACACATTTATGGAGTGTCTAGCTCAGTGTATAGTTCCTAGATTTAATAAAAAAAAATAATAAATAAAAATATAAGTTTGTGTTGTTTTCAAAATAAATGACAAAAGGTATAGCAATTAGCATTTATAGTTAAAATTTGTGGAATTTTCAGCAAAATTAACATTAGACAAACATAGTTTATATGATATTTAACTTGTTAAGCTAATTTACTTTTATTAACCGGTATGTTTGTACAATTAGAATTAAAGTAGGCTTTAATCCAAGTTAAATTAATTAATAACATTGTTGTAGTGTAAAATTTTATGTAGGACCAGTAGATTTTATTGTATATATAAAATATGCGAATTTAATAATTAATAAAATGTAGTAGCAAAATTATTTAATATAAATATTAAATGACATCTTGCTGAAATCAGCTAGAAATTAGATTTTTTTTTTTTAATTTTAAATAAAATATTTTATAAATTTAAGTTATTTTAGAATTTAAGCATTTTTTTTTCTTTTCTTTCCCTTAGAATTAAATGCAATTCTAAATTTAACAAGTATAAATATACATAGTATTGATAAATTTGAGTATGTGAGTTCATAAATTTTTTTTTTATTTATATATTTTAGCCAATTTAACATAAGGAAACAATATAAATAAATAAATATATTTATATATATTGGCTTTTTTTTTAAATTAAAATATGTAGTATGGCTTGATAAATTAATTTATTTAATTTTTTTTTCTAGTACATACAATTATTATTAAAAAAAAATTAATCTGTAACAATTGGGTGTAGATATTTATGAGTATACAAAGATTCTTTTCTGCTGGCAGAAATTCTTTGGTTCGGCCGAGTACCCATGGGTTACTACATACGATTTTACGGAGTATTTATCATTTTTTTTTTGGTAGTTTTAATATTTTACAAGTTTATTAATATCAAGTTTTTTTTTAAGTAAATAATATTTATTAATGTCTGATTAATAATAATAATTTCTTATCCTTTATTTTAAACATATCATTAATATTTAGATAGTAGAATTCATACACTGAATGTCAATGATAAATAAAATTTTGAATAAATAAATTTTTATTTCATTCAGTAAAAATAAATAAATATGAAAATCTAACAATCTTTTAAGATAGATTTGTTTGGTTAAATAAATAATAATAATAAAAAAAAATTGTTCTCTTCTTCACCAATTTCATTGTCGGACAGCACGATTTATTAGTCTTAAATTCAGGTGCATTTTTAATGTCAGCATAATGCATATTTTGCATTTTGAGAGGCAGTAGAAGTCATATTTCCGTGTTGTTTACATTTTAATAGTAAACAATATCAGGAATCAAAATTTATGTTTGTTAGAAAGGTCTAAAAATAGAATGTAATCAGTTAAAGAAAATGATAGGCATTTTTTTTTCCTGAAAGGCAAATTTGGTTAGATTTGAACCTGTCGGCATAAATCAGCAATAGCTACGGTGGTTTTGCTAAAACGCGGGAGAATTCAAATTCTGCATCTCGCCATTTTCCCCTGCAAATAAAAAGCAGAAGGTTTACGTTAGATATGACACAAATACATACACTATTTATACATAGATTATGTTAAAAATTACATACAGACATGCACAGTTAGTTAAGAAGAAAGTATATCAAGAAATTTTACAAATTAATAAGGTCATTATAAGCATAAAATGGGTTTGAAGTACATACCTTTGGAAGTCGTAAATTTTTGTCACAGCTCTAATCACGTCAGCAAAAAGTGATTAAGAGCTTGACCGACCCCTCGCACTCGGAGAATTGGGGGAGGTTAAGAACTGGTTTTTCTTTTTCTTTTTCTTTCCCTGTTTTCAAGACATTATGATCTGTTTTGAATTTTGTCTCGGGTGAAAAAGGAGAATCTTACGTAATAATATATCAAAAGAGATAGATTGAGCTTGTATATTTTGACGTATCATACAAAGAAAAAGAAAAATAAATAAATAAAATAAGATAGCAAGTTTGTATACAATATTTTTCTGAGTATGATTTGAATACATCAGATTAATTATGTGAAAATATTCAAATGTTAAGTGTATATATAAAATATATATATATATATATATATATATATATATATAGCACATTATGTTTTAAATGCGTTTGTCAGATCTAGAATCCTGCACCATAAATAAATTAAGTATAACCATAAAACATCCAAGAAATTTAAATAGATATAACCTGAACAAGAAAAAACAACAAAAGGCTGTGGCCTCTTCAGCGGTGGGTATTTTTGAAAGCACGGCAATGTTTCAGATTATGCTGTGCTTTCAAAAATGCCCACCGCTGAAGAGGCCACAGCCTTTTGTTGTTTTTTTCTTGTTCAGGTTATATCTATTTAAATTTCTTGGATGTTTTATGGTTATACTTAGTTTATTTATGGTGCAGGATTTTAGATCTGACAAACGCATTTAAAACATAATGTGTATATATAATCTGTGTGGTTATATGCAGCTGTAGCGCTTATCGCATGGATTTTATTTATATTTATTTTAATTTTAATTTTAATTTTTATATTTTACTTTTAGTTTTACTTTGATCTTTTTGAGCTTATATATATATATATATATATATGAAAATATAAAATGTCATATTACAAGCATTGTATTTACTTTTATTCATTATAAAATGTGTTTTAAATGAAACACTGTGTCATAAGGTTATATGTAATGAAATGATATGTCAAATGTGTATGCCATTATTTTCCTGTATTTAGGTGTATTTCGGCATATTAGTTTCATACAAAATTATAGCTTTGAAAGTATTTTTGGGCACTTAAACTGTAAATTTAAAAAATTATTAAACATGTGTGTGGTAAAGAAAATTCTTGGAAGAAGATGTCAGATTTTTAGCACAGATAGATGTCTTCTAGGAATAAAAATGTCAACAGTCAACTATGAATAAATCATGTTTTGAACTTTCTGTTATGAAAAATAGAAGAACTTCTTATAAAATATACCAAAACTATTGAACATTGATTATGGTAGTCTGTGCTCAAAACTGTATAGATAAACCGTCATATGGACACGTACATTCTTTTATGCTTTACAAAAAAAAAATAATAATAATAAAACCGGCAATCAGTTTTATTTTTTTTCTGACTACCCGGAGAGATGCTGGGCAACATATAACAATAATATGTTCCCGCATCATGTTGGTTAAGTCAAAGTACAGATGCGTAATTTGTTATTTCTGTTTGTACAAATTCTTTTTTATAAAACCTAATTATGAGTGTAAAATTATAATAATTATATTTTCGAGTAAAATAGGAGTGGAAGTTCATACAAAAATTATTAAGTTGATTTTAAATATTAAATATATATTAAAAAAAAATTGTTTTATTGTAAAATGAATGTATAATGTTGAATATAGTTCGGATCTCAGATAACAACAATAGCCAGACGCCATGGTGTCGTGTTATGACAAGCCAGTGGAGGGTGGTGTATAATTAGAAATCGTAAAATAGTAAAAATGTTGGAATAAATTTATGGCCTTAATAAAAGTGTTGGAATAAATTCATGGCTTTAGACCACCCAAACTTTAAGGCATATAATAATATTAAAGTATATGTAAGGGGCTATTGCAGACTGTTAGCTAATAGGTCTATCAAAGGATAATGCAAAATCTTCTCACATCCAATAAGGGAGGACTATACAAATAGTTCCACCCACTTCCAAGAGTTGGTGTGCAAGAAGAAAAAGGTTTAAAAAAGAGAGTCTAAAAAAAGATGTCGAAGACGCAAGAGCGATCCTGAAAGCCCATGTCATGCATCAATCGAGCCCTAGTAATGCCCATGCGAGATGGACATATCGGAGAGAGCCTAAGCTAGCCTAATTGACCTGATGATGTCTTCCTGGTGTCAAAATAAAATGGATTGTCCTACTGCGGTCCGTAGCTATGCATCCCGCCATCCCGATTTCGCCGCTCTGATGAGAAGATGAATCCGGATGATGTTTGGATATGATCCTTAGCATCGCGACAGCTCTGCATTTGATGAATAAAGGCCACCATCCCGTATATGATTCAAGGTATTACATTAATCTTTTTCTTTACCACTTTAATTATATGAGAAATTATAAATATCCTTTTATGATATTTTATGGTAGAGAGCAATCTGAGATCCAACAAAACCAATAATTAAACATAATTAAGGTATTTTAAAAATGAAAGAGAATTATTTTTCTTGCAAAAAAAAATATAATAATAAGAGTAAATGAAAACTTTTTTTTTTTTTACAGATTAAATATACATGTAATAATGAGCAGCAAACAAAAGTGTTGCTTTCCCTTTTTTGAATTAATAAAATGCGTATATGTATATAGTTGTGTTCAATGTAAATAAAATATTTAATCAAGTATTAAAAAGTTTCTGTAATTATTTAATTGATAAATGTTTAAGGTGTGTCAATTTATTTTTACAGCTTAAATTTAGTTTAATTCATAAGTGGAAGAGTTCGTCTAAATAAATCACAACGCAAACTCTTAATTTTATTCGTAATTAATTAAATTTAATAATTATAGTTTTACGCAGATTATAATGTTATTTTATTAATTATTCGCGTTGCTCTTCTACTAGAATTACGTAATTACGATCACTTATGTTATTTGAATTTATTTAAGGTATATAAAATTATATACCGGTTTACTTTGAGGTTGCTAGGATGATTTGGACAAATTAACAATTTTGGGTGTAAATTAAATAGGAAATAAACAAGTGAAATTATCTGTCCAGCAGATGTACCAAAAGTTTTTAATTAAGAAATCTTTGGCTCAATTTAAAAATTAATATTTGTCATATAAGGATATTTTATAAGACAACGTTTTAGGGTAAAATTTATATACATTTCTTGTTTTTCGATAAGTTTGGATATTTTTCCAATTTAAACTATAGATAACTTACATAATATTAAATTCTATACTATAAGCAGTTATGACATGTTATAACTTCCTCAACAACTCTATATAATGCCTTAAGCGTCTCAAATGTCGCAGTAAAGAAGTTATTCCTATGCTTGAGGTCTAAAGCTATATAATTCAGTCTCATGAAAGATGGCAACAAATTATTTAAAAAAAATTATTTTCAAAGTTAATAACAAAATGTCATCGGTCCGTAACAAAATATATGCAAATAAAAATTAAACTTTAAACTTTATAGCTCCTTGTTGTTTTAGAAGAAATTAAATCTGGAACAATATTGTAAAAGCCTTCTTAAGGTATGACAGATAACATAACTTTAATAGTTTAATATTTTTTTTTGTAAAATGTACATTTTTTAAATCAACAAATAAAACTAAATATAGATATATTTTTTAAAATATAGATATACTGAAAATAAATACGAATACAATTTTAAGAATGAGTATCTACCATAATTTTTAGTGAGATGAAGTCTACTTAGCAATACAATATAAATTTAAGATATTTCCTCCTATTTACTACATTTTACCAACTTACTAACTCGCTACATTTTAGCTCGAAATATCGAAATAAATCCACAGTTCAGAAATTCCTTTCGACAATTCAACTTTTAAAAAATTTCAAATGTTAGAGATGTTTCATAAAACTGAAATTTTCTTCGGTATATTTGGAATTCCCTTGCTAAAACGTGTATTCCATGCAATTCCCAATAGAAAAAACTATGACCGAAACGGAATATACTCAGTATTTTAAATCGGATATTGTTTGTACGTTATGAATTTAAATTCTTGAATGGCATAAACAAAATAGTTTACGCTACATTAAACGGGTATTTTATTCAACCAGATAAAATAAAGTAGATGTTTATTAGATAAAATCTATATATTTTGTTATGGCATCGTGAGATGAGCCGAAATTTCTTCGTTATTTAAAAGTCTATAAATCATTCTAATACCATAGCTGCCAACATCTTACGCTTTTTTGTACCATAAAAATTTTATAGTAAATTTTACCTTTTTAAGTCGCTGTACTTCCCCGATTAAATAAGGCAAAATTTTCCATTAAATTTTTGTAGTGCAAAAAAGCGAAATTGTTGGGGCTATGTAATATAGTAATGTTAATAAAGTAAATAGGGGAGATGGGGGCACATGTGAACAGTTCGCATAAATATAGCTTTTTCTCATGACTGGATTACTTTCTACAAACAAAACCTACCCAATATAGTAAATAGAACTTTCTTTTATACATGGTAATTTTTTTTAAATCACCTGTATAGTTCTTCTTACTTTTTTAACAGTTTTATAAATTCGACAAATTGTTCACATGTGCCCCATCAGTGGGGTAGTTGTGAACACACGTGGGACACATGTGAACACAAGGAAAAAATATCCTTTGACATGCTTTTTATTCTGTTATTCATTTGTCATCGTAATCATTAGTAAATTACCTGTGAAATTCACCATAAAGAAATATATATAGATATATTTTTCTAATTTATGGGTGATATGTTTAAGCAAAAGATTATAAAATGAAAATAAGTAGATTTTGGGGGTGGAGGCTTAGATGATTCATTAAGTATTGTTAAAAAAAAAAATAAATAAATAAAGTGGCAATTTGAAAAAAGAAATTAAAACATTTAAATTTTGCTTAGGGGTTTTTGTTTGGGGGGAAATTTTAGGGAGGGGGAATTTACATACTATTTACACACTATTTACCTCAAATCAGCCGAAATACGAAAGATTCCCACTGCTGTATTTGCCTTATTTACTTGTAAATTATAGATAAAGAAGGGGTTTTTAATGATTTAAAAAAGATCTCGACTATACCCCCCCCCCTCTTCTAACTTCTTTTGCTTTTGAAAGAGGGAGGGGGTTACAATAGAGATTTCACGGTAGTTATCAGTTTAAAAATTTTACTTTCTTTGAATATTACTCATATGTATCTCCATTCAAAGTATCATACATAACTGTTTTAGATATGGAAGTAAGCCATCATTTCATGTTTAGAACAAATGTAATAGTAAAATTTGCAAAGTTGTTCACGGTAATACTTTTGTATTAACAATGCACATAAAAATATTGTTGTAAACTGTTTAGTAAAATAATATGTAACACTTATTGCATTTTAGAAAACATTAAATTTATTTAAAGACAATTGAATGTAAACGAGCTTGTTGCCCTTTATGTATTTGTTGAAATATGTGTTTGATGAAGTTTCAATACAAAATTAACTTTTTGCAAGGAAAATATCTTCTATTTCAGGAAAATTATACATAATGGAACTGACATTATTTATCATTAAGTTAACTGAAAAGAACAGAATCACAGAATGATTATTGGAGCTCTTATGTACCGTTCATATCTGGCCCAACTTGTCTGTTCACAAGTGCCCCACATTGCTGATTCTGTTAAATTGATAAATCATTAGCATTTCTCAATTTTAGAAGAAAAAGAACTTTATGAAAAATATTTATTAGTATTCATAGTATATGTTAAAACACTCAAATTCAAATAAATGAATAAATAAATAAAGTTATACGCTTATCAACTTGGAACAAAGTTTTTACTTTTGAGATCCCAAAACAGTGTTTTGGCTACAGAGGACAAAGCAAATGTCAAAAAGCTTCAAAATTTTTTTACCATATGTCTACAGGTGCTGTCACATTTAGTCATTTTTTTCAAATAAAAAAACTTATAATAACTATTGAAAAATTGCGATGTTAACATCTGCCCCCTATCCACATGTGCCCCCATCCCTCCTACACTGTAAAAAAACCACTGTAAATTTGCCAGAAGAAACTCGATCACAGTGAGTGTGCTGTATCTTTCTTTGGTTTCCTGACTATATAAACATGAAAACTACAGTAGTTGCGTAAAATTTTCAGCGCATTGTATTTTACGCAACTACTGTATTTTTCATGTTTATATAGTCAGGAAACCAAAGAAAGATACAGCACATTCATTGTGATCGAGTTTTTGCGCGAGATGAACAGTAACTGTAAACAGGAACAGTACTGTAAAAATGTCGTTTTTTTTACGGTGTAAAATGGGACTAAATGAACGTCCTCATATATATATATATATATATGTGTGTGTGTGTGTGTGTGTGTGTTCGTGTGTGTGCCTATCTTCTTTTGTTTTCGTACATTATAAAGAGATTAATATTGTCCTTTTTAGGATTAGTGATGAGAATATTCGACTAAATAACTTATCTTTACTATTAATATTACTTATGAAGATTCTCTGATGAATCCATCAGATATTCAGTGTTTCTCAGATTTGCATTTCCATTTTAGTGTGCTTAATTTATATATATATATATATATATATATACTACATTTTTACACGTGTTATTTCATTTTAATAATAATATATATATATATATACATATAATAAAAAAAATACAAATACAATGACTATTAAAACATAAAAATCAACTCTAAAAAATACGGCCTAGTATACGTTAGGAATAGCTCCAATTCAAAAGTGCGAAATGCACTGTATCGATAAAAATCTAAAACAGAAGGAAAGAACAACGCAATAACAAAAAGTTAATTACAATTGTGAAAGTTATAGCCTGAAACACATTAACAAGGGCCACCACAATTCCACAACAAAAGGGCGTCGTAAGGATTTCCGTGTAAAATAGACTGTATTAATACATGGAAATTATTCCAGAGGGAAACACTCGCCTTGGATACAATATTTCAAATGAAAATCAAATTTCAAAGTAATTGCTTAAAAGGCGCAAAGGCCAACATAGTGAAAAAGATTCCAAGCCGGGACCCGAACCCGGGCCATCAGTATAGCGCACTGACGTTCTACCGACTAAACCACTTGGAAAGATACCCAGCAAGGAAAATTTCTCACTATTATATGCTGGAAAGTCTACAAACGCAGCACAAGATGGAATATTTACTGTGAACCACCAACCTGGGGCAAACACGGAACATAATTAAATGCGATTTTCTATCGAGTTATTTGAATTTCTATCGAGTTATTCGAGTTTCTATCGATGCTGGATTTAATTATGTTCCGTGTTTGCCCCAGGTTGGTGGCTCACGGTAAATATTCCATCTTGTGCTGCGTTTGTAGCCTTGCAAACATATGATAGTGAGAAATTTTCCTTGCTGGGTATCTTTCCAAGTGGTTTAGTTGGTAGAACGTCAGTGCGCTATAGTGATGGCCCGGGTTCGAGTCCCGGCTTGGAATCTTTTTCCCTATGTTGGCCTTTGCGCCTTTTAAGCAATTACTTTGAAATTTGATTTTCATTTGAAATAAAATAGACTGTGTTTAACCTAAATTGTGTATTTTAGATCGATCGATCTGTTGCGACAAACCATCTCAAAGTAAAATAAAACAAAATTTGATAAATCCTCAATTCCATAAAAGAAAAAAAAAATGAAAAAGCAAAATTAAGATGTTAACATTCACACAAAAAATATATTAATAAATTCGTTATTGTAAAACTACCTAACATTCTTTCCTCTGCACGTTATAAAAACATTAGAAACCATCATTATGAAATTGTTTACTTCAAACGGTAACATAAAAATACTTTTCATTAAATAGGAAAGAGATTATGATTTCTATGACATTTACTATCTATAATCGTTTTATATTGGCTCTATTATCAATTATATTATTTTAATGTCGTTATCATTTCGTCAAGTGTCATCAGTGTAATCTGTCAAGTTTTCTGAAACATTTTACACTCTACAAGCATATTATGATGAGCTTGAAAAATCATGCCGTTTTTAAGTTGTTTTTCCTAATATGAATATATTTTATGCCTTTAAAAATAAAAACAACATACATATAAAAAAAATATTTTAGCAGACATGTATATAAACAACACTCTAATTCGGACTTTTCAAGCATCTTTATTTCATTTCTCTATTACTATTTACTTTTTTATCTCTATAATATCACACTAAAAAGAAAAGTTCTCGTCCGAAAATAAAATATTGGAAAAACAAAGAATTTCAAAATCTTCAGTGATTTATTAACACATTTATAACATTATTAAAATCACCCACGATTGATCCCTGAATAAAAAAATATTTTTTAATACTGTTCTCAAGTCAAAAACAAGAACATTTCCGTTATAAAGACGAATCATCTTTAATAAATACACACATAAATATTTCAAAAAACAAATGTTAAAATCAATTTTCAAATTTTTCATTTAACTATTAAATACAATGTATATTTACTAAGTGCTCTCTTCTCTGCGACTTTCATGCACAACCCACGGATATTCAGCAGACTCGCGAATTGCCATCTTGTTCCTAATTCAACAATTCATTTTGTTCCTAATGCATACAATGTAATATTAGTCCAGGCAATAGAGACCGTATAGGGACTCTACCTAGCAAAATTAATGGTAGTACTGGAAATCGGCTTTCCAGATGTTTTTTGGGTCGCTGAATCCGAATTTGTAACATCCCACCAAAATTTCTCCCGGCAAACCCCCCCCCCCCCCCCAAAAAAAAGGGGTTTTATTAAAAAATTCCATTTTTTATTCTTTTAGGGGAAAAGTATCCAGAAATTCAGAAAGGAGACAAAACATGCAACAAATTAGATATATGACATTATGACTTAGGATGAAGGGGAAGGGGGAACATGCCTCGGAACATGCGCCGCAGTGCTGCGTGGGCTAAGTTGCGCAATTCCCCTTAACCACTCACACGTTTACATTAGCTCTCCCATCTTCCCTCCGTACTTTCTCTATAAGGTTTACTTTAAGTTTTTTGGGTCGCTGAAACCAAATTTTTAACTTACCCCCCCAAATTCCCCCCCCCCCCCGAAACCCCCAAATAGTTGTTTTTAACTTATTTCTTATTATTTTAGGGGAAAAGCATTACGAAATTCAGAAACTAGAAAAAATTTGCAACAAATAGGATATATGACATTATGACATAGGATAAACGGGGAGAGAGGGGTCTGCCTTGGAACATTCCCCGCGCGCTTTTCTCAGAAACCAAATTTTTTCAAAAAATCAATTTTTGGGGGGTTGCCGGGTGAAATTTTGGTGGGAAGTTACAAATTCGGATTCACCGACCCAAAAAACATAAAGTGAGTCGAAATCCAGAACTAGTATTCATTTTACCAGATAAAATCCCCTATTGCCTGGACTTCATAATTTAGTGCACGTAGAGGCGCAGTGCATGTTCAGAGGCAGCCCTCACCCTCCCCGTTCATCCTAATTCATAATGTCATGTATCCTATTTGTTGCAAATTTTGTCTAGTTTCTGAATTTCGTAATGTTTTTCCCCTAAAACAATAAGAAATTTAAGTTAAAAACAACTATTTGGGGGGGGGGGGGGTTCGGGGGGACATTTTTGTGGGAAAGTTGAACATTCGGATTCAGCGACCCCAAACTCTTAAAGTAAACCTTATAGAGAAAGTTCGGAGTGGAGATGGGAGGGCGAATGTAAACGTGTGAGTGGTTAAGTGGAATTGCGCAACTTAGTTTACGCAGCACCGCGCGCATGTTCCGAGGCAGTTCCCCCTTCCCCTTCATCCTAAGTCATAATGTCATATATCTAATTTGTTGGAAATTTTGTCTACTTTCTGAATTTCTAGATACTTTTTCTCTAAATCAATAAAAAATTGATTTTTTTTAATAAAAACCTTTTTTTTGGGGGGGGGGGGGTTACCAAAATTTGGGGAAGTTGCCGGAGGACATTTTGGTGGGAAGTTACAAATTCGGATTCAGCGACCCAAAAAACATCTAGAAAACCGATTTCCAGTACTACCATTAATTTTGCTAGGTAAAATTCCCTATTGCCTGGACTATATACTCCAATAACAAATTTAAAAGTCTTAGATTTAAGGACATTTTAAGAAATTTAATGTGTGTACGGGGGGACAAGCAGGCAGACAGATTAATTGCATATACAGGGTGTCCCCTCTCAACGGTGTCCAATGGGTAATTTCTAAACCGTTAGTCACAGACATGTAGTTCAAATTGCAAAAATGTTTTAAATGATGTAAAGAAGTATTTTTAAGGCGATTTGGGTCAAGAAAACATTTATTAAAAAATTACGAAATTTAAATGTTTATACGGTCCCCCGGTCCTGAAAGTGATATTTAGTAAAAATATCCTATTGCACTAAGAAGTAAGACAAAGAAAGTCCCATTTCTCTGCGATTAAAACTGACCGAGTAATAGCTGTTTAAAGTTGAAGTACCTTTTTTCCTGCAAAATAGGGGTCAGTCACAAATTTACTAGAGGTAAAAATAATCGTCAGATATGAAATTTAACATATAAACATTGAGAGTGAAATTAACATTACAATTATATTTTGAGATTTTTGTTCATTCTGACATATTAAAGCAAAAGATACAACTTGTACTAAAAATATAAGTAAAAAAAATAACAGAAATTTTGTAACATCTCCCCCCCCCCTCCCTCCTCCCCGCCCCAAGCAGAGACACAAGAAAGCTCAATTTGTAAGTATTTTTTTGTACCATCTTAATATATACATATTTTTTTGGTATGCGTGTATTTTTTTTACATGACTTTTGAATGGCTATTTTGAATATGTTAAGGAAATTAATATGTCCCTTTTTGAAAATGATCCCCGTATCACTTTTATGTTCTTTTTCAATAAACATCAATTATTTGAATTATATGATGCTACCTGTGCTATTACTTCAATGATCTAAATAAACATAACAAAATTGTTACAATATTTTAATATTTTGTTCTAATAGAGCACAGGTTTATTCATTAAAGGTCGGACATCTTATAACCGCCCACATTCTCTCTTTTTAATAAACTTTTCTTTTTTTAAGATTGTGTTCCATTTGCCATTTTATAGTAATGACAAAAAAAATATTATTATTAATATTTTTACATTACCCCTTCTGAAAATTCCATTGTCTCTCCCCTCAGCAAACATTCATTAGAGCAGTTAAAATGATTTTTAAGTTAAACATTTAAATCTTTAAAAATATTAATACTTTTAAATTGTTTCAGATTATTAAAATATTTTTTAATTAAAAATTAGAAAAACATATTGTTAAATCAAAACATATATTAAATTATTAAATTTTAACATTTAACATTTAAGAATTTATATATATATATTTTTTTTTTTAGTACTTCTCGCTAATTCTCTTGCTAAGCAAGTTTCAAAAGCATATAAATCACTTTTGCCATCAAAACACGTGTGTCTGATGGTTTGCGCCAAGCACGAATACCGCCTAGATGAGTCACTTTGACGCCGAAACCTCTGGCCAATCAGATTACGTATTGGTAAAACATGGTTGGGGAAAAAAATATGCATTTTAAACCTGAGAAAGTATTTGTATGTGCATGATTTGAGGCCGCAAGTGTTTTGGCACATTTATTGTGCAAATAAAGTTGTTTACCCCATTTTCCTTGTCCAACAGCAAAATTTTTCACTCCATTCAATATTTATTTTTTGTTTAGCAAGTAGAAATTGTATTTTGAATTTGGTCTCTAAAATATTTTTCTTCAAACAAGTTTTTACATTTGCTTTGAAGAAATAAAAAGTTGAATTTGAAAAAAGCATAATATCATTAAAATGTATTTTAACACTAGAACGCCTGGAAGGAGTCGATCCGACTCCGACCACATAATTAAATATCCACTGGAACCAGAAATTCTTTCATAAAATAAGCTAAATTTAAACCAAGCAGATTTACGTTAAACAAATCAATCAAATAATTTTAAATAAAAATTTTGGTGTCAAATATTTTTATGAAACTTGAGTAAAATTTCCGGACGTTCTAGTGTTAAGTAATTTCTCTCATGCATCGTACTGTTTCTGACTTCTTTTGTGCGGCACTGTATAAGAAATATAAACGCAACGCACTTTCATTTGGAAAAATGATATGCATCTCAATGCCTTACATAAATGTTACTGATTATGATTTTTAAATTTTTGTTTGTAGGCAGTAATGTATACGAAATTTTCAGTGTGGTCCTGTAATATAAATATAAATGGTACGCACCTAAAATCATGTTAATATTTCATTGTCATTTGATCTACATAATTATGCAAAATTTAACCTCGATCGGATATTTGAAAGTTAGTTAAAATTGGAATACAAATTTTGAACTAGGAAGACATACATACGAACGTTGTAAGTTAAATAAAATCTTATAAAAATCCTACAACTTTTTAAAATAAAATCAACAAAAGAAACCCACTCATTTCCTTACAAAAAAAAAAAAAAAAGTCAAAATACAGTTGAGGACGTCAGTTTCGAAACTCGCCTTATCCGAAATTTAAAAAATCGTGTTTCTCTATCAATCTATTCTATTGGTAAGTCTGTGCAAATCAAAAACTACAATCTCCAAATTTCCGATGAAAACCGATGTACGCATTTAAAGGTTTTACGCGATTTCCTAAATTTGATTTTCTCGATAAGGTGAGTATTGAAATTCACGTCTTCAATTACTAGGTTGAGCAAAAACTTCTGGGAAATTTCTGAAAGTTGCGTTGTTATGTGCAAGTTAACAACAAAGGTAACAAGGACAACTCTTTAAAGTAGAAACCATCATAGTCCACGACATTTTGCCATCGTTCTTCCACATTCTGGATCAGCTGGAAGTACAATGGCGACTCACTGGAATCGAAAAACTCTTGACATGCTTCTTCAACTTCATTAAAGGATTGAAATCGACGGCCCCTGAAAAAGTGTTGCATTGATCGAAAGAGGCCATAAACGGATGGAGCCACGCCTGGAATGTAGGCAGGGTGTGGAAGAATTTCGACGCCATTCAACTGTGCAAACTTGTCCTTCGTCCTCTGGACTACGTGCGGTTTGCCATTGTCCTGCTGAAACAAAGCGCGCTCTCCTCGGACCAATATTGGATATTTCTGCACAAATTTGTCATACAGGCGATCTAACTCCTGGCAATAGAGCTCGGCATTGATGGCATGACCATTGGAAACGATACAAATTCTGGATATACGATACAAATTATGGTAACTATTAGATTAAAAATTTCCCAGAACTTTTTACTCCACCTAATATTTTAACCAAACTGAAAGTTAATTACTAAAAATTAACACTACCGTAATACTTATAGGAGGGCAGCACCTTCAGTTAAATCGCTTTAAAAATACTTCTTTACATTATTTAAAACATTTTTGTATTTGGAATTATATGTCTGTGACTAACGGTTTAGGAATTAGCCATTGGACATCGTTTGAAGTGGACGCCCTTTATAATACTTTAAGCACTTCCTGTACGACCCCTCAAAGCTTCGTCCAACTCATAGGTTTTCAGTTACAGAAAAGTGGTTTAAGTCTCTGAAACTGAAAGTTTCATAACTCGGTCAGTTTTGGTGTTAGATGAATGGGTCTTTTTTTTTTTTGTCTTACTTGTTAGAGAAATAGGAAAAGTTTACTAAATATCACTTATAGGACCGGGCGATCGTAGAAAAATTTTAATTTCGTAAATTTTTAATAAATGTTTTTCTTGACCTAAATCGCTTTAAAAATAGTTCTTTATCTCATTTGAAATATTTTTGTAATTGGAACTATATGTCTATGACTAACGGTTTAGAAATTAGCCATTGGACACCGTTGAGAGTGGACACGCTGTATACTATGCTTTTCTGTTTTATGTAACAATTTAGTCTATTGTTTAGCATCAGTAATGAATTACTAATTTGTAGTATTTCCATACTCATAAATTAAAATTTTGTTTGCATTAAAAATTAGTGTAAATTCAAAGTATTCACCTTAAATGTCTTCATACAATAAGATATATAATATCAAATTTATTTAAAAGTACTTAGCCTATTTCCCGCTAGGTTTCACAACAAATATAAAAGAACAATGTGTTAAATCAGCATTACCTATTTTTTATCTTGAGTACGCCGTCATACAGTGATACATAAAAAAAATCGATTTTATTTAAATTTGGTTAATCTTTTTCTCGCTACTGTATGTTTCAATATAAAAGAAATTTGAGTTGAATCTGTCCTATCTAATTTTAACTCGGAGTATGTTTTTCATGTGAGAAAAAATTAAAAATCCATTTTAAAATATTAGTTATGATATTTCCCATCAGGAGTGCTACCACAGTAAAAAAAAAAAATTAAAAAAATAAAAAAAATAAAATAAAAAACCCTATGATGTGAAATTTTTTATCAGAACATAAATTTGATTGTGCCGAAAGCTTTCTCTGAAGATTTAATTTAAAAAAACATAAAAAATCATTTGAATTTCATTTTAGTTACTGTATTTTCTACCGGGGGGTGGGATAAACGCAAATAAAAATTATGTTGCTCTGTGCTACCTATTTTCCTCTTGAGTACAGCCGTCATACAGCGATACATAAAAATACTTTTACATAAATTTGGTTAATCTATTTCTTGCTACGGGCGTTATAGACATAAAAGAAAATTGAGTTTAATTTAACCTATGTAATTTTAACTTGGATTATAGTTCTTTTATGAGGAAACATAAAAAATCTATTTTTAAATTTTAGTTTCCCTTCAGGTGCGCTACCAGTGTAAAAAATTCGTAATCTGAAATTTTTTATCAATACATAAATGTCACAATGCCGAAAGCTTATTCTGAAGATTTGAGTGAAATTCGTTCGTGGGATGTTTAAAATGCGTTAGAAAAGTTAGTTGAAGATATACTTAAACACTGAGAAATATACATGAAGCATTGTAAGTTCAATAAAGGACATAAAAATTGTTTTTCCAACAGTAATTGGACTTAAAGTGTAGTGCATCTGAATCATTTTGTGTTGTTCTTTAAAAGAACTATAAATGTAACCATCAATATCTTAAATTGAGAAAATGCTGTAATATTCCTTAGTCACGTATACAAATTTCGTGGGCTTTCAAGTACTTAATGGCACTAAAATGCATTTTGAGTAATTATTCTCCATCGACTGTAATGTAATCGACTGTTATAGACTGTAAACATGTTATTCGTGCTACCCTGAAAAATAACTATCAATACTATATACACCATCTTAAAAAATATAAACACATGGCTGTAGATAACTCGAACAAAACACAAAAATTAAATTGTCATCGGCGTTCTACGAATTCCGCATTTAAACGTTTCAAAAAATAATTCATAAATTCATTTCCTATAATCCTTACATTTGGATTTTATATATTCCGGGTTTATATTGTAATTATAGGATGTCTGGCGTAATAAATGTCACGTGGAGTAAAACTTAAAAAGCTCGAACTTTGGGACGTGATTCCTCAAATATAATTAAAATAAAATAAAATAAAATAAAATAAAATCGACTGGATTTATTTTACATTTATTGATTTAGTCGTAAACTACAGTGAACTTCCATCCCATAATAAAGTAAATACGATTTTTTTAACATTACTATACGCAGTCTATCTATACTTAAATTCCGATGTAAAATCACGATGTTCCTTTTTCTACATCTTTAATTTCATAAATGTTTTATGCGAGGAGAAATTTATTAAAATAAATGTGTATGATATCTGATTTTCGGCATTATTCTCAGCTCCATAATATTAACCTAATGTTCCATTAAAATAATTCGTACGATGCCGTTTAATAGAACTTTTAGACATATTTACTTATATGGGGATTCAACTTAAAGCAAAGCCAGGAGAGATGGCGCACAAAGAGGGTCGCACAGTGGGGCAAAATCCCAAAAAGCTGGCCAAAAGTCGAAAAATAAAGTTATTATTTCGGAAATTTTGACTATACAGATGGCTAGAATAACGTTTGGTGTGTCAGAATCTATATTTATAAAAAGGTTTTTGTTTTGCCTTGTCAACCTGTATCATTTGAAAAGTGACGCTAGAAGGATTATCATCTGAGGCGAACAAAAAGAGCAAAACAATGGTTCATGTAAACACATGCTACATTTTTCCATATCATCCGATTTTAATGTTTTAAAATAGATTCACACGATGATAGAATGCACTTTTTTGCGCATGTTACAAAAATTATATTAAGTACATAAAAATTAATAATTTCGTGATTAATTTTTATAAAGAATTTAAAAAATATATTATTTTTTTGCTTTTAAACATCAAAAAGTTTAAAATTTCCACAGTGTTCCGCAAAGAAATTTACTGGAAATAATAGCCTGAACTATTATCTAATGAATCATGAAAAAACCAGCTGCCATAAACTGCCATTCTGCATTTCGTGCATATTTTTTTCAACCACGAGTGAAAATGTCAATTTTTTAGTCGCTTCAAAATTTCTAAAATATAAACTTTTCACAGTAATTTAGCTGGCATACATTTTTGAAAATTTTAGATTATTCAGTTTTGTGATAGATTATTATGTATTATATTACCAATAAGTATTATAATCATAAGCATAAAGGATTTGATAAGCAAGATTAGTACAAAAAAAAATGAAAATAATTCTCTATCACACTCGTAGATCCGACAGAAATAAATTTTCTTATCTTTATAGGTAATAATTTTTTTTATTCTATTGTAATTAGAAGAATTTTCTTGTCAATTGCGGTCTTTATTAGATCATGCTGCTGGGCGTATTTTATTAATGCAAACAGAAATTATTAAGAATGTGACTTTCGAGAACATTGGCAATCTGAATTTGAAATGAAAGTAGGGATATGATGACATATCTGGTACTTTTAAACAAAAATTTAGCGATAATGGTTGTATAAATAAGGTTCAAATACCTTTTTCAATTCTCTCGTGCCACTAGAACTCGTAAGCGTTTCAAATAATTCAGAAATCATTATCTGAAAAAATTCCAGACCATTATCTCCTCGATTTTTTAGGTCCAACAGAATCCATTTCTTTTGCACAAAATACGGAAGCTACTGTCAATGAAATGGATTATATTACAGATTAGAATAGTAAACTTATTCCTTTTAAAGCAGTTATTGATAGAAAAGATGTTGCCGTTAATTACAAACTAGAATTAACGATGATTGCTGTTAAAGTTTTTAATGCCATTACTAGCAATTAGTCAACTCTCAGCCTTGATACCTATGTCATGAAAAAAAAATAGTTTTATAACCTTGATGGCAGTTTCAAACTAAACGTGAATGAAGATCATTTACAATTCGGGATGTTCACGTTACATGCCTATATAAGAAGTTTTCAGTGTAGCTTCCATTTGGCATACAAACTAGATATAAAGGAATGGCAAGCGCGCACTCCTGACGAGAAGAAGAAAATTTAAATTGCAAAACAAAATTTACAAAAAAGACTTCGTTTACAATTAGGACTTCTCGTTAAAAATCAAATCCCGGATTTGAAAGCACAAATGATGACAATACAGCTAAACAATTCTTTAAAAGAGCAACTATCTCTGCTTCCATAACAAGCGTAGGCAAAGATTTGATAAAACGGCTCCACGTCATATCACAAGTAATTTCCTAGCACACATTTGATCAATTTCACGGATTATTGCTCACAAACAGCTTGAAAATTCGTTGAACTGTATTCCTGATCCTATATGCCAACTTCAATGCACAAACTACTTACTTATGGCAAAGAAATAATAGCTTCCTCGTTATTGCCAGTTGGACAAATGTGGGAAGACGCTCAAGAATCGTGCAACAAATTGATTAAAAGGTATTGAGAAGATTTTTCGCTAAAATGCAGTAGGACGTAAACAATTTAATATTTTTTTGTGCCTTTTTATATCGTTAGATCACTTTATTTCAAGCATACGTAAATTACCATAGAAGAAATTGGTATCCTTGTCCCTAGAGGCACAGAAACTTCTGTAAAATACTTCGACACCTCCTCTTCTGAAGAATCTACTTTTTATACTACAGATGATTCGGAACATGACTTTTAGAATATCCTTTTGGTTTACTTAAGTAATATAAAAATTGAACCTTCTAGTATTTTACTTTTCATAAATGTACTTAATTGTATTTTAGAAGTATTAATTCATCGTTTAATTTCGATTAAAAATATATTAGTTCCTTGAAAATGCATTGTAACGTTCAGCCTCGATACTTCATATTTAATTTAATTTTTTCTTTATTTTTAATCCGCCATTTTTTTAAACTTTTGCATCGTACTTAGCATCCTTAAAAGACCCTGTATACGAAATTTCATCGAAATTGAATAACTTTCAAAGCCTTTTAACTTTAAATCCGCCATATTGGATCCGCCATTTTGTTTTTTGGAATTTTAATTTTAGAATCGTAATCAGCATCCTAAAAAACGCCTGTGTACGAAGTTTCGTGCAATTTGAATAACATTTTCATATTTTGGCCAGCTTTTCGGGATTTTGCCCCACTGTGGGTCGGGGTGTAGGAGTAGAGTGCGCGCGCAGTGACTCCAGGTAGTTGTACAACAGCAGTACTGGAGTGTCTAATTAAATGTGCAGGTTGATTGCTTCGAGTGTCTAGGATAAAGCATTGCTATTTTGTTTTGTTTTCACAAGCAATGTGCTTGAATTTCCAAAACTATTAGAAAGAATTTCTATAGAATGTGAATGATACAAAATACTTTAAACTTAAACGAGTTATCATAAGCTACTAACCTGGACTAATGGTGTGAACACCAACGGTTCATTTTAGAGGGCGACCATATTTAAATAAAAGGGTCATTCCATGTCAGTTCAGGCAGGCATGTAACCCACCATCACAGATTTTGATGAAACTGCGTGTGTTTGTTCCTTTTATTAAGATATGATTCCCAGTATTTTTTTTTACTCCTTGGTCAAATAGTTTCTGAGAAAAAAATTGTCAAAATTTTGAAAAACTGCCGTCAGTTGACATTCTTGACTGCTCGATTTTCAAATGTAGCATGTCATATATATAATAATATTTCAATATCTACTCTACAAATCATCTTCAAATAATTTATGCATAATATATAGGGTACGCAGTTTATGAAAAAAAAATACTGTTACGCTTATAACATTTTAAGGGTGTCTAAAAAAATGTTTATTCTTTGAAGTCGTGATTTTTTTATGAAAAATAATGCATTAACTAAAATAGCATTATCAACAAAAGGCGGCATTTTTATTAAATTTATTTTTTGTGAGGGATATACTTAAAGGTGTCCTTTACCTGATTTTGAAATAAAAATAGTGGGATTTTGGGTGTTTTTAGTAGTATTTCCTATTTAAAAATATTTTGAGGCGTATTTCAAATCAAATCAAGCAGAGTCATTCCATGTCAGTTCGCCTAAGACATTTAATTCACTCTCACAAATTTCAAAGAAACTGGGTATGTTTATAGCTCATTTTAAGACGTAATCACCTTTAATTTCCTTGATCCTAAGTAAAATATTTTTTAAGATAAAAAAAATATCTAAATTTTTAATTTTTTTAAAAAATGTTTTTAATGACAGATCTATATTCAAAGACTGCATAAAAAAAAGTCATTTCAATATAAAATCACTAAATAAGTTTCAAATAATGTATATGTGACAAATAATGTAGGCAGATTATTATTTATTGTTGTTTGTCATGTTTAAACGCTAAGAGTGTGTTTAATCTTGTGAATTCTTAAAATCAAGAATTTTGTGAAAAATAATGTGTTAATCAAAAATTTATAATTAACCGAAGGCAGGGTGTTATTACTTTATTTAATTGTACGTAAAAATATCTTTTCAATAGTTATAAAATAAAAATAGTGAAAATATGAGCAATTTTAACAAAATTTTCATAAAATGTGAATGTTTAATGATAAATATTGAAGCTTTTCATTCTAAGATGTACTATAATGACTACGATATCGTGTATTGCTACTCTTGCTTAAATATAATACATACAATAATAAAATAACAAATATTATTTACAGCAATAAAAATTAAATTAAATAGTACCAGCTCCTTTACCAACACTGCATTCATCAACAGCAGACTTAAAAACAACAGCCCACTCTTATTGAAAAATACTTTCAACTGTTCAAATAATAAATAAACTACATTTAAAAATCCTAATATCAACTTGTTATCTTAAGACGATAATAATAACTAAACAACATAATGAATTTATAAATCAGCTTTTAATTGAAAATTCATGAAATGGTCCTTTTAAATGTTGTTGTTCATCGAGTCAATCAAAACAAATTATTAAAAAAAAAATAGTGAACCTAATATGCTGACTGCAATGACACTTCTAACAAAACTAATTAATTCATTACCATCTGAAATCAAACCCGAAAGATCAAAAAGAAAAAAAAATCAGCTGTAGTGTGAATGTGACATACTCAGTGGTTGTTGAGATAGGATTATCTTTGTGACATTTTCACCTGTACTTCAATAAAATATAAACATGTAAGCTTTTTTCATTCATCCAAATTAAGTAAAACAATTATAAAATTTTGTTGTCATTACACCAGATGTTAAATTTTTCGTTACATAGTATTAGATAAGTTCTTTACTTTTAGACATTATTCACATATCATAAAATTTACTATATGTATTTTCTATAAATGTATAAACAATATATATATGCTTTATTAAACATAAATGAATAATTTTTAAATAATTTGTTTGAGAAGAGGGATATATATATACACACATATATATGTTGAAAATCCACCTTTCAGCAATATTGTGATGAAATAAATCAAATTATCGTAATTTCCGGTGTATAGCCCGCGGATCAAACAATCGTGTTTCGACCAAGAAATTTTTATAAATAAAATGTAACTTTTTATATCACAGTAAATATTGGTCTTCAAGTACTGAATAAAATTTCTGGGTCCAAACTGAATTGTTTGATCTGCGGGCTATACACCCAAAATTACGGTACATATCATTAGAAACTGAATAAAGTTACAAAAGTGCAACTCATTAAGTTTTAAATAATTTTTTAGATATAGTTATTTGAAAGATATAAATATAATGGATTATGCATTTTTTGCATATATTTAAAGCACAATATGTCAAAATTTTCTTCAAAAGAGTGAAATTTGGTATTTTTTTCAATATTAGCAGCTCAATGCTAAATTTTCAATATTAACAGCCAAATATGAGTTTAAAGATCAGGAATGTCATTTTAAAAATTTCTATTGGGCGGTGAGGAGCTAGTTATTTTTCTCTTTTTTGGAAAGGGATAATTGCTCTTCGCCCTAGAAGTTTTACTAAAAGACAATATTGTTTATTTTTTTCCTTAAGAAACGAACATAAAAGATAATTTGAAAAATAAAATAAATGTATAAATAAAAATATTTCCAGGGATGATACATTGGATAGATTTTACATCTGAAAATATTGATAATTTTAAATATGATTTAAATACTATTAAAACCAACCAAAATCCCACTATTTTTATTTCAGATCCAGTTATAATTATGTACCAGTATTATGTACAATTTAAAATTAAAAAAATAGTCATAGAAACTCCGCCTCTGATTGATAAAGATTTTTTAGTAATTTCATTATTTTTTGTAAAATATTTTTGATTTCAAAGATTATACAATTTTTTAGACACATTTAAATATTTTTTAACATTACAGCAATATTTTTTTCATAATCTACATATTTTATTTACTTTGCTTAAATTATTCGAAGAAGATTTCTTTATTAGTTATTGAAATATGATTTTATATATAAAATGAGGCCTTTGAAAATTGAACAATCATTAATAGCAACTCGTGGCATTTTTCCAAAACTTTGATAATTTTTTCTCATATTTTCAATATTTTTATTTTATAACCATTTAAAAGATATTTTTACGTACAATTAAAAAAAGCAATAACACCCTGCCTTCGGTTAATAATAAATTTTTGATTAACACATTATTTTTGACAAAATTCTTGATTTTAAAAATTCACAAGATAAAAGACACTCTTGGTGTTTAAACATTACAAAAAACCAGAAATAATAATCTGCCTACATTATTTGTCACATATACATTATTTGAAACATATTGAGTGATTTTATATTGAAATGACTTACTTTTTTTTTTTTTAATGCAGTCTTTGAATATCGAACTGTCATTAAAAAAGTTTAAAACAATTTTTCAAAATTTTGATATTTTTTATCTTAAAAAATATTTTACTTAGGATCAAGGAAATTAAAGGTGATTACTTCTTAAAATAAGCTATAAACAAACCCAGTTTCACTGAAATTTGTGACAATGATTAAATGGCTTAGGGGAACTGACATGGAATGACTCTGCTTGATTTGATTTGAAATGCACCTCAAAATACTTTTAAATGGGAAATACTACTAAAAACACCCAAAATCCCACTATTTTTATTTCAGAATCAGGTAAAGGACACCTTTAAGTATATCTCCCACAAAAAATAAATTTAATAAAAATACCGCCTTTTGTTGATAATGCTTTTTTTGTTAATGCATTATTTTTCATAAAAAATTCACGACTTCAAAGTTTAAATATTTTTTTAGACACACTTAAAATGTTATAAGCGTAACAATATATTTTTTTTCATAAACTGCATACCCTAAATATTATGCATAAATTATTTGAAGATGATTTGTAGAGTAGATATTGAAATATGATTATATATATGACATGCTACATTTGAAAACCGAGCTGTCAAGAATGCCAACTGACGGCAGTTTTTCAAAATTTTGACAATTTTTTTCTCAGAAACTATTTCACCAAGGAGCAAAAAAAAAATTACTGGTGATCATATCTTAATAGTAAGAACAAACACAAGCAGTTTCATTAAAATCTGTGATGGTGGGTTACATATTGATATTTTACTGCCTGATTTGATGTGGAATGCCCCAAAAGGCCTCGCAATCTCTACTACCGAAATTGGAGAGTTTGCACGTCTGCTACTTAGGAGAGATGACGTATTGTTCCCATTAGTTTTCAAGCAAGGAGAGATTACGTGGCTTAATTTTGGTAACGTTGGTAAATTTGCATAAATTATAAATTACAATTAGAACATATGAATGAAAAAATTTTGAAATAATGTTTGAAAAACTCATAATTATAGGAACTAAATTTGGCAATAAATTAATTTGCTAAAAAATACTTTCACAGATAAAACATATTGTTAATCGAATAATAATACTGTTGTTATTAAACTAATTTAATATAAATATTTTCGTTAATAAATTAGTAATAAATTTGTTAATAAATTAGTTTTATATACATATATGTGTATATTTTTAATCTATGAATATTTAATTTGCCAATATTTTGTTAACTAAAGATGAATCTTTTAATAAATGATTTTTTTTTTTTTTGCTATTGCGTTAGCAGGAAAAGTTTGTTTTTCCTTGTTTATGCGAAGATATCCTGAGTTAAGCGTCAGGAAAGCTCAAACTGTTAGCAGAGCTAGAGCAGAAGGATAAAAAAAATGAAGGAAAGAAAACGAAGGGCAATGAGAATGAGTGCACTGAATGTCAGGAACTGTACCAGAAGACAACTTCGACTAGTAACTGGATTCAATGCATTACTTGTAGCAGGTGATTGCACGAAAGCTGCACAATTTACAACAATAAGTGCATCGATTGTAGACGACAACAACTTCGTTTTAGCAAACAAGAAAACTTTGAAACTGTGGAAATGAAAATGAACTAATTTTAAGTTAAACGTGTTACCAAGTAATTTAAAGTTATTTTTGCAAACATATCTCTCTGATTCTTTAATTTTTTTCTTTAATTAAAATTTTTAAATTGTTTTTAATTTTTTTTCCTTTTTCTGATTCTTTAATCACTAGGTTGAAATATTCACTCCTGATACAATAATATTTCATCATATAAACCTTGAAACAATGTATTTTATTGTAATTATTATTGTTAACAATTTAATTGTAGTTATTATTAATATCAATATCTCCTATCCATGTGCGCAATCGTACGAACCTGGTAAGGACAGATTGCGCAAAATAGATTTTTTGGTTTTATTACAGCTGTTCTATTAAATTACAGCAAAACAACAAAATAGCAATGGAAGTGCATAAAAAACAAATGAAGTCAAAGTTATTCATAGATAGTTTAGCAAAATGTTAAGATTTAGATTTTATATTATTATTTTATTGAATTGTGCGCAGACTCTCCTAGCTTTACCTTATATAAACTCATACATATTCATGGGATATATTGTGGAGTTCAGTTACTATGGACGCAATTGAAGTATCTTTTGAATTATACAATCAAAATCATTTTCAAAGTATATATTAATCAAGCTTTAATATAACAATAAGGCATTTCATTAAGGAATACTGTTAAAGTCAATTAAATGAGAAATCCATGAACGGAAATTTAAGGACCACCAAATCACAAAATTTATTTCCATTATTTATTTCCGGAATTTCATTATACGCTCATTATTTAAATTTTGATATGTTTAATCTTTTTACGGAGATTTTTCTTAATGGAATATTATGCACCCTGAACGGCCTAAAGCTATTATAATGTTAATATAGTACCTTTAATTAAGTATTTGTATACAGGAGTTAAAAATTTTGAAAAAACTGGAACTTTTCAATCATTTGTCATAGACACACACACACACAAAAAAAAGAAATTGGGCTCATGCCTTAGGAAATTCCAAAATGCCATGGCGACGTACTCCCATGATCTTAGTTCAACCAGATCATTTATGTAAAATATTTCTAATATTTAACTATCAGTATTTAAAGAATCGAAACCACCATACTATAATTACCAATAATATAAGATGCCCACTAAAATCATGACCACCCCATTAACTTTTGAACAGCGACTGCTATTATCATGAATATAATATCTAGGTATAGTAAAGTGGCTATGCGCGATACGATGAAACGGTTCATAGCATTACCCAATGGGAAAATGCGAAGTTAGCTTTCATATCTGGAAAATGGTACGAGAAAATGTGAATTACAAAGCTGCAGATCTTCCTTTATTAAGTATGAAATGATGTCTTATATGTCAAAATATTTTTTTATAAGCCTTGAAAAGCAATTTTTAATATTCCATTTACAGCTTTAATACACCTTCAATTGAATGCAGAAGTATGCCATTATAAGGCAGATACACATTTACTAGTAAAGCTATCGCATGTAAGCAAGAGACAGTTCATAAGAAACTCGACTTAAGTATGCTCAGTATAGTTCTCATCGGAACACACGAAGAATGCATCAGGCATTTCTGCCAATGGTGTATACTTAATGAGCATGCTTAACTTGACTTTCTCATTAAAATAAACTGTACCTTGCTTACACGTGTTTGTTTTAATAGTAAATGTCATCTGCTTTATAATTCCACATTTCTGCATGCATTATTCTCGCATTTAAGCTGATGATTAGATATCAATAATACATTTTAGAGCTCCTAATACAGTTAGGTTATAGGCATCATTTCACATGAAATCAAAGGCGCTTCACAAATTTGAAGTTGAATATTTTTGGACTGTCGTACCGTTTTCGAGATACGATAGCTAACTCCGAAGCTTTCAAATAAGTGGCGCTGTACTGGGACTCACTGCATACGTATAGCCCACTTTACTATACCTAAACGCAACGTTCATGGGAGTAGTTGTCTCCGATCCATATTTAATTGGGCAGATAGACCTTTAGTGGGCGCCCTGTATATTATTTTATGGTTGAGCAAAGAATTTGGCCTTGTTATTTAAAACATCTGATTTTATTCTATGCAAAAACCAAGAAATAATACTTGATATCCAAAACTTTTCAGTCACGAATGTGAATAACGAATACGTTCTTAAAGAAATCTGAATTTTTAAAAGCTTATATTTATCGTAATCTTACTTTTTATAGTTACAAGAGGACCCCTTATGGTGAAGGTCGCACCTAACTCTGAGACCTGGTGCATTTTATAGCCCTATAGGTCAAAGTTAGAGAATCGATAAAATTTGTCTGCAAAAATCGTATATATATATTTGTATACATTTAATTTTGAAGTATTGAATTTTTAATTGTTAATTTCACGCCAAAAGCGAATTAGTCGCCAAATATGATGTTACAAATCCAAATCACTACTCACAGCAGACATTCTGCCAGGGTTGCATGGAAGAAATCTACGGTAAAGAATAAAACCAATTTTGCGCTGCCAAAAATGCAATTATAATGCTGCATTTCTTCAAAATGTATGTCGTACGTTTTTTGAAGGATATTTTAAACTTTTTTCAATATATTATTCTTATTATTATTAACTAATTTGTGTGTTAAAATACTTTTTCAAAAGACAATCTGTGTTAATAGTACGATAAGTTGTCTCAAAAATTGCATTTTCAGAAAGTTATGCAGCTGTAAAATCAATAAATACGACGTCTTACAGACAAATTTTATCAGATCTTTGACCTTGGGCTATAGGGCTACGAAATCTACTAGCTGTCTATGCTAGGTGCGTGCATCACCAAAAGTGGTTCCCTTGTTAGAGAGGTACAAAAAATGAATGAAATCTGATATGAATGCTAGATTTTTTACATACTATAAATTAATTCCTGATAAAGCAACTGTGTCTGTCGTTTTCATTATTAGTTTTTTTTTTATTTCCCTAATACGTTTAAAATGTTCCTTTTAACGCATTTTGGTATATATCATAGTGTTAAAAAATATACAAATAAGTGTATTTTTCCATTTTATTATTGCTACTATGAACAAAATATTGCTCCAGTTTATAACGATTATCGGTGTTTCTTTAAATACACAATTTTTACCAGTTTGATGAATTTTCTAAACTTCTGTCTACTTTGCATTGTATAAATATTTCTTTTTCAGCATACTCTGACAAATGTACAAACAATAATAATGACAACAACTTGAACTACTTATAAAGCTTATGAGTTTCCTTTAATTTTATGTGCAGTTTTTAATATAAGTCACTGCTGAGGGTCTATTTATTTTCCATACTATTGGAAAATAATGCAAAGTCATGTGCGCTTTCATTTTATTATTTTTACTAAAGAAAAATTTATATTTGAGGAGCAAACATTCAAACCGTGTTTTCTCACAAAAAAATAAAAAAAAAGAGTTATTTTTATTTTTATTAACTCTGTGTTAAATTGCATAGAAATAAACGCTATTTTTAACCAAAAAAATTTTTCTCCGATTATAAATCAATTTTAAAACTTGACGTTTAAATCAAAGAGTGTTTCCTCCAGAGCCTGCATTCAGTCAAACAATGATTTCTCCAGTCTGCCAATCACAGTTGTCACTTAATTTGTACTTTTGAAACCTACCATACATATCACAATTGAAACGGATTGTTTTAGAGAAAAATAAGTGAACTGTTAAGATTAAAGGCTTCCAGAATTACAGATTTCAAGATCTAAGTGAAGAATATGATGTAAATCTTCTTAAAAGGGAGTTACTGTTGCCCGTTTTCAAAGGGTTGTTTCAGAATGTCTTCCTCCTAGCCACTTCATATCAGTTGAAAAGAAAATAAGATGTTGAAAAACTTTTGAAGGTAATGTATGGTGAACAGTGGCAAAATCAACCTGATGATGTCTTGAAATGGTACATCCACATTATCTATGATTTACCAGCCTGCAATGAAGCAGAGGGGAATGTGTGTGACTGTCTAGATGAAGATATTGGTTTTAAAATTTGAAGTGGATTTCTGGCAAACGAGTATTTATTTAGTAAATATTTAATGAATACTACTAAGTACCATAATCTGTCATTTTATTTAATCAATAATCAACTGAAGTTCGGTATTTAGTCAAATAAAATAATGTTTTTGAATTATTTGTGAGTTAGAACTTATTTCATTCAAAAAGCGTTTTATCCACTTGTCAAACAATCAAAACATGTTTCCTCCTTTGAATTCGGTCAAAACGTGATTTCTCCAAATATTAAATGCATTTTATTAATTTGCTTTATGTTTAATATCTTAGGTATGCTTGCAATTCTTTCTAATAACCAGTAATAAAAATGCACAATAAAAATTAGAATTAAATACTTTAGTTATTTTCTATATTGTTATAAATTAGTTATTTTCTAATTTATCAGTTTTTTGTGTTTTTTAAAAATTTGTATCTAAAGGAGAAAGCATGGTTTGAATGTTTGCTCCACATTTAATTTTAAAGTTTAAAAAATAGAAATGGTAAAATCTGTATTACTTTCTGGAACCAGAAGTTCGAGTTCGTCAAATTTACTAGGTTTTACTGTTATAGAACATTTATTCATGCAAAGCTTTATTTTTCATCATCACCTGACCTAAATTCTATAAATATTATCAGCACTATTGCGTTGCCTTTAAAAGCTCGTTGCTTCTTTTTCTTTAATTTAAGAGAAATCTAGCAATTTAAGACATTGATGAGAGTCTATTTATTTAACTCCAACATTAACACCAAGACGTTCTACGTTTTAACTGTTACTGTAAGTCAATATTCTAGCGCTAACTGTATGCAATTATGCCGATTGGATAAATGAATTTAATGACGCAAAACTGAATTTAGGGCATAGTGAAAGCTTATTACTATATTCAGATGCATAATAATTTGTTTATCGATTACATTAAGTAATTAATTGTTGTTAATGTCCTTAAATGAAGTACAAAAGAATCATTTATTATTTGATGAGGGGTAAAAGAAGAATGTTTTCTAAAAATAAGTTTTTATGTATGAAAAACTTATTTTTAAAGAAAATTTACATAAAGAAATCTTCAAATGCCCGTTTTGGTAAATTTAATTTTTGTGTTGAATTTTGCTTTCCATTAAAAAAATAGATTAATGTTGCAAAAATGTTTTTAATAAAAAAGTATATTTTACTATAAATTATGTTATGATCAGCGACATCAAGAAGCTCTACATTTTAATTTTTCTACATCTTAACTGTTATCGTTAGTTAATACTCTAGTAGTAACTCTGTTCAGTTATACCAAATGAGTAAACCGATTTAATAATACAAAAGTGATAGATTTTTAATAATTTTCCTATTTTAAAAGGTCTATTTTTTCTACACTCTACGAATTTCATAAAATATCGTTCAATAAATATCATATTTATATATGCTTTCTGCTGTACTCATAATAATGAAAATTTAATAACTATCTTATAATAAAAGGTGGCCGCAGTTAAAGATGATTTGAAATCGAGTTAGTCAATTCTAACGAAATTTAGCATACATACATTTTAAAAACAAGGAAATTCGTTTCTAGAAAAACCACAGGAGTTACAATCAGTCGCTGTAAATCGAGAGAATCATCATGTGAAATTTCTTGGATTTAGCAGGAGGCACATTGAAATGCTAGCACAGCAAGTTCAATGCCACAATCGCACTAAAAATGGAGTGATTATCATACTATTTCCTTCAAGATGGCCATTCTAATCGTCGAATCTCATCCTGACCAGCGACATACAAGGTCAGTTCATGACTTTTATGACGTCAAACGGAGTGGATCATCTTTACTCAACTTCCTAGTAGTAAAGTGTTAAGAAAATGTACAGCGTCTTTGTAAAAGGGTTTTTTAAGTCTAATTTAGGAATTTAATCGGTATATATTGCTTTTATTTATAATCTGTAGTGTTTTGTAATCCTTTAAAGATATTATTTTAAGAATTTGGTGAAATTTTTATTAGTTAAATTTATTATTTTTTGATCAGTCATCTTTGTGCTAGAGTATATGGGTGATTAGGCCTAACGATAAGCTGCTGTATAGTTTCATGTTTTTCGAACAAAATTTGTTTCATTATTTGTTTTGTGTTGTCATCTATTTATTTTACATATCAAATACGCTGCTTACAGCTTTTTTACTTTCGCCATAAAATTAAATATTAAGAGTGCGTATTCTATTAAATGTTATTTTTTACATTTGTTCAGCATGTAGCTTATGTTTACTTTTAATTTTCTCCACTAAATTTGTAAAATTTCTCGAAGTAAGATTTCTTTCTAAACATGTTTTTAATTTCTCATTTTGAAAAGATTTAGTGGTTTTTGTAAAATTCAGACTATTACTGTGTCTTGGCTTTCTATCGTTTTTATTGCATTTTAAAACTTAAGTTAACTAAATTAATTTTCTTCAGATGATATTTTTAATCTACTAAAAAACAACTTTTCAAAAAAAAAAAAAAAAAAAAAAAGAAAAGAAAAGAAAAAAGGGGAAAGTTGTGGCTAAAAAATAGTGTGATATCAAATTTCGAAGCTTATATTATGGTACTTATTTAACATTTTTTATTAAAAATTTACCATACGTAAGTCGAATACCTAAGTATGCGTTGATAGAAAGCCTTTTCTCCTTTACTAAATACATCATAACGTGTTTCTGAAAATTATTTTTTTTTAATTATGCATGATGGGCTTGGCGGCCATCTTTCCATATTTTACACAAATTTCTAAGCACACAAGTACATTGTTAAGATCGGAAATTCGAAATTGTTGCTAAAGCAAACATTTTATGCTTTTAATTTATGGAAATAAGTGCCTAGAAATTTGTGTCTTAAAATAAAGTTGAAGTAACTTCAGGTTTCATCTTATGATTCTTTTTTTCGGAGGGGGTTGATTAATTAGTTAAAGCAATAAAAATCATTTTTTTTTAAATAAAAGACAATCTTAATTTATCTGTCTGTAGCCAAAACTAGAAGTTCAAAATTCTTAGTAATGCAAACATATTACGAGCTTGTCTGCTTAGAAATTTGTGTAAAATATGGAAAGATGGCCGCCAAGCCCATCATGCATAATTAAAAAAAATAATTTTCAGAAACACGTTATGATGTATTTAGTAAAGAAGAAAAGGCTTTCTATCAACGCACACTTAGGTATTCGACTTACGTATGGTAAATTTTTAATAAAAAATGTTAAATAAGTACCATAATATAAGCTTTGAAATTTGATATCACACTATTTTTTAGCCACAACATTCCCCTTTTTTCTTTTCTTTTTTTTTTTTTCTTTTTTTTTTTTTTTTTTTTTTTTTTGAAAAGTTGTTTTTTAGAAGATATCAGTCCTTTTTTTTAAAACAGATTATATATAATTGAAATAATTCTACTCGCTAAAATTAGTCTTTGTATATCCTTTATCAGCAGGGAACAAACACAATAGTATACATTTTGCTTACGTATCATTCTTTTTTTAGAGTAATTAATAATTTAAAAGTAAGGAAAATCAATTTCTTCTTTCAAAGTATCAGTCTTTCTCAATTTATATCTCCTTAAAATTTTCTATGAAGGATGAAAATTTAGTAAAAATCAAATAGAGTCAAAAGAAAATATATATTTACAGTTAGTCTGCCAGTTAATTGTTTGTTCTAACTTTTTTTTGCTGACGGTTTTGCAAAATTAAATTTACCTTTACAAATACCTACGGATAATCCGAGAATGAAGCCCCGCAGGCATCTATAGAATCGAAGATCTGTCTAAAGAAGTAAATCTAGCAATTCTAGACATGATGAATAAACATTTTTGATAAAAAAAAATCTAAAAATTTAAAGATATAAACTGTACATATAACTTCATCTTCATTTAGATCGTGTTATAGAAAAGAAAGAATAAATATGTAATTTTACCCAAGTCTGTTTATCCATACCTATTTGCATAAATGTGAGAATATAATTTTGTATAAAAATTCCCGTAAATTGATTACCCTTAATAGTCTATTATTAAAGCCGCATAAACATTAGAATTAAATTTTTTCCAGTTAAAAATTGCCTGAAATCTATAGTCTTATCGTTCGTCAAATTTGTTTTATGTTTTTTTTAATACCCAGACACCTATTCTAAACTCTGACAAAAGATCACAGAAATACTGAAGTTATCCAAATACTTATATCTTTCTATCGTATTTCTTTTTGACGGGGGGGAGGGGTGAGGAAGAGCGCTTAAGAACTTCGTTTTGTTCTTAGAATTCTGAATTAATCATTGAAAAGATCTACCTACATAAGTCTTGTTGCAGAATTTTCATTAGCTAAGAGTTGCATCAACTTATACATCATGTGAATATATTAAATTACTTTTGTAAAATACTAGATGGGAGCCAATGATATTTTCAGAGCATTTGCCTACATTTTAAACTTAATTCGTTTACAACTATTCATTAATTTTCTATACGAATTAAAGAAGTCGTTGTTTCAATGGCAACTGTACCTTTCACTATTGCTTGTTTGTTTGTTTGTTTGTTTTATTGAACACATATATATCAGATCACGTGGGGATCACGGCGGGATTTGAACCCGCCCCCACCTACGCTCTCAAGCGATTAGCGGCGTGGTGTCTTATCCATTCAGCCACGGTGGGCCACAATTGCTTTCTCTAATACACAGATACTCAAATTTAACCAGCTGCGCTTATAATTATGCTCATAACACAGTACATTTATATGTAAGAGTGGTGACATATGCACAAGTCGTGTACTCATATTCAAGTTTTTGTCCAAAGTACAGTAACTCAGTTTTCAGTAATAGACGTGGAAGATTTCAATTAAACTAACCAGAAAAGTTAAAAAAAAATGGCTTTCTGATTTGATTTTATTCAAAATAGTTTCATCCAACCAAAGTTCATGCCCGGGATCCAGATAAATTTTTCTCTGTTAGTAAAATTAGATTGACCAATCAGTAGCCTCCATCCTTGCAGGCTTTTCGGTGTTTACTGCAAACATAAAAATGTTTTCAAAAATGCAGGCTTCTGATTGATCAATCTCATCTCGCTAATAGCGTAAACTCTATCTTGATCCCGGCCTATTCAACGCCATTTAAATATTCGAGAAAGCCTTAAAACGCGCCAGGAAAATATCACACAAATCAGGCAAAACAAAGAAGAAAAATCATTCATTGGCTCGTTCATATCCACGAGCCAATGAATGATTTTGTTCCTTTGCTTTGCCTGCTTTGTGTGATGTTTTCGTGACGCGTGTCAACACTTTCTCAAATATCTAGGGGGCGTTGGTTTATTTCACCATCATGAAGATATGAAAGGAGAGGAGAAGACATGTCAATCTTCCCGTGTGATAAACTACATAAAAAAAACGAGTTCTTTCCCCCTCTTCTGCCCTTTTCTCTCTTGATTTTGACCGATAGCAGCCCATTTAGCAGTCTCCAGTGCAAGATGCCGCTATATATGGCGGACGTAAGGGGGAGTGTGTTAGCGTGACCAATGACATAATAGGCCAGTTCATGACGTTTAAAAGTCACACGGAGTAATCATCTTTACACGATGATTAGTACAAAGCGGTGCGCCAATTTTTTTTTTGTCCATTGCTGTGTACAGATAATCAACTCCGTGTGACGTGATGAGCTGGCCACTCTGTAGGAACAGCTTCAAATGACGTCATCTATATCTGCTTCGAGGCAAACGAAAAAGACAAGCTACCGCGGTGCTACAGCGTCTAGAATGCATAGTGTGGAAATCCAATCAGTCGATCACAGCGATATCTGCAGGATATTTCCCAAAACTCCAAGACAATTTGGTCTAGACGCTGTAAATTTTTTTTTTTTTTTTTTTTTACGTTTTATTAACATACATCTGACCTGTGTGCTTGGCGTCAAACCCGCTGTAATAATACCATGTTTACTTTGAAATTTGAAAATATATCGCAGATGTCGCTGCGATCATCTCCCTGGATTTCAGCGTCAGTGAACATTTAAGGGATACACTTCTTAGCGGTTCTTGGATAGCAAATTTCCACATTATGTATTCTAGACGCTGTAGCGGTGCATTACACATGTCTGTTTCTTCTTTAAAAAATATCCTGCAGATGTCGATGCAAATGACTGGAAATTGACATCGTTGTACATTTAAGGGATTCAGTACTTCCGCGCTTTTTTAAGTATTGCTGGGATAGTCGATTTCTACAATATATAATCTAAACGCTATAACAGAGCTATAGTTTCTAGAAGATATAGTTTAAATATCGGATTATTAAAAAGGTGCTAAAAAATTGTATCCCATAAATGTTGAACGAGGCTGAACGACGAATGTCGATTACAGCGACATATGGTAACTATTTCAAACGTAACTATTTCAAAAGAAAATGTTTCGCTCAGAGAACATCTAGAAAATGTTGCTCCTATCGACATTTGTCATTCAGTATTTTTCAATATTTATGGGATTCAATTTTTAGCACTTTTTAAAGCATTACTGGAATAGCCGGTTTCCACACTATGACCGTGATCTAGGTAGATTTTTCTCTGTTATCGTAACGAGATTGACCAATCAGAAGCCAGAATTTTTGCTAACTTTTCACTGTTTGCAAAAATGTACCTGGATCCCGGCCTATATTTCTAGCCGCTATAACTGACTCAGGAATAGAGCAGTTCACATCACGTGACATTTACCGGAGAACAATGAAGAAAGCTGTAGGACACACAAACAGAAAAAGCATTGATAAAGGTAGCAATAGCTGTCCTACAGCAGCATCAAAAACCTGTTTGTGACGTCACCTTGCACAGCTCTATAGTACAGAAAGCAAACTCCGTATTTTGATACATTAAGGCCGGGATCTAATTAGGAACAAGTGTGTCTCTATAACGAAGTAGCGACATACGAACAATAAATGTTTATTGGTAAAAGTGATAAAAACAAATCGTTAAAATTCTTTGTGAGCATGCCATTATCGTCAGGCTCCCTAGTCTAATGGAGATCGTCCATGCACGTATCTTCTAATGGAGGATATTCCAAATATGGGTTCGAGGATGAAAAAGTCACGTGGTACCGGTAATTTACCGACTTATCTAACTGATAAGAAGGGAATCAGGAAACTACACTGTTAAAAATATCGTGAAAAATTACCTCTGTTCTTAAAGGTTCTCTATTTTCTGAACAATGAGAATGCTATATAAACGCCTATGAAGCGTTCTCATTGGTCTCAATACAGGTAGCCTTTAAAAACAGAGGTAATTTTTCACGATATTTTTAACAGTGTACTATTGCTTTCTCCCATGAACTGTTTTATTGGCTAGCGGGGATTTACATTACGTAGACGGAGCCTTCCCTTCTTTACGCTAGACGTTCTTTCCTTGACCATATGATCATAACGTAGATTGAATATCCTATATTCAAGAAAGCGGATTGCCGTACTTTCGACAAAAACTTGAAATGAGCATGCCTCCTGTGCATATATCACCACTCTTATTTATAAAGGCTCTCTGTTATGGTGTTGTTTCTGATACAGCGCCTAGAATACCTAGTGTGGAAATATGCTATCCAAACAGTTCTAAAAATTTGTATCCCTTAAATGTGCGACGATACTGCTAAAATTTCAAATGTCGATCGCAGCGACATCTGTGTGATTTTCGTATTACTTTTATTACATTGTATAGACTAGCAATTTCTTGCAGTTGTAGAAAATATCCTGCAGATGTCGCTGCGATCTGCATATTGCAGCAGTATCATTGCACATTTAAGGGATACAATATTTTAGCGCTTTTTTAAGTATTACAGGGTTAGCCGATTTCAACACTATATATTTAGGCGCTATAGTTTCTGAGCGCTGTTGGTTAAATTTCGATATTTGTGTTTTAGATTGAGCAATAGAGAAAAGTGCTAAAGCTATTGAAACAACAACTTCTTTAATATTGAAATGTATAGCAAAGGAGTTCAGAATCAATGCCTTAAATAGTTTCGAATGTGCACTGTTGTTATAACATCAATACCCTTCCTGGATGTGGAAATGCAAAATTGTGTTCAACAATTGTTGGCCGCAATCTAGATAGATTTTTCGCTGTTAGCGAAACGAGATTCATCAATCAGAAGCTTGCACTTTTGCAAACTTTTCGCTCTTTGCAGCAATGCAGGCTATTGATTGGCGAATCTCGTTTGGCTAACAGCGAAAAATCTATCTGAATCCCAGCCTAGATTTCTGTAAACATTGCACTTCATCCATGGCACTAAGAAAATGACTCAGAACTTTTATGACATAGGCCGGGATCCAGAAAAAGCAAAAATTCTCAAACGTTCTGGCTTCTGATTGGTCAAACTCATTTCGCTAACAGCGAAAAATCTATCTGGATCTCGGCCATAGTTTTCTTCGATGAAATCAATGCAAAATGATAATATAAATGAATAGTATAAGACTTCTAAAATGGTTTGGCGCGTTTATCTCTGTTTGGCATAATTTATAAACTTTAGAATTAATTAACAGTTTTTCGCTAATTAAGAATAGAAAATTTGTGTTTTTAAAGCTTAATTTTATAAAAGCACGTAGATTGAGTAAATATCAGTCCAAAAATGCAATCCTTACTTTTTTATGCCCATTATTTAAGTCTCTACCTCGATTGAAGCATAAGGTGTGACGAAGAAAATAAATTTGTCATTTTCAGTATCTCGACGTTATTTAAAAAAAATCTATATCTCTGTTTATAATTAATTTATGAGGATGCATTTGGTCTCAAATTGAAGATCTTTTCTATTAGGTCCTTCTGGTTTTGGTTTTATTTTTCTACGATGATTGGTTCTTTTGATATGGGAAATTTTACGCTGGCATGTTTGGTCGATTTAACATGGAGAAGCTGTCTTCAGTATAATAAGCAGTTACGGTGTCTTGCGTTTTATTCTTGGCGTTTGTTTGTTTGGCGAGGTTAGCATTTTTTTTCAGCTTGGCTTGGCAGAACGACCGTCCTGCTTGATAGTACTGAAATATACATATTCTATATTTTTAGAAGCGTGTCTGAAATACATGCATATTTTATTTATTTATCAATATGCAAATCCTATTTCATTTAAGTTGCTGTAAAACAGATTTTCACACACCTTCACAAAAAATACATGTTAAAAAAATGTTTTGGATTTTTTTTAACTTTTTATAAACATTCAATATTACGTTTTACTAAAATATTAATCTGCAAACGCAAAACACAGCAGCTACCCTCCCCATTTCTTTCCTGTCAAAAAAATATTTTATGAACCAGAAGTTTTACTTAAACGAAATTGAATATAAGCAAAATACATTTTACAACTTTTCTGTGTTTAAATTTATAAACTATGTGCAAAATAAAATCTAGTCTGTGAATATTTATAAATAAATACTTAGACTGTAGTAAAAGGCTTCCATCTTAAACATAGATGGCTAGATCTAAACTTTGCCTGAGTTTTTAAACATTTATGTTTTCTTTTCAGAATCTTAATTATATGACATTTATGATTTCGCATTAACTACACTGGTGGACAAAACTTAAGGACCACTGTTATTTTCAATGATTTTTTATTAGTTAAATTTATTATTATTATTTGATTTGTCATAGTTATGCTTGATATGGGTGTATAAGCGTAACGATAAACTGATATATACTTTCATATTTTCAGAACTAAATTTGTTTCATTGCTTGTCTTATACTATATTTATTTTATAGATCGAATACGCTGTTTAGTTTTAATTTTCTCCCTAAATTTTTTGCACTGTAATCTAACGAAGTTAATTTTATTTCTAAACATATTTTTAATTTCGCATTTTGATAAGATTTAGTGTTTTCTCTATAATTCAGAATGTTACTGTAACTTGACTTTATATCATTTTTTTAACCCATTCGTGCCTGAATTTTTATTTTCTCAAATTTGTTGGTAAAAACACTTTAAAACGTTGCAAATTGAACTGGAAAAATACTAAAAAAAATTACGCTAAAAATGATATGTATTTATTTCATAAAATGTAAACGTACTAGATATAGGAATGTACATAATATATGTACGAGTATAATATGCATAATTATATGTTTTGTCTAAATTTATATAAAATAAGCTTTCAAATTGTATATTATATGCCATAATTAATATTTTTATGAATTACTAAAATAATATATTTGTTTCTTTTTAGAGGCTAATAACATTATAAGTATTATTAACAATAAATTAAGAATAATCGTATTTGAGGCTAAAAAACAATTTATTTCAAAATCATCTTGAAAAGGACTTTACGTAAATAACTGTCCCCTAAATGGCTAATAAAAATATGTACCCATTCGTGCTTAGCGCCCCATATTTTGCACGTTACAAAGGCTCAATTGAACATATAATTTAACAATTTAAAAAAATAGGTATTTCAAAGAAGTCTACCAGCTAATATTATGAGTTATTTATTTGAATAATTGGTAGAAAAAACTAAATAAACTTACTTTTTACATTTCGCCACCTTAAAAAAAGAAAAATCTACAAACTCCGAAAACCCCCTTCATTTTAAGCAAATAAATATCCATCTTATGCTGTCATGTTTCGGTAACATATATTAGGTTGAGCAAAAAGTTCTGAAAAATTTTTTATTTAATAGTTACCAGAATTTGTATCGTATATAGGAATACTAGTGGTACAGTTCAGACGTGGCTCCAACCGATTATGGCCTCTTTCGATCAATGCAACACTTTTTCAAGGGCCGTCGATTTGAATCCTTTAATGAAGTTGAAGAAGCATGTCAAGAGTTTTTCGATTCCAAGGAGCAGCCATGGTACTTCCAGCAAATGCGGAATCTGGCAGAATGATGGCTGAAAGTCGTGGACTATGATGGTCTCTACTCTGATCAGTAGTCCTTGTTGCTTTTGTTGTCAATTTGCGCATAACAACGCAACTTTTGCAAATTTCCCAGAACTTTTTGCTCAACCTAGTATACAATTTATAAATAATTATTTCATACAATTTTCACGTTATAAAGAAGAAGAAAATTATACAAATTTATCAAAATTCGAAGCATCCCAAAAATGGAACGCTAGGCATAAAGGGGTTAATAGCATTTTAAAATTTAAGACAACTAAATTGGTGTTCTTCAGATGACTATTTTAATAGTACTGAAATATACACCTATATCTATACTAATAAAAGAACAAATCGCTCTGTACGTCTGTCTGTGTGTGTGTGTCTACGGTGGCTAGCGAAAACTACCACACGTAGAAGTCTGAAAATTCACGTGTGATTAGTACAAGACAGGAACTGATGCACCTGAGGCTCAGATTTTTTATTTTTTAAGGGCCGGGGCCCCTGGGCCGCTCTCAGTTTTAATGCACTAAAACGTTAATAACATGCCTCTTTTCTATCCGATCTCCTTCGTTTTAGGGGTAAATTCTCCTTTCAGTTTCTGTCCCATTTCTACTTTTCTGTTACGTCACTGGAACCCTGTCAAGGGGCCCAGTACAGGACCCCTTAAAGTTTTAGTGCACTAAATTGTTAAAAACATGCCTGTTTTCTATCCGATTTTCTTCGATTTTGGAGTGAATTCTCCATTCAATTTCTGCCCTATTTCTACATTTCAGTTAAGACACTGGCACCCATGCAAGGGGCCCAGTGCAGGGCCCCATGAAGTTTTAGTACACAAAATTGTTAATAACATGCCTCTTTTCTATTCGATCTTCTTTGTTTTTGTGGTGAATTCTCCTTTCAATTTCTGCCCCATTTCTACATTTCAGTTAAGAACTTGGCACCCTTGCAAGGGGCCCAGTACAGGGCCCTTTGAAGTTTGAGTGCACTAAAATGTTGATAGGATGCCACTTTTATATCCGATGTTCTTCGTTTTTGGGGTGAATTCTCCTTTGAGTTTCTGCCCCATTTCAACAGTTCAGTTAAGACCCTCGCACGCTTGCAAGGGGCCCGGTGCAGGGACCATTCAACTTTTAGTGCAATAAATTGTTAATAACGTGCCTCTTTTCTATCCGATCTTCTTTGATTTTCGGATGAATTCTCCTTTCAGATTCTGCCCCATTTCTGCATTTCAGTTACGACCCTGGAAACCTGTCAAAGGGCCCAGTACAGGGCCCTTTAAATTTTAGTGCAAGAAATTGATAATAACATGCCTCTTGTCTATCCGATCATTTTCGTTTTTGGGGGGAATTTTCCTTTCAGTTTCTGCCCCGTTTCTACATTTCAGTTAAGACCCTGTCACCCTTGCAAGGGGCCCAGTGCAGGGTTCCTTGAAGTTTTAGTACACTAAATTGTTAATAACATGCCTCTTTTCTAGCCGATCTTCGTTTTTGGGGTGAATTCACTTTTCAATTTCTGCCCCATTTCAACATTTCAGTTAAGACCCTTGAACCAATGCAATGGGCCCAGTGCAGGGCCCCTTGAAATTTTAGTACAATAAATTGTTAATAACATGATTGATTCTTTTCTATACGATCTTCTTCGATTTGGGGGTGAATTCTCCTTTTAATTTCTGACCCATTTCTACATTTCAGTTAAGATTCTGGCATCCTTCCAAGGGGCCTAGTACAGGGCCCCTTGAAGTTTTAGTGCACTAAATTGTTAAAAACATGCCTCTTTTCTATCCGATCTTCTTCGTTTTGGGGGCGAATTCTCATTTCGATTTCTGCCCCATTTCTACATTTTAGTTGAGACCTTTGTGCACTTGCAAGGGGCCCAGTACAGGGCCCCTTGAAGTTTTAGTACACTAAATTGTTGATAGCATGCCTCTTTTATGTCCGATCTTCTTGGTTTTTGGGGTGAATTCTCCTTTCAATTTCTGCCCCATTTCTACATTTCAGTTAAGTCCCTGGCACCCTTGCAAGGGTCCAAGTACAGGGCCGATTAAAGTTTTAGTGGAGTTAATTGTTAAAAACATTCCTTTTTTCTATCCGAATTTCTTCGTTTTGGGACCGAATTCTCCTTTCAATTTCTTCTACATTTCTACATTTTAGTTAAGACCTTGGCACCCTTGCAAGGGGCCCAGTACAGGGCCCCTTGAAGTTTTAGTGCACTAAATTTTTAAAAACATGCCTCTTTTGAATCCGAACTTCCTTGTTTTTGGGGTGAATTCTCCTTTGAGTTTCTACCCCATTTCAACAGTTCAGTTAAGACCCTCGCACGCTTGCAAGGGACCCGGTGCAGGGTCCCTAGAAGTTTTCGTGCAATAAATTGTTAATAACGCGCCTCTTTTCTATCCGATCTTCTTCGTTTTCGTGGTGAATTCTCCTTTCACTTTCTGCCCATTTCTACATTTCTGTTACGACACTGGTACTTTGTCACGGGGCCCAGAACAGGGCCCCTTGAAGTTTTAGTACTCTAAATTGTTAATAACATGCCTCTTTTCTATTCTATCTTCTTCGTTTTTGGGGTGAATTCTCCTTTCAATTTCTGCCCCATTTCTACATTTCAGTTACGACCTTGGCACCCTTGCAAGGGGCCCAGTACAGGGCCCCTTGAAGTTTTAGCGCACTAAATTGATCAAAACATGCCTGTTTTGTATCTGAACTTCTTCGTTTTGGGGGCGAATTCCCCTTTCAATTTCTGTCCCATTTCAACATTTTAGTTAAGTCCTTGGCACCCTTGCAAGGGGCCCAGTACAGGGCCACTTGAAGTTTTAGTGCACTAAATTGTTAATAGCATGCCTCTTTCCTATCCGATCTTCTTTGATTTTCGGATGAATTCTCCTTTCAGATTCTGCCCCATTTCTGCATTTCAGTTACGACCCTGGAAACCTGTCAAAGGGCCCAGTACAGGGCCCTTTAAATTTTAGTGCAAGAAATTGATAATAACATGCCTCTTGTCTATCCGATCATTTTCGTTTTTGGGGGGAATTTTCCTTTCAGTTTCTGCCCCGTTTCTACATTTCAGTTAAGACCCTGTCACCCTTGCAAGGGGCCCAGTGCAGGGCTCCTTGAAGTTTTAGTACACTAAATTGTTAATAACATGCCTCTTTTCTAGCCGATCTTCGTTTTTGGGGTGAATTCACTTTTCAATTTCTGCCCCATTTCAACATTTCAGTTAAGACCCTTGAACCAATGCAATGGGCCCAGTGCAGGGCCCCTTGAAATTTTAGTACAATAAATTGTTAATAACATGATTGATTCTTTTCTATACGATCTTCTTCGATTTGGGGGTGAATTCTCCTTTTAATTTCTGACCCATTTCTACATTTCAGTTAAGATTCTGGCATCCTTCCAAGGGGCCTAGTACAGGGCCCCTTGAAGTTTTAGTGCACTAAATTGTTAAAAACATGCCTCTTTTCTATCCGATCTTCTTCGTTTTGGGGGCGAATTCTCATTTCGATTTCTGCCCCATTTCTACATTTTAGTTGAGACCTTTGTGCACTTGCAAGGGGCCCAGTACAGGGCCCCTTGAAGTTTTAGTACACTAAATTGTTGATAGCATGCCTCTTTTCTATCCGATCTTCTTCGTTTTTGGGGTGAATTCATTCTCCTTTCAATTTCTGCCCCATTTCTACATTTCAGTTAAGACCCTGGCACCCTTGCAAGGGGCGCAGTACAGGGCCGATTGAAGTTTTAGTGGAGTAAATTGTCAAAACATGCCTCTTTTCTATCCGAAATTCTTCGAATTGGATGCGAATTCTCCTTTCAACTTCTGCCCCATTTCTACATTTTAGTTAAGACCTTGGCACCCTTGCATGGGGCCCCTTGAAGTTTCAGTGCAATAAATTGTTAATAACATGATATTTTCTATACGATCTTCTTCGATTTGGGGGTGAATTCTCATTTTAATTTCTGACCAATTTTTACACTTCAGTTAAGTCCCTGGCACCCTTGCAAGGGGCCCAGTGCAGGGCCCCTTGAAGTTTTAGTACATTAAATTGTTAATAACATGCCTCTTTTCTATCCGATCATCTTCGTTTTTGGTGTGAATTCTCCTTTCAATTTCTGCCCCATTTCTACATTTCAGTTAAGATTCTGGCACCCTTGCAAGGGGCCCAGCACAGAGCCACTTGAAGTTTTAGTGCACTAAATTGTTAAAAACATGCCTCTTTTCTATCCGAACTTCTTGGTTTTGGGGGCGAATTCTCATTTCTATTTCTGCACCATTGCTACATTTCAGTTAAAATCTTGGTACACTTGCAAGGGGCCCAGTACAGGGCCCCTTGAAGTTTGAGTGCACTAAATTGTTGATAGCATGCCTCTTTTATATCCGATGTTCTTCGTTTTTGGGGTGAATTCCCCTATCAATTTCTGCCCCATTTCTACAATTCAGTTAAGTCCCTGGCACCCTTGCAAGGGGCCAAGTACAGGGCCCCTTGAAGTTTTAGTACACTAAATTGTTAAAAACATGCCTCTTTTCTATCCGAATTTCTTCGTTTTTGGGGTGAATTCTCCTTTGAGTTTCTACCCCATTTCAACAGTTCAGTTAAGACCCTCGCACGCTTGCAGGGGCCCCGGTGCAGGGACCATTGAACTTTTAGTGCAATAAATTGTTAATAACGTGCCTCTTTTCTATCCGATCTTCTTCGTTTTTGGGGTGAATTCTCCTTTCAGTTTCTGCCCCATTTCTACATTTCAGTTACGACCCTGGAGCCCTTTCAAGGGGTCCAGTACAGGGTCCTTTGAAGTTTTAGTGCAATTAATTGTTAATAAAATGCCTCTTTTCTATCCGATCATTTTCGTTTTTGGGGTGAATTCTCCTTTCAATTTCTGCCCCATTTCTACATTTCAGTTAAGACCCTGTAACCCTGTCAAACGGCGCAGTACAGTGCCCCTTGAAGTTTTAGTTCACTAAATTGTTAATAATATGGCTCTTTTCTATCCGATCTTGTTCGTTTTAGGGGTGAATTCTCCTTTCAGTTTCTGTCCCATTTCTACTTTTCTGTTACGACACTGGAACCCTGTCAAGGGGCCCAGTACAGGGCCCCTTAAAGTTTAGTACACTAAATTGTTAAAAACATGCCTGTTTTCTATCCGATCTTCTTCGATTTTGGAGTGAATTCTCCTTTCAATTTCTGCCCCATTTCTACATTTCAGTTAAGACCTTGGTACCCTTGCAAGGGGCCCAGTACAGGGCCGTTGAAGTTTTAGCGCACTAAATTGATCAAAACATGCCTCTTTTTTATCGGAACTTCTTCGTTTTGGGGGCGAATCCCTTTTCAATTTCTGCCTCATTTCAACATATTAGTTACGTACTTGGCACCCTTGTAAGGGGCCCAGTACATGGCCCCTTGAAATTTTAGTGCACTAAATTGTTAATAGCATGCCTCTTTTCCAACCGATCTTCTTCGTTTTTGGGGTGAATTCTCCTTTCAGTTTCTGCCCCATTTTTGCATTTCAGTTACGACCCTGGCACCCTTGGAAGGGCACAGTACAGGGCTCCCTGAAGTTTTAGTGCACTAAATTGTTAATAACGTGCCTCTTTTCTATCCGATCATTTTCGTTTTGGGGGGGAATTTTCCTTTCAGTTTCTGCCCCGTTTCTACATTTCAGTTAAGACCCTGCCGACCTCTCAAGGGGCCCAGTGCAGGGCTCCTTGAAGTTTTAGTACAATAAATTGTTAATAACATGATTCATTTCTATTCGATCTTCTTCGATTTGGGGGTGAATTCTCCTTTTAATTTCTGACCCATTTCTACATTTCAGTTAAGACCCTTGCAACCTTAAAAGGGGCCCAGTGCAGGGCCCCTTGAGGTTTTAGTACACTAAATAGTTAATAACATGCCTCTTTTCTATCCGATCTCCTTCGTTTTTGGGGTGAATTCTCCTTTATATTTCTGCCCCATTTCTACATTTCCGTTATGATTCTGGCACCCTTCCAAGGGGACTAGTACAGGGACCCTTGAAGTTTTAGTGCACTAAATTGTTAAAAACATGCCTCTTTTCTATCCGAACTTCTTCGTTTTGGGGGCGAATTTCTCATTTCTATTTCTGTCCAATTTCTACATTTTAGTTAAGACCTTGGTGCAATTGCAAGGGGCCCAGTACAGGGCCTCTTGAAGTTTTAGTGCACTAAATTGTTGATAGCATGCCTCTTTTCTATCCGATATTCTTCGTTTTTGGGGTGAATTCATTCTCCTTTCAATTTCTGCCCCATTTCTACATTTCAGTTAAGACACTGGCACCCTTGCAAGGGGCCCAGCACAGAGCCCCATTAAGTTTTAGTGCACTAAATTGTTAAAAACATGCTTCTTTTCTATCCGAACTTCTTGGTTTTGGGGGCGAATTCTCATTTCTATTTCTGCACCATTTCTACATTTCAGTTAAAAACTTGGTACACTTGCAAGGGGCCCAGTACAGGGCCCTTTGAAGTTTGAGTGCACTAAAATGTTGATAGCATGCCACTTTTATATCCGATGTTCTTCGTTTTTGGGGTGAATTCTCCTTTGAGTTTCTACCCCATTTCAACAGTTCAGTTAAGACCCTCGCACGCTTGCAAGGGGCCCGGTGCAGGGACCATACAACTTTTTGTGCAATAAATTGTTAATAACGTGCCTCTTTTCTATCCGATCTTCTTCGTTTTTGGGGGGAATTCCCCTTTCAGTTTCTGCCCCATTTCTACATTTCAGTTACGACCCTGGAGCCCTTTCAAGGGGTCCAGTACAGGGTCCCTTGAAGTTTTAGTGCAATAAATTGTTAATAAAATGCCTCTTTTATGTCCGATCTTCTTGGTTTTTGGGGTGAATTCTCCTTTCAATTTCTGCCCCATTTCTACATTTCAGTTAAGTCCCTGGCACCCTTGCAAGGGTCCAAGTACAGGGCCGATTAAAGTTTTAGTGGAGTTAATTGTTAAAAACATTCCTTTTTTCTATCCGAATTTCTTCGTTTTGGGACCGAATTCTCCTTTCAATTTCTTCTACATTTCTACATTTTAGTTAAGACCTTGGCACCCTTGCAAGGGGCCCAGTACAGGGCCCCTTGAAGTTTTAGTGCACTAAATTTTTAAAAACATGCCTCTTTTGAATCCGAACTTCCTTGTTTTTGGGGTGAATTCTCCTTTGAGTTTCTACCCCATTTCAACAGTTCAGTTAAGACCCTCGCACGCTTGCAAGGGACCCGGTGCAGGGTCCCTAGAAGTTTTCGTGCAATAAATTGTTAATAACGCGCCTCTTTTCTATCCGATCTTCTTCGTTTTCGTGGTGAATTCTCCTTTCACTTTCTGCCCATTTCTACATTTCTGTTACGACACTGGTACTTTGTCACGGGGCCCAGAACAGGGCCCCTTGAAGTTTTAGTACTCTAAATTGTTAATAACATGCCTCTTTTCTATTCTATCTTCTTCGTTTTTGGGGTGAATTGTCCTTTCAATTTCTGCCCCATTTCTACAATTCAGTTACGACCTTGGCACCCTTGCAAGGGGCCCAGTACAGGGCCCCTTGAAGTTTTAGTGCACTAAATTGTTAATAACATGCCTCTTTTCTATCCGATCTTCTGGTTAATTCTCCTTTCAGTTTCTGCCCCATTTCTGCATTTCAGTTAAGACCCTGGCACCCTTGCAAGGGCACAGTACAGGGCTCCCTGAAGTTTTAGTGCACTAAATTGTTAATAACATGCCTCTTTTCTATTCTATCTTCTTCGTTTTTGGGGTGAATTCTCCTTTCAATTTCTGCCCCATTTCTACATTTCAGTTACGACCTTGGCACCCTTGCAAGGGGCCCAGTACAGGGCCCCTTGAAGTATTAGTGCACTAAATTGTTAATAACATGCCTCTTTTCTATCCGATCTTCTGGTTAATTCTCCTTTCAGTTTCTGCCCCATTTCTGCATTTCAGTTAAGACCCTGCCGACCTTGCAAGAGGCCCAGTGCAGGGCTCCTTGAAGTTTTAGTACAATAAATTGTTAATAACATGATTCTTTTCTATACGATCTTCTTCGATTTGGAGGTGAATTCTCCTTTTAATTTCTGACCCATTTCTACATTTCACATAAGACCCTGGCACCCTTACAACGGGCCCAGTGCAGTGCCCCTTGAGGTTTTAGTACACTTAATTGTTAATAACATGCCTCTTTTCTATCCGATCTTCTTTTTTTGGGGGGTGAATTCTCCTTGATATTTCTGCTCAATTTCTACATTTCAGTTAAGATTCTGGCACCCTTCCAAGGGCCTAGTACAGGGCCCCTTGAAGTTTTAGTGCACTAAATAGTTAAAAACATGCCTCTTTTCTATCCGAACTTCTTTGTTTTGGGGGCGAATTCTCATTTCTATTTCTGCCCCATTTCTACATTTTAGTTAAGACCTTGGTGCTCCTGCAAGGGGCCAAGTACAGGGCCCCTTGAAGTTTTAGTGCACTAAATTTTTGATAGCATGCCTCTTTTCTATCCGATCTTCTTCGTTTTTGGGGTGAATTCATTCTCCTTTCAATTTCTGCCCCATTTCTACATTTCAGTTAAGACCCTGGCCCCCTTGCAAGGGGCCCAGTACAGGGCCGATTGAAGATTTAGTGGAGTAAATTGTTAAAACATGCCTCTTTTCTATCCGAAATTCTTCGTTTTGGAAGCGAATACTCCTTTCAACTTCTGCCCTATTTCTACATTTTATTTAAGACCTTGGCACCCTTGCAAGGGGCCCCTTGAAGTTTTAGTACAATAAATTGTTAATAACATGATTCTCTTCTATACGATCTTCTTCGATTTGAGGGTGAATTCTCCTTTTAATTTCTGACCAATTTTTACATTTCAGTTAAGTCACTGGCACCCTTGCAAGGGCCCAGTGGAGGGCCCCTTGAAGTTTTAGGGCATTAATTGTTAAAAACATGCCTCTTTTCTATCGAACTTCTTGGTTTTTGGGGGCGAATTCTCATTTCTATTTCTGCCCCATTTCTAGATTTCAGTTAAAACCTTGCTACACTTGCAAGGGGCCCAGTACAGGGCCCCTTGAAGTTTGAGTGCACTAAATTGTTGATAGCATGCCTCTTTTATATCCGATCTTCTTCGTTTTTGGGATGAATTCTCCTATCAATTTCTGCCCTATTTCTACATTTCAGTTAAGACCCTGTAACCCTGTCAAACGGCGCAGTATAGTGCCCCTTGAAGTTTTCGATCACTAAATTGTTAATAATATGGCTCTTTTCTATCCGATCTTGTTCGTTTTAGGGGTGAATTCTCCTTTCAGTTTCTGTCCCATTTCTACTTTTCTGTTACGACACTGGAACCCTGTCAAGGGGCCCAGTACAGGGCCCCTTAAAGTTTAGTGCACTAAATTGTTAAAAACATGCCTGTTTTCTATCCGATCTTCTTCGATTTTGGAGTGAATTCTCCTTTCAATTTCTGCCCATTTCTACATTTCAGTTAAGACCTTGGCACCCTTGCAAGGGGCCCAGTACAGGGCCCCTTGAAGTTTTAGCGCACTAAATTGATCAAAACATGCGTCTTTTTTATCGGAACTTCTTCGTTTTGGGGGCGAATCCCCTTTCAATTTCTGCCCCATTTCAACATTTTAGTTAAATACTTGGCACACTTGCAAGGGGCCCAGTACATGGCCCCTTGAAATTTTAGTGCACTAAATTGTTAATAGCATGCCTCTTTTCCAACCGATCTTCTTCGTTTTTGGGGTGAATTCTCCTTTCAGTTTCTGCCCCATTTTTGCATTTCAGTTACGACCCTGGCACCCATGGAAGGGCACAGTACAGGGCTCCCTGAAGTTTTAGTGCACTAAATTGTTAATAACGTGCCTCTTTTCTATCCGATCTTCTGGTTAATTCTCCTTTCAGTTTCTGCCCCATTACTACATTTCAGTTACGGCCCTGGAACCCTGTCAAGGAGCCCAGTGCAGGGCCCCTTGAAGTTTTAGTGCAATAAATTGATAATAACATGTCTCTTTTCTAACCGATCTTCTTCCATTTTCGGGTGAATTCTCCTTTCAGTTTCTGCCCCATTTCTGCATTTCAGTTACGACCCTGGAAACCTGTCAAAGGGCCCAGTACAGGGCCTCTTTAAGTTTTAGTGCAAAAAATTGATAATAACATGCCTCTTTTCTATCCAATCATTTTCGTTTTGGGGGGGGATTTTCCTGTCAGTTTCTGCCCCGTTTCTACATTTCAGTTAAGACCCTGCCGACCTTGCAAGGGGCCCAGTGCAGGGCTCCTTGAAGTTTTAGTACAATAAATTGTTAATAACATGATTCTTTTCTATTCGATCTTCTTCGATTTGGGGGTGAATTCTCCTTTTAATTTCTGACCCAATTCTACATTTCAGTTAAGACCCTGGCAACCTTAAAAGGGGCCCAGTGCAGGGCCCCTTGAGGTTTTAGTACACTAAATAGTTAATAACATGCCTCTTTTCTATCCGATCTCCTTCGTTTTTGGGGGTGAATTCACCTTTATATTTCTGCCCCATTTCTACATTTCAGTTATGATTCTGGCACCCTTCCAAGGGGACTAGTACAGGGACCCTTGAAGTTTTAGTGCACTAAATTGTTAAAAACATGCCTCTTTTCTATCCGAACTTCTTCGTTTTGGGAGCGAATTTCTCATTTCTATTTCTGTCCAATTTCTACATTTTAGTTAAGACCTTGGTGCAATTGCAAGGGGCCCAGTACAGGGCCTCTTGAAGTTTTAGTGCACTAAATTGTTGATAGCATGCCTCTTTTCTATCCGATATTCTTCGTTTTTCGTGTGAATTCATTCTCCTTTCAATTTCTGCCCCATTTCTACATTTCAGTTAAGACACTGGCACCCTTGCAAGGGGCCCAGCACAGAGCCCCATGAAGTTTTAGTGCACTAAATTGTTAAAAACATGCCTCTTTTCTATCCGAACTTCTTGGTTTTGGGGGCGAATTCTCATTTCTATTTCTGCACCATTTCTACATTTCAGTTAAAAACTTGGTACACTTGCAAGGGGCCCAGTACAGGGCCCTTTGAAGTTTGAGTGCACTAAAATGTTGATAGGATGCCACTTTTATATCCGATGTTCTTCGTTTTTGGGGTGAATTCTCCTTTGAGTTTCTGCCCCATTTCAACAGTTCAGTTAAGACCCTCGCACGCTTGCAAGGGGCCCGGTGCAGGGACCATTCAACTTTTAGTGCAATAAATTGTTAATAACGTGCCTCTTTTCTATCCGATCTTCTTCGTTTTTGGGGGGAATTCCCCTTTCAGTTTCTGCCCCATTTCTACATTTCAGTTACGACCCTGGAGCCCTGTCAAGGGGTCCAGTACAGGGTCCCTTGAAGTTTTAGTGCAATAAATTGTTAATAAAAAGCCTCTTTTATGTCCGATCTTCTTGGTTTTTGGGGTGAATTCTCCTTTCAATTTCTGCCCCATTTCTACATTTCAGTTAAGTCCCTGGCACCCTTGCAAGGGTCCAAGTACAGGGCCGATTAAAGTTTTAGCCGAGTTAATTGTTAAAAACATGCCTTTTTTCTATCCGAATTTCTTCGTTTTGGGACCGAATTCTCCTTTCAATTTCTTCTACATTTCTACATTTTAGTTAAGAACTTGGCACCCTTGCAAGGGGCCCAGTACAGGGCCCCTTGAAGTTTTAGTGCACTAAATTTTTAAAAACATGCCTCTTTTCAATCTGAACTTCCTTGTTTTTGGGGTGAATTCTCCTTTGAGTTTCTACCCCATTTCAACAGTTCAGTTAAGACCCTCGCACGCTTGCAAGGGACCCGGTGCAGGGTCTCTAGAAGTTTTCGTGCAATAAATTGTTAATAACGCGCCTCTTTTCTATCCGATCTTCTTCGTTTTCGTGGTGAATTCTCCTTTCACTTTCTGCCCATTTCTACATTTCTGTTACGACACTGGTACTTTGTCACGGGGCCCAGTACAGGGCCATTTGAAGTTTTAGTACTCTAAATTGTTAATAACATGCCTCTTTTCTATTCTATCTTCTTCGTTTTTGGGGTGAATTCTCCTTTCAATTTCTGCCCCATTTCTACATTTCAGTTACGACCTTGGCAACCTTGCAATGGGCCCAGTACAGGGCCCCTTGAAGTTTTAGCGCACTAAATTGATCAAAACATGCCTCTTTTGTATCTGAACTTCTTTGTTTTTGGGGCGAATCCCCTTTCAATTTCTGCCCCATTTCAACATTTTAGTTAAGTCCTTGGCACCCTTGCAAGGGGCCCAGTACAGGGCCCCTTGAAGTTTTAGTGCACTAAATTGTTAATAACATGCCTCTTTTCTATCCGATCTTCTGGTTAATTCTCCTTTCAGTTTCTGCCCCGTTTCTACATTTCAGTTAAGACCCTGCCGACCTTGCAAGAGGCCCAGTGCAGAGCTCCTTGAAGTTTTAGTACAATAAATTGTTAATAACATGATTCTTTTCTATACGATCTTCTTCGATTTGGAGGTGAATTCTCCTTTTAATTTCTGACCCATTTCTACATTTTAGTTAAGACCTTGGTGCTCCTGCAAGGGGCCAAGTACAGGGCCCCTTGAAATTTTAGTGCACTATATTTTTGATAGCATGCCTCTTTTCTATCCGATCTTCTTCGTTTTTGGGGTGAATTCATTCTCCTTTCAATTTCTGCCCCATTTCTACATTTCAGTTAAGACCCTGGCCCCCTTGCAAGGGGCCCAGTACACGGCCGATTGAAAATTTAGTGGAGTAAATTGTTAAAACATGCCTCTTTTCTATCCGAAATTCTTCGTTTTGGAAGCGAATTCTCCTTTCAACTTCTGCCCTATTTCTACATTTTAGTTAAGACCTTGGCACCCTTGCAAGGGGCCCCTTGAAGTTTTAGTACAATAAATTGTTAATAACATGATTCTTTTCTATACGATCTTCTTCGATTTGGGGGTGAATTCTCATTTTAATTTCTGACCAATTTTTACATTTCAGTTAAGTCACTGGTACCCTTGCAAGGGCCCAGTGCAGGGCCCCTTGAAGTTTTAGGGCATTAATTGTTAAAAACATGCCTCTTTTCTATCTGAACTTCTTGGTTTTTGGGGGCGAATTCTCATTTCTGCCCCATTTCTACATTTCAGTTAAAACCTTGGTACACTTGCAAGGGGCCCAGAACAGGGCCCCTTGAAGTTTGAGTGCACTAAATTGTTGATAGCATGCCTCTTTTATATCCGATCTTCTTCGTTTTTGGGATGAATTCTCCTATCAATTTCTGCCCCATTTCTACATTTCAGTTAAGACTCTGTAACCCTGTCAAACGGCGCAGTACAGTGCCCCTTGAAGTTTTAGATCACTAAATTGTTAATAATATGGCTCTTTTCTATCCGATGTTGTTTGTTTTCGGGGTGAATTCTCCTTTCAGTTTCTGTCCCATTTCTACTTTTCTGTTACGACACTGGAACCCTGTAGGGGCCCAGTACAGGGCCCCTTAAAGTTTAGTGCACTAAATTGTTAAAAACATGCCTGTTTTCTATCCGATCTTCTTCGATTTTGGAGTGAATTCTCCTTTCAATTTCTGCCCCATTTCTACATTTCAGTTAAGACCTTGGCACCCTTGCAAGGGGCCCAGTACAGGGCCCCTTGAAGTTTTAGCGCACTAAATTGATCACAACATGCCTCTTTTTTATCGGAACTTCTTCGTTTTGGGGGCGAATCCCCTTTCAATTTCTGCCCCATTTCTACATTTCAGTTACGACCTTGGCAACCTTGCAAGGGGCCCAGTACAGGGCCCCTTGAAGTTTTAGCGCACTAAATTGATCAAAACATGCCTCTTTTGTATCTGAACTTCTTCGTTTTGGGGGCGAATCCCCTTTAAATTTCTGCCCCATTTCAACATTTCTGTTAAGTCCTTGGCACCCTTGCAAGGGGCCCAGTACAGGGCCCCTTGAAGTTTTAGTGCACTAAATTGTTAATAGCATGCCTCTTTTCCAACTGATCTTCTTCGTTTTTGGGGTGAATTCTCCTTTCAGTTTCTGCCCCATTTCTGCATTTCAGTTAAGACCCTGCCACCCTTGCAATGGCACAGTACAGGGCTCCCTGAAGTTTTAGTGCACTAAATTATTAATAACATGCCTCTTTTCTATCCGATCTTCTGGTTAATTCTCCTCTCAGTTTCTGCCCCGTTTCTACATTTCAGTTAAGACCCTGCCGACCTTGCAAGGGGCCCAGTACAGGGCCCCTTGAAGTTTTAGTACAATAAATTGTTAATAACGTGATTCTTTTCTATACGATCTTCTTCGATTTGGGGGTGAATTCTCATTTTAATTTCTGACCAATTTTTACATTTCAGTTAAGTCCCTGGCACCCTTGCAAGGGGCCCAGTGCAGGGCCCCTTGAAGTTTTAGTACATTAAATTGTTAATGACATGCCTCTTTTCTATCCGAACTTCTTGGTTTTGGGGGCGAATTCTCATTTCTATTTCTGCATTATTTCTACATTTCAGTTAAAAACTTGGTACACTTGCAAGGGGCCCAGTACAGGGCCCCTTGAAGTTTGAGTGCACTAAATTGTTGATAGCATGCCTCTTTTATATCCGATGTTCTTCGTTTTTGGGGAGAATTCTCCTATCAATTTCTGCCCCATTTCTACAATTCAGTTAAGTCCCTGGCACCCTTGCAAGGGGCCCAGTACAGGGCCCCTTGAAGTTTTAGCGCACTAAATTGATCAAAACATGCCTCTTTTGTATCTGAACTTCTTCGTTTTGGGGGCGAATCCCCTTTAAATTTCTGCCCCATTTCAACATTTCTGTTAAGTCTTTGGCACACTTGCAAGGGGCCCAGTACAGGGCCCCTGGAAGTTTTAGTGCACTAAATTGTTAATAGCATGCCTCTTTTCCAACTGATCTTCTTCGTTTTTGGGGTGAATTCTCCTTTCAGTTTCTGCCCCATTTCTGCATTTCAGTTAAGACCCTGGCACCCTTGCAAGAGGCCCAGTGCAGGGCTCCTTGAAGTTTTAGTACAATAAATTGTTAATAACATGATTCTTTTCTATACGATCTTCTTCGATTTGGTGGTGAATTCTCCTTTTAATTTCTGACCCATTTCTACATTTCAGTTAAGAACCTGGCACCCTTACAAGGGGCCCAGTGCAGTGCCCCTTGAGGTTTAAGTACACTAAATTGTTAATAACATGCCTCTTTTCTATTCGATCTTCTTTTTTTGGGGGGTGAATTCTCCTTTATATTTCTGCCCAATTTCTACATTTCAGTTAAGATTCTGGCACCCTTCCAAGGGGCCTAGTACAGGGACCCTTGAAGTTTTAGTGCACTAAATTGTTAAAAACATGCCTCTTTTCTATCAGAAATTCTTCGTTTTGGAGGCGAATTCTCCTTTCAACTTCTGCCCTATTTCTACATTTTAGTTAAGACCTTGGCACCCTTGCAAGGGGCCCCTTGAAGTTTTAGTACAATAAATTGTTAATAACATGATTCTTTTCTATACGATCTTCTTCGATTTGGGGGTGAATTCTCCTTTTAATTTCTGACCAATTTTTACATTTCAGTTAAGTCACTGGCACCCTTGCAAGGGGCCCAGTGCAGGGCCCCTTGAAGTTTTAGTTCACTAAATTGTTAATAATATGGCTCTTTTCTATCCGATCTTGTTAGTTTTAGGGGTGAATTCTCCTTTCAGTTTCTGTCCCATTTCTATTTTTCTGTTACGACACTGGAACCCTGTCAAGGGGCCCAGTACACGGCCCCTTGAAGTTTTAGTGCACTAAATTTTTAATAGCATGCCTCTTTTCCAACCGATCTTCTTCGCTTTTGGGGTGAATTCTCCTTTCAGTTTCTGCCCCATTTTTGCATTTCAGTTACGACCCTGGCACCCTTGGAAGGGCACAGTACAGGGCTCCCTGAAGTTTTAGTACACTAAATTGTTAAAAACATGCCTCTTTTCTATCCGAACTTCTTCGTTTTGTGGACGAATTCTCATTTCTATTTCTGCCCCTTTTCTACATTTTAGTTAAGACCTTGGTGCACTTGCAAGGGGCCAAGTACAGGGCCCCTTGAAGTTTTCGTGCACTAAATTGTTGATAACATGCCTATTTTCTATCCGATCTTCTTCGTTTTTGGGGTGAATTCATTCTCCTTTCAATTTCTGCCCCATTTCTACATTTCAGTTAAGACCCTGGCCCCATTGCAAGGGGCCCAGTATAGGCCCCTTGAAGTTTGAGTGCACTAAATTGTTAAAAACCTGCCTCTTTTCTATCCGAACTTCTTCGTTTTGGGGCGAATTCTCCTTTCAATTGATGCCCCATTTCTACATTTAGTTAAGACCTTGGCACCCTTGCAAGGGGACCAGCACAGGGCCCCTTGAAGATTTAGTGCACTAAATTGTTAAAAACATGCCTCTTTTCTATCCGATCTTCCTCGTTTTTGGGGTGAATTCTCCTTTCAGTTTCTGCCCAATTTCTACATTTCAGTTACGACCCTGGAGCCCTGTCAAGGGGTCCAGTACAGGGTCCCTTGAAGTTTTAGTGCAATTAATTGTTAATAAAATGCCTCTTTTCTATCCGATCATTTTCGTTTTTGGGGTGAATTCTCCTTTCAATTTCTGCCCAATTTCTACATTTCAGTTAAGTACTTGGCACCCTTGCAAGGGGCCCAGTACATTGCCCCTTGAAGTTTTAGTGCACTAAATTGTTAAAAACCTGCCTCTTTTCTATCCGAACTTCTTCGTTTTGGGGCGAATTCTCCTTTCAATTTCTGCCCCATTTCTACATTTAGTTAAGACATCTTCACCCTTGCAAGGGGACCAGCACAGGGCCCCTTGAAGTTTTAGTGCACTTAATTGTTAATAAAATGCCTGTTTTCTATCCGATCGCTTTCGTTTTGGGGGGGAATTCTCCTTTCAATTTCTGCCCCATTTCTACATTTCAGTTAAGACCCTGTAACCCTGTCAAACGGCGCAGTACAGTACCCCTTGAAGTTTTAGTTCACTAAATTGTTAGTAATATGGCTCTTTTCTATCCGATCTTGTTAGTTTTAGGGGTGATTTCTCCTTTCAGTTTCTGTCCAATTTCTACTTTTCTGTTACGACACTGGAACCCTGTCAAGGGGCCCAGTACAGGGCCCCTTAAAGTTTAGTGCACTAAATTGTTAAAAACATGACTGTTTTCTATCCGATCTTCTTCGATTTTGGAGTGAATTCTCCTTTCAATTTCTGCCCCATTTCTGCATTTCAGTTAAGACCTTGGCACCCTTGCAAGGGGCCCAGTACGGGGCCCCTTAACGTTTTAGCGCACTAAATTGATCAAAACATGCCTCTTTTTTATCGGAACTTCTTCGTTTTGGCGGCGAATCCCCTTTCAATTTCTGCCCCATTTCAACATTTTAGTTAAGTACTTGGCACCCTTGCAAGGGGCCCAGTACAGGGCCCCTTGAAGTTTTAGTGCACTAAATTGTTAATAGCATGCCTCTTTTCCAACCGATCTTCTTCGTTTTTGGGGTGAATTCTCCTTTCAGTTTCTGCCCCATTTTTGCATTTCAGTTACGACCCTGGCAGCCTTTGAAGGGCACAGTACAGGGCTCCCTGAAGTTTTAGTGCACTAAATTGTTAATAACGTGCCTCTTTTCTATCCGATCTTCTGGTTAATTCTCCTTTCAGTTTCTGCCCCATTACTACATTTCAGTTACGGCCCTGGAACCCAGTCAAGGAGCCCAGTGCAGGGCCCCTTGAAGTTTTAGTGCAATAAATTGATAATAACATGTCTCTTTTCTATCCGATCTTCTTCGATTTTCGGACGAATTCTCCTTTCAGTTTCTACCCCATTTCTGCATTTCAGTTACGACCCTGGAAACCTGTCAAAGGGCCCAGTGCAGGTCTCCTTGAAGTTTTAGTACAATAAATTGTTAATAACATGATTCTTTTCTATACGATCTTCTTCGATTTGGGGCTGAATTCTCCTTTTAATTTCTGACCCATTTCTACATTTCAGTGAAGACCCTGGAAACCTTACAAGGGGCCCAGTGCAGGGCCCCTTGAGGTTTTAGTACACTAAATTGTTAATAACATGCCTCTTTTCTATCCGATCTCCTTCGTTTTTGGGGTGAATTCTCCTTTATATTTCTGCCCCATTTCTACATTTCAGTTATGATTCTGGCACCCTTCCAAGGGGCCTAGTACAGGGACTCTTGAAGTTTTAGTGCACTAAATTGTTAAAAACATGCCTCTTTTCTATCCGAACTTCTTCGTTTTGAGGGCGAATTTCTCGTTTCAATTTCTGTCCAATTTCTACATTTTAGTTTAGACATTGGTGCAATTGCAAGGGGCCCAGTACAGGGCCAGAATTTCTTCCCAATTCTACATATTAGTTAAGATCTTTGCACCCTTGCAAGGGGCCCAGTACAGGGCCCCTTGAAGTTTTAGTACAATAAATTGTTAATAACATGATTCTTTTCTATACGATCTTTTTCGATTTGGGGGTGAATTCTCCTTTCAATTTCTGCCCCATTTCTACATTTCAGTTAAGACCTTGTAAAGGGCCCAGTACAGGGCCCCTTGAAGTTTTAGTGCACAAAATTGTTGATAGCATGCCCCTTTTCTATCCGATTTTCTTCGTTTTTGGGATGAATTCATTCTCCTTTCAATTTCTGCCCCATTTCTACATTTCAGTTAAGAACCTGGCACCCCTGCAACGGGCCCAGTACAGGGCCGATTGAAGTTTTAGTAGAGTATATTGTTAAAAACATGCCTCTTTTCTATCCGAAATTCTTCGTTTTGGAGGCGAATTCTCCTTTTAAATTCTGACCAATTTTAAAATTTCAGTTAAGACCCTGGCACCCTTGCAACGGGCCCGGTGCAGGGCCCCTTGAAGTTTTAGTACACTAAATTGTTAAAAACATGCCACTTTTCTATCCGAACTTCTTCGTTTTGGGGGCGAATTCTCATTTCTATTTCTGCCCCATTTCTATATTTTAGTTATGAACTTGGTGCACTTGCAAGGGGCCCAGTACAGGGCCACTCTAAGTTTTAGTACACTAAATTATTAAAAACATGCCTCTTTTCTATGCGAACTTCTTCGTTTTTGGGGTGAATTCTCCTTTGAGTTTCTATCCCATTTCAATGGTTCAGTTAAGACCCTCGCACGCTTGCAAGGGGCCCGGTGCAGGGTCCCTTGAAATTTTCGTGCAATAAATTGTTAATAACGTGCCTCTTTTCTATCCGATCTTCTTCGTTTTCGTGCTGAATTCTCCTTTCACTTTCTGCAAATTTCTACATTTCAGTTAAGACCATGGAGCCCTGTCAAGGTGTCCAGTACAGGGTCCCTTGAAGTTTTAGTGCAATAAATTGTTAATAAAATGCCTCTTTTCTGTCCGATCTTCTTGGTTTTTGGGGTGAATTCTCCTTTCAATTTCTGCCCCATTTCTACATTTCAGTTAAGTCCCTGGCACCCTTCCAAGGGTCCAAGTACAGGGCCGATTAAAGTTTTAGTGGAGTTAATTGTTAAAAACCTGCCTCTTTTCTATCCGAAATTCTTCGTTTTGGGGCGAATTCTCCTTTCAATTTCTGCCCCATTTCTACATTTAGTTAAGATATCTTCACCCTTGCAAGGGGCCCAGTACAGGGCCGATTGAAGTCTTGTGGAGTAAATTGTTAAATACATGCCTCTTTTCTATCCGAAATTCTTCGTTTTGGAGGCGAATTCTCCTTTCAGTATCTGCCCCATTTCTGCATTTCAGTTACGACCCTGGAAACTTGTCAAAGGGCCCAGTACAGAGCCCCTTCAAGTTTTAGTGCAAAAAATTGATAATAACAATTCGATTTGGGGGTGAATTCTCCTTTTAATTTCTGACCCATTTCTGCGTTTCAGTTAAGACCTTGGCACCCTTACAAGGGGCCTTGTGCAGGGCCCCTTGAGGTTTTAGTACAGTAAATTGTTAATAACATGCCACTTTTCTATCCGAACTACTTCGTTTTTGGTGTGAATTCAACTTTATATTTCTGCCCCATTTCTACATTTTAGTTAAGAACTTGGTGCACTTGCAAGGGGCCCTTTACAGGGCCCCTTGAAGTTTTAGTGCACTAAATTGTTGATAGCATGCTTCTTTTACATCCGATCTTCTTCGTTTTTGGGGTGAATTCTCCTTTCAGTTTCTGCCCCATTTCTACATTTCAGTTACGACCCTGGAACCCTGTCAAACGGCGCAGTACAGTGCCCCTTGAAGTTTTAGTTCACTAAATTGTTAATAACATGACTCTTTTATGTCCGATCTTGTTCGTTTTTGGGGTGAATTCTCCTTTAGATTTCTGCCCCATTTCTACATTTCAGTTAAGACCCTGGCACCCTTGCAAGGGGCCAAGTACAGGGCCGATAAAGTTTTAGTGGTGTTAATTGTTAAAAACATACTTTTTTTCTATCCGAATTTCTTCGTCTTGGGAGCGAATTCTCCTTTCAATTTATTCCCCATTTCAACAGTTCAGTTAAGACCCTCGCACGCTTGCAAGGGGAACGGTGCAGGGTCCCTTGAAGTTTTCGTGCAATAAATTGTTAATAACGTGCCTCTTTTCTATCCGATCTTCTTCGTTTTCGTGTTGAATTCTCCTGTCACTTTCTGCCCATTTCTACATTTCTGTTACGACCCTGGTACTTTGTCAAGGGGCCCTCTACTGGGCACCTTGAAGTTTTAGTACACTAAATTGTTAATAACATGCCTGTTTTCTATTCGACCTTCCTCGTTTTTGGGGTGAACTCTCCTTTCAATTTCTGCCCCATTTCTACATTTCAGTTAAGACCTTGGTAACCTTGTAAGGGGCACAGTACAGGGCCACTTGAAGTTTTAGCGCACTAAATTGATCAAAACATGCCTCTTTTGTATCTGAACTTCTTCGTTTTTGTGTAGAATTCTCCTTTCAGTTTCTGCCCATTTCAGCATTTCAGTTAAGAACCTGGCACCCTTGAAAGGGAACAGTACAGGGCTACCTGAAGTTTTAGTGCACTTAATTGTTAATAACATGTCTCTTTTCTATCCGATCTCCTTCGATCTCCTTCGATCTCCTCTTTTCTATCCGATCTCCTTCGATCTCCTCTTTTCTATCCGATCTTCTGGTTAATTCTCCTTTCAGTTTCTGCCCCATTACTACATTTCAGTTACGACCCTAGAACCCTGTCAAGGAACCCAGTGCAGGGCTACCTGAAGTTTTAGTGCAATAAATTGATAATAACATGTCTCTTTTCTATCCGATCTCCTTCGATTTTCGGGTGAATTCTTCTTTCATTTTTTGCCCCATTTTTGCATATCAGTTACGACCCTGGAAACCTGTCAAAGGGCCCAGTACAGGGCCCCTTCAAGCTTTAGTGCAAAAAATTGATAATAACAATTCGATTTGGGGGTGAATTCTCCTTTTAATTTCTGACCCATTTCTACATTTCAGTTAAGACCCTGGCACCCTGTCAAGGAGCCCAGCGCAGGGCCCCTTGAGGTTTTAGTACACTGCATTGTTAATAACATGCCTCTTTTCTATCCGATCTTCTTCGTTTTTGGGGTGAATTCTACTTTATATTTCTGCCCCATTTCTACATTCCAATTATGATTCTGGCACCCTTCCAAGGGGCCTAGTACAGGGACCCTTGAAGTTTTAGTGCACTAAATTGTTAAAAACATGCCTCATTTCAATCCGAACTTTTTCGTTTTGGGGGCGAATTCTCATTTCTATTTCTGCCCCATTTCTACATTTTAGTTAAGACCTTGGCACCCTTGCAAGGGGCCCAGTACGGGGCCCCTTGAAGTTTTGGTACAATAAATTGTTAATAACATGATTCTTTTCTATACGATCTTCTTCGATTTGGGGGTGAATTCTCCTTTTAATTTCTGACCAATTTTTACATTTCAGTTAAGATCCTGGCACCCTTGCAAGGGGCCCGGTGCAGGGCCCCTTGAAGTTTTAGTACACTATATTGTTAAAAACATGCCACTTTTCTATCCGAACTTCTTCGTTTTGGGGGCGATTTCTCATTTCTATTTCTGCCCCATTTCTACATTTTAGTTATGAACTTGGTGCACTTGCAAGGGGCCCAGTACAGGGCCACTCTAAGTTTTAGTACACTAAATTATTAAAAACATGCCACTTTTCTATGCGAACTTCTTCGTTTTTGGGGTGAATTCTCCTTTGATTTTCTACCCCATTTCAACAGTTCAGTTAAGACCCTCGCACGCTTGCAAGGGGCCCGGTGCAGGGTCCCTTGAAGTTTTCGTGCAATAAATTGTTAATAACGTGCCACATTTCTATCTTCTTCGTTTTCGTGCTGAATTCTCCTTTCACTTTCTGCCCATTTCTACATTTCAGTTAAGACCTTGGCACCCTTGCAAGGGGGCCAGTACAGGGCCGATTGAAAATTTGTGGAGTAAATTGTTAAAAACATGCATCTTTTCTATCCGATATTCTTCGTTTTGGAGGCGAATTCTCCTTTCAATTTCTGCCCCATTTCTACATTTTAGTTAAGGCATTGGCACCATTGCAAGGGGCCCAGTACAGGGCCTCTCGAAGTTTTAGTACAATAAATTGTTAATAACATGATTCTTTTCTATACGATCTTCTTCGATTTGGGGGTGAATTCTCCTTTTAATTTCTGACCAATTTTTACATTTCAGTTAAGACCCTGGCACCCTTGCAATAGGCCCGGTGCAGGGCCTATTGAAGTTTTAGTACACTAAATTGTTAAAAACATGCCGCTTTTCTATCCGAACTTCTTCGTTTTGGGCGCGAATTCTCATTTCTATTTCTGGCCCATTTCTACATTTTAGTTATGAACTTCGTGCACTTGCAAGGGGCCCAGTACAGGGCCTCTCTAAGTTTTAGTACACTAAATTATTAAAAACATGCCTCTTTTCTATGCGAACTTCTTCGTTTTTGGGGTGAATTCTCCTTTGAGTTTCTACCCCATTTCAACAGTTCAGTTAAGTCCCTCGTACGCTTGCAAGGGGCCCGGTGCAGGGTCCCTTGAAGGTTTCGTGCAATAAATTGTTAATAACGTGCCTCTTTTCTATCCGATCTTCTTCGTTTTCGTGCTGAATTCTCCTTTCACTTTCTGCCCATTTCTACATTTCTGTTACGACCCTGGTACTTTGTCAAGGGGCCCAGTACAGGGCCCCTTGAAGATTTAGTACACTAAATTGTTAATAGCATTCCTCTTTTCTATCCGATCTTCTTCGTTTTTCTGGTGAATTCTCCTTTCAATTTCTGCCCCATTTCTACATTTCTGTTAAGACCCTGGAACCCTGTCAAACGGCGCAGTACAGGGCCCCTTGAAGTTTTAGTTCACTAAATTGTTAATAATATGCCTTTTTTCTATCCGATCTTCTTCGTTTTTGGGGTGAATTCTCCTTTCAATTTCTAACCCAATTCAACAGTTCAGATAATACCCTCGCACGTTTGCAAGGGGACCGGTGCAGGGCCCCTTGAAGTTTTAGTATAATTAATTGTTAATAACATGCCTCTTTTCTATCAGATCTTCTTCGTTTTTGGGGTGAATTCTCATTTCAGTTTCTGCCCCATTTCTACATTTCAGTTACGACCCTGGCACCCTTGCAAGGGGACCAGTACAGGTCCCCTTGAAGTTTTAGTGCACTAAATTGTTAAAACCTTGCCTCTTTTCTATCCGAACATCTTCGTTTTGGGGACGAATTCTCCTTTCAATTTCTGCCCCATTTCTACATTTCAATTAAGAACCTGGCACCCTTGCAAGGGGCCCAGTACAGGGCCCATAGAAGTTTTAGTGCACTAAATTGTTAAAAACATGCCTCTTTTCTATCCGAACTTCTTCGTTTTCGGGGCGAATTCTCCTTTCAAATTCTACCCTATTTCTACATTTTAGTTAAGACCTTGGCAGCCTAGCATGGGGCCCGGTACAGGGCCCCTTGAAGTTTTAGTTCACTAAATTGTTAATAATATGCCTCTTTTCTATCCGATCTTCTTCGTTTTTGGGGTGAATTCTCCTTTGAGTTTCTAACCGATTTCAACAATTCAGTTAAGATTCTCGCACGATTGCAAGGGGCCCTGTGCAGGGCCCCTTGAAGTTTTAGTGCAATAAATTGTTAATCACATGCCTCTTTTCTATCCGATTATTTTCGTTTTTGGGGTGAATTCTTCTTTCAGTTTCTGCCCATTTCTTCTTTTCTGTTTCGACCCTGGAACCCTGTCAAGGGGCCCAGTTCAGGGCACCTTGAAATTTTAGTACACTAAATTGTTAATAACATGCCTCTTTTCTATCCGATCTTCTTCGTTTTTGGGGTGAATTCTCCTTTCAGTTTCTGCCCCATTTCTACATTTCAGTTACGACCCTGGAACCATTACAAGAGGCCCAGTACAGGGCCCCTTGAAGTTTTAGTGCAATAGATTGTTAATAACATGCCAGTTTTCTATCCGATCTTCTTCGTTTTTGAGGTGAATTCTCCTTTCAGTTTCTACCCCATTTCTACCTTTCAGTTAAGACCATGGCACCCCTGCAAGGGGCCCAGTACAGGGCTCCTTGAAGTTTTAGTGTACTAAATTGTTAATAAGTTGATTCCTTTTTATCCGATTTTCATTTTTGGGATGCTTTCTCCATTTAGTTATTCTCCCGTTTCTACATTCCAGTTAAGACAATGGGCCCGTCTAGGTCCTGTAGGGCCCGGTCCAGGGCCCCTTAAATTTCTTTTGTGCCATGCGTTTTTCTTTCTCACCTTTGCAATGCGTAATTTTAAATTTGAGTCTTTAACTCTCCTCTTTAGACCAACACTCACATATTTTTGGGGGCCCTAGGGCACTTTTTTAAACATTTCCGCCAATTTTTTAAACATTTCTTTTAAATTATATTCTATTGACTAATTCATACCCTATGCTTAATCTCGACTAATCGAAGATGTAAAACGCTATGTACTAAAATGTTGTATCATGTTTTCATGTCAGGGCTATGTTCTCAACTATCAGTTGGACTCTTTTGGGTTCCCTATTATAACTCCCTTAAAAGTAGTCCGATTCACTAGCTTTTTTTCCTAATTATATCTTATTTTCTCCCCAGCTATTACATGAATTACAAAAAAAAAATATTTTACGCTTCAACTACCACCAATTTTGAATATAAATTGTCTTCTTAGAGCCCTTGGTGCATCTTCTTTAAAAGTGATCCGAGTTCCTTGCAATTTTCTTTACCATTGTTCTAGCGTTCTCTGATTACATTAAAAACTACTAAAAAGTGATTTTATACCAAACTACATGCCACTTAAGTCCCTTTCCCTTTGGGGCCCGGTACAAGGCCCCTTGAAGCTTTTGTACCATAAATTATTAATAAATTCCCCCTCTTGATCCGATCTTCATTTTTGGAACCATTTTTCCATTTAGTTATTCTCCAGTTTCTATATTCCAGTTAGAATACTGGGGCACCTTAGGGTCCTGAAGGGCCCGATCCGGGGCCTCTAGAACTTTTTGTGCTATGCATTTTTTACACCCTAATTTCCTCACCTTCTCATTGCATAATTTTAAAATTGAGTCTTAGACTCTTCCCCCTAGACCAACACCCTCATATTTTTATTGGAGGTCTAGGGTCTCTTTTCAAGCATTTGAGCGCATTTCTTTAAAATATTATTCTAATGATTATTTCATACCCTATGATTACCTTTGACTTATTGAAGATCTAAAACGCTAAATACTAAAACATTTAAACATGTTTTCATGTTAGGGCCCTGCTCTCAACTATCAGTTGGGCCCTTTTTGGCCCGCTATTACAGCTCCCTTTAAAATGGTCTGATTCACGAACTTTTTTTATCTAACAACTTCTTAAGTTCTCTAGCTACTATATGAACGACAAAAAAAAAAAAAAAAAAAAATTGCAGACTTCAGCTACCACCAGTTTTGAATATTAATCGTCTTCATGGGGCCTTTGTTGCAGCTTCTTAAAAAACTATCCTATTCTATTGCAATTTTCTTTAACATAGTTTTAGCGTCTTCCAGCTACTTTAAAACCCCTAAAAAATTTTCTTATACCCAACTACATTCCAGATAGGTCCCTGGCCGTCAGGGCCCGGTCTTTCTTTATACCACAGCTACCACCTTTTTCGAACATTAATCTCCTTTTTCAGCATTAACTTACGTCTACTCACTACAGCCGTAAATTAAAAATCGCGTTACTTTAAATGTAACTTTAGATAAGGGATTTCATCCGTTAATTAAATATCGTGTTAATGCTAACAGTAATTCATGAAATTTACAAGGTGAGGAGGCATCTTCCTCTGCTTGGTGGAGCGTTATTTCCTCGGGTTTAAGGGCCCAATTTCAACGGGATTTGCTTCTTTCAACTTAGATTACAATTCAGCTACTTTTTGTATATGAAATTTTATCTTAGATTTTAGCTACCAACATTTTCTATCGTTAATTGTGCATTCTTTTGTTTGTTTGTTTCTGTTGGCTTGAATCCTACGAGGTTCGGCTCACTCAACTTGGTTTTCGATTGTCTCCGGCAAGTGCGGGAACTTCCGGTAAATGCTGCCATAGGTAGTGGGGATCTAGATTACAGGTTCGTCCGGAAAGAAGTTTGATGGGAACGCATTAGACGCTGCTGAATACAATGGGGCCTCCGAAATTAGGTTCATTTAAAAGAATTTCCAAAGATATAAAATCATGGTTATTATTTACAAACCCCGGGCAACGCCGGGTGGCTCTGCTAGTATTCTATATTTTAAAAAGTATGTCTCAAATACATGTATATTTTGTTTATCTTTATTTATGCAAATACTATTTCATTTAAGTTACTGTAAAATAGATTTTTATAATCTTTCACAAAAATACAGGCTAAAAAAGTATTTTGGATTTTTTTTACTTTTAATAAGCATCTAATATTTCCTTTCACTAAATTATTAATATGCAAACACAAAATACAGCTGCTAACCTCCCCATTTCTTTCCAGTCAAATAAATATATTATGAATCAGAAGTTTTACTTAAATGAAATAAAAACAAGACACATTTTAAAAATTGCTGTGTTTAAGTTTACAAACAATGTGCAAAATAAGATCTAGTTTGTGTGTATTTATAAATAATTCCTTAGAATGTTGTATAACTCTTTCATCTTACACCTAGATCTAACTTTTGTCTGTTGAGGTTTAAACATTTATGTTTTCTTTTCAGAATCTTAACTATTTGATTTTATGACTTCCTATTAACTATATATAACGTATTAATTATGTACTTTTGTTAGTCACTCTCCGACCGAGTGCTCTCATGGTCGTGAGGTTACACCGTGAACTGGCCTTGTATTTCGTTGGTCACGATCTCATTCCATGGAGCATGCCTAGATATGAGAGTGGCGACGTACATGTGAAAGTTGATTGGTTTGATGGCTTTGAACAGAACCGAATTGCTAAGGCGTCTTGACAAGCCTGCCATTGTCTCCAAGCTAATGTTTGCTGATCTGTTTCAATAGAGATTATAAAAAAAATGCCCACATTGCCATGCTAGTGTTTGTTTACTTCATGTTTCTTTATTGAACTGCACCCAGCACTCTTATGCTTTTAGCGATCAGTCAGTGTATTAGTGATCATTTATAGTCGTTATTCATTTAGATTATTAAAATAAAATTTATTGTATTTAAAGCCATTTTTCAGGTTAAAAAAATAGACTATTGAATTTCTTTTATTTATATTAGCGTAAATGATGCTAAAAGAGATGATACCATAAGCTTTGGTTTTTTTTACCAGATAGAGTCAACATTTTATTTTCCTTTTTATAAGATATTTTGATTAATTTAACTTAACTTAGGATATATATATACATATATTGTCTGGCTGATTGATTTTTTTTAGTAAATTCGAATGTATAGCTTTTTTATTTCAAGGTGGTCATAATTAAACTGACGGTATTCAGAGTGTTCTGTAGCGCGATCTAATTGCGAGAATGGCGCCAAATTTTGTAGGAAGATTAAACAAGACGGGGGACGAAGGATTCCGCTAAAAAAAATTAGTTCAAATAATCACCGCCAGGGGAATATGTGGCGCTGTGTTTTCGAAAAAGTGAGTTTCAAAAAAGAAGAGTCAATACTGAAATCAAATTACCGCTCATTTAGCACATCCAACTGAGGTTCGATGTGGCCGCCGTTTTTGTGGACCACATATTGCATTCTGTGCACAGCATTTACAACAGCAGAGAATAACATGTCTGCAGGTATCTCCCGTACAGTTCGCGATATGTTATCCTTCAACGTAGCCAGGTCCTGGACACCTGCGTGATAGATCTTGGACTTTAGGTAATCCCATAGCCTAAACTCGTAGGGTGTAAGATCAGGGGACCGAGATGGCCATGCAGTGGGAAAACAGCGGCTAATGACTCTTTCTGTTGTGAATTTTTGTCGTAGCAGCTGCTGTACCCGCAAAGCAATATGTGGAGGTGCTCCATCTTGCATGAAAATGATTTTCTCCAGGCACTGTCTTTGCTGATGTGACGGAATAACGAAGTTATTTAGCATTTGGCGATATTTGTCTCCGGTAACAGAACAAGTTACATGCCCTGTCGGAGTAATGTTCTCATAGAAGAATGGACATGGACCTATGATTATATCTGCTGTGAAACCACACCAAACAGTTATCTTTGATGAAAGCAAAGGAATTTCTTTGAATGCTCTTGGCGACTTTTTATCCCAAATTCGGCAGTTCTGGATATTTACAGTTCGATTCAGGTAAAAGTTGGTCTCGTCTCCCCATAAGATTTTCCAGAGCCAAGCATCATACAACTCCATTCTTGCAAGAAAAGTGAGAGCAAAAGTTAATCGCTTATCACGGTCGATGTGACGTAACTCTTGTACACGGCGGATCTTCTACGGATAGAAGTGGATAATATTTCGTAGGATTTTCCATACCATACAATAAGGCATATCCAGATTCCGAGCTATCTCTCGAGCGCTGGAAGTGGTAGCAATAATGTCTGGTGCTCTTTCGACAATCACCGTTGCCACTTTTTCGATTATATCCTGTGATACGGGTTTTCGTCCTCTGCCTGACTGAACATTTAGAGAACCTGTTTTCTCAAACTTTTCAACCATTGCTTTTAAACCATTAACTGACAAAGGACCGTTACGCATTTTTTTGTGGTTTCTAAAAACACGAAGAGCGGCTGTCGTATTGCACTGGTTGAGGTAAAAGAATTTGACTAGTAGAGCTCGCTCGACTAAAGAAGGAGACATTATGAAAGCTAACTTTCAGTGAAATTGCTTCTAACAGTAGCTCATTACCTTTTAAAGCCGAACAAGCTGGCACTGGGCCAAAAGATGTAACGTGGAATTTGAATAAAGAACTTCTTCTGCTGTTGCTCTCTTTGGGGCTCTGTAAGTGAAATTGTAGATAAAGAAACTTTAGCAGTGTTTATGTAAATTTTTAGCTTTTTATAAACTGTTACCATTTTGAGCTTGGATTAAATTGCTAAATTCGTTAAATAAACGGTAATTTTATTTCAGTATTGATTCTTCATTTTTTGAAACTATCTTTTTCGAATATACAGCGTCACATATTCTAATTTGGAAACTAATTTTTTTTCCGCGGAATCCTTCGTCCTCCGTCTTGTTTAATCTTCTTACAAAATTTGGCGCTATTCTCGCAATTAGATCGCGCTACAGAACACTCTGAGTACCGTCAGTTTAATTATGGCCACCTTTATATTACCGTAAATTCAACTATAGTAACAAATTTTAACTTAAAATGGGGACACATCTCGAATTCTTATAGACTGATTAATTAAATTCTTAGACATAATAAAAGGAAGTTTCAAAGTACAAATACTGACTGTTCACCCATTAAATATACAAAAAATTGCAATCACTTTACAGTATTAAACACGATGTCGTAACGTTTTAAACTATCCACTAAATTATTTATTGTCGGCGCACATTTTTTAATCTTAACACTACATGTTTGGCAATATGAAAATGCAAATCAAAATCAAAAAGCTTTCATATTCAACATGAAATGGGTGTAGCGTTTTTACATGCTTATTCCTGTACGCGAATATTACCAACTTTTGTCTGCCCTATATTGGGCAGTCATATTTTTGATAGTCGCCATTCGTCAGGGAATATTTCCAATTTCTGGGCTGCCATAGTTGGGGCAATCGCGTCTGTCTAAGAACAGCCTGAGCATCATATGTCGCCACTCTTATAACTATGCGCTATAATTCCATGTTACTAATTGCAGACTATCTAAAGTACTTGGTATATAATGATATGTCTATAGTTCATAAACTTTAAAGGATAGAATGTCTCTTCACATTATAATAGCCGGTGGAGATATGCTGCATTCTGCGCTCGTAAAATTTTATAGGGGGGGGGGGGACATTTGTGAACCAACATCCATTTCGTATAACACACATTAGTAAAAATTCTTTTCAAACTGTTAAATTCGATGTTAATCATATCAACGTCTTGACAATTTCTAAAAGATTTTCATTTGATATTAATTTGATAAAATGGGCCTTGTCCACTTTTGCTCCCTATTTACCGTACCTTAGATTTTAGAATTTCTGCTATAGAACCCTATTTGTAACTAGTCAAATTAAATAGTTTGTCGATTTAGATCCATAGTTTTCGTTACATTATCTCAATCACTTTTCACTCAGCAACTAGTAGAGAATTCTTATGGCAATTTTAGCAACTATTTCTTTCTAGCTTTCCGATTTCACCTCAACAAACCATTTATACTGCTATAAAATTTCGTTACCTTGGATGCAGTCGTTTCCAAATATTTATTCTGCAGATACCTCATCTATAAATACAGTGATAGAACAGTGTAGCAGCAGAGAATCAACTGGCAGCGCAAAATTTTATTAGTATTTTTCCGCTAATTTCAGACAGAATTTCTGATATTTTTCAAGGCGAACAATACTATTAAAATTTATTGATGACAATTGCCCAATTGCTGCGTCACTGTTCCATCACTGTAAACATAATAGCTTTGTATATAAAAAAAAAACATGCTGTCTTAGCTCATTTTTACATTTTACTTACTTTTAAAAAATGGCAGCCATCTAAAAGTAAAACCGCAACTTTTCAGTAAAAAATCATTTATATGGTTGAACTTGAAAATAACCTGTGGCAAAATCCAGTCAACTAAAGTTTACTATGCGTCATTGTAGAATTAAAATATATGAAATAAAAGAATAGTATACAAAATAAAACAGTATATAAAATAAAAGATATAATTTATAATTAATTTCATATTCAGTTACAATTAACTAGCTGACCAGAGCTGGCGTTGCCCGAGCTCGTGATAATAAACTCAAATGAACCTCAAATGTGTATGATTTTATATATTTAACTCGATTTTTTTTGGATTTATATTTTTAAATGAAAAAATAAAGCGTGCGTATGAAGAGTTTTTCATTTGAGTAACTGGTTTTCACTTCGCTACATAATGCTATTTTCACAAAAATGCAATAAATTTCACAACCTATGATTGTCCAAATGCTTAAAGATCTGTATTTGTTATAGAAAATACGTGTCCTATGACTATGGGAAAAATCGGTAAAAAAATACTGATACCCAGTAAGAACCAGAATGTTTTACAGAACTTTTATTCAGTTCACACCACTTTTTGTAAAACACTTACTTTTACTTTATGAATCACTGTGATGTGTTAATTAAATAAAGCAAATTTTACTTTTATTTTTTACTGATATAAAAAAAGCGCAAAAATCACAAATGTTGCGAAAACGAAACGTCAGTCTTTAATGGGTTAATGGTAAAAGGGTTCAAAATAATTTCAACGGCAGAGGAGAAGGGGTGATTGAACATTTAAAAAATACACTTCTTGTCATCCAAAGCCTGTGCATTATTTACATGTTAAGACATTAATATTTAGTTGCAGAAAGCAGAGCTTTCCTTCTGTTATTTTTCTTTTTCATTCTTTCTTTATTCGGGTGGATGGAATATAGGGAAAACTTTTTGAAATTGGCTAGTTATGTCATATGCTCATTATGACTCAATATGTTTCTGACGACTATATGTATGTTGTAAAAAACAGGATTTTATACGTAACTATTCATTTATTTATATGTTTCACACTAACATCCTAAGTAAAGTTTTTTTTTTAACTAATTATTTCAAACTGACATCCGATAATACCCGAGTCAAACCGGTACTCGATCATTAGATAAAAAGTTTGTATATAATACAGTGTTACAAGTGGGCTACTTTTTTAAAAATTGAGATTGATGATTCCCACCACTTTTCTAAACGCCTATAATTTGGCGTGTTCTCGCATTATTTAATCTGTCATTATTAAAGTTGACTATTTCTACTTCAAAAAAGTAGTGGAGGTCAAGCAATCTGAATTTTTAAAAAGTAGCCCACTGACAACATTGATATAGTACTGAAATTTCAGAGTTATTGTATAAACTTAAGTTTATTCTTTAAACAAAAATGTGCGTAATGTTAATCTATGAAAAAAAAAGCGCGGGAAAAATAAAAGTGACTTCAGGGTAATGTTTTTTTCAAAGGGTTAATTTTCGTATTTTTTTTTTAAATAGTTTGCTATGTTAGAAAGAGAATAAAAAGTAAAGGCTGCTTGGGATTTTCTTTTTTGCGTATTTTGATTTTCGGAGTCCATGAGTAATTTTGAAATATATCGAAAAAAGGGAAGCATGAGGGAGTTGAGGTCGTCCAGTATTTTAAATGTTTAAAAAAATAGTCGTTATCGTCCAAGCTCTTTTAAATTTTTAGAAAGTAAGAACATAATGTTTTCGTAGTCTGTGTGAAACAATCGAGAAAAAATATTGATATTTAGTGGGAAAATAGTTTCGTAAGAAGACTCTTTTTAGCAATTGGTCCATTTCTGTAGTTAAAAAAAAAAAACAGTCTTTCTTGTCCGAACCTTTTCAGATTTTCAGTGATTATAAACATGACAGTTATGCAGCTCGTTATAAAACAAAGTGGAAAAATATTGACGTCTAGCTGAAAAAGAAATACGTTTTCTTCTGCCTTTTTCTTCTTCTTTTCGCCTCTATCCCGTTAGCACAATTACAAAACAAATGATCGTCCGAATGCTCTGAAATTTAAATTTCACGAAAAAATATGCATATTTAGTAGTAAAAACCGAAGGCGAGGTGTTAGCCGAAGGCGAGCGATGAAGCGCCGGAAAACCCGGGTTTTTAAACCCTTATTCTCACTCCCGTGACAATCACGGGCTGTGTCTTTTATTCAAGATGTTTGATTCCCACCAGTTTTATAAAATAGTATAATTGGCTTTATTATAGTATCATTTTACCTGTCATTAAATAAGGTGAATATTTCTTTTTCAAAAAATGCGGCCAATAAGCAATTTTAATTAATGCCAATAAGCAATTTTAAACCGTAATTTAATGCGACCGTTAAGGGGTTGATGTTTTAGTCTAAATTTTTACACATTTTATTTTATAAAACATACTTTTACTCGTCCAAATTTTTCGAAATTTTTGTAGGAGATGTAAATCTGATCCCCATGCTAAAAAGATTGTGTTGAAATATGGACGCTTAGTCACTTTTACCGTAGAACAAAATCGTCTCCGTCGGCGCAAAATGACCGTGGTCGCGAATTTTTGTAAACTATTAAAATTCGTATTTTTGAAAACCGATTGCACCACCGAAGAAAAAAAGGATTCTTTTTATTATTATTAACGAGTACCTTCGAAATTCCGCCCTAGGGAAGTGGTGTCGTATAGGAGAAAAAAAGACATGCGAAATCAACCCTTTTTTAAATTTTTTTCAAAGGGTTAACGACTTTTTTTTTTAACTGTTTACATCATTTAAGACGTAAAAATACGACTTTTGAATATATTTCTTTCGTTTTTAAGTATACTGAGCGGTTCGGCCGATCGAGGTTAAAAAACAGCGTTACAAAACCCCCAAAATCCCTGCTTTAGGTTCTTCATTTTTGCTTTCCTATGAAAATTGGGTTCCTGGGAACGAGCGCTTTTGCCGACTCGGAATAAAAGAGTGAGTTTTTGATGGGAGTTCGTTGTAATTTTCAATTAATAAGTCTGGTTATTATCACAAAAGTAAAATTCTGAGAATCGGGTGCATCAGGACATGTATTGGACAATCCTCATCTAAATTTTCAGACTTGTACGTGTGGTAGATTTCGCTATCCATCGCAGACAGACAGACAGTGCCAAACTTTCTTTTGTTAGTATAAATTTCATATTATTTTGCATAAAATTTATAATTAATTACATATTCATTGAATTCACATTATATGAAAAGCAGTGTGTGAAAAAAGTAGTAGCATACTTTGGGCTGTTAATTTAATAAAAATTGCATGTGAGGTTTAAAAAAATATGATGAGAAAATTTTAATACACTTCAATATATAAATTACGTATTTAAATACTTGAAAAGCAGTGTGTGGAAAAGTAATAGCATACTTCGGGCTGTTAATTTCATAAGAATTGCATGTAAGGCTTATAAATTATATGATGAGAAAATTTGAAAACACTTCAATATATAAATTACGTATTTAAATACACCCACATGGTTCAAATTTTCTGATAATTTAAAATACACAAAAATCTGTGAATAAATCTTTTATAAGATATGGGCAATTTGAAACGAAATTTGTTTCGATGTTTGATAAAAGAAAGAGCTAAAACATGTAGCAAAAGGAAATCTAAATATGTTATTCATGCAGTTTTCTTATTATAAGAGACATGTGTTTGTCAAGAGCATGCTGTCACAGTGAGCCTACAGGGCAAAAAACCTCTTTCTGAAATATGAATGTTCCGAAAAAGGGCATTCTTCAACACTAGTAAGCATGTTAAGGAAGTAAGATTTCAAGGCTATCGGAACTGGTTTCTGAATTTTTATCCATAAATCTTTTACATAATATGGTGGATATTCTTTCCAACATGAAAAACTGTTTATATTTTCAACATTCACTTTTCTTTAAATAGTAAGTATCTTGTTTAGTTATCCCATTTTTCTGTTAATGATACAGATATGCAGCTTAAAATATAATAAATACACATATGATAAACTTTAAGCATGTAAATTTTTTATTTAAAAATACATTGATTAAGTTGTTCAGGTAATTGTGTGATTGCTCACAGAAAATAGATAAAAGTGTAAAATTACAAATTCTTCGTATTTTATAAAGTTACATTTCAAAGTAATATGCACAGTATGATGCCTTGAAGAGTTTATCTGTAAAAACATGATTTATGCGACAGTACTGCTGTCAACGCAATATTAATTAGTCAGTGCTGTTGCTTTAGATATCTGGCAGTGGAATTTCTATAGAACTTTAAAAAATACAGATAAGATTAATGTAAGGCATAGTAGACTAAAAGTAAATTTATGGGCTGCTCGTCAGAGTACCGTTATTGTTGAAAAGTAACCTCTTTTGATAGTTTGATTTTTTAACATGATATGGTACGAAATATTTTATAAATTGCTATTAAATTCTCATTTGGGGTAGGAATTCTATTTATAAATTGTATCTATTAATATAACTAATATTCCAATTCCAGATATGTATATATATTGAAACATTGTAAAAATCATTAAAATGTCTTTTGGATATTCAGAAAATTAATGCTAAAACTATTATTAAAAATAAATATAATTAATTTTCATATATTTTGCATTATCGGAGTGCCTGTCAAAACATACGCGAGGAAACTTATAATTGCAAGTTTATTTCATACTGTGCCAAATTTATAAAGCTGATGTTTGGACTTAAATAAATTACATTTCAGGCCTTCTAATAAAGTTATTTTAACACGTAAGACATAATTTCATTCTAAATGGAGGAAATTCTACAATTTTGAAATTGACATTTTTTCTGTATGTTGTACTGTCTTCAAGATACGAACGCTAAGGCAAGTCGCAAACTCAGACGACAGGAGAAAATGAAGTGCGACGTAGGAGAAAAGACAGATCGAAACAAAGAAGAAAGCCTTTTCAAACCTGTTTTAAACCTGTTTTCCCCGAAATCGAGCAACATGTTGCATGTGTCGCCCCAGTATGCGATCTGCCTAACTCAACAGTTTTCTGTTAGGCGGTGCTGCCAGGTACATCATCATGTAGGTCATAGCAGTTCTACCATACCTATCTTTTCGCCAAATTGTTATGCAATATAAACATTTTCGCAAAACTTTTCTTCGAATAATCACCAGATGAAAATAACTCTCACAGTACGCCAAAATGGTACTGTCCACAGCTATCATGTTGGGAAAGGAAAGTATTACGAACTCAAACACTGCTTACAAGACCTCGAACCCCTGTTTTCACTGCTCGATGTTGATATGGGTGAAACCAATTTTACATGATCTTTTCATGCCCACAATTTAAAAAATTTATTTTTGCATTATGTTTAAAGATTTATAACATTTTGTTACTGTCATCTTGTAAAAAATAACTGTATAAGTTCTCCAAATTTATTTTCTTTTCTCGGATGAAAAATTTGCCTCCTTTCATAGCTATTAAATTAAGCTGTCCAAATTACTATCAATGCAATTTTAAATGGACTATATTTCTAAACATCATATGTAATATAATCTTTATCTTTTTTAATCAAATTAAAAGTTTTAATAGTTTAAAAAATCCATATTTAAAAATTAAAATTTTTATATTTGAACTCTATGCAATTAAGTTGCATTTGACCTAAAAAATGTATAACATCTGTTACTACAATTTCATTTGGTAAAATAATGAATAAGCATACACCAAAAGCACCACTACTAATCTATATTACAGAAAACGCTTCCTATGAAAGATATCTAATGTCATTTTGATTTCGTTCGTTGCTTATTTAGAATTTCAACAATATGTCCAGTTTTTCAAGTATGCACACTTCTTTTTATATAATTTCTGTTACTCTAATTCTTTTTTAAAAATATTTTAAAGATAAAATATTTTTTTAATTTTACAAAATTTGATCAAATAAAGTTTACATAATCAACCAATTTCTTTATTTGTATATGACTATTTTTTTAATTATTAACCTCTGTTACAATGTTTTTCTTTTGTACTCCAAATACAACTTCAAAATATTGTATCTTTCAAACTAATTTTTTTGTGCCGGTGCACAATTTTGTGATCCACACACATATTATAACAGAATTGCTGTTATTTAGTAAAATCTCTACCTTAATAAAAGTGTAAAAAATACTTTGAAAAGCTCGTGAAAATTTGACTTCACCCATATAATTGGTATCAAACGTTAACACCAGTAACATTCTGCGAAATACAGCTTTAAAGGAACTTCATTGGACAGTGAACGGGAAAATAGGCCTGTATACAGGAGGCATTTATCAATTCGTTTGTATTTCGACTTTCAGAGAGATCATTAACAAAAAAGGGTTGAAGCAAGAAAATAAGTGAAATATACAAAATCATTATTCAACAATACAAAAAAGTAAAAAAAAAAAAAAAAAAAAAAAAAAAAAAACACAGACTGAATTTATATTACGAATAGTTTGCCGAGGAATATATGTCTTAAAAGAAATAATTGAATTTTTGTCGTCGTTCCCGATCGTTGTGCTCAAAAAGTAATAAACTAGATTAATAAAAGCATTTCTGAAGAATTTTTTTTAACCAACTAGACTGGTGAATTGCGAGCTGACGGTTATGAATATTTCATTATGAATCACGTATATAATTTTATGGATTAAAACACAGTTTGTAACATTCACAACCCTGAGTGGCTGCGGAACATGTTAAAATGCCGTATGAATACCAGAGTATGTTTCTCGCCCTAATTTAGACTGTTAATAAATATTGTTCATGTAGTATACATTCAAAAATTTGAATATGTCTGGTTTGCTGCATGGTATATGTAGTTTTATGCCCGCTGATAAATTTCATGTCTTTAACTTTCATTCCTAGTCAGCTCATTTTTATTGAAATCAATAAATTAATTTTTCATAATAGGAGTTTTCATAATCTTATATTTATTCTCGATAACATTATTATAATTCTTGCAAACATTTACCCTGGTAAGAGAAAGTACCTTAATTTGTTTAGAATTTCAGAATTCATGAAATGAAAAGCAAGAAAATAAAATATGATAAAATGTACTTATAAAACTTTTTAACATTCATTTTAAATTTTAAATGGTAATAAACTCTTAAAAGGTCACTGAAGGAAAACAACTGTTAATATTTTTGTACTATTTTGAGATTCATTGTCAAATTATAAATTGAAGAATTTCCATCGATAGGATTATATATTTAAAAGGAATAATTTTAAACATACTTTATAGAGAGCATATATTCAGGATATATATAAATTAGTTTGGCAAAAAGAATGTTATATTAAGCATAATTATATAATAAAATATGAGGTTACAAGTGATTATAAGGTAAAAAACACACAATGTTCATATTTTTTTAAATACTAGATTTGGCAGACTCCATTTTGTAACCCTCAAATAGTTCCAGGGGAATATTAGTTCTTTTCATATTTTTAATGAGCATGTTCACGTTGATCACACCAAGTGCAGTGTATGTTAATTCGTGGTTTTATTTCAGGAATGTATTTTGGAAACGGTGGACTTTAAACCTAATGCTTAACATGACACCAAGTGCAGTGTATGTTAATTCGTGGTTTTATTTTAGGAATGTATTTTGGAAACGGTGGACTTTAAACCTAATACTTAACATGGTGATTAGAGAACAACGCATTCGCGCAGAAACTAATGTGAGACTTCAGCAGCGTGTCCAAGTACAAGATTCCAGTAATATTATTTCTAGAAAACAATGATGCCTCTAATTTCCGGATATACGAGTAATGCTACTAATGTGCTTTTGAATAGATACATAATTATTAGTATTTCTTAAATTAATCAGTTTTAAAATTGCCGCTTAACTAATTTATTACATTCACCTATATATTTAAAAGTAAAGAGCTGGAAGTTTTCCAAAACATTTTAAAAATTATGTGGTATATATATCAATACAAAAACCCTTAACGGGTTAAAAGTTTGTGACGCAGCACTTTATATTTAGCTCTAAGAATTTTAAATTTGGAACTTAAAAATAATGATATCAAATTTTGAGTGACGCAATGCTATTAATTTACCTATACATATATATATCAAAATTTATTTATTGATGCTTTATCATTTACATCTCATAAATTCGAATTATGAATTTTAAAAGATATGATATGAAAATTTAAGTGACGCCTTGATGTTGCTCAAAACGATTAGTTTTAAAATTCAATTTAAATTTTCTTTTGGCTAAATACATTTACACATCTAAACAATACTTTTCATTTTCAAATGCACTGTTGAATATATTACTTTCACTGAATCTATATAATGCACTGAATTGTATTCATTTGAATAAATTGATTTATCTTTTGTGCACGCTATACAAAAATCAAAAGTAAAATTTATGTAAATAGTTTTTTGGTCATATTATCCATTTGCATACATTTAACTTAGTTTGGATACAATGACGCAAAAAACTATTTACATAAATTTTACTTTTGATTTTTGTATAGCATGGCACAAAAGATAAATCAATTTATTCAAATGAATACAATTCAGTGCATTATATAGATTCAGTGAAAGTAATATATTCAACAGTGCATTTGAAAATGAAAAGTATTGTTTAGATGTGTAAATGTATTTAGCCAAAAGAAAATTTAAATTGAATTTTAAAACTAATCGTTTTAAGCAGCATCAAGGCGTCACTTAAATTTTCATATCATATCTTTTAAAATTCATAATTCGAATTTATGAGATGTAAATGATAAAGCATCAATGAATAAATTTTGATATATATATGTATAGGTAAATTAATAGCATTGCGTCACTCAAAATTTGATATCATTATTTTTAAGTTCCAAATTTAAAATTCTTAGAGCTAAAGATAAAGTGCTGCGTCACAAACATTTAACCCGTTAAGGGTTTTTGTATTGATATCATTACTTTATTTAGGTTAGTTATAAAAAGATAAAACCACAAAAAACAATTAAAGACCAATGCAATAAATTCATAGTCGTGATTTCCATTGACCTTTACAATCCTCCATCTAAAACGAATCAAAGTGTCACGAGAATTTATGAAAACAATTTGTGTGTGCATATTCCAAGATTTCATTAACTAAAATCGAGTTAAAGAAATCTTTTAAAATTTGAACTTTTTAACACTATAGATTACTCATAAATATGATACAAATAGAAATAATTTATCTAACTGAAACTGTTTTAGCCAACATTTCAATTATCAAGTGTAAAATAAGCGATATTTGGAAATTTAAGCGTTCCATGTTGTTAAGATTTTACGTTTCCTTTTCACATGTTTCTATGAAAACGCAGACAGTTATTATAAAAGAATTTCATTTTTACTTTATATTTTTAATGTTTTGAACTCTTGCATTGTAATACACCAAAAGTGTTAACATTTTTCAACATGGTATGAAATATGCTAAAATTGACGACATATATATATTTTTTTTTATATAAATACATGTAAAATGAAACTTTTTCACATTATGATCCACCTTAGGTTTATTATACAGCTATAAATAAATAAAACGAATCGAAGTGTCCAAGAATTTATGAAAACAATGTGTATGCATTATTCCAAGATTTCATTAACTAAAATCGAGTTAAAGAAATCTTTTAAAATTTGAACTTTTTAACACTATAGATTACTCATAAATATGATACAAATAGAAATAATTTATCTAACTGAAACTGTTTTAGCCAACATTTCAATTATCAACTGTAAAATAAGCGATATTTGGAAATTTAAGCGTTTCATATTTTTAAGAATTTATATTTCCTTTTTACATGTTTCTATGAAAAAGCAGACAGTTTTTATAAACATATTTCATTTTTGCTTTATATTCTTAATGTTTTGAACTCTTGCACTGTAATACACCAAAAGTCTTAAAATTTTTCAACATTGTATGAAATATGTTGAAATTGATAGGAAAAATTCTTATTTTTTTAAACATACATGTAAAAACTTTTTCACATTAAGATCCACCTTTGGTTTATTAAACAACCATAAATAAATAAAACAAATCAAAGTGTCACAAGAATTTATGAAAACAATTTGTGTGTGCATATTCCAAGATTTCATTAACTAAAATCGAGTTAAAGAAATCTTTTAAAATTTGAACTTTTTAAACCGTGAAAATAGAAAAACAATTTATCTAACTGAAACCGTTTTAGCCAAAATTTCAATCAGTAAGTGTAAAACAAGCGATATTTGTAAATTTAAGCGTTCCATGTTTTTAAGATTTTACGTTTCCTTTTTACATGTTTCTATGAAAAGCACACAGTTACTATACAGATATTTCATTTCTGCTTTATGTTGTTAATTGCTTGAACTCTTGCATTGCAATACACAAAAAGTCTTAATTTTTTCAACATTGTATGAAATATATTGAAATTGATGAGTTTTGTACCGTGCATTTGAAAATAATAATTTCAGCTAAGCATCGGCGTTTGTTTGGTTATGCTTAATGCAAACCTATGCTTTGCTCAAGCACCAATGAAACTTTAACAATAACTTATTTTATCTCAATAAAGTTTTTGTTTATTTTACAATACACAGGAATATTTCCTTCAGTAAAATTATTGCTAATGTATTTATACCTACTTCTGCATGCTATATTTGATTATTTCAAGAAATTATGTCTGGAATAAAAAAAATCATGATCCATGTAGCGCTTTCAACTGTTCAAATGGTAAAAATGATCAAAAAATTGGATGCTAGTCAGCCAGTAAATTTTCTTGTGAAATAATTTGACATAAATCTGAGCAGTGTGTTTATGACATGAAAATAAAATAACACAATATCATGCTGAAAGTGATTCAAATGCAGCAATAAACATAAATGGGATATAAAAGTTTAAATTTTCTTGAGCAACAATGTAATAATGGGCTAGAAATCATAATGAATGCTTATAATAAAGTGAAATACAGTAAACTCTGTGAACTCCGCAAAATGCATAATCTGCAAACATCTATTATCTGCACTACGTGGAACGTAAGTAATGAAACTCATTTTAACATTCAAGTTCATAGATGAATTTAAATGATGTGTTAATTTTCACTAAATAACAATTTTTCCTTGAAATAAACTGTGATTTAAGAAAATTCATACATTTTGTACCCAGCACTCGAAAATAACAATTTGAGCTTGACCTTTGTTTCTTTGGTTAGGCTTAATGCAAACCTATGCTTTGCTCAAGCTCCGATGAAACTTTAACAATAACTGATTATATCTCAACAAAGTTCTAGTTTCTTTTAAAATACACATGAATATTTCCTTTAGTAAAATTTCTGCTAATGTACCTATACCTAGTTTTGAATGCCATATATGTGATTATTCTAAGGCATTATGTCTGGACTAACAAGAATCACGATGTTTTACATTGTTCAATAGGTACAAATGATCAAAAAATTGGTTGCTAGATCATCAGTGAATTATCTTGTGAAATAATTTGCCATAAGTCTGAGAAGTGTGTTTATCACATGAAAATAAAATAACAAAATCATGCTCAGGGGTAGGAAAATGCATCATTTTACTAGCCACTGGCGAGTGAATTTTCTGACAGAATGAGTGAATTTTTAGGTAGTTATTGAAAACTGCAAACTATACAGGTATGCCGAAAACGTTTTTTTAATAAGTAGTTAGCTATATTTTTCAACTTTCCTAATTACTGCGATGTAAACATGGTACAAAATTCTATTTTATATTAAACTTTCATCTCTTGTTTATATTTCTCAATTTTATCGGAAGGAAATATATGAAAATGCATTACAGTAATCAGCGACCTGGAGCCGGAAAATTTTTGATGCTCCAGCTCCGCTCCAAGATAAAATACTGTGGCTCCGGCTCCGGGAACTGTTCCAACCCGGCGCCGACTTCGCACTTCTGAGTGGCAGTTTTTGATTTACACATTTAATTTTTTGCTTTCAAATTCTTTCTTTCTTTACCTTCATTAAAGATCTGACAAAATGCATTTTTCTTCTCAACAAACTTGAAATGCTTGTTCAGAAAATATGACATCTTTTAGCTTTTGCTTTTAAAATAGAAAGTTTGGTGGAATTTTAAACACAAAAATCTTAAATTTCTTCTACGCTTTTCAAACAACCAAAATTGTACGTGTAAACAACAGGCAGTCATATTTGTTTTCAAATAGTGTTGCCACTTAGCTCAAGTAGAAGTGAAGTAGTGTTACCATATTTTTGTGAGAAGTTTTACATCTTTAATTAAAAAAAAAAAAAACTTAAAAAATGATATAATTAAAATACTGAATAATGATGTAATTAAAATATTTTAAACCTGGACATTTAAAAGACTGAAAAAAAAGATTAAAAAAAATAATAATAAACTAAAGGAGCCCTGGAGCAGAGTAAATTTTAGAGCTCTAGCTCCAGGGAAAATACAGCTCCGGAGCGCTCCGGCTCCGGTTCCAGCACCAGATCTCTGACAGTAATAGTAACCAACTATTTTGAGTTGCGTAATTTTGTCATAAACTTTTTTAACTGTACATTGCATTTTACTGGCTGTTGAAATAAATCCTTGGCTGGTAAGATTTTCTAGAAATTCTCCATCCCTGGTCATAAACATAATAGAAATAACTTATCTAACAGACACTTTTTTATCCAACATTTCAGGTGCCTGACTATGTACAGAGCAATTGAGCGATTTAATTAATTTTTAAACGTATTTTTATTAAGATTATGACTAGAAAATGTGAAAAAAAGCAAAAAATATTTCCTTCATTGATAAAATTTTGGTTAATGGAGGAATTTATAGTAAAATTTAGTGAAATCTGGCCCAAAATGCTCTAAAGAAAATTTGGTACTTTTCGGTTAGCCGGGCGCCAGTGTTATATATACATGGATATGTATATATATACATCTATATACATATACAAATATGTGTATACACATGCATATATGTGTATATATACAATATATGTATATATACATATATATGTATGTATATCCATGTATTTATAACACTTGCGCCCGGCTAACCGAAAAGTACCGAAAATTTTACTGTATGTTAGTTTCCTTTGTACATTTCATATTTATGACATTGGTCAAGGCAATGAACTAAAATCTAAGAAACTTTTTAAATGTTTCAAAACTTATAGCATATTGCACTTGTTTACATGTTAATTTTCATAAAATTCATCAATGTGTCATTCCACAAAAACATCCATAAAACAAAAAATATTTATTTTAAATTTAAATCTTTAGTTCATTGCCTTCACAATAGTGTAAACAACATATTTTAAATTTCATAGTGATATTCCAATAATTTTCTGAGGAATAATGTTTTGCGTATGGAATTTTCATCGAAAATTACATTATCCAAAAAATGCATTTAAAGTTTAGATTTTTGTTTTACTACAAGAATTTCAGTAATTATACATCTAAACTTCACTGTTTTTATAAGTCACACATTTTTTTTAAAAGTACTGACCCTTTTTTAATCTCTAGAAGGCCATATTTTGCCCCTCCCCCCCACCAGTTTTTTAACAAAGCAAAGCATGACATTTCACATCAAAGATGCGACCGTTATCACAAACACCATATTATTCAGTTTTAAGTGACTTGGATTGTTTGTGGCTTATTCAGTACCTTTTAATTTCATGTATAATTCAATATTATACAATTTTACAGGTAAATAATAAAAAAACAGAGCTCGTGTTCTGTATCTAGGCTAGTCAGTGATGATTTGTACCCAGAAGCAGAATTTTCAGTATCAATCTGCAGCAAACCAAAATTTATCTGCGACCCAACAATACTGAACCAAGCTACCATAATAAATACTCACTGTAACCCATAAAATAAGCAAAATTTACATTTTACAAAGAAAATTAATAACAAACACAATAACTCCTAAAACAAAGTAAATTTGTGATTTTTTTAAAGCTCAATATTTATTTTTAAGCTGGTAGATTGATCTGCAAGGTCTAAAATAATCTGCAGCGCTGCTGCCGTGCTGCACAGTTTCCGCTATGGAGATTTGGTACACAATCACTTTCTACGCCATGTCATTCATATCATTCCACAAAAACACCCATAAGACAAAAAATGTTTCTTCTAAATTTATACCTACTTTAAATTTCATAATGATATTCCAATAACTTTTTGAGAAATCATGTTTTGCGTATGGAATTTTTACCGAAAATAACTTTTCCAAAAAATGCATTTAAAGTTTAGATTTATGCTTTACTACAAGAATTTACAATACTATACATCCAAACTTCACTGTTTTTACAAGTCATACTCATTTTTTTTAAGTACTGACCCTTTCTTTATCTTTAGAAGGTCATATCCCCCCCCCCCTCCCGGTTCTTCAACAAAGCAAAAGATGACGTTTCTGATCGATGTAACCGTTATCGAAAACACAATGTTCTTCAGTTTTAAGAGACTTGGATTGTTTATGGTTTATTCAATACTTTATAATTTCATGTATAATCCAATATTATGTAATTTTACAGGTAAATAAGGAAAAAAAATAGAATTCGTCTTCTGTATCTAGGCCAGTCGGTGCCGATTTGACATGCAATCACTTTCTACGCCAAGGTTGTCAATCCAAAATTCAGACATGGTACAGGCTCAGCAAAAAAAAAGCTGAACTTTCACGGCCTAATGGAATTTTGACGAAATTCACATTTTTTCGCAGCGTTCAGATGAAATTTGCGCTTTTTCTGCGATACATTGACGAAATTAGAGTTTTTCCCCGACCACTTGACGAAAATCGCGCTTTTCTGCAATCTTTCGAAGAAATTCGTGTTTTTTCTGCAATATTTCGAAGAAATTCACGCATTTACCACGATCTTTCGTCAAAAATAGCACGTTTTCCACGATTTTTTGCCAAAAATCGCGCATTTTCCATGATCTTTCGCCAAAGATCCATTTTTTATCATCCGACAAAAATCGCATTTTTTTGCGATTCTTTGACGAAATTCACATTTTTTTCGCGATCCTTCGACGAATTTCGCGTTTTTTCCACGACCTGTCAAAGCAATTCGATATTACACGATCTTTCGCCACAATTCGCGTATTTTACTAGATCCTTTGGCAAAATACGCTTTTTTCTGCAATCCTTTGATAAAAATCGCGTTTTTCTAGCGATCCTTTGGTGGAAGTCGCATTTTTCCCGCGATCCTTTGAAGAAATTTGCACTTTTCCTGCGATTCTTTGAAGAAATTTGCATTTTTCCCGCGATCGGTTGAAGAAATTTGCTGAATTTGGCACGGTTCATGCTCGCGTTTTTGTTGTTTTACATCCATTCCCGCTAATCCCCCCCCCCCCTCTATTAAAAATGTCAACAAATTTTAATGCATATTTGCATCGATCCCAGACATAATAAAATTCACTGCCGAAAAAGCGGAATTCCGCGTTTTGGCAAAAAAGTAGCATGTCTGAAAATTATATGTGTTTGCCAAATTACTTATACATTTATCGACAAGCTTGACAGAGCAGCCCAGAAGTAGATTTACACCCAAAAATAGAATGTTCATGAAATTTCAAGCAAAATTTATATTATTATGTAAAAGTAAATAAAACATACCCTATAAACAAAACAATGCTAACCAGCACATACTTCAGGGGGAGGGGGGGGGGGTTGGTGCTAAATGAAGATATTGATTGTTTATAGTTTCATACAAAAATGTATGTATATATGAAGTAACAAGATACTCGCAAGCTCATGTTAAACTCATGGGAGCGTTCTTTTCAAATTTGTGAAATTGAAAGTAACTTTAAAAAAAAAAAATCTGCAACCAAAATCGAAAAAGTAAACACTAACCTAGTTAGAATTCAATCTCAGCCATTCTAAGCAAGAAAAATAATCAATTAAAACTATTAATAAGAAATTTTTAAATGTACGTTTTCATAGGTTTAACGTCAGCAATTCCAGTTTCTTCTCATGACTAGTGCAGATTCCTAACCTTCAAGTTAATGTTAATCCTATGAGAGCGTTGTTTACATATTCCTTGCTAGCAAAAATACATTTTGACAACATGATTGTAAAAAACGAACTTTGAAGCAGGATATGAAAAAAAATCTAAAGAAAATTATTTAAAGCTTTCTTTTAAGAATATTAACTTTAGAATTAAATAAAAACAAGTATCTCACCTTTGCAAAAAAGCTATTATATCTCTTATTTACCTATAACCTTTAGTTACTAAATAAACAAAAAGAACATGAAGAAAATTTTTACTTTTAGAAGTTCAAAACAACTAGTCGGGATAATATGATTCATTTTGAGCTAATCGTGTGCTCTGAACAAATTATTCACGTGTCTTCCGATTGGCGTTATAGCAATAGGTCGTTTCCTGCCAGACATAATCTTAAAATATCGCAAATTTTCTTTCAAAATAGCATTCTATTCCAATACTACAAAAGAAAAACACGATGTCTCTTTCCCCTTCATTTTGATCTCAAATAGCAATCAAGTAAGTTGAACATCCATTGCACATATCATCGGAGTTAAAAATTAGTTTGTTTCAAGTTGGGGAATTTTTTAATCCCTCCCCCCCCCCCTAATAAATATCTGTCGCTACGCACCGACGAATCGATAAGGAAACGACGAATTTAATCACAAAATCCATCATAATAGCGAATTTCTGCCCGTTAATAAGTAAACAAACAAACGTGGTTTAGGATTCACTTCAACAAGATTCAATCTTATGGATTCAATAAACGATTCAAGACGAAAATTGAAAAAAAAAATTATAAATAACAATTATATTGAATACATATAATTAAAAAAATTTTCCCCCTTTTTTAAAAATGAATCTAAATATTTTTTCGACAAAAAGCAGTAATATGGAATAATAATTTCTTCATAAAAAAAGAGAAAGATAATATCAATCGAAATTTCATTTGATATATTTAATATTTTAAAACACATAATAATTAACATTTAAAATTTTAATATAAAAAAAAGATTTACTGCCTACATTCAGATTGTTAACTCAACTTAGAATACCTAAAATGACATTGCAAATTTTGTTTCTGATTTTATACCCACAGCAGATGGATTAAGACTCCTCCTACATACGAAGTGACGTCAAACATATTCACCAATTACAGACGAGAAAAGTAAAAAAAAAGCGATTTTTTAAAATAACGATTTTTAAAATAAAACGAGTTTTCCCAGAAAAAAGAAAAGTGTTATTCACATCGTATTAATCAGATTTATATTATATATCAATTTGAAGAAAATCGTTAGAACCGTTTTCGAGATTTTCAAATTAGGAACTTCTTCCGTACCATACCAACGTTTTCACTTTAAAAATGGCTATTTAGATCTCAAAATATACTGCACGTAGAAATGTAAAAATTTCAGTAAACGATTAGACTGCAGATATAAGACTGTTCTAGAAAATTCAGAGCAATAGGACCTATATCTCCTGAGTTATTAAAAGGCGGCTTTTCGAGTTTTCTTTGATGTCGAGTTAGCTGTATATATGAGTTCCGCCATCTATGAATTCTACGATACGATACGATACGATACGATTTTAGGCTTAAGGCTGCGTCACTCGGAATACTACCGTCTTCCATGATTTTATATTCTTTTTTATAACTTACAAAATAAATATTTCTAAATCTAAAATCATCAGTTTCGATACTTTAAAGCAGAATACCTTGTGTTTGTCTCAATTGTTAATAATCACTGTAGCTTTCGTTAATATTGCTTTTTATTTCCATTTTACTTAATCTGTTGTCATTTTCTTCTTGTAATTTTCTTTACTTTCGATAGAATGTATTTTATTTTAATATATTGCACAATATTACTATATTTTTCGGATTCCTCACTGTTCTATTCATTTTAATAGAACATATACTGGATATTCTACCAACAAAATAGAACGAGCACTAGCACACGTCAATACATAAAACTTTAGCTGTAAAACCCAGGCTTGCAAAATAATTATTTATTAGAAAACACTACAAGACATTCTAGTCCGAGCTGAAATCGGGTTTTAATTAACAACTTTACTAGTCTATATTAAGGAAATATTTAATTATCTTTTTCTAGTTTACGAAATGCCCTGATACTATAAAAGTGCTGGAATTTCATAATTCTGCATGTGCGTAAACACTAATTCAACTGATGTTTCATTTTCTTTTTTCAATTTGAACACTGATGACATTATAACACTCTCCAAAATTTAAGAGAATGATCAATTCTATTATTTAAACTGACGGGCAATTTCAAGCTCTATATTTCTTAATAATAACTTGATTGGAATAAGAATTTGAAAAAGAAACTATCTACTGTAGGTGTTCTTCCTTCACTTGATATATGCTTTATCATATGTATTAAAATTGTGTTGTTCTTGTTTTATAAAGCTGCATGCTTTGTGTCTTTTTTTAGTACTTTAATTATCTCTTATTAGATACTTAATCTTTTTTAGGCATAAAAGGTAAAGCAATAACTTCACATAAGTGAGACAAAGCATATTAAATCACCAAAACTGCAACTATTCCAGACATGGAGGTCAGAATTTGAAAAATATTCCAGCATCGTTCGTATACATTCCGCTAACAAAGAAAATTTAGTTTAAAATACAAACATTTTATATCTCTAAAGATAAGTTTTTTCTATATACTTTTCAAATAATTATAAATGTATTCTTTTTTTTTTTTAAAGAAATATTTGCTCACATTCCATGTATCTGAAATTGGCCGGATAATTTCTTCATTGTTCTCTTTTTTCTCTGCCAAGTTTAGTCACAACAACCCGTTACCATAAGCCCACGAGGCAAGTGGCTTATAACACAGAAATCAATGATTTCGAAAGAAATGCCTGCTCGGGAGTACATCGATCCAGAGGGAAATTCGTAGTTTTGATACTTGATCTTTTGATAGGAGGATGAATTTTAGGATAAAAAATTGGAAATTTTTTCGGATGTTGACTTTTTACTTAAACGAGTGGTTACGCGAGTTAATATTTTCTGTATCCTAAAAAAGTTTATCGAGAAGGAAAAAAAGGGAAAACTACTATGTGTAAATGCTTCTTTTTTTAGAGAAAACTTTTATTTGAGTACGATTAAAAAAAAAAAAAGTTTTTTTATGAAGGTGGGAGGTCGAAATTTGATTTGAAGTGCAGTTGTTAAAACTAAAAATCATTTTTATTACGTAAATTTTTATTCGTTTAAAAAACAAAACCTATTTTTTATTAAAATATACATCTGTTTGAAATTAAAATGTTTTTTACAGGTGTATTGTTTTAACTTTATTACGATATATCGATAAGTCAAGCTTAAAATTACAACAAAAAATCAAACGGTAGAAAAAAAAACTGCATATTTTTCTTATTGTTGTTTACAGTGCTAGAAAAGGCTAAAAATTCCTAAAATGTAAAGCATCATAAATCGGTAAGTTTTGATCGTATAAAGAGGATTTTTTTAATGCTTTACTTGTTAGAAGAGAACTTTAAATGCTTCTTTTCCCCAGGTTATATGAATAAAAAATTTCGTCCAAATCGCAAAATTTCTGTCATTAAATAAGGCAAAATATTCAATTGGAAAATAGGGGTAGTCCTGTAGACAGCAGGTTGGACAGGGCTAGGTTAGAGCATGGATAATTTTGAACTTATGAGACCTAAGGACCGTATAAAAATTAAATAAAAAAAAATCATCCTTTCTTTCTCGCAAAACAGACTTTTCCGAAAAAAATTGCGTAGAGTGGACTTTAACCATAAACATCCCAGGATTGGAATGTGGCAGAATTATGAAACAAATATGTTATTGTAATTTATGATTTTACACTTTATATCATTCTTATGTACATTGAGTACTATTTAGTATTTTTCACATTTGGTTTTAGGGGTTCTCATTGGAAACTAAATTGGAGATTTTGAGTATAGAATTTTATTGCAGAAATGTAAACAAAAGCATTTAAATTACCTTAAAATAAAAATAGTTGAAGCTTTTATGGTGCAAAACTTTCGATGGGTTAAAAGTAATATTGTGGGTGGTCTGGGGCATTCGGATGAAGGCTCACTGACCACACTGACCGTATATATGAGAACGGAGGGGTTGGGTTCAGAGATGGACTCCGACAGACTGTTTTGAAATAAAAAAGAAAAGTGCCCAGCTAAACTGATGGCATTGAGCTCACAGGCTATTCACACTAATTGTATATTATACACTTATTTTAAAGAATAATGCCCCTCAAAAAAATAAGTGAAGGGGAAATAGCCCCCGTTTCCCCCTTTATACTTAACCAGTGAACCTCCAAATCTCACCAGGGAAGCCCCTTATCATAATAAAACGGTATACCAAATTTGGAGCAAATCGAATAATCCTGCAAAAAAAAAAACTTTTATCTAAATTAAGGGGGTGGACGAGCCCCCCATTATCTTTAACCAATGAATCGCCAAAACGAATCAGGGAAGCTCCTTAACATAATAAACCGGTATACCAAATTTGGAGCAAAGCGAATAATTCTGCATGAAAAACCCGTTTATATAAATTAAGGGGGGTGGCCTAGCCCCCCTTCTCCCTTTATCTTTAACCAATAAACCCCCAAAACTAATCAAGGAAGTTCCTTAACATAATAAACCGGTATACCAACTTCGGAGCAAATCGAATCATTATGCATGAAAAACCCAATTATCTGAATTAAGGAGGTGGGCTAGCCCCCCTTTTCCCCTTTATTCTTAACCAATGAACCTCCAAAACAATTCAGGGAAGTTCCTTAACTTAATAAACCAGTATACCAAATTCGGAGCAAATCGAATAATTCTGCATGAAATACCCATTTATCTGAATTAAAAGGGGTGCACTAGCCCTCTTTCCCCCCTTTATTCTTAACTAATGAACTCCCAAAACTAATCAGGGAAGTTCCTTAACATAATAAACCGGTATAACAAATTCGGAGCAAATCGAATCATTCTGCATGAAAAACCCATTTCCCTGAATTAAAAGGGGTGAACGAAACCCGTTTTTCCCCCTTTATCCTTAAGCAATGAACTCCCAAAACTAATCAGGGAAGTTCATTAACATAATAAACCGATATACCAAATTCGGAGCAAATCGAATGATTCTGCGTGAAAACCGCATTTATCTGAATTAAGGGGGTGGACTAACCCTTCTTTCCCCCCTTTATCCTTAACCAATGAACCCCCAAAACTAATCAGGGAAGTTCCTTAACGTAATAAACCGGTATACCAAATTCGGACCAAATTGAATGATTCTGCATGAAAAAACCCATTTATCTGAATTAAGGGGGGTGGACTAACCCCGTTTTTCCCCCTTTATCCTTAACCAATGAACTCCCAAAACTAATCAGGGAAGTTCCTTAACATAATAAACCGGTATACCAAATTCGGAGCAAATCGAATAATTCTGCATGAAATACCCATTTATCTGAATTAAGGGGGTGGACTAACACTCCTTTATCCCCTTTATACTTAACAAGTGAACCTCCAAATCTAATCAAGGAAGCTCCTTATCATAATAAACCGGTATACCAAATTTGGAGCAAATCGAATAATCTTGAAAAAAAAAACATTTATCTAAATTAAGGGGGTGGACTAGCCCCCCTTTATCCTTAACCAATGAATCGCCAAAACGAATCAGGGAAGCTCCTTAACATAATAAACCGGTATACCAACTTCGGGGCAAATCGAAGAAAAACCCATTTATCTAAATTAAGAGGGGCGGGCTAACCTCCCTTTCCCCCTTTACCCTTAACCAATGAAGCCCCAAAATTAATCAGGGAAGTTCCTTAACATAATAAACCGGTATACCAAATTCGGAGCAAATCGAATCATTCTGCATGAAAAACACATTTATCTCAATTAAGGGGGGTGGACTAACCCCGTTTTTCCCCCTTTATCCTTAGCCAATGAACTCCCACAACTGATCAGGGAAGTTCCTTAACATAATAAACCGGTATACCAAATTCGGTGCAAATCGAATCATTCTGCATGAAAAACACATTTATCTGAATTAAGGGGGGGTGGACTAACCCCGTTTTCCCCCCTTTATCCTTATCCAATGATCTCCCAAAACTGATCAGGAAGTTCCTTAACATAATAAACCGGTATACCAAATTCGGAGCAAATCGAATCATTCTGCATGAAAAACCCATTTATCTGAATTAAGGGGGTGGACTAACCCCGTTTTTCCACCTTTATCCTTAACCAATGAACTCTCAAAACTAATCAGGGAAGTTCCTTAACATAATAAACCGGTATACCAAATTCGGAGCAAATCGAATGATTCTGCATGAAAAACCCACTTTTCTGAATTAAGGGGGGGGGGGTGGACTAACCCCGTTTTTCCCCCTTTATCCTTAACCAATGAACCCCCAAAACTAATCATGGATGTTCCTTAACATAATAAACCGGTATACCAAATTCGGAGCAAATCGAATGATTTTGCATGAAAAACCCATTTTTCTGAATTAAGGGGGGTGACTAACCCCGTTTTTCCCCCTTTATCCTTAACCAATGAACTCCCAAAACTAACCAGGGAAGCGCCTTATCACAATGAACCTAGGAAAAAATTTTGAAGCAAATCGGATGTTTCTATCAAGAGTTATCGCGTTACGTACATACATACGTACGTACGTACATACATACATACATACATACAGAATGGGCGGGCACATTAGCTCTTAGGCTTTGATAGCCTGTGAGCTAAAAATGGGTGCATCTGCACTGTCAGGAGGAAAACTGGGTACCTCGTGATCATAACAGGGTATTTATGCTGCGTTTACACTGTGGCTTATCAGGTCTACAAAGTCTGCGAGGTCTGCCAGGCGTGGGTTTTGGAGGCTCTGCGTGGTCTGAGAGGCATGGTCTCTGTGGTCTAGACATTGGCTTTAAAATACTAGACCCAACCAATCAGCGTACTGCTTTATGCGTTGTTTATTCCTTCGTATTAAAAGAAGCAGACGACATCCTATGATTTTGAAGATTAATTGAAATTAATAAGGGATTTACAAATTTAAAGCTGTTCTTAACTGCTCTGCTCAACAAGCGCAAAACTTTTTGACACATTTACAAATTCAATTTTTAACGGAAAGGTATAAAATTGGAAACCTGGCCATGGAAGCGATTTGGAATTGAACTATTTTTTCCATTTTTTGATCAATCAATTACCTATTGAGTTATAAGCGATTTCGATCGCGTGTCAAACACGTTTTTCGACCTTTCTTGAGTGCATTTTCTTCCTCCGCGCGGAAATTCGGTTCAAAACGTGTGCGGCTCTTTGACACTATTTTCTGAACCCTATTATCAAAACCTTTGACACTATTTTCTGAAAGATCTATTGCGTTTGCAAAAAAATGGAAAAAACAGCTCAATTACATAGTTTCTGAACAACAACTTCAGCTAGTTTCATGCATTTTCGAACAAAAATAAATTAAAACTTATGTCAGAAAATTGCCCTTTTGGATTTGAGAACACCCTTAAGGTACGTAATGTTTTTCAGATATTTTAAAAATGTCTCTAGATTGTTTCATAACTGTAGAAGTTTCTTTTATAAAGCGATACAATCGCAAGTTACTATTTTCATGTAATTACATATTACGCTACTAAAATTCATTTCTTAGCTATGTTACTTTTTATATTACCAAACTCTTTATGAAACGAAGTATTCGTTAAGTTCTTTATTTTTCATCTTCCTGAATTTACATACTACTCTACCAATTCATTTGTTAATAGATATGTTCCGCATTTCCAAATTCTTTAAATTTAACCTGGTTTCATATGGATGAATTTAAAAAACAAATTTGATAGTATATGAATACAAATTAATATAATACGGTCGTCATTCTATTATAATTAAAATATACGGTAATGCGTTTTTTGTGAGTAAATACTTTTTCTTTTAGGTATTTATTTGATATTCATTTCAATGCATTTTTAGTACAGACAATTTTTAAATTTATCCTAAAACTAGCAACAAATTTTTAGCCAAACTCCAAAGTTTTCTCTATTACAGTTATATAATTGACTGATCATAGCAAACTTTGTACATGATTTGTATTATTGTTAATCAATTTTAAATGTGTTAATTTTTACAATGATACGGTATCTAAAGTATTATGAAGACTCCCGCCCCCCACCCCACCCCCCAAAAAATCTATAAACTTTTAAAAATTTTATCTTATGTTCATTTTTCTGAAATTTTCTTTGATAATTAATCAGTAGTAGTATATTAAAACTGTAAAATCTAGAACATGAATTTTTCCTCTCCACCTCCCCACAAGGGATGGTTTAAGCTTGAAAAGTTCGTAAATTATTTTTTTTTTTCAGAAAGAGTTTGAAAAACTTTCAAACCTATAAAAGTTATACTAGAGGTAGAGATTAGAATATGCTGGTTTCAAGATAGATACATATTTTACCAAGTTTGTAAGTGACTACCATTTCGACTACCGTCTTCTGCGAGAAAGTAGATTGTCTGATGCTCTTGGACTATATGCTGTTTTCCCTTAAAATTCATCAATCAGGAACTGTCGTATGAATAAATTATTACTAGCTTGTATGACTGACTGTAAGTATGTAGTTTTTTTAATATATTTATTTTCCGTTACTTAGAGCTAGGAATTTTGAATTACATTCTACATTGTTTTTGTTCTTTTTATTAGTTTATTATGATTATTATAGTCTTTTTTATATTTATTTACAATATAGAATGTTTTCAATGGGACATTTTCAACAGTTATGTGAATGTTTGTTGATTACCTGTTGACCTGACTTTCACATTTGTAATAGTATTCTATCAAGAGACTTGCATGCTTTTTTTGAAGATATGAATCTTCAGTAATATTTGTAAGTATGATGCTTGTAAGTAAGCCATTTCTCTCAAAAGTACATTGTTGTGTATTTTATTTATTTAATGTTTTATCTTTTATATAAAGTCATTTTTCTCATTAAGTGAATCTGCATCTGAGAGAATTCTATTCTCAATACAATATTTATGTTTTAATTCTTTAATCAATGTTTTCTTCGCATTAGCTTTTTAAATTTACAAAATGGCGTTAAATGATCAGTTAAGAAAATGTAGTTTATGTAAGTGTGTAAGCTATATTTTATATAAACATTGAGTATGTGAGTATTCTGTTAGCGGGAAGCAGTTAAACTCTCCCTTCCCCCTATACACATTTTTCAAGAAATTTGATATTGCAAAAAATGTGTCCCTCAGACTTAAAAAAATTCAGAAATTACACTAAAGCTAAAATAACTTATTAAAATTGTCTAAAATAAGATCACATCATTAAATAAGCAATTTAAGCAAAGAAATTGATTAGCAATAATATATATATATATATATATATATATATATATATACGAGAATACAGTTATGTATATTGCTTTGTAGCTGTGAACTAAGATCAAAAGATAATAAAGATTGGGTCCATTTCTGAGAAACTTTTAAAATGGTGCATTTGAATAATTATAATTTAATATCAGCTTAATAATTAATAAACTGTGCATTTATTTAATTTAATATTACTAATATTGAAATAGTATAAAATGTATTATCCTATGATAGTATCATTTTTATAATTTTATTTTTTTAAATAATTGTTAAGCTGCTTATGTAATAATGTATTTGATTTGTTATTTGTTAATGTTGAAATAATCTAAAATATATTACCATTATTATCAACGTTATAATTTGGGTTGTTTATTTACAATTCTTTGAAATGAGATGAAATATTTATTTCATTAGTATAAGTTATTGAAATTATCAGAAGCATATGGTGTATTTTAGAATTTTTTTTAAATGTGTCAACATTGTAATTAATTTTTAAAGAGCTCTGAGCTGGAAAATAAAATTAAGTGTTATTGTTTTTTTTCCCCAATCAATGTTTGTAATTTACTGGGTCATTCCATGGTAACTTACGTTACATTTAGAACAATTTACTTCAGTAATTTTAGTAATATAACAACAAAAAAATATATTAAAAATATAAAGTTGACATGATTTGTTATTTAAACCTATTTAAAGATAAATTTAGATAAAAATTACCTAATTTTAGTGTTTTTTTCTTGAAGTCTTGCAATTATATTTATTACGGTAACTGACATTACTGAAAATGTAGGAAAAAAAGAAGAGAGTGGGAAATAACAATAGCAGTAATATATATGTACAACTTAGCACATTACCCTTACACATTGATAACGCTCTGAAAATTCCTCCTCACATTAACCATATTGCTCGTAACTTTTGCTTTCATTAAATTTGTGTTGAAATAGAGGTTCCTTTTATAAAACCTTGAATCAAACGATAAAAATTTTATGCTGCTGATGCTTTTCTTTACTTTGGTTTTTACACATTTTTATCTTAATATAAGGTATTTTCAATACAACATATTAGTTTTTTAAATACTCTGGGAGGAATTTTGAAATGCCACCCTCATTTGCTGCTGCAGTGTTTGTACAAATCTGCATTTTTTGCCGATTTGCATGAAAATTGATATAAGGGCTGTGCATATATAAAATTATCATTTTAATGTGTGTGGGGTACGGGGGAGGGGGGGGGTGTCTGGCACTTGACTGTCATAAGATATTTTTGGGAAAAGGGGGCTTTTGTTTTTTTATATTATTTTTTATCCAAACGATATTTTTTTATTTTTGTGCTTTAATTTTTTCTTTACATCAAAATAGTCTTATACATTTTAAATAGTAGCAGCCCTTTTTAGATGTTAATTGATATACAGTTCTGTAAATGTAAAATTATCTTTATATCACTGCAAACAATATAAAAATAAAAAGGATTTTTAAACATTGATGATGATTTCATTAAAGCGCGCGCGCGTGTGTGTGTGTGTGTGTGTGGGGGGGGCGGTCAAGGAATGATAACGTATGATATTGTAAATGAGGGGGAGGGGACTAAAATTGCCTAAATTTTGATAACATTATACGTATACGACACCATACAATAGTTTTAGAATGAGAGTAAACTCATTGTCAATTTAAAACAATTATCAGATTTCTCAACCTATTTTCAACCATCTGCTGTTGTTTATAATTTTTAAAAAATTGTATTTAATTTTCTAATGCAATTTTTTCTTTCATATTGCCATAATGGGTATGAGCATTATTTTTATAAATCAATTAAAAATCAGACTCATTGTATTTTCGCATGCAAAAATGGCATCATTTTGAACAGATAATGCACATTTTCCATATATAAAATTTTAAGCCTTCATCATAAGTGATAAAAAGACATAGTACCTTTATTTAAATGTAACATCACGACTAAAAGTATATAAAAAATGGCGTCATTTTCATGCAATCATTGTAGATTTAATTTTCATGAGCGATGATGTAAGTTTCCATTTAAAAATATTGTTTTATCATCAGGAGACGACACTTGCTCTTCCCAAATTAATGTCCATTATCTGTAAAGTAAAAGCTTTATTTTCAATCTATGCAAAAGTAAAATTTCACGAAATGTTACATTTAGTTCCTTTTTCTCGAGTATTGTCAGGGAAACGAAATATTTGCAGCGGGAATTTACTATTATTGTGTCAAAGTAATTAATTTTTTCCTTGTTGTCGTTTTAAAGATTTATAGCTCAGAAGGTAGTGTCACAGACGACAATAATGTAAATAATGAGACAGACCACTCTCTGTTGCACCAGAGAGTGGTGATGCCATAGCAACATCATACGCTCTGCTGCAATGTGAAATGAGTGGTAACCTAATTACTGATAATGTCTTCCATTAGGTTTTCCATCAGTGTTGGTATTCATTTCATACTGTAGCAGCACAATCTTATACTATAATACGAACAAAGATATTCTCTCTCTGTGTGTGTGTGTGTGTGTTGTGTGCGTGTAAATTTTATCTTAAAAACGGATCGAACGATTTTGACTAAATTTTGTATTTTACCATTTTCGGGCACGAGAAGACCATTGGGCTAGGTCATGTGTTAGAGAAAATTGAATTAGTGGGTCATTTTGGGTCATAATGGGTCAGGGTCAAGCTATTATGTCTAAAAAACGGCACAATCGATTTTGACTAAATTTTATGTCCAATTGTTTCGGAATAAAAGAATACCATTGTGCTAGGTCGCATGTTCAAGAAAATTCAATTAGTGGGTCCATTTTGTGTCACAATGGGTCAACTGCCAAGCTAATTGAATCTAAGAAAAGGCTCAAAACATTTTGGCAAAATTTTATAATATAGCGCTTCTCAGCATGAGATGACCACTGGACTAAGTCACATGTTCGAGAAGAACAGATTAGTGGGTCATTTTGGGTCACTGGGTCAAGCTAATTGCATCTAAAAAACGAATCAAACGATTTTGAAAATATTTTGTATTAAACCGCTTTGGGGCATGAGAAGACCATTGCACTAAGTCACATGTTGGAGAACATTCGATTTGTGGGCCATTTTTGGGTAACTGGGTCAAGCTAAATGTATGTAAAAATTGGCTCAATCGATTTTGACTAAATTTTATATCCAACCGTTTTGGGGCACGAGAAAACTTCTGGGCTAGGTCACATGATCGGGAAATTTGGATTAGTGGGCCATTTTTGGGTCACTTCGGGTCAAGCTAATTGTATCTAAAAAACGAATCCAACGATTTTGATCAAATTTTGTATTATATCGTTTCTGGGCATGAGAGGACCATTGGGCTAAGTCACATGTTCGAGAAATATAGATTAGTGCGTTATTTTTGGTCACTGTGGGTCAAGTTAATTGTATTTAAAAAACGACTCAAAACATTTTGACAAAATCTTGCATTATACCGTTTCTGGGAATGAGAAGACATGTGGGCTAAGTCACATGTTCGAGAAAATTAGATTAGTGTGCCATTTTGGGTCATAATTCGTCAGGGTCAAGCTCATTATATCTAAAAAACGGCTCAATCAATTTTGACTAAATTTAATATCAAACCGTTTTGAGGCACGAGAAAACTATTGGGCTAGGTCACATGATCGAGAAATTTCAATTAGTGGGTCATTTTTGGATCATTTCGTGTCAAGCTAATTGTATCTCTAAAACGAATCAAACGATTTTAACAAAGTTTTCTATTATACCATTTCTGGGCATGAGAAGAACATTGGGCTAAATAACATGTTGGAGAAAATTCGATTTGTGGGTCAATTTTGGGTCAAGTTAATTGTATCTATAAAACGACTCAAACAATTTGACCATAATTTTGCAGTATACCGTTTCTGGGCATGAGAAGACCTGTGGGCTAAGTCACATGTTCGAGAAAATTCGATTAGTGAGTCATTTTGGGGTCACTGTGGGTCAAGCTATTTGTATCTAAAAAGCGACTCAAAACAATTTGGCAAAAATTTTTATTACATCGTTTATACAGCACGAGAAGACCATTGGGATAGATCACATGTTCGATAATTTCAGATTAGTGGGTCACTTTCGGGTTACTGTGGTCAAGCCGTTTATAAAACGACTAAACTATTTTGACTAAATTTTGTATTTTATCGTTTTCAGGTTGGAAAGAGCATTGGTTGGGTTGCATGTTCGAGGAAATTCGGTTAGTGTGTCATTACGGGTCACTATGTCTCTGGATAATGCCAGTTGTATCTAAACAGCAAGAATAATACAGTGAGAATAATATATCGAATTGAACACAAGGCTAATTTTGACCGAGCTTAGCTCGGTCATCCCTGCTTGTGTCAACATTAAAGCCAATCCATAGATATAACAATTAAGAAAACAAAAGTAAGCTACTACTGCCATTTTTTAAAATGAAGAGTTGAAGCAATTATCTCTTTCGTTAGGGGTCGTCCCTGCCCTCCTGGACCCCTGTTTAAAGTAATTTTTGAACACTTAAATCAAAAAGAAAAATCGTCCCTGCCCTCCTTGACCACTGTTTAAGTTAATTTCTGAACACTTAAGGGGACATTTTACCTTTTCAACAATTTTCTTTATTTTAAATATAATTCAAATGGTGAACTCGCTGAATTTGAATGTTCAACTAAAAGTACAGTTTGAAAAAAGAATTAACTATGTATTCAATTAAAATTTTTTTTTTAAGTTTATAAAAATTTTAATTTTTTTAAATTTCTTCTACTTTTTAAAAAATTGATATTTTTGCTGATTTTTTTTTAGATTTTCAAATGTGTATTACACTAGACTGCACATGGATTTTTAGACACATCTAATATCACATTTATTATAATTATTTTACTGATATATATACAGTGGAAAACGATGAAATCGAACATATCTTCATATACTTTTATTTTTTTTAAATAACAAAATACCTGAAGGCAATTCCATGCATAAATTTATCACATATATAATAAAGAATATGCACAAAAAAAGTTTAAATCTCTATCTCAAATACAGAAGAATCCTTAAAGCATGAAAGTGAAAAAATATGAACATGAAGAAAAAGGCCATTTAAAGTTTTAATTTCTGTTGGTAATTGCGCTGAATGTTTTAACAAAATTTACAATATCTCGCGATATATTTACCGTATGGATAAAAATGAGATGTCAAAATATTCACAATTAAACAGGCTTTCATTTAATGTTAAAAAAGAATAATCAATTTTTTGTCCAATTTTATGGTAAACTGCCCCCTTATATCAAAAGGAAAAATAAAAGTAAATTTTATTTTTTGGAAAGGAGGGGTTGTACCCCTTCCCCAGAAAAAAAAGTTAGGTTCCTTTTCTCTCTGTGTTTCATTATTTTAAACTGTTTGAAAAATGTAATTTTTTTTTCTCAGTCAGAGAAAAAGAAAGTTAATCAGGGAACGGCAATTGCATTTTCTTGCTTCCCTTGCGGGCAATCATCTTTTAAAAACGCTTTATTTTTATTAATTTACACATAATTAATGTATATGCAAAAGAAATTACCGCGCAAACAAATCTGACACGTTCATTTCAATACGAATACAAATGTAAACAAACAAACACGACTGTCCCTCCCTTCGTCCAACCTGCAAATATACGCATGCGCAAGCCAAGTTCGTATGCCGTAGTGTGAACGCAATTTTTCCAATTCTTGGACCTGAAAGACCCAAAAGACCTGACAGGTCACATAGTATAAACGCAGCATTAGAGGTCTTCTGGATACACAGATTATTATAGCAGTATTTACCTTCTTGTGACATTCTTTGTTTTACTTGTCTTAAAATTCTCACTCAGATTGTTCTTTTTACGTAACTTCAGATGTAATTCTGATTTGAAGAGCAAAAGCTCTCAATGTAGAGTTTGTGTTCACGCTTATGTGCTAATACACGCTTATGTGCTTGACAAATCAGTCAAGGTTTATAACGCATCCTGTTTTGGTGCTTTCCTTCGCTATGAAGATTATGTTTACGTTTTGTTAAATTAATAATCAGCATAAATTTGACATTCCATGATCACTCATCGTAAATAATTTATATTTGTGCTCCTAGACTACACCCAAGCCCCCTTTTAAATCCTGAGAGGTCGAATGCTACCTATGGTTTATGAATATGGTTTGTACCAATTGGCTTACATATAACATGTTTGACCAATTTTAAGGGTATTCGTAATCAGATTTGTTTTATTAAGAAGATCTCGACAGCAAAATCATTGTAAAACCACTGTTATTATTAAACTGTGAAAAACTACATTGCATTGGATATGCACTAGGAGTAAAATATTAAGAAGAGAACAGATTTTTCTAAATTATAGAAACTAGCAGGGATGACCGAGCTAAGCTCGTTCAAAATTAGCCTTGTGTTCAATTCGATATTTTATTCTCACAGTATTATTCTTGCAGTTTAGATACAATTGGCATTATCCTGAGACATAGTGACCCAAAATCGCCCACCAACCGAATTTTTTCGAACATGCGACCCAACCAAAACTGTTTCCAACACGAAAACGATAGAATACAAGATTTAGTCAAAATAATTAAGTCGTTTTATAGGTATAATTAGCTTGACCCACAGTAACCCGAAAGGGATTCACTAATCTGAACTTATCGAACATGTGACCAATCTCAATGGTCCTCTCGCGCTGGAATGTAATAAAAAATTTTGTCAAAATCGTTTGAAACGTTTTTAGATACAATTACCTTGACCCACAGTGACACAAAAAGGACCCGCTAATCGCATTTTCTCGTACATGCGACTTAGCCCAATGATCTTCTCATCCACAGAAACGGTATTATACAAAATTTTGTCGAAATCGCTTGAGTCGTTTTTTAGATTCAATTATCTTGGCCCACAGTGACCCAAAAATGATCCACTAATCGCATTTTCTCGAACATGTGACTTAGTCCGATGGTCTTCTCGTGCTCAGAAATGATATAATGCAAAATTTTGTCAAAATGTTTTAAGCCGTTTATTAGATACAAATAACTTGACCCATAGTGACCCCAAAATAACCCACTAATCGAATTTTTTCGAACATGTGACTTAACCCACACGTCTTCTCATGCCCAGAAACGGTATAATACAAAATTTTGTTAAAATCGTTTGATTCGTTTTTGAGATACAATTAGCTTGACCCGAAGTGACACAAAAATGACACACTACTCTGAATTTCTCGTAATCCGAAACAGTAGGTTACAAAATTTAGTCAAAATCGTTACAGCCGTTTTTTAGATATCATTAGCTTAAAAGAAATGACCCAAAAATGACCCACTAATCGAAATTTCTCGAACATGTGACTTAGCCCAATAGATTTCTCGTGCCCCAAAACGGTTGGATATAAAATTTAGTCAAAACCGTTTGCGTCGTTTTTTAGATACAATTATCTTGACCCACAGTGACCCAAAAATGATCCCCTAATCGAATTTTCTCGAACATGTGACTTAGTCTAATGATCTTCTCATACTCAGCAACGATATAATGCAAAATTTTGTCAAAATGTTTTTTGCCATTTTTTAGGTACAAATAGCTTGACCCATAATGATCGTTTCAAAACAATTCTCGGCCTTCCTGTAAATTCTGTAATACCATAAGTAGTTGGATTCAATAAAAAATTAACAAGTAAGAAAAATCATGCGTTAAACATAGATTATGAAACACTTTCCAACACTTCCTTAATGCTTTATAAAAACTTCGTTATTTAGGGAAATAAGGTATATAACAGAACTAAGTAACCATTTTAGAAAACGCATAAAACATTTGAAAAACTGATTTCAGCAGTTACAGTCCATAGCAAATATGTATTCAAATTCTTTTGAACAGCTCTGTATTTGATCTATAGGTTGATATATATGCTATCTAATCGGGTAATTTAGTTTAGCAAGAAAACGAATAACAGGTTGAAATTTCTCTTTCAGCAATTTATACTAATAGATGGAAACATACTTGTATACTTTTGTACAACCCTGTAGTTAGCCTAGTACCTTTATTACACGCCACGATTTAGCTAAAGTTTAATTCAAAGTAAAACACTCTTAAAACTACTGGAATCACATTTCCAGAAATTATCATTTATAGACGGCCATGTATCCAATTCTTTGCGTGACCCTGTATATAATTTTACCTATGATATACAAACATTTCTTAGTAAACAAAATGCAGTTCGGCGTAAAAATGCATAACTCATTTAAAAACCACCTTTAAGCAATTTACAATCATACCCAGTAACCATTACGGATTCTTTTGTGTAGCCCTGTATATGAATTACAGCATTTATACACACCGTATACAATGCATAAATATAGTGAAACATAAGAGCGCATAACATAATTAAAAATTCATTTCCAGCAATCATCGCTACCGTACAGTACTTCGGATACAATATAGTATCTGAAATCTTTTGTGTGACCCTGTAAATGCTATGCACTTCGTATTACACATGAAATAAGTTATAGTAAACCTCAGCGAGGTATATCAATTTCATTATACATGAAATAATTTAACATAATTAAAATACGCTGGAAAAAATTCTCTCCACCCGTATATCATTATGTAACGGAATTAATTTGTGTGGCCCTGAAAATGAATAATATTTATTCTTTGCACCGCTTATTTTACGGAATGCATATTTTAGTGCACTTGATAAATGCGTATCAATTTTATTATGTTTGAAAGCATGTAACATCATTAAAAATCATTTTAAACGATTTTTTCCCACAGGCCCTAATGTAACAGGAAAATTTTGGCTGTCCCTGTAAATTAGGGGTGCACAACCTTTTTAAGAGGAGGGCCACTTTCAAAAATGTCAGGGTTGTCGAGGGCCACATCAGTCACACGAAGAGAATTCTATTTCGGGGAGGTGTGTGTGTGTGTGTGGGGGGGGGGGGTATCTCTCTAGGTTCCCCTACCCAGTCAACATATCCAATTCAGTTGGCAAGTATATATCAACAGTTTACATTTGTATATATAACAAGGATTAATTTGAAAGAGTGATAATATTCCTGGACATTATTCGAGGGAGTAAATTTTGCTTTATTAAAAGTGCTAAAAAACAAACATAGGCATTAAAATGGCTGGTGCCGAAAAAAAATGCGAACTTTATGACCGAAGGAGGCAGGAAGAGCCTATCAACATGATTTGATATTTTTACGCGCCTGATCAACGGAATTTAGATTTTCCGCGCCTGATCGACAAAATTAGCGATTTTCCCGCACCGGATCGGCAAAATTCGTTATCTAACCGCACCTGATCGAAGAAATTCCTATTATTCTGCACCCGATCGACAATATTTGCGATTTTTCCGCGCCTGATAGACAAAATGCGCGATTTTTCGGATCCCGATCGACAAAAACTCGCGATTTATTCGTTCAAGAACGACGAAATATCCGATTTTTCCACCCCTGACCGACGAGATTCGCGATTTTTCCGCGAGCCATGAACGAAATTCGGGATTTTTAACTGATTCGGACGAAATTTGCGATTTTTTCAAACAGTAAATTGACGAATTTTGCGATTTGTTCTCGAGAAAATCTGACGAAACTCGCGTTTTTCCCGCACCCAATCAACGAAATTTTCAATTTTTCGCGCGTCATCGAGAAAAGTCGCGATTTTTCTCTGCCTGACAACAAAATTTGCGATTTTTACGAGTTCGATCGACAAATTCACGATTTTTTCGTGCCAAACTAAGGAAATTTGGGATTTTTCTGAGCCCGATTGACAAAACTCGCGATTTTTCCGTGTCCGTTCGACGAAAGTTGCGTTTTTTCCGAGCCCGATCAACGAAATTCGCGATTCTTAACTGACTGACGAAAATTGCAATTTTTCCCGTGGCAAATTGACGAAATTCCCGATAAGCAGACGAAACGCGTGATTTTTCCGCACCTAATTGAGAAAATTCTCGATTTTTACGCACCCGATAGGCGAAATTGACGATTCCTAACTGACTGACGAAATTTGCAATTCTTTCCCGCGGCAAATTGGCGAAATTCGCGATTTTTTTCGCGCGACTTACGAAACTCACGATTTTTCCGTAGTCGATCAAGAAAATGCACAATTTTTCCCGCATCATCAACAAAATTGACGATTTTTCCGTGACCGACCAATGAAATTCGCGATTTTTCCGTGCCTGACTGACAAAACTCGTGATTTTTCCGCGCCCGATCAGAGAAATTTGCGGTTTTTTCCGTGCTTCATCGACAAATTCGCGATTTTTCCGTGCCCGATCAAGGAAATTTGCGATTTTTCCGAGCATCATCGACAAAATTCACTGTTTTTCCGCACCCGATCAACGAAATTCGCAATTCCTATTTGATCAACAAAATTTTCAAATTTTCCCGCGGCAAATTGACGAAATTCATGATTTTTTCGTGCGACTTTTGGACAAAAATTGCGATTTTTTCCAGTTATCGCGGGCCAAACGTTACCCCATCGCGGGCCACAGGTTGTGCATCCCTACTGTAAATGAACTAAACATGCTACAAACTTCATTTGCAATAGGGTTTGTGCTATGGTAGAGTTCACTAACATCCAAAAATTTCAGAACGATCCGAGTATATTTACGGGAGTTAGAGCGCGTACAGACGGACAGACAAACCGAATAAATAAACACTTTTTAACTTTGTTGGAAAGTGTTAAAAATGTCAGTCTTTGAACGTTTCATTTTACAACACTTCTTTGAACTGACATTCCAATTTGGTATGAACTAGAACATGTCCGTTTCGAAGTCAGAAAGCATTTTTCCTCTCCTCATTATCAAAAAGTATTGCGAATTAAACGAATGGGCTCAGAATCTCTTTTAAACATTTTGTTATATGGTATGTGAAAATACCCATCAATCACGAGCAGCGGTTTAAAAATATCTACGGTGTTTTTACCATTTTTTATCCTTACCTGAATTTAGTAAAATACATATTTAAAAATATATTTTTAAAATATATGTACAATTTTTATAAATGATTGATTAAAAATTACACTATGATAATATCTTAATTGGCATAACATGTATTTAAGTTAAACACAAAGGTTTGCGCATGAACGCCAGCTGATTTGTTTGTTTTTGGAGTATTTCTATTATTTTACACCACGCTGTATATAATCTTCAGCAATTAATTTTTAAAATACCATGAGTTATGCTTAAATTAATGATTTATTTAGAAAAGTTTAAGTACCGTGAATATCAAAGAGACCGTATTTATTAAGTATTTCTAACGTAAGATCAATCTATATATCTATTACTGGTTAAAAGTTTTTTGACTAATATAATTATCTGGTAAGAAAAATAAAAACAAAACAACTGCTCAGCAACTCATTGATAGTATATTTATTGATTTTTTGTATATAATTAAATAATTAAATACTAGATATTAAAATAATTTTGTCATTCATCAACTAACTAACATTTATACTGTAGCAATATACTTTTGAAGAAAATTCAAACATGTTCCTGTATATACGGTAAAAGCACCAATAGTCGGCCACTTAAGCGCTTTCTTTTAGTAAGGTACTTGTACCCAATATGGACACCCTAAGGAAAATTGATTTTTTTCATTCCCGTGTACACGTCATAGGACTCCAAAAATATATGACCACTATCCCTGGACTGTTGACTATCATTATAAATTAGCGACCTTGTATTTATTCAGGTCTAATTTTAATGATAAAAACAAAAAATATTTACAAGTGTCCATATAAGGAGCCACATGTCCCAATTATGGACATGTATGTCCATATTAGAGACAGGTGGCTCCTTATTGACCTACTACAAGGGATGTATGGAAGAGCCACACTTCCAAGGAATTTTAGAGGAGAGGGGTAAAAGAAATATATCTTAAAGTATTGCGGGGGAGGGGGGACAGTAAATATCTTCATAAAATGCACTTTAGAAGGGGGGGGGGTCATTTTCGGTTCTGGCTCTTCGAAGACACATGCAAAGCACCTCAGTTACTACAAAATATCATGAAATAATATAGTTGGTCTTGCTTAGCTTTATTGCATCTGTCTGCGGAATTTACATCTGTTATTACTCAGTCCTCACAGGATGGACAAATAATTCTTCATCATGGACGGTAAGTCACACACAGTCCTCATGGACATATCTGCCACATGTCTGCAACAACATCAATACTGCATAAAAGGCTGTACCAGCTCTCCTTTGTTGAGAAAGACAAACCGCTGGTACCTGCGATTTCGTCAACAGATACCCTACTGAGGGGAGGCTTCCTTTGATTTTTCTGCAAGGGCTTTTTGTAGGATTTTTTTTCTTGGAGGAGGTTTCTTGGAGGATTGTTCAGATGACATTAAACAGATATTTTACAAATTTATGAATCTTAAGATTCACTTGCTATATTTCAAATGTGGACATAATGTGTCCATATTGGGAATCGGGCATAGTTTTACTAAACCTTGTAATAAATAAACAAAGAAAACATTTTTAAGCAATACATGCAATAGCAATCGAAAATATGTTTTACGAGCTTTCTAAAACACTCCACTTTTCTGTATTTAAAGTAATTTTACCATATCTAATAATAATTTAAACTTACCTGTAATTATGACCAGCACTCCACGAAACAACAAGTTTCCTTTCAAATGGCGAACAGCGCGATTTTTTGCACTTTCCAGGCTTAATTATCTTTTCAAATGCTTTTCTTCACGGACATGTAGCGCCATCTCTGATCAAAATTGTTACTTCTAAAGATATTAGGGGTGTCCATATTGAGAGCACTGTCCATATTGGGTACAAGTAACTTATATAGTGCAAAGCGGAATTTTAAAAAGCAATACAACATTTTTAGCAGTGACACGTGTTAATGTATACTTTTCTTTTAATGTTTCAGCAATTGTTTAAAAAAAAAAAAACTGATTATAGTTTTTATTTATAAAAAGTTAAACTTAAAAGTAGCAAAGTCTTTAGTAGTCGGCGGCCATCACTGGACCAGTTGTCGGAACTGCTTTGCTATTGTAAAAAAATTACGTTCAATGCGAAAAAATTGCTTCAAGATTATTTTAATGATGTTGGTCATTTCAAACATAATGAAATTAATATGCATTTATGAAGTGCACTAAACTATGCATTCTGGACAATATGGGGTCCAAAGTACTTATTATTCATTTATAGGGCCCCGCAAAAGTATTCCTTTATATAATAGTATCATGAGAAAAAAAGGTTTGCAGCGTATTTTAGTTCTGTTACACTATAATGAAATTGATATACTACATTACTGAGGCTTACTACAATATACTTGTTGTATAACATGATATGCATAGCATTTATCCATCATTTACAGGGACACACAAAAAATCCGGATACAGTACTGTACCTTTCTATTAGCGATAATTGCTGGAAGTGTGATTTCGTTTATGACATGCGTTTTTAAATTTAATTAAATCTTTGCTTAACATGCGGTGTGTATGACTGATATAGATCATATACAAGGCTACACAAAAGTGTTTATAATCTTTGCGGAGTATCAGCGTGAATGGCTTAAAAGAGGCTTTTAATTGAGTTATGCTCTTTCAAGCGGAACTGTATTTAGTATACTAAGAGATGTTTGTATAAAATAAATAAAATCATATACAGGGCCACGCAAAGAAATGAATACCTGACCTACCAGGAAAAGTAATGTGTGGAAGTATGATTTCAGTAGTTTTAACCACGTTTTATCCTGAATTAAATTTTAGCTTAATATGTGCGGCATACAAAAATCTGTTGGTAATTGTACTGTAATCTGTACAGTATTAAACAGCTGTATTCCGTTAAAGAATTCTGCAAGTCATGGGAAGTGTTTTTGTAATCGATTCTTGATGCATGATTTTTCATTCTTGTTTCTTATGGAAAGTAAAGTTAAAAGTACCAAATTATCTAGTTGTCGTCCTTTCAAATTTTGTGTTTAGCCATCGTAGACTAGGCGGCAGGCAGAGAAAAAAATATTACGTAATCTTGTTTCAAAATGAAATTATAATGTAGGACAAGATTATTAACAGATCATAAATGACGATCATAAATCAGTTGATTCATATCTTCGTATGATATTAGCTAGTGATGGGCGATAACGAGATGTTTTTCTCGATTTTCTCGATTGTATGGACATCTCGATATTTTTCGATTGTATAAATTTTTTCTCGATGACTACAGTTTGCAAATTTCTTTTATAAATCATATATTATGTATTATATACGTCATACATTTATCAAGAATCGTCTGCGGGTGAACTGGAATGAGTCGGTGTTAATAAAGACTAGGTGACTTCGACCGCTAGCGGGCCCCTCCTTTAATCGGGGCCCCTAATTTATACGTAATCTTGTAATACGAAATCACGAACAGGTTAGCCGCTATATACGGCACTGATATATGATAGCAGGCGGGTGTGGTGTGCACGCACTACAAAATTTTATAAAAAATATAATATCGAAACGAATGAACGTCGGACCAGATCTCTTGGGGGAGGGGTCAAAGCGAGCGGAGGGGCACAGCAGCTGCATAATATCATTAAGTCGTCACAGGTCTTTAGGCCTTTCCAACCATATGTCACATGAGAAGTCTGGATCTGAATTTATAAAAATGCCCTCCCCAGGGGCGTGCTTAGCGGGGGGGTGTTGGGGTGTAACACCCCCCCCCCACTTATTTGGAAGAGTTGGTAAAATTTAGAATAGTCGGAAAGTTAAGAACACACCCTGCAAAAAGTCCCCTCTCCCGTCGTCAGTATCATTTCAATTCTCTGTTGTCCATCTTTAAAGGAGAAAAGAAAGAACTTCTCACGGAAGATTGTGTATATGATTCTGTGTGGGAGGGAGGGGTTGTCAGAGAGCGGAGGTGATAGAGAGAGAGAGAGAGAGAGAATCGCGTTTTTGAGAATTTGAGACTTTCGTGAAAGGAAGTGGTAGGGGTGGGGGGTTGTTGCAATCTCTATTGTAAGTTTCCCCATGTAGCATCTTTAATTGCTCCCTTCTGCTATGGACTGATTCTTAGATTCACATTTTACGAACAGAATTTGTCTGTGCCGGAAAGGGTTAAGTGTTACAGCATTTAAATACTTATGAAAAATTTTAAAAAGTTTTCCAATTGTGAATACTTTTACTGTTATTTTTTAAACCTATATCAGCCCAGTGATTCAAAAACGAAACAAGAGCAAGTACTTTCGTAATACCTTTTGTCAAAAAATGTGTAGTAAATTTGCATGCTGCATGTTTTTCCGCATTTCATTTGTAATATTAAGTAAAAATGTGTATGAAAATAGCAATATATAAATGGTATACAGGGATGCAAGACCTGCGCCTATTGCGCCAAATTCGCTTTCCTGCACCAAGCTGCAACAAAACAGCTATTTCTTTCCATTTTTCGCCAAAACGTACTTGGTGCCAAAATGAAATTTAGCACGATTTCGTCGATCCAAGAAACAACAACAAAAGCAAAAATTCTAAGCCGCTAATTTCGTCAAATAAGCAAAAAACTGCGGTCAAAATATTTCTAAAAACACGCGATGTTTGTCAAATGGTCGAGAAGAAAAACGTGAATGCAATTATTTCAAATTCAAAGGGTAAAAAGTAATTTCTAATCGAAAGATGGCTAATTTCGTCAAAAACGAACAAAACGCGGTCAAAAGATCGTGAAAAAGGGCGATTCCGTTAAAAGATCGTGAATAAAATGCAAATTTTGTCAAAAGATCGCGAAAACCACGCAAATTTTCCCAAAAGATCGCAAAAAAAACACGAGCATTTCGTCAATAGATCACTAAAAACACGCGACTTTCGTCAAAGGATAGCGAGAACAACGTGAATCTTGCCAAAGGATCGCTAATTTCGTCAAAAAACGAACAAAACACTGACAAAAGATCGTGAAATAACGATAATTTTGTTTAAAGAGGGCGTGAAAAAAACGATAATTTTGTTAAAAGAGGGCGTGAAAAAAACGATAATTTTGTTAAAAGAAGGCGAGAAAAAACGCAAATTTCTTCAACAGGTCGAAAAAACAACAAATTCCGTCAAAAGATCGCGAAGAACACGCGAATTTTATCGAAAGATAGCGAAAAATACGTGAATTTCGTCAAAAGATCGCGCAAAAACACGCAAATTTTGCCAAAAGAACGCGAAAAAAACTTGAATTTTGTCAAAAGGTCGCTAATTTCAAAAAACGAACAAAGCGGGGTCAAAAGATTATGAAAAAACGCGAATTTCTTTAAAAGATCGCGAAAAAACCACAAATTTTATAAAAAGATCGCGAAAAACTGCAAATTTCATCAAAAGATTTCGAAAAACACGCCAATTTCGTCAAAAGATTGTTGACGACACGTTGATTTCAACAAAGGATCGTGAATTTCCTCATAAGATCGCAAGAAATACGCAAATTTTCTCATAAGATCGCGAGAAATACGCAAATTTCATCAAAAGATCGCGAGAAATACGCAAATTTCACCAAAAGATCGCGAGAAATACGCGTGAATTTCGTCAAAGGGTCGCGAAAAACATGCGAATTTCGTCAAAGGATAGCGAAAAAAAGTGAATTTTGTCAAAAATCACCAATTTCTTCAAAAAACGAACAAAACGAGTTCAAAAGATTGTGAAAAAACGCGAATTTCGTTAAAAGATCGCGAAAAAACCCAGCTAATTTCGACAAAAAATAGCGAAAAGCACACTGATTTCGACAAAGGATCGCGAAAAATACGCGAATTTTGTCAAAATATCGGGAAAAATACGCAAATTTGGTCATAGGACCGCGAAAAATACGCGAATTGTGTCAAAAGATCGCGAAAAATGTGCGAGCTTTCTTAAAAAATCGCGAAAAATACACGAATTTTGTCAAATGATCACGAAAAATACGCGAATTTCGTCAAAAAGTGCGAAAAATACGCAAATTTTGTCAAAAGATCGCAAAAATACGCGAATTTTATCAAAAGAGCGCGAAAAACACACGAATTTCGTCAAAAGATCGCGAAAAATACGCAAATTTCTTATTTATTAGCATTAGAATTTCAATTTGCTACAAAAACAGCTTTTATTGCTAAAAAATTAATTTTTGCTTCTACAAAAATGGGTTTTACGGCTACAAAATCCAATTTTTGCTGCTACAAAAATATTTTACTGCTACAAAATCCGATTTTTGCTGCGACAAAAATAGATTTTACTGCTAAAAAATTCAATTTTTGCTGCTCCAAAGCTGCTACAAAATGACTTTAGTGCACTCTCATCCCTGGGTATATCCATTACATGATCTTTGTTTTATTTTGCTACGGTGAATGTAGAATATGTAGGCGCCCCTTGTTTCGTTTTCGAACAACCAAAATGAAAGAAAAAAAAACGACTTATTGAACGCTGATCATACTAAAACTATTCAATCTATTATAATAAGAACTTAGAAACATATAAATATATCCAAAATTTATAAAAATCGTAACTCCGTGATACTTTTGGGCATGCATGTTTTTGTTCTTAAGACTTTTAGTGATTTTTATAAATTCACAGTATTGTAGAACAGTTCACTACGTCGCTAACGGGGGGGTTAAATCCCAAAGCCTTTCTCAACCCCGATCTTGCAGTCGGCAAAATTCAGTTCACACACCCCCCCACTAAAACACCCTTCGGCACGCCCCTGGCCCTCCCCGTGGGGGGGAGAGGGGTGCGGGAGGTGGATAACATGAGTAAGTGGTCATAAGCCTTTCCAACAATATGTCACATGAGGGGTCTCAGCTAAATTTAGAAAAACACCCCCGTGGGGGAAAAGTGGGCGGGGGGTCACCGGAGGTGCATTACATCAATAAGTAGTCACAGACCTGTCCAACGATATCTCACATGTGGGGTCTTGGCTAAATTTGGAAAAGTGTCCCCCGGGGGGGTTCAAAATGGGGGGATGGACACCGGAGGAGCATAACATCAATAAGTAGTCACAGACCTTTCCAACGATATCTCACATGAGGGGTCTTGGCTAAATTTGAAAAAGTGTCCCCCGGGAGTTGCAAATTGGGGGAGACTGTCACCGGAGGTGCATAACATCAATAAATAGTCACAGACCTTTCCAACGATATCTCACATGAGGGGTGTTGGCTAAATTTGGAAAAGTGCCCCCGGGGGGGCAAAGTGGTGGTGGGGACACCGTAGGTACATAACATCAATAAGTTGTCACAGACCATTCCAACGATATCTCACACGAGGTGTCTTGACTAAATTTGAAAAAGTGTCCCCCAGGGGGGCAAAGAGTGGGGGGGACTGTCACCGGAAGTGCATAACATCAATAAGTAGTCACAGACCTTTTCAACGATATCTCATAAGAGGGGTACTGACTAAATTTGGAAAAGTGTCCTCCGGGGGGCAAAGTGGAGGGGGGTGGCCACCGGAAGTGCATAGCACTAATAAGTAGTCACAAACCTTTCTAACGATATGTCACATGAGGGGTCTTGGCTGAATTTGGAAAAGTGTCCTGAAATTTCATATATTATAAATAATATTTAGCGGAGGGCTCCATAAAAAATCCGACCTAAAACGATAAAAGCGGAAAAAACTACCCTCGCAGTGGGGGCCAAATTGGGGAGGGGAGGAAGAAAGTCTCATAATATGAAAGAGTCATCCGAGAGCTTACCGATGACATATCACATGACTGGTCCAAAAAAATTTGAAAATTGCTCCCCCTCTCTCCCCCCGTGGGCCCACTCTTTCACCCCGGAATTCACACAGCCGCCACTTTAAAATTTTTATGTTCAATAAATAATATTTACCGGAAGACTGCATAAAAAACCCATATTTAAAGTGATATTTAAATTTATTATAGAAATCGGCTACGGTTTTAAAAATTTGTTCGCCCCTTCCCCACCCCCCTTTGAGCGAAGAAAGGTTCATAGTATGAAAGAGTGGTCAAAGGTCTTTTCGATTATATGCCACAGGACGGGTTCGGTAAAATTTTTAAAATTGCACCCCATGAGTCCACTCTCACGTCCTCCTCCCTCGAAATCACCCGACCCACCTTCCTCTTTGAAAATTTTATATTTAATAAATAATTTTTATCGGAGGTTTCCAGGTATGTGACATCTTGGTAGGGCTAAAGTAAGAGAAACTTTGAAAATTAAAGCTTCATTTCACAGCTCATTGTCATGCCTTTTTCTCTATCTCGTCCCTTGGTACTCTCGATAAATTTTATTACTTTTCTTCTCTGCCGAGGACGAGAGAAATCCTCGAAAAGCTTCTCATAGCGAAATGTTGAAAAGCGCGAGAGAAATCCTCGAAAGGCTTTTCATTGGGACATTTCGAAAAGGACGAGAGTAACAAGCGAGAGGCTTCCTATCGGGAAAGGTTGAAAAGGGCGAGAGGAAACTCTCGAGAGACTTCCCATCCCGAAAGGTTTAAAACCGCGAGAGAACCAACCATCGAGCACCTTGCCATCTGGAAGCGTCGAAATGCTGGAAAAATCATCGAGATGAGATTTGCCGAAATGCGAGATGGAAATGAAGCTTTCAGAGTCAAATATTTACCGGAATTTCTGGTTTAAGTCATAATTTCTCAAAGGAGTCCATCTGCTTATCCAATCTCTTTTTAGCTCACAGGCTATCTAAGCCTGAGAGCTAATGTACCCGTCGGTTCTGTGTGTATGCATGTACTGTACGTACGTACGTACGTATGTATGTACGTAACGCGATAACTCTTGATTAAAATGTACGATTTGCTTCAATTTTTTTAATGTTCATTCTGATAAGGCGTTCCGCTGTTTAGTTTTGACGGTTCATTGGTTAAGGATAACGGGAAAGAAGGGGGGCTGGTCCCCCCCCCCCTCCTTAATTTAGATAAATAGGTTTTTCATGCAGAATTCTTCGATTTGCTCCAAATTTCGTATACCGGTTTATTATGTTAAGGAGCTTCCCTGATTAAACTTGGAGGTTCATTAGTTAAGTATGAAGGGGGGAAAGGGGCATAGACCCTCTCCTTAATTTAGATAAATGGGTTTTTCATGCAGAATTATTCGATTTGCTCCAAATTTGGTATACCGGTTCATTATGTTAAGAAGTTGCCTTGATTAGATTTGGAGGTTTACGGGTTAAGTATAAAGGGGGAGAAGGGGGCTAGCCCCCCCCCCCTTAATTTAGATAAATGGGCTTTTCATGCAGAATTATTTGATTTGCTCATAATTTGGTATACCGGTTTATTATGTTAAGGAGCTTCCCTGATTAAACTTGGAAGTTCATTGGTTAAGGATAAAGGGGGAGAAGGGGGGCTGGTCAGCCCCCCCCCCCCCTTTAATTTAGATAAATGGGTTTTTCATGCAGAATTATTCGATTTGTTCCAAATTTGGTATACCGGTTTATTACGTTAAGAAGTTGCCTTGATTAGATTTGGAGGTTTACGGGTTAAGTATAAAGGGGGAGAAGGGGGCTGGTCCCCCCTAAATTTAGATAAATGGGCTTTTCATGCAGAATTATTTGATTTGCTCCAAATTTGGTATACCGGTTTATTATGTTAAGGAGCTTCCCTGATTAAACTTGGAAGTTCATTGGTTAAGGATAAAGGGGGAGAAGGGGGGCTGGTCCCCCACTTAATTTAGATAAATGGGTTTTTCAAGCAGAATTACTCGATTTGTTCCAAATTTGGTATACCGGTTTATTATGTTAAGGAGCTTCCCTGATTAAACTTGGAGGTTCATTAGTTAAGTATAAAGGGGGGAAAGGGGGGTAGACCCCCTCCTTAATTTAGATAAATGGGTTTTTCATGCAGAATTCTTCGATTTGCTCCAAATTTGGGATACCGGTTTATTATGTTAAGAAGCTGCCTTGATTAGATTTGGAGGTTTATGGGTTAAGTATAAAGGGGAGGTGCTAGTCTCCCCTTAATTTAGATAAAAGTGTTTTTCATGCAGAATTATTGGATTTGCTTCAAATTTAATATACCGATTTATTCCGATATGGCGCTTCCTTCATTAGATTTGGAGGTTCATTGGTTAAGTATACAAGGGCGAAAAGGGGGCAAGTCCCCTTAATTTAGATAAATGGATTTTCATGGAGAATTATTCAATTTACTTTAATTTTTTTTCTATGTTTGTTCTGATAAGGAGCTTTGCTGATTAGATTTGGAGGTTCATTAGTTAAGTATAAAAGGGTTAAAGGGGTTAGACCACCCTTAATTTAGCGATATGTTTCTTTTTTTCATGCAGAATTATCTGATTTGCTTCAAATTTGATATACTGATTTATTATAGTTAAGGAGTTTCCCTGATTAGATTTGGAGGTTCATTGGTTAAGTATAAAAGGGGCAAACGGGGGATATTTCCCTTCATTTATTTTTTGAGGGACATTATTCTTTGAAACAAGAGTATAATATACAGTTAGTGTTAATAACCTGTGATCTCAATGCCATCAGTTTAATTGGCACTTATCATTTTATTGCTATTAACCGATGTGGGTTATGAAGCATAGTGGTTTATGTATTCAGTTCTGTATAGTCCTAGTTTCAAACTTTACTGTTAAATTTAGTGTCATTTTGCCACGAATTTTCAATGTTTCTCTTATTTTAGCTCTGCCAAGCTGCCCCATACCTGGAGACTCAGATAAATACTATTTATTAAATATAAAAAGTTCAAAGAGGAAGGTGAGTGAATTCTGGGGTGCGCGAAAGTGCACAAAGGGAGGGGGGGGGGGGCGGGTAATTTTCAAACTTTTACCAAACCTCTCCTTGACATATCATCGGAAAGTCCTTTCACCACTCTTTCATATTATGAACCTTTCTCCTCCCAGAGTTGAATTGGGGGGGGGGGGGGTGCGGGGGTGACTTTTTTTTAATTGTAGAGATTTCTACAATAAATATCATTAAATGAGGTTTTTTAATGGAGCTCTCCGATAAATATTATTTATTAAATATAAAATTTTAAAAGTATGGCTGCGTGATTTCCGTGTATATTCTAGGATAAAAGAGGGAACCCACGTGGGAGGGGTAGATTTCAAACTTTTTTTGGACAAATCATTTGATTTATCATCGGAAAGTTTTCGGTTATCATCGCAAAGTTACTCTTTCATATTATGAACCTTTCTTCTTCCTTCCTTAGTTTGGCGCCCCGAGAGAGGCACTTTTCGAAGTTTTTTGAAATCGTAGCGTTTTTAAACATTTTAGATCGGATTTTTTTACGGAGCCCTCCGATAAATAATTTTTAATATATGAAAATTTCAAAGAGATTAGGATGGGCAGGGTATATTTCGGGGGCGGGGGGCACGATAATTGGAATCCTGGGAGTTGGGACTCTTTTCTATCTTTTGCTGACACCCCTCATGTGATATATCATTGGAAAGCTCTGTGACTACTAATTCATTTTATATATCACCCGCGCCCTCCCCTTACTTTGCCCCCGAGCGGGGGCACTTTACTAAATTTAGCCGACACCCCTCATGTGCCATATCGTTGGAAAGTCCTGTGACCACTTATTCATATTATGCACTTTCCTTGCCCCTCCCTCCTACTTTGCTCCCCGCGGGAGTTCGTTTAATGTATTCCAGTCGAAGACTTTATAAAAATGGGGAAATTAAAGATCCAATCTCAAATGACGTAGAAAAATCAATAAAAAATTTTTGATCCCTTTTATCATCCTTTAGTTCATATTTTTGCCACTAGGGGGTGCTTTTGATTCTTATTTCTTTGGCCATTTTGGTACTAATTGCTGAAAAATTCTAATTTTTGATACTTAAACTCCCCTTACCGCTTCATAGCTACTCGCGTTTTTTCAGCTTTTTTCAACCAGGGGGCACACTTACAAGACTTTTCCAGTCTTATGGCTCCTTTATAGTTTCTCTTTGGTTTGTTGTTTTTTATTCCATCTGTTTTCAGTTACCCTATATTTAATAAAATCTGCCTTATATATATGTAAAAACAATGATTTCAATAATCGATTCTAGAACATCTCCTTTGTAGATTCTCGAAAGTAATCGATGACTGTATCGATTGTGTATTTTACGATAACGTTTTTTTTTCGATTGGTAAATTTTCGAGAATCGCCCATCACTAAGCCCTATCACTACTATGAAATTGTCGGCCAGAATAATAGCTAAGTTTTCCAATAACTGTTTTTAGCTTTTCTCGTTATAATCGATTGTAAAACATCTCGATTGTAGATTCTATGAATTAATCGATGGCTGTATCGATTGTGATTTTTTACGATAACTATTTTTCTCGATTGTCGAATTCTCGAGAATCGCCCATCACTAATATTAGCAGCAGGGAGCGCCAAATCGTCATTTTAGCGTTACTATCATGTCATCTAGTATCGGGATAAAATTTTAAGATGTTGCATATCTCGACTAGAACAATGCAAATATTTCAGTTTGTCTTGGGATTTTGTAGTTAAATAGGAGAAAAACGCGGCCTCAATTCTTCATTTTCGCGGTACTATCTCGTTATCGAGTTTCGAAATGTAATTTTAATAAGTTGCATATCTCGAATAGTATATTACAAATATTACAGTCTGCCTCGTAATATCTTTGAACGATATGAGCAGAATAAGGCGTCAATTCTTATTTTGGTGGTACTATCTGGTCATCGAATTTCGAAATGAAATTTTAATATGTCTCTTTCGATTAATACGATTTAAGTATTTCAGTCTATTCCTGATATCCGAGTACTATAGAAGCATAACGGTTCGCCACCTAATTCTTTTGGCGGTAGTATTTCGTTTCCAATTTTGAGCATAAAATGTTAATGATTAAAGTCACAGATTTATATAATACAAATGCTTCAGAGTGTTTCGTGATAGCTCTATAAGATATGAGACAATTATTCTTTTTATTTATACTATAGCATCATCGAATTTCGGAATGAAACTTTAATATGTTGCATATTTAGATTAGTACATTAAAAATATTGCTATCTACTTCGTAATATCTTGGTACGATAAGATCAGAATAGGGCGTCGATACGTTCTTCTGGCTGACTAACAGATCGAGTTTCGATGTGAAACTTTAACATGTCATAGACATCGATTATTGATATTCTGTGTAATGTATATTTTAAAGTGCCAGTTCCTTTGAAAGAGAACAATGTTAGCTTCATTGTTTAATATTTAAGTTCTATAAAAGCAGATGATTGGATTTTAAAACCCACTAGTTAGCCTCTAATTAATACTATTGCTGACTATTGAGTTAGTCAACCAGATAATAAGTTTTATTTTATATTATTGAAAAGTTATCACAATCCGTGGCTTTGTGGTTATTGAAATATCGCAAATGATATTTGTGTGCTTATTAACATTAGGGATAAATTATATTTGTGTGCCCTATTAGGAAGAAGTTATATTTCCGCAGAAAGTTTAAATATTATTCATTTGTGTGCTTATTAACATTAGGGATAAATAATATTTGTCTGCCTATTAGGAAGAAGTTATATTTCCGCAGAATGTTTAAATATTATTAATTAAAACGCAATTTGTTGAAATTTCATCCTAATAACACGTTAGATGATTGTGAGAAACATTTCACACCTTTAAATTTTGAATATCTTATAACCTACTTTGTGAGAGCATATATGTCTTAAAAGTAAAACAAATGTAAAAATTCAAATTTCTAGCAATAGCCCTCGCAATTCCCAAATAAATCATCATTTTAAGTATTCTTTCCGCACATTTCACATTTTAAACTTTCCATCTTGAAAAAACCTGTTCTGTGCGATTAAGCAACAGCGATGTCGAGTTTCAATAAAATATTTAAATTACGTACTTTTACTTCTATGCCTAACAAGTATAACGCTTTTGATTAATTTGTCTTTTTAAATTAAAATTTTATCACAACTACACTGCTCAAAAAAATTAGGGGAGCAAGCAAAAAAATTAAGAGAACCGTGCAAGACAGCCATGTATGGGCATAAAATGGATAGTACACGTGTATCAATGCGCAATACAGAAACAAAGACGCAAAAAAATTTATAAAGGAGCTTTTATTCTTTGAAAAGATTAAAATAACGTGAAACGATGGTTTAGGGTAACAGTTTGGTTTCATGTAAATGATAAAAAAAGTATCGTTTAGAAATGATGCAAGATTTTTAATATGGCATGTGATCTCCTCTAAGAGCTGAGACTGCTGCACTGTTCTCTTCCAAGGATGCGACGAGGTTATCGATAAAACTTTGGGGAATACTGTTCCACTGCTCAAGAACTGCAATCTGTCTCGGAAAGTAAAAGGAGGCCTTGGTTTCACAGCAATGCGTCGACTGAGTATGTCTCAAACATGCTCGAACGGATTTAGTTCAGGAGTGCATGCTGGTCATTCCATACGCTGTATTGTTTTAGCTTCAAGCACGTGCATAATCATGCATGGAAAAAAAAGAAATCTCTAATTGCTGCAACATAAAATACAACATGAGGTCTCAGTATCTCGTCTGTATACCTGAGGACCATAAAATTGCCATTCCGAATGATATACAGGCCCGTACGTCCACCTATGCTGTTTCCAGCCAATAGCATCAACCCACCTCGTCTGTAATGTAACGTTTCAAGAACGAATGTGGTATTATTTTGAGTGCCCCTTTCTCACCATGCAAAAACACATTGGATGTCACATACAGACTTAATCGGGACTCGTCTGTAGACAGAATTTGACTCCCACAAAGTTGCTTCCAAACTCAGTATACAGTTTCCCACCTTCTTTGGGCCGCATAGTTGCTTGAGGTCAACGGAATACAGACTATTGGCTTACGTGCATAGAGACCAGTCTGATGAAGCCGATTTTGAACTGTTTGTCTGGACATCCTACGTCCTGTGGCCAAGAACAACTGTGCTTGCAGCTGAATAGCATTACCTGTTCCGTCTCAACGAGCTGTTAACAGGATATATCGGTCAACAGTTACTGTAGTAGTACATGGCTGGCTTTGCCCTTGTCGATGTCTACCATTACATGTGTCTTGGAATCGATTCCACAACCTTGCATTGACATTTCTTGCGACTCAAACAGCGTTTGCTACACTTCGTTGTGTTTTCCCAGATTAAACTGTTCCGGTAATACGCCAAGCCATGGATTCCGGTAAATCACATTGTTATGGCATTTGAAAGTCAACTTTTCTCAAAACACAAGCTGGACGATTGAATTTTACAAATGAGACAGTGAAACAGACGTTTCTGTATTTATCTCCTTTTTCTAATTTTTGACGTCATAAACTTTGATTTGCATGTGAAGTTTCCATCATCTGTTTTGTACTACGTTTTAAATTTTGGATGTTTTATTTTACGTTACTTATCGGTGTAAATATTTGCGTAATTTTGTTAAAACTATGTGCTCTCCTAATTGTTTTGAGCTGTGTATTATGCGCAAACATTTACGTTTTATAAATAACTGTCATTTAATATTTCAAGTCTTTATCCTTAATATTTTGATATTAATCATAATTTTCAACGTTTTTAGAAATTTTTCTAACCATTTCAGCCTTTTACATTTCGCTTTTTATTAGAAACCGTTTTCAGTAGCCATTTATCTCTTTTAAAAACACCATATCAAGTTTTAAATATGTAACACCCTCAGTATTACAAAATAGGGATATTTTAGAACTTTTTTGCTTCTACAGACACTGTCACCATCATTTTTTAACTTTTACTATTAAAAGTGATTCGGTAGTTCCAAAGATTTCCTGCTACAAAACAACAAACGTTTCTTCTTTATAAAATTAGTATATTAGAAGGCTTTATGCTGGTCGATTTTCCCAAACGAAATATATCGGTGAATTTAACCTTGTGAATACAAGGTTAAATTCACAGTTTACATATTTTCTATCGCCGTCATTAAAAAATTTAAAGCAAAATGAACTTTTGTCGGAAATGGCCTTGCGAATTAAAGCAAACTATACGAATACCATTGCACTATTATATGTTAAATTTGTCAGACAAAATTTTGGCTGATAAGAATCATTGAACTATCATTAAGTTGATCATTTACAGTAGGATGAGTAAATAACGGTAGAACGATATAATGCAATATACTAAATCACCTTCAAAACATTATCTAATTAACAATGAAAATCGCATTAAAATTGTCTAGTGGTTTTTTAAATGCTAAATCTTCATAATCGAGTTCACCTGATTATAGAAATTTCACCCGTGTTGATATAACTGAGCCACGCAGAAAGGTATACAATAAACTGAAACCTTTCCTGAAAAATTATCGTACTAACGATGCAAGTTCCATCGAAATCTATTCAGCAAAACTAAAGTTATAAGCGGCCGGAACGAAATTCCCATTTGCATTTCATATCAGGTGTCCTGGGGTTTAAACACCGAGGTGGATAATAACGCCAAGCGTTAAAATTAGGCGTAGTTATGAAGGAATCCGGAAAAATGGCACTTCGGCTTCTGCGCTCAAAGGCTCTGTGTCATGTGAATCGCAAACAATAGCTGAAAGTTAATTTGTTACATTTATAGAACTTATCGGTGGAATAAGCTCGTAAGAGTCAACGTCCGATCTAAAATATGCTATGTAAGTTCTGTGATGTGAAGATATATCGTTCACCCGTAAGAGAAGTGACACATCTCGCAAAAATTCATTTTGCGTTTTATTTCACTAATATGGCTGCCGTAGGTGCGTCTAGCTACATTAAAAATTTCGTAATTGCAAAAAATCACATTATTACACTATATGTCCATTTGTGACCACAGAAGAGGGGTGGATTGTGCGGAGAGGTAAAATTACAAACCCTCCAAACCTTATCCTATGTCTTCATTCTTAAGTGTTTTATGCATTTATGCACGTTTTTATTCCTGTATGCAGAGCTAGTGCTATAATTTCATGTTACAGTAAAATCATGCAAATTTTCTTTTCCATCTCCTGTGAAATTTACTTTTGTGGAGATGTGTCACTTTTCTTGCGGGTGAGTGATATATTTGTTAGGAAATACTTTGTTTATTATACAAATTTTTAGTGTATTTCATGTGCTTTCAAAATGTTGTGGGAGATTGTGGATGTATTCTCGAGGTAGCTTGTAGTTTAAAATATACTGCTCAAAATACATACCGGGGTAATAACGCCATCCACTAGTGTTATTACCCCGGTTGATTATTTTCAGTGGCAGAACTACATTTTTTATTTTATTTTATTTTTAATTTTATACACGAAAGACCATTATTATCATTGTTGAAAAGTAAAAAAGATAAAGAGAAATTTGTACGTCCTAAATGCTGCTAATTTTTTCATGTCAGAAGAATAAAATATCATATAATTATTACTGCATCCTGATATCGCAGTTAATGATAAGTAAAAGCAATTTGTCACTTTCTGAAGGTGTAGAGTTCGTATCTTTAGAATTGGACAATTTGCATGCCATTATTCCATCTTATTTTATAATTTAATTTGTATGGTATAACGCTTAATAGCATTGGTCAAGAAATCAGGCCACTACATTTTATGAATAGATAAATGCTAAAATAGCCTTTCTTGTATACATAATCAATAAGTTGCTGATGCATATCCTATATCTATTTGTGGGGGGGGGGGGTGGAATCTAAAACTGAGCCGTTAAAATTGGTAGAATAGGGCCCGGACCATTACCCCAGGACACCTTATATAAAGTTTACATAAAATAAAATGCAAGTAAAAGGTTATATAAATCTCAAATTGCGAAAATCAAATTACGAAAAAAATCAAATTATTAAAAATAGACTCACAAAAGTGAAATGGCCTTTTAGCCTGTAGTCAACCGTGGTGGCCGATTCTGAACATGTAAGTAAATATAATATCCAATAATCGGCCACATTAAAATTAATTAATACAAACATACTTATTTCATTTTCATACTGAAAAACATTAGTTTATTAAACTTTTTAATAGTGCAGTCTTATAATTTTAGAAAATAATGAAAAATAAATTAATACTAGCCTTTTAAAAATTTTGTCATCGATTAACAAAAAAATAGCAAAAATGGTTATTTGACCGCAACCAAATAAAAAATGGCTGATTACTAATGCAATAAAAATACCCACAATTCTTTGCTGATGGCTTATGACGTATAAAGGATGGCTATATATAGGAGGATTGGAATATTTCAATTGAAACCAAATATATGCTATGCATAACGTATTTTATGTCAAACTGGCCGACTACTGGTGCACTTACCCTATATGATATTTAATACAATTCAGTTAATACTGGCGATATACAATGTGTGCCAGTTAAAACTGCATATTTTCGAGAGGACACAGCAAAAACTGTTCATAAGAAAATCATAGAATCTGGGGTGTTTTGTAAAAAGATGAAATGTTTTATCTATTAAAAAGATTCTCAAAAGCTTGTTCTGCTGTTACCTTATAAGATGTTTTTCTAATCTTAAAGAAAGTTCTGCACGCCATGTGCGTAACATTCCGATGCATAAACTGCAAACAAACACTGAACCTGCTGTTACGATTCCAAAATGTAGCAGACAATGATGGCCATCATATTGGATATGTTTAATCCTCTTTATACAGATAAATTGAATAGTTCATTTTATATGTTACGTACAAAGATATTATACGCCCTTTATAGATTGTTTTGGAACTAACACCCCCCCCCCCCTTGTCATAACAGAAATCTCCTTACAACAGTAACAAAATCTCATTGTTTTCTCATGAATGGGGTTTTCTTTGGACCTCAAAATTCGTAATTTAATTTGAAACACCTGATATATTCGAAACAACGTGTGAAACTAAAACCATACTAATAACTTACTAAAGAATAATAAGTAAATTATTGTAAATCTCCAAGTAATATTTTTTTCGTGATTTTACCATTTATTATAAATTAAAAAGTCCTTCCGGCCAGTGTCGGGAGGAAGAGGTAGCTTTCAAATTCCTTATTTCAAAAAAGCCAACTTATATTATTCAAACACACGAAGCTCAATTTAGTGGAAACCGAATATAGGAGATTCAATAATAATTTTTATCAATATTAAATCATTATGAATGAGAATTTCGCGAAATTAGTCAGCTTTATCCAAGCTGCTTTTATTTAAAGTAACTTATATTTGGCTGAGATGTTGATGTATACTATACACATGCCTTCTTACATGGAAATAGGCGAATACGTGTGTTATCGCGTGACAAATACAAGATCGTTTCAAAATGTTAGCCATACTAGAAATTCAAAGTGCTATAATTCAACCATTTTTTTAAGATATAAACAAAAGAACAAATTTTCAGAAACAAAATCTGCTCCGGAATCTTTGTATCAAGGCCAAACACATAAAAAAATCTTTTTCATTTTCCAATTTTTTAATACCTCATTTTAAATTTTAAATTTAATTTTTTTTAAATGCAACCCTTTTGAAACAAGATGGCGAATGAAGCTGGCCAACGAACTCGGTCGAGACATTGGTATGTACTATGTACAGACCAAGTCACATCCAAATCGGTTCATAAATATGCTTGTTATCGCGTGACAAATCCAGGTCGTTTTAAAATGTCAGCCAGAATAGAAATTCAAAATGCTATAACTCAGCCATTTTTTTAGATATAGACGAAACAAAAACTGTTCCGGAATCTTTGTATTAAGGTCAAACACATACAAAAAAAAAATCTTTTTCATTTTCCAATTTTTTGGTATCTCATTTTAAATTTTAAATTTTTTAAATTCTTTTAAATGGCCGCCATTTTGAAACAAGATGGCGGATGAAGCTGGCCAACGAACTCGGTCGAGATATTTGTATGTACTATGTACACACCAAGGTAAATTGAAATCGGTTCATAAATACGATTGTTATCACGTGACAAATATCAGGACGTTTCAAAATGTCAGCCACGCTAGAAATTCAAAATGCTATAACTCAGCCATTTTTTAAGATATAGACGAAACAAAAACTGCTCCCGAATCTTTGTATCAAGGTCAAATACATAAGAAAAAAATATTTTTTCAATTTTAAATTTTTTGGTACCACATTTCAAATTTAAATTTTTCTTAAAAATTTAAATGGTTGTTATTTTTAAACAAGATGGCGGATGAAGCTGGCCAATGAGCTCGGTCGAGACATTGGTATGTACTATGTACAAATGAAGTTACATCCAAATCGGTTCATAAATACGCCTTTTATCGCGTGACAAAATTCAGGACGTTTCAAAATGTCAGCCACGCTAGAAATTCAAAATGCTATAACTCAGCCATTTTTTAAGATATAGACGAAACAAAAACTGCTCCGGAATCTTTGTATAAAGGTCAAATACATAAGAAAAAAATGTTTTTCCATTTTCAATTCTTTGGTACCACATTTCAAATTTAATATTTTTAAAAAAATTTTAAATGGGCGCCATTTTGAAACAAAATGGCGGATGAAGCTGGCCTACAAACTCGGTCGAGACATTGGTATGTACTATGTACATACCGAATTACATCCAAATCGGTTCATAAATTCGAGAGTTACAGTATGACAAAGGTCAGATATATATATATATATATATATATATATATATATGGATATATATATATATATATATATATATATATATCAACTTTTGAACGGAGGGTGGTTTCGGGGTCTGGGGGTCATGATCGATGAAAATATACCAAAATTTTTTGAAATCGCTTTCCTCCGAACGGCTGCAATAGGTAGATTTTTGTAATGAAAGCTACCTAAAAGCAATTTCATCGTTTTAGGTAGCTTTCTTTACAAAAAAGCTACCTATTGCAGCCGTTCGGAGGAAAGCGATTTCAAAACATTTTGGTATATTTTCATCGATCATGACCCCCAGACCCCGAAACCACCCTCCGTTCAAAATTGATATATATATATATATATATATATATATATATATATCTATATATATATATATATATATATCTGACCTATGTCACACTGTAACTCCCGTAATTATGAACCGATTTCGATGTAATTCGGTGTGTACATAGTACATACCAATGTCTCGACCGAGTTCGTTGGTCAGCTTCATCCGCCGTTTTGTTTCAAAATGGCGGCCATTTAAAATTTTAAAAAAAATTTAAAACTTGAAATGTGGTACCAAAAAATTAAAAATGGAAAAATATTTTTTTCTTATGTATTTGACCTTTATACAAAGATTCCGGAGCAGTTTTTGTTTCGTCTATATCTTAAAAAATGGCTGAGTTATAGCATTTTGAATTTCTAGCGTGGCTGACATTTTGAAACGTCCTAAATTTTGTCACGCCATAAAAGGCGTATTTATGAACCGATTTGGATGTAATTCGGTGTGTACATAGTACACACCAATCTCTTGACCGAGTTCGTTGACCAGCTTCATCCGCCATTTTGTTTCAAAATGGCGGCCATTTAAAATTTTTTTAAAAATTTAAAATTTGAAATGTGGTACCAAAAAATTAAAAATGGAAAAATATTTTTTTCTTATGTATTTGACCTTTATACAAAGATTTCGGAGCAGTTTTTGTTTCGTCTATATCTTAAAAAATGGCTGAGTTATAGCATTTTGAATTTCTAGCGTGGCTGACATTTTGAAACGTCCTGAATTTTGTCACGCGATAAAAGGCGTATTTATGAACCGATTTGGATGTAACTTCGTTTAAATATAGTACATACCAATGTCTCGACCGGGTTCGTTGGCCAGCTTCACCCGCCATCTTGTTTAAAAATGGCGGCCATTTAAATTTTTAAGAAAAATTTAAATTTGAAATGTGGTACCAAAAATTTAAAATTGAAAAAATATTCTCTTCTTATGTGTTTAACCTGGATAAAAAGATTCGGGAGCAGTTTTTGTTTCGTCTATATCTTAAGAAATGGTTGAGTTATAGCATTTTGAATTTCTAGCGTGGCTGACATTTTGAAACGTCCTGATTTTTCTCACGGAATAACAGGCGTATTTATGAACCGACTTGGATGTACCTTGGTGTGTACATAGTACATACAAATATCTCGACTGAGTTCGTTGGCCAGCTTCATCCGCCATCTTGTTTCAAAATGGCGGCCATTTAAAAAAATTAAAAAATAAAAAAATTTAAATGAGTTACCAAAAAATTGGAAAATGAAAAAGATTTTTTTTGTATGTGTTTGACCTGAATACAAAGATTCCGGAACAGTTTTTCTTTCGTCTATATCTAAAAAAAAATGGCTGAGTAATAGCATTTTGAATTTCTCTTGTGGCTGACATTTTAAAACGACCTGATTTTTGTCACGCGATAACAGGCGTATTTATGAACCTATTTGGATGTAACTTGGTCTGTACATAGTACATACCAATGTCTCGACCGAGTTCGTTGGCCAGCTTCATTCGCCATCTTGTTTCAAAAGGGTTGCCATTTAAAAAAAATTAAATTTAAAATTCAAAATGAGGTATTAAAAAATTGGAAAATGAAAAAGATTTTTTTTATGTGTTTGGCCTTGATACAAAGATTCCGGAGCAGTTTTTGTTTCTGAAAATTTGTTCTTTTGTTGATATCTTAAAAAATGGTTGATTTATAGCACTTTGAATTTCTAGCATGGCTAACATTTTGAAACGATCTTGTATTTGCCACGCGATAACACACGTATTCGCCTGTTTCGATGTAAGAAGGCATATGGATAGTATACATCAACACCTCGACCAAGTTCGCTGGCCAGATTCATCAGCCATCTTGTTTCAAAATGGCGGCCATTAAATTAAAAAATATATATATATTTAAAGTGAGGTGTAAAAAAAAAATAGAAATTGAAAAAGGTTTCTTTCTTAAGTATTTGATCTTGATATAAGGATTCAGGAGCATTTTTTGTTTGTCTTTACCTTAAAAAATGGCTCAGATATAGCAGTTTCAATTTCTATTGTGGGTGACATTTTGAAAAATCTGATTTTTTGCACGCGACAGCACTCCTATATATTAACCGATTCCGATGTGAGTGAGCATGTGCACAGCCATTACTAAGGTCTCGACCAAGTTCACTGCTTAGCCTCATCCACCATGTTGTCTTAAAATGACAGGCACTTTAAGAAATCGCCGAATTTGGCAGCCAAATATAAGTTACTTTAAAGAAAAGCAGCTTGGATAAAGCTGACTAATTTCGCGAAATTCTCATTCATTATATTGATAAAAATTAGTATTGAATCTCCTATATTCGGTTTCCACTAAATTGAGCTTCGTGTGTTTGACTAATATAAGTTGGCTTTTTTAAAATAAGGAATATGAAAGCTACCTCTTCCTCCCGGCACTGGCCGGAAGGACTTTTTTACCATAGAAATCACATTTCTGGAATTTTTTTTTTTTTAACTGTATTTAATCTAACTTATTTCGAATAGTTTTTAAAGGTACAATTTTAAAGACTTTGCTTTATACTATACACTGTTTATCCGTATCTACTATACTCTGTCATATCTATCCAATATTTCGGATTACTATCACACCAACTTTTACGTATTTTAATATATCTAATAAATGTCAGATTAGAAGAAGAAGCTTACACGTAAAATTAATACCAAATTATTGAAGAAAAGCTTTTGAGTACATCTGAAACTATTCTGCAAAATGCAATCATATGTTACTACCTTAATAAAACAATGCTTTGACAATATGCAGCCTATATTCGATAGTATTTTAATTACAAAGTCTCAGATTTAGAAATCAATAAAACGCTAGCTTCTCTTGCAAATAAACAATCACGAAATAGTATAATTTAGTGGCTAAACGTTTGAATTCCTATTGCATGAGAGACTAACTGATCCTCTTCCGTAAAATAGTACATATTCCCACATTTTTATTATTTCTTAAGACTAAATAAATTTTAACACTACGTTTTTTTTTTTTTTTTTTTTTTTTTTTTTTTTTTTTACTTGTTACAGCAGATATGGTTGTATCCTATTTTATTAAGCTGACGAATAAGTCATTACCGTTTATTTTTATTAGAAGTTGTGCTTTATTGTAAGATTGTTTTATATATATTTCTTTAAGTCAATTAAAATCAAGACGGTCAAGTTTGAAAAAGGAATTTTTATGTGTTTATAAAATGTCAATAAAACAATATTTTTAACCAAAAACCATAAGCTCTTTAATGAATAATCCATTCTCTGTACTTATTTACGATTTTTCTCAAGTCAGCCAATAATCTTGACGCAAAGAAATCGTCCAATACAGTTTATAATTTCACTTCATTTTTGAACAAAACCCTGCATTTGTCAAAACATTATCTGAAAAAATGAAAAAATGGTGAAGTCAATTCTGGATAAGATGCAGAACGGGAGAGGATTTCCCAGTTGAGGATTTGGATTGCGGTTTTTAACAAACTTGACACAACAGAGCTAGCGTTGGCGTGTTCGAAGGAAAGTTATAAATGTAATCAGGTAGAACGCATAGCATCAGTGGATTTTTAGAACTCAGAGATCAACATTAATCGTCTCTTTGTTCCAGATAATTAGGGGGTGGTGCCTTTCCAATCTCAAAACACACATAACATGGACTAAGGAGAAAGAAGGATCCCTATCAACAAATGTAAATGGCAATGGCGTATTCCTTAATCCAATATAAGCTTTAAAATGTACATTAACATTTGTAAAAACAATACTTAGTCTCTATAAGATTTTAATTAAAGGTGTCCACCTTTTATGTTTCAGGTAAACCTTATTGGTTTATTGTAGTTTTGACTTGTATGATTTGGTTATTATAAGAATTTTTTAACAAAGAGCAATACAAACTAATTCAAAAGATGATAATAAAACAACTAAAGTTAATACAAATCATTTGTCAAAAATACCCAATACTAAAGAATGTAAACGTAAATATAAGTTTAGTCTAAAAATTTTATTCAAATTTTGTGAACTGTTTTATTTTTCAACGTATAAACTTGACTGTAGTGAATTTGTATTCCAAAAAATATGCAGTATTCACATAACAAAAGTATTTTATACGGATCAAAATAGCTTGTTACGCTCTAGCCGAATTGAATCTTGAGTTTTCTATAAGAAGAAGTTCATTTGAAAGAATACAAATTTTTAACTGGATATAAATATTTTCAAAAATGTCTCAAAGGACCCCCTTTTTTTTACCATATTCTCAAAAGTAAGAGTTGGGTATAAAATTAGCATGCATTCCTAAAGATGCATATGCACAACATGGTAATATTATTATATTATATTCAAATAAATGGTGAATTTGAAAAATATTTATAATTTAAAGTAATTTATGTGATTTGATTTAACAATTTGAATAACAAAAAATATTCACGGAAGACAAAACGAAATCGCAAGATGATATTTTTTTCGATATAAATTATTTGCCGAACTCTGAGCAAATGTGGAATTGTTAACTTTCTGAAACAGTAAATACTCAGTCCTGGGAAGTGAATATTCACTCTAAACAAGGGTAAATAATCACTCTTTCGGAAGTACTCACTCTTGCTAAAGGAGTGCGTTTTTCACCCCTGGTAGGAGTTAATAATCACTCTTTCTTAGGAGTGAATAGTTACTCTTTCATAGGAGTGAATGCTCATTTTTTATGGAGTAAATTCTTTATATTGATTTTATGGGCATTTTAAAAGAATCATATCGTTTAGAGCATGCAATGAATATTTAATACAAGCGTGGTAAAGACTGAAATAAAACACTTTATTGGCAATATTTATTTAATTTAGAGTTTGTAACATTAATTGAACTTTTAAGGAAAAATTCAATTAAAGTTTCATATGAATTCAGTTAGACTACTGACAGAAATAAACTAAAATATTTTATTCAATCTTATGTGTTTCCTTTCATTGCATGCCCTATAAAGATACGATAGTTTAAAAATGCCCATAAGGGCAAGTAATTTAGCAAAATCTTAATCAGTTAATATTATTTCTTTCTTTTCAGATACCCACTAAGCTGTATTTAGTATTTTAATAATTCCTGTGATGTACGTTAATTATGTTCTTTTTTATGTGTAATTCCAGTTTTAAATATTTAGATCTCAGTATTCATTGCTAATGAATTTAAATCAAATCAAACGTTATTGTTTAATGTATTTATTTATTTTTAAAGTTTTATTAATAACTGTATAATAGGTAGATGTTATATGATTAACAACGTGTGATTTCATTTTAGATTTTGTTTTAAATATAAAATCTTATCTTTTTACCGTACTTTTCAGAAAAGCATCATTTTTTGCAGAGTCCTATTGTTCTAAAATATTTTTAAAATTTCCACTTAAAAACAACGTTTTTCAACTTACATTTTTTTTAATAAGTTCTAAGTTTGATCTAAATATTAAGAATGTGCAAGACTTTTTTATGTATTGTGATTTTTCATTGTTTTATTAAATATAAACATGGAGTCTATATTCATATTCTCTGGAATATGTATATATTTTTCTTTTAAACATATTCCTTAACTTAATCGTGATTTCGAATTTTCTTCCGCTGTTGCTGAAAAACGGATATTAATACAATGCTTATATATGAAACGACATGATAATCCATGTTTAATTAATTTTTTTTTCAATTCCCGTATACAATGTATTTTGTGAATAGATTTCGCATGTTTTAATAGAAATAGAAAAAAGAATGAAATATAAAAGAAAAGAAATGACTGCATACATACTGTTCTTATTGTTTGAGAAATATTTTTAATTTAAAAAGTAATTATTTATCTCTGTAAAACATAGCCAAACTTTTACACTATATGGACATTGATGACCAGTAACTTGCGATTTTAGACGTTTTGTTAAATATCTAGAAAAATGCATGAGGAATTTTTAAACGAATTCGAAAGAAATAAACTGAATTATTATGCGTAAATCCAGTCTTTGATAAAGACATGTTGGATAAATTATATGTTCGAAGAAATAGTAATGATTGCCCATTTAACACGAAGGCAACATAACATTAAAGTTTTAAAAAATGAAAAAGCATAAATCTATCTTCGAAGCAAATTCTCTATCTTCTAACACTTTCGTTCTTAACAGTTATGTTAAACTGGAATCAGTGACCGATAAAGAAAAATGCATATATTTATAGTTTTTTTTTTTTAAATTGTGTAACATAATAGCAGCTTATTTGATTAACGATAAATGCTTTTCAATATTACTTAGAGTAGGATATTTTTATTTAAAAGATTATAAAGACGTAATCACTTTTGTACGTCTGAAATATAAAATAAAATTCGTTTTATGAACATGAAATTTCCTACTACAAGAGTACAAGAGTTAGAATATGTTTTTAATAGTTCATAAGTTAATTTTGACAGTTGTTATCAAACAATGAGTTTTGTGTTAAATAATAATAATAATATTACTAGCTGCGTGGGAACCCGTTGTGTTGTAATTATATTGCATGAGATCATTCGATTTCTTCAGGTAAAAATTAAACCATTATTATGGTGTATTTAGAAAAAACTTATAACATAATTTTAAAATACTGAATTTTAAGCAAGAAATCATTTTTACAATGTAAACAGAAATTTCAAACATTATAATTTGCAGATTATGTTATTTTTTAGGGAAAAATTTATTTGTTTAAAAGTAAATTACGTCATATCAACTAAGTTTTTTTTTTTTTTTTTTTTTTTTTTTTTTTTTTTTTTTTTTTTTAAGTTTTTAGCTTTTTGGATAAAATTAAATGCTTTACAAGAAAAAGAAATTATGTATTTTTTAATCGATAAACCATTCTACGTTTAACGTCTTTGTGAAACGCTTTAATCTCCGTCATTCATAATTGATTAAATAATAATAGCATATGCATTTTTAAAATTCAGTTAACCAGGGTTCAATAATTGTCCACCCAAATGCAAGGAGTTTAAATATTCCTACTTGCTTCAATTTAAAGATGAAAATTATCTTCAATGCAATGATTTCGAAATGTTAATATGTCACCAGTGGATTTCAGTTTCTGTAGAATAAATTGATTCACAATAAGTGAAATATGTTTTTATTTAAAAAAAAAAAAAACAAATTTTTTGGAATTTAAATTAATGAAGATTTATTTATTTTACTACCTATTTAAATTGAAAATAATTTTTCTCTTCAATTTGAATAAGTAACTGACGTCGAAAAATCTATCCTTTCTCCTTTTCTCTGTTTTACACATAAAAATAGAGTAATTTAGCTGCCAGCTTTACATAAATGACATTAAAAGTTGCAAAACAAAATCTCGGAAACTAATTCAAATTTCAAATATCTGAGACCTTATATGACATCTCTGATCCATGTGGATAAGTGGTGTTATTTTCATCGCCAAAAGTTGGATATTGTATGAGGAGTAGTGGAGAATTACAAACAAGCAGTCAAATTGTAATATAGCATATTTAGGATTCTTTAAACCTCTGGTTATGTCAAACATATATTAATATTTTCAACAACACGTTATAGATAACGTTTAAGTTTCCCTTTCTGTTTATTTACATTATTTTTCAAGGAATTTCGTGAAGTATTTTTAAAGATTAAAGGCATATGTCATTTGAGCCAATTTTCACTAGTCCATGAGTAAACATCAATACATAAAAATAATAATCAATGAAGAAATTAACCATAATTGTAATTGATGTAATAATTATGAAACATTTATTGTAATATCTTGCTTCCGATAGCAAGTGACATATAAAATTTAAAGGAAACATTTTATCGAATTATCTTCTACATATTTTTAGGTAATTTTTTTACATTTTGAAATGATAATTTCATAAACATTATAATATAAAGTATATCTAACTCGTGCATTCCATTAGTACAAAAGAAAATTGAAGTATTTGAAATGACTTTTCACGTATAATGTAACTTAGGGAAGACTAGGGACGGTGGACCATACGGGAGGATTGACCCACCCATCAATTTTTATATTTAAATGAATTTCAGAGTTTTATCAATAAGTGTCAACCAAAGCTACCTGAACGCTCAAACAACAGTCTTCGTTTCATAGAGATAATCGAAATAGGTATGGAAAAATCAATTGTAAGGCGTTTTCAACCTAAAAGTTGCGTTTTTTTAGAAAAATTGGTAAGTTTTTTTCAGATAAATTATATCATAGAAAATTAAGTAAGTAGGTTTAAAGTAATGCAGAGATATCGAGCTTTCATTCTCGGCATAAAGATTATACCGTAAGTTAGGCTTAACAGAACAATGTACTATTCTTTAGAAAAGGTCTGTGTAGGGAGGCTTGCCCCAGACAATGTGAGGGAGGGTTGACCAGATGCCGAAGGCTCCCTTAATTAAGTGGTTTTGGAAATCTGTTTATTATACACTGTGGATAAAGAAAAGTTAATGGTTATATATATATAAAAGAATGTAAATTTATTCTGTAAAACTACAGTAAAATGATGTGATGGAAAATAAACGGTCAAGTGCGAGTATTACTCGCGCACAGAGGGTTCCGTTGAATAAATATATGAATTTGTAATTGTATTACAAAAAAAAAGTTGCTAAAAGAATACTAAGACTTTGTAAAAAACTATACAATGTAGGGTTGGGTATAACTGTATATATTAGAAAAGTGTAAATGGATATACCATGAAATTTCAAAGAGATATGGAACCTAAATAATATCAAATATAACTATTCGTATAACTCTTTTTTTTATACATATTATCCTAATCTGTTTATGATGAACTTAAATCGGTACTGGCAATAAAAGCAGTGCATATTTAAACTTCATTTGGCATTTCATAAAACTAAATTTAGCGAAGTAATAACCTTTATTTCTACAGTGTAGCTAAAACAAAACCTCTGTTCAATGTTTAAATTTGGCATTGTGCTTAGCGCGCGTTGAATGGAGGTCTCAAAATTGCAACGCCGCCTTGGTCAGTGCCGCGTTTCTCCAGATAGGTTTTTAATTAACTTTTAAAGTCACTCGAGGCGTATTGAGAGATACACTCAATGCAAACTATCGCGAATCCCACAGTATTTATGAGATTCATTCTAATTAAACCTTTCCAGGGCGGTGCCCTTAAAAAAAGGGCACCTAATTTTAATTCCAAAACAGACAAAAGGCACCAAGAATACTTAAATAAAATTTTCCTTTTATGATGTACGTGAAAATAAGCAAGTTCGCATTTTCTAATAAATTCTTTTATAAATTCTGGTGTCAGTCCATTATTTCACAAGTTTATAAATAGAATTACTCCGCGCTACAAAGAATTAAGTGGTCACAACATTGCATTAAAAGTATAAATTTTTTTTAAATAAAAATTTATTTAAGTTCATGGAAAATATTACAAAACTGAAGTATAAGTAAGCACCAAAATTTTCATTCTAGTTGCAATATTTATTTTGTAATCCTGCGCGTAAACTGTTATGCCAATTTTTTGTTCGACAAATGTCTAACAGTTTCGAGCTCCCTATAAATATTAATTCTTCATCTGGCAATTTTTTAAATACATGAAATGAAAGAACATACTTATCTTTCATCCCAATTGAAATTGTGTTTTAAAATCATATAAATTTTAAGACATGAAATGTTGAAAATAGTCTTTTTTTTTTCCTGTTTTCCATTTTTTAGAATCCTGAGGCCTCTTAAATTAGTATGTTTTTTATCAATTTGACGTTTATTGCTTTTATTCTGTTACTGGACATTACATTACACATATATATAATTAAAAGTTGTTAACTAGTCATAGAGTACGCCGCCCCTGTGCTTGTGCATGTCCAAACTGGTCGTATCTTTAAGGGTTAATATCTCGGCTATTTACTGATTAATTTTTTCGAAAATCATTATCAACAGTTCTTTTATACTTTTGCAACGGTAGGTACATCCAGCGATGCTCAACAATTTTTCCGAATGCCCGTAAATCGAAATATGTGTATAATAGAAAAATGCTAATTTCTCAAAAACTATGTGACCTAAGGTAATTGCTATAATTTTCCGGCAAGATTTATATTAACGTCTATTACCTCTAATTTTTTCAGAATTCTAGTTTCAGTAGATTCAGAATTAGATTGGGGGGGGGGGGGCATATTTTTGCGCTACATTTTCGACAATATCTTTGAAAATATAATACCTAAAATTAAAAGAAATGTATTTTTGAGTCCAGCGTTACGAAAGCTTTCACAGGATATCTCACATGATATACAAAGAAAATATTTTTTTTTCAACTAGCATAATTAGCCCCTCTACATTAGGGTGGAACTAAAAAACGAAGTTTTGAATTTTATATTCTAATAGTGATTATTTTTTTCCTTTTTAACTCCATAAAAAGAAAATATTTTTCTTTTAATTTTAAAATGATATTTTAAGGTTCCTCAACGCGCCTGATTTTCCATAAAAAACTAAAAAAAGCCAATAATTACATGAAAAGTTTTTTAAGCTTATTGTTAAATTTATATTTTGCAAAATTAAATTAATTAAGTGATAATGTCCTGTAATAAAGAGAATAATTTAGTTTGAGTGCCTTAGAAAAGTTAGCCCCACTTTATTTGACTTTTGTAGAAGCCAGCGTCGTGGGCGTCGGCTTTCATTGTCTCTGATTTATTTGGCTGCGACACATAACAAGGTAGTCCGATTTAACGGGTGTTAACAGTTTCTTTAATTACTTTTCGATAAACATTCGGTGTCATAAGTGACAAAGTCTGTTAACGTACCTAAATCTAGATAATTGTTGAAGTGTCCTGTATTTCGTGAACCAAAACAATTAACATTAGAATGTCATCTTTGACGAACATATGAAGAAGTTATGAAACATTATTTTTGGGTTCAATTTAACTTAAAATCTGACAGCTGGAATCTGGTACACACTATTTCTAAAATATCTAAAGCTGTTGATGATACAATTAAAAGTGTATTGCTGAGACCTTCAATTCCAACGGTTTCTGATACACAAATCATAAAAAATGATTAGAGACTAGTGCGAGAAATGTCAAAATTTGAAGAAAAATATTAAGATTAGAAAGAATAATCCCACATCCAATATAAAATTTCAAAATGTTAGGTAATCCTGTACAAAACATTTCTTTGTGTAAAAGCACTAAATATTATCGTGTATCAGAACAAGAACGTCACTTTCTCAAAGACCAAAGAGAGATGGGGTGATGACAATAGGATCAATAGATATAAAAACTACAAAAAATGTGTAGCAAGACTGGAAATGGAAATATCAAGGAAAAAAGTTATTTTAAAACAAAAAAATGATGTTTTGATTGAATGATCGTCAAGTGTAAAAAACAGTTCGGAAGGAAATAGTTCAATCGGTTGTTTTTCTAAACCTGAATTTGATAATCAACACGGTGAAAGAACCGGAGTATTAGACAGAACTGCAAATATTATTGCAAATGGCACCTTAGAAGATATGGGTATTTCTGATGATAATAAAGAAAAGGTAACTGAAAGAAGGACTTGAAGACGACAAAGAGAAAAGAAAAGGAAGAATTTGAAAGAACAGGAAAGACGAAATGAGTTAATTTTAGAAGGTTAGTATTTTTATGGCAGAAAGGATAACGCTATGATAACTGAAGCAGAGGGAAAAAAGTATAAAGAATCATTAAAGACGAACATCTGGTCTCAGTTCAAAAACCAGGATAAAAATATATTGGTCATATTTCATTGACATCTTCTTATATTAATATAGCCACTGCAATTTTGGTGTATTTTCAAAATAATAATACAGACATTTCAAGTTTGAGAGTTATTAGGTGAAACAGAAACGCCTTTAATGCAGGATGCAAATCTGGAGTTGTTAAAACATCGGAAGCAATACCCTAAAAACTTTATAATGGATAATTTGATTATTACATGCAAATGAACTTTTTTCTTAGATACTTATTTCAACATCTTGCTGAAAAACTACGGGTACAAAAGGATTTTCTGGACCAGTAGGAAAGCGACTTGAAGAAATGTGAACATATTGAAATTATAGACTATAAAAACATTGATCCTATCTTGACGGTCTGATCGGATGAAGAACTTAAAAAAGGTACAAACAGGGGATACACCTGAATTTTAGATTTTCCTTGTCATACTCAAACAGTGGAAACGTGTGTCAAAATTGTCCCGCGAGCTGCGTCAACCGTCTTTTAAATATTAAGCAAAAGACGGCTTAATCTTGGGAAAGTTGAATTCCCACAATGTAATGACAAAGTTTGCCTAAAAAGGCAGTAGGTTGAATATCCAATTTAATTAATTCATAACAAAGGGAGGTAAGGAGGGTGGAAGTCGATATTTAACCACCTCCTCGTGGTGACTTCTGGATAGTATTTGCTAAATAAAAGTAGATATGAGCTAACAGCTACGTTGTTTACTTTCAGTTACTTTATACTGAAATTTCAAAACTTTGACCTCCTTGAGGAACCGGAAAACAACTTAATTTAAAAAAAACCTTTTCAGCCAAAAGTTTAGACATCCAAAAAGGAAAAAAGTTTTCACTATTACACATTAAAATAAAAAAGTTTTTTTTTTTTTTACCCTATACTTAAGTTCCACCCTACTCTACATTTGTACTAAATATATTTATGAATGTTTATTAATCTGAAAATATGTGGGTCAATGGTCTTTATTACTTCCCCGAATTTGAACTTTCCACTTTCCATAGTTTACGAGTAAAACGGCTGTGTTAGACAGACAGACAGACACAGGAGTGATCTTATAATTGTTCCGTTTTTACTTTTTAAGTACGGAACCCTAAAAATGACTAAAGACAGATATGAAAAATTACCAGAATGTGGGAAAGTTGATGGGAAATTATTTTAATTTAAATATTACTTACAATAGGTCAATAGTAGAAACAGTGGGAAAGACTAGAAAGGACTAAAAAGGATGAAAACAGCAGTCTTAACCCTTTCAGGGGCCGTGGTATGTTCATAAAACCACTTAACTGTTATTCCGAAACGTCACAATGGCACCAGAATTTTGCTAAAATCTTTTCTATTTAATATATTTATATATATATAAATATGGCATTTTTCTTATTTCCAAATAAATTTGTTCGTAAATTCCGGTGCCTGTCATTTATTTCAACACTTTAGTAATAAAGGTACTTTGTTCCTTAAAGTTTGAAATCATATTAATGATAAGATAAGTGCCCATACGTCTGCAAAAGAGCATAGCATCGATTGAAAAACTTTTGGAAGGTATGTAGACAAATTTCACCAAGGTGATTTCAGCGAAATGAAGCGAAACTATGTGACAACTGGATTTGTCTGGTCGAGTGTCACAAAAAATTGGACAAGAAGACAAAAAAAGCGGTACAACGGCTCCTAAATCTGGACTTAATAACATGAAACACTATGGATACGGGACCTGTCTCTAACAGAATACTACCTTAAATGTTAAAATTTCATTTTCCCTGCTGTACAATTATAATTGCTCAGACACAAGCCTGTTTAAAACAAAAATTTTCTCTTCTGACTTGCGATTGCGTCTCAACAGGTTTGTTTAAGCATCATATTTTAAAAAAAATATTTTTTTATAATAATTAAAGCATGTAGCATAAAGCTATTTTGCTTTTTTTTTTTAACTGATTTTATTTCTCTTCACAAATATTGCAATATAAACCAAAGTGGGTCAAACCTCCCATATATGGGGAGCCTTAACCCATTATTTTTTCATGATTAAAATCAATCATTTTTCAAATATCTTATATGTTACACTTATGTAGCAATTTTATTTTGATAACTGATTGCACAACGAATAAAATGATATATAAAACTTTATTCTACGTTCAATATTTAAAAATAAAAAATCATTTTGAAAAAAGTTGGTCAACCCCCTCCTAGTCTCCCCTATTTCCTTGAAGTAAAAAAAGCAAAAACAAAGTCACTTTTAACTGGTCTACTAGAGATTGTTCTAAAAAGATACAGCCATTTCTTTTCCAAAACAAAAGAAAAGGAAACAAAGAACAAAACCGTAGTTTCTCTCATTTGTACGAAATTAAGATTGCATCTAGCTAATGTTCTTTACTCTTTAACTGCTGTGCTGAATAAATCAGGGAAAGGTGCTTCTTCTGGCAGTTTTGTTACTGACCTGTGTAACAAAAATGTGTTTTGAGTTTTTGTTCTTAAAGAGCCATAAACTTCTATTTTACAGGAATTAAATGTACCATATTTAGATCACTAATAAAATAGTAAACTGACAATGTTTCTAAATAGAAATTAATTTTATGGCTAATAAAACATCAGCCAAATTTCAGACAATGAAAGTAATTTTCTGATAACTTTTAGGTAAAATTACGAGGCATAATGCCTTTTAGTGAAATTGTAGATTAAATTAGTTAATTGATTTATTAATATACAAGGTGCCAAAAATTAGGAAACATGCTTGACTTTTTCATATGTTGGAAACAAGTAAGCAAACTAAATTGCAGATTATTGTAGAAAATAAGTTTATTTTAATTGGTCCTCCAATTACTTTTAGCAGCTACACTTTATATATGTATCTATAATAAAATAGACACGTAATGTGCTGTTTTATTAATTATTTTTATTTTTATAAACTTTTCATGTTGCATTTTTAACTATTTACTCCTTATTCACAATTGGTCAATTAGGAAAAAAATATTTTCCTCAAACTATACCATTACAAATAGGGTAATTCTAGGATAGATGGCCATAGAGCAGAGATGACCACTCAAAATATATCAAAGACTATATCATAGATTGCAGCATAGAATTTTTTCTAAGAAATAGTTCAACGTGTTCATTGATTGCGACGTGCAGCTGTGTTTTTCAATTTTAAAAAGAAAGTGTAATTTTAATTTTTACTTAATTTAGTGGATGAATATTTTTGTTGAGTTAGGTACCTGAATTTTTACATTACGTATGTTATTTATATATATATATATATATATATATATATATATATATATATATTTACTATAAGGACTTTTAAGGCACGTATATAATCCAATCTTTACTTTTAAGTCTAAAACAAAGACGTACAATGGCGGAGTGACACTTTAAATTGGGTGGCAATCTGTCCATCAATTTTAGGATGGATGGCCACATCAAATCAAGGAGAGATGGCCACCTATAATCAATATTTTAAAATTATACGGATTGAGTATTTTAACTTAATATAATTACTTTTTAAATAATTATATAATTTTTATGTTTATATTATATTAATTTATATAATTATTTAAATTTTAACTAATATAAATATTTCAATAACAATAATATAATATGACCTAATGATGTACTTTTGCTTCAGAAAATATTTAAAAACTTCCGGAACGTTCATCCCAGAAACAGATAAAGTTGATAAATAAACTTAAAACCGTGAAAAAGTCTAAAATAAGCGCGAGAAAAAAACAAAAATACGACACTTATAGCAGTGAAGAAGATGAAATACAATTGAAATTATTAGATTTTACAGATTCCAAGGGGATAGAATTGGATGAGGATCACCGTGTTGGTTGTGGAGAAGAATATAATAGAGGAGAAGGTTCAAATACCGGCTACTATGTGTTCTGAGAACTGAGCGCAGCACAGCCTAGCGGCGATAGGTAGAGTTTGTAACTTTAATTGAGAGAAGAAAGTTACGAAATGTACGTCGTTGAAGTCTCTCTCATTTACAAACAGTAAAAGTATAAGTGTTGAAACGACGTAATCAGATACATCAAAAGTTTTTCAGATATGTGTTTCTCATTTTTTTTTAATTTACTGATCGTATATTGGCTTGAATTGGTGATTAAGTTATTTTCTAGACATACAGGTTGCGCCATAAATTCGTGCAAACTTTAAAAATCCATAATTAAAGAAATAATGGTCGGAAAAATTTTTGGTTTGCGCGAGTATGATCAGACGGATTTTGGATTTTTTTCCCATGAATAATAAAAAATGATTCCAAGAATAACCAAAAGAGGGCGCTCACATGCCATATTGAGACGTTTTATGCAAATCAGACAAACACAAACAGACATTGAAAGAAATCACAATAACATGACACTGTGCATTAACTTTTATGGTACTAAAAGATGCTCAACATGACCACCACCACAAGGTATTAGGCAAGTGAGGCGTGTCAATACGCCTGTAACAGCTGAGTGTAGCATGTCGGCATCGATGCCACCGACGGTCAGTCGAATGGCATCTTTCAGTTCCGCCAAAGTGGCTGGGGAGCACCGATAAACACGAGACTTTAAGTATCCCCACAACCAAAAATCTGCTGGGGTCAAGTCTGGAGATCGTGGGGGCCATTCAAACTTACAACCTCGACTTATCACTCGGTCTTCAGTGAAAGTGTCTAACAGGAACGCCTTGACTTCACGTGCAAAGTGGGGCGGGGCACCATCCTGCATGAAGGTGACGGAAGGTAACGCATGTCTTTCCTGCAATGCAGGCACAACTTGGTTACGCAAAAGCGTAAGATACCGTTCTGCAGTGACTGTACACGTTTTCCAGCCGGATTCAGGACAAGACTCTTCAAAAAAGAAAGGACCCAGAATGAAAGCCGCGGTGAAACCACACCAAACAGTCACACGAGGAGAATGCATTGGCTTGGTCTGATACTCCCGAGGGTTTGACGTCGCCCAGATACGACTGTTTTGCGTATTGACGTCGCCATGGAGTGAAAAATGTGCTTCATCCGTCCACATGACATTCAGCAACCATTGTGGGTCACGATCCATTTGTGCCAGTGCCCATGTAGCAAACTTTAGTCTTTTATCTGTATCTGCCGGTAATAACTGGTGAAGTGTCTGTATCTTGTACGGATACAGATCCAAGATTCCGTGCAGAATACGTCGAATCGACGATTCCGGAATTCCCGTTATTCTACCAGCTTCACGAGCACTGCTACTTCCCGTTGATGTCTCGGCTGCCATTTCTTCCATGGCACTTTTTACAGCATGGACGCGATCCGCGTTCAAGGATGGTCTGCCACTACGTGGACGATCCTCCAAACTCCCCGTTTCCTCAAAACGTCGTACTAAATTGAGTATTCCATTCAACGAAATAGGGCTTTTTTGCGCCTTTAGTCCTTTCTCCGTGCGAAACTTCCTCAATGCAATAGTAGTGGATTCCCCATTCTTGTAGAACAGTTTGACCAGCAGCGCTCGATCTGGTACCGATAGCATGCTGCCGAGATCGAATGACGAATCCATTTCCATCCAGGTGTTTTATTGCTAGCCTGATTTGCATAAAACGTCTCAATATGGCATGTGAGCGCCCTCTATTGGTTATTCTTGGAATCATTTTTTATTATTCATGGAAAAAAAATCCAAAATCCGTCTGATCATACTCGCGCAAACCAAAAATTTTTCCGACCATTATTTCTTTAATTATGGATTTTTAAAGTTTGCACGAATTTATGGCGCACCCTGTACTTAGCTCTCAATTGCCGCACGCACGTTATTGGTATTTTATTATATGAATGAGCAATACCGGTTTTAACTCAACCTTAGCAGTGGTCCGAATAATGGCTACCTAGAGTTCTCTAAATACGACTAGCCGGTATTTGGACTTCTCTCAGTTGCTCTGCTGGAAGGGGGGGGGGGGGTAATAAATTAATTTAAATCGTTCCATAATTAATCTAAATGGCTCAGAAATAGTTCAAGTCTCATTTCACAATATGAAAGAAAAGCAACCGTGGCCGTAAATCTTCAGAAGCGACACTGGCTACAGGATCACTTCACAAAAAAGCGCTGAAAGACTCTCCAAAATTGTCTGCAATAAATGTGAAGAGAAAAAAAAAGGACGGAGGAAAACAGGCGAAAAAGGTAGAAATTGGATTTTTAACCCCTTGAAGGGCGGTGATGCCGTCATGGCATCACATAATTTTAATCCCAAATTGCCACATTGCCACTGGAATTTTATGATGAAAATATCATCTTTATTAAGTACGCGACAATTTACTTTTACTTATTTAGAAATAAAATCGCTTGTTAATACTGGTGTCATTAAATTATTTGGACATTTTACGAATACAAGTACCTTGCCCCTGAAAAGTTTAAAAAGTGAAAAAGGAAGCTATATAACAGAGGAAGATGCTGCAATTTGTGTCTTCTGCATGGGTGCTTTCTCTGCGGACAATAATAGGGGATGGTATTCTGGGTTCAATGTTAAGAATGCGATATATGCCTATAGCGACTGCACAGACGCAAAGAGTGATATTGTTTGTGATGTTTTCAGATAAAATAATTCTGATTTCGATCAGCAAGCTTTATTTTGTTTTACACAATAAAAAACAAAACTAGAAACATAATGGAAAGAAGACTGTGAGAGATAGTCGTTAAGAATTTTATAAATTTGACAAAAATGCTTGTTTACTAAAAATTACATATATTTTCTGTGCAAAAGAAATGTTATTAATCAATAGAATTTATTAAAATTATGTTCTTATTGCTTAATAATTGTCATTAGCTCTATTTGTATGATCTTTTGGAAAAAAAAAACTTAGGTAGCCGTTATTTAGACCCCATTTTCAAAACTCAAAATTTGAAGACTTTTGGAATTTTGCTTTTTATAAACAGAAAACGCCTTTTAAACTAATTTTTTTTTTCTCTAAACAGGTGTAAAACATGTCAAGGTACCATGCTGTCACTTTTTCTTTTACTAATTGTGAAAATTGTATGATCTAGATTGAAAACAAAAGTGGTAGCCGGTATTTGGACCTTTTCCTCTACCACAACCGAATAGGATAACTGGATACAATGCATAAGGTGCCAGAAGTGGTTCCATGAAACGTGTACAAACTATCAAGAACATTGCTGAAAATCTAGTAAAATTTTACGAAGAGTGAAGGATTGAAATTATACTTCAAAGTTTGTTTATTCGAATTTTATTCACTGATTTTCCGTGATATAATTGCATCTTTACAAATTTCTATATTTTTTCATCATTAACTACGTGAAGTACGTTATTTTTTGCTATTTTAACTTCATTTTTTCCTTCTTGTTTTGGATGGCCATCACGAAGGAGAGATGACCATCTGCCATTTTAATTTCAATTTTGCTTCCCACTTTTTGTTCCCGATATTAAATTATTTTTTGACCAAAATATGTTGAGTATATGTATAAGGATTTCAAATATGCATTTCTTGTATTTGCATTCTAAGAATTTTTATTTCAATCTTAAAAAACTATGGCCATCTATCCTAGAGTTACACTAAGTATAAAGATAAAAAAAGTTTTTATTAAAACACTGTTTTATAAGTATTGAATTTATATCTTTCAAATCACGCCTAATTTGATGCCCATAATTCATATTATTCCAGAAAAAAAAAGTTACAATGTAACGTTAATTTATTAATGTAACGTTATCAAGTGTATCAATGTAACGTTAAGCTATTATAGAAAATTCACTGCTTTGATTTACGCTTCATTTAAAATATATATAATTATTTGCTTTGTTGCGTTTCTAACATAGGCCAACAGAAAAACAAAAACATAATATATATATATATATTTCAACTATCTATTCCGGATTTCTAAATTGTTTTCTCAATACATAATCGTAATTTAATTAATGATAAACTATTAATCGATTAAAATGTATATTTTTAAAATATTCTACACTCTTTACTTTTTGTTTATATTTTCTACTTTTTAGTACTTAAATATTTTGTTGTTGCAATTTGATAGCCAGTTAGCTTATTTCAGGCAGTGAGGTTTGGCGCATAATAAACTGCATTGTTTTTGTGACTAGTATACAGTGGTAAAAAAAAAAAAAATATTTGCAGATTTATCACCGGCTAAAGATAAAATTCCTTAAAATTTATTAATTTATAATTAAATTTTAAACGTATTAAAATATCATATTGCCATCCGAAACACACCTGTGTAGATAATTTTTATAATGCTAGTATATCAGGCAGTAGGTAAAAAATAGATTACAAAATCCTACCGTAACATACAAAATCCAAGTTAAATAAAATGAAAAAGTTTAAGGGGACAGTTCCCCTTCAACCGGTCAAAAATGCTAAAAAACTGATCCAATTTCTATACCTTATCACAACCTAACCAATAAAGCAAATTCAATGACTTTTTTTAGATTGTTAAGTATAGCATTACTTGTTATAATAAACAAAACAGATTGATGAAAAATACTTAAATTAATTAGAAAAAATTAATTAAGTAACCGTCTGTTTTTTTTTTTTTTTTTTTTTTTCGTAATTACTATATCTCACTGCGCGCATGGTATCTCATGTTCATTTTAATTTATTAATTTTAAATAGATTTTAATTTAAATATAACACTTTGTTTAACATAATGAACTAAAATCTTTTAATTATCTTCATTTATAGTATTTACAATTAATAATAAAATTTAAAAAAAATCTGTAAAAATTCTCGCATATTTTTTTAATAAAATTTTTATTGTTTAAGATAATTATAGGATTTTAGTTCATTTTATGCAGAATGATAATATTAATGCACTCCGAAAATTTCAAGCCATTATCTTTAATAGTTTTTGAGAAATCATGCGCGCAAAGTCAAAAAAACATGTTTTGAGATAAATGTTCTTAAAGTTTAAAATGTGTATAAAACAATAAATTTTCCATAAAAGAGAAAAAATTACTTATTTTCAGGTAACTTTAGCTATTCTAATTAATATCTATAAGTTACTATAGTGATAAAGCTTAAATTAATAATGTAATAGCACAAAATGCGGTACAAAATCTCAAATCTGGATGTGTCGAAATTCAGAATTTTCAAAATACAGATGATATCAAATAATTGTGAGCATGATATCTCATGTTCATTTTAATTTATTAACATTAAATACATTTTAATATAAAGATAACACTTGGCTTAAGATAATGAACTAAAATCTTTTAATTATCTCTATTTATATTATTGATAATTAATAATTTAAAAAAAAATCTATAAAAATTCTTCCATGTTTTATAAAATTTTTATAAATTTCGATAATTCTGAGATTTTAGTTCATTTTATGAAAGATGATAATATTACTATATTCAAAAAATTTCAAGCCATTATCTTTAATAGTTTTTGAGAAATCATGCGCGTAAAGTCAAAAAATCATAATTTGATATAAATGCTCATAAAGTTAAAAATTTCTAATAAAACAATAAATTTTCTGTAAAAGAAATAAGTTTACTTATTTTCAGGTAACTTTAGCTATTCTAATTAATAGCTATAGGTAGCTATAGTGATAAAGCTTAAATTAGCAATGTAATAGTAGAAAATGTCAAGTCTCGATGTTCGAAATTTGGATTTCTCAAAATCCAAACTTTTCGGTCATTTTCTTTTTTTACATGCACAGCTCACAATGGGTCACTTTCATACATCTTTTAGTCTATATATATCAGATTTTGTCTCTTTTTTGCTTCTTTCTGACCACTGATACAGTTAATGTTTATTGGCAACTTGAAACTTTTACGTATAAAACGAGCGGCCGAATTTTAGAATATTTATGAAACTTTGTTATGGGACAGGAGTTGATATTTATTTGTATTCATTATTATTCTGCTAATGAGTATTGAAATTTTTGAGAAAAATGTTTTATACAGTATAAGAAATCCGGAATCCTCCAAATCGCTAGGATTCTGAATTTTGGATCATTTGCACTTTTCTTTGTATAAAAAAAAAAAAAAAAAAAAAAAAAAAAAAAAAAAAAAAGAAAGACACCCCCCCCCCCCCTCCCATCAAATATTTATGTCAGAAAGGCATTTGCGACAATAAAAAAAGATAAATACTAAATGCGTTATTGTAATAGCAGAGTAATAATGGATGTAAACAAATATCAACTCGAATCACGCAAAGTTTCGTAAATATTCGAAACTTCAGTCGCTCGCTTTATACATAAAATTTTGAAGTCGCCAATAAAGACAGATTATTTTTTTCAATAGGCAGAAAAAAACGAGAAAGAATTTTTAATTTTGGATAGTTGCAGTCAGTTTTATTTGAAAAAAAAAAAAAAAGACTCCCCCCCCCCCCCCTTCCATGAAATACTTATGTCAGAAATACATTTGCAATACTAAAAAAAGATAATACAATATCTGGTACTGTAATAGCAGAGTAATAACAGATGTAAATAAATATCAACTCGAGTCAGGTGAAGTTTCGAAAATATTCGAAACTTCGGCCGCTCGCTTTATGCATAAAATTTTCAGGTCACCAATAAAGACAGATTATTTGTCTCAATAGGCAGAAAAAAGCGAGAAAGAATTCTGAATTTTAGATCAATTGCAGTTTTATTTAAAAAAAAAAAAAAAAAAAAAAAAAAAAAAAGGACCCCCCCCCCCCCCCTTCTATGAAATACTAATGTCAGAAATACATTTGCAATACTAAAAAAAGATAATACAAAATCCGGTACTGTAATAGCAGAGTAATAACAGATGTAAATAAATATCAACTCGAGTTACGCGAAGTTTCGTAAATATTCGAAAGTTCGGCCGCTAGCTTTATGCATAAATTTTTCAAGTCGCCAATAAAGACAGATTATTTGTCTCAATAGGCAGAAAAAAGCGAGAAAGAATTCTGAATTTTGGATCATTTGCAGTTTTATTAGTAAAAAAAAAAAAAAAGACCCCCCCCCCCTTCCATGAAATATTTATGTCAGAAATACATTTGCATTACCTTGTTATAAATCTCAAAAATTTCCTGGTTCATAAACAGCACCTTTTTGTTCTTTCAGGTCTTCTAATTTGGAGCTGTTCAGCATATGACGAGCACGTCGAATTTTTAAATTTAATTCCGTAGATTTTTTTTTCGGCTTCCTGTAATCTTTTTGTATCATTTTTTTTTCTTTTTGCTGCATCGAAGGCATAACGACCAACTTGAAAGCCGAGAAAGTTCATGACTGTTAATCGCCCTTTTCTGCCATTGTCAAATGCTACAACAGCTTCATTTGCAGCAATTTCTGCAACAATTCTGCTTCATCCACTGGTTTTGGAGCAAAATTTCCATACTAGGGAATTGAATGACTCATTCGGATTTTGAGTTCGACCCCCTAAACACCGTCTAAGAAGATCGGGGTGAGATAAATCTCTAAAAATCGGTTTTATGCAGTCCATCACTGCGGCTGGCAACACATTTTTGTGACGATAACTTCCTTCTTTCCGTTTAGCTTTAAATCGATGATATTCGCACCATGATGTTAAACCTATAGGGGAGAAATCATGGAGAACTTCATCATCAGTAGGCCGTTTGTGATAATATACAGCCCATATGGCTTTTCGCATGTCCATAAGGGATGATTTGTTGGCTATAATAGCAATTCCATAATAAACTGTAATTTGTTTTATCAATTTGTCTGTTAGACGTCCTTTACCACTCAATGGCTTGTTATCGTTTAATATTTCACCCCGCATATTTGATTTCAATTTCCTTAGTCTACTCCCCATCCTCTTTTGCACATGGCCCACACATTTAACTTTACATAACTTGACATGTGGCCCATACGAATGATTTTTCTGCAATTCTAGAAAAGTTTCAGTGTCACCGTCTCCTATATATTTCAAATATTGTGCCTTATGAGCTTCGTTTCTGACTGTTGAAAAATTCTCAACATTCCATCAACTTCCCTTTTTCCGGCTGAGCCAGAATGATTTTTTAGGCACACTTTTTTATGCTCATTTTCCCAAACAGCATATTCAGAACCAGGTTTCAGTTTTTTCCCCTTCTCACACCCCTTGCAAAAGGATGACATTACTTCAATATCAATAACTTTTCCGGTTTCTGCACCTATAACGCTTACTATGCCGATCTGGGAAGAATGTCCAGGAGTCTTCCAAGAACCGTCACCGCTAACTGTGATTTTGGTATGCCCCGTTTCTCGAATTTCCTGCTCTGCAGCTTCTCTCATTGAAGAATTGGCAGCTCTTGAAACGTCATGCGATATATCTTTCAGTAGCCTAGTATAAGCTGTCTTCTGAAGAGGCGGGGGCATATCCATTATGTTACAGAATGTGTTCATGCAAACCACCCTTGCACGAGGCATCTCATGGCATATGTAAATCTTCTGTTTACCTCTGGACAATCTCCTTTATCATTCAGACTTTTTTTACTATAAAAGGATGAAAGTTTATCACAGTTTGACAGGAAATTGAAAACTTTGATGCTAGGCCAATAGGTTGTAGGTCATTTGTAAGTGTCTCTTTCATCTCTATGACACCGCCACAAATTTTGCAGCACAAATTATTTGGCAGTTCATTAAATAATATACTTAAATCTATCAACTTATATCCAAGAAATTCATTATCGATTATGACATCATCCAAAGAGGTATTTTCTAATTTCTTTCTAGAAGCAATTTCAGGTGTTGAAACAGGAAAATTCCTATTTTTAGAATCAGGTATTGACACATTACTGGCTTGGTACCGATTTCCCTGAAACTTTCGCTTTTTAGCACGTTGGCCAGATCCACGTTTATTTTCAACTTTCATAACAGAAGTTGACATCTTGATAAAATAATCTAATAATTAGATATAAATAAAATCTAGTTCTGAAAAGAACTTTTTTCTTTTTTCAATCAAGTGATGATTAAAGCAAACGCTAACAAAAATAAACTCACGCTACATTTTGACATTTTGACATTTGAAGTCCACCGAAGTGGAGAATGCTTTGGGGCCTATAGCTACAATGGCTGTCGCCTCAAATGATCCTTATTATACAGAAACAACAACAAGTAACAACAAATTTTATTTTCCATTACATATATTATATAACTACAATGGGACATTCACAATTACATCCATGCCTTACCCAGGGACTCGAACCCGGGCCCTCGGGGTGACAGCAGCCTCCGCTTACTGACCACATCTCACGCTATTGAAAAGCAACAAACAAGTGTAAATAAAAACAAACTAGCAGATGAGTTGAGTAGTTCTTAACCTATTTAATATCCTCTGTGAAAATCATAGTATTAAATCCATGGAGTAAACATATTACAGTCTGTTGACTGCATCATCAGAGCCTCAGAATCGCCAAGGACATTTAAACCGTATGTAAACAAACGGGGTGATATGGCGGTTGTAGGGCATTTAATAAAATTCACTGCTTGGATGTTCACAATTACTTTAATAACTTCTGATCTAATTATCGTAGAATAAAAAGAGTGGTATCAAATTGTTCTGAATAAAATTTACTTTCAATTAATATATTTTAAAAAAAGTCGAATTTTTGACCATTTTTAAAGGAACTGTCCCCTTAAAAACTGAATACCTATATCTTTAAATTTAACTGAATTGTGATAAAAGAAAGTGATGACTCATGCCATATTTACGTACCATTTAAAAGACTAAAATAAATCAATAAAAATAAGGACTATTAAAAAATTGATGATGCCGTTCTTCAGATAAAAATATGTCACCAAGTGTGAAAAAATTGCATCACAAATGCAACTAAATAAATCTTTACCCACACAAAGATATGTAAAAAGACAAATCTAGTTTTATCTCCTAGAAACATAATTTATAAAAGCAATACACAAAGTATATTCAATTGTTCAGACGTAGCTTCCGTTTTATGACATTTACAGCATCAGAGACACGTCCACGAAGTGGACGATTTTATCACAAATGCCACCACTTCAAACTAATCAGAAATTGGTGAAAAAGACAAAGACTAGCCTGATAAAAATATTTTTATGTTGTAATGACTTTTTTCTGCACATTTTCATAAAAAAAAAATAAATGTGTATAAGCGTCATTTTGCTACGTGCATATTTCTCTGTATCTCACTTTATAATTACAATTTTAAACTAGCAAAAGCCATGCTTTGTTTGGATTCGCAAAGCATTAATTAATAAGATAAATATTTGAAAGTAACAATATTTTTTTTTATTATTATTATTGCATCTTTATTAAGCAAAAACGGTATTTTATGTTTAGGCGCATTTTAATTTTAGAAATGTAAATTCAGCCAAATAGCTAAGAATTTCCTCGGATTATTTTATTTGTGATATAAGACTGGTATAAATAAAAATATTTTTCGAAGCAAAATTTTACAAAATATTTTTAAATTTTCAACTAAAAGCTTTTTTAAAGAAGTTTTTAAATTTTATTAATTACAAAAATTAATTTTATTTATTTACAGTTCTTTTGTTGCCACTTTACAAGAAAATAAAAACATAATAAAATTATTTCAAAATGCATAAATATGACTCTTCATAATATAATTCTGTTAAAATGCGTAAGTAAGTAACTAAAAGCTCTTTTAAAGAGAATTTTACATTTTATTAATTGCAACAATAAATTTTATTTGTTTACAATTCTTTTGTTGCCTCTTTACAAAAAAAGTAATAAGATAATTCTTTTAAAATGAGTAAGTATCGCCTTCCTAAATGATTTCATATAATAAGAATAAATTGTGCATTTGAAATTTTAACACTAAAAATTACTTTTATAATTGAATGTAAATAATTGAATTTTCACAAATTTTAATTCATTAAAAATATGCTATAATTTTCATAAAAAAAAGTATTTTAAAAATTTCATAAAAGAATTCTTGAAACTATTATATGATTAAAAGGAATGAGCACCAAAATATGCGACATTTCCAACCAATCTTAATAAAGTATTCTATTAAAATGTATATTTTCCTTTCAAATAACATACATTTTTAATATTTGAAAGTTTAATGTTCTTTTACGGTTTGAAGTATAAATTCTGCAGTTATTTTCAATATTCAAAATATTTCGTCTTCGCAAAATGCAGATATATGGGTTCCTTTCCTTATTTAAATAGTTTTTAAAAAATGAGTAATTTTGATGGGACTATAATATTTCACGTATTTAATATTCAGGAATTTATTTATTTATACTGACTCACTGATTTTTATTTACTGCAAGATATAGGCCGGTCTCATTATCGTTTACAAAAATAAGTCCGTAAAATGGAAAATATATTCAACAAAATAATAAAAGATGTTTTTTATTAAATCATTCGATAAGAAAATAATATTGTCAGAATCTACAGATCATATTTTATTTCTATAGAGTCCAAAAATATTTCTTTCCTTAATTAAATTTAAAAAACAGTTTTTGAAATATTTTGGCGGAATAATGAGAATATATTTTAATTAATTAATTAATCATGATTCTATTTATAATTACTAACTCGATTATTTATTTTTTCTTCTGAAAATATACGTTTTAAATTTTTGTTCGCAAAAATGCTTCCGTAATGGAAAAAAACATATAAAATAAATTAATTAAAATAATATTTTTTTAATGTTATTTTGTAATAAAATAATGTTTTCAAAAAAAAGTATTAACCGACTTCAAAAAACCACAAAAAGAATTAAATAATTCTTTAAACTTCTCTAATGACGAAACGTTATCCATTAACTGCACATCGGACATCATGTATCGGCATAAAAACGTTAAGTTTAATGCATAGAATTTAATATCTACCAAACATGGATTTTCTAGAGCATATTTTTTACAAAAGATTAATTTACATATTTATGATTTAATTTACGAATATATACATATAAAAAGTAATCAATTACTTTTTGAAGTTGGTGCCAACCTATTTTAAGTATAGTAAAATTGTGAATATATTGTAACTATTACCATGAATAAAGTGATGATGGAAAATATGATACAAAATTTTAAAAATGCTCTATTTCTTCAGCAAATTATTTGAATAATCCTTATCGATGGTGAATGTTTGGCACCAACTTCAAAAAGTAATTGATTACTTTTTATATGTATATATTCGTAAATTAAATCATAAATATGTAAATTAATCTTTTGTAAAAAATATTATCTAGAAAATCCATGTTTGGAAGATATTAAATTCTATGCATTAAATTTAACGTTTTTATGCCGATAGATGATGTCCGATGTGCAGTTAATGGATAACGTTTCGTCATTAGAGAAGTTTAAAGAATTATTTAATTCTTTTTTGTGCTTTTTTGAAGTCGGTTAAAATTTTTTTTTGAAAATATTATTTTATTTCCTACTTTTTAGTTATTCATACCGTAACACATAATTATCCGGATTTCAACATCTGCTGAATAAGTAAATTATTTGTCAAATAAATTATAATTTACAAAAAATATTTATTAAACAAATAGTTTTTAATAAATTCATTATAATGTCATTAGAAGTATTGATTTTATTAGCATTTAATACTTATGATATATTTTTAAACAAGTACATTGTATTCACAACAGTCTACATTCATTTATTTATTGATCACATACACCTGACTTGTGTGCTTGACATAAGGGACCCGCTTATAAGTCATCGTTAATATACAAGGACGAAATAGCACAATGACTTTGAGCTTTGAAGGGGGAGGGGGGGTTCTAGATAGCACAAGGAAATTTACAACACATGAGAATGGCATCTGGGAGCTCCACAAAGAGTGTGCAACGGAGCCAGCGGGAGTTGAACCCGCAGCCCAATTGCGCTCTCAAGCGATTAGTGGTGTGGTGCCTTAACTATTCAGCCACGGTCTACATTCAACAATTATTTTTTGTAGGACTCCGTTGTCAAGAAGCAAAATGCAGACTATGTAGCAATATTTGTATTGACTCTTCAAGTATATTGACCAGGACCCAGATATATTTTTCGCTGTTAGCAAAATGAGATTGCCCAATCAGAAGCCTGCCTTTTTGCGAACTTGTAATTTTTATAGAGTGTGTCCTTTTAAATTTCAAAAATTCTTCTATCAAATAAAACAAAATTTTCTGGCATCCAAAAAGCTGTAGACTTGTCAGGTTTGAAAATGTGGTCCAGGGCCCACCGTGGCTGAGTGGTCAAGGCATCACGCCGCTAACCGCTTGAGCGCGTAGGGGGCTGCGGGTTAGAATCTCGCTGGCTCCGTTGCACACTCTTTGTGGGGCTCCCGGATGTAATTCTGTGGCGCTGTAAATTTCCTTGTGCTATCTCGTTTCTGTATATTGACGATGACTTATAAGCGGGCGCTTGACGCTAAGCACACAGGTCAGATATATATATTCAATAAACCAATCATGTGGTCCATAATTCTACAATATTCTTTTCCGATAATCTCCATCAATTGTTTCCTCATGTAAGGTGCCTCTATTTGAGAGTGGTGACATACAATGCTCAGACTCTGTTTATACCTACATGTTTGCCTACACTACGGCAAAACTAGACATTTTCTATTCCAGAACTTGACGATACTCCCTTGGAGAAGTTTGATTAAACGAGTGGCGGGGGTTCTGCCTTTTTTCCTCGTGGAGGAAGGTTGTTCCAAGGAAATAACGCCATTTTGAGATCATTTGAGGTCATGCCGGCAAAAGCCGTAGCGAATACTTCATAGCTTAAATAACTAAATAACTACGAGTGGCGGACAATTTAACAAGCATTAGTTTGGCAATAATGGCAAGCTCTTCAACATTCATGGCGATAGCTTTTGTCCAGAATCTATCAATCAATAATTTTTTTCCGTATGTCACCATTCTCATACCAATACTCCCGATCCTTAGGCAGTAAAGACATCAGAAATTTGCGTCAATGATTATGTGTTCAGTCTGAATCTGATAACCGAAAACAGTGCTGCTACGCATAAGAAGGCACTTTTATGTGTACTGTATATGGATGCACTTTGCAGTGCACCGACTAATGGAGACACTTTGCTATTGAATTGTAAGCTTTTTGATACCCACTTCCGATGTCGGTTAGCATCGTTTTAGACATTTGGGTTTTTCTGAATGCGGCATCTTTTCCAAACAAGATCTCACACTTCGAAAAGATACCGCATCCAATAAACTATAAGGTCCGTCGATACCTAAGGACATTGAAATGGAGGATATTCCAAATATGGTTTCGAGGCTGAAAAAAGTCACGTGATACAGGTAATGGAGGATATTCCATCTCCGTTTTGATCACGTGGTCAAGGTAAAAACTTCTAGCGTAAAGAAGGGAAGGCTCCGTAGACATGTAATGTAAATCCCCGCTAGCCAATGAAACAGTTCATGAGGCAAAGCAGTAGTATCTTCCCTTCTTATCAGTTAGAAGTTCCTTGGGTAAATTACCGGTGTCACACGATTTTTTTCAGCCTCGGACCCAGATTTGGAATATCCCCCATTTACCAAAGAACTTCTAACTAATAAGAAGGAAAGATACTACTGCTTTGCCTCAAGAACTGTTTCATTGGCTAGCGGGGATTTACATTACACGTCTACGGAGCCTTCCCTTCTTTACGCTAGAAGTTTTTACCTTGACCACGTGATCAAAACGAAAATGGAATATCCTCCATTGGGTGGTGTGGAAAAGCTGACAATCCATCAATAAAGTTTACACATCAGAGCGCGGCAAAGTGCTTTAAGACAAACTTATGTCCAAACTACAGCAAACCTAGGCAGTTTCTATTACATAACTACAGCGTCTAGAATATATAGTGTGGAAATCGGCTATACCAGTAATACTTAAAAAAGTGCTAAAATAATTGATCCCTTAAATATCAAACGATGCTGAAATCCAATAAGTCGATCGCAGCAGCATCTGCAGGATATTTTTTAAAACTCCAAGACGATTTGGTCTAGACACTGTAATAATACGATATTTATTTTGAAATCTTAAAATATATCGCAGATGTCGCTGCAATCGGCACCCTTGATTTCAGTGTCATTGCACATTTAAGGAATACAACTTTTTAGCGCTGTTTGGAAAGCACATTTCCACGCTATGTATTCTAGACGCTGCAATTTGGTCCAGCTCTAGATGCTGTATGCATGTTCACAATACCTACTGGGTTCCGATCCTGAACCGTTCCCATTGGTTCCCCACATTCAGATATCCAGAACATATTGACTGACTATCGCAGTAGTACAGGGTCTAGAATACATAGTGTGGAAATCGGCTATTCAAACAGCGCTAAAAGTTGTATCCCTTAAATGTGCAATGATGCTGAAATCCAGGGAGCCGATCGTAGCGACATCTGCGATATATTTTCAAATTTCAAAGTAAACATCATCGTATTATTACAACGTCTAGACCAAATCGTCTTGGAGTTATAGAAAATATCCTTAAGATATCGTTATGATCGACTCTTTGAATTTCAGCATCTTTTGACATTTAAGGGATCCAATATTTTAGCACTTTTTTAAGTATTACTGGGATAGCCGATTTCCACACTATTACATTCTAAACACCCTGTATATTCTGGACTCTGTACTTAGAAAGTACTAAAATATTGTATCCCTTAAATGTAAAACGATGCTGAAATTCAAAGAGTCAATCGGAGCGACATCTGAGGATATTTTCTAAAACTCCAAGAACATTTGGTCTAGATGCTGTTATAATACAATATTTACACTGAAATTTGAAAATATAGCGCAGATGTCGCTGCGATCGGTTCATTGAATGGGGGATATTCCAAATCTGGGTCCGAGGCTGAAAAAAATCATGTGACACCGGTAATTTACCCAAGGAACTTCTAACTGATAAGAAGGGAAGATACTACTGCTTTGTCTCATGAACTGTTTCATTGGCTAGAGGGGATTTATATTACACGTCTACGGAGCCTTCCCTTCTTTACGCTAGAAGTTTTTACCTTGACCACGTGATCAAAACGAAAATGGAATATCCTCCATTGGGTGGTGTGGAAAAGCTGACAATCCATCAATAAAGTTTACACATCAGAGCGCGGCAAAGTGCTTTAAGACAAACTTATGTCCAAACTACAGCAAACCTAGGCAGTTTCTATTACATAACTACAGCGTCTAGAATATATAGTGTGGAAATCGGCTATACCAGTAATACTTAAAAAAGTGCTAAAATAATTGATCCCTTAAATATCAAACGATGCTGAAATCCAATAAGTCGATCGCAGCAGCATCTGCAGGATATTTTTTAAAACTCCAAGACGATTTGGTCTAGACACTGTAATAATACGATATTTATTTTGAAATCTTAAAATATATCGCAGATGTCGCTGCAATCGGCACCCTTGATTTCAGTGTCATTGCACATTTAAGGAATACAACTTTTTAGCGCTGTTTGGAAAGCACATTTCCACGCTATGTATTCTAGACGCTGCAATTTGGTCCAGCTCTAGATGCTGTATGCATGTTCACAATACCTACTGGGTTCCGATCCTGAACCGTTCCCATTGGTTCCCCACATTCAGATATCCAGAACATATTGACTGACTATCGCAGTAGTACAGGGTCTAGAATACATAGTGTGGAAATCGGCTATTCAAACAGCGCTAAAAGTTGTATCCCTTAAATGTGCAATGATGCTGAAATCCAGGGAGCCGATCGTAGCGACATCTGCGATATATTTTCAAATTTCAAAGTAAACATCATCGTATTATTACAACGTCTAGACCAAATCGTCTTGGAGTTATAGAAAATATCCTTAAGATATCGTTATGATCGACTCTTTGAATTTCAGCATCTTTTGACATTTAAGGGATCCAATATTTTAGCACTTTTTTAAGTATTACTGGGATAGCCGATTTCCACACTATTACATTCTAAACACCCTGTATATTCTGGACTCTGTACTTAGAAAGTACTAAAATATTGTATCCCTTAAATGTAAAACGATGCTGAAATTCAAAGAGTCAATCGGAGCGACATCTGAGGATATTTTCTAAAACTCCAAGAACATTTGGTCTAGATGCTGTTATAATACAATATTTACACTGAAATTTGAAAATATAGCGCAGATGTCGCTGCGATCGGTTCATTGAATGGGGGATATTCCAAATCTGGGTCCGAGGCTGAAAAAAATCATGTGACACCGGTAATTTACCCAAGGAACTTCTAACTGATAAGAAGGGAAGATACTACTGCTTTGTCTCATGAACTGTTTCATTGGCTAGAGGGGATTTATATTACACGTCTACGGAGCCTTCCCTTCTTTACGCTAGAAGTTTTTACCTTGACCACGTGATCAAAACGAAAATGGAATATCCTCCATTGGGTGGTGTGGAAAAGCTGACAATCCATCAATAAAGTTTACACATCAGAGCGCGGCAAAGTGCTTTAAGACAAACTTATGTCCAAACTACAGCAAACCTAGGCAGTTTCTATTACATAACTACAGCGTCTAGAATATATAGTGTGGAAATCGGCTATACCAGTAATACTTAAAAAAGTGCTAAAATAATTGATCCCTTAAATATCAAACGATGCTGAAATCCAATAAGTCGATCGCAGCAGCATCTGCAGGATATTTTTTAAAACTCCAAGACGATTTGGTCTAGACACTGTAATAATACGATATTTATTTTGAAATCTTAAAATATATCGCAGATGTCGCTGCAATCGGCACCCTTGATTTCAGTGTCATTGCACATTTAAGGAATACAACTTTTTAGCGCTGTTTGGAAAGCACATTTCCACGCTATGTATTCTAGACGCTGCAATTTGGTCCAGCTCTAGATGCTGTATGCATGTTCACAATACCTACTGGGTTCCGATCCTGAACCGTTCCCATTGGTTCCCCACATTCAGATATCCAGAACATATTGACTGACTATCGCAGTAGTACAGGGTCTAGAATACATAGTGTGGAAATCGGCTATTCAAACAGCGCTAAAAGTTGTATCCCTTAAATGTGCAATGATGCTGAAATCCAGGGAGCCGATCGTAGCGACATCTGCGATATATTTTCAAATTTCAAAGTAAACATCATCGTATTATTACAACGTCTAGACCAAATCGTCTTGGAGTTATAGAAAATATCCTTAAGATATCGTTATGATCGACTCTTTGAATTTCAGCATCTTTTGACATTTAAGGGATCCAATATTTTAGCACTTTTTTAAGTATTACTGGGATAGCCGATTTCCACACTATTACATTCTAAACACCCTGTATATTCTGGACTCTGTACTTAGAAAGTACTAAAATATTGTATCCCTTAAATGTAAAACGATGCTGAAATTCAAAGAGTCAATCGGAGCGACATCTGAGGATATTTTCTAAAACTCCAAGAACATTTGGTCTAGATGCTGTTATAATACAATATTTACACTGAAATTTGAAAATATAGCGCAGATGTCGCTGCGATCGGTTCATTGAATGGGGGATATTCCAAATCTGGGTCCGAGGCTGAAAAAAATCATGTGACACCGGTAATTTACCCAAGGAACTTCTAACTGATAAGAAGGGAAGATACTACTGCTTTGTCTCATGAACTGTTTCATTGGCTAGAGGGGATTTATATTACACGTCTACGGAGCCTTCCCTTCTTTACGCTAGAAGTTTTTACCTTGACCACGTGATCAAAACGAAAATGGAATATCCTCCATTGGGTGGTGTGGAAAAGCTGACAATCCATCAATAAAGTTTACACATCAGAGCGCGGCAAAGTGCTTTAAGACAAACTTATGTCCAAACTACAGCAAACCTAGGCAGTTTCTATTACATAACTACAGCGTCTAGAATATATAGTGTGGAAATCGGCTATACCAGTAATACTTAAAAAAGTGCTAAAATAATTGATCCCTTAAATATCAAACGATGCTGAAATCCAATAAGTCGATCGCAGCAGCATCTGCAGGATATTTTTTAAAACTCCAAGACGATTTGGTCTAGACACTGTAATAATACGATATTTATTTTGAAATCTTAAAATATATCGCAGATGTCGCTGCAATCGGCACCCTTGATTTCAGTGTCATTGCACATTTAAGGAATACAACTTTTTAGCGCTGTTTGGAAAGCACATTTCCACGCTATGTATTCTAGACGCTGCAATTTGGTCCAGCTCTAGATGCTGTATGCATGTTCACAATACCTACTGGGTTCCGATCCTGAACCGTTCCCATTGGTTCCCCACATTCAGATATCCAGAACATATTGACTGACTATCGCAGTAGTACAGGGTCTAGAATACATAGTGTGGAAATCGGCTATTCAAACAGCGCTAAAAGTTGTATCCCTTAAATGTGCAATGATGCTGAAATCCAGGGAGCCGATCGTAGCGACATCTGCGATATATTTTCAAATTTCAAAGTAAACATCATCGTATTATTACAACGTCTAGACCAAATCGTCTTGGAGTTATAGAAAATATCCTTAAGATATCGTTATGATCGACTCTTTGAATTTCAGCATCTTTTGACATTTAAGGGATCCAATATTTTAGCACTTTTTTAAGTATTACTGGGATAGCCGATTTCCACACTATTACATTCTAAACACCCTGTATATTCTGGACTCTGTACTTAGAAAGTACTAAAATATTGTATCCCTTAAATGTAAAACGATGCTGAAATTCAAAGAGTCAATCGGAGCGACATCTGAGGATATTTTCTAAAACTCCAAGAACATTTGGTCTAGATGCTGTTATAATACAATATTTACACTGAAATTTGAAAATATAGCGCAGATGTCGCTGCGATCGGTTCATTGAATGGGGGATATTCCAAATCTGGGTCCGAGGCTGAAAAAAATCATGTGACACCGGTAATTTACCCAAGGAACTTCTAACTGATAAGAAGGGAAGATACTACTGCTTTGTCTCATGAACTGTTTCATTGGCTAGAGGGGATTTATATTACACGTCTACGGAGCCTTCCCTTCTTTACGCTAGAAGTTTTTACCTTGACCACGTGATCAAAACGTAAATGGAATATCCTCCATTACAGCATCATTGCACATTTAAGGGATACATTTGTTTAGGGCTGTTTGGATAGCAGATTTCCACACTATTTATTCTAGGCGCTGTAGTTTATCTCTGATACATGAGAAACTTTAAAGGCTGATTTTCAACTTTTCGACACCGACTTCCGATATCAGTTTGTGTCTTTGTGGGCCTTTCGGTTTGGTGGATGACAGAATGGCCGGGATCCAGATAGATTTTTCGCTCTTAGCGAAACGAGATCGACCAATCAGAAGGCTGCATTTTTGCAAACAGCGTAAAGTTCGCAAAACTGCAGTCTTCTAATTAGTCAATCTCGTTTCACTACCAGTGAGAAATCTATATGGATCTCCGCCCTTGTCCTGCTAAGTTTTCGCACTTTGAAAGATCTCGTATCTCTGTAAGAGTAACAGTATGAAAGATGAGAGCTTATAAATGGGCGACTGCTTCAAAAAGCATTTGAATTTTAAAGTTTTATTTTTTTTAAATGTTCTAATCATCAGATTTTGATGAAATTGGAATGGGACCAAATGGTTGACTTACACTTTCAAACAAAAATTAAATTTTCAAAATCGGTTCATATTTAAAAAAGTTATGCATGAACATGGGCAAAACATACACACAGGTTGAATTGATAACCTCCTTCTTTTTGAAGTCGGTTAAAAAAATAATATTGTGCAAATCTACCGATCATAATTTATTTTTATGTTTACTTTCAAGTCAAAATACTGAATAGATTTTTTTTTTTTCAAAGTGTACGGCAAAATGTAATTTGTGTAGCCTAGTAGAGGATTCGCTTCGATCATCCTAATAATAGTCGAAGTCATGTGACTGTCATAAACATTTACGGGCCGACCTCTTCACATTTCCTATGCAAGATGGCCATTTTTAATCAAAATTATTTTTTCGAGTAAAACTACATAAAATTTGCCGTCATCGCAAAGAATTCTTGGTACTTTTATGTTAGCCGGGAGCAAGTTTCCCCAATAGTAAACCTCCAGTTAGCCTTTTTTATTTCTTGCGTGGTAAATTAAAACAATGCTTTGATGTTGAAACTAAATGTCATGGTTTATGGTATTATTATTCTTTTTCAGTTATTTTTCTCTTTTTTTTTTTTTTTTTTTTTTTTTTTTAAGAAATAAATGAATTTTAAATGCTTCAGTTAAAAATTAAAGTTAGGTGTTTCAAATAAAATGAGTGAAGGTTTATATTTTTAATGAAATACGACAAAATGTGACGAGAACAATGTTTAGCTGTTTATCATCTATGCTCAGCTAACAAAATTACAGAGTTCTTGATTTCTCTATCAGAATCTCCCGATTTGGTAAAGGATTGAGACAGTAAATTAAAATAGGAATAAAAGCAACATGATACAAAACTTAGCATACATTTAAAGGAGACCAAATTGGTCGCCAAGGGCGGCTAGTATTAAATGATGCAGCAAATCATGGCATTTAATTTCAACTTCAAAGCAATGTTTTAATGGTACTATTTAGTTCTCCCGTTGATCAATTTCGCAAAAGTATACAAATTGACATAATTTTTATTTTAATTAACGAAAGAACAAATAAATTAGTATAACACTAATAAAAATACAAATAAAAATCACTTGATGGCGTAAACACGCGTAACTTCCTTAAAGTCAAGTGAATGTGACATTTACTATCAACCATTATTGGCATTTAATCTTATAGTTTGACGATAGATTTTTGGTCGACGGGATAACGAAGTAGTACCATTTTAATTTTAAACTTTAAAAATAAAAAAATGCTAACTGGTGAGTTAAAAAAAAAGCTATTTGTGAGATTTGCTGCAGGCTAACATAAAAGTACCAATAATTCTTTGTGATCACGGCAACTTTTATGTAGTTTTATTCGAAAAAATAATTTTGATTATTTAATCAAAATGGAAACCTTTCATATGAAAAGAAGGGATCAGCCCGTAATTGTTTGGGACAGTTACATGACTTGGACTATTATAATATAGATGAAATGATGGCGATAGAATAATATTTAGCGTCTTATCACATGTGGCTGAGTAACATTAAAGTACCAAAATGGCCGCCTGGAGTATAAAAACCAAGGGATCCACCCGGAACTGTTGATGATAGTCACATGACTTGGGTTATTATTATAGAGATTGTTTTAAATTATACGAATAGCGCAAAGAATAATATCTCCTTGTGAATAAAAATTTCTTTACACGTGACTATTAAAAACAGAAAAAACCCCTTTAAAATTACTATTAAACGAGTACGTGTTAAAAGATGGAAAATTATGAAAATTATGTCTTGAAAATTGTGTTCGCACGTGAATATTGAAAGAGATAGAAAACTTTAAAATAATAAATTAATTAATATGCGTTTAACCCCTTCAGGATCAAGGTACAAAATGTTGCAATGTTGAATGTCGTAAAATGTGGAAATCAGTGAATGGCACCAGAATTTACAAACAAATTTATTTCGAAATACAAAAATGCTTTTGTTCACTTATTTAATAAAAAGAAAATTTTCATTCCAATAATCTGTTACCAATGTGGTATTTAAGAATTAAAATTAAGTGGTCCAAAAATGAACCACCGCCCTTGAAGGGGTTAAAGCAGTAAATTGTATTATTTATGTCAATCATTTTATAACGCTGTTAAAAAATACCGAGAGACAAAGACTCTGTTTACTTAATTCATTTTATTTTAGCTTCTTTTCAAATGTTTAATTGATATTCTTTAATCAAACACGAAAACAACCATTTGATGTCTTAACAGCAACTGATTCAGCCATAAATTTTCGCAATCAAAAGGAATTAAATGGAAACCCGTTTACAGGGAGATCGCTACAGGTTTTATCATAATAATTCAATCTTCCCTAATCTTTTAAAAACCGATCAGATTAGCGTGCTTGATTCTGCGGTGTCTGAACGGGGGTTGGAGAGCGCAACTTGCAGGGGGGGGGGGGGGCTAGTAATAAGATAAATGTTTGAAAGTAACAATATTTTTTTATATTATTTTTGCATCTTTATCAAGCAAAAACGTTAGTTTATGTTTTGGCACATTTAAATTTTAGAAATGTAAATTCAGCCAAATAACTAAGGATTGCCTCGGATTTTTTTTTTATTTTTTATGATATAACGAATTTAACAATTAATCTTATTTGTTTACAATTCTTTTGTTGCTACTTTACAAAAAAAAATCATAATATAATTCTTTTAAAATGCGTAAGTATCGTCTGCGTAAATGATTTCGCATAATAGGAATAAATTGTGTATTTGAATTCTTAACTCTGAAAAATACTTTTATAATTGAATGTAAATAATTGAATTTTCACAAATTTTAATTCATTAAAAATATGCTATAATTTTCATAAAAAAATGCATTTTAAAAATTTCATAAAAGAAATCGTGAAACTATTTAATTAATCATGATTCTATCTATAAGGACTAACTCCAAGATTTACTTTTTCTTCTGAAAATATACGTGTTTCTTTTTTTTATTTGCAAAAATGCATTCGTAATGGAAAAACATGTAAAATAAATTAATTAAAGCAATAAATTTTTTAAGGTTATTCTGTAAAAAATAAATAAATAAATAATATTGTGAAAATCTACTGATCATAATTTATTTTTATGTTTTATTTCAAGTCAAAATACTAAATAGTTTATTTGTAAAGTGTACGACAAAATGTAATTTGTGTAGTCTAGTACAGGATTCGCTTCGCTCATCCTAATAAAGGGTTTTGAATTATTTTATTTGTTTTCTTATTTCTTATGACGTTACCTCACACATACGCTAGTACAGAACATTAAATTTGTTTGGACTAAAATCCTGCACTATGGACCCTCACCCTTTTGTATCTTAAATGATTAATATCCATTTTGACATAAATGTATTTTATCGGATAGAGAAGAAAATTTAAAACAATTTTATAAACACGACGTATACTTCTAAAACTAATGGTATAAAAATTGGGCATTGGGCAGCGATAAGGTGAGACACCCTGTATATTGATTCAGATTTCTTTATTTTAGTGATTTTGTTTACGTGAAAATTTGTTTTCAACAAGTTTGAGTTATTTCTTAATTTTGACTTGGATGTTTAAATTATTTGTTTCAGTTTGTATCCCTATTATGAGATGCTAATCAATAAGCATACGAATGCATCCAGTATTTTAAAAAATAATTCTATAAAGTGCATACATACTGAAATTTAAATCCAGTCTTTAGGTAATAAATAAATAAGTAGAAAAATAAAACTAAATGAAAAACTTTTATCTCATGCATATAAACGAAAAAAATTTTGAAGCTCTTCATAATCTATTCTTAATACTTAATTGATTCGAGCAGTATCTCTCATTTGCAATTGCCTTGTTATTTAACTTCTAAATCCCCTGTGTGAGTTTCAGTTAATTAAGAATTACCTAGAGTTAGAAAGAAAAATCGAAATTTGTTAGAATTCTAAATTAAAAAAGTATGCAGAATCAGTATCCACATATTTCGAAATTGTAATTCGCAGAGAAAAGTGCAGGTCAATTTAAAGTGTTAATTATCTTGCATAAAACATTCAATAATTATGAAAACTGAATTTTGTTTTCACATTTGCAGAAATAGGATGCTTTGAAACACATCAATTATGATTTTTCCAGCAGTATTTTTATTTACTGAATATCAGATTTCGAAACAACAAAATCGCGTGCATAAATAGTAATGTTTAAACATATTTTTGATTTTTTCCTTTATATAAATAAGAAAATAACCGGCATGTTTAGATATAAATTAAAGCCAATCACATTTATTATCTGATTTATAACTTAAAAGAAGATGGGTAGAAAAGCATTAATGTTTTGCCTCCTGCATAGTTATTTTTTTCTCAGATGTTTTGATGGTTTTGATAAAATTAGGATCTACTTTTGGTGGTTTTATTATTGATTTTCGTCTGCATATTCTTGAAATATATTATGTGAGATCTGTAACATTTAACAAATTTTAATGTATTTCGAAATTATTAAAACTTTTTTATATTTATTTTCGATAAGAGTCGCTTATAACATCTTCCTAGTTTTTACATATGTTTATATTTGAATGATAACGTAAAACACATATAAAATCAAAATAGTGTTACGAATGCTTCTAACAGAAAAATTTAATAAAAGAAATAATCCAAATACATTATAATCTGCTAAAGAAATGTGTTTCTAATCTTCCATAACACTTTAAAAAACCTTCACGCAAAAATTCATCAGAGAGGGAATATATAGATTCTAAATTATATTAAAATAATAAAAGCATCTTAAAAAACGAAAGAAATCTATCAATATTGGGATGGAAAAAAATGAGACTTATCTACCATCTTCTTTTTTAAAAAGTGACAAGAGAGCGTAGCACCAGAAACCAATCAATCAGCCCCTATGCCACCTTTACCCTCTAAGAAACAGTGCAGGTTTGATGGCAAGTATTAACATAAATCAGAATAGCATTGAGGAAAAGCACTTTTTAGCATTAAGAATAGTTTATCTAACAATCCTCTCATTTTAAAGCTGATGTCAGATTTTTCTCTTGACAACTATATTCTAACAATCGTATATTTCATTTCGACTACCATTCACAATTGTTAAATAACTGTCAAAACAAGCATAAAATTTGCAGCTCATACGATTAAAAAGGACCCAGAAAGTTGTATATGTTTAGATTTTTTTATGGGTTATATTTATACTTACTTTAACAGCTATCTGCATTTCATACGAACTAAAATTTCGAAAAGAGTTTTTTTTTTTTTTTTTTTATATCCTAAAAAACTTAAATGAATAACCATGAATGTATTGAAAACACAGAAATAAAAGACGGAAAAAACACTTTCTTACAATCTGGAATTTTTTATATAACTTATAAACATTTTTTAAAGTAAGAAAATGAAGAGCTCAGAAAATATCTGCAAAATGTTGATTATACATCTATTGTAAAAATTTACTTTCATAAAACTTTATTTGTAAATGCAATTTTAAAGAAAAATACTGAAATAATAACGATCTTTCTTACGGGAAATAGCACTGACCGTTGTAAATATCAATCACAGGTAAATCTAACGAGCCTTTATTATGAATGAAATTTGTGAGAAAGGAGTGAAAAATTAATCATTTACAGGAAAGTTGTGCCATGTAACGGAATCAAACACGCCCTATAAACGAAATAGATTTATGATGGATTACTATGATTTAGTAATAAATTATGTCACAGAAATTTTAATATATTAGCAGTGAAGTAAAATCATCTCATACGATAATAGGGAATTAAGAAGAAATTTGTATAAAATAAAGACAAGAAATGTAGCGAAATGTTGAGGAATGAAACAAAATAAAAAGAGTGACACATAAAATTATCATGATTTCGTGTCAGAAGTTATAAAAGCCAAGTCTAGAAAACAATCCTTAAGTTTCCAACACATGGTTAAATTCTATTTACAAGAATACATGTAAGGTATTTATAGAAAGCTTAATTGTCTGTCGAAAGTGCAAAAATGTCTGATTCAACATGCGTTCCATTTACTTATAATCTCCAGTTCCAGAAGATGCAGGAATCTAATTTTCTTCATTCATTTAAAAATTGTATTAATTTGAAAAAAGAAGAACAATTAGAAAATTAGCGGTATTTTGAAACCTCGAGAAATTGCACGCAGTTTGTCCCAAACTTTGAAAACTAAAATCATTTGGAATAAATGTTTTGAAAATTATGTATAAAACTTAAAATTGTAATCTTATTACGCGAGAATGAAAAGCAAACTCGGAAAACTGTGTACCGTCTGTTTGTACAATGACACAGGGTGTCCTAAAAGGGACTAGCGATTTTTAAAGTAAAATATCAAGTAAACGGCTACAGATGTTATTCTTGCAGGAGAGTAATGTGAGAAGTCAGAAGTTTTTAACTAGGCTTCCTTGTTTTATTTATAAATGTCAAAGATAGATGGCTGTACATTGTCTCTAACTGTAATAATGCTCTAAATACACTAGCAATTTCAAAACGTAAAGTTTTTTGTCATTTCAATAGCTAAATAGAATACATGATAAAAACTGCGTGTGTTTTGATTCATTTCGATATGTTAATTAGAGCATTCTAACATTTTAAGACAGCGCAGAGACATTTATTTGTGAAATTTAGGAACTAAAACAAAAAAGTGTTGGAAAAGAAATTTCTCCCTTCAAACATTAAGTCCCTGCAATAATAACTTCAACAGTTGCCACCTTTTACTTATTTTTGGATTTTAAAAGTCGTCAGTCCATTTCAAGTTACCCTGGTCTTATACCGCAATTTATTAAAATTTATGTTTTCTTCAGAATGAACTTAAATTCTGCAAAAAACATGTATTGGTGTAATAGTTTTTCTAATTCTAATAATTTAAAGAAATGTTCCAGCCTTCCAAATTTTTACAGTACTTGGAAAATGAATGTTATTTTTGACCGTAATGCTTGCATACATCGAAGAAAAAGAATAAGCAGTACTGGTTACGTTACACACAAATTTATATCAAGTTTAGACCCAGAAATAATAAATTGTACTAGCTTGTTTGCCTCTATTTTCAATAGAATCCTAAGTCTTATTTTTTATTTTTATTTGTTACTACTTAATTTACTAAGTTAATTTTGAATAACTTTATGAAACACGAGCTACTGTGATAGGCATGGTATAAACAGAGTCCCGAACGAAAAAAACGCGATATTTTCTTGCAGATCATACGCATTTTGAGGGTTTTATGTGATTTTTCCCTGTGCATTTAGCCTACTAGCTTGTCTAGTGGCTAGGACTCTGTCTACTGGACAATAGGTGCCGGGTTTAATCACAATTGAGGCATGGATTTGTGTAATGGATTGCATTCCACTTTAAACGCAAGTCCTCGTCTGTTTAGCCCTCGTTTGCGAATGATAACCGTAGCACCACAAATCAACCAATCAACCCCTATGCGACCCTTAGCATTCAAGAAACGTTGTAGGTTTGATGTAAAGTATTAACATAAATCAGAAATAGCATTGAGAAAAAGAAGTTTTTAGCATTAAAAATATTTTATCTTAAAGCCCTCTCGTTTTACATTTGATGTCAGATTTTTCTCTTGATGTCCATATTTAATAACCTTATGCCTGATTTCAACTACGATTCATAACAGCTGAATGATGACATGACATGACATCGTGGTGCTTAAGGAGTGCCAACGCGGCGTGCAACGCCGCCTCGCGTAACCTCCAACTAAATATGAAAAAGAACTAAGGATGAATTTCGAAACAATGCACGGCATAAAAGTATAATTTGGAAGCTCTGGTGGAGTCCCGAGGGTCATTCCAGAGTTGGAAGCACGAGGTTAAATATAACCTTCAGAAAAAGGGTCGCATAAGGCATCCAAGAATTTTTTTGGTTGCCCTATACTTTGACGTCACTTCACCGACTGGCGTAGGCAAAAAACGGAGAATGTAAAGGTAGTAGGATACCAACGAGCACAGGAAAGCTATAGCATAAGGTAGCCAAGCCTATCTATCTCTAAACCTAAAAAAAACAAAGGGGGCCACATAGCTCACTAATTTAGATGCCAAGCCTAGTGCGCATTACAGGTCGCGGGTCTCCCGGCTTTCGCACAAACCGTATAGCCTTTAAAAAGGCTTTGTGGTACTAGACATCGAGAGGACACCGCTATTGAAAATTGTATTTTGGCATTGACAGTGATCGAAAATGGGGACAAGTTAAGATTAAAATTAAAAGCTAAAAAATAACAAGTAACTTCAAAATTAACTATAAAACTGGGTCAGGAATTTCGTGACCGGGATGCCTGAGCACCGCCGGCCAAATGAACCAAAAATGCAGCTGAATGATATTCAAAACCATCTTATAAGCCGCAACTCATACGATTAAAAAGGACCCAAGAAGTTGCATTTGCTCAGATTTTTTTATGTGGATTATTACTATTACATATTTATGCTTAGTTTAACAGATATCTGTATTTCATATGAAGTAAAATTGCGATCACGGTTTTATTTATTTATTTATTTATTTATTTTAACTGAAATGAATAAACAATGATAAATGTTTTAAAAACAGAGAAAAAGACTTTCTTACAATCTTGAATTTTTTTTAATATAACTTATATGCATTTTTTAAAGATAGAAAATGAAGAAATCAGAACTCTCCAAAATGTTGATTAAGGAAAGAAAAATATTAGGTTATAAATATATAAATATTTTAAATTTATTCAAAAGTGTTTCCTTCCGTGCGAAATCTTAATTAACATCAATTAACGGGTTTAACTGTAAAAAATAAAAAGTAAAATTATCTTAGATAATGTTTAGAAATGTTTTGACAAGAGGTTCCAGATGGCTTAGACAACGAGAAAATTTCAAATACTCTTTCAAATTTTAAAAAACCAATTCAAACAGTATTACTATTTTTTTTCTTTTACAAGTATTAAATGATGCGCTGATTATCTAACAATTTTGCACAATTTTTGTTTATTTAATTTTTGTCTTTGGTTTATCTTTCCAAGCTTTTTTAGAAATCTTTTATCGATTACAGATGTCTGAAATGAAACGTTCTACTTCTCTGGGTCAAAATTTTTGCTTTTTATTATTTTCAATTTTTTTGCATGCCTTAAGTGAATAAATTGTTGCCCAAAAATGTTTTCGTGATATTCCAATTCCTCACAATTTTTTTTTTTTTTTTTTAATTATTGAATGTAACGCGACTCATTGAAAGTAACGCTATTCTAAAATTTTAAACATGTTTTTCTCGAAACCAATTTTTCAGATTGAGCGATGATTTTTCTCTAGAACTATTTGACCGATTTCCTTCATTTTTTATTTAAAAGAAATCTCATCGTTTTTTCTGGTGATTGTATCCCCGAAAAAGTATAATTTTCATTTATTAATTGTTTTTTCGAGTTCGCAAAAGGTAAAAATGAGACGAAAAAATGAACTTATTTGTTCAAATGACGCCATTTTGTCAAAAATCTGTTGAATTTAATTCCCCAGATGTTCTTTGGCAACTGCTAAAAGTGATTAAAAAAAAGAAAAGAAAGAACTTGTTACTATACACAGATCATTTTAACAAGCCAATTTACGAACTGTTTCTTTACTTCCGCATTTAATAATGAGTGCTATTACAGCCCACTTGAGTAACTCTCTAAAGCATATGTTCTAATAACTAAGATTTCGCCACTAATATGTAACTAAAAGGAACATCTGAACATTTTGACTTTTGCCAGACGTCTTTAATTATTATATATTTTTTCTACGCTGCGAATATGTTTTTTAGCAGCTTTATGTATTCTCACTCTTAATCATGCAGCCTCTCTGTTAACACGGAGTTTCTTATACTCCAGTAATATGTTTAATTATAAGTATTTAAAGCTAAAATTTGAATCTTTCTTTATCGTAAAAACACACAATACTAATTCAAATTACATTATATCTTCCCATGGATTTAGCGATTTATATTAAGCTCTCAAAGGATCCTTAAAGGATAAATAATGCTTCACAAAATAAAATAAAAATAATTTCTTCAAGAAGCTTTTGGATAAATCCCTGGCCACGCCACACCGATGAAGTTATACGTCATCGCGATATTGATGAATCCCAGGTAAGCGCATTTTACCTATTTCCATTTCAAAAGTAGCATAGCCACAAGAGATTTTTTCTAATTGTTTAAATATGAGACAGCGAATTCCTGCTATCGAGAATGGGGTGCTTTTGGCTTGATAGGCCACTTAAACTCCAACAAAATCAACTTACTAAACTAAGTGATGGTGTAAGCTTCAGAGAATTGAATGCCTTTTTTAGCTCACAGGCTATCAAAGCCTGAGAGCTAATGTGCCCGCCCGTTCTGTATGTATGTATGTATGTATGTATGTATGTACGTACGTACGTATGTATGTACGTAACGCGATAACTCTTGATAGAAACATCCGATTTGCTTCAAAATTTTTTCCTAGGTTCATTGTGATAAGGCGCTTCCCTGATTAGTTTTGGAAGTTCATTGGTTAAGGATAAAAGGGAAAAACGGAGTTAGTCACCCCCCTTAATTCAGAAAAATGGGTTTTTCATGCAGAATCATTCGATTTGCTCCGAATTTGGTATACCGGTTTAATATGTTAAGGAACATCCATGATTAGTTTTGGGGGTTCATTGGTTAAGGATAAAGGGGGAAAAACGGGGTTAGTCCCCCCCCCCTTAATTCAGAAAAGTGTGTTTTTCATGCAGAATCATTCGATTTGCTTCGAATTTGGTATACCGGTTTATTATGTTAAGGAACATCCCTGATTAATTTTGGGGGTTCATTGGTTAAGGATAAAGGGGGAAAAGGGGGGTTAGTCCAACCCCTTAATTCAGATAAATGGGTTTTTCATGCAGAATCATTCGATTTGCTCCAAATTTGGTATACCGGTTTATTATGTTAAGGAACTTCCCTGATTAGTTTTGGGAGTTCATTGGTTAAGGATAAAGGTGGAAAAACGGGGTTAGTCCACCCCCCCCCCCCCGCCCTTAATTCAGATAAATGGGTTTTTCATGCAGAATGATTCGATTTGCTCCGAATTTGGTATACCGGTTTATTATGTTAAGGAACTTCCCTGATCAGTTGTGGGAGTTCATTGGTTAAGGATAAAGGGGGAAAAACGGGGTTAGTCCATCCCCTTAATTGAGATAAATGTGTTTTTCATGCAGAATGATTCGATTTGCTCCGAATTTGGTGTACCGGTTTATTATGTTAAGGAACTTCCCTGATTAGTTTTGGGGCTTCATTGGTTAAGGGTAAAGGGGGAAAAGGGAGGTTAGCCCGCCCCTCTTAATTTAGATAAATGAGTTTTTCATGCAGAATGTTTCGATTTGCTCCGAAGATGGTATACCGGTTTATTATGTTAAGGAGCTTCCCTGATTCGTTTTGGCGATTCATTGGTTAAGGATAAAGGGGGGCTAGTCCACCCCCTTAATTTAGATAAATGTTTTTTTTTGTAAGATTATTCGATTTGCTCCAAATTTGGTATACCGGTTTATTATGATAAGGAGCTTCCTTGATTAGATTTGGAGGTTCACTTGTTAAGTATAAAGGGGGTAAAGGGGGGTTAGTCCACCCCTTTAATTCAGATAAATGGGTATTTCATGCAGAATTATTCGATTTGCTCCGAATTTGGTATACCGGTTTATTACGTTAAGGAACTTCCCTGATTAGTTTTGGGAGTTCATTGGTTAAGGATAAAGGGGGAAAAACGGGGTTAGTCCACCCCCCTTAATTCAGATAAATGGGTTTTTTCATGCAGAATCATTCGATTTGGTCCGAATTTGGTATACCGGTTTATTACGTTAAGGAACTTCCCTGATTAGTTTTGGGGGTTCATTGGTTAAGTATAAAGGGGGAAAAGGGGCATTAGTTCACCCCTTTTAAATCAGATAAATGGGTTTTTCATGCAGAATGGTTCGATTTGCTCCGAATTTTGTATACCGGTTTATTATGTTAAGGAACTTTCCAGATTAGTTTTGGGGTTTCATTGGTTAAGAATAAAGGGGGAAAAGGGGGGACTAGTCCACCCCTTAATTCAGATAAATGGGTTTTTCATGCAGAATGATTCGATTTGCTCCGAATTTGGTATACCGGTTTATTATGATAAGGAACTTCCTTGATTAGTTTTCGGGGTTTATTGGTTAAAGATAAAGGGGGAAGGGGGGCTAGGCCACCCCCTTAATTTATATAAACGGGTTTTTCATGCAGAATTATTCGCTTTGCTCCAAATTTGGTATACCGGTTTATTATGTTAAGGAGCTTCCCTGATTCGTTTTGGCGATTCATTGGTTAAAGATAAAGGGGGGTTAGTCCACCCCCTTAATTTAGATAAATGTTTTTTTTGCAGGATTATTCGATTTGCTCCAAATTTGGTATACCGGTTTATTATGATAAGGGGCTTCCCTGGTGAGATTTGGAGGTTCACTGGTTAAGTATAAACAGGGAAACGGGGCTAATTCCCCTTCATTTATTTTTTTGAGGGACATTATTCTTTAAAATAAGTGTATAATATACAAGTAGTGTGAATAGCCTGTGAGCTCAATGCCATCAGATTAGCTGGGCACTTTTCTTTTTTATTTTATTTGCTGACCCAATTTGCTTAAGATTTTTGTGACAGGAGATAAAAGGTCGTTCGATTGGAATTTTACGGCGCGCATCTGCATGTACATCCCGTCGCAAAAGGCGTGTTATTCTTTTTTTTTCACACAAAATTTTAAATATATAAGTGAAATGTCAAAAAATATAATGCAAAAAGTGTGAAGATGATAACATTTTTCTTTGCTACTGAAAAAAAATCCTAAAAATCACGTGAATTTTAGAGTAAAGAAGTAGAACCTCCACTTGAATTGATTAAACGGTAAATATTTATTCCAGTGATGATTTAAAATATTATGTGAAAAAATGTGATTCTATTTTTTCACTTAACAATAAATAGCTTAGTAAATATATGAAGTTTTATTACTTTATAAACTATATATTTTTTATAAAGGTAGATTTTAAAGGCCGTTTAAGATTTTTAAAGTAGTATGTATAGTAGAATAAGCAGGGTAAAATAGTATAGTCGGATAAAAACCCCATTTTTCTGTTTAACTCAATTTGAGCTGCTCTGTAGCGGCTAATGGTTGAAATCCTTAGCTCTAGGCAAGAAGAAGAAGCAAACATTACAATATCTCAATACTGGCACTTGGGTAGTTTCCGTATTTGAAAGTTTATTTAAACATTTTTAGTTTTAATGTTGGCTTCTTTTCAAAATTCTTAAACGTAAAGATATTTAAAGTTATTGAAACTTTTTATATTAGAATTGTGCGTAGCATATTTAATAAGGATTTGTTTTCCACAATAAAACTGCTGCTAATAATTCTAATTTTATGAATTTGCGAAACTCATCCTGTACAGTTACAACTGGATATCCTACATCCATTGGAAGATATTGGAAAACACTACTGAATAGTCCATAAACAATGTTGGAAGAAAAGGCAGTCAAATGTATATGGGCGTGAGTGATTATAATTCTTAAGAATCTGGTAAACTGGAGAAACTTAGATATTAAACCATGAGTCTTATAATGGAAATCAGTGTTGAATTCAGACACTTTTATCCGGGAGGGATTTCCGTGGCACCAAAGAGGACATTATAGCGTTCCGGGGGGGGGGGGGGTTGTACTTTTTGACCATTAAAAACACAAAATCTCAAATCTACCGAAGAGGACATTTCATTGCTCCGGGGGGAGTCCTATCCCGGACCAAACACTGAATTCAACACTGATTGGAATATAATTTGTTTACCTTGTTCTTTAAAGTTATAAAATAAAATACATTGTTCCTTTTTGAAAACAATCTAAAATTTTTCATTTCCCTGTGTTGTCATAAATAATCATTTATTAATACAAATGTTATGATCTAATCACACATATAAAATGATATTATGGTACGAAAATAAGTGTAGCGTATGTATGCAAAATTACACAAAATTCTATTCGAAATTCGTGCTTCAAGAATTAACTAATAATAAGGCGTGCGGTTTTATTTTACTTTTTTTTTAATAATAAAAAAAAAACCACGAACAATTTTCATTACTCCAATACTAAAAGTTTCAAATTAAAGCTGCTTCAACCAAAGTTTCTTGTTTGGGATTTTCCGCAATCCTGCTACAATAAAATTGTCCTTGCGGAGCGGGTATACATAGTTATATTTACACGGAGTTTGAAAATCTCTATACGAAGTCCAATATTTCTTATTTCTTTCGATTTTTCATGCTACATTTACCCTGAATACAATTTCGCATAGCCCAGTCTTAAAAAAAAGCACGCGAAATATGAGTTAAAATCTATTCGAGGACTATGGCAATATTGAGGCATGCATTTTGAAAATTGCATGATATTGCGGATATGAATGTTTAAAATGAAGATGCAACAATAATTTGTAAAGGAGAGTAGCAAAACTAATCATGAAATCGGTAACTATATCGTCCACTTGCTATATTTAGCGTGCATAAAAGAAAAGAAAAGATATTTCTAACTTTAATCAACTTTCAGAAAAGCATAGTACCTTGAAATTGTTGATTTTACATATATCTGCTGAAACCTGACAATTTATAGTCAGATGAGAAAATAATTTTACTGCAGGATTTTGAAAAACGAGGAATCTAATTATGGAAAAAATGCGTTTTTTATTTATGAATGTTTAATTATTGCATTATTAATTAATAATTAGTATTACAAAACCATATTTATAGGAAATATGCATGCGCATTATGTTTGGATATTTACAAAACTACACATGACACAAAAAGTAATGAAATACATAAATTATTGTTCAAGTTATGCCTAAATATCAGCCCTTAATCTGTAATATTTCATTTTTCAATTATTTATATCTCAATAACTTATCATTTAAAATGTATGCCAATTTGTATGTTCATAGTTTTTGGCAATCAAATGTTGGCGTTGATATTAAACTTTTAAAATTAAAATTCAATTTTAAAACTTTGATAACTCCTTATGACAAAAGAAGTGGCACACAAGTCTGAGAAAGTATGTATGGATTAAAACATTACTTTTCTTTCTTGCTTATAATACTAAGGGGGCCATATTTTGGATTTTTCTTTCTTACGCACTGTAATTAGAAAAGCAGTATTCAAAATTTGCAAAATCTATTTAGTTGTTCTTTTAATTTCAATTTAATTGTAAAAATAACAGTTCATTTTCATGTGACTTGCTTTTTTACATATTTTTTTATATAAATATTTACATATGATTTTATTATAATATTTATATTTTTAACTTCAATAATTTTCCTTATTTTTTGATCCACTTCAAAATAAACTGATATAAAAAAAAAAACAAACTCACAGCATTATATTCCCCTATTAACCTAGCACCTACAATATTCTTAAAATGCATTTTTTTTTTACTGCGATTTATCTTCAACTAATGGCAATACTATATTCCTTTTAAGGCTGTTCTAAAATCCAAAGGAGCTACTTTATGACACATTTCAGAATTTATTTTTATTAGAAAACGCATGAAATTATTCCTATTCAGAAACTATGTAATCGAATGACGTTTTCGATTTATTAGTACAGGCACAAAATTTTTCAGAAAATGCTATACTGTCAAAGTGAGCGTTTTGAACCGAATGGCCGACGCGGCTGCCCGATAAAAGGAAAAACCTGCCGTCAGGTGACAAAAATCGCTTATAATTCAATAAGTAATTTATCAAAAAATGGAAAACTCTATGCGATTCCAAATTGCTTCAATAATTGAGCCTGCCAATTTTATACTTTTACGTTTAAAAATGAGTCAAAAAATCTGTCAGAAGAATTCGCGTTTTTGAAATTGATCCTGGAATTTGAGAAGCACCTTAAAGTGTCACATGCAGTTTTCTACACTTTTTATCGGTAAACATTTCCGATCTACACGTATAAATTTGTATTTTTGTTATTGACTTTCTCTATAACTGCATAGAGACACATAGAGAAATATGCACACAATTCTTTCTTTCTATTTACCTATTAAAAATGTGTGTAATGAATACGCATTTTCATATGTTCCTTAATAATAACAATTCTAAAATAGTATTCTCATAATTTTCGTTTTCTCTTTAAGATTTTATATTTTATACTTTTTATAGCTCCTCCATTTTTTTTTCAAATACATATATAAAAAGAGTTTTATTATAGATAGCTTATGTTGCTCTTTGTAATAATAAAATAAAAGCAAATTGCCCTGACTATGTAATTTCTTACATTTATTGTATTCCTATTACTTGCATCTCTTACATTTTTGCAGCTTATAGTGATATATGTACAGTGGTAGCAAAAATTGTGGACATTTTTTGAAATTTTCATGTTTTATAACTTTGTGTTCCTATAGAATATATTAATTTTCACTTAAATACAAATGTTTATATATCAAATTCAAGGAAATTTAATGTATAATTTAATACAAGAAAACAGAAATAAAATATCTGCATTACAAAAAAGTTACACTTACTTTAATCTAAAATACAAACAAAATTAGTCATGAATGCTAATGTGTACTGTAATAAAAGCTTCCTAGCCAATATCAGTAACTGTTCTGAGAACCAATCAAATTTCAGTGACTAAACTGTAGTATGTTTTAATTTGTAAAAGCAGTATTTTGTTGGAATAAATTTTGCTGAAGGGTGAATATTAATGTAACTAAATAGAATATTTTTTTTTAAATATATTTTTCTTAATACAAATAATTTAAAACAATATCATCAACAACAAGAACTGATTGGACACCTACAAAAATAAGCATAATTGTCATATTGCGAGAGAATGCTCTCATGCTGAAATTGCAAGGCAGGTTGGTGGATCAGTCACTTTATCTGGCGTACGAAAGTTGTGCTTACTTTATGAAGAAACTAAATCAGTGATAAATAAGGTAATATCAGGCCGAAAAAAATACTCACGATAGAAAGATAAAAAGGATATGCCTCAAAGATATAACAACTTCATCAGATGCTGTTAGATGTGAAATGAATGCAATGGTATTTCAGTTCTTTCAAGAACAATAAGGAGAAGATTAGCAGGTTTTTGACTGAAAGGTGGAATTCCGAGGAAAGAACCATTTTTAAATCTTCAGCAACGCAAGAAACGAGTTCAGTGGGCTAAAGGTTGGCAACACATTAATTGGTCAGAAAATCATTGGAAGCAAATAATCTGGAGCGATGAGAGTAAAATATCGCTCTTTGGTAGTGATGGGAGAAAATATTTGAGACGTAGAATAGGGGAAGGGCTGCATTCTGATTGCATTGAAACAACGACAAAGAACCCAACAAATGTCATTATTTTTGTATGTATGTCTGCAGATGGTGTGGGCCGCATTCAAATGATTAATAGCATTCTGAGTGCAAAAAAAATACATCAAAACTGTCCTGGAACCAAAATGGATACCTTCCATCAGGGATCTCTTCCCCAATAAAGCACCATTTATCTTTCAGCAGGATTCAGCTCCATGCCATATGGCAAAAATATGCAAAGAAGTGTTTAAAAATAAAAACATACAATTATTACCCTGGTCAGGAAAAAGCCCTGATCTGAATCCTATAGAAAGTTTGTGGCGACGCGACGCACAGTGGGGTATTTTACAAATCTGGGCGGCCAAAAGTGGATTTCATAAAGTACAACGCAGGATCGAATGGATGGATATGAGTTGAAACTGAATCATTGGGGAATCACGTGATGCGATTTTTATCTCCTTTAAGTGAACGATGACCTCCTGTTATCAGTTGAAACTGGAGTGTTGCGTTAAGTGCATGAGTGTCAAATCGTTCTTCATTGTGACTTTCTATTTTTGAATTTGAATAACTTTAGTTTTGGAAGTATTTAAAATCTAATCGTTATGGATAGTGACGAGACAGGTATGTATCATTATTTTTTTAAACTTTGAATTGAGAAAGAAATAGTTTTAGTATTTACAAAATTAATTTAGAATAACGCATATTTTTCTATTATTTTTTTCCCTTGTTTCCCAATTCACGAAGGGTTTAGTTATATTTCCAAACATTTCCAAGCAAAGTTACTTGTTGTACCAATAAATATACACCCTTCTATTTGTGTTTTCGTTTAAAGTAGTTCCACCTTTGTCCCCTTTTTAAAATGAAGGCGGTATAAATATGCTCTTCCAAAATTCTGAGTAAGCATACAAAATTACTATATATTGATTTTTAACTGATATTTATCATATAAATTTTAATATGAAAAAAATTCTTATGATTCAATAGAAAGTGATCAGATTTGTTTATTTTTCAGCTATTCTGATTGAAATTAAATTTATATAATTAAAAAAAATTGCTTTAAAGTAATGTATTCATTCCCTTTTATCTCTTTTTAAGCTCTTTTCAGATAATTGAAACAATTTATTGCTCGTTATTAACATTTGTTTATCTAAAAAATAAGTCGAAGCAATTTTCATATGTTTTTGTTAAAAGTTAGCGAAAGATTGTGAGATTTTTTTAAAAATAAGGGATAAAATGATGTTATCTATCTGAATTGCATATAATTATTATGCATTCTTTTTTGTTCATATTTTGTATTTATTTTTATTTAGGGCCTTCGAATGTCAGAGTAATGACTCGAAAAGAATTTTTAAACATTATGCAACAGCAGAATTTGCCAAACATTAATCATAGATTAAATTTCCTTGAAAATTACCTTCTTAATGGCGATAATTTTGATGATGATGAAATTAAAAACCTCAAGCACAATTTCTCCCAATTTAAATCTCAGTTCAAGAGCAAATGGATCGAAGCCCATTATCTGTTAGATAAATTTGTGAAATATAATAAAGAATGGCTTGAAGGTGCAGTAGAAATTTCAAGAAAAATAAATCGACCAGGAAGGCCAGCAAAAGCTTTCACTGAATCAAGTGACAGGTCAAAGCGGAGAAAGTCTGAAAGTTTGAGGAACTCGACTGATGTGGAAGTACTTACACATACTTTACACAGAAGATTCTTTACTGACCCATCTCTAGCAGCGGAAATTACCGGCATTGATGAAAATTTAATATATCGATTTAAAGTTATTCTTGAAACCATATCCAGTGGCCACAAAATTCACCTTGATAAATTTAAGAATATACAGAAAAAACAGCAGAGCTCTACGTCCAGTTATATAAATGGTATCCAATGTCACCCACAATGCATAAAATATTAATCCATGGACGCATTGTGATAGAGAAAGCTTTACCAGTAGGCCAATTGTCTGAAGAAGTAGCCGAAGCACGGAAGAAACATATTCGATTATTTCGCCAAAATCTATCGCGTAAATTTTCAAGAATTTCTTGTAACCGTGATGTTCTCAACAGATTGCTTTTGAGTTCAGATCCAGTTTTAACTGGAATAAGACCCACGATAAGAAAAAAATCAAAATTGTTCCGTAAAGAAACTCTAGAAATGTTACTGCCTATGGAATCTTCTGAAGCTCGTGATCCAGAGGATTCTGATTATGAAGAAACAGATTACGATTCTAATTTATCATCTGATTAAAAGATCCCACCTTGGTGATTTACAAACTAATTGTTCTTATCATTAATAATCTGTTTTTATAATTTATTCAATATATTATTCCATTTTTTATCATGTTTGTCATTTATTTTATAATACTATTTATCATGATTATCATTTATTTTATAATACTATTTATCATAATTATCATTTATTTTATAATACTATTTATCATAATTATAATTTATTTTATGATACTATTTATCATATTATCATTTATTTTATAATACTGCTTATCATAAATATCATTTATTTTATAATACTAATTTTGATCAATAAATATCAATACGAAGGTGCAAAACATCCATGATTTTCAAGTTATTAAACAATATTTATTTCAAAAAGTGTATTTATTTACTGCTTTAAACGTTTAAATTAGTTTAAAAGAAAAAAATAATTTTGGCCGCCCAGATTTGTAAAATACCCCACTGTGCGACGTTTGAAAATCCTTGAACAAATAAACAATTAAATTTAAAAAATAAAAAAACCCGACTGCGTAAAAAGCGAACTAATAAATTATTTCTCATCAATGTGAAATTACTTTTTTTTTTCAATTCCTACTATTAGCTCACACTTTCGCTATATATCTTGTTCAAATTTTCAATCGTTAATAAAATACTTATAATTCATCCAATCAAGCTCAAATAATTTTTTTAAACTTGTAGTGGATGACTCTTGATGTTAATCCAGTTTTTTTCAAATATTAATTTTTTAATTAAATTAAATTAATTAATTTTCAATAATCGAGAGAGCCCTCTTCTTGATCAAGGTATTTTAAGACCGAGATCTTCTTGATCAAGGCATTTTAAGCGCCACTCAAAAGGAAAGAAGAATGGGAGGAAAAATATTCTCTTATTGACCAAAGTAGGAATTGATTTAAAAAATATATTTTTTGTATTATATTACTTGTTTATATTACTTACCTATTTTTTTATTTACTTGTATTGATGACTTTTAAATTGTGTTTAATTGTTAGTTCCTATCTATAAACACTGTTTTGATGAGGTCTATAGATGTCTATGATGGTTAGAGTTGCAGTAAATCTAGAGATCATACATACACAACTTCCAGGTTGTATAATATTTTAACGGAGCTTCTGACTGTAAAATAGTCAATGAAACATCGTCTTCATTTTGAAAGACCTATCCCATGATATGCCACTCAATTAGGTGCGTAATTTTTTTTTCGTCGCTACCGCCATTTTGTATTTTACGGCCGCCATTTTGAATTTATATAAACAAAACCTAGCCTATAACCATCGGGCCGTTAAGACGAATTGATAGAGACCTCATTCATTAAAATCCATCCAGCCGTTGGGATGTTTCCAGGGTATAAAGAAATCCACATACACAGATACGCGTGAAACACATATCCTTTCTTTTCAGTCGGGTAAAAAATCATCTATCTAATAAAACGCTACTTATTGAAGCTATAATTGATTCTTGCATCATGTGATTAAAAAGGATGAACTCCAAACACTAGTTCTCACAAAGAAAAGACGCTGTTAAGCTGAAATAAAAAACAGGGTTTTCCAACTAAATATTGAATGTGTAAGTGTAACTTTAAAATACAATGAAATCTTAGATAGACCTTATTTTTTGTAAGCGTAACTTTTTTTTGTAATGCATATATTTTAATTATGTTTTTTGTATTAAAATCTACATTAAATGTCCTTGAATTTGATATATAAACATTTGTATTTAAGTGGAATTTATTATATTATTCAAGCACACAAAGTTATAAAACATGAAAATTTCAAAAAATGTCCACAATTTTGGCCACCACTGTATATTTATATTTTAATTCACAGATAATATTACTTTAAGTCCTTTTTTCTTCTGTATTTTTATTATATATGTGTTTGTATAAGAAAGAAAGAGAGGGAGTATAAGATGGGACAAAAAAAATATAGAATACTCCTTACATTTTCTACAGATTGACACAAAAAAATAACGGAAACAGCCATTCGACTGGAAATTATGTCCTTTAAAATTTATATTAAAAAATTAATTTGTAAATAACTAATTTTTGCGCATCCTGTATACATATGTAGTGTATGTGTGTGTATATATGTATATATAAAGGGAAGCTTCATCCGAAAAACTTTCAAAAAATCAATTTCATTGAAAACTGTGATCGCATATCTAGTTTAACGCACTAGATTCATACTGATTATATTATGAGTTTATCAAAAATTTCAAACGCATTTTTTTTTAGACACGCTTTTTAAAAACTTATGTACGCTCTCTGGCTTCAACTATCCACTTTTTGGTTAAAAGTTAGTGTCACAAGTTGACCTCAAATTGCAATCAGCCACCACTTTGTGAAATGTTTATTTATTGTATCAATTTGATATTTCCCAATTAACTAAACTAATGAATCTTTTAAGAAGTGTCAATTTTACTTTTCAAGGATTTTAACAGCGCAATCACGTACACCGATTTACTGCGCACGACATGTGTGTTAGACTTTGGAGGAGCTTAGATCAATTAAAATATCAGTATTTTTATATGGCAATATACAAGCATGTACACCAAAGTACAATAAATCCAATTCTAAAAACCATTTTTTTCATATGCGTTATTTAAACATAGAAAAATGCGCTAAAATGTCCCAAAAATCAATAAATGCCAATATTTTTCGGGTTCCTTATAAATACATTCTATTTTATTCTTCTGTACTCTTCTGAAATTGAACACTTCTATACAAAATTTGTATATAATAATTAATCTATTTTTTTCATTTACAAAATATAAAATACAAACATCCAATATTATATCAAAATAATTTAACACTAAAAAGAAAATAATCTAAATTGTTTTGGTGGAAAACACCTTATTCAAATTACATTACAAATAAAGTAACACCCTTTTTCATTTGAAATCTTGGGAAGATATTGTTATACACATTGGAAATTTCGTTTAAAAAATGAAAAATAAAATAATTTTTATCAACATTCAAAATCACGAAAAAAATGAATTAGAGCTAAATGTATCGAAATAAAATAAAAACTATGTATAAGAAAATAAACAGTCTCAAGGTTTCAGTCTCTAAAAGACCATTAAAACAACCAGTTTCATACATTAATTTATCTGATGAAATTTTAAGCGAGGAGGAGGACAGGATTTTAACTCTTGGCCCAAAGTATAGTTTTGGTAGTAAATTTGATATAAAAACAGTGGTCGCAGAAAGTGAAAGGATTACTCATTTAGTTGAACCTAGTGCGAGGGATGAAATACGTAATATACTCCATAACAATATTAAGGAATTTTCGAAAAGGCCACTAAATTATAAAGATAAATATCATAAAATAATCAAGCAACTTAAATCGGACACAAATATTACGATTATCCAAACCGACAAAACCAATAAGCTTGCAATCCTTAATAAAAATTACTATATTACAAAAATGCAGAAATGCATCTCAGATATGGGTTGCAAACAATTAAATAAAGATCCAAATACCACGATAGAAAGAAAAACAAAGGAATTAATTAAAAATGGTACTTGGCCTACTGATATGAAGAATAGTTTGAGAATTAACAAGACCGCAATCACACCTAGGTTAATAGGAAGAGTAAAGGATCATAAAGACAATTTCCCTCTTAGACCTATTGTTACGAAATGTGTGGGACCTACCTATAACATTGAGAAAGTGTTTATTGTTTTCCTTAAAACAATCCTTCCACCGTCTAACCATGCTTTGAATTCAACTGCAGACTTCATTAACAGAATCAAATATATTAAATTAAAAGAAAATAGTATAATCGCAAGTCTGGATATCATATCTTTGTACCCCTCAATTAATCTAAATGAGGTGAAGAATTTTGTTATAGACTCCATAGATGCCAATAGCACTTTTAACAAGGATATAAAAACAACTTTAAAATCTGCATTCAATTTGATCTTAGAAAATAACGTATTTGTATTTAACCAGGTATTCTATAAGCAAATAAAAGGCGCCCCAATGGGGTCACCTATATCGGGATTACTAGCAGAGATTAAACTAAGACCGTTAGAGCATCGTATTTTAAATACATGTATGTTAAAGCCGGAGGTTTGGTTTAGATATGTCGATGACGTGTTTATCATATGGAATTATAGTATTGTTGAATTAAATGAATTTCTACAGGAAATTAATACAATAGACGAAAACATAAAATTCACTTTGGAAATAGAAAATAAAAAGACCTTACCGTATTTGGATGTTGAGTTAACGAGAAATGAAGGAAAACTAGATAGAAATGTTTATAGGAAAATCAACAGGTCAAACCATACCATACCGTATAACAGCGTTTACCCTTTTGGATAAAAGATAGCAGCCTACAATTTTTATGTTAAGCGAGCTTTTGAAGTATGCACTGACAATTTTCTTGATAGTGAAATAAATAAAATTAAATGCATCGCCAAAGAAAATGCTTTCCCCCTTCATTTTATCAATAAACTGGTCTACGAAATGAAATATAAAGTAAAGAAGAACAATCCAGTTAATAAACTTAAATTTTGTAATTTTTCCTATATTCCTGGTTTATATGAGAAATTAAGATATGCAGTAAAAAAGTTCAATATCAATTTAGTAGCTAAAACAACAAATAAACTCAAAGACGTTATCCATAGCAAGATTGACCCTGTTCCTAATGAAGAGACCGCAGGCATTTACATTATTCCATTGTTAACGGAAGAACAAGAAGAAAAAGTTTATGTCGGAATGACGGGAAGAAAATTCAAAGATAGATTAAAAGAGCACATGAGTGACATTAAGTTTAATAGAGCCTCCACAGCGTTAGCAAGACTTAACCTACAGCATAATTTAAATATCCATTTTAATGAAGCAAGAATAATTATTCCTTCATCCCATTATCATTTGTCGTTGATAAAAGAGTCCATTGAAATCTTAATATTGAATAATAAAGCTATTAATGATAATATGTCATATAACATTCCAAATATATGGTTAAATCTTTTGAAATAGATGTTGTTTTGGTTTGTAACGCTCAACTTTTTGTCCGTCTCACTTCACCCCCCCCCCCCCTCCTTTTTTCGGAACTGTTTTGCTGTCTCCCCTCCACTGCAAAGTTGACTTGCCCAGTTGTCCGACCGAGGATGAAAGTGCGTTAGAGACGTATCAGTTGTACTGAAAGCGGCCCAGAAGATGATCAAGGTTTTGATCGAAAACGCTCGGCGCGTGTATTATATTTGTAAACTCTTTTTAAGTTTTTAAAAAGTGTAATATGTGTTAACATCTTTTATATTGTGACATCTGTTGTATAAAAATGCACCTTTTAAGCAAGTTTTTATTTTATTTCGATACATTTTCAAGGTGAATGTGACATTCCCAACAATATATGATTATTCATATATATATATATTTATGTAGAGCTAAATGTTTAAATTTACTCTTAATTACATTTTAAGAAAAATAAATGAATTTACATTGTATATTTTAGCGATATCGTCGACAAATGCGTTGTAAAGCGAAAGGCATTTTCATATTGGTCTCAGTTGCGTGTCAGAGAGATAATTATAAGTATTATATACGGAATTCGAGAACGAGGTCGAATTTTTTGAACACGTAAAGCAAATTACACACGGTTTCAATTTGTCAAGCTTTGTACTTCAAAATGATTGGTCTCCGAAACAAACATTTATGGTTTCCTTTAAAATATTTTATTTACACAAACACTGCCATATTTACTCGCTTAATTTACGTACCCGCGTATTTTTCGCACCCCATAATTTTCAAAGAAAATTTTGGCAGAAAAAAAAAGATTCGCATTTAATTTTCGCATGTAATTTTTCGTTATTTTCGTTATTTTCGCATGTAAAGTATGATATAAATTAAATTAATGAAATGATTAACCACATCATATTTGCCCCAACTGTTTTTATATTTTACAAAATTTCATTTAGGATATAAGGAACAAATTCTTAAAAAATAACGATTTTATAGAAGATTATTCATAATATACTGCTGTATTAAAAATTAATAATAACAATAAACAGTAACAGGACAGCTAAAAGAGAATTCCTAGTGAATGAAGTGATTATTCGATACCAGTTCAAAAAAAAATAAGCTCTCAACAAAGCAGTTAAAAGTATGTGAAGGCTTTCGTGGTCTCGAATCCCGGAAATGCATCTCAGTACGAGACGCTAAAATGTTTTTTATGCTTAACCACGTTGGGACGAGCGTTACGTATACGTGACGCATAAAGTGCTCAGAATCCTTGATTATACTTACCAAATAATGTTTATTGTAAATTTTACATCATTTTTCCGATTTACTTGGGCGAAAAGTTTCTGCTTTGAAAAACCGGTGATAAATGATTAAAAATTCCTTAACAGACGCTCGTCGCGAAGGGGTTAAAAGCAAAAAAGATTTAGTTATAATAAATTCTTCTATCAAACCCATTAAAATTTTCCGTGCGTTTGCTTGCTAGCTTAGATTAGCCTTCTTTCAGATTCTAAACTGCTTGTAGCATTGTTTTATTCCTGTTCAAAAACTGTTTACGGACTATTGAAACTATTATACATTTCTATTAATCTTAATTAATCATTCATTAATATGGTATATGGTTATATTGATATTATAGAAAGTCATTTTTTTTTTTACTCGAAATTTTCATTGTCAATAATCAATAATCTACAAAAAAAAAAAAAAAAAGAAAGAAAGGAAGAAAGAAACAATTAAATTTAAAAAATCAAAAAACCCGACTGCGTAAAAATCGAACTAATTAATTATTTCTCATCAATGTGAAACTATCTTTTTCCAATTCCTACTATTACCCCACTCTCTCTTTATATATCTTGTTCAAATTTTCTATCGTTAATAAAATACTTATTATTCATCCAATCAAGCTCAAATAATTTTTTTTAACTTGCAGTGGATGATACTTGATGTTAATCCAGTTTTTTTAATTATTAATTCATTAATTTAATTTAATTAATTAATTTTCAATAATCGAGACAGTCCTCTTGTTGATCAAGGTATTTTAAGACCGAGAGAGCCCTGTTTTGATCAAGGCATTTTAAGCGCCACTCTAGAGGAAAGAAGAATGGAAGAAAAAAATTCTCTTATTGACCTAAGTAGGAATTGACTTAAAATATTTTTTTATATTACTTGTTTATATTACTTACCTATTTTTTTTATTTACTTGTATTGATGACTTTTAAGTTGTGTTTAATTGTTAGTTCCTATCTATAAACACTGTTTTTTTTTAGGTGTATAGATGTCTATCATGGTTAGAGTTGCAGTAAAGCTAGAGATCCTACATACGCAACTTTAGGTTGTATAATATTTTAACGGAGCTTCTGACTGTAAAATAGTCAATGAAACATCGTCTTCATTTTGAAAGACCTATCCAATGATATGCCACTCAATAGGGTGCGTATTTTTTTCGTCTCCACCGCCATTTTGTATTTTACGGCCGCCATTTCGAATTTATAAATACAAAACCTAGCCTATAGCCATCGGGCCGTTAAGACGAATTGATAGAGACCTCATTCATTAAAATCCATCCAGCCGTTGGGATGTTTCGAGGGTATAAAGAAATCCACATACCCAGATACGCGTGAAACCCATAACCCTTCTTTTCAGTCGGGTAAAAAAGAAAAAAAAAACTCTTGTATTTTCACAACCGCTACTTTTAACCTAAAACAATTGCACAAAATACGTGAGCAAATACGGTATATTTATTTTTGCTCGTGTTTGTCAACGTACTGTATAGAAACGTATGTTGAACATATCGTTCAATAAAATTAGGTTCAAAAAAAGCTTAAAGTGGAAAATTCTGGTGTAATTGTTTTTAGTGTCTTATATTATGTTTTTCGGGGGTGCTGAACACGAATCTGAAGTTGTTCTGTGAAATTTTTATACGCAAATATGAAAAATCATGAAAAAAACTACTAAAAATCGCAGATTTTTTAGGTTTTTGTCTTATAACTTGCAAAGTAATCTTATTATGCAAAAGATAACCCTATATTAAAATACAGACGAGAAAATTACTTACAATTCATGTTCTTATCATTTCTTTGTACGACATATGACTTCCGTAGAAGCATTGAAAAATCGACGAAAACCAGTAATTTTGGAAATTCACAAAAAATATATTATTTTACAACCTTTCCGTTCATAATGCTAAAAGTAAACATTTCAATGTAAACATTTGCTAACGTACTCACGTATTATTATGTCATATATTATTATGATGTATAGGTGTTCAGTGTGACCTCAAAAATCCGGCATCAAACTCATCTCAACTCCATTCCCCTTTTTTTTCACTTCCAATTTACGGGCGGAATTACAAACAACAACTGTTTACGAATTAAAAACTGAGAGAAAAAACGATACATTAGCGGACAGCGAGAATTGCTGACGCTGTGCTAAATAGAACCCTCGCTAACACTGGTAGCAGTTCAGAGGAGCATCTTCTAGGACCTGACAGAAGATAAGGTCTCACCGAAAAAATGCATAAATTTGACCGGAAAATTAATGTCTTCTTTAAACAGTAACATCACAAGACAGTATTTCCAAAATCAATATTCGTCACTTCTATAAAATCCAAGAAAGAAGATAATTATTTGACATTGATGCTTGAGAAATTACACGAGAAGAAATAACTACACTGCTTATCAGATATTTTTAGAGCATAGAAAATATCAACTAAAGTAAGTTTTTTAAACATTCAATTTTCTCTTTTTCTCATATTAATATAATTTGGGTATGAATTAAATTACGAATAAATGTCACTATCAGGAAAATCGTAAGTACTTTTAATATTTTTTAAGAAATCTGTAATTTTCAAAAATCCGGCTTAGAGGTCCCGGTAATTCCAGATTTTCGAAGATATTACTGTGCATTAATAGGTATAGATTTTCTCCGAGGTCTTAGTTGTTCGAGTGAGAAACAGGTACGAGAGGATGTGGATACACCTATTGTCACCACAGCAGGGGACCTTGCACAACAACATAACTCTGTAGTTATCGTGGGTGAAGACGTTGATTTTCTAGATATCATGATTTGTCTCTGTATGTATATACATTCAAATGTATACTTTCCAAAGTCAGGCAAAAAGACAGTTTCAACACTCAGTTTTTGACCAAACTTGACCAATCGATTGCTAATAACACATTATGTTTTTTGGTCATTGGAGGTTGTGATACTGCTTCAGCCTTGTTTTAAGTAGGGAAGATGAGGTTTCTTCAGACTCTCAAGAAAAACCCTGCATTAACTAATACGATTGAGATTTTTAAGGCTCCTGTGGCAGATGCTGCGCAATTACTGATGCTAGCAATCGTTTTTTGGTCTCATTGTATAAATTTTCTGACAAGGAAGCCACACCATTAAAAAAATTGAGGTATTTTATGTTACCTTAGGTCTGCACACGAGACGTCAATCCACTTGCGTCATTACCTCCTACTGAGTCTTCACTCCAGCAACATTCCTTGAAGGTATATTTTCAAGTTTGACAATGTCTTGGGAACGAAAAGGATTTTGAACAATGGGGCTGGAAGAATACCAAAGATGGTCTGGAGCCAGTAACCACGCTACAGCCACCAGGATTTCAAGCCATTTTGAAACTTATTTCTTGCAAATGCAAGAAGACTTGACAGGAAAACTGTGGGAAAAAAAGCAAGCCTAAAGTGCCTAAATATGCGTGCAATAATATGCCTCTTACTGAAATCGAAAAAGACGAGGATGATCCGGAATTCCCTGAAGTAGTTGGAGGTAACTATGCATAAATAATGCCATTTCACCTTTAATTTTTCACTAACTTTTTTTATTTTTGTGATCAAAATATGTATCCTAATTCAGGGTGTATTACAATTCAATTTCCAAACAATTAGAACTAAATCATAAACTATTTTTTAAACGGTGGTTCGTAATATAATAGGCTAATATGTTTCCTAAATTGATGTCCAAAAGTAACCTATTCATGACTTGGGTTGTAAAAGATGGCTAACAAAAACAGACGTAAAAAGCATGTTCTAATAAAATGTTCTATGAATCATTACTTACTTATTCAATTACAACCAATTCCACCGTTTTTAAAAATACTATGTGCACTAGGGCTACTCAGGAGCCAAAACTTCGACCCTTGGGTTCTTGGTACCTTCGCCTACGGCTGGGGCAGCAATCTTCTCCCGCGGGACGAAACCGTCCCTTTCGCGCCTAGGTGCGTAAATAAATATTATATTTTATTAATTTTTTTAGGAGTAGAAGAATTGGAAGGCATGTCAGCAATCATGCACTTTTGGCCTAGAAGATTCGGTTTGACTGATGAATCTCAGTTGAAGTCCATAATCATTTAATAATAAGTGTTGTATAAAAAAGAAATACTTACCTACTTATTTTATTATACTGTATAACATTAAACAGCTTCCATACTAACCGATCATTAATCACTGTTTATCTTTTCGTTGCACCTATGTAACTTAACGTTAACGTTTTACATAACTGTGCAGACGTATATTAATGCATTTACGCTATATGTTTTCAATAAAGAGGCAGCTGACTACTTCGTACATTCGTCATTGTGTTTCTCATAACTATTCACGGTCCAAAAAAATTACCTACACATAAATTGTAGAGAATTTTATCTCCTTTTTCAAAGTATAGGATATAGCGAAATGCTCACTTTTAATGTTATGAACAGAAAAGGTGTAAAAGAATGCTCTTTTTGAGATTTTCAAAAAATACTGGCTTTCACAGGTTTTTCAACGCATCTTACGGAGTATAAAAATATGATAAGAACATGAATTGTAGGTAATTTTCTCGTCTGTATTTTAATATAGGGTCACGTTTTGCTTTAAAAGATTACTTTGCAAGTTATAAGCCAAAAATCCAAAAAAACTGCGATTTTTAGTGGTATTTTTTCATGATTTTTCACATTTTCCGAGAGACATTTTTGTAGGGCAACTTCAGATTCGTGTTCAGCACCCCCCAAAAACAAAAAGTAAGACACTAAAAACAATTACACCAGAATTTTCCAGTTCGAACTCTAATTTGACTGGACTAATATACTAAATTTAGACATTAATACACGAATGTATGTGTTTGTGAATATGTGTCAAAATATTTTAAAAAAGCATGAAAAATTTTGGTAGCAAAAATTGCTAAACAATTTTTGTCTATACCAGAAATAACTGTATGTTACCAGAAATAACTGTATTTACAGTTTTTCTTGTGTACACAAAAGTTTTCTATCAACTTTTCTGCCGGAATGTTTCTGTTTTTCTAGGGGATTTTCTCCCCAATGCATATTTTATATGCAAATTGAGATTTTCCAGGTATCTTTTTCATGTTTATGCATTTTTCATACAGCAAAAGAATGTATGTGTCGATCTTTTTACTGTGTGTACTGGCATTTATAGCAAATACTTAAATTGTCAGCTGCAATTTTTGCTGTCAGATTTTGTTCTATATTTTGTAATTCCTAAACAAATATCAAATTAATAAGGTATAATATTTTCTCAATTCTCAAATAAATTCATAAGATCATTTTATGTTTGGATTTTTTTTCACTGATCAAGAATAAATTTAAAATATTCTATCCTACCTTTGGTCACTATCAACAATTTTGCTTGAATACATATATCCATATGAGTACCAATATTCAATCAATATTGTTTATAACAAAGAAAATATTTTCGTGTGCTTCTGAATGCCAAAATTAGGCTAGTGCACGAAACGAAAATACGAATATGAAGAGTTAAGAAAGCAACGAAACACTAAATAATAAAAAAATAAATCCTACGTACTGAATCTGAGAAAAAAAAAAATATATTCTAATCAAAAACAGAGACAAGAAAGATCAGTTGAGTTATAAAATTTTATTCAACGTTAGTTATTAACAGTTTGTTACAACAGTTTGTAACACTTTGTTAATTATAATTATTGTATGAGATAATGAAATAAGAAAGGTTATCTTACTGTCAATAATTATAAATTTTTCAAAGTACACTGTAAAAAAAACTATAAAGTTACTAAGAATTTTCTAGGAAATTGGTATCCCTAGAACTTTTTATGTAACGGCAACAGCAAAAATTCATGTAACATGTACGTTTGCACTGTAATAAAAAAATCTGAAAGGTTACTAAGAAATTTTTAGGAAAGTGGGATGCGTAGAACTTTCTATGCAACTGCAACCCGGGTTACAGTAAAAATTTTAGTAAGATTACACTAATTTTAGTAGATATTTTTGTAAACTTGCAGATTTCTGTAGCTTTACAAAAGCTAATTTTGTAAATTTACATTTTTTCTTTTGCACAGTGTACAGACAAAATTTTAGTAAACATACAGTTCTCTGTAACTTTACATCTGTAGAATTACATCTTTTTTTTTTTTTTTTTTTTTTTTTTTTACAGTGTGGCTATTTGTTGCTTAATAAATAAGATTCAGTAGAAAGAAACTGACAAAGAGTAGCTGTACGTGTGGTTACTGTATTTATGTGTGGATGTAAATTGTTAATAATATGATTATAATATTTATCACCATAACATATTCCTGCGAAATTTATAACTGATTTTACAGTATTAGTACAGTAGAAATAGCATTAACAGTGGAACAAATTGGAACAAAAAAATTTCTTGTTGTAAATGGTAGGTAACACGCTCCTAATGAACATACTAAAAATATGCATTCGTACTGTTGCGCAAAATGCGCTTTTTGGTGGCCATCTTGAAAAAATATGAAAAATTTAAAAAATGTTAAAAAATCATGTGGGGTATCAAATTACAGGAACTTTAATGCATAAAAAGAATATGATATTGGACTTTAGAAGTAAAATGTTTATAAGGATCAACAAGGGAGGAATTTCTGAAAAATGATACCCACATGGCCCCGTAGGTAAACCTTAAATGTAACTATGCTGCATTACACTACACCTATACCTGATACTTGTATGTGCCAACTCTGACTGCAACACTAATTGTTATTGCAAAGTTGTCACATAAATATTAATCATTTTTTATAATTTATAAATAATTTATTCATTACAAAAGTTAAGGTATCAAAATGCTCTTATCCCAAATTTCCAAAGAATCGGGATCGGGTATTCCGCATTGATGTTAATCCATGCAGTTGTATAATCCTAAAGGCATACTAAAAAATGACTCTACTAAAATAAAGAGTTATTAGTTAGACGATACACTTTAAGCTTTACACTAATCGTTAATTTTCACAAAAAGAAAAATCCTATATACAAATAAATTTCTAGAAGAGCAAATTACTCTAATTTTTTCTGTGGTTTCTACATGTCAAAGAAAAATCTAGTAGTAAAAGTTTTAAGTTCTTAATCTGAACAAATCTGAAAATGCCATTTCAAATCTCTTCGATGTTCTTTGTAGTACCAGTAAGTTATTTAAAACACCTCAACCAGGATGGTTGAAATACATGCAAACTGCTTTAGAAGGTGAACACAGTAGTGCAAACAGTAACTTCGTTTCTGCCAATGATTGATCTAAATCCAGATTCTCACAGCTGTGCATACACTACACTTATGTTCATCAATAATGAAGCAAAAAGCCTAAATGTAGAGACTCCTATTGTAACCTTTTATCAGTGCTTGTGGATAAAGGAACTGGAAATTAAATGCCCTAATCACAAGAGAGAGTTTTATAATGTGGTAATCCGGCTTGGTGTGCTTTATACACTGATGTCCTTTCTTGGTGCTGTTGGAGGACTAATGGCTGGTTCGGGCATAGAAGAAGCCCTACAGACATTTATGTTGAAAATTCAGTACCGCATATGTTAGAAGGTAAAGCATATCCACGTACTCTTCGAGATAATTTTCTAATTTCTTCATCTCACGCTGCTTTAATTGTAGCTGATATATTGAAATGCAGCCTACCAGTTAAAGTTACTACATGTTCAGATATGATTCAGATATTAGCGAGATTGCATCAAAAGTGAATGCACTACCGGTGACGCAATGGAAGTCGAGGTAAATGATGATTTTAATCTTTAAAAATTTATTCACCTTTTTCCAAATAGTGCTCAAAGCTGATATCAAGGCAGATGAAGTTATTTCAAATCCTGATCTTCATAGACTTTCAACACTAACACATGAAAGGAAGAACCTTCTTAACCCATTAAACGCCGCTATATAAACAACGTTAAATAAATATAACTTTTTTAATTTTTTAATACACATTTGATGTCTCTATTATAGATCAGTTGAATTTTTTTCAAAAACTGTAACCGTTTAGAAAATTTAGCATGTTCCCGCAACGGGAGCTTTGGCGCCTAATAGGGGGAAAACGTTCCCTAGAGTGAACACAGGTACAGTTTGTTTTTTTGCTACTTAGAAGAAGTTCTGCTTTAATTATTTTACAAAAAAATGGATTATTGTTTTGCGGGCAATAAAAAAATATTTAAAACAGTTAATTTATTATATATGCAGGTATAAAATATTTAATACTGAATTTAAAAATTATTATTTTGATTTGAATTTTTTAATTTAAAGAGGAAAAATATTATTAACAAATAAATTTTAAACATAGAAAGGCTTACCTTTTTAATTATTTTCTTTTACACTTTTTTATGAAAATACAGGTCACAACTTTGGTGCAGCATTACATTACACTTTTGACACTTCATCCGAGTATTTTTTTTACATATTTTACATCTAGATTGTTTGTCCGCACTAACAATAAAATGATTTATACCATCGAAACGTACACTACTGTTCACAGGTCCATAAGGGCCAGTACTGGGATTTGTATTTTTTTCAATTTCTGTCTTCATTAATGCGGTTGTTATATGTCTTAAGAAAGTAAGTTGGAACATTTCTCCTTTGAGCTCTCTATGTATTCTCCACGCTGCGACTACAGCCATGTGTAAAGTGTTTGTAAAAAATGGCCACCACCCCTTTTTACCTTTGATACGAGGCCTGTAAGTGCTTAAAAATCGTTCTAGGAGATCCACACCTCCCATATACTTATTATATGATGCTATTAGCTTCGGTTGAGGTAAATCAATTTTTTTTTTGCTTTAGAGCACCATCTTTTTACCTGACCTAATGGAGTCTCTTCTTCGAAATTAGATGCTAAACACACAACCTTGTTGTCTCTCCATTTTACTACACACATATTTTCTGTGACAATAGATTCAAAAGATACTCTTACATTTTTTTCCAAATGTTTACCTTTACTTAGGGGGAAATCTTTCAACCTATTCTCTCTGATTGTGCCCGTCATACGAAAATTGCGCTTTCGCATTTCTTCTAATAATTACAGAGAAGTAAATAATTGTCCATATAAACCGTATGTTTTGGGGGATCGTCAATGCATTTTATCAAGTCCAAAACCACCCTTGTTCCAAGGGGCTTAGTTTCTATTTCAGTTTTTTCTTCAGATGTATTTTTATTTTTTCCCACATAAACTTGCAAATTTAGTGGGTAACCTTCAGATGTAGATAAAACCCATAATTTATACCCAAATTTTACGGGTTTTCCACGCATATACATTTTCGATGAATGATGACCTGTGTAGGGTATCATTTGTTCATCTACGGTTAAGCATTCAGAGAAAACTCCAAACTGTTGTAATTTTTTACAAAACATGTCAAGAAAATCCCTGACTTTCGATAATTTATCCATTTTATTAATCAAATCATTGTTGCATAAATGGAGGTACTTTTGAATAAAAGGTAAGTTGCAATCTTCAGCATTGCTCCAATATAATTCCTCTTGGGGTAATGCGTGGTACCCGCTAAAAAGTATTATAGCAAGAAACCTTTTCATTTCATTTTCTGAGATATTAAACATTAGGGTGGAGCGAAAAAAATCAATTTTTTAAAATCAAAAACGGGTAGGTGCCAAAAGTTGCCTTTATACTAGTACATCATCTGCGTGCAATATTACCGCTGAAAAGAAATGGCTTGAGTCTGCGCTTTTAGTCCAAAAGTCGAAATTTTGGGTAAATTTTGACATTTTTTCAAAAAAATTAAAAAATTCCTCTGGAGCTGGTTATTATTTAAAAGTGTTATTTAACCCTTTATTATTAATGACTTAACATATTAAAACGATAAAACGATATCTTTGTTCTGTATAACTGGAACCAAACTGACAACTTTTGGTAAAAAAAGGCGTTGCCACTCTGTTATGTCATACAACTAGTTGTTGTTTAGAATACAGCTTTTACGTAGTTGCCTTCAACACTACCCATGAGGCACCACGTGTAGGTGGCTGCATTTCATGACACGACAGTGCATAGCTCGAGCACCCTTCCATGTGTTTTATTTATACATTGAATTGTGATTTTTTTTATCAAAGGCTGCCATAAGTTTTCTATGTATCAACCTAGTCCATCTGTTCTTTATATCCACAGACGTTGGGTGATGCTGCTGTGACCATCCTTCACGTATATTTCTACTACTTGTGTATGATAAGGTAAGCAGAGTAATGCAGTGGAATTAATGGAATCTATTCAGCCGTCTAGTATCTTCACCAAAATTGCATCCAGTTACTGCATGTGCATAGTGATTGGGAGGTCTGTTCCTACAGTGTTCTACAACATTTGTATATTTGATCTTTCAGTATGCCATCATTTACTCTACCTCTTGCATTTTTTATATGCTGATAAGCTTGTTGTTTAATCTGATGGTGATCGTCAGATAGCATTGCAATAAGAATTTGCTCTCCATGTGAAAAGCAACCATTGTCCTAAATAAATTTTTTTAGTATTTATTTTTTGCCGTTTTCTGTGATGTTTAGTAGCCGAGTAATTTCCCATAAGTTTTTAGATCAATTTTTAGATGTGGATTACAGTTGGTCTCAACCATCCTGCGGCATAAACTTGGATTGCATACTTTGTGAGTGCACTTTACAGACTCTGATGGTCAATCAGTGCTTATATAAAGGCGAATAATTTTATTCGCCTTTGTGAGCCATCTTGCGTAGGTCAAGTTTTTTGGGTTCCTATTCGCTAGTCCTTCTGAGCAATACCTTGATGAAATAACTTTGCAAATGTCTTAGCAGGTACTTCTGGTATGTGCTGAGTACCCTTTTCTCGATTTCAATGAATAATGTTTAAAAATTACTCTCCATGGCTTCAAAAATTGAAATAAGAAAGGGAATGGCACGTGGACAAAGTTTGGTCCAGCGAATACCTGTGGGTTAGAATCTAATTTTTGCCAACGATCTTGTGTAATAAATGATGCAGAGAAAATTCATTGGACTTGGAGGTTGCATATGATAAATTGTAATGGTTCATTCTAAACATGTCTCTCGTAGAAGGGATGACAACGACGAACAGAATTATCCGCCTTTAAATGAGCACTCACTGCCCATCAGCGTCTCTACGTTCACTTAAAATGTACTATGTAATCCAAGTTTGGTCCCAGGATATTTTACAATCAAATTTAATCCACAGCTAAAGAAGGGATCTAAAAACTCATGAGAAATTACTCGGCTACTAAACACACAAGTTGAAAGATGAGGTTAAATGATGGCATACGCAAATCTAAAATATCGACAATCAGCTTTGAAGCGGATATTTATATAAATCTAATTCATTGGAAAAGAGCTGTGGTAACAGAACCCCTAATCAATATGCGTTTGTCGGGTGCAATCTTGGTAAAGATAATAGGCGGCTGAATAGATTACATTAATATCATCCGCACTGCATTACACTGTTTGAATTCTCTTACACAAGCAGTAGAAAAATACGTGAAGAAAATCAAAGCAGCAACATCCAAAGTCTGTGGACACAAAGAAGAGATGTACTTGGTTGATACATAGAAAACGTATGTGAGTCTGATAAAAAATCACAATTTAACATGTAAATAAAACATTGTGTTCAGATGGTAGGGTGGTCGAGCTATGCACTGTTGTGACATGAAATGCAGTCACCCCCACTTGGTACCTCCTGGGTAGTTTTGAAAGCAACTAGGTAAGAGCTGTATTCTAAACAACAATTACGTGTATGACACGACAGAGTAGCAACGCCTTTTTTCACCAGAAGTTGTCAGTTTTGCTCAAGTTATACGGAACCAAAATATTGTTTTATCGTTTAAATATGTTAAGTCATTAATAATAAAGGTTTTAATAACACTTTTAAATAATAACCATCTCTGTAGAATTTTTTTAATTTTTTTGTAAAAATGTCATATTTTACCCAAAATTTCGACTTTTGGACCAAAAGCGCAGACTCAAGCCATTTTATTTCAGCGGTAATATTTCACGTAGATGATGTACTAGTATAAAGGCAACTTTTGGCACCTACCCGTTTTTCATTTTAAAAAATTAATTTTTTTCGCTCCACCCTATTAAACATGCTACAATTCTTCAGAAGAGCGTACCGTCGAGTTTCTTGTAGCAAATAACTCATAATTTCATCATCAAAACACATACTGAAAAGTTCATACGGAGATTTTGAAAGTAAATCTGGAAAAGTCTCTTGTAATTTAAAAAGTTTGTTTGAGAGAATAGGTAATAAGCTTGCCGCTTTCCAGCTAAAATTGCATGCGATTTGACTTTTCTTTTTGTTTTGTTTTTGATTGTTTACATTTTCCTCCGATTGAGTACTATCATCGTTACTGCCTTTTTTATCAGGCATAGATCTCTTTCTTTTTCTAGATTTTAAAGGGGCGATAATTTTTTTTAGTTCTTTGTTTTAATGTTACTTCGACTTCTCCAGACACGTCTTTAGGAATATCCGTACTATGAAAAATATCATTTTCAGCTATGTCTTCTTCATCCGTAACAACACCAGGATCAGGAGGTAAACATATAATACTGCCGTCATCTGAAAACTCATCAGAATCCAGTGTATCGAAATATTCCAATGCTTGTTTTACTGTTAAAAATTTTACAGGCATTTTAACATATATGAATTAGACTCTTCCTTTTTTTAAATTTATCTAAACACTATTACCTATCGACTACCAAACGATTCAAATACACTATGCTTTACAAAATAACAAACTAAAAAGCAGTTAAATACAAATGTCTTTCACTGTATTGTTGTTTCTCCAAACGCAGGAACTAAACTTTTTCTTTTATCACTTTAAGCGTTTACTTTGCATCTTTATTCTTAGGAGCGTAATCTTTTCTTTGTGAAAGCGCACTCTCAGACAAAGGGGAAGGGGAATGCTTCTAGGAAGGGCCAACGCTCCCGCCGTAGGAACATTCCAAAGAAACTTCTCTATTGTTGCTTTAAATAAAACTATTTACTCCGGTTTCTGAATATGTTGTAACTTAAAATGTTGGTTTTAGAATCTGACTGTAATTGGAAAAAACGGATGATTTTTTTTTTTCTTTTTAAGTAATTTTACTTCAGATAGTCGGAAACGCAAAAGTTCTCTCTTTTAAAAAATCAGTAAAAAATAGAAAAATTAAAAATATTATTTTGAAAAAAATATATTTTAGTGTTCATACTATTAACTTTCTTATAAAAAGTCTTTTTCTTAAATAGTTAAAAAATATTTTGAGAAAAAAAATATAAATTAGATGTTCCCGCAACGGGAGCGTTGGCGTTTAATGGGCACAAAACTCTGTTTGGCCGTACTTCTAAACTGGCTGTTGTATCTGAACATGGTGGATATTGTAAACACATTTATTTCGGCTGAGCGACCAGGAAATTTTGAAATACACTTACTGTCGGTGGAGCATATATGCTACCTTTTTTTGCGAGTTCAAGTCATAACAATTATGCTAAATGTGCAAGAATATACCTTCAACAAATGCGAGAATTAAAAACAGCTAAATCAGAACTCTACAAAATGCTGAATGAAGGCTACCTTACTGACGAAGAAAGGACAGGAGAAGGTCTGGTGTTTGGACCGATATGCACATTGAGCAAACGCTCCTGAAATGCACTAAAAGTCTTTCTGGTATAACTCATGGAGGAGATATGACTAAAAGTCAACGTGCAACTTGGATTTTGAGCCATTCTAGATGCAATGAAGTAGCATGTGCACTGAGTTTGCTGACCAATGTTTCACGTATTGGCAGTGAACAACATACTGATTTAACTGATGAAAGGATGGCGAGAGATTTCGAAGATAGGAAAAAGATAATGCAATTTTTTATATACCACAATCCATTTACTGCTACTTCAACTGATTTATGGAATATTTTAATGGAGTTACAGATAGTAAAAACAAAGTACTGCAGAAAATGCTGACATCATTGCAAGAAGCCTTTAAGATATAAACTTACCGGTAAACTTTTTAAAGGTGAAACTTTATTGAAATCAGACCAAGCAGTAATCATGAAAGTATTGTAAAAAGGAATTATTATTGCTGGTGGGACTCGCCATGTAGATTTTCATCTTTTAACACATAGGATTCTAATTTGTATCTCTTTGAATAATAGCGCTCAAGATACAAGAGAGTTTTTCAATTACGAGTTATCCATTCTACCAACTTCATTATTTGACCATCATAGTATCCAGAAAATGAGAAAAAAGGATAAATCATCATTTGCACACTCATTAGATACCATGAATGTCAATAAAATACACCGGTCTCATTCCCATCAAAGTACTTACTACCTTATTGATGGTGGTGCATTAATTCACATGTTACCATGGTACGCTTCTGCAGCATTTGGCGATGTCATAAGGCAATAAGAATTGTATGTCAACAGATGATATGGAAAAGTGACAATAGTTTTTGATGGGTAAGAAAAACCAAATATAAAAGATATGGAGCATAGATACGCATGAAGCAATCGTCTTCTGTAGTATTCTTTAATAAAAATTCACCCGTAATCATTAGAAAAACAAATTTCTTTCAACAACTCTGCCAACAAACAACATTTTACCAATATGCTGGGGAATTATTTTCGGGTCATTCCGTCATTCATGCAGAAGGTGATGCAGGCACGGTATGTTAATCCTACCTGTATCATTCTTCGAAGAACATTTTCATTCAATCTGCGACACAATCTCATAATGTTCATTGCATTCAAGTCATGCAAAGATCTATTGGAGAGAAGGCTTGCATAACTTGACGTTTTGTTCACGCATTAACAGTATGTGACACCATCAGTGCATTATTTGCAAAAGGTAAATATTCTGCTTAAAAAAAAAAAAAAAAAAAAAAAAAAAAAAAAACATTCAATCGAAAATTTTATGCGAATGTGCTTCCCATTATGGATCATCCAAACATGTTACTATGGAAGAATTGGTTGAAAATGGCAGTAAAGTTCTTGTGCCACTTTATAGAGGCAACATTGAAACAAGTGTCCTAAACGTGCTTCGTTATGAACAACACATGAAGACAATCAGCTAAAACAGAATTTCATATAGTTCGTTTGCCTCCAATACAAAATGTATCGAACTACCATCTACTTCGTGTACATATGCAGTGTTTTATATGAAAAAATATTAATATGCCAACTCCTGATCCTACACTATGGGGTGGGTAGTTGGTTGATGGAGAATTTTAGCCGATATTAATAGCCTTAAACCCAGAACCAAACAAACTCTTAAATATGATTAAATGTGTCTGCCGAACAAATATTGAAGAACCATGTAAGAGTAAAAAGTATACATGTCGCCGATATGGATTTCCCATGTTCAGTAGTTTAAAAAAACTGCCGTGGAAAGGCGTGTAAAAACACAGGATACAGCTTAAATTTAGATGAAGATGAAGAGGAGATTTGAATTTGGTTTCATAAATATGATTTTATTGATATAATTAAATCCCTTTTCTTGTGTACTTATTTCAAATTTGTGAATTTTTTTAAATAAAATTATGTTTTTCAAGAATCCAAAACCTTTCATTTTTTACATCATTTATTTATTTACTTCTACTTTTAAAAAGAAATATAATATTCTTTGTCAGTTCAAAATTTCCTGTAATTTGATATCCCACATGGCTGTTTGTGATATTTTAATTTTTAATTTTTTTTTTTTTTTTGCAATATGACCACTATAAAACGCATTTTGTGCAATAGTACGACTGTATTTTTAGTATGTTCATTAGGAGCGCGTTATCTACCATTTAAAACAAGAATCATTTTTGTTCCAAATAGTACCACTTAAACGGGATTTTTCCCTTATTTCTACTGCACTATATTTCTAGATAAAAATAATATCTTAATTTTTTTACTTCCTTTTAACGTCTCTGAATTAAATTTTAGATTGTTAACTTATTATTCTATGTAATAAATTTTATTAAATCAATATCGTTAAGATGTTTATTGAAAATACAATGTTAAGTATATTGACAAAAAAATGTTTATCAATGGCGTTGTTTTTTTACAAAATTGTTTGATGTGTGTACTCTTCTAAATAATGCGCCACGAAACAATGAAAAAATGAACTCAATAGCCAATAGCATTGATAACATTTAACGCAACGTACGAGATACGTATAATCAGAATTCTTCACTCATATCGTTCATAAATTATTTAGAGACATTTCTGTTTTGGTTTGTCTGAGTGCTTACTCTTGCCTCTTACCGATTCTAGTCACGTATAATTACGTGATATTATAAGCATCCATTAAAGTAAAATTAAAGCAATTTGGTACAAGAAGAAAATTACTCGAAAAACGGGGAGGAAATATTTAGTGATGAGTAAATAAATTTGTGTTAAACGAACATTTGTTTTAAACGAAAAATGTTGTATTATATCCATGTTAAATATATTATTGATTTACTTAAAATAGTGTTATTTCACTTATATCTAGGTTAGCTAAATAAAAAATATAAATAAATATTCTAGTCCATCATTTCCGGTTTAATGTAATTTACAATAAATTAAAAATAATGCTACAGCTTAATATAAACTAAATTTCTTTTATTTTTTTAAATCGTAAATATTATGATTCCAAACATATTACTTTTTTTTAGTTATTTAGAACATCCTTTATTGTAAATTAAAATAATATGGAAATTTGTGAAAAGAAAATTCTACAACTTTTATGCTGAAGGAAAATTTTTCTCGGTGGAAATAAATTTTAGAATTTCATAAATTTTTCCCATGTAATTTTCAGGGTAAATTTTTCGGTAACAATGAAATAAATAAATTTCTATTTAATTAGTAGTTTTACAGTATTTTATTTTTTAAAAACGACCACTTTCTTAGTCCATTCATTAAAGTATTGGTATGATTACAATAATAAGCAGTAAATATAAACGTGAATTAAAGTGGAATTTGATAATATTCAAAGTTTATAATTTCAAACCAGAAAAAAGTAATTGTTTAAATACATTTCTTTACTACATATAAAATATTTATAAAGAAGAGCACTCCTTTAAAAGAGTTCCATTTAGTATGGGAAAACAGGCGCAATATCTGCGTGTTATACTTAGGATTTTTGAAAAAGTAATTTCGTTCTACAAATGTATATCTCTGTACCTTATGTAATGGATAGTTAGTAGTATTTTTTTTTTTTAAGTGTTATAAAATATCGGCTAGAGTTACAGCTGCAGAAAGCCGGTTTATTCCCGGGTTTAATTCCTATAGACACCGTATATTTCCAGGTTTATTCCCAAAGCATCGGATTTTTTTCCCCCAAAATCTCGTTTATACCAAAAAATCCCGGTTTATTCCTAAGTTTAAACCGGGTTTTTTCTGGTCTTCGCAACTCTAGTTAGAGTTTCTGTTTCCTATAGAACTTTTATTTCTAACTTCATTATATGCAGAAAAATCTAATCGTAATTGCTTAATATACAAAATGCACAAATTAAGCTGAAGAAGATTTCTTGCTTTTAATTTTAGTATGATTTATGTTCTTGAAAAAATATACAAAAATATCTAATGCTTACACAATACGATGATAAATTACTTCAAAATGCTATTATATGGTTACGAAACACCACCAGGATAAACGTTAGCTGTTTAGATGGTAAATGCGAGTGATATTTTAAGTAAATCGTGTCATTAATGTATACAGATTTCTAAAAAAAACTCACCGCTTTCGAAACACTGATTGATTATTTAATTTTAATTTATGCATTTAATTAAGTTTTATTGGGAGTTATTAACTTTTACAGTGAAAAATGGGTTCAAATAGCAATTTGCAAGAGATAATTTTTATCAGTGAAAATTTGCATAACTAATAAATATTTCATCTTAGGCAAAAAATAAATAACAAGAATGATAGTGACATTTCCTAGGTTTTGTTAAATAAAAGTAAGTATATTGCATTTTGATTATCGAGGGAATAATCTTTAATTATGAACGAATATTAAAATATCTTTCATTGTGTCAATTTTTATTCATAAATAATGCGTAAAAGGAAAACGAAGTATGAATATACCTACATCACAATTAACATATTTTTAGAAAATGTGATAATAAAAAAATATATTTTGTTATTTTATTACAGGATACATTGACACTGCTATATCGAGTTAAATTCGGTGTTTGAAATCATAAAAATAATGAGCTTTCATGAAATCATAAAACTAAGGAAACTTTCACTGATTTTCAGTCAAGTATAAAACCTCTTGCGTATTTTATAAAATGACTTAAGGCAAAGTACTCTTCACGCGACACAATACAATCTAAAAGCTGCTACCTCTAAAAATAACAGAAGCAAAAGAATTTAATTCATATGCATTTTCAGAAAATTATTTAAGCTCTTAATTTCACTTACAATTTATTGTCACGGTATTGTATCACAAACATTAATATTTCTCCACCATGTAAATGATGAAGGGAAAAGTTTTGATTTTCTTTTCATTTTATTATTATTATTTGCTCCTTTATGCTACGTGTCTATGGATTGACTACATTAACAATGCATAACACCCCGATTTGGTCGCGATTGATTCCTATGATGTGAAATCAAGTATATTTTTATATTTTCCCCTTTTATTTTATTGAAATCTCACATATATATATATATATATATCAAACGTTTATGTTCCTTCCAATTCTTACAGCCTAACATTTTTAAATTAAAGCAATTAGCATTGTCTTATAACTATCCCGTCTCTTTTATTTCAGCATGGTGGATCAAATCTTAATATTCATTTTTTCTACTTTTTATCAGTATAAGCATATAATATGTTAAAAAAATTAAATATCGAAACACTAATATGGAAGGTGAGATGTGGATTCCTGAAAAAATTACAAAAACATACGCAAAATTTTATTTAAAAAAATGTGTGACTGTATTGTTTTACATACATTATACACTATTATAAAAAATAAAAAAATAAATAAAAATGCCGTTATGGAGGGTTGAGGTCGGGAATGATAAAAAAAGTTTAAGAACCTTATATGTTTATATGTGTGCGAGCATGTATATGTGCATGTATGTCTGCTTATATATTGTACGGATATATTTAAAGAAAAAAAATAGGGGTATCATGCATTTAGCATCATAATTATTTCATAAATTTTCACATATTGGTACATAATACAAGGCTATATTTTACTATCTAAATAATCCTCATTGCTTTTTACATTTTATTTATATGCTCATTTTTTTATTTTATAATATTTGTTTTTAAACTAGTTAATTTAATCAATGCCGTTTTATTTATTTATTTTTATATATTTATTTATTTTATTTTATATTTACTCAGTACTTATTAAGTTTATTCCTATTTTTTCATACTACTTTAAATAAATGTAATCTAAGTCATTTCTTGAATTCTTCAATTAATTTCATTTCTTTTTTATGAGTATATATGACAGCCCTAAACATTTTTGTTAAAAGCCTAATTACAGTAAACCTAATTACAGTTTTCCTTTTTCACACCAGTTGGCACCAATATTTTGGTTTTCAGCAACTGCTGCTCACATGTTCTAATAGTCCTAAATCTGTTTGCATCCTCACATGCTTTAATACAGTGAGTCAACTTTCTGAAGTTTTGGATATCCTAGTATGTAATTGAGATATTATGCTCTAATAATTTTTAATATCCTGTGTGAGGTGTATCTCTCTTTAGATCTCATGGTTTTTTATCATTTATTTTCTTTTATGATGCGATATTGGGAGCTAAAATTTGTCATTTTAGGCTTAATGCCGACAAAATTGGATGAAATAACGCATCTTCACTATAAATTAACCTACAAGCTCCTCTGATGATTCTGTGGGTTATTCATAGTTTCTTATTTTACATACTGTTATCCAATGTTCATATCTTGTTCATCTTTAAAATTTTAACATTTTTTCATATATTTGTGATTTCATCTTTATTATATATATATATATATATATATATATATATATATATTATGTGTGTGTGAACAGGTATATGTGTATGTATATTTGCTTACATATTCTATGGATATATATATACTAGCTGACCCGCCCGGCGTTGCCCGGGTCCGTGGTAATAATTATAATGAAACCTTTAATTTATATGATTTTATATGTAACTCGATTTTGTCTGAAATATGTACCCACTCACAGTGTGAAAATGGGGGAGAAGCAGTTGCAAATTGTTGAGATGTTATGCAAATTTTATTCATAAATTTTTGTAAAATTGTATGCCATAGTCATGAACAAATTAAAATTTTAAAACACTCTCTACTGATGAAAAAATTAGTTAAGAGGAGAGGAGTGAGTGCTTGGTAATGTACAGGCCAAAAGCTTTAAAACGACTTCTGTCAGAAAACAACATATAAAGGATACTCATGGAAGAAAACGCTACAGTTGTAAGGACAATTATCGTTACCCGCCTTCCAAACTCGAAATTCAACTCTTCCACCTTCTTTAAAATTTTAAAGTGTTATCATTCACGTAAGTTAATTTCAATTGTATTCGTTCTTCGTGTTAATGGCAATTTACATATGCATAGTCGCCCAAGCATGGAACGTGTTTCTTGAACTTTTTATGAAGTAAATAATTTCCGTTCTTGAACGATTAAGAGTCCATTCACATGCGATTCTTATAAAACTCCTAATATATCAAAAAATGCACACCATATTAAGTATTTCATGAACTCAAGGATTTTTCACTCAGTTCTTATTCTTTTGTTAATATTTTCTCATCCTAATGAAAACATATGTTATACTTTATTGAATGTTTTCACATTGAAAGTGCAGTGTAAAGTTTAGGCATAATTCAATAAAGCGAAAATTTTCAGTGTTCGTTATTTATAATCTATCTTCCTGTTAAAATTGTTGACTACATTTTAGACACCCATGAACGGTGAACACATAACATGCGATAAATTGTCACAAATTTAAAAAAAAATCACAAATTTTGTCATAGATCGTTGAAAAAAATTGTGAAATGATCATTAGAAAAAAAAAGAATTTCATCCAACGATCTTGGAAAAATAATCATGAATTTTGTGAAACAATCGAAGAAAAAAATTGCAAATTTCATCAAAAGATCGCAGAAGCACATGTTGAATTTTGCCAATCTGTCACTCAGGAATATCGGGAACTTCGAAAAATAGTCGCAGAAAAAAAAATCAAATTCGTCACAGATAATTGAAAAAAAAATGCAAATCTCGCCAAACAATCTTGGGAAAAAATCATGCATTTTGTGAAACGATCGCTGCAAAAAGCCCTCGAATTTCAGTAAACAATCGAAGAAAAATATTGCAAATTTCATCAAAAAATCGCGGAAATGTATAGCAAATTTTGACAAAAGAGTGCCGAAACGCACACTAAATTTTGCCAATCTGTCGCTGAGAAATATCGGGAACTTTGGCAAATAGTCACCAAAAAGAAATAAATAAAATAACAAATTTCATCATAGATTGTAGAAACAAAAAACGTGAATTTCGTCAAAAGATTGCTGAAAAAAACCCCGCGAATTTCAGTAAACAATCGAAAAAAAATTGCAAATTTCATCAAAAGATCGCAGAAATGCATGGCAAATTTCGTCAAAAAAGTGCAGAAGCATATGCCAATTTTGCCAATCTGTCGCTGAGAAATATCGGGAACTTCGACAAATGGCCGCGGAAAAGAAAAACACAAATTTTGTCACTGATCGTTGAAAAAAAAAAAATGCAAATTTCATGAAACGATTTGGGAGGGGGGGGGGGGGGGGGAATCGTGCATTTTGTGAAACGATCGCTGAAAAAAAAACGTGAGTTTCAGTAAACGAAGAAAAATATTGCAAATTTCATCAAAAGATCGCAAAAACGCATGGCAAAGTTTGTATAAAGAGTGCAGATTACAAATTTTGCCAATATGTCGCTGAGAAATATCGGAAACTTCGACAAATGGCCACGGAAAAGAAAAACAAATTTTGTCACTGATCGTTTAAAAAAAATCGTGAAAAAAAAACGCGAATTTCGTCAAACGATTGCTGAAAAAAACGTGAATTTCAGTAAACGAAGAAAAATATTGTACATTTCATCAAAAGATCGCAGAAACGCATAGCAAAGTTTGTCTAATCTTTGGCTAATGGTCGCAAAAAAATAATGCGAATTTTATGAAAAATCTTGTAAAAACAATCACTATAAAAATAAAACACAAAATTCGATAAACAGTCGAGGGAATAAATTGCAAATTTCATCAAAAGATCGCGGAAATGTATAGCAAATTTTGACAAAAGAGTGCAGAAGCACACGCTGAATTTTTCCAATCTGTCGCTGAGAAATGTCGGGAACTTTGACAAATGGCGACAGAACAACAACAAAAAAAAAATAAATAAATCATAATTTCTCTTCACTGAATTACGCCTAAACTTTAAACTGCTATGCCTGGCACCACAGTTGCAGAAAATTCTCCAAGTGTCTGTGACAGATACTTCAGTGGCAGAAAATAATCTGCTGGTAAAATATTTTACAATTGAAGCATTAATTAATCAAACCACCACTTACCTGCAATGTCTTTAAGCATTTTATTAATTTTTATAGATAATAATCTTAGTTTTGTATTAAGTAATAAAGAGCTAAACATAATTGTAAAGCGAAATAATAAAAGGTTTGATGGAAAAATAATCTGCAAAAGAGATAAGAAAATCTGTGACGCCTGTCTCCCATCTTGAATTTTCTGCTACTGGACCTGGCACTATGAAAACATTCAGTAAATTGCAAGATATGTTTTCATTACGATTTCTTATCAGTTGGAAAGTGGAGAGAAAAGATTTACAAAAGGAAAAGAACTGAAAATGGAAAATTCTGAGTGCGTAAAATAGTTAAGATGTGCATTTTGTGACATGGAGTTTCATAAGAATCGCACATGAATGAACTCTTAATCGCCCAAGAACGGAAATTATTTACTGAATGTTTTAAAAAAGCATTCGATTCTTGGGGGCGATTAGACAAATTTGGAGTTTCAGAATAATCGTCCAAGAATGGACATGCAGTCAGGTATACAATGTACGTTGTCATCGCCCAATAATGTCAACAATAATAAATCAAAACATTGAATATTTGTATATGAAGCAAACTGAGTTCAATAACAATTTTAAAAATGCAGAATCAAAATTAAAACTTATATTTTTGTTTATTTAAATGAAAAAAAGTTTAAATTCTACATATAACATTTCGAGTTATACCGATTAATAAGTTTTATCATGTTATGGTTAAGCATCACAAAAAATTTCAAAATAGTAACTCAATAAATAAAAATTATTTTAAAATAGGTATGTCCCAGACCTCCTTAAATGAAACAGAGTTCAATAACAAATCTTAAAATCAAAACATACATCTTATACTTTTGCTAAGAAATGAAAAGAAAACATTCAGTGAAGCGTTGATTCAGCAAATATGTGAAAAGTTTAGTTTTCAGGTGAAAAAGTTTGTAAAAAGCCAACTTTTATGACAATTTTGTGAAGGGTCCTTTTTTTGAGGTGAAAAGTTTTGTGAAGGTTCCTGCTTTGATTTGAAAAAATTTGTGCAGGGTCCAGTTTTAACATAAAAAATGTTGTGAAGGGTCCAGTTTTGACATGAAAAATGTTGTGAGGGGTCTTGTTTTGAGATGAAAAATTTTGTCAGGGGTCCTTTAAAGAACCCAATTTTTCCTAAACAGATCCTTGTGCTTGTTACATATCATGACTTTGATAAGAAATGAAAACACTCAGTAAAGTGTAAAAAATATATTTTCATTGGGATTTGTTATGAAACTCATAATATATGGGGAAGTTGAAAAAAAGATAAAAGAAAAACCCAAATAACTTCATTTCCCCTGAAAAGAAATATTTGTTTTATTCCTATTCTTGGGCGATGACAATATACATCTCTTAATCACACGAGAACGGAAATTATTTACTGAATGTTTCCATTTCATAGAAAGTACAGTTTTCATCTTACACTTTACTATAAAATGTACAGTTCTATTTTTACTAAGAAATGAAAACATTCAGTGAAGCGTTGATTCAGCAAATTTGAAAAAAATAATAATCAGCAAATTTGAAAAAAGAAAATTACTTTAAGATCCCAGAAAGTTCAAGAAACATTATACTATTTCATTCTTGGGCGACTACGCGTATGTAAATAGATATTAATACGAAGAACGAATACAATTTAAAGTAACTTACGTGAATTGTATTATATCACTTCTTATAAACAATATAAAAAGCATTATAAAATAATGTCAATAAGATTAAATCTTATAGTAACAAAATAAATAAAGCATGGAAAATAAACAGTGCAATTTCCCGCTACAGTTAGGCTAGGAAATGCAGCCGCTGTATCTCATATTTACCACCTGCTCTCATTGGCTGGTTTCTTCTTTGCCGCGGATTGGCTTAGAGCTGTAAATAGCCTGAAACCCATGACGTTTTATTGCAGCGGATTGGCTTAGAGCTGTAAATAACCTCTAACACATAACGTTTTAATTTTTTTTTAAATATCTAAATTGAAATTTTAAAATCCGGCTGTGATGTGCACTTTCCGGTAATAGCATCTACACATGACAAAAATTTCAGAGGTCTAGGTGTTATAATTTCGGAGCTTTCCGCGGTCAGTCAGGCAGGCAGACAGACAGACATCTCTTATTTTATATATATAGATATATAAACAGTGGTATTATGCATTTGACATCATATTTTTTCATTAATATTTCACATATTGGCACATAATACAAGGCTATATTTTACTTTCTCAAAATAACCCTCATTGTTTTTTAAATGTTACTTATGTACTCATTTTTTTATTTTATAATATTTGTTTTAAAATAGTTAATTTAATCAATACACTTTTATTTATTTATTTTCTTTATATTTACTCATTACTTATTAATTTTATTCCTATTTTTTCATTCTACTTTAAATAAATGTTAATTTAAATCATTTCTTGATTTCTACAATTTATTTCACTTTTTTTATGGGTTTAGATGGCAGCACCAAACATTTTTGTTAAAAACCTAGTTACAATATATTTTTCCCTTTGCGCACCAGATGGCAGCAATGTTTTGGTTTTCAGTAGCTAATTACTGGCCACATGATTTAATGGTCTTAAATCTGATTGCATCGTCATATGTTACAATATTGTGGGTCAACTTTCTTAAGTCTTGGATTCTTGTAATGAGTAAATATAAAGAAAATAAATAAATAAAAGGGCATTGATTAAATTAACCATTTTAAAACAAATATTATAAAATTGAGGTATTGTGCTCTAATAATTTTTCAATTTTTAATATCTTGTATGAGGGTTATTTTTCTTTAGATCTCATGGTTTTTTATCATTTATTCTGTTTTATGATACGCTATTAGGAGCAAAATTTTGTCATTTTAGACTTAACCCTCTCGCTGCGGATCCCGAGATTTCCTCGGGGAACCATTTTTCCATCTAATTAACCCTCCTTGATTATTCCCACCAGTTATTTTTTATTCCAAATTTTGCCTAATTTGATTGGAGCATTTTCCCGATTAAATTAGACAAAAATTTTTGTTTTGAAAAACCGGTGACAAAAGAGTAAAAATTCTTAAAACACAATTCTTGAAGCTATTTTGATAAAACAATTACGAAGCGAGAGGGTTAATGCCGACAAAATTGGATGAAATAACGCATCTTCATTATGATTTAATCCTGCAAGCAGATCTGACGATTCTGTGGGTTATTTTGCCCCACCAGTGGCCGAGAGGTTCTGCTCTCGAAGCTGGTAGACGGGAGGGGCTGGGTTCGATCCCAATCGCGACCGTCGGCCTAATCGTTCGGAGTTTTCGTGGTTTTCTTCGAGCCCTGGATCTTCCATGCGTTAATACGGATTAGGTTCCCTTAGAAAGACCCCCACGGAGGGCACTCCCCCCGGGCCTATATCCCTCGTGTAGATAATTGGCCGTCAAAAATCAACCCAACCCAACCCTGTGGGTTATTCATAGTTTCTTATTTTACATACTGGTTTCCTATGTTCATATCTTCTTCATGTTTAGACTTTTACCATATGTTCATATATTTGTGATTTCATCTTTATCATATATATATATATATATATCATCACCATCAACCGTTTTATATCCACTGCTGGATGTAGATCTCCCCCAGAGTTTTCCTTTGTTTCCTGTCTAGTGCTTTAGTCATCCAATTAACACGGGTCACTTTTCTGATTGCGTTACTCCATCTTACTTGAGGTCGTCTTCTTGGTCATTTACATCTGTGGGATACACTCCCATATAGCACATTTGCCTCCCAGAGATATCCTGGGGAGTATTGACAATCCACTATCCTCATCCCCAAGGCATCCCTGAGGATGCTGAAAATTGTCATCAGGAGGTCCTCAGGAACCGTAAATGTCCGCCTTATAGCATCCTGGAGAGCTCCCCAGGACCTCCCTAACGTTCCTCCCCAGGAGGATCTGAGGAAGATTTGAGGATTTGAAATTGGGAGGACTTTAGGAGACTTCAAGGTCACACAAGTGTATGCTTTAAAACCCTCCTCAGGAAGTGTATGGAAAGCAATTTAGGAGGAATTTGGGATATTTCAAGGTCATAAAAACTCCCCGGGAAGTTTATGGGATGTATCACAGGGAAGATTTTGGGATACTTCAAGGTTATAAACCTGCGAATCGTTCACAGGAGGATTTCAGGATGAATATGGGAGGCAGCAAAGAAGAAATTTGGAATACTTAATTGTGGTAGATATATAGGCTGATATCAGCCTATCTGCAATTAAATATAGTGTGCAAGATTTAAAAAAAAAATCTCTTTTAAAAGTGCAAAAAAAGATGTGCTACTTTGGGCTAGGAAAAGTTTTTTCAAACGGTCTTATGCATTTTTTATTTATTTATTTATTTATTATTTTTTTTTTTAACTTTAATGTATTGTTATTGCAGAATAACAAATTTAACACAAAAAAGTTTTTATTTTACATTTTGAGGAAGGAGAGGGTTATATATTACATTATATGCATTTTTTTAAACTGAATTTTCAGTCTTGCATATTTCTCAGAGCTCACTATAATAGAAAATTTCTGTATAAGAAAAAAGGGTAATTTATTTAGAAAGAAATACAGGATGTTACACTCTTTATAATGTTAAAACTTTCAGTTGACTAACCTTGTTGCTTAAAAAAGAAAAATTTAATTAAAAAAACCCTCACTTTCAGAAAGATCTTTTGTGTTTGTTTTCTTTTTATTCTAATTATGCCAGAGGCAGAGTGGCATCACCCAATTTTAGTTGCCAGTACAGCAAGCTTGTATAACACACATATCAAAACTAAATGTGAAACACAAATATCAAACTAAATGCTAAAATTTTTGCATATTTTATCAGAATTGATTTAATAGAATCAGAACATAAATTAATTGCAATACACTACCTAATCCCACCTTTTTTTTTTTTTTTTTATAAAAGTTAATTTTATAATTTTCGCTCTTAATAGCACATACAAGACATTTAAAGACCAAGTGGTACATGTCACATTTTCTTAAATGCTCTAAAATGAAAATCTAGAGAAGTTGCCCTTTAAAAAAAGCACTACAATGCTTTCTAAAGGGATGTTTTTGTTTTGATGGCAAATTCACTTACCATCATATACTAATATTCCTTTGTATCTGACAAACTGACACCCCTCCATGCACACAAAATTAGCTACTTTCACCGATCTGGTTTTAAATCTTGTATATGTTTATACAATTTCAGAAAACATTAAAACACATAATTAGTAATTAGCATATTAAGATCTGTACTAGAGTGTCGTAGTATATTTTTAGGAATTCCATTAAAAATTACTTCCCTTTGCACCTCCTTTATGTCCTAGTGAAAACTTGGTGCACAATGCTGCATTACAATCAAAACATAATGCAATTTTAAAACAAAATTTAAGTTTTGCTTTCAAGTTTTCTAGAAATGTTATTTTCTGCTATAAAATACTATACCAGCTTCTGCAAATCCTTTAAAAAAAGTGCTTTTTGAATTAGACAAAAAAGATTCTTTAACTTTAATTTAAATAGCAACTTTACCATATTACTTGTTTCAAACTAAAAGTTCTGGGGAAAGGATGGAAGGGAAGAGAAAGGGCTAAGATGGTTCGAGTGCATTCCAACATATTTTGGATAACTGAGGTTGATTTCTACAAAGGAACTTTTTTACATTTTTGATTTTGGTTGCACATTTTTTCTTTCTTTTAAATGAGGATATTTCCTTTTGGAGGTAGGTTAAGTGATTTTTTTTTCAAAATACTGAAATGCAAACATTTTTAAATAATGCTCACCACAATATTAATAGCAGCATGCAAATGCAGTAGGTTCTTAAGATGTTATTTTTCTTGACACATTCCCTCCCCTCTTTTTTATGTCAGATTAGTGACATTAAAAAAGTGCTAGTTACATAATTAATATGAAATACTACAAGTATTTTTTAAGAAATTTTTAGTGGTGGCGAGTTCACTGTGCATGCTGGTGGTAAAATAAATATTGCATTATTCAAAAATACTAAAATGTGCATTGCAGTTTTAAAACTGTAGAGGTGAGTATGGCAAACGTAGGAATTTCTGGATGAGGGCGATTTAAACGAAATATCATCATGTAGAAAAAAGCTTGCACTTATTTGATGATCACCATGAAATATTAAATTTTACAACAGATTTTAGACAAAATATTGAAGATAAGCAATTTTCTAAAGTCCCAAGACTTTTCCAGGTGATGTAGTAACTCTACTGCAGTTCAGTCTACGTTGTACATACTTTTAACTTTATTTATGTCTCATGTGGTATGTCATGACAAATAAAATAAATCAGCACTTTCGTGATCTGTATGAATTTAAACATAGTTGCCAACTTTTGTTATGACATGATTTCTTAATAGTAATTCATGCTTTATGAAATTGTCTTGAAATATACTATTTGGAAGTAAAAAAAAAAAAAAAAAGTACTTAATTTGCTATTTATATGGAAATTTTAGTATAGTTACCGAAATTTCCGGTGTATAAGCCGCGGCTCAGAGAATTCCGTTTTCTACCAGAATTGTTTTTAAATAAAATGTATCTTGCTTCTGCTTAACAATTATTTGACTACCTTTTTAAAATAAAATTTCCGGTTTGAAACAGACTTAAATTACCCACGGCTTATACACCGGAAATTACAGTAATATAGAAGCATGTATGTAAGTGAATATTTGTATGCAAGATACATAATTTTGTTCCAGTTGAAATCTAAATTAAAAGTAAAATTTGCTTTTAGTTTTATCTTGTCTTCAGACATGAAAGTGGGAAAAACGGAAAAAAAAAGGAAATTTTTTTGGAGCTAAACTCGTAAATTTATACTTACTTTAAGTTATTTATACAATAAAATTAAATATAACTGTACATATGAGTGTTAATTTCTTTTTGCAACTTAGAAAGTATTAAAAACAAATAAACTAACCATAAATGAATAGGTTCATTAAATCAAAACAGAATTGAAGACAGTTTGCTAAGTTATACGATTATCCAACTATATCTAATGAACTTACATGAAGTACAATGATTAATTTTTCAAGATAAATATTATTTTGAATGGTTTGGTTATTATCTGCATAAATTATAAAAATTTTAATGCTAATATCGAGATTTTACTTTAATCTGCTGAATTTCTCTTTGTATTAAGAAAAAAGAGTTACTGAAGAACCGAAGTTCTTTTCTTCATTTGCATAAAGAAAAAAGGAAAAAAAAAAGTACACTACACATGTAAGGTGAACAAATCTATTTTCTTACATTGATTGAAAAAAATTTTTGAACCACGTTATATTTAGAAAATCTAAAAAAGAATTAGTAAGTACCAAGCAATTTAAATTTATAAAATTTATTTAAAAAAATAATAAATGTACAACAATTCAACTTTCGGCACTCTTCCTCTTTTGCAGCCTCTTTTTGCAATGCCGTAGCCATGTCTGTATGGGTTCCTTAAGGTCTTCATTCGTAGCAGTGGGAAAAAATAAACTAACAACATCTAGGAGAAAAAAAAATACAAGATTAAATTTCCATTATACTTGCATGATAATACTACAATAGAGTCCAGTTGAACATTTATGATATACAGGATGTTGTTGAACTCGACAGACAAAATCAAAGAGGAGACAAGAGGAAGAAAAATTACCATAGAATATGGGATTGCAAACAATGTTTAACCAGTGACAATCACAAAAATAGATGCCGATCAATCTTTTCTATTTTTTCATTTGGAACCATCTGAAATTGGTTGTTTATCAGACAGATGTGGTGTGGATGACCTGGACTATCTGACAACACAAATTATTATCGCTTCAGCAGTGATCACCAGCACACCAAGTATATGCATCCAGCAATTCTTCATCTGTCAGTGTCGGCCTCAATGACATTTGTGACTGCAACTTGGAAAAACTCCTATAAAAAGTCTCACCATCACCTTTCTGACATTGAACTGTAATGCCATTGTAATCCTGCTTTACATCAATTTTTTTTCTACTAATTACTGGCCTTTTTCATTCCCCTCAATGTTACATCCTTCATAACTATGTTTGCTATTTTCTCACACTTAAAAATTGTTTGTGATCCCTTGTTCTATGACAATTTTTCATCCTCTTGATGTCTACTATCACCCTTCTGAATGTGTAGGTCGAATTCAGCAACACCCTATATAATGACCAGATGTATTTAGAGAAAACTAAAGCTGTGTTTTCATTCATTGACTTTATTTTGGAAAGTCTGTGTACCTTTAGATTGCTACAATGTAATAAGGACAAAGATTATCTCCTGGACAGTTTCAGGGAGAGGTGGCTGCAGCCTGTCTGCGCTTTGGTTAAGAAATAGCACCCTTCTAGCCCTTCATCACAAAAACAGCAACCTCCCTGATTTTTCCATGATTTCCCTGACTATCTTTTTCAGAATTCCCCAATTTTCATTATTGGTATTTTTTCATGTATGACGATTCCTCGTATAACACACTTATCGAGCTTGCTAATATCTCATTTGGGAGAAAAAACAAGATAAAAACATAAAAAATGCCAAATATTCATTAAGTATTATTGGTTGACAGTTTTTTAAATCTGAACTCAAAATTTAGTCTAACAACTTCATACAGTGGCCAATGGATATTGTGTGACCTGAAAATTTCCTCATTTTCTGAAAAATATTAAATTCTAAGATTTATCTACATCTGACGGAATAGCTAATTGAATTCAGCTGGCCACCTGGTCAGGTTATGCTAATTGATCATTTAATTTTTTTTTAAATGGGTAATTCGCCTTCAATATACGCACTATCTGCAGAAAATAAGGACATTTCACCTGATCATGAGGACACCATAATTTGTGTTAAATATAAAAAAAACTCATACCATGTGCATCTTTTAAAAAATATTGGGAAAGACTAATTAGCATGTGAAAAATATGTATATAAATTAGACTTTATTGAAAAGAGGATAATGTTTACTAAGATATTAAAACCGAATTCCCCTTTCGAATGTAAAAAACATTTACTTTTTACACAAAATTTATTTTTAATCTGTTAAATTAATCTGCAGCACTGCTTCGGTGCTGCACTGTTTCTGCTACCGGCCCTGGCAAAAAGAAAAGAAAAAAAGCATTGTACATGCTGTTCCGGCATAAGCGTCGCACTTCCATTATTTTTAAGTTTTTCATCTCAAGTAATCATTTCATCTCAAGTATATATGAAGCACATGGAAATAACATGTAAAATAACAAGAATTTTCTTTATTGTGTAAATTAATTTTTTTTCCTTTTAATGCGGTTTTTCTTAAGTACATTCACAATATAATTTCTATCCTTCTGCAAACAGAAGTTTAAACTATTCTTTTTTACTTAGAAAGAACTAATCAGCAGTTAAATTAATTTGTCTTTTAAAAATAATATAAATTCAATATTTTAACAACATTTTAGACACAAAAAACAAGAAAAAATTCACCAGTTATTCATAATGCATCCTACAGTTTTATGCATAAATGTAAATTAATTTGGTTTGATAATTAAAATTATAATTTAATTTGACATAAACCAATCAGGCCCGTGTGAAATGGGGGGGGGGGGTGGCTGTCGTCCCAGGCACAGAGATTGAGGGGTGCGACTACCAACACAAACCTCTTATTTTGATTGTTACAAGAAATTATATCTATACATATTGAGAATGTTTTTTCAAAATGAAAGTACATACATTTTTCGTTTCAAAGTTTCCTCGTCCCTTAACCCATACCCGAATACAAATTTCTTACTTTTAAAAACTTGTTTCGACATTTTTAATTTTTTGCATTGGATAGCTGAAGTTTATCTCTACACCTCTCCTTTTTTTACTTTTTTGATTTTGATTGCAGATATTTTTTTAGAACGACACTTTCATTTTCGGAACCGGTTTTGAAAGTGAAAGTAACTGAATAAAAAAATCTGCAACCAAAATCGAAAAAGAAAAAAAAAAGATCGATGTAGAGATCGACCTAAGCTATCCAATGCAAAAAATATTTAAAAATTCCTAGTTGCAAACGAGATATTAGAAAATAACCTCCCCATAGGGTTAGCATTAGTTCACGAGTGTCTTCACCTGTAGGGACAGGAGCCTTACACGTGAGCTAATGTTAAACCAATGGGAAGGTTCTTTTCTAATATCTCGTTTGCATTTGCACATTTTTAAATATTTATTTTTGTTGTTGGATGGCTGAGGTCCATGGCTACATTCGCCCGCTGCAGAATGTAAGTATGAAATAAGCTAAATTAAAAAAAAATTTGACAGAATTCTCCATTTAAGACAATTTTTAAACATACTCAGAAGCAATAAAATAATACAACAATTAAAAAATAGTAACTATTCAAAAATATATTTCTACAAACATTTAACAAAATTGACAATTCAAAAAAAAAAAAAAAAAAAATCCCGCCACAGGGTCTTTGGATCCCTTTTGGATAAATTAAAAACACGTGAATGTAAAAAGAAAATTTAAAGAAAAAGTATTAAAAATTCTTTGCCATGGTAGGGGTTGAGGAAGGCAAGGCAGTTTTTTTATCTTTCATTTTTAACAATCAGAAATGAAAAAAGTTTCGTTTAAAATTAATTTTCAAAATCCAGAGAGAGGCGGTGGCCTTCCCTGGCCCCTCCCCAGCCGGCGTCCCTAAAGAGGATTTTTCGTTTTTTTATAAAATAATTTTATTCTAAATGTATTTTGGCTGTCTATCATCAACCGGAATTCTTTCAGGAATAAAAAAAAAAAAAAAAATCTGCATGGAACGGGAAAAAAATAAATTGGTAAATTCAACTCGCGCAAATTTATTCCTCCAAACAACGATAAACAGCCTGGCGATCCAAGAATATACTTCAGCAGTAAACAAATAATATAAATTAAATCCGAAAATGGATTTTCTGTGCACCAAACTCATCGCTATATCTCCCAGTATGGAAATCCTACAACGCCAGAGTCGGTAAAAAGGCTCGCTCAGTATAATCACCATTGTCAACTAAGGTCTTCCCCAAGTATAGTTCTTCTACAGCTTCAGGGGTCTCCGGAGGAAACTGAGGAAGTCTGTGTTCACTGGCAATAGTGTCAATCGAAATTATCTGTTGCTCACTGAATTTTTCCATAAATAGATCTAATGTTGATGTTGACTGTAATTTATCAACTTTGAATTCAAGTTTTGCAACCATCTTTATTAATTTTGTAGATTTTTTTTCCTTTCTCCCTATCTAAATAAAAAGTCACAAAGCAATTAAGTCAAATAGAAATCTGCACATATCAAATGCAAGCCTAGAAATGACTCTTCAAAAATATTATAGGATAATGATATATAGGATTTTTTTCAGGAAAGTAAAGGAATTTTATTTATATGTAAATACAGCTACACATGTTTTAGTAAGAAATATCACAGACATCAACATTGCAAAAACTATATCAAGAGTAAATTATTTAAAGTTCTCTTCTGACTATTTCAAGAATTTTGAACACATGTCAGGAATAAAATATTAGCATTTGAGAAGTTGTACTTAATTTTGTTTTTTTAAGCTATATTTTTTTACACTTAATACTTCTGCAACTAACTGACGAAATCAGATTTTTTTTTTTTTTTTTTTTTCTTAACTGGGAGAGACTGCCGAAAATATGATTTTTATTAATGGACAATCGACAAATTTCACGATATAATGAACTAGTGACGAAATTAGTGACTAAAATGCTGCTAATGTTATAATGCCAAAATTTATGATTTTTATCTATAAACGATGGATATAGTACAACGACCAATTGATGTAATCAACGTATTTGTAACGCGACTTACTAAAATTTGTGATCTTTTGCTGCACCTTCTAGTTGCTGTCTCATTCATATACACTTAGGATCGTGCGTTCATAAAATTCACATCATGGTAGACTTCTAAAAATTCCCAGTCGGTGACACGATACCTTCTAATACAAAAAGAAGAACATGCAGCAATAAAAAGAATTGGCTAAAAGAGGGGGAGGGTAATACAGGAAAAATAATTTTGTCTTCACAAACCAGGGGTAATTATGTTCAGTTTTTTAAATATAGGAAAATTTTTAACAGGTCATCAGTCAGAAAAATCAGGCATAAAAAGTATCACTAATTTCCACAAATGGTAGTTGAAAAAAAACAAACAAGCACACTGTTCATAAAAAAGCCTTATTTTAAAACATTTTTAAATGGTTTGTTTAGAATCTCCTTTTACAGGTATAATTGTGATATTTTCCTGGGACCTATTAAAAATGTTTCAATATTTTCCTGCAAAATACATAGATACCTGATTAACACATAAATATATTTGATAAAAAGCTTGCAATTATTACTGACAATATCTTGATTTTTTTCAGAAATTAATTTATACTTCCTTCATAAAAAACTACAAATTCAGTCATATTATTGAGAATTACATATTGAAATACATACAGAATGATACAAAACTACAAGTTTCTGTAATTTTGCTTTTCTACATTTGAACTGTAAGTTTCAGAAGGACAGATTTGGGGGAGTGTACTGTACAACCAATTTTTATATTTTTGTATGCAGCAGTTTTCTTAATATTCATGAAGAAAGACAAAAACTCATTAACGTCTGTGGTGACAGCATTAGTTGATTTGCATTTTAATTATTAGAGATTTACATTTTAATTATTAACTACCTGAAGGTGTTGTTGAAATCGAAGACAGATCAGGTGTTTTTGAAGCTGAAGGTTGTCCTAAATCAGGTGTTTCTGGGAAAGGCTCCCTATGTAAAAATCTTTCATCTTCAGATTCCTCTGAGCTTGATATGGTCCCAAACTTTTTTGAAGGTTCCAAACTTGTTAAATTTAATTCCCCAGATGTTCTTCGGCAACTGCTAAAAGTGATTAAAAAAATAAAAGAAAGAACTTGTTACTAAACACAGATCATTTTAACAAGCCAATTTACGAACTACTTCTTTTACTTCCGCATTTGATAATGAGTGCTATTACAGCCCACTTGAGTAACTCTCTAAAGCATATGATCTAATAACTAAGATTTCATCACTAATATGTAACTAAAAGGAACATCTGAACACTTTGACTTTTGCCAGACGTCTTTAATTATTATATATTTTTTCTACGCTGCGAATATGTTTTTTAGCAGCTTTATGTATACTCACTCTTAATCATGTAGCCTCTCTGTTAACACGGAGTTTCTTATACCCCAGTAATATGTTTAATTATAAGTATTTAAAGCTAAAATTTGAATCTTTCTTTATCGTAAAAACACACAATACTAATTCATATTACATTATATCTTCCCATGGATTTAGCGGATTTATATTAAGCTCTCAAAGGATCCTTAAAGGATAAATAATGCTTCACAAAATAAAATAAAAATAATTTCTTCAAGAAGCTTTTGGATAAATGCCTGGCCACGCCACACCGATGAAGTTATACGTCATCGCGATATTGATGAATCCCAGGTAAGCGCATTTTACCTATTTCCATTTCAAAAGTAGCATAGCCACAAGAGATTTTTTCTAATTGTTTAAATATGAGACAGCGAATTCCTGCTATCGAGAATGGAGTGCTTTTGGCTTAATAGGCCACTTAAACTCCAACAAAAAACTTTGGGGCCTTATAAGGTTGCTTGTAGTCTCTGACAGGTATTGAGAAAGGTTCCTCGTGTATTCAGAACTATTTTATGAGACTCTGACTGAGATATGTCCCTGTTAATCAAGCGGCGGACATGTCGTTTTGAATATGTTATTTTCTTTCTCTTGAACATTTCTGCCAATATCCTATTTAACAGATATATTTATCAAAACATACTATTAATGAATAATAAATTGAATCATTAAAGAATAGTATTAGTCAGAGTTTAAAATACAGTAATCCCTTAACATTCGCGAGTTTTGATTATTCTAACTGCTGTGTTGCATTGTATAGTCTAAGTTCTGTGAATGTGAACTTAACTTAAATCCTTGTATTGAAGGAAAATATAGATCAGCAATTCAAAGAAGCCCGAAACATATTGATGCTAAATCTAAAAAATCCTAAAATTCAAAATTTTCAATGAAACAGAAAATTTTTCTGCAAAATGTATGGAAAATTTTAAAACTTCAACAACTCATTGAGAAAGAAATAGAATGCAATCTTCAACTGGTGAGGAGTATCAAACTTAAAAGAAAAATCAACACTGCAACTTTTTCTTATATGGAAATTCATTAAAAAAGGATCTGCCAAAAAAAAAATGCAATGCCAATTTTTTAGCTTTAACTAAGCATGATATACACAATTCCATTTTATAAAAAGTAACAAGGGTTTGTGTACACATTTCTTTAAATAAAAACCAAGGACATTTTACACCTTTGAAGAACCAAAACCAAACAATTATGGATCTATAAACAAATTATAATCTGCATTTTTTAAAACGGGCTTTTATTTTGTATTTCTTATGGCAGAATGTGAAAATCTAATTACAGAATAATAGAAAATGAAGAATATATTTTTAAATACTACCCAAATATGTGAAAATTTAATTTTTCATCATAATACTATTAAGTATACAAATTAAAATCCAATGAATTTGGAATTTAAGAATTAAATTTTACCTTTTCTTTTCAATTTTCAAACATATATCTTGATACTTTCTAAAATCTCAAACTCAATAATGTTTACAAAAAATAAATTAAAAAAAAAAAAACATTTTTTTCTTAAATCTGAGATCATTGAGGCTTGCAATGTTTGCTTAAATCAATTTAAGACCAATGATTAAATTGGATTTTCAATGTTAGCTTTTAACAGATTTAAAAGCCAGGCACACTTAAAAATAAGTAATTGTTACAATGAGTTGTAAAAGTGAAATTTAAAAAGTGTAATCAATCGCCACCCCTGTGTTGTCACTTTTTAGTTTCATATGATGCGATTTTTTTCCTGTGACAAATTGACAAAATTCACAATGTTTTTTGCAAGTGACGTATAAAATAAAAAAAAAAAAATTACGATCACGATCTTTTAAAGAAATTTGCGTTTTCTCGCAGTTCTTGAAGAAATTAGCGTTTTTTTTTCGCGATCCTTTGACGAAATTTGCGTTATTTCTGCGATCCTGTGACGAAATTCTCATTATTTCAATGTCCCTTAGACAAAATTTGCATTTTTTTGTGATCATTCGACTAAACTTTTTTTCAATGGCCTTTAGACGAAATTCGCGTTCTTCCCGTGATCATTTCTCGAAATGTGTTTCATACGCAATTCTTTGACGGCGTTTCTTTATGCGAATCTTTGCAAACTTCCCGTTTTTTCAGCGATATTTTGACGAATGTGTATTTTTTCTGTGATCATTTGAAGTAATTCGCATTTCACCGTGATCCTTCGACGTAATTCGCATTTCACAGCGATCCTTCGATGTAATTCGCATTTCACCGCGATCCTTCGACGAAATTTGCATTTCACTGCGATCCTTCGACGAAATTTGCATTTCACTGCGATCCTTCGACGAAATTTGCATTTCACTGCGATCCTTCGACGAAATTCGCATTTCACCGCGATCCTTCGACGAAATTCGCATTTCACCGTGATCCTTCAACAAATTCGCATTTCACCACGATCCTTCGACGAAATTCGCATTTCACCGCGATCCTTCGACGAACTTCGCATTTCACCGTGATCCTTCGACGAAATTCGAGTTTCATCGCGATCCTTCGACGAAATTAGCGTTTTACCGCGATCCTTCGACGAAATTAGCGTTTTACATCGATCCTTCGACGAAATTCATGTTTTACCGCGATCCTTTGACAAAATTCACGTTTTACCGCAATCCTTTGACGAAATTCATGTTTTACCACGATCCTTTGACGAAATTAGTGTTTTACCGCGATCCTTTGACGAAATCCACCTTTTCTGCTGTGGTTTGCTGCAATCCGCGTTCTTCCGCAATCATATACCAAAATTACCTTTTTTTCCCCGCGATCATTTGGTGAAATTGGCGATTTTTTCTGCAAACGATTGACGAAAAAAGCTTTTTTTTTTCTTCCCAATCACTTGTCATAATTTGCGATATTTTTCAGTGATTTCTTTTTTATTCCCAAATGTTCGGACCAATGAGATTTTTAATTTTCAGACCGTTCTCACTTAGCAAACGCTTTCACCCCGGTTTTTTTTCTTCTGCTGTGAAAAAAAACAGCTGTGTTATGTTTTTGGTCTGCAGGAGCCTTGAAACGTCTGCGACGCTCGTCGCGCACATTCTGCCACGGGGAGTCAGGTCAGCTAAATTTTAAAAGTGCCATACCAACTGCTTTATCTGGTTTACACTGACCATTTACCCCTTTCACCCCCCTTTTTTTTAATACTTTATAAAATTAAAGAGGACAATGGTTACTTAGTTACATGTTTTATTATTAACTAATTTTAAGAATTAATATACAAGTCCTATTTTATTTCTCATAAACATTTAAAATCATATATAGTCACAATAAAAACACCATTTCTCACTAACAGCAATATTATGAATAGCATATGCATTAATATGCATAGAAACATGCTTTTCAAAATTTTATTTAGAAAATTTTAGTTGTGTTTATTTAAATTTAATTGCTCTTTATTTTACACACTTATGTACCAAACTTTCCTCAAATATTATATCCTCTCTAATTTCTCTTTTAGCATTTGTAACTTAATCTCTCCATATGGCCACATAAGAATTTTTCCATTTTGATGTGTTACAATTTGTCACTGTTTAATTAAATATAATCTTTAAAATAATGTGGAGCTATGTAATATAAAATTTCAAAACACCAGTTTGAAGAGTAACTTCTATTCTTTTCAATATTTATAATTTTTTTTCGGACATAATTCCTTCACAGTTGCCTTCTAGTAGTTACAAAGACTTATTTATTTCGCAAAATTTGATAGAAATTTATAATATTTTTAGTAGAAAATATTTAAGTGTACTGAAAATTAATTGATCCAAATTTAATATAAATTAGCTGTAAACCAACTTTTAAAAATAAAATCTGCCTTTTTTCAATAAAAGCTGTTTTTTTTTAAGTGGTTAAAACGAGGCCTGGCTAAAAGCCGGCAACCCTGCTGATGATACTCACAAAAATTTTCCCTGCAATAAATTGACGAAATTCACAAATTTTCCTGCATCAGATCGATAAATTTGATTTTCATATGACTAATTAATGAAATTCACTTTTTTTTTTTTGCGACATACGAGCAAAAACTGCAATTTTTTTGCACTATCCATTGATGAAATCACAGGCCACACATTGTGCATCCCTAATACACGTTGTTGGAATTTTTATTAACCCGGCAGGACAGGTACTTGACACCCCATGTCAGAAAATATTCGTCTGCTGTCGGTGAGTGCTTTTAATTTATTGTTTATTTTTTTTTAATTAACGATAATTTAACATTTTAGCTATCATTTTTCACGAGAAAGAGTGTACTTATCATGAATTTCACTAACAGACAGAATTCTAAAGTTTTTTTCATATTTATGCCTATTTAATATGTTTGGGGTGTGCTGACACCCCATGCCCGTTCCCGTGTTACGTTTCACAGCGCGCGTCCTGCCAGGTTAACTTATTTTTTATATAAAGAACTTAAATAAATTTGATTAATGTGTGTTTATGAACATATACAAATAATCCATAAATATGTTCTTAAAAAAAAAAAAAAAAAAAAAAATATGTGATAATAGGCTTTCTGATCTTAAGGAAATTTTCCTTATTCCCGATTCCTGTCATGAACCGTTGGACGGTATAAAATATTCAGATTTATAGAAAAATAAGTTTATATACAATTATGGTTTATTTAGATGTCAAGAAAGTTTGATACATTATAGTTGGACACTTTAAAAAGTGGCCACTAATAAAACAGTCTACTGGTCACTGGCTACTAACCCAATTTCTGATCCTCCACCCCCCCCCCCTCCATTTACAAGTTAATAACTAGAGCCGTACTGAGTACTCGGTAAATACTCGGCAATATTTTGGCAGAGTACTCGGCTAATACCGAATAGTTGGAAGAATTTCATTTTTTAAGCATATGAATTTAAAACTGATCTATAAAAAGTTATTCGAATGTCAATGTATAATATATGCAATAATTGATAAAACTATTTACTCGGTATTTAACAATATGTCTACAAAATATAGAAAAAGTTAAGAACAAAAACCCTCATAAAATAATTCCAGATTAAAATTTAGTTTCACATTTATACAAATAAGTTCGTTTTAAATATATAGGAAAACAGAAAAGACTACTATTTTGGATAAAGTAACTGAAAATACAATAAATGTAATAAAAAAATTAATAGTTAAATTTATTATATTTCAAATTATGGTGCAAAAACACCAAACGTTCTACATTATCAGTGGAAAGGGCATTTCTTTTACTACTATAAATTTGGCCTGAATCTGAAAATATACGTTCAGAATAAACCAGTGGTTGAAGGTGCACATAAGAATTTTTTTGCAAGGTTGCACATAATCGGAAAAGTTCCCTCCTCCCCCCTACCATGCAAATGGAGTGTCAGTTTTACATAAGTCTTCTGTTAAGAAAGTCTGCATCTCTTTTTGTACCTCTCTTTTATTTTTAATCAAAAGAAAATAATGTACAGTTACAAAATAAATACGAAATGTTTTGCATTATTCAATGAATTGTTACAGTAACAAATAAACATTCTTATTTTTGATAGACAGATTTCAGGTATCGGAATAAATTGGAGGGTTGAAGAATGTTTTATTTTATATTGGTTAATAATTGTACTTTTGTTATGTGTCAATTCTCCCTTTTTTGCTACTGTTTTGAATTGCCAAAAATTGTCTTTAAAAGGTACACAAATAAATTTCAAATTTAATTAGTTAATTTATATATACTATATATGTATATTATATATATGTGCACACAGATATATATAATATATGTATATATATATATATATATATATGTACATAGGTATATTTATATATATGTACACCTAAGCTCACATTATGTGCACATCGGTGTTTTTTTTTCCCTTATTACACAACTACTCAGTATTCGGTACTCGGCCGAGTAGTCAGTGGCCGAGTACTCGGTATTCGGCCAAAGTACTACTCGGTACACCACTATTAATAACCAGTGACCCGGAGCCGAACAATTTTTGATGCTCCGGCTCTAGCTCCGCTCCGACCTTTTGAGTTGCAGATTTTAATTTACACATTTAATTTTTTGCTCACAAATTCTTTCTTCCTTTACCTTCATTAAAGATCCGACAAAATGCATTTTTCTTCTCATGGAACTTGAAATGCTTGTTCAGACAACATGACATCTTTTAGCTTTTACTTTTAAAATAGAAAGTTTGGTGGAATTTTAAACACAAAAATCTTAAATTTCTTCTACACTTTTCAAACAACCAAAATTGTACAACTACACATGTAAACAACAGGCGGCCATATTTGTTTTCAAATAGTTTTGTCATTTAGCTCAAGTAGAAAGTAAAAGTAAAGTAGGGTTACCATGTTTTGAAAAAATTTTCATCTCTAATAAAAACCCTAAAAAATGATATAATTAGAATATTGAAAAATGATGTAATTAAAATATTTTAAGCCTGGAAACTTAAAAGACGGAAAAAAAAAGATTTAAAAGAATATTAAAAACTAAAGGAGCCCTGGAGCAGGGGGAAATTTAGAGCTCCAGCTCCAGGGAAAACATAGCTCCGGAGCGCTCCGGCTCCGGGTCTCTGTTAATAACCATGAGATTAAACTTATTTCCAAAGTTATAAAAGTTGCTCTGTGTTTGTCAAAAGTGTACCTTGTGAAAGCAGCAGAGCACAGAAAATCAGATAAAATCTAAATTTACGACCCAATTGTCAATTGACATTGGATGAAAGTTGAAAAATAGATATGGGGATAAAGCTTGATTTTGTTCTTTTATTTTAATTAAAATAAACATTTCGGTTAATTATTCGAAATTGTTGATTTATAGTATTTTGTTATGTCAGTATTACCGTAATTATTTAGGTGACACATAAAGAATAACTGGGTTATCTTCCCCCCCTCCTCCTCCTCCACGAACAGTTGAACTCGCCTCCATTTATAAAATGTTGGGAGGAAGATCCATATTCTGGGGAAAAGTTGAATTTCAAGCCCTGAACTCAGTCAGCAGAGCAGAAAAGTTAAAAAAGGTTAACTTCGTGAGTTGAGGGAGCAAAAAAGAATTCATTTTTTGGAGGGGGGAGGGAGGAAGGGAGTTTTTTTAGATGAATTATTAATCATATATTAAAGATTTACAAAATACAATCGGTCCCCAATTTAATGAATTTCTCGATTTAGTGCATTTTTTAATGCTCCTGACGAAAATGGAACAAAAAATTTTGATTTAACGAATTGATAATCCCAATTTAACAAATAACAGGCCTATTTACAAAATTTAAATTCTTTTTAATGAAATAGGTTCCTTCATAAAATTCCCCTTAAAATAGTTCCCTTCACAAAATTATTACTACTTTTTGTTTTGTTAGGCTTTAAAATGTAATTTGCAATCAAAACATGCTTACTAGAAAGGAAAAAATTAGCAGAAGATATGACTAATAAATACTTGGCTCGAATTTGAGTAACATTTGAGTAACAATGAGGATTTCATCTTTCGTTACAAAATATACAGTGGCTCACATTTGTTTTTGGACACTTGTGTTTTTGAAACTTACTTATAAAAAAGATCATCTAAATATTAAAGGATCTAGTTATATTTTCATATGAACTTTATTTTCCGTATAATAAAACCTACATATTGTAATGAAAATATATTCAAAACTTTTTTTCCAAAAAATTAATTTACCGAGAAAGTGTTAAAAACAATCTCACATAAGTAATTGGACACTTGAAAGCTTTACTAAATTTTTTGACAGACGATATTTTTTGTTATTAATTTTTTATTATAAATGGAAATACATATCAAATATTATCGTCTGCACTTTGAAATTGCTACTAATTCATGTAAATTTGTTTACATTTCTATATTTGAAGCGAACATGGCCGGACGCTACAACGTTACATCAAATTCCATTCGTAATTTAATCATAGAACATTTTAAAGATGGTAAAAGCATCAAAACTATCGCAAAACTTGTTAAAGTGAATCATTCAACTGTTTTTGCTATTATAAAACGATGGAAACTACGTGAAACTGTTGAAAAAGCACTAAAATCAGGAGCTTCTCACAAGCTAACTCTCAGGAATCTAAGGTTTATTATGCATAAAATCAAGAAAAAACTAGGAATTTGTGCAGTGAAACTTACAACAGAATTAGAAAACAGATTTGCAATAAAAATAAACCCTGAAACTTTTAGACAAGTTATCAGATCATATGGATACAACAGTAGAGTTGCCAGAAGAAAAAAATTTATTAATGAAAGAGTAAGAAAGTTACGTTTGGATTTTGCAAAATCCATGGTAGACAAGGATGTATCGTTTTATAAAAACGTGATATTTGTGGATGAATCAAAATTTAACATATTTGGGTCTGATGGTCGAATAACTGTGTGGAGAAAGCCCAACGAAGAGGTCAATCTGAAAAATGTATTGTCAACTGTCAAACATGGATATGGAAGCATAATGGTTTGGGGATGTTTTGCTACTTCTGGTACGTGAAATTTAGTTTCCATTGGAAATAATATGGACCAATATTATAAGTATATAAATATCCTGAAAGAAAGCTTGAAAATATCTGCCCAAAAACTTGGAATTCAAAACGCATGCAACTTGTATCAAGATAATGATCCCAAACATACAGCCCTAAATGTTCGCTTATGGCTGCTGTACAACTGTTCCAAAGTTATCAAGACTCCCACTCCACCATATTCTCCAGATTTAAACTCAATTGAAAATGTGCGCCATGAACTGGAGAAAAGAACTAGAAAACATGGATATTTCTTCGAAAGAACAACTTAAAACAGTATTAATAGAGAAATGGAACAAAATTGAACATTCTTACACAAAAAACTAGTTGCATTCATGCCAAAACATTTTAAAAGTATGATTTCAGCTAAAGGATACCCAACAAAGTATTAAAATGTTTGATTATTTGCATATTTTTGTTTACATTTGTTGAATCTTTAAAGTGTCCAATTACTTATGTGAGATTGTTTTTAGCCCTTTCTCAGTAGACTAATTTTTTGAAAAAAAAGTTTTGAATTTATTTTCCTTACAATATATGTTTTATTATAGAGAAAATAAAGTTCGTATGAAAAATTTTTTAAGTAGATCCTTTAATATTTAAATGATGTTTTTTATAAGTAAGTTTCAAAAACGCAAGTGTCCGAAAACAAATGTGAGCCACTGTATTTTTCACAAAAATAACTTGCGAAATGGACACCATAAAAAAAAACTGCATAGACTGCCCTAATGAAATTTTAATTACTATTTTTAAAATCTTTACAGTACCACAAATTATATTAGACTATGAAATAAAAACAATGAAAAATTTTCCGAAAATAAATGAATTGCCTCATTAAAAACTAAACTTAGTTGTTTTTTCCAATTGCATAGGATTCTTTTTCCCCCAAGGATTTTCCCTGGTTATTTCGCATTTTTTCTGATTTCCTAAATAATTGGAATCTAAAATTATATTTGCAATCAATATAAGACCTCAAGACCCAAATAAACGTACAAATGATGATATTTCCAAGTGACTGTATTACACGTGTGGAAATGAGTATACTACTATTTTACTGCGCAATCACGACATCAAATGAGAATTTACATATTACATAAATACTACACTATGAAAAATTAAAATAAACTTTACTCACCTCTTAAATTAAAAAAAGAAGAGTCGGACTTTATCAGCAAAAACTAGCGTTTATCGAAGGCAACAGGAAATAGGAAATGCAACGCTAGCTCGCTGAGATGAAACTTCAAAAGCTTATATCAAGTTGAAGTGTGCGAAGTGCTGATTCGAATGGATAGATATTTTCGAAGATTACAGTTTTAAAAAAAAACTGCTTCAATGGAAAAATGCATATTTCCATTCTGAGTTATTAAAATTATATCTTTAGAAAAACTTTCTTTAAAATACAAATGTATATTGTATTACCATGTTTAATAAGATGATTGTTCCATTGCTCACATTGTTTATTTTATAGTTTATTGGATAACATGTTTGGTTTGCGTCTTTCCACGTTATTATTCTCAACCACACATATCTTATATTATATTTCAGAGTCAAATTATAAATATATATTTGTTATTTTTAACAAAAATCTATTGAATACCAAATAAATGACTTCCTAGGGATGTCCCCAGGAGGGTCTTCCCAGGGATGTCCCCAGGAAGGTCTTCCTAGAAGGTGGCCTCCTAGGTACATCCCCAGGAATGTTGTCCCGGGGAGGTTGCTCCTCGGGAATCTCTCAGGACGTTACTCCTCAGTATATCCTTAAATTAGCTTCCTCAGGAGAGCCTGCATTTGTCATTTTAATTTTGGGAGCAATTTGGGATGAGTTGGAGCTCCCGGGGAGGAATCTGGGAGCTCCTGTGCTATATGGGCTGTAGAGTGTTTGTACTCCATCTATTGTCTTGTCTTCTTGCAATGTGTCCAGCCCATTTCCATTTTAGCCGTATATGTATATATACATACCTATCAACAAATGAAGAACCTATGAAAATGAATCTATCAATAAAACAGAAAATTGCTCTACACGTTAATTTCTGGTTCTGTATCAGCAAATGTTGATAAGAGCTAATCACTATATCATACATTTTTTCATTCTGAAATTTTCCAAACTGTCGTCAAGTAACTTTGGATTATCTCAATCGGTGGTTATTTGAAAGTTAAAAGGATTAAATGTGACAGTTCTCAGTTTAATAGTGGATATTGTATTAAAATAGAGTCTTCTCTTTCTTTTTTATTCTAATCAGCATGTAGTCTAATTTATTAATATTATTAATGCCATGAAACTGCTACGTATATCGTAATCTTATGCTGGGAAATTTTCTTTAACATATTTTTTATATTGCATCGTGTTAATGAGCTCATTCAGATTCAAATGAAAGATTTTTGAATACTGGAAAAAAAAACTGAAGAAAAAAGTCTATCGAGACTTTCACTTGTGAATCGTCTTACATAGGGTTATGAAAGTTTACGATCAGCTGGCCGATGACCAATGCAATTTTCATGAGGTCATTCGTTTATTAAGGTGATAATGATTACTAGCAACTATCAGAAACTTGTTATCGTTTTATAATGGATTTCTCTCACCATTCGTATTTGTTAGCAACTTTCTCTCCCGGAAGTATCGCTAGCACTTTTCAGGTCATCGACCAACCTAAAATATACTTTTAACAATTTCTATTACTAAGACGGCGTCACTAATGTCTCTAAATATGTCACACAGCTATATAAAAATAATTTTGCAATTGCGAGATGTTAATGTAGTAGTCCGAATATAGTAACTTGACAGCCCCCGTAAGGCATGGTGACGTTACGACGACATCATTGTGAAGTCACACCATTACATTGTGACCGTCGATGTGCCATCACGTGATGTCGATGCGAAGTCATTGTGACTAGAATGTGAAGTCGTTATGGCCGTTTTAGAGCTCTTTTGTGACGTCACATTGTGACGACTTTGTAAAGTCACAGTATGACAAATTTGTGAAGAGTGTCTCATTTGTGACTATTTTGGTATTAATTTTGTGACGAATCTGGGACGAAAGTGACAATGCTTTGAAGTCGCATTGAGATCAATTTGTGAAATATGTGTCATTTGTGACGAAATTGTCTTTAACACTGTGATGATTCTGTGACGACCGCGACAATGCTTTGAAAGTCACATTGTCACAATTTTGTGAAAATTGTGTGATTTTTGATGATTTTGTCATTACGTTGTGACGAATATGTGACTATAGTGGCAATGTTGTGAAGTCACACTGTGACATACTTGTACAGTTTTAAACACTTGTGCATGTTGTAAAATCATTTACATATATAACGTTAATATACTTCGGCGATACATCGCAATTAAAACTTGGGGGCCGCTATAACAAGGGTATACCAAAAGAATTTTACTGAATCAAAATGCAATGCCCCGCAGATTTCAATTTTTGTTGCACCTATTTTTCCTATTGCAATAAATGAGAACATTGAAGAATACTGAACAATCGATCTATCACATTTTTTTCAAAATTAGCTATTTATTAAAAGCATTAAAATTACCAAAGAAACATTTTTGTTTAAATTTTGAAATCTTTATCAAAATAACATTTGTATTAAAATATAATGTCTTATAATATATACATTACTTTTTATATCACTTATATAGAAAATACTGAATGAAATTAATTTATCTCATTTAATACGGATAATGAACTCAAAGTCACTAGTGAAGATGATTTTTTTCGATTACACAACATTTATTTAAAAAAAATTGAAAGATAAAAAGAAATGCCGATATTAAGTAATTAAATTTCATAAGTTTTATGATATTTATTACCATAAAAAATCTATATATGATTCTAATTCAAACAAGTTGGGGCAGAGAAAATAGCGTACTTCTTCGTTAATAGAGGCTCCTATAAATTTGATTATGCAAAAATTGCAGTTACGATCTTGATAAGATCATCATAAAGTTTATGCATGCGTCATATAGATATAAATTTGTAGGACGATTATATGTAAAATGTTAATATATAGATGACTTTAATAACTAGACGTTGGAAGAACAACACATACACTTTAATACAATTCTATAAAGATATTTTTACACCACTTCGTTGATACCTTTTTTTAAAATTCAGCTCATTTCTCAATTAAAACTTATACTTCTTTCGAACAATTTAATTAGGTCTAAGAGTGCCTTCCTTGGCATCTTGTAAGCCGATGCTTCATGAACAACATTATTTTTTAGACTTGCTCTTTTCTAATTTTGAATATGTCCAAACCTTAATCTCGTGATCGTGAATTTTCATTACTCGTGTTTTCAAATCATGGATAATAAAAATACCAGAGCGTCAGTTAATTTGCTGATGATTCAGGTTATAAAGAAAATAAAGTATGTATAAATTCAAATCCTACAAATCGGTATTCCTGACATGATGGCGTCTCGACATCAATATCTTTGCTTACTGTGTTTTTATGCTCACACAGCTAAACTCTTGGGACTTTTATGTATTTTTCTTTCACATAAAATTTTGATTACATGTTCAATACACATACACATATACTTCAAACGGCTTCATGTATTCGGCCCCGGTTGATGTCTTTCCTGGATCTTCATGATCTCCTACTTTCTTTACTTCATACCGATCGTGATTCTTGGCTGCAGTTATCTCATATACCCCAAATATTTTTTTTTAAGTTTGATAGTATTGCCAGATTGTGTCATCTTTATGGTGACGATATCTCCTATTTTGTATTTTCTTCGCTGTTTTCTTTTCTTATCAAACTGCACCTTGTTTTCTTCTTGTATTTTGAGTATATTTTTCTTTGCTTCTTCTCTCATGACTTCGCGTTCTTCCATCATACATTCGGTAAATTCTTCTTCCAAAATTTTCATGATGTTTTGCATGTCATTGTCCTTCATTTTAACTCCTGTAATTAATTCAAAGGGATTATACTTGGTGCTTCGTATTACTGTGCTATTGATAATTTGTTTGTAATTTTGGTACATACTTATACCACTTGGATTCATCATCACTAGATAATTTTGACAAAACGGATATCATCACTCTGTGTATTCTTTCCACCTGTCCATTTCCTCTTGGCATCCCACTTGTTATCTTTAGAGGCTCAATTTCTTCCTTTGTACAATATTCCTTGAACTCGCTTTCAGTAAAAGCTTTTCCATTATCGGTTATAATTCTAGCTGGGTTCCCAAAAATTGTTTGTTATAGTTCCAATTTGTCTATTACTTCCTTGGCCGACTTTGATTTCACTGGGTAAAAACACGCGAACTTCGTAAATGGGTCATTCCATGTCAGATCATCCAGCAATTTTACAAAATGTCACCCACCATCTCAGATTTTGACGAAACTTGGAACATGAAAACATACATATATAAGATGCTACCACATGAAATTTTAATTGAATCCAATTAAAATATTTCAAATTATAAGCATCTGAACATGTGACACTTTTCTTTTTCTATGGACATTTTTAAAGTGTTGATTTTCTGTATGGTTCTACAAAAAACTTCATAACTCTTTACCAAATAATTAAAATGGTTAAATGTTTTGGCAGAACTTTCTTTATAGTATTTATTTTATAAAGTAATACCAATTTTTATTTTCTTTTTACAACAAATATATTTTTTAAATTTTTGAACTTTTGAATACCCATATAAAATTGACATTTCATATATGAATTTCACAAAAATATTTTTAGATGTGCTACCCATTTTATTTTGCTAAATATTTTTTTATGAGCTCTTTATTAGTCAATCTTTTCTCCATAAAAAAATTAAAGAGGTGTTTTTTGAAAAACTTGAGAAAAAAATTTTTCTTTGAGATTTTTTGAATATTCATATAAAATTGACATTTCATGTATGAATTTCAAAAGAAAAAATATTTTTAGATGTACCACCCATTTTATTTTGTTAAATATTTTTTTATGAGCTATTTATTAGTCGATCTTTTCTCAAAAAAATAAAAATAAATAAAAAAATAAAGAGGTGTTTTTTGAAAAACTTGAGAAAAAAAAAATTTCTTAGATTTTTTTTTTATATGCATGTATTTTGAAGACATATAAACATATAAAGAAATAATCTAGCATAAAGATGATCTGGAGACTGATAAACTTTATTAATATTCAATCAACTCGTAAATTCTGGACGCCCCTCCCCTTACATTCCAAAGATTCATGAGATACATATTTAGATAGATTCTTCAATATCCTGTCAAAATAAACATAAGTGCCATATTTTTCTAACTAATGCTAGATTTAAATATTTAAATATTTATTTTTTGGGAGGTGGGGGGGGGGTGGCATCTTGACAGTTTTTGTCAAAATAGTTTTCAATTATTAATATATGATATTATAAGAGGATTGACTTTTAAAACTAACATCAAGTCTTTTAACTTCATAAACAGAAATAAAATTATTATAAATAAATTAAGTAGAATTAGTAGCAATTCAAGGTAAAAATAATGAAGTTATTAAAAAAGCAAATGAATAAAGATTTATTTTGATAAATTTTGTGTATAATTTAACAATATGTTACATAAAATTCTAAGTTCTATATCCTGTAATAAAATCATACTTTTTTTTCTTTGTTACTGATACAATATATACATACAAAATTTACTTATATGAGACAGAAGTTTTTCAAGTTTTAACCAATTTCAAATATTAGATTTATTTCTGTGCCAAATTTGCACTTTTTTATAATTGAATGGTTAAAGGTGTTTATGATAAATTTAAATGGAAATAGGAAATGGAAATTCAACATTATTTCACTAGATATTGCTTTTTATAAATGCTCCACTTACGATTGATTGTTTCAGTAGATTCTTTTGAAAGAGCATATGGCCGTCCTGTTGCAATAGTCAATTCAATGCTACATAATATATGGTTGAAGGGCACGTTGCAATAATTATTATTTGGCCAGCAAAATGAAGTGGAAGGTCCATTGGGATGCATAAACTTTATATTTGCATCTTTTTCATCATAATCTATGCTCTGAATAATCTCAATATATAAGTGATTATTTAAGTTTTTATTACTTTATTTTTATTTCATTTTGAAGACTATAGGTGAAACAAAACTTATTTCCACATTTTTTAAAGAAGATGCAAAGCTTAGATTGTTTGAATGAATATAGCTTTATAAATCAGTTTATACTTACTGGTTGTTTTTGAGTTAGTATAATGGGAATTTTATTTGAATACATAGCGGAAGTTAATTTGGCACAGATGTCATATACGCCCCATATTGGCACGATATTTTTCCTATGCCAATTTGGCGAAAACATCAAGAGCATAAACAACAACATCCAGGTTACCATATCAAGCAAAATAACAACACTTTGGCACCAGTTAAGTACCCGTTGCGTATATGACTTTGGCATCAGAAAAAAATCGCGCCAATATAGGGCGTATATGACATCTTTGTGTCGTTAATTTTCAGGAACAGAAATATGAATTTTATACTTTAATTTATTTAAATAACATTAAAAAAGGTTTTTAGAAACAAAATTATAGTTTAATTATAATATTTGTTTATTATTATTACACGTATTTTTGAAGAATTTTGAACTTTAACAATACTTTAGATATATTCTGTAAAATTAACAAAAAAATTTTTTTCTCAAGAATTTCAAAAAACACCTTTCTAATTTTTTTATTATTAAATGGTTTCCTTTTAAACTATATATAAAAAAAAATCAGCCAAATCAAATGGGTAGCACATGTAAAAAAAAAATGAATTACATATTTTCATATTTTTCTTAAGTCCTTAGATAAAATATTTTTTAAAAACAATATTCTAGTTCTAAAAAGTTTTATAAACCATTTTTTTAATAAAATACATTATTAAGAATCTCTAAAAAAATGTATAGCTAATTTTATTAATAATATTTAGAAAAATGAACATTTTTATCCAACATTACATGTTTAACGGAAGATCATTTTCTGCAAAAAATTGAGTGAGAGGGGTATTTTTAAATGCTCTTAACTCATGAAAAAATTATTATTTTAAACTGAAATTTCGTGTAACAGCATATCTTTAGACATTGTTTTTGTGTTTAAAATTTCATAGAAATCTGTGACGGTGGGTGACATGGTCTGGATGAAGTGACATGGAATGACCCAAATGCATCTACTACGGTGAAAATATATTCATATTTTTTATTTGTGAGTGGTAATGGACGTATGTGATCGATGTGATAGGTTTCCAATGGTTTGTCTCCTTTTGGTATAGGGTTTAGGAAACCTTCAGCTTTTCCCTGCTTCCTGTTATATAAGATACAGTCAACACAATTCGCGATTATTGTTTCGACTTTCTTCCTTAATCCAGCTATGTAAAATTCTTGCTTCCCTAGATCTTCCGTCTTTGATACAGCAAAGTGTCCTCTTTCATGAATTTTTCGTATAATTTCTCGTTGCATCTCTTCCGGCACCACCAACATTTCTTTTCCGTTCTCGAATCTGTATAGTACATCATCTTTTACAAAGTAATTATCGGAAGATCCATTTTTAACAAGCGATTTGATGCATTGTATAGATTCATCAAGCTTTTGCGCTATTGCGATTCTTTTCGTTATTTCTCCTTGTGATCTAGTTATCACTAATAATGATTGAGTTATTGGTACGTTTCGGCTTAATGCATCTACATGTTTCATTCTTGTTGCTGCTCTATGTTCTATCTCGTAGTCGTATTCTTCGATGAGTAATGCCCATCTTGCTACTTTAGGTGCTAAATCTTTTTTATTTAATGTTTTTTGGAAGGCAGCGCAGTCCGTTACAATCTTGAATTTGTTTCCAATTACGTAATTTCTGAATTTTTTTAGAGCTTCTATTATGGCTAATACTTCAAGTTCATAACTTTAATATTTCTCCTGTTGTGGTGAAGTTTTCTTGCTCATGTAGATGAAATTTTCCATCATCTCCTTTTTGTAATAAAACTGCGGCAAATCCTTGGCTGCTTGCGTCAGTATGGAGTTCCAGTGTGGATCCTTCTTTATATATAATTGAAGAACTGGTTTTGTTGATAATATTCTCTTTAAATCATTAAAAGCTTCGAGCTGCTGTCTTTCAAATTTAAAACAATTTGCTTTCCTTAGAGGCTTGGCGATTTTGGCGTAATTCGGGATAAACTTTCAGGTTGGTTGTGTTTATGACGGCCAATTATCAGCACGATGGATATAGGCCCTAAAGGGAGGGAAGTTCCTTCCGTGGGGGTCTTTCTAAGGGAACCTAACCCGTATTTACGCTTGGAAAACCAAGGTTCGAAGAAAACCACGAAAACTCCGAACGATTAGGCCGACGGGCACGATTGGGATCGAAACCAGCACCTCGCGTCTACCAGCTTAAAGAGCAGAACCTCTCGACCACTGGTGGGGCCGGATAATCATTCTGAAGTATCCTGTTAAACCTAAAAAGGATTGTAATTGTTTTGTTGTAGTTGGTTTAGGGAAATTTTGCACAGACTTTTTTTCGCTTCAGACGGTTTTATGGTCCCATTTTCAATTATATAACCCAAGAACTCTATTTTCTTTTTAAGGAATTGGAATTTTTTTAAGTTAATTTCTAAACCATACGCTGATGCTACTTCTAATACTTGTTTCAGCTTCTTTATCCCACCTTCTTCATCATCTGAGGGAATCACAAAATCATCCATATATGCAATGATAGTGCCTTCTCGCAGTAAATCTTGGAATACTGTGTTTACATATCTTTGAAATTGATTACCTGATATGCATAATCCGAACGGACGACGTAAAAATTCGTACTCCCCTTCATGTGTTACAAAAGCTGTATATTTACGACTGCTTTCATCAATTTTGACGTGGAAAAAGCCGTTTTTGAGATCTAATGTCGTAAATACTTTTGGCTTCTGCAATTTATCGATCACATCCTCAATTAACGGTAGTGCATAGCGATCTTTTAATATTTTTCGATTTATTTTCCAATAACCTATACTTAACCGGTGTGACACATATTTTTCTTACTCAGATCTACTGGGGCCGTAAATTCTGAGTAACTCCGTCTAATGATCCCATTTTCCAAACATTGTTGTGTTTGCTCACTGATGATTTCCTGCTCAACTAGAGGTAACCTCCTTGGTCGTTCACAGATAGGTTTCTCGTCCGTCAATAGTATTTTCATCTTTAACCCAGTATCCTTTGTTTTATTTGGTTTGTATGATACTATTAATTCTCGTATTTTGTTCTTTGTTAGTTAAATTTGTAAAATGATTCAAATCCACCTCGGCATTTACATAGTTGATATTAACCATATCTTCCCAACCTCGATTATCGTTATCTATATTTGATGTGGCTACTTCATCTGTTTTGGAAGGGACATCACTAATTTTAATATATTCTACTCGAACTGAATTGTCGTTTATTATTTTAACAACATCTTCCACTACTTTTAACGTCAAGACTTCGATTTATTTTCTACCTATTATTAAATAAAAATCAGTTTCTTGTACCACCTAAAATTTATCCTGTATTTCTATACCATCTACATAAACTTTATGCAAGAAATAACCCGTTGGCTTAATTTCTTTTCCACCTATGCCCGATATAGTTATATTGTCGCTGGTTAACTTTGGCGCGTTTATTGCAGGTGGATATCTTGGATTGGCGATTGAAATATCACTCCCTGTATCGATTATTATGTTTGTTTTTATTCCTTGAATATCCAGGATTCTTCCTTTCTTACCATTTAACGTGCCCGTATTAACTACTTTTCTTTGCGTGTTTTGGCTCCAATCTTGGTATTTCGTTTTTCGCCAATTTTCATTACGTTGCGAGTTATAATTTGAATAATCTTGTTGTGTTTTACTCCCCCTGGTATATTTCCCACTCACGTGACCAGGTCTACCACAATGAAAACAGATTATATGCGCCTCGTTTCTTCCGTGATTCACATTGTGCCTATTGTCAACTTGGCGCCTTTTCGAATTGGCGTAGTCAGCCACTCTCGATCGTTTATCCTCAAACCTCCCGCTTGTATTCCTTACTGATTGTTTATTGCAAACAGTTCGAGCCATTTCGTAAATGTCTAACTTGTTAACTATGTCGTCTATCTTTTTTATTACTAACTATCCCTCTGCAAAATGTGTCTTTGTTTCCGCAGGTAAATTATGCCTAATTTGATTAACTACAATTAATTCTGATAATTCCTCAAAGTTATCTATTTGAAGACCGTCAATCCATTGTTTGAAGTGCACCTTGACCTCATAAGCGAAATCGCGCCAATTAGCCGATGGCTCTTTTGAGAAAAATTTCAGCCTTAACTCTTCTGGCGATAGTTTGTACCGTTTTAAAAGAATACTTTTTATGTAATCATAATCATGCATTTCTGGTTCATTCTTTCTGGTTATTATATTAATCACATCTAATTTCATTAGGTTAATTAAATAGTTGACCCACTCTTTTTTATCAATGCCCGTTTGCACCATTTGCCTTTCATACATAGCCAAGTATAAACTAATGTCATTCGTACTATCATATTTTGTTAATAATCTAAGCAATTCATATTGTTTACCTGGATTTGTCCTTCTGTTCATATCGATGTGCTGTCTTGAATTTTCTTGTAGTTGTATTTTTTTTAATCTCAAACTCTCTTTCGCGACCTTTTTCTTCCAATTCTGTTCTCCATTTTCTCTCTTCCATTTCCATTTTCAGTTTCTTTTCTTAGATATCTGCTCGTAATTTCTTCTCTTTCATCTGCAATTGCAATTTCTTTTCTTCAAGTTGCGATTGCGCTTGCAATTTCTTTTCTTCAAGTTCCGATTGCGCTTGTGCTTTTGTTTCTTCTCTTCTCTTTCCTCTTCTGCTTTCTCTTTTCTAGCTGCCATAATTACTTCTAGGCGATCCTTTATAAAAACTTCATCGTAATACTCCCAGCTTTTAATCAGCTTTATTAGGACTGTGATTGTCGATTTTTCTGGTGGTTCAATTCCGCATTCCTCGCACAGATTTATTAAATCAATTCTTTTAGCTCCATTCAACGATCCCATGTTTTTTAAAGTTGTTCTTGGATAAATATGATTACGGTTTTACACTTGCCTTGTTCATTCACAATCTATCTTTTGACAGCGGTGATTGACAACAATTTATCTTTGATTAATATTTGACTATATATTCCACTACTAGTTGCTCAATATCCCGGCATCGAGCCTTCAGTTTGTAGGAGGATTATATGTAAAATGTTAATATATAGATGACTTGAATAACTAGACGTTGGAAGAACAACACATACACTTTAATACAATTCTATAAAGATATATTTACACCACTTCGTTGATACCTTTTTTTTAAAATTCAGCTCATTTCTCACTTAAAACTTATACTTCTTTCGAACGATTTAATTAGGTCTAAGAGTGCCTTCCTTGGCATCTTGTAAGCCGATGCTTCATGAACAACACTATTTTTTAGACTGACACTTTTCTAATTTTGAATATGTCCAAACCTTGATCTCGTGATCGTGAATTATCATTAATCGTGTTTTCAAATCATGGATAATAAAAATATCAGAGCGTCAGTTAATTTGCTAATCATGCGCGTTATAAAGAAAATAAAGTATGTATAAATTCAAATCCTACATATATATACTCTAAAGACTCATCATATGCCATATAGGCATTATATACGTATTGTTTACGTCTTTTATGCTACATACATGCATATATGTCATATATACACACATATATATGTAGGTAATGTATATATATATATATATATATATTCATATTGTTCATTATTACTGATCTTGCATTGATTAATTATTTATTTAAGACTAGAACGCACGGAAATTTTACTCAAGTTTCATAAAAATATTTTACACCAGAATTTTTATTTAAAATTATTTGACTGATTTATTTAACGTAAATCTGTGTTTTAAAAATTTAATTTATTTTGAGAAAGTATTTCTGATTCCAATTGACATTTAATCATATGGTCGGAGTCGAAACGACTCCTTCCAGGCGTTCTAGTGTTAATTCATTTTATATGGCATGATAAATTTATACTTTTTGGTGTATAGTCGATCGGGTACATAATGCAATTGAATTTTTAGATTATTGCAGGATTCTATTACAGAAATCAACTATATTTTTGATTATATTTGTATTTCATGTGCCCCTGAAGAAGTGAAATGCTATATCAGGTTCCTGCTACATCCATCCTATTGATCTATAATTTGTTTACTATACGTTTTTTAATGGTTCAACAGTATTCCGCTGGTCATTTGTATCTTTTGTCTTTAATAGGTTATTGTATCAAAATTAGGTGGTTTTTCATATGTTTTATATGGATTAATCGTCCGAAATGTGAATTAGTGCTATTGTGCTTGAATTTGTATTACAAGTGAAAGGTTCCAACTTTATTTTGTATAATGTCAGTGTTATGTATTGAAGCTGTATTTAATTTTAGTAATTGGAAATAGATAATGAATTATAATTATATAATGGTTATATATATATATATATATATATATATATATATATCATGTTCATCTTATACGCATGTCATAAATATAAATGACTACAACTGGAAATTTTATCTCACAAAATGCTATTTGTATCATATGTTATCATAAAGTCATATATGCTTTATAATATGGTAATTAATAATCAGGATCCTCTATATCAAAAAAATACCTAAACAAGTTAAAACTATTTCGATTCTAAAATATACAATGATTTGTCATGCTAGTACTTTCTGATTAAAAAAAAAAAAAGCAGCAAACGCTGCTACAATTGTAATAGCAATATTAACTTTTGACTATATTAAGAAAACTGTGGCATCTGAAAATATGAAAACTGTTAGTTTTTTCAACATATATGATAAACATGTTGAAACAGTTTTTAAATTGAATAATTACTTTAAGTAATATTTAATGTTGATATTGCAAATATTTACTCGAAAAGAAAATGTTAGAAAATGTGATTTTAGGTATGTAAAAAAAAATTAAAGCATAAAAATAATAAATTTTTGATATTTTTTTTTATATTTTCAGTAAGTAGAAAATTACATACTTCGGATCAATATGGCAATTTATGTAAACACAGATACAAAATTCGAAAATATACAAACTGACCTTTGTAAATATCTATTCGTGGTTATCTCCAGTCTTTTTAATTTTGCAAAATTTCAGAAGGACATTTTAGCAATAAGGATCTGAAAAACTCAAATGAAAAATACAAGTTTGGTATAAAAAAAATAACTGAGTATCACTAGTATCACTATGTTCAGAATTCTAAGAACAATTTTAGTAACAATCGTTATGTTGAAAGATAGCAACAATAAATAAAATCGTATGTTTAAGCACACTGTAAAAGTTAGTAAAACTTTTGGCTATGATAGTTTATTTTATATCAGGGTTTGCTTGAAGTAAAATACATATTTAAAACAACTTTTTGATTATTAAAAAACAAATTTAATAATTTATTGCCAAAATTACATTTTTATTTATGAAATTATATATTATAAAAATAATAACTCTTACTATCTATGATTTTTTAAGCAGTAATCCGTTACTGTTTATAAAACACAGCACCGCGGCTACTCTATTTTGCTTCTAATGTGAAAGTTTTTAATGTTTTACCCAGGATATGTCTGGCTGGATATATGTTGCCATGACCACTATAACTCTGATATTATCATAAATAGTACAAATATATTAGAATCTACTACGAAATTTTTATTATAAAGACTAGTGAAACTTTTATAAATATATATTGTATTAGAAATACGGATATTCATATTTATTTTTATATGACACAATGAAACAAAATAATGAACACAGTATCAAATGGTTAACTACGTTTAATGTAAATAAAGTATAAAAATTGAGACAATAAACACAAAATAGAGTCACACATTGGTTCATTATTATTATTAATATTTTATTTACAAGATCATGTGGTAATTATAAATAAGAAATCCATGTTAATCACGCTGTTTACAAAGAGTGCATAATATCGATAATTTGAAATTTATAAAATCATTCAGGAAATTAAATGATAAAATTATCAAGAATAAAAAGTAAATAATAAAATATGGGGTTATTACATTTTAGATCCATAACGTTCAAGTATTTGCGTTATTGTTTAAATAAAATCATATTTAAACTCTTCCTGATTGCGTAACTTTTATACTTTCATTTGCCAACAGACTTCTTGTTCATTTTGAAAACATTTCAATAAGAATGTTTAACAACTGAAAGTTTTCACCCGCTATGATTATATTATAGATTTTAAAACATTTCTCAGGTTGAATAATACATTAAATAATCATTATTTTTTTTTCTTAACATTACATATCCACGATTTCTTTTAATAGTACGTCTCCGTTGTGTCTTATTTTTTATAAATTCCTCTTCTGAGCAGATGCAAATTTTTTAAATAAAAACCTCCAATGCAAATTGTTTAAGAACATTACTTAATACGAAATTAAAAAGTTATATTTTCCAATAATTTTATTCTATAAAAAGGCTTTTTTATTAAATAATATAATTATCTTTAAACGTTTAATAATTATATTAATGATTGATTATAATACTTGTGCATATACTTCCATATTTATGACACCGTGTGGTTTAAACCAAATATTTAAATAAGAAAATAAACCAGACTAAAATGCAAGTTAAATCACTAATTTTAATAATCTCATCAAAACTGTTGATAAGTAAGTTAGATATTTCAACAAAATAAAAAATAAATGTAATGAAATATTTATGTTCTATAACATGTTTATGAGAAGCTAACTAAAATCGTTGTAATTAAAAAAAAGCAAACAGGGAAAATAATATTTTAGATATTTGAACAAAATAAATTATAAATGTAATGAAATATTTATGTTCTTTAGCATGTTTATGAGAAGCTAACTAAAATAGTTGTAATTAAAAAAAAAGCAAACAGGGAAAATAATATTTTTACATACCTAATTTCATTGACGTTATTCGTTCTACTTTGATTTTTTGAGAACAAATTAAGTCCGATAATAAGTACGATAGCAAAGACTTGGATCATTTTCAACAAGTCAAAGCTACCGTAATTTTCTCGGACTTATATTTTGTTACCTGTATTAACTTGGATCCTGAGGACCTTCTTGTTTCAGTTTTTAAATCCGTGTCAATATGTCTATTGCTGTCCACTGAACTTCCCGCGTTAAATCTAAAAAGCTTCACTGTTACTTTTATTTATTTTGCGGTCGAGTCGTAACAACTGATATAGTGCAGACTATTTTTAAGTTTCAAAGCAGATGCTTTTCGTTTTTTTTTTTTTGTATACAACAGATTCGAAAATTTGAAAATTAAATGCGCAATAATTTTATGAGATTGTCTCTTACTAAAATTTCCTATTTGAGAATTTTTTATTGTATTTCAAATTTCATTTTTATCAGTTTTAAAACAAGTTAAAATGAATTGTAAAGTTTCTTTTATGTAAATTATAATAATAATATTATCCATAATTAGAGTTTATTAGATAAAACATTGCTTAAATTTTCAAAATGTGTACAAATAAATTTAATGGTAATAATGAACACCCCCCCCCCTTTTTTATAGTAAAGTTTGTATCCCAAGTAATACAAAAATCCAAAATATCTTCTTAAAAAATTCAAGATTATCGAGAAGAAAAAGTTTTTTTCTTTGCCAATCTGTCATTCTTTTCATATTAATTTTCGGTAGAATAAAACATCTTGTAAAATAATTTTTTAAAGATATATTTTGAAAACAAAAAATGAAAATATGAATACTTAATTATGTCATTGGTTTGCATAAATTCTGTACTTTTATTTTATATTCGGAAAATGTCAATTTTATTTTAAACGTCTCAAAGAAGTAGAATTTTTTTAAAGTAGTTACTTAAAATAGTGAAAAACTAAGAGTGAAAAAAATATGACTTGAATGCAAATTATAAAGCAAGAAATGCATATATGACTAAACTTTGAAGACGCTTTCTGCGTGCTCTTTAAAAGTTGCAGACTTAACTGTAATAGAAAATTTTTAGTTTGAAACCTCAGAAATGTTTCGAATACTCTTTGAGATACTTCTAGTATAACAGATGATCATTTACAAAAATCTTTATAAAAGATAAGTCGAGGTATGTTTACCTAAAACTTTTTTTAATTAGATGAAATTCGTATAATTAGGAAATATTTTTGTGTCGCTGATGAATTAATTACACTCATTGCCATAAAAATTTGCGCACCAAGAAAAATACGTCCAAATGAAAGGAAATTTTACACGCGTAAGTACTAATGTGATATAAGTAAGTGAGTAGAAAACCAAAGAAAAAGCATCATTTATTGCAGAAAAAAGTAGAAATGAATGGAAATTTTAGTACTCTGTTGAACCCCCTTTAGCGCGAATGCCAGATGCGATAGGAGCGGGCATTGAGGCATACAAGTTCCGTATGATGTCCTGAGACATCTCGTTCTACAGTTGCTGTAAACGCGCCTCGAGTTCAACCAAACTCGTAAGGTGTCCAACTTGCCGTCCCAAATGATACCAGATATGCTCGATTGGTGACAAATCTGGGGATCGAGCAGGCCAGGGAAGGGTGGTAATGTGGCGGAGCCAGGCTTGTGACATCCTTGCTGTGTGTGGCCGAGCATTGTCTTGCTGAATAATGGCTCCTGGGAGCCCTGCCACGAGTAGCAACACATGTGGCTGAAGGATGTCCTGGACGTATCGCTGGGCTGTCATTGTGCCACAGATAAATATTAGGAGTGACCGTGTATCGTAAGCAATGGCACCCCATACCATCACACCAGCTGTGGGAGTGCTGTGTCGCTGTAAAGCGAAGGCAGGATTGAGGTGTTCACCACGGGGCCTCCACACATGAACACGATTGTCATCGCTGCTCAAATTGAACCTAGACTCGTCGCTGAAGACGACCTGGTTCCATTCTGTTGCAGTCCAATCCCCTCGTGCGTGACACCACTCCAAACGGAGGCGTCGGTGGGTGAGTGTCATTGGCAGCACACGTAACGACCAGATGTCCTTCAGCCAGGCGCCTTGCGATGGTTCGGGAAGACACAGGGGTCCATAGTGAAGGTGCTGCCTGTGTCTGGATAGCGGCCAAGGAGGCAGTTGGGTCTATGCGTGCGTTTCGTATGATGTGACGGTCTTCTCGACGACTGGTCTGTCGAGGGCGTCCCGAGTTTGGTCGCCTTGTAAATGACGTATCTTCAGCCCACTGGTCCCAACACCTCCTCACAGTAAAATCAGAACGGCCTACTTGACGAGCTACTCGCCGAGCTGACCACCCAGCTTCCATCATCCCGATGATTCTTCCCCTCTCGAACTCTGACAGCTGCTCATATTGTCTTCGATGGCTGCGTAACGGCATGTCTACCTCAGCGTTTCCTTTGCAAAAGAAAAGACACACTCAAAAAAGTTCTGCTTACCAGTTTTATACTCCAAGCAAGACGAAGTTCAACGCCCTCTAGTGGCATTACGCAATGTGCACACACGCTGCATTTCTAATCATTTGCATATCTGCCTGATATGTACCTTCATGCCAAGTTTCGTTACGATCTCACAATTATTTCTTGGTGCGCAAATTTTTATGGCAATGAGTGTACATTTTATGTTATATGAAAAAAAAAAGTTTTTTTCAGAGGCACAGAGCAAACTTGTACCACGATTAAAAATATTTTAATCCTGAAGAGAAATATTTTTTACAGTAAATAACATGTTGAGTAATTTTTGTAATTTTTTAAAGTTTTCTAAAAAGTTCACATCTCAGTCACAATGTGACATCACTGAGTGGTGGCATTTTGGTCATAGATGTGACGTGACGACAGTGACTTACTGTGACGTCACAATGATTTCATTGTGACCATGCATGCTATGAGGGCTGACCAAAAATGAGTTCGCTATACTACGAAGAAGGAAAGCTGCTATTAGACACAAATGGTGCAGAAAATGCAGTAATTATTAAAAATTAAATTCTGGGGGTTGTTGGAAGTGATTGTCACATTAAATAATGAATAAATTAATTCAAATTTATGTTAGTCATCGATCAATTTATCGACAGAGGTCTTTACATCGTTATTACAAAATAATGGTATAAAAAAAAGGAAAGGGAATGTTCTGGAGTTCGCAAAACGGGATCTCTTACTTATATTTTAAAAAATTCCCGTACTCTAAGAATCCGAATAAGTAAAAACGGACATACTTGGCAAAATTATCAAGAATATCTGAAAATACTTCAATTATCCAGGTACACATCATAAAGCAGTAGAACAGAAAACAATTTATGTTCGGTGTATAACGCCTGCCGGTGGCAGCGGCACTGAGGAAAATTGCATGTTATGTTTAATTCTACATGTTGACATTTACAGCGGTCTGAGAAATCATCCGAAAATCATACGGTACAAATTGTTTCTTTGACATATTGGCATATTTTATTTGGCTAGAACACAGGAATCATAAGTAATGCGTTAGGTGTTAATATTGCAGCGTATAAAAGTTGTAGCGAAAGTTTGCGTCTTCGGATTTGGGTTGAGTCCTAATTTGAGTAGTATAAGGTCTGCGTGGAGGATTGAAGAAAAAATTTGAGACACGTGGAAGTGAAAATTAGAGCTTGTAGTAACCACTGCCAGTTGGTAAGAGATTTTGAAATAAAGTTTGAATAAATAAAAGATTGTTTTGGCAACTACGGGTTGTTAATCAGTAACACTGTAGATTTGAATAATTGTTGCCTTGCAGTTCAGAGAAACATATTGGTATGGGAAAGTTGCTATCGACTTGGACTATCGAAGAGGTTTATGTAAGTTGAATCTTTAATATTTCTTAGTTATTGAGTTAGTGAATGAACTTGTTTATTCATCACGTATTCAAAGCCAAATTTGTGCAAGGACCCTATCACACTCCTATCCTTTTAGCTTAAATAAAGGTGTTTTTAAACTTTAAATTTGATTATAACTCTAACTAGCGGCCTTACCACGCCCACTACAATATAAGTAGACATTTGAATTTGTAAGTATAAACTTCATAAGTTACCAAGACTGAAACCATGATAACAGTACATTACAAAAATTATGCACACCCAATGAGAAACGTATAGAAATACAACAGAGAAAAGCAGAAGCTGCCGCTTACCTATTATATGGTAGGGAAGAAGGGGTCACATTGGGACACTTTTAATTTCTCTTATATATTTAAGTTTTTAGGATTTAGTTCAAATAACTAATGTCGCTTTTCATCAGACAGTTTATCAGTTCTAATGGCCCTTTCAAAATTTGATAGCAATAATCACTTAGTTCTAGACATAACCTTACTCCTTCAGTCCTCAGATAAATCGTTCTTCTTTAATTGGGTTAAAGGGCATTCTGGTATAACGGGCAACGAACTGGCCGATCAGCTGGCGAGGTCGGCAGTCGATGATTTTACTTTACCACTAACATTTCTTCCATTGCCACAATCAACATTGAAATTAGAAATCAAAAAAGAAATGCTACACCGATGGCAACAACGTTGGTCCACAGTGCGGGTGGGTCAATACACGCGTGTCTTCATACCTGAGGTTTCACAAAACATTTTCATAAGTAACAGATACCTGTATCTCTTTCTCACTAATCATGGACCCTTCCAACAACACTTATATACCATAAATAAACGAGACTCACCTCTTTGCATTAGTGGATCCTTATCAACATCATTACACTATATTTTACATTGCACATTAACGTCCCACTCCCTCATAGCATGCATGGTCACGGTGACGTCGTTGTGACGTCACTGTAAGTCACTGTGGTCACGTCACATCTGTGACCAAAATGCCACCACTCAGTGATGTCACATTGTGACTGAGATGTGAACTTCTTAGAAAACTTTAAAAAATTGCAAAAATTCTTTAAAACATGTTATTTACTGTAAAATTATATTTTTCTGGCAATTAAAAGAAAATTGTGACGACACTATTATGTCACTGCATGTAACGTATGTTACGTCACATATGTGATAAAAAAATCACCATATTGTAAGTCACAGTGTGACAAAAATATGAACTTAAAAAATCTTTGAAAATGAAGAGAAATATTTTAAACAGTCCCGAGTTACAGCGACATAAGGAATGAAAATATATTAGTGGATAGCAACTAGTAAATTCTGTCACGAAAGGGGAAGGGGCATAATAAATAAAATGCACGATACAAGCATTAATAAACTAATTTTTCATGTTATATTTTATCAATTTGATGGATTAAGCGGTCTCACAGACCGCTCACAATAGTTATGCGGCAATTTTTGTCACATCAGTTAAGGGTTAAACAGTATTTTAAACAGTCCCGAGTTACAGCGGCATTAGGAATGAAAATATATTACTGAATAGCAAATAGTAAATTTTGTCACGAAAGGTGGGGGGGGGGGGGGGACATAATAAATAAATTGCCCGATACAAGCATTAATAAACTAAATTTTCATGCTATATTTTATCCATTTGATATCTAAGACAGTAAAAGTATTCTTTTTTCATGATTTCAATTTTATCTAGCATTGCAATTTAATATAATAATCCTCCACTGATTGTTACACTCTCATATAATTATTGCGCATTTCAGATTCAAATCAGTTGTTTACAAAAACAAATAAATGATAAAAACACACCTGCTCAAATCGTCTGCTTCGCGATATTACCATAGAATAAACAAGAGAATACGCGGGAAGTCACTTCACTCCACAGTTTAGAACACCAGCACGCCTACAGCACTTCTTTTAATATAAAAGAAAGACTTCTGCCATTTTAGGATATTACAAATATACGGATATTATTGATGAAGCATATATGTAAGTCTTATTTAATTCAAATATTTTGTTCCTGATTTGTATATATTATAATGATGAGTTAAGTAGTTTTATGTTACACATATAGAAAGAGACTGGTCTGTATTGTTTTCAGAAGGATATTTTTATTCGATTCTGTTGTATCTTAATCTGCCATCGCTCGAAAAAAAAAAAAAAAAAAGTTGGCGCAGAGACTGATTCGTGCCTACATTCATAGTAGAATGAATGTAAATATTAATTTTTAGTCTCTTGAGATTGAAAATGTGTTGAAACAGTGGTGTGGAATTTTTTTCGTTTTTTTAATGTTTTCTAGTTACTAACACTTATAGCATCATTATTATTTTGGAGTTAAATATGAAATAAGAAATTGTTTCAGATTAGAAATTAACATTATGTAAGCATTTTTTTTTTTTCTGTTTGTGATTTTAATCAAACATTTAATTGTAGACACTCAGAATCAGTTATTAAATTTTCTTCGATTGAAAATTCATTTTCTACGTTTTCGATATATGTAATCACTGTAATAAAAAAATTAAATATATTTAAGCATTGAAATAAAGTGTTTTTCATGCCTGTGATAACAAGTTTATAGCTTAAACTGCTTTAGTATATTTTTTTAAAAAGTTGGTATGTACAGTCGTGGAAAAAAAAAGTTAACACACCCTACTAACTCCTCAACAAATCATCGTAGAAGAAAGTTACTGGTACCGAACGATTGGAAATAAACTCTACTTTTAAATGATGTATATAAAATTTTCTTAGGAGGTCATCTACATATTAAAATGAATCCAAACTTCATTTTTTTTCAATGGCAATACCCAATTTTAACGAGATATTTCAAATCTTCGGTTCAAACTATGCCTAGACACCAAATTTCAAGTCATTTGAATGATAAGTTTTTGAATTATAAACATTCAAAATTTAGTGCTTCTAATGTTAAATTACATTTTTATATTTTTATTTATATCTCCCGAAATTATGCTCCTAATGTGCTAATTTTTTTTCTAGTAATAATACTAATATAACCAAACATAAATAAGCTGAATTTGCAATTTTTATAATTTTATGATATGAATTATGAATTATGAAATTAATATTCGAAAAAATTATGAATTGCAACCTACAATTTTTTTGATAGATTTAGATTTATTAAGTCTTGCTTTATGGAAATTCAAAAATTTCACATTTTTCTTCCAAGTAGTTTTCAAATTATGCTTAAAAAACGGCAAAATGATGGTTTAAGGGACCGTCTATGATGGAAGTGAGCACACATTTTGAAATTTATTCTGCTGTACTGTAATCAAACAGGTTTCATTGACGCTTAATCGTGCCTTGATCAAGAAGGCGGCTCTCTCGGTTAACAATCCAGTACGGAACTTCAATTTGGATACAGCCCTTAAAATACGCTCGTTTTAAAATAATTAATTTCTCGGAAACTTATGGTACGAATTGCATAAAAATTCATCTTTAGGCTAATTGAAGGTTGTAGAGTTCATTTATGCTGTCAGAATTGGGTACTGCTATTTAAAAAAATAAAGTTATGGTTCGTTTTAATATGTAGATGGCCCCCTAAGCATATTTTATATACATCATTTAAAAGTAGGCTTTATTTCCAATCGTTCGGTATCAGTAACTTTCTTCTACGATAACTTGTTGAGGAGTTAGAAGGGGGTGTTTACTTTTTTTTTTTCCACGACTGTACTTTCGTAATATAGGACTGAATATTTTTTTAAAGCGATTAATAACTACTTTCTACATTAAAATGTTTTTTAAACAATAAAAATAGTTAATATGCAATCATTAATTTTACGTTTATATGTTCTTTTTAATACTTTTCAACAAAGTTGAAAAGTGTTTACGACTTCGGTTTGTCTGGCCGTCTGTCCGCGGTGTAACTTTCGCAAATATACTCGGATTGCCTTGAAATTTTTGGATGTTATTGACGTTTCGATAGTACGGCCCCTATTTGTAATGAAGTTTGTAGCGTGTTTATTCATCTACAGGAACAGTCAAGAGTATTTCGTTACACTACGGCCTACGGGAAAAAATCGTTTCAAATGATTTTTAACGATTTTACACGCTTTTAAACAGAATAAAATTGATATGAATTTCTGAAACGCACTAAAATATGCATTCTGAAGAGTATGTGGTGCAACGAATAGTTATTGTTCATTTACAGGGCTAAAAAATGGATTCCAATATATTATTATACAGGGATGGAGGGAATTATTTGCGGCGTACTTTAATTATGTTAATCTATTTCACATATAATGAAATTCATATAAGTCGCTGAGGTTTACACACTATACATTATTTCATGATAATACGAAATGTATATAGCATTTACAGGACACACAAAATATTTCCGATACTATATTGTATCCGAAGTTCATTAGGGATGATTGCTGGAAATGCATTTTTAATTATGATATGCGCTTTTATGATTCACTATATTTATGCATAGAGTATGGTATATATAAATGCTATAATTCATATACAGGACTACATAAAAGTATTCGTAAGTGTTACTGGGTATATAATTGATTAAAGGTAGTTTTTAAATGAGTTATGGATTTTTACGTTGAACTACATTTAATTTACTAAGAAATGTTTGTAGAATATAGATAAAATGATATACAGGGTCACGTAAAGAATTGAATACATGGCCATCTATAAATTATAATTTCTGGAAATGTGATTTCAGCAGTTTTAAGAGTGTTTGAATTAAATTTTAACTAAGCAGTAGCGCGTAGTAAACGTTCTAGGTAAACTACAAGATTATACAAAAGTATTCAAGTATGTTTCCATATATTAGTATAAATTGCTGAAAGAGAATTTCAACCTGTTATGCGTTTTCTTGCAAAAATAAATTTTCCCAATTTATAATATGTATATCAACTTACAGATCAAATGCAGGGCTGTTCAAAAGAATTAGAAAGCATATTTGGCTATGGACGGTAAATGCTGAAATCAGTTTTTCAAATGTTTTATGTGTTTTCTAAAATATTTACTTAATTATCTTATTTACGTTATTTCCCTAAATTACGATGTCTTGTTAAAGCATTCAGGAAGCGTTGGAAAGTGTTTTATAATCTATGCTTAACGCATGATTTTTCGTAATTGTTTTTTTCCATTTCGCAAATCAGTCTTTTCCTATAAAACATACCAAATCTATTTAGCTCATATTGACAAAATACACTACACACGGGAATAAAAAATTTAAATAAATATGGCTTATCATGTCATGATTAATAAAGCAATGACTAATCACAACACATTTAAATTTTACACATTCTTAATATCAAGCTTGAACTCAAAATAAAGCTTAAAACTTAATAAAAAAAGATGTCAGTTGATAAGCATTGTTTTTTAAGTGGAAAAATTTAAAATGTTTTAGAAGAATAGGACTCCAAAATAGCGATATTTTGCTAAAAAGTACGGTAAAAAGATAAGAATTTATATTTCAAACAAAACTTTATTTTAAAATCGTGCATTTTGAAATTCATCACAGTGTTTATGGCAAGAACCATCACAGTATTAATACTCAGAATTTTTTCCAGAGAGAAACATTCGGTTTGCATACAGTATTTTAAATGAAAATCAAAGTTCAAATTATTTGCTTAAAAGGCGCAAAGGCCAACTTAGTAAAAAAGATTCATTGCCGGGAATCGAACCCCTGCCATCAATATAGAGCACGGACATTCTACCGACTAAACCACGTGGAACGATACCCAGCCTGGAAAATTTCTTGCTATTACAAGGCTACAAAAGCAGCACAAGATGGGATATTTATCGTGAGCCGCCGACATCGGGCAAACACGAAACTTAATTAAATCCAGCATCGGTTGAAACTATATTAATACTTAGAAATTTTTCCAGAGAGAAACATTCGCCTTGCATACAATATTTCAAATAAAAATCTAATTTAAAATTAAAATTGCCTTTTAAGCATGTAATTTGAAATTTGATTTTCATTCGAAATATTGTATGCAAGGCGAATGGTTCTCTTTGGAAAAATTTCCAAGTATTAATATAGTTTCAATCGATGCTGGATTTAATTAACTTTCGTATTTGCTCATCGGTGGCTCACGATAAATATTCCATCTTGTGCTGCGTTTGTAGCCTTGCCAACATGTAATAGTGAGAAATTTTCCCGGCTGGGTATCGTTCCATGTGGTTTAGTCGGTAGAATGTCAGTGTGCTATATTGATGGCCCGGGTTCGAGTCCCGGCACGGAATCTTTTTCACTATGTTGGCCTCAGCGCCTTTTAAGCAATTAATTTGAAATCTGTTTTTCATTTAAAATCATCACATTGTTTATGACAAGTTCGTAACAAATGACACATATTTCACAAATTGGTCACACTGTGACTTCAAAGCATAGTCGCTTTCGTCACAGGTTCGTCACAAAGCTAATGCCAAAATAGTCACAAATGACACACTTTTCACAAATTAGTCACACCGTGACTTCACAGAGTGGTCACAATGTGACGTCACAAACGACCTCTAAAACGGCCATAACGACTTCGCATTGTAGTCACTGTGACGTCACATCGACGGTCACAAAATCACAGTGTAACTTCACAACGACGTCGCCGTGACGTCACCATGCCTTACGGGACTCTCACGTAAAAAAGCCACAACAGATGACACTGCCTGACTGGCTAACCTACTTGCGCGACCGTCCAGTTCTCCTGCAACGTATAGCGGATTGTATGAAATTTTTAGAAGACAACGAATTTATATTTACCAATCCCCTCCATTTCTGAGCCAGCTGAGCTAACTCATTGTTTTCAGCTCCCATTTCAGACAGGAGCCCCTGTTTTGTGCATAACGTAAATATTTGTCTTATTTCCTTTGGTTTGTTTTATTTAGTAATTTAGTATTTTCATTATATTTATCAGCATATGCATTTCACTTAAAGTTTTTCAGGTCTAATATTCAAAATATATGTCTTGTAATTGTTTATGCATGTATACAACATAGTGCAATTGTTGTCAATGTATGAACACTTCTTGTGGGTTTCAGAGTGAAAAACAGCAAACTGAATTTTTTTTCTGTATGTTATTAACTGTTTTAAAAATATTGTAAAGACAACTCATTCTTAATGTATCTTACCATATGCAGTGGATTTGAGTCTCCCCCCGAGATTGCACTTATACTCTAAAGCAAAAGCTGGGTTCCCGGGGCGGTCATCCCTGTCATCCCTGTGTAGTCTACAGTCTCGGTAATCTTTAAAGCCTTAAACCAAACTGAAAAGTTAAATATTTAATTTTTATTAATTTAAATACTATAATGACAAATATTGTCCCAATATGCCCCAGCGCGGATTACATTGGGACAGAGTTAAATTGATAGGGGCAGATTGGGACACCATATTGTTTGGAAGTCTTAGAAAGTATTTATTGCCTATTTATGCGCAGTAATTTCTAATAATAATAAAAAAGATGTCACAGCCGCTTTTGTTTTATTATTGGGCATCGAAATTATCTAAATTAACACAGAATCTCATGGTTGTTGATGCCTTGATGATATTCCAAATCATCTGAGGAAATTTTGAAGCATCTTCTCTATTGGTAGCACTTATAACTTCAATATTTAGTTAAAGTTCCAGGAGATCTAACTTTCTATTTAAAAAGAAACAATTATTTCTTCACTTTCAACTGATTCCACACGGCCCAAATATTACGGAAATTTAGAGTAAGCAGTGACTTTTCTGACAAATTTGACAAGAACAAAAACCTTTTTTCTCAAATTCATAAGTGACTGGTTCAAACAATTTTAACTCTTCATAAAATTTACTTCACTATCAAGTTTAGGATCAGAATTTCCGTTTTTAAAAAACTTAGAATAAGAATTATTGAGAAGTGAAGTTTTACTTCGTTTTCATTATATTTTAACTCGTTTAGCTGATGTTAATTTTCTTTCCTGCTGCTGTGTTTAAATAAGTTTTCTTTCTGTTCTGATTTCCCTGTGGCAAAAGTTAGAATATGAGGTTTTCCAGGTTTTCTATTTCTTCACTTTCAACTGATTCCACACGGCCCAAATATTACGGAAATTTAGAGTAAGCAGTGACTTTTCTGACAAATTTGACAAGAACAAAAACCTTTTTTCTCAAATTCATAAGTGACTGGTTCAAACAATTTTAACTCTTCATAAAATTTACTTCACTATCAAGTTCAGGATCAGAAATTCCGTCTTTAAAAAAATTAGATTAAGAATTATTGAGAAGTTGAATTTTACTTCGTTTTCATGATATTTTAACTCGTTTAGCTGATGTTAGTTTTCTTTCCTGCTGCTGTGTTTAAATAACTTTTCTTTCTGTTCTGATTTCTCTGTGGCAAAAGTTAGAATATGAGGTTTTCCAGGTTTTCTACCCAATTGTTTTGTTTTCTACGAATGGTCTTATTGCTTCTGCAGTGATAGGAAAAGAAACATTTGCTTCATGTTTTGCTGAAGTAACAAAATTATTGCTAATTAGAGTTTGAATAGAGCTAGATGGTATGGAGGGGATGCAAAACACCAGCAGTATCTCTATAATTTTCAAAACCTAAGTTTTGAATACATTCATCCAATAGACTATCAGGACTTAGGATTTCTGTATCGTTAATAGCTATAAAATCCTCTGCATTGAAGACACTTAAGACACACACTTTTACTTGTTTAAATGGCCAAATTTCTGTAAATTTTAATGGATTTGGAATGTTACGAGTATTAAATGATGAAATGATATGCAAGTGTTACAAGATCTGGAATTGAATTTCATATATAGAAATCCTTTTCTAAGAATTTGAAAGTATCCAATCATTGAAAGCTATTTTGATGAGCAATTTGAATAAGCCAAAGATTCTTACATCAAGAGACAGATGTGAAGTATGGGGAGGAAATATTAATAAATGAATGCTATTTTCTCTGCTAAAGAGAGTTACGTACATATTACAATAATTCTCATGATTATCGAGGATTAGCAAAACAGGTTTTTCTTTTCAGCTTTTTACATGATTTTGAAAATGTTTCGTAGTTTGAATGAAGGTGCTACCATTCATCCATCTACTTGGGGTTGATAAACCTGTGATAAATAGCAAAAGAAAAAGAAAAGAAAAGTTTAAAATGTTTCGATGTCTCATGTGTCAGTAGATGCTGGAACACATTGGGGCTGTCCCAATGTAACCCACTTGTTCTTGTCCCAATGTGCTTCTAAGGGCACATTTTTGAGAAATATCTTAGAACTAATTACTGGAACTTGATAAGATATATTTTGGAATTGTAAAAATAACTTTATCATATGCATATTCATATTCTTAAAAGTTTCTTACAATAACTATGAATAATTTAAAAATAACCTCATCATAAAATGATTGTCAAAAGTTACTTATGAGCATCAAAAAATAGAGTTCCTTACCTGAAAGGCTACTAGTTTTTCTGTGAGACTTGCAAACACATGTGATAACAGGCAATACTGGTGCCATTTTCTAACATTTTTTGAGAATTTTCCCCCATGGCTATTGTTAGATAAGGACTTTTTCCCAATGTTCCCCATGTCCTAATGCACCCCTTCTCCTTTACAGACAGACAATAAATCAGGTGAAGAGGAATTCAGTAATCAAAATCTTTAGTGGCATCTAGCTTCTGGAATAATTTAAAGATAGTTTGTCCACTATTATCGCAGAAAATTTTTTTAACTTTTCCAGAAGCTTGTAAGCAATTTAACAGCTTTTCCTGTTGATGTTGCTCTAGATTTTGGTAGCAAGAAGAATTTTTAAACATTATTAAAAATTCCCAAAACAATAATTAGTAAATCCAATACGTTTTATGTTTTTCCTTTAAAATTAGAGCATCTGTGATTATTTAAAAGAATGTAATCGGAAAGGAGAAAAAAATAAAGAGGTAAATGCGACACAGGAAGAAATATAAAAAGACAAAAGTATTTTTGATTTCTTACTTTATTGCTTCCGTTTATATACAGAGACAAAAACTGCGATTGGTATCAGTGGACTGTCGACTTATGTTTGTTAAAAGTGGCAGTTCAGTAAAATTTAAAAGAATACATATTTAAAGTAAAACTTTCACTAAAATTAACATTTTTTTATTAGGGAACATCTCTTCTCTCTCGTTATATCATAATCTGCGGTATATTGGATAGCGCTATCAACATTTGATAGGTTCTTCTTATTAATTTTATGAAAAAATATTAAGCTGTTGATCAATGGACAATTATTATTTATCATTTAAAATATTCAATACACTTGTTCCTTAATAAATAAAATCGGCGTTTAATGTAATACAAAATTGAATGTCTTATTTTAACTCTTTCTATATTTGTTCAAAATTTCCTCTATTTTACCCTAAAAATGAGTATATTTCTCTTTAGTTATTAGTGTGTCTATTTTTCGGTGTTACTTGCTTTTGAAATACGAATATAATATACATATATTTTTTTTTATGTTCTAGTTAATATCCATGGGAGGAGGGGGGTTCTATTACTTCTAAATTTGACTATTAAAATTTATGCTGTGTTCATTAATCAATAGACAATTATTAAATTTAGTTTATTGTACAAAAAACACATATAAAGAAGACTGCATCAAATAAATTGCAATGTTCTGATTACATTTTGTTCGACTATTATTAGCTTTATCAAAATATTAACTCCTTAACCTACAATGACGGGCATAGCCTGTGATGACGTTTCCGTTACATACAGAGGTGGCCGTTTTCAGATTATGTATAGTGATTAAAACAACCAGGACTTACTAAAAAAAACTCCAATCTGGAAACGAAGATGTTTTTTATTCCATCATAAACGGCAGCAGGGAGAGGTACAAGGGGGGAAGAGATAATAGCCTCCTATTAAAAGGACATTGCGAGGCAAGTGACAGAGCAGGAGTCGCTTGAATATACAGTTACAACTTTCTTGCTTGGCGGACTACAATATCGCCAATCTACAAGTATTTTTGCACCATGCACAAGAGGCCGAGAAAAACATTAGCTGGTATGGATTCGCCAAATACATACGGCTGGCTTCTACCATATATAATTTGTGTAGGGTGCCAGATTGTGGGTTGCTAAAATTCTTGAATCATGGGAGGCGCAATCTAATCTGTACTTTGATACAGCTGCGGTTAAGTGTAAAAAAATAAAAATGTTTCTGTATAAAGACATAATAACAGACCGAATTCGTTAGGCGAAAAGGGCATTCAAGACAGATGTCAGATCAAAGATTAACAACGTGCATTACCACAAAAATGCAGAATTGACATACATATGAACAAAAGGGTGTGAATGTTAAAGTGTATTGCGAAGATAATTCTAATGAATAGATTGCATGTTAAGTGATTTTAAATGATGAGTTATATTCATGCCCAAATAAGGAAACGACCGAATTTAAAATGCTTTTGTTACTAACAGTGAGCCGTAACGAATTTTCTACAAGGTTAAATCGTATGTGTGAGAAACTCACAAAGTAAAATGAAGACTGAATCACTGATTTTATTTTATAAACGAGATAAGTAACTAGAATAATTTAATTTAAATGTGAAGGGCTATTAATACAATCGCTTTAGTTTTTAAATGTTGAATTTAATTTAGGGGCTGCACAGTTTGACTATAGTGCACTAAAAATAACTAAAGTATTAAACAGAATTTTAAATGAAACGGGGAGGGGGGGGGGGGTTATCGAACACAAACATATATAACGAGATAATCGTTATATATATCACCTGGGACACCGCAAAAAAAAAAAAAAAAAAAAAAAAAAAAACTTTTTGTTGACTCGTGTGCATGGGCAAAACAGCAAGAAAAAAATAGTTACACATATAAATATATTTTCCAAACAGAAAAGTTTTTTTTAAACAAGTTGCTGTCATGAATAAACAAAAAAATCTCTTTCATCAATAGTTCAACAGTCCTAAGAGATTTTATGAATTGATATTTCTAAATTGACTTTTATGGATATCCACCTTAACTAAAACTTTCTTCAAAAATTATGTACCATGTTTTTTTTTTTATCTGATTCGACTCTGACAGCAAACATTTTAAGCAGCATCTAATAATTCAAGTGACTGCTTTTCATCAAAATATTGATCCTGATTAGGATCATTTTATGAAATAAACACAAGTACAACAATAAGAAAATATAATATCTAAACACAAATGCAACACTAGAAGTAAAGAGTAAGTGATAATAAATGAAATGTGTATTTGTAAACTAATAAGCAATTGTAATATGATTTAAAAGAAATTGAACATGGTTAAAAAGAAAAAAATGTAATGTTTATGCACGCAGCATAGGATGACAAAAAAAAAAGAGGTTCCTGAAGCACGCCCATGAAAAGGTGTCACCCTGAATCTTGAGTAGACCACAAGTATTATGTCGTCGGCTTAGGGCTTCGGCCTTAGATGGGAAGGGAATTTTGAGAGTCATACAGCGCCCGCTTATATGAGTCCCTGCTCCTCCGAAGACGCTAGCGGTCCTCTAAAGGAGCACACGTCGGTTTACAAGCAAAAATTGATTTTTTGTGAATTGGAACACCAATTCCAAGGGGTTGTCTCTCAACACAATGAAGTTTTGAACCCTAAGGGCAATAATTTTGAACGGGAACAAAACATTCGAAAGGGAGAGTTAAAAATAAAAAAAGTAGATGTATGTCACATATATATCAAATCAAAAAGAGGGTAGACAATCCTAGAGTGAAGAGAGACATAAAAAAATGAAAAGTCCTAATCAGGTTAAATAATGCACAAGCCGTATAATTAGAAGGTAACTAACTGGTTCATTTAAAGAAAATGTTATCAAGTTACATGTGATTTTTTTTAAAATAACTGCAATTATTAAATGCGTTAGTTATCACTGTTAACTGAAATGTAACTATAAAAGAACAAATGTAAAATAAATGTTAAAAATGTAAATAATAGTTAAGTGTATGTAAATAACATAAAAGTGTAAAGTAAAATGAAAAGAGTGTAAAGTTATTCAAAATATTATTAACAAGAGATCTTCGAAGCAAACAGTCATGGGCCAGCCATAATGTTGTCAAAGATCTGTCGTAAGCAACATACATACAACCTAGGCCTTTGGTTGCACACTTAGCTTTACAATACATGTCATAAGAAAAAAATGTAAACAATAGTATATTATTTTCTGTTTCTCAGATTATACGTATGTGGTTGATAAACTTGAGGGAAGTTGTGATTGTTTAAGTGACTTGTAGCATCGAGTAAATGTCCATATCGAGGTGGTGCAAGAAGTAACCTATCAATGTGCACACGAAATGCTGTATTATCAGCAGCATACAACCTCTTGATCGAGAATGACACAGTTGAATGTTTGAAAGTTACAATGTATGGTCCAGTGTATTTAGGTTTGAATTTATCAACAGACTTTAAGTACACAATATCTTTGAGACAAATGGTTCTTAATTTAGCTTTTTGACCGTAATGTTTATATCTTTGATCCTGGGCTCTTTTAATGTTACTGTAAACCTTGTCATATATTTTGTGTAAATCTTCGAGTAGTTTATGTATTTCAATATGTTTATCTAGAAAAGGTTGATTGCTATTCTGATCAAAAGTGTCAAAAATTAATGAAAGTTCACGTCCAAAGTGCAGAAGATTAGGAGTGAATAATGTAGTTGAATGTTTTGAACAATTATAGAGCGACTTGTGTATAAATATTGCATTTTCATATGAATGACCTTCTTGTAAGAGTATATTAACAGAGTATTTGATTGATTTATTGATTCTCTCCGAAAGAGCATTACTTTGTGGCCTCGGAACAGAACTGTGAAGTACCTTAATACCTGGAGTATCATTAAAAATGTTGTATGTTTGAGATGTATATTGGGGTCCTACGTCTGATAAGACAACAGAAGGTCTCCCAAAGGTATAAGAGACGTAGATATATATTTAGTAGATATATAGTATATAAGAGAATAAACATTTAACGACTTTAGCTGCAGATGTATCATTAAGTGGAAAAAGTTCAACATGTCTTGAAAAGTGATCTGTAATAGTTAAAACATGTTTACCATTAGAAAAAGGTCCAACGAGATCCGTACTAATAGTATGGCTAGGATATCTGGGCGTGTAGGTGGGCTGTAAGAGTGCAGGAGGTGTTTGATGATGTTTACATTGAAGACATTTGACACATGAAGCTACAAAGTTTAAAGTGTAAACATACATGCCTTTCCAAAAATATCTTGATGATAGGAACTCATAGGTTTTATTAAAACCAAAGTGAGATAAATGCGAAATTGTTAAAACTTTGCTTTTAAGAGAGTTAGGAACAACAATGTGATATGAAAAATTGTTGTTAAGATTGTTTTCTTTCTTTAACATTAAAACTTTCGAATCAGGGTGTATAAAATAATTAGGATATTTTTGAGAAGGTCCTTTCTTTAGAATATCCTTGTAAACAGTGGACAAAGTGGTGTCATTTTTTTGTTCAGTGCAGAAAATTTCATTTGAAATTTCCAATAAAGGATCTGGATTTGTTTGTTTACCCGATACAAGATAGTTTACATATTTCTTAGTGGCACTTGAACATGAATTATTACTGTCTGGTGTATCATAGTCAACAATAGGTAATGGTTGAGGGTCATGGATAAGTTCAGGATTAGTATCCAGAGTTTGTTGATTGTTTTCAAAAGTACAGCGAGATAAATAGTCAGCAAGAACATTTTTTTACCAGGGATATGTTTAAAAGTGTATGAGTACTCTGAAAGCTCCATGAGCCAACGAGAGATAATATCAGCTGGATTAGTAGTCTTGTTATATTTTTTTAAGCGTTTACTGTCAGAAAGGATTACAAATTGTCTGTTATATAAATAATATTTGAAAGCAGTAACATATTTATAAATTGCCATGATTTCTAATTTAAGTGCAGGGCATTTTTATTCTGATGCCTTTAGAGATTTAGAAAAGTATGCAACTGGTAAAAGTTGTTGATCATGCTCTTGCAGTAAAACACCAGAAATAGAAACATTTGACGCATCAGTGTTTACATAGAATTTCTTGTTCCAATCTGGTAATCTAACAATGGGAGAATTAAAGAAAATTTTCTGTATTGTGTCCATGATTTCTTGATGTTTAACTGTCCATTTAAATTTAACTTTTGGAGTAGTTAGATTTATCAGTGGCTGTACTAACTCAGAAAAAGATGGAATTAAAGACTTATAAAATGTAATAACACCAATGAGTCTTTTTAGTTGACGTTTAGTTGTAAGTGTGGGAAAAGATGTTATTTTTATGATATTTGACTGAATCGGGGAAACAGACTGATTTTCTACATGAAATCCCAAATAGTCAATGCTAGTTTTATGAAAAGTACATTTGTTAGGAGACAGGGTCAAGTTATATTTGGTTAAGATAGAGAGAATTTTTTTTTTTAATTTATTACACATTCCATCAAAAGAGTTTGCACCTACAATGAAATCATCCTGATATGTATATACATCATCTAATTGTAATTCATCAAGCAAAGTGTCCATTACAGATTGGAAAATAGAAGTGCTGTTTTTTAATCCAAACACTAATCTCTTGTATCTAAAAGAACCAAACATAGTAGTAAATGTCAACTGATTTTGGAATTTTGCTGGCAGATCAATTTGATGATATGCCTGATGAAAGTCAAGAGAAGAAAAATAGCGATATTCAGAAAGGTTTGAAATGATGGTTTGAATTTTAGGTAGAGGGTAAGATGAGCCTTGAATTACAGTATTGATCATTCGAAGATCTAACGCGAGAGGGAATTTTTGTTAACCAGTCCCGTCTGGTTTCTTTTTGACTAATAGCATGGGGCAAGCCCATTCTAAAAAGTGGCGTTCAATAATTTTGGCATCAAGTAGATCTTTAATTTGTTCCAAAGCACCTTTTTGCAAAGATTGAGGAAGGGGGAATGGAAGTGTTTTTATAGGGTAATCATTAATGAACTTCAAATCAGGTACAATCTTATCAGTATGTCCAAGTGTGTTTAATGATTTTGAAAAGGCTGGGTAATAATTAAGTAACAATTTAGTCAATGTGTTTGCCTCATTAGAACTTAAATGAGAAAGATTGAAATCTTTCTCTGATAGATCATCCTTCCTTTTTTAATATTTCATTAGATGCCTGGATAAAATTTAGGAAGTGTTGTTCTGAGTTATGATGCTTGTCCAAATTATCAGAGGGGTACTCAAGAATTTCCTCAACCTCAGATAAATGTCCAATATTTGTGTGTTTGGGTAGATGAATGGTAGTGTCAGAATTATTTTTAAGTGAAATAGAAAAGAAATGATTTAATTGTACAGGCTTCTTTTTGCGTTTAGACATCTTATCTATTTGAATAATGGCATCATGACCTATTAATTCTTTTTTATCTGCCAAATATTCAAATAGATAATTTATGTCATGTTTGATATTATTGTTTGTGTAAACTGAGCACCATGTCTGCTCTTGGGGTTTTAGAGTTATTTTAGGGGTTAAGAAACTGTTTGATTTGTCACCACATCACATAAGGTGTTACATTGATTACTTTCACGGACTTTTGATTTAGTGTGATGTTTCTAGTGGAATAGTCAAGCTGTTGTTAATGTGAATGCATTTATTGAAAGTATCAATGATAATGTTAAATCTACTAATGAAATCAAAACCAAGAATGCCCTCAAAACTGGAGGATTCAGGAATATCCACTATATAAATGTGGTGCAAGAAGGATTTTTTTTCTAACTTAATGGATGCTCTAATACATGAGGAGAAAGAAACATCCGAATTGACAGTTTTAATGTTTATGGCTGTTGATAGTCTCTTGTATTTTAATGTAGGTTTAAGTTCATTAAATAATTTTTGTGAAAGCAACGAAATGCTACTTCCAGAATCAGCCAATAAGGTGATATTATGGTTTGCAATAGTGGCCTTTACCAGAGGAAGTGATGGAGAATGCGTATTAACACTACAAATGATGTGAACATTGTTATCGTCTTCATTTTCCGTTTGAGTAGTAATATTATTTGCGATTTTAATGCGATCTGAAGTTTGTGACCCAGTTGAATTTACTAACCTTTCTTTAGACATTTTTGGTAATGTAGGGTCAAAAGGAAATGTTGCTGATGTTAAGTCACATGGCTGAGACACAAAATCATCAGCATAAAAATTGTGTCTCTGTTCTAGTTTTCCTGAACATGGTAATTGTTGTGTTTGTAAAAATTTCCCCTTCTCTGTGTATTAACTCTTTTCCATTTAAAACACTGTTCGGCCTGGTGGCCATTGCGGAAGCAGAGTTGACATGTCACAACTTTTCTTTGTGGAAATTTGTGAGGGGAAAAACGTTTTGGGAAATTTCACGTTTTGAAATTTTTCCTATAGCGCATCGCATTTGAGTTATACTTTGGGCTACCTTGCATGTCATTTTTTTTAGTTTCTGTTTTGGGTCCAGGCGGTGCAAGTGTTAACGCATTTATTTTCTCAGAGAGTTCCTTCAATTGTTCTTCAACGTTATTTTGAGATTTACTGACAGAGGGCAAGGAGTGTAGAATCTTTTCATTATGCAGAATTTCATGTAACGTCTGTGGTCTTTCAACAGCAGCGCGATATTCTGTGATACCTTCTTCTTGTAATTTTATTCGTATGTTAGCTGGCACAGCCTCCATGAATTTCATAAGTTTAATTGTGTTACGGGCATTTTTGTCGTTAATATAAGCATACACGGTTGCGGCTAACACGTTTAATCGGTGTGCCAGATTTTTAATTGACTCCGCTGGCAGAAGAGATAAACTCGAAAGTTCAACACCATCCACACACTTGCTCGGAGGTGAGAAAAATGCCGCAAATTCTTTTTCAAGCGTATCAAGATCGTTGATTTTTTGAAGTTCGGGATTCTGTGCATAAAATTTTTGCGCGGGTCCAATTAACTTACCTACAAGTACAGAAATGGTAGTCTGGGGGCTGTATTTGTTAATTTCAGCGACCGACCTAATTTGGTTAAAAAAGAATTTAAGCAAATCCGGATCTCCATCAAATTGGTTAATGTTGATTTGAACTTGTTTAGCGGACATGGTCAATGGTTAGTTTAACAAATTCCCTAATCCAAACTGTTACTGAGATTCTGCATACATATATAAATATGACTCATATAAACAGATAAAATGGAAAGCAAATAATATAATGAAGTAAAATAGTATAATAATTACATTAAAAAAAATAACACACAACTTAAAAAAAATAAACAAAAGGTCTTCTTTAAACCTTTTATAGAAAAAAATGGAAAAAATCTATCCGGGGATAAAATTGTGTTTCTCAAAGTAAAAATAATATCATTGCTTATTTTAAGCAAAAGAAAGAGAAACAAAAAAAATTTCACAATAGCTCCTATTTTTTTTAATCGATGGAACCTGTACGTCTTTCAAACAAAACTACTAGGAGCAAACAACTGAAATAAATACTTATTTTATCCTTTTTAATCGAGAAAAAAATTGTTATATGTCCTTGTTTCTCTAAAAGAATAGAAATTAAAATTCTCTCAAATTAAAGTATTTTCAAGCCGAAAGGCAAACTAGAAAAATCTTATTTTAACCTTCGTAGATAATAGAAAACGGGAAAAAGTATAATCCTCGTTAACTTTTTTTGGAAAAAAAAGAAAAAAAATTTCAACATATTTTAATATCCATTAAGAGTTAAGCAGAGGAGGATGTATTTGATATTAACTAAGAATATTAGAAAATTCCATGCAATGCGAAAATAAAAATAATAATATTATATTTATAAATATTATAGTAAACTGCACAAAATAACTCACACAATATAAAAAAAATAGCAATATCACTGTGTTTTCGTATCCTGTACAAAAACACAATAATATTAATAAAATCAATTTTCAAGAACTTGTGAGTACTTATGGAGTATGAAAGCATAAAAATGGAATGAAACAATTTTAAAAATTTTAAAAAAATGTTTCCAGAATTAACTGAAAAGAAATTAGTCGAAAGAAAACAAACAAATGGGGGGAATAAAAACATATTATTTCATACTCTAAAATGTGTTATTTAAGGGAATGGAGCACTATTTATTTTCACTTTTCTTTGTATCCGATTTGTGAAACTTTTTTTTTTTTTACGCGTGCCTTTTATATATGCACATTTATGACCTCTTTGTCAAGATCATAAAAATTGCAGGAAATTTATGCATTCGTGTGAATGAATCTTCAAAATGATTCTTTAGCAGCCAATGACTTTTTGCGAGATTTTTTTTATCACAAAAGAAACGACTGTTAAATAAAAGGATGAACGACTTATAAAACTTCACAAAATTACGTTACGATTTGTTGGAGCACTTGAATTTCACCAATCCGTTGTAGTATAGAGAATAATAAAAAAACCACAAACTTTTGAGAATTTTGAGGGGGCTGGTTGCATAAATAGAAGTGAGAGCGAGATTCCTTCATTCAATCGCTGACTCGCTCGGACGTTCCTTTCACTTTTGCAAACATGAAATAAACAGGAGAATTTTAGCATACGCTGAGCCGAGTATTCTCTTATCACATTTTTCTTTACACATGAGGGGGGAAAGCACACGTTTTTGAAGGGTTTTTTTTTTTTTTTTTTTTTTTTTTTTTTTGCAGAAATCAGCGCTTCACTGAAACCAGAAATTCATACCAAATTTGTAGCATTTTCACAAGTATTGCGATATGAAAAAAAAAACTCTAATTGCACATCATTTTTGCAGGAATTTTGTAGAATATGTCGTATGATTAAGCAGAACACACGTGCACAGCACAGTCGGCACGAACACAAAAAGTATTCAAAGAATCACTTTTATGTGATTGAGTTAAAATATTTTTCATTAGCAGGGATGATTTATCAGCCGGTTTATGCACTTTCCGGTGGATAAGCGAACAGAAAGTCCGAGAGAAAGTCGAGGCAATGAAAAGGGCAGGGGGAAATGTTCCGAGAGACACCAGATAAAATGCAGGCAGATTTCTTCGGCGACGGGCAGCGTCCAGGTCAAGTAGTTGAAAATTATCTTTCGGTGATGGGGTGCGAGCAGTTGATTCCAGAACTCCAGAGGTTGGCAAAGGGGGAAGGCAGACGACACTTTCTTATTCCCGGAGGTCGTTCGACGCACAATCTGCGGAGTATGGCAGCTGTTATGAAAAATCGCGGGACATCAACAGAAAGGCGTGAGCAGGTGCCGGCAGGGATCCATCGCTTCACGAAGTCCATGCAGAAAACTCCCGATGAAGATTGGAAGCACGTTCCTCTCCCTTACATTTTTTAGAAGAAAAAAAACTGGTCAGGCGACCAAAGTTTGTGATGACGTTTCCGTTACATACAGAGGTGGCCGTTTTCAGATTTTGTGTAGTGATTAAAACAACCAGGACTTACTAAAAAAAACTCCAATCTGGAAACGAAGATGTCTTTTATTCCATCATAAACGGCAGCTGGGAGAGGTACAAGTGGGGAAGAGATAATAGCCTCCTGTTAAAAGGACATCGCGAGGCAAGAGACAGAGCAGGAGTCGCTTGAATATACAGTTACAACTTTCTTGCTTGGCGTACTACAATATCGCCAATCTACAAGTATTTTTGCGCTATGCACAAGAGGCCGAGAAAAACATTAGCTGGTATGGATTCGCCAAATATATACGGTAGGCTATATTATAATATATTAATATATACCCATATATTAATTGTGTAGGGTGCCAGATTGTGGGTTGCTAAAATTCTTGAATCATGAGAGGCGCAATCTAATCTGTACTTTGATACAGCTGCGGTTAAGTGTAAAAAAATTAAAATGTTTCTGGATAAAGACATAGTAACAGACCGAATTCGTTATGCGAAGAGGGCATGAGAATGTATTTTTGAAGACAGATATCAGATCAAAGATTAACAATGTGCATTACCACAAAAATGCAGAATTGACATACATATGAACAAAAGGGTGTGAATGTTAAAGTGTATTGCGAAGATAATTCTAATGAATAGATTGCATGTTAAGTGATTTTAAATGATGAGTTATATTCATGCCCAAATAAGGAAATGACCGAAGTTAAAATGCTTTTGTTACTAACAGTGAGCCGTAACGAATTTTCTACAAGGTTAAATCGTATGTGTGAGAAACTCACAAAGTGAAATGAAGACTGAATCACTGATTTTATTTTATAAAAGAGTTAAGTAACTAGAATAATTTAATTTAAATGTGAAGCGCTATTAATACAATCGCTTTAGTTTTTAAATGTTGAATTTAATATAGGGGCTGCATTGTTTGACTATAGTGCACTAAAAATAACTAAAGTATTAAACAGAATTTTAAATGAAACGGGGAGGTGGGGGAGTGGTTATTGAACACAAACATATATAACGAGATAATCGTTATATAGCCCGCGTACGATGATCGAGCCAAATGTAAATTCTTCTTACCACTAAAATTTCACAGTAAATATAGTTTAATTTAATCGTCGAAATTCCATGATTAAACTAGGCGAAAATCTCTATTAAATTTTAGTGGTAGCTATGGATTTGCCAAACCGTTAGTTAAATCGTAGGTTAAGGGGTTAAGGTGTTTTCAAAAAAGATGAACGATTGCCATACGCATTAGTTATATACTTTTTTACTCAATAAAATATTTCAAGCCCACGGGAATCGGATTTAATAAAATGTCGATAACATATTTTTATTTAAATGACTTATTCTTACGGTTCCTAAGTTTGAGTATGTATGTTCATAGGCATCGCTGCCAACTTTAATGTTTTCTTCTTACCACTAAATTTTAATATTATTTTGTTTCTTATTTAATAGCCGAAATTTGCGATTAAATAAGGCAAAATTTTCTTTTAAATTTAATAGTAATACAAAATCTTAAAATTTGGCAGCTACGTATAGGTATTATACCATGCCTGTTTTTAGGTTTTAAAGATGTACAGTCTTACAAAAATCTAATCATCCGAACGAAAAACATATACTTTCAGTTTTTCATTAATCCGTAATCCCTGTCGTTGAGCCCTGGGGACTATTGTGCATAATACTTTGCGATAAACAGATATTTGAAAACGCGGCATAGGACTATCTTTATATTAACATGAACTCAAGCTTATCTTTTTAACAGGAACGCCTGTATTTAGTGCCAAAATACTAATTTAAAAACCCAAATTAGCCAAAATTCAAATTTTCACAAAATTTGATAAACAATTGTGAGATATTCAATATAAAAAATTTGGATAATTTCAGACATGGTCTCAAAAGAGAAATCCCTAAGTATAGGGTAAGAAATAGAGGCACTAAAGCGGAAGGAGGAAGAAGGGTAAACAATAGAAGTAAATTCGGTTTCATACGTTCAGAATCAATAAATATTTTACTAAGGTTTGACACTTAGAAATAATTTTTGCGCCAGAATACATTTAAAAAAATCAATTAAATATTCTATGAAATATTTAAGGCAAATTTTAATGACATTAAACGTTTTCCTAATGAATATACGATCCCTTAAAATATAGAGTTGATGGTTATTTTTTAAGTACATTTTTGTCATTATTACTTAAAACTAGATATCTGGAGGACATATGTTTAAACGTAGAATAAAAAGATTTTGACAAAATAGAGTGCTGTAACTGCAAATTTAAACATTAGTGCAAATTTTAATATGTGGATGACCTACAAATCAAAATTCTCATAAGTACCACTTATTGTAAAAATTATACCCTATCGACTGCTGTCGGTATCATTTTATATAAGTATTTTTGGCAGAATTAGTATTTGTGTTACTTTTTTCTCTTCTGTAGCTCCAAAAGCATTTTTTTAGTTAATTTCAATGAAGAAGCAGCAGAGAGAATTTTATTATAGAGTTTCTTGAATAATAAAACCATTGTTAAAATTGAAATATGTACATTCCTGGAAATAAACACATTATGTTGTTTCCTCACCAAACTGTCACAAAGAGATGCAAGCCATTCGACTTTGAATTGTGTCTACTTTTCGAATATGAAGGTAATTTTTGAAATGGGGCTCGTGTGAATATTAAAATCATACTACATTTTAAATTACTAATATTCATTTTAGACAGAATATTTAATCTCCTTGGATCAAGGAACCAGAAAAAGGTTTAGATCTTATACTATTTCTTAAATCTTCATACAGTTAGAAGAGGTTAAAGTTGGATGATGTTAATGTTAATTCCATATGAGAAACTTTAATATATATCTACCCAAAAATTCAACCGATTTTTTTTAAAGATACAATAAATATTCTCAAACATATTCCAAAATCTTTTTTTATTTAAAAACATGTGTTTAGTTAAATCAAAATTATTAATAATTTCAAAATTAAAAATTACAAATTATGACCTACATTAATTTTTACAGAAAACAAACCAAATCGTCAGGAACATGGATGTATAATTTTATCACTCATATTCTAATAATTATTTCTCGAATTATAAATAATTTTATTTTTCAAGGGTCTAAAAGGACGGTCTTCTATTATCAATGCACCCACAGAAAAGAAAATCTTAGATATTAACTGGAAAGTTTTATGGCGTACTCTTTCACATAAAGTTAGTTTATTTTATATTTAGAAACACGGCATATATTTTCTGATAACTATTGTTTGTTCCAAATACTTTTCATTTTATCATCTGAATTTTATTATTCGAAATTTATGGATAAACTTACAATATACTTTCTTTTTTTAACTCTGTGAATATTACAGAAAACATATTTAAAATATACCAATTTTGAGGCTGCTTTTATCCAAGGAAGTCAAATAGAATTCGAAAATTCAGAATAAGTGTAATGTTAGAGTGCCTAGGAATCCTATTTTTAAAAAATCATTCAAATTAGAAAAGTAAACACAATTCCCTGTCAATCCCAACTTTTACATCTCTCTGAGACAATTCAGAAATAAAATAGTATGGGGAACTGCGATTTTGTACTGAACCGTACTCCTAGAACGGCCCCACTTTTTAAAAATATTCTATAAATTAAAAGGCAATAAATACATTCCATGCCATTTATTATTAAAAAGAAGCGATATACAGGGTGATACATAAATATCGAAACAATAGGGTATCTCCTTAATTAATGCCCCTAGGCACATACTTCCAATTGCAAAGTTTCATAAGAAAAGGTGGAAAATTTGATGAGATAAGTTACAACATACATGAGAAGTCTATTTGAGATAAAGCGAAAATAAAATTTTTATACGGCACCCATAGGTTAAAATTTCTAATCAGGAATTTTTTCCTTATCCATTCCTGAATTAAGCACGAAAAGTTTCATCTTCATATTTCCAAAACTCATGGAGTTATGCCTGTTTAAATAAATCATCAGGTTTTAAGGTATTAGACACAAATTGAAATGCCTGTTATTCAAGAAACAATGTAACATTAAAAGTTCCAGGATACATGCAAAAAATATATTTATTGAGTTACATTTTTCTGTTTTTTGTAATGATTAACCATATAATTTGAAAAAAAAAGCACATCCTATTATTCTTATTTTAATTGGGCTAATTTAAAATCGTTATAACTCGAAATATCATCGCCGAATTTCAAACTTTTTTTCATAGAGGAAAATATAATTTTAATTTTGTTTCAGGATATTTTTAAATATTAATATTAAAAATATTAAAAACACAATTTAAAACAAAAAATGATATAACTTATTTTAAAAAAAAATCATATTTTCAAATTTGTCGAAAATAAATTAATGTAAAATAATCAAAAAGATCATGTACGGAGTTTGCACCCTTTTTTTAAGAATTTTGACATAAAAATGTAAATTATTAATTTAAATGGAATTTTTTTTTAATTTTAATTACGCTTTTTAATTAATAAATTTAAATTAACTGTTTTTAACAATTTAAATTAATAATTTAAAACGCATTTAAAGTTTTAAACAAAGATTGGCTCCTAATAAAATGTTTAAATGCTTTTTAAAAAATTGCAGGTGAGTGTGTAACTCTTTCCTGTAGCTTAAACTTCCGATTCAGTTTGAATTTTGCCCTTTCCACCTTCTTTCTGTACTATTTAAAACAAGGTTTTTTTCTAACATACCGATTAAGAATGTTTCATAATTTTAACCCTCACAACTTCAGGTTTTATACCGTCCCAGCAAGCGGTTAAAAAAATCTGTATTCTGGGTTCAGACCAGTCTCGACCAAGCCTATTGTTTTTTTCATGCCGAACTGAGACTGGCTTTCTTTCTTCCTAGGTCTACACGGGACGGAATTTTCAGTCCCGGTCTCGACTCAACCCGTATTAAAATCATTCTGACTCACGTAATCCGTGCAAAAATCAGTAAAGTTTGGCTCAACCCAAAAAATTTGCAAAAAATCCATATATTTTTAAATAGCCATTACAATTAAAACATATTACCATTCACAATTAAACTTTAAAAATCGTTTTTAAAGGATACTGCCTATTACGGAAGGCTGTCTAAAACGGAATAATTTTTTGATCCATGGAAAATGAACTAGAGAAAAGAATAGAATACATTTCCACCTCCTAAGATGGGAAATTCTCTTTAAGTTATTTTTTCTTTTCAGTGTGATTCCGTCTTAGAAGGTTTTATTGTATATCATTTTCGAAAGTCTCCAATACATGGATTATGGATTAACGATATTAAATGGTAAGTGAAACATTTACCTGCAAATAGAGATTCATTAAAAAAAATAAATATCACAGCCTTTGACGCTTCTTTAAACATGAAGATTATAAACATATTAAAAATAAAAAATCTATAAACTATTATAAAGCTATAAAGCTATTTTTGGTGAGAACTCTTTCATACGAAACAATTTTTAACCATATCAACGTAAAAAACTATGTTTTCTAGAAATTCAATCAGGCCGGACCAGACTCGTGCTAAGATTTAAACATTTTTTGAGGCCGGGACGAACTTTTTTTCTATGGGTCGGCTCAAGACCGTGTCTGGGTATTTCGACCCGTGCAGACCTCTGATAAAGGCCTCCAGTATAATTTGAAAGAAGGTTTGACTTAAAATCTATACGCTGCTATTTTATGTCCAAAAGAGAGGCACTGTCTTAAATCGACTTTTAATAACGTACAATTTTCAACACTACTCATTGATTTGAGCTGTATCGGCTCAAAGACACCCTTTATTTATTACTATGAACTTCACTGTTTATAATTATCAGACATGGCTGACTATAGACGTGAGTGCAAATTATAAAGCAAGCAATGCATATATGGCTAAACTTTGAAGATTCCTTTCTCGTGCTTATTAAAAGCTACAGACTTTACAGTAATAGAAATTTTTGTAGTTTGAAACCACAGAAGTGTTTCGAATGCTCTGAGAAAGTTTTAGTATAACAGATGATTATTTGCAAAAATTATTATGAAAGGTAAATCGAGGTATGTATACTTAAAACATTTTTTAATAAGATGAAATTCGTATAATCAGAAAATCATTCTGTGCCGTAGATGAATTAATTTTATTTTATTTTGTATGAAAATAAAAAGTTTGGGTCAGAGGCACACAGAGCCAACTTCGGCCACACATATAATTAATTAATAATTATGCATATGTATTTATATTCTGTATATGGCATGTATTAATTATTTAAAAAATTTTTGGACATTTTCGTTTTTGGCCGAAAATAGGAAAGTTGCAGAAATTCGATTTCGTTCTTAAAAACCTATTTCATTCGACCCTTAAACATAAACATTTAAAACAGTTTTCTAAGCTTCGGTGATAAATAAGAAATTCAGTAATTACTTTTTGAAAAAAGAAAACTGTTGCAAATATTTTCAGTGTTATTGCTGCAAAGTTAGTGCCATTCATTGTAACACATTGATTTTAAAATTAATTATTCAAAATAAGAAATATGCATAAACCGAAAATATTCATGGTAATGTCCATGATATTGAAGCGCATGAATCTTTCTTCCTTGACTAATAGAATTATTTCACAAACTGTCTTTTCTGCATTATTCATTGTCAGTTGTTATAACACTTGAAAACCAAACAGACAACATTGAAATAATTGTATAAAATTAGACTAAAGAAGTTCATCATTAAGATATGTGAATGAGATAGGATTCAAATAAGTTTACTGGAAATAAAAATAATCTTAAAGTATATGCCTATAATGTATTTTTTATGTTTGTAAAACAAATTGCCGTTTTATATTTACGCTATTTAATATCGTTGGAAATTATTGAATGAAAGATTCAACAACGAAAACGTAGCATAAATGGAATTATCTGTAATTTTCGGACAGCAAAATAGTAGTTCTATAGAATTGCCGCAGAAAATGCGGTAAATTACATTTAGATTGGATTAAATGGTTTATGAAATCCATTTGGAGTAAATGAATATCTTAACTAAAAATATCTACAATTAAATATATATCACACACCACAAACATTTTCTTCTTTTAAAAGTTTTTTTTTCTGTTAATGATTAGATTTGGATTAACTTTCAATAAGGCTGTTCTTAACTGCTCTGCTCAACAAGTGCAAAACGTTTTGACACATTTACAAATTCATTTTTTAACGGAAAGATATAAAATTGGAAAGCCTAGCCATGGAAGCGATTTGTAATTGAACTGTGTTTTCCATTTTTTGATCAATAAATTACCTATTGGGGTATAAGGGATTTTAATCACGTGACAAACACGTTTTTCGACCGCTCTTGAGTGATTATTCTACTTTCGCTCGGAAAATAGGTTCAAAACGTCCACTTTGACACTATTTTCTGAAAGATCTATTGTGTTTGCAAAAAGATGGAAAAAACAGCTCGATTACATAGTTTCTGAAAACAACACCGTTTCGCGCAAAAAGTTTCGTGCATTTTCGAATAAAAATAAATTAAAACTTATGCCAGAAAGTTGCCCTTTTGGTTTTGAGAACACCCTTAAGACTGGTGCACATAAGCAAATAATACGGGCAAATATTTATCCTTATTATCTGACGAAGTCAGATATATCATGTCTGATCAAATACTTTCAATATTCTTTTGAAGAGGATAAATTTTATCCTTTTTTCCCAATTTCGCCTATTAGTCTTTATTAATTTTATACATAAAAATTCATCATTTGAATACCCATGAAGAAATATATATATATCACATTTGAAACTATCATAAAGCTGTCCCATATCTTTATATAGCAATATTATTAGCAATGTTTCAATTTCAATTGACATATATAGGGTTGATCGGGACTAATATGATACAGTAAAAAAATCGCTATAATGTGCGCCACACGAAAAATGTAATAGTTTTTATTGTAATAAAAATTGATTTTGTTATTATTTTGCAAGCAATACATGATTTTATCAAGATTCACTTGAAATTCAAAAATAAATAACGAAAACAATATATACTGTGTAACTGTATTTTTCATAAGAAAAACTTTTCTATTAGCTTTCAAATCTTTTGACGTATTTCAAAATTTAACTAAAAGCATACGTAAATTATTTTAATAAGCCTTTATTCAGTAGGAAATGGTCGGGGTATTTAATTTTTTTAATTTGGGATATATTCAATGTAGCCTATGTTACAAACCATCAAACTCGGGAAAATAAGAGATCGTGCTTACCTGTAATAAAGCTATTCTATCATATAGTAGCTTAAAACATCCACAACATATGAAAATAGAAAAAAGTTAATCTTTAATGGGAACAGAAACATTTGAAATGTACATTGGTTTTGAAGTTTGATTGAGGATTGGGAAGCAATTAACACTTAGACAATTAGATCTCTTTGAAATTATTTATTATATTTTATAAAATTTTAAAAATACTTGTTAAATTGTAAGAAACAATAAAAGAAATTTAATATTGTGAGGCAAATTACCCAGTTTTGCATATTCCGTAAGAAGTCCAGGTTCCGTATTTTTATGTCGTCATTTTTTTTTTTTTTTTTTTTTTTTTTTATACTGCTTATTACGATGATTCTCGATTATACCTGAAACAAAAATAAATAATTAACAAAATTATAATAAAAAATTCAAAATCCGTAAAAATGTATAATATTTTTGTACAGCACAAGTACTGCCAATATTACCCAAATAGCAGAGGAAATGCCGCTAGTCGAAAGTGAAGACAAAGGAGTTGCAAAAATACGAAATCTAATTTATAAAAAAAGGAGAAAGTAATTTTATTCAAAAATTGTTCAATTGAGACAGCGCAGGAATTGCCTTATGTGCCTTAAAATTTGCATTATATGCATGATAGTGATGAAGAACCATTGTTAGATGTCATTTCAAATGTCACAAGGAAAATAACATATCCTGTTGTCTATGAAACACCAATATTTTAAGAGAATATTTTGAAAAGAAATTTTGTTCTTGCTGACGTTAAACGTGGAATAAGAAAGTCTACTCTCTATAAATAAGTTTGTCTCATCAAAGAAATCATGAAGACGAAGAAGAAGCAACAATTTAAGGCTTGAGGTGTTCTAGTGAACTATGTAGTGACTGATTTCGTGCATAAAGAAGATGAAATCTTTGCAGTGAACGTCATGGAAACTGTTGCTGTTCTGCCTTTTTCTGAAACCACATTGATAAATAGGAAACTACTTGTATAATATTTCTGGCTGTGTAAATAGTACTAAACTATGAATTAACAAAATCAGTCAAATGTTTTGATTTGTTTTTCCTTTTCAATAACTTGTGTTATATCATTGCAAATTTACTTCTAAAAACTTATCAGGGGTGTAGTGAAGGTTATACGGTGGTATATGCTATATACATTCGAAATTTTTAAAAGAAATCTGTAAACCCTCTGTTTCTCAATTAAAACTATAGCGTTATACTCTCTGGGTACACCCGCTTGTTTTTTACGACTAACGCACCAAAACTTATAAAAGTATAGTTTAAGTATTTGGGATGAGTTTTTCTTCTTAGTTTTTTCATAAGTTATTTTCCTTATTTGCATTATTTGTTTAGAATTAAAATTCTTTGACATCTATTATTAAAGGTTTAACTGAATTTAAAAATTAATGTACCAATAAAAATGTTTTAAAATGCTATTTAATAAATGAAGCACATAATTTGGAAATTAAAAAAATTATATTTCAGTTACATTTTCTATCTATAGTTCTCAAGCAAATAAGCAATCTTAAAATTATTTTATGTGTGTTATTTTATGAAACTGTGATGTTTTGCATCTTTATAACCCTTTAACACCTGGAGGGTTTTGGTAGAAAATAAAAGTCTTGGTTTTTAGCTCTAATGAATAGGATCACATTTGATTGGAAAAAATATTTAAAAAAAAATTCCGATGTCAGGTTATATCACGCGAAGATCCGCACATTTGTGTGTTGCAGACTCGGCTTTAACCCTTTATCTACTGACGGTACTTATAAGTACCATTAAAATAACGTGTTATAAAATTCATTTAATACATTGATTAGTAGTAATATAGTTTAGAATGAGTTATAGATGCATTACTTTATCTTGTTCCAAAAGCATTATTGGTTACACAAGAAAAAAACATTTTTAAAAGATGATTTCTTTTGCCTTTACAACTTTTCGGCTTTCTTGGAATTGGAGGGGGGGGGGGGGATTTTTCAATTCGGAAATTTTTCTATATTTCTATTGTAAGAACATTATATTTGTACATTTCCTAATTCTACAAAATACTAAAAAAAATATTTAAAATAAAAGATTTGAGTGGCGTTATAAATATTGCACAAAGTCCCTATAAATTAAAATTTAATTAATTCTTTTAAATCCTTCAAACCTTCTAAAATCCTTCTAAAATTTATTAAATGATTATGTAAATCTTCTAATGTAATTTCAAAAATTCACGGAAAGTGCTTTAGAAGATAAAACTTTCCAGAATTCAAAATTCAGTACATAAAGGGTTAAATCACAGAAAAAGAGGTAAATGTTTTTTGTTTTTTCTTAGATAACCTACACAATTGTGTAGATCAGGTCTTAACCCTCTCGCTGCGTAATTGTTTTATCAAAATCGCTTCAAAAATTGCATATTTAATTCCTTCGCGACGAGCGTCTTTTAAGAATTTTTATTCTTTTGTCACCGGTTTTTCAAAATAAAAATTTTCATCTGATTCAATCGGGAAAATGCTCCTATTAGACAAGGCAAAATTTACAATAAAAAGTTACTGGTGGGAATGATCAAGGAGGGTTAATTGGGCGGAAAAAATGCATCCCGATGAAATCTCGGGTTGCGCAAATTTTGCTGCTCTTATGTTGCCCGAGAAACTCTCGGGTTGCTCAGCGAGAGGGTTAAAGGGTTAACAATCACAAAGTGTATATAATAAAAGTGAACCTGAACTACTTCTTTTAAAATAGGGTTATTCAAATTTTGTTTCGCGAGCCATAGACATACCTCTATTTTGGAATAAAATAAATTACCTTGCGTTAATTATATAAAACTTGTGATTAAAACGGGCGAAGTTATGTAATTGTACATACGTACGTAATTGTGTTTTCAATCAAATTTCAAAGGTTGAAGACTCCCTTTTTTAATGTTTCTTCTTTTAGGTAGCTTTCATTGCAAAAAGCTACCTATTGCAGCCGTTCGGAGGAAAGCGATTTCAAAACATTTTGGTATATTTTCATCGATCATGACCCCCAGACCCCGAAACCTACCTCCGTTCAAAAGTTTATATATATATATATATATATCTGATCTTTGTCACACTGTAACTCTCGTATTTGTGAACCGATTTGGATGTAACTTCGTTTATACATAGTGCATACGAATGCCTCGACCGAGTTCGTTGGCCAGCTTCATCCGCCATCTTGTTTCAAAATGGCGGCCATTTAAAATTTTTAAAAAATATTAAAATTTGAAATGTGGTACCAAAAAATTAAAAATTGAAAAATATTATTTTCTTGTGCGTTTGACCTTGATACAAAGATTCCGGAGCATTTTTTGTTTCGTCTATATCTTAAAAAATAGCTGAGTTATAGCACTTTGAATTTCTAGCTTGGCTGACATTTTGAAACGACCTGATTTTTGTCACGCGATAACAGGCGTATTTATGAACCGATTTGGATGTACCTCGGTGTATACATAATACGTACCAATTTGTCGACCGAGTTCGTTGACCAGCTTCATCCACCATATTGTTTCAAAATGGCGGCCATTTAAATTTTTTTTAAAAATTTAAAATTTGAAATGTGGTACCGAAAAATTAAAATTTGATAAATATTTTTTTCTTATGTGTTTGACCTTGATACAAAGATTCCGGAGCAGTTTTTGTTTCATCTATATCTTAAAAAATGGCTGAGTTATAGCACTTTGAATTTCTAGCTTGGCTGACATTTTGAAACAACCTGATTTTTGTCACACGATAACAGGCGTATTTATGAACCGATTTGGATGTACCTTGGTGTATACATAATACGTTCTAATGTCTCTACCGAGTTCGTTATCCAGCTTCATCTGCCATTTTGTTTCAAAATGGCGGCCATTTAAAAAAATTTTAAATTTTTAAATTTAAAATGGTGTACCAAAAAATTGGAAAATGAAAAAGATTTTTTTTTGTATGTGTTTAAACTTAATACGAAGATTCCGGAACAGTTTTTGTTTCGTCTATATCTAAAAAAATGGCTGAGTTATAGCATTTTCAATTTCTATTGTAGGTGACATTTTGAAACGACCTGATTTTTGTCACGCGATAACAGGCGTATTTATGAACCGATTTGGATGTAACTTGGTGTGTACATAGTACATACCAATGTCTCGATCGAGTTCGTTGGCCAGCTTCATTCGCCATCTTGTTTCAAAAGGGCTGCCATTTAAAAAAAAAAAATTAATTTAAAATAAGTTATCAAAAAATTGCAAAATGAAAAAGAATTTTTCATGTGTTTGACCTTGATACAAAGATTCCGGAGCAGTTTTTGTTTCGTATATATCTTAAAAAATGGTTGAATTATAGCACTTTGAATTTCTAGCATGGCTGACATTTTGAAACGATCTTATATTTGTCACGTGATAAGACGCATATTTATTAACCTATTTAGATGTAAAAAGGCATGTGGATAGTATATCGTAATGTCTCGACCAAGTTCGCTGGCCAGCTTCATCAGCCACCTTGTTTCAAAATGGAGGCCATTAAATTAAATAAAATATTATATTTAAAATGAGGTGCAAAAAAATTAGAAATTGAAAAAGGTTTCTTTCATTAATATTTGACCATGATATAAGGATTCCGGAACATTTTTCGTTTTGTCTTTATCTTTAAAAATGACTCAGATATAGCAGTTTCAATTTCTAATGTGGGTGACATTTTGAAAAATCTGATTTTTTGTCTGCGAACGCACTTGTATATATCAACCGATTCCGATGTGAGAGAGCATGTGCACAGGAATTACTAAGGTCTCGACTAAGTTCACTCGTTAGCCTCATCCACCATGTTGTCTTAAAATGGCAGAAACTTTAAGATATGGCAGAAACTTTAAGATATCGCCGAATTCGGCAACCAAATATAAGTTACTTTAAATAAAAGCAGCTTGGATAAAGCTGACTAATTTCGCGAAATTCTCATTCATAATGATTTAGTATTGATAAAAATTAGTATTGAATCTCCTATAATCGGTTTATACTAAATTGAGCTTCTTGTGTTTGAATAATATAAGCTTGCTTTTTAAAAATAAGGAATATGAAAGCTACCTCTTCCTCCCGGCAATGGCCGGAAGGACTTTTTAATCTTCTCTTCTTTGTGGTGAAAGCCTTATATAAGCTCGTTTTAACGTAAACATGACAGAGGTTTTCTATTATTTATTTCATGATAATATTAAAATTATTAAATTAGCTGTAACTTTTGTGTCATATATAAATAGAAAATTTTTAACATAATAATGATAACTTATATATTTATATATTTTTAAGTTTATTTTTTTTTAATTAAAAGCATTCCATACTTGACCATTATTTATTACAGAAGAATAATTAAACTTGTGCTGGCATCTTTTATCCTCTTTACACGAAGATATAAGTCAAGATTCCAACAAATTACACGTTTAAAAGCAGCAGCTCCTCTGATTAAAAAAAAAAAAAACCTCAATAATACATTTCGAAAGATTTAATCAAGAATTGTATTTTTTTTTCAACATCTGCATTATACTAAAGGAAAAATAAAAGACCAGATAAATGAATCAGCCGTCTAATTCGCTAACTTGATACTCAGCTGGATATCGCGGTGTTAACGTATTTTCGAAGATAATATTTATTTCCTTCAATAATTTAATAAGTGCTCGTTTACAATTGATTAGCTGTTTTATATTCGGAAAAGATGTTATTTTTAACATAGGAAGAGAAAATAAATTCATTTAAACTTCTGCGCTTTAAATATTATCTGTTGATGATTATATGAATAATTATCTTATATTTCTATATTCTTTTTTGATGAGTAAAACTGAGGAAGTATTTAAAGGAAATGGGCATAAAAATCTTGCTGAACTGTTAAAGTACAAAATAATTCAGCTCTATATATAAATGCTTATACTGGTATCTGTCAGCATTTTAGCTTTTAAAAATAAGTGTTGCGTTCACGCATTGAAAAATTGCCATTAAACAGAATTTTCTGTAATTATTCTAACTCGATTTTATTATTTATTTAGTTACATTTTATTGATAATTTTTTGACGATTCATATGAAACTGATACAAAAAATGTAAATATGTATATCTTTAATTTGTAAATTTCTAATTTTCATGAAATATAATTATAAATAGAACTAAGGAGTTCGTCCGATATTATTATTTTTAATTATTTACGATAATGCATATTCAAACAGACTAGCAAATAATGAATTAATTTTCCCTTGCATTATTGCATCCACATTATTCTCAATAAATTTAAACTTTCCACCTGCATTTTCAGAAATCCTACAGCATAAAAAATATTAAACATTCTGAAAATCACACTTCTATCGGTTCGTGTAACGTAATAAATTTTTCAAACGTTATTTTTCTTTAATATTATTTATTGAGATCAAATTTTCAAAACTTCATGATACTAAAATGATCAAATGATCAAAACTTCCTTAAAAAATAAAATTCATTTAAGTAAATATTTTCTAAAAGGATCATCATTGCCACAGAATATCGATAAATAAAATATAAAGTATAAATTTATGATTGTTTTTCTACTAAGTTTTGAATGCATAACTTGTAACTTATGCATCCACTTTGTTGCAACTGATATCCTGAATTACTTTTAAAACGTTTTTAATTAGAAGATGGTTTAATAACAGAGGAGATTTTTTCACTGTGAAAAGGGTACTGTAAAAATACATTACATTCCACAACTTTGACGAAGTTTCGACAATTATTTTTTTTAATTTTAAAGCCAAATTTTTGTGTTTAAAATTTCTTTTGAATTTTACCGAAAGTGTCAGCATCTATTAAAACACTGTCTTCTAAAATTCATATAAAGACTATGAATTAGGATTATTACAAGAACCATTTAAAAACTCAAATATAATTTGTCGGATTAAAAAAATAAAATTTGTTTTTCAGTAACATAAGGCTTAATAATAACTTTCTTGAATTACACAACAAAGTTAAGTTTTCTTTTGATTTGGACTTATAATATACCTTCAGACATGTGATTAAGTTACGACAAAAATTTTAACATGAAGGTATTTTTGAATGACCATCCATATATATATATAACCATTATATAATTACAATTCCTCATCTTTTTCTGTTATTAAAAGTAAAATAATAAATTGAGCATCAATACATTACACTGACATTATACAAAATAAAGCAAGATCATCTATTTTAACTTGATGTATCATCATCAACAATTCTTTTTCCCGATATGTATGTTCTCAAAATTTAAAATCTCTAATTCAATAAAGGAAAAACCACAAATGATCTCAAAACATAAGAAAAATTACGAATAAAACTGGAACTAATGACTGGTAACGCATTATCAAGGGCAATTTTACGAAATCATTAGTAAATTACGGACAATTAAACCATTTAGACACATGAAAATATACCAATTTTGATACAATAACCTGTTATAGACAAAGTATACAAAAATCCAGCTAAATAATGTTGAACTAATAAAAGACAAAAAATAAAAGATCAATTGGATGGGTGTAGAAGGAAGCTTATAGTGTATTTCACTTCCACAGGGGTACATGAAATAAATAAATCATGATAAAATTTTGAATAGTTAGTAATAATTTAAAAGTAAAAAATATATATATTTTATATTTTTAAATATATATTTAAGGTGAGGTAGTTGCCGTTTCTTTTTACCCCATTGTCACTTAATCATTTAATAAAAAAAGACCTTTAAAAAGCTCACTGTACTTTTTAGGTGCGTTCGTAATTATATAAATACGTAGAACTTATAGTCATCGTCTGGTCCGTCCGGCTGTCCGCATATAACAGAGCAAAATCCACCCGGCAGAATGGTTTGAAATTTAATGTATATAATCGTTTCAGAATTTTATCGAGTCATTTAAAGTTTTATAAAAATCGAATGAAAACTTAAAAAGATATTAATAAAACTTTTCCTCATTCTATTAAATCTTATGATACGTAATTAATTCAATGATATCCCATAATAGATAATGATTCTAGGTTCCCATGGTTATTATGACATATTTAAGATGGAGTCATGTTATTTCCGTATTACTGAATTTAATATATATAATCTTAATAAATTTTGTATTCGTGTATTTTTTGCATACGAGTGCAACAGCTATTGCACGAAGATTTGAATATTTATAAAACTAGTTATAGTACGAACGCACCTCATTTGCCACGCTTGACGTACAATTTCCGACTTGTACATCCCTGAAATTGAGGAAAGAAATTTCATTTTGACTGTTAGATTTCAAATTAATTTGAAAAAGTTAATAATTTATTACAGATTAATAATTAAATTATAATAAAACGATTCTTTTGTCTCTTTTGTCTTGTTCCTTATTAATGGGATAAAAGATGTTTCACAAAAATATAATTTTTTATTTCTTCCACCGTGTTATCTTCATTTAAATTATGCATCTCAATAGAATCAAAGTCGGTAAGCGCACATTAGACATCAAATTGGCATACTATGGCATTTTTTCAAGATACAGATGTAAAACTTTTACAGGTTTATAAGAAGATATAAATTGACGTCAATTTAAATCTACTCTTATAAGTAAAACAAATCGGCAAACGAACAGAATAACAATCATAGATTTAATAGGAATAAATACACTTTCGGCATTTTTAAATTTGTGAATAGAAAAATTGAATATGAAAATATGTGAATCTGAAAATTGATATCTGGTATATAAATGTAAATAATATTGTCAAAATATTCTTCTATTTATAATCATTAAGTTTCACTAATGTACACCGCGTCCCAAAAGTTTAGACAATCAATAAAATTTGAATTAACATAAAAAGTAATAATTTACAATTAAAATTCGAGAGATACGTAATAAATAAAAGCAGTTTTGCTGATATACACATATAAATTATGATGAAAGGTTTGAAATTATAAAATATACATTAAATTATATAGAAATGTGCTGCCCAAAAGTATAGACACTTGTAGTTTTTTTTTTTTTTTTTTTTTTTTTTTGGTTTTACATTTATAAAAGTAACTAAAATCTTACTTTTAATATTTAATTTTATTGCCACGACACTTTATAACATCAAATACACATTGTTCCATAGAATTAACTAAACATTGCATTACAGAAGGTGGTATTTCATACCACGCTTTGTCAATTGCAATTTTTAAGTCATTTACATATGTATATTGCTTTCCATTTTCATATATTTTACGAAATAAGATCCCCCATATGTTCTCCATGGGATTAAAATCTGGACTAAGTGCTCGCCAGTCTAATAGTGTGATATTGTTTTGCCTAAACCATGTTTTCGATGATGTGGAGGTATGGATAGATGCCCCATCTTGTTGGAAAACACAGTCCGGTCCTGCTGGCAAATCAATAATTGGCAGTAAATTGGTACGTAAAATATCCTGATAATCCTCTGATTTCATTTTTCTGTCCATAAATTCTAGAAATGTTTGGCCGTTGATAGAAAACCCTCTCCAGGTGATTGCGGATCCGCCGCTTCGTTGCTTTCTGAAACAGTTCTTGGGTTCTTTCCTTAGGTCATGCCAGTAAAATTTATGACCATCAGGGCCATCGAAATTCCATTTCTTTTCATCACTGAAGATGACAGAAATCCTTTTTTCACCGTATGACATATGCTTTCTAGCCCACTTTAGACGTGCATCTTTACGTCTCTGCTTTAAGCAAGGTTTTGCTTTCATTCTCCTGTAAACAATATTTGTTGAAGCTTTAACTCTTCTGTGTATAGTACCTTTTGAAATTCTGGAAATTGATGCAATTTCAGGCACAGATAAATTATCAACTGAAGCCATTTTTAATCAATTCTATCATCACGTAATTTTGATTTGCTACCTTTTGTAGTCTACGTCTGTGGTATATGTGTGGATATCTTCAGATACATAGTTGTGCTTTCATATTTTCACATTTTTAGGTAGCTTTCATTACAAAAAGCTACCTATTGCAGCCGTTCGGAGGAAAGCGATTTCAAAACATTTTGGTATATTTTCATCCATCATGACCCCAGACCCCCAAACCACCCTCCGTTCAAAAGTTGATATATATTTATATATATCTGATATTTGTCACACTGTAACTCTCGTATTTGTGAACCGATTTGGATGTAACTTCGTATATACGTAGTGCATACCAATGCTTCGACCGAATTCGTTGCCCAGCTTCATCCACCATCTTGTTTCAAAATGACGGCCATTTAAATTTTTTAAGAAAATTTAAAATTTGAAATGTCGTACCAAAAAATTGAAAATTGAAAAATATTTTTTCCTTATGTGTTTGACCTTGATACAAACATTCCGGAGCATTTTTTGTTTCGTCTATATCTTAAAAAATGGCTGAGTTATAGCAATTTGAATTTCTAGCTTGGTTGACATATTGAAACGACCTGATTTTTGTCACGCGATAACAGGCGTATTTATGAATCGATTTGGATGTACCTTGGTGTATACATAATATGCACCAATGTCTCGACTGAGTTCGTTCTCCAGCTTCATTTGCCATCTTGTTTCAAAATGGCGGCCATTTAATTTTTTTTTATTTGAAATTTGGAATGTGGTACCAAAAAATTTAAAATTGAAAAATATTTTTTTCTTATGTTTTTTACCTTGATACAAAGATTCCGCAGCTGTTTTCGTTTTGTCTATATCTTAAAAAATGGCTGAGTTATAACACTTTGAATTCCTAGCGTGGCTGACATTTAGAAACGACCTGATATTTGTAACGCGATAACAGTTGTATTTATGAACCGATTTGGATGTACCTTGGTGTATACATAATGCGTACCAATGTCTCGACAGAGTTCGTTCTTCAGCTTCATCCGCCATCTTGTTTCAAAATGGCGGCCATTTAAATATTTTTTAAAAATTTTAAATTTAAAATAAGGTACCAAAAAATTGAAAAACTAAAAAGATTTTTTTATGTTTTTGACCTTATTACAAAGATAGCGGAGCTGTTTTCGTTTCGTCTATATCTTAAAAAATGGCTGAGTTTTTGAAAATCTATTGTGGCTGACATTTTGAAACGACATGATTTTCGTCACGCGATAACAGGCGTGTTTATGAACCGATTTGGATGTAACTTGGTGTGTACATAGTACATAACAATGTCTGGACCGAGTTCGTTGGCCAGCTTCATTCGCCATCTTGTTTCAAAAGGGCTGTCATTTTTAAAAAAATTTAAAATTAAATTTTAAATGAGTTATCAAAAATTGAAAAAAGAAAAAGATTTTTTCATGTGTTTCACCTTGGTACAAAGATTCCGGAGCAGTTTTTGTTTCGTATATAACTAAAAAATGGTTGAATTATAGCACTTTGAATTTCTAGCATGGCTGACATTTTGAAACGATCTGATATTCGTCACGTGATAGCACGCGTATTTATTAACCTATTTCGATTAAAGAAGGTATGTGGATAGTATATCGTAATGTCTCGACCAGGTTCGCTGGCCAGCTTCATCAGCCATCTTGTTTCAAAATGGAAGCCATTAAATTAAATAAAAAATTATATTTAAATTGAGGTGCAAAAAAATTAGAAATTGAAAAAGGTTTCTTCCTTAAGTATTTGACCATGATATAAGGATTCCGGAGCATTTTTTGTTTTGTCTTTATCCTAAATAATGGCTCAGATATAGCAGTTTCAATTTCTAATGTGGGTGACATTTTGAAAAATCTGATATTTGCCTGCGACAGCACTTGTATATATCAACCGGTTCCGATGTGAGTGAGCATGTGCACAGGAATTACTAAGGTCTCGACCAAGTTCACTCATTAGCCTCATCCACCATGTTGTCTTAAAATGGCATGAACTTCAAGATATCGCTGAATTTGGCAACCAAATATAAGTAACTGTAAATAAAAGCAGCTTGGATAAAGCTGACTAATTTCGCGAAATTCTCATTCATAATGATTTGGTATTGATAAAAATTAGTATTGAATCTCCTATAATCGGTTTTCACTAAATTGAGCTTTGTGTGTTTGAATAATATAAGCTTGTTTTTTAAAAATAAGGAATATGAAAGCTACCTCTTCCTCCCGGCACTGGCCGGAAGGTCTTTAAAGATTCATCCTCATTTCAGCTTGTTATTTTTTAAATAGTTATATATTTTTATTCAAATTATTTTTTGCTTCAACGCATGGAATGTATATGAATCATGATATGAATCATGTATATGATCATGAATGTATAAATATTAGTATCTTAATTTCAATATTTTGCAGTATTCTAATTTGAATATAATTTTTCATTCTTATTTTTAAATGGTATCGTTTACCTGTTTAACTACATATTACAATAAAATATTGCCCTTTTTTGGCCTATTTAATATCCTATCCATTATAGCTACTTGTGTGCATTATTCCTTGGATTTCTACTATCCGCAAATTTCTGATGCTATTACCCTCATAGCATGCAGGGTCACAGTGACGTCGTTGTGACGTCACTGTAAGTCACCGTGGTCACGTCACATCTGTGATCAAAATGACACCACTCAGTGATGTCACATTGTGACTGGGATGTAAACTTTTTAGAAAACTTTAAAAAATTACAAAAATTATTAAAAACATGTTATTTATGTAAAATTACATTTTTCTGGCAATTTTTTAAAAAAAGTGACCTCACTGTTATGTCACTGCATGTAATGTTCGTCATGTCACATATGTGACAGAAAAAACACCATATTGTAAGTCATAGTGTGACAAAAACATGAACTTCAAAAGAGAAATTCAAAGAGAAATATTTTAAACAGTATATTAAACAAGCCCGAGTTACAGCGGCATAAGGAATGAAAATATATTAATGGATAGCAAATAGTAAATTCGGACACGAAACGAGGGTTGGGGTGGGGTGGGGGCATAAAAAGGAAAATGCACGATACAAGTATCAACAAACTAGATTTTAATGCTATATTTTATCAATTTGATATCTAAGACAGTGAAAGTATACTTTTTTCATGATTTCAATTTTATCTACCATTGAAATTTAATATAATAATCCTTCACTGATTGTTATTATTATAAAAGTGTTTCTCGTAAATATGGCACGTGCTGGAGTAATTTGGATAACATATTTAGAATTAGGAATGTTAAATCTGCGCACATTACATATTTTGTTCCCAGGGAGGATTTTTTTATTATTATTTATTTATATTTTGTCGACCAGTGGTATTCGAAACCCTTCTGTGGTTTCAAACTAAAAATTTTCCATTACAGTTATGTCTGCAGCTTTTAATGAGCACGTAGAAAGTCTTCAGAGTTTAGGCATATATGCATTTCTTGCTTTATAATTTGCATTCAAGTCATATTTTTTTCCTGTTAGTGTTTAACGATTTTAAGTAACTATTTTTTAAAAAATTCTACTTCTTTCAGACTTTTTAAATAAAATTAGTATTTTCCGAAAAAAAAAGTATGTAAACAAAATTTATACAAAATCCATGATATAATTAACTATTCGTATTTCAAATTCATGTTTTACAGATATGACTTTAAAAAAAGATATTTTACAAATTGTTTTATTCTACAGAAAATTAATATGAAAAGAATGACAGATTGACAAAGAAATTTTTTTATCCTCGATACTCCTTTTTCATTTATTAAGAAGATATTTTATATTTATAACATGTGAATCAAACTTCAGTTTAAAAAAAGGGGGTTGGAGATGTTTCACTCAAATAGAAAATTTTAATTAAATGCACTCTCATAAAATTATTGGTCATTTAATTTCAAAATCACTTGTATACAAAACAATAATAATAATAATACGGTAAAAACATCTGCTTGCTAAAAATCGTCTGCGCTCGATTTGACCGCAAATAAATGTTTGTTGGTTGGTTGGTTGAGGTATTATGCCGCAAAATCCCTTAAGGAACATGCTGCACCAAGAAAGTAGACTCAAACATCAAAAAGTGAAAAAGAAACAATGTCAAAATAAAAGAGCAATGAGAAGAACAATCTGGGTGGGGATTCCCATCCATATGTAGTTAAACAAGTGAAGAAGAAAAAAATTTGAAATCCCAAAAACAGAGTTATAAAATAAAAGTAATGCAATGAACAGTGCAATCTGGATGGGCAGAATAAATAAGGATCAGAGAACTTTAGACGCGGAAAGTTAGTTCACTGTATCACCAAGTCTGGAACGCCTTTTTTAAAGAGAAAGACGTCCGCCAGTTTAGGCTATAACACAGATATTATTACAGTATTTTTGGAGCAAAAAGGTATGTCTTATTTAATTTAAATCTTTTATTCTTGTTTTGTATATCATTAACATGAGTTAAATAGTTTTATATTATAGAATGAGAATCTGGATTTGTTTTCAGAAGCGATATTTTCCGATTCGATACTGTAAAATATCTTAATCTACCATCGCTCGGAAAAAAAAGCTGACGCAGAGAATGATTCATGCCTACATTCATAGTGGAATGAAAGTAAACATTACTTTGCAGTTACTTGAGATTGAAAATGCGTTGAGACAGTGATGTGGATTTTTTTTCAGCTTCTTACTGTTTTCTGATTACTAACACAGTATTTATCGTCATTATTATATTGGAGTTAAATATGACATTTGGTTATTATGATATTACGAAACCGTTTCAAATTAGAAATTAACATTATACTGGGAAAATGTCTTTTTACATATTATAGTAGTGAAACTTTTGAAAGATTTTTTTTCATTGCTAATAATATATTAAATTAGTATTTAAAATCCTAAATCTTCATACCAATGTTCTCATATTTAACATTTGCCAAAGTTATAAAATAATAGGAATTCCTTATAACATATGGAAAGACTTTTGCGAAATTGTTAAATATAATAACGCATTTAACTCATCTATTGTAGTTTGTTGTTGTTTAATAGTACAATTATAAATACTAAATATTTGGTGCTTTTCAAATTGGTATATTTACTTTTTTAAATTGTATGTAAGGATTATTTTTGCTGTCTGTGATTTTAATCAAACATTTAATTGTAGACATTGTCAGTTTTTAAACTTTCTTCGATTGTATACTCGTTTTCTACGTTTTCGATACACGTAATTATTGGCATTAAAAAATAAAATATGATATTTAAGCATTGAAATAAAGTGTTTTTCATGCCTGATAACAAGTTTATAGATTAAACTGCTTTAGTATATTCTTTAAAAAGTTGACATTTACTTACATAATATAGGACTGAATATTTTTTAAAGAGATTAATAACTACTTTTTACATTAAAATGTTTTTCAAACGATAAAAACAGTTCATATACAGTCATTTATTTTACTTTTATAATTGCTTTTTAACTTTTCAACAAAGTTGAAAAGTGTTTATTATTTCGGTTCGTCTGGCCGTCTGTCCGCCCTCTAACTCTCGTATATATACTCGGATTACCCTGAAAATTTGGATGTTATTGACGTTTACCATAGCACGGTCCCTATTTTAATGAAGTTTGAAGGATGTTTAGTTCATTTATAGGGACAGTCAAAAGTGTTCCGTTACATTGCAGCTTATGGGAAAAAATCGTTCCAAATGATTTTTAATGATTTTACACGCTTTCAAACAGAATAAAATTGATATACATTTATGAAGCGCACTAAAATAAAGTATATATTCTGTAAAATATGCGATGCAAAGAACAGTTATTGTTCATTTACAGTGCTAAAAAAGGAATTCGATACATAATGATTTAGGGGTGGAGGGAATTGTTTGCGGCGTAATTTAATTATGTTAATCTATTTCATATATAATGAAATTGATATACGTCGCTGAGGTTTACGTACTATAAATTATTTTATGCATAATACGAAGCGTATATAGCATTTACAGGGACACACAAAATATTTCAGATATTAATTTGTATCCGAAGTACTGTTCATTAGCGATGATTGCTGGAAATGCATTTTTAATTATGATATGCGCTTTTATGATTCACTATATTTATGCATAATATATGGTGTATATAAATGCTATAATTCATATACAGGGCTACACAAAAGTATTCGTAAGGGTTACTGGGTATGGGCGCAAATTGCTTAAAGGTGGTTTATGCATTTTTACGCTGAAATGCATTTAATTTACTAAGAAATGTTTGTAGAATATAGATAAATGATATACAGGGTCACGCAAAGAATTGGATACATTACCGTCTATAAATTATAATTTCTGGAAATGTGATTTCAGCAGTTTAAGAATGTTTTAGTTTGAATTAAATTTTAACTAAATAGTGGCGTGTAAACAAGCTTCTAGGTAAACTACAGGGTTGTACAAGAGTATTCAAGTATGTTTCCATATATTAGTATAAATTGCTGAGAAAGAATTTCAACCTCTTTTGCGTTTTCTTGCTAAACTAAATTTCCCGATTATTTAGTATATATATATATCAACCTACAGATAAAATACAGGGCTGTTAAAATGATTTGGAAAACATATTTGGGTATGGACGGTAACTGCTGAAATCAGTTTTTCAAATGTTTTATGCGTTTTCTAAAATGTTTAATTAGTTATCTTATTTTCGTTATTTCCCTAAATAACGATGTCTTGTTAAAGCATTCAGGAAGTGTTGGAAAGTGTTTTATAATCTATGCTTAAGACATGATTTTTCTTACTTGAATTTTCTATTTCCCAGATCAGTCTTCATATTAATTCCATTTAGCTCATATTCACAAAATACAATTTACACGGGAATAAAAAATTTAAATAAATATGGCTTAACATGTCATTCGATAAATAAGAGTTGTATTAATATCCGTTAGACTCCGTGTTCGTATTTAATAAAGCAATGACAATCACAACACATTAAAAAAGTTACACATTTATAATATCAATCTTGAACTCAAGATCAATCTTAGAACTTGATAAAAAGAAAAGGTTGTCCGTTGAAAAGCATTGCTTTTTAAGTGGAAAATTTAAAAAAATTTTAAAGGAATAGGACTCCAAAATAGCGATATTTTGCTAAAAAGTACGGTAAAAAGTTAAGATGTTATATTTCAAACAAAACTTTTTTTATTTAAAACAAAACATTTTTTATTTTAAAATTGTGCATTTTAAAATTCAACACAGTGTTTATGACAAGAATTATCACAATATTAATACTTGGAAATTTTCTAGATAGAAACATTCACCTTGCATACAATATTTCAAAAGAAAATCAAATTTATTGCTTAAAAGGCGCAAAGGCCAACATAGTGAAAGGGATTCCATGCTGGGACTCGAACCCTGGCCTTCAGTATAGCGCACTGACATTCTACCGACTAAACCACATGGGACGATAGCCAGCCAGGAAAATTTCTCACTATTTCATGTTGGCAAGGCTACAAACGCAGCACAAGATGGAATATTTTTCGTGAGTCACCGACATGGAGCAAACACGAGACTTAATTAAATCCAGCAGCGATTGAAACCATATTAATGCTTAGAAATTTTTACAGAGAGAAACATTCGCCTTGCATACAATATATTAAATGAAAATCAAATTTCAAATAAAAATTGCCTTTTAAGCAATAAATTTGAAATTTAATTTTTATTTAAAATATTGTATGCAAGGTGAATGGTTCTCTCTGGAAAATTTTCCAAGCATTAATACAGTTTCAATCGATGCTGGATTTAATTAAGTTTCGTGATTGCCCCATGTCGGTGGCTCACGATAAATATTCCATCTTGTGCTGCGTTTGTAGCCTTGCCAACATGTAATAGTGAGAAGTTTTCCAGGCTGGGTATCGTTCCATGTGGTTTAGTCGGTAGAACGTTAGTGCGCTATACTGATGGCCCGGGTTCGAGTCTCAGCATGGAATCTTTTTCACTATGTTGTCCTTTGCGCCTTTTAAGCAATTAATTTGAAATTTGATTTTCCTTTGAAATCATCACAGTGTTTATGACAAGTTCGTCACAAATGACACATATTTCACAAATTGGTCACAATGTGACTTCAAAGCATTGTCGCTTTCATCACAGGTTCGTCACAAAGTTAATGCCAAAATAGTCACAAATGTCACACTTTTCACAAATTTGTCACATCGTGACTTCAGAGAGTGGTCACAATGCAACATCACAAAAACGGCTCTCATCACATCACATCTCTAAAACGGCTATAACGAATTCGCATTCTAGTCACTATGACGTCATATCGACGTCACGTGACATCACATCGACGGTCACAAAATCAGAGTGTGACTTCACAACGACGTCGCCGTGACATCACCATGCCTTACGGGTACCAAGTTCATTAATTCGATAAAAAAAATTCTCAACTGTGCCACGTTGACTTTCTATTAGAAATCTTAAAATAAATATTTAAATAATAACAATTTAATATCCACTAAGTGATTTATATGACGCAATTTAGGTCTATTATATTTTGTGAGGATTTCTTCTCATACATTTTTCTTCTCTTTCATATTGTAAAATTTTGATTATTCTTTGGTAGTTTAGTCTCTTATTTTTCAAAATGTTATATACATATATACATAGCTGCCAAACTTAGGGATTTTTTCAAGTCAAACTGACATAATTTGAACCAGAAAATTAAATTAATGTATTTTTTCTTCTATATGGTTTTTATTTAATTCCTTTTACATGAGAAAAATTTCTGTTTATATATATATATTTTTAAAAATCGACAGCAATGTATATATACACATGTGATTGTGTGAGTTTGACGTCATGATGTGAACTTTAAAGAAATGATTTGGTGTCCACCCGTTTAGATTTCAATTAATTCAAATATTTTTAAAGAAGAAAATAGAATGATTTTATGGTTTAAGTAGGGAACAACAGTTGTGAAATTATATGAAAAACCGCTGATATTAACGTATTTTTTCTCGGAAACTACTGAAGAGATTTCATTATATTTTGTTTTATTTTGTTGGTATTAAAATTAGCTATGTTTTGGTAATTTATTTTTTTTTGTAAAATCAATCGCTTTTTACTAACGTTTATTAAAAAAAAAAAAAACCTGGAACTTTTATTTCCGCAATCTCGTAACTATTGCATTTCTTATTTTTTCTTCTTGAGCAAAAAATATGTAGTTTAGCTGTTACCAAAATTATTAAAAACAAATTTTTAAAATTGCTTCGCTTGTTTCCAATAAAAATGTACATCAATATCAGCTGTTTTATATAGGATTTTGCAGGTCGTATTCTTCTATGAAATCTGACAAAATTTGTTTGAAAATGACAAAATTAAATGACTACACAGATGGAACGTATTTTGAACCACATATATAATGAACAATATGGGCTAAAATATAATGAACAAATACGCGACTATTTTACATAAAGTATCGTATATCCTTTTGTGATAATTTAAATTTCTTATTTTAAAATAATGACTTTATCAAGTGACTCATGCAATTTTTTTCGATGAATTCAGTTGAATATTTAACTTCATAAGATTAAATTTAACGGAGTGTACAAAAGCTGCATAAAGGTAATAAAGTCATTCTGATAACAAAGGATTCTTATATATTAACTGCCAAGTTACATCAAAGTGATAATTATAATTGATTACAAGGATTTGAAACTAACGTTTAATGATTTTCGGAAGGCTAATGTAAACGAGACTACATTTGCCCTAGCAAATTCATTGTAAGGTAAAGCCATTAAAGTATTCTGTGATACGCTGAGGATTTTTCTCGTGGATTAGAAGACTATCAGTAAAGAAAAGAAGTTATAAACTGGTCTTTAAACGTAGAATTTTAGTAACTTGATTATGTACCACAAACATTACAAAGCTTATCATTTTGCATTTTTGATATATCATTTAATTTCAAATAACCGAATAGTCCAGTCATTTGGTAGAAAATAGGGGAAAGTTTTGGTGCAGTTTTGATATATGGTGCCTTTATGTTTTTTGGGTCGTTGAACACGAATCTGAAGTTTGCCAACAAAATTTAGCCGGGAAACACGTTTTTTTGGCAAAAAACTGGAAAGAAAACGGGATTTTCTTTGTTTTTTCAAAATAACTTCAAAATTATGCATTTTACGCAAAAGTCTTCATTACATAAATTAAAGAGGATAAAATTTCCTACATTTTATGTATTAAAAGTTTTTTTCTCTGATCAATTGTTTAGCCGTGACAACGCCGCAAAAATGGGTGTGAAAATAAAAAAATTCTGAAAAAACGGGAATTACAGCAGTGCACGGTGGGTGATTTACCGATTCTAGTTGGTCATAATTATTTTTGGCGTCAATATAGTCGCATCGCCATGAAATTGAAAAATGTTATTCATATTTCGTATTGAATGTTAGGTATTGTAAAATGTTGCGTGTAGCAGGCATAATTTCGTTACAGGGACATTCAAAAGTATTTCTTTATATTACGGCCTATGGGGAAAAATCGTTTGAGATTTTTTTCAATAATGTTTCATAATTTCAAACACTTTGAAATTTGTATACATATCTATCTACAAGTTTATTTCTTATAGAATATGGTATGGGTAGTATTTATCGATCATTTACAGGGACACTAAAAATAATTATGTTACATTACGGTCTATGGAGAAAAATTATTTGTGGTGTATTCTGTTCATGTTACACCTTTTCAAAAGTATTTAAACTGATATATATCTCCGAGGTGCTCTATAAGATGCTTACTATTGAATATGATGTGCCATTGATCTTTCATATACAGGGGCACACAAAATAAATCAGTTATATTTTTCTCTGAACAATAATTGATGGAAGTGCATTTTCAGTTGTGGAACACTTTTTAAATTTAAAAAATTGCATACTATTTAGCGTGTATAAATTCTATAAATCATATATAGGGCTGCACAAGACATTTATATACCCGCTTACTGCCGGAAATTGCTAACGGGGAATTTTCAACTGTGCTATGCGTTCACTAACAGTTCTAAATTTTAGCATATTGTGAATTATATGATAAATCTATAGTTCATATACGGGGATGTGCAAAATTTTCAGCTATTTTTTCGATTTTGGTTGAAATTGTGTTTTCAAACGTGTTATATGTTTTACAAATTAGTAATTAGACATCGTTTTTCACGTTATTAAACTATGAAGTTTTATTATAGTAGCCCGAATGCGCTCAAAAATGTTCCATAATCTGATCGACGCATGATTTTACGTTCTTTTTGATAATTTTAATGATACTTTCTTAACGGTATGGAAACTAAAGTGATAAACTATCTTTGTATTATTATAACAAATTCTAAAATTTCTTTTTCTAAAATTTAAGGTACGGGGCAAACATTCGACAGCATTAATGGAAATTGCTGTGTTGCATATTCTGTTTTATATTCATATTTATTTCTGCACAAACCTTACAGGAAACCTAACAGAAACCTTATGTAAAGATAGGAAATCTTAAGATATCATGATTAATATATCATGAGAAAATGCCTACATTATGTTTTGCATTGTATCAAATCTCAATTTGGAGAATTTGTCTGGATCAATTTTGTAACCACTCAGAATTTGCAGCCAAGTAATATATTTTAAATGATTTTGTCCCGATATATCTACATACAACTGGCAATTTTTGTCCAAATTTGGTCATAAATTTAAACATTTCGCTCTTGCAAAACTTCATTTCTCTTCATTGTAATTTTCCTCTATAAACAAAATATTTTGAACCAAATTCACATTTTCGTTACATTTTAAATCTTGTTGCCGTTGTATAATGATGCAAAAGTTTATTTATGTGATTAACTTAAATTCTGCTGTCTTTGATTTAAAAAAAAATGGTACTTGAACTAAAATGTCAAGAAAAAGTCATGCCAGAAGGTATCAAATATTTTTTATTAAAAAAACATTTATTTTATACTGTTGGTAGTAAAAAAAAAACCCACTAATTCTATACGCCTATTATCTATGCTGTAGATGTCGGTGAAAAGCAGGGACCCTCAAGTAAAAGAAAGCAGAAATAATATTTTTTTTGTTTTTTAAATAAATGTACTTACTAATGGACATGTTTATTTATAATTAAATAATGATTCATAATGAGTCGTACTATTTATTATCAGCAACTTCGTTGTAAAATATAGTCATTCATATAATCTTTAGTATAATTTATAATCAATGCTTGTGTAAAATGGTCAATTTTCATGTTAAATCTACGTACAGCGGCGTAATTTCCGTTTTATCTGAATTATTTGATTTTCACTACCATTTTTGTGGCGTAGTCACGGCTAAACCATTGATCAGAGAAAAAAACTTTTAATACATAAAATGTAGGAAATTTTATCCTCTTCAATTTATGCATTGAGGACTTATGCGTAAAATGTATACTTTTGAAGTTATTTGGAAAAGACAAAGAAAATCCCGTTTTTTTTCTCGTTTTTTGCCAAAAAAACGAGTTTCCCGGGATAAATTTTGTTGGCAAACTTCAGATTCGTGTTTAGCGACTCAGAAAACATAAAGGCACCAAATATCAAAACTACACCAAAACTTTCCCCTATTTGTCCTTTTTGAGCACCTAATGCCTGGACTAGAAAGCAATATGAAAAACAATGAAAAGCTGTTTGACGTTTAATTCAGCATAATACAGGTTGTCCCTAAAGTCTCTATGGATTTTGAGTAAAATGCTCTATTTTTTTTTTTCAGATGATTTGATAGAATGCATTCAACGCAAGAATGAATATCTATTGTTTGTGCTTATCTATGTGGATTAATGTATGAATAGAAGCAAGAGGACTTCAATCGCAAATTCAGAATATCATCTCTTACGAAAGCAGCTACTAAAGATTGTTAAACAAAATCAAAGGAATTGATGCGTTAAAGATAATTCAGCCAGACCTCTGATAACATCTGATGTTACATCAAACTCTTCCGTGATATGCTAAGGGTACAAGAAGCGGCTGCACGTAACCTCAAATCATCCATGCATCTATGCATAAACTCAGCCTTAATCTCGCTATTCCGAATTCTATTGTTTGGAAAACTTTTCGTTATCAGTTAAACAGACAAACCTACCTTATCTAAACAGTGCATTAGATTTGAAGTTGAAGATTATGCAGCTTGGCAAGCTACGCTTTACCATTTTCTGGAAATTTCGGAGAATGAGAACTTAATACGGGTGACGTCTTACCTTTCATACGGTAATCCACGTAGACGAGTAGAAAGAATGGTTATTATTTCTTCTAAAAATATTTTATCAAATAACCTGCAATTTTTTTTTAATTTAGAACCTATTTCTCAAACACGGATTGAGACTTTATGGATAGCCTGTATAAAACTTTGCTAATTCCTCCAGACGACTTTATATTAAGCATTAGTTAGAAGGTATGAGTGTTATTCACAAAGTTACAACCGTGTGGTGGTAAAAAACTTTAAAAACAAACATTCTTCAATAAAAAGGTCTCTACATAAGTGAAGCTTGCTTTATTTCTCCCCATAATCACCTCCCTACATTTAGGCATTTTTCTTATCTGTTCAGGGGCTTTACAATCTCCATATAGTACTCTGTTGCTACCAGTCCCGTATTACACTAGTTGTTCACACTGCAGTCTTCAACTCATCATCACTTCCCATCGCGCACAAATTTTGTTGTAAACAAGGTGTTCTGACACAATTTCCACAAGCAAAGAACGTTCAATGTGTGGTAGGCGATGTGCAACTCGCCTGCGGGCGCATAACACTCGATGGTTAAGGTTTCGACTATGGGTTATGCACCCTCGACGAGTTTTCCACACATTTCACTTTCTTTGCTTGGGGAAATTATGTCAGAACATCTTGCCTACAACAAAATTTGTGCACGATGGGAAGTGGTGATGAGTTGACGAGTGCAGTGAACAACTGACTTAATATGAGACTGGCGGCAGCCGAGTACAACATGGGGATTGTAAAGCTCCTGAACAGATATATGACAATTGGCTAAATGTAGGGGGTGATTATTAGGATGGATCGAAAAAATCGAATTTTTCTCGAATCAACTTCTAATAGCGCGCAAATGTTGCCTTTTGTAATTAGAAGAATAATGCATTTTTTTTTAATCGGTTAATATCTTTAGGTCGCGCATCGCACTTGAAGTTTGACAATTTGATCAAAAATGAGATTTTTTGAAATTAATGATGAAAATTAAACAAATTTCGAACCTACTTCTAATAGTGCGCAAAAGTCACTTTTTTTTATCAGATAAATAACGGATTTTTTAAATCGATTAATATCTTTAGGTCGCGCATTGTGCTTGAAATTTGGAAAATATGATCAAAATTGGCATTCGCTGATTGCAAAAATAAATGCTAATCCCGCTTTTCCCTTACACCACTTCCACAATGCGCAAATGAACTGTGAACGCAGGTGGTTTTTAGGCGTGTCATATGATTGACACATACAACGTTTCATTTGTAGCTATGATTCCGTTGAATGCAATAGCATTTCGTATTTCTGTTCTTGTTTATTTTCTTTTAATTTCTCGAAATTATTTAGTAACTTTTGATATATTGTTGAGTTTTTTCCTCTACGTTCAAATCTAGTATTTATAAAAATAAACCTAAACTAATAACAAGACAGGAATTGGATTGTCCAATATTTGGTCCTACAAAAGATTTTAATACGACTCAACTGCTTTCACACGAGGATGTTTTGCGCTGCTGTTTTCAAGTAAAATATAACTTACAAGTTTCTTCACAATGGAAGAAGTCCGTTTGTTTTTTTTGATGTCGCAGAAATAGTGACTAAAAAAATCAAATACATTTATCAAAAGTCTTAAATACAGTGTATGCGACCAGAATTATTCAATTGATAAAAGCCTATCATGTAAAATACTATAAAATGAGGAATTCATTTAAACGAGACAAGGATAAATTGCGTTTTAAGGCAAAATAATAGCAATTCAAGACTGAATCGCTAAAGATTTTTGATGTGACATCATGCAAATGCACCATGATTCTAAAATGCACTTGTGTTTCAGTAGATCGTTGTAAATACCCTACATTAATAAATTGCATCTGTGATAAGGGGGAAAAGATTCTAAAAATTGAACAAAAGTTTATCTACGACCAAAGTAGTACTAGGATAGGTAAAATTGCAAACATTGATCTCGAAGAAACGGCTAAGAATAGAAAAGAAATGAAAGGAATGAAAGAAAAGAACAAGCGAATAAACGTGTTGCACGCCTAAGTTCTATCAACTCAGATGATATTAATGTTAATCTTCAGAATACTGATGCAGAAATTGCTTCACCCCTTTCAGCCGAAAAAATGGAAAAGCACAAATCTGCAAATTATTTTGAAGTGTTTGTCACAGCTGAAAATTCTACTTCGTCATAGATGAGGGTTCGTTTTTCAGAAGCAGCTTTAGCAAGTAATTTGGTGTTTCTGACAGAGCAACCGCTGCTCTCGTACCTGGCATTCTTAAAGACATGGGAATGAACAATGAAACCCATATTTCACTTGTTATTGATAAAAGTTAAACAAGGAGAGAGAAGCTTAAAACAAGGAAAATTTTACAAAAGGACGATTTTATTGTTGTTCAGAGTATATATTTCGTCGAAAGTAAAGACAAAGACAATAGGTTATATCAAGATAAAATCGGCGTAAAACGTTAACGAAGGTCAGAAAAGGAAGAGCACATTTCTTTAATTCAGGAGTGGGACTCAAAATATATTGGTCATTTTGCGCCTATGAGTGGAACCGGAAGAAATATTTGTGAAAGTGTTGTTTTATGACTGTCTCAGAAGACTATCTCCTTATATGAAGTCCTTATAGTTGGTTGTGACGACACTTCTATAAATACGGGATTGTAAAAAGGGGTTATTCGAAACTTGGAAATGAAGATAGGGGGGGGGGGGGCTTGCAATGGTGTATTTGTCTTTTGCATTTTATCGAATTCCTTTTAGGCATTTATTTCAACATATTGATAGTAAAAGCAAAGGGCAGGCATTGTTTTCAGGTCCTATAGGCAAGCAAATACCTGCTTGTGAAATACTACCTGTTATCAAGTTTGAATCAATCAATTGCAACATCCGAATAGTGACTGTTGAAAACCCAAATGACCTCAGAAAAGAACAAAAGTATCTTTTTGCAATATCAAACGTCGTGCGAACGGGCTTCTGTCCTGAGGACCTGTCTGTCCGGGATCCAGGGCCCAATTCTCATTCCCGACGGCTAACGACCGCCAGTAGAATTCTCAGACTGTATATATCCGCAGAAAACCCTACGACTGAACTGAAGCAGTTAGTTTTACTCATCTTTAAAACACATGTGCCCATGTGGTTTGATATTAAGAAGAATCTTTGTATTATTTACGTACCAAAGCATGTGTTCAAGACAATAGCAACATCGCGTTACCTACCAAAAAGTTTACAGGAGAAGATAGACCCTGTTATTTAACATAACGCTTTCTTTGCTCATCCAGAAGACCTGCAATTGGCAATGATCACAGATGTAGGGGAACATATAAGGAAGTTGGGATTATAGCGAATTTGGAAAACAATGTAATCTGTGACAAAAAGCGTGACGACTGTGCGAGATTTTGTGATTCCCAAAAGTTAAATTTTAGTGCTCACGATTATTCAGAACTTATTGAATGGTCTATCTGCAAGTTTACTTCACCACATATATTATATGAAATCAGCTCAGAGAGCATTTGTCTGTTATTGATTCAAAAGCTCTCTCCAAATTGGAACTGAAAACCATAAAGGCGTTTCCGTGCCGCACAGAAGCAGTGGAACGATGTGTGAAACTTGTGAGTGAGGCTTCTGAAAAAGTATGTGGTGCTAATAACACAGATTGCTATGTTAGATCAACTTTCCTTTTGCAATCACTAATGCGAAAGTTTGATAATAAATCTCAGTACAAGACTTTACCTGTAGTAAAAAGTGAAGGTAAGAAAGAACAATGACTATTTTCAGAAATTACTTCAATGCGCATTGTTTAAAATTGTTTCCGTAAAACTTGTTTAAAATTGATTCAACCATTTCTGTTGAAAAATGTCTTACTAATTTGTGGTCTAAATTTGTTCGATATAATTGTTTAAATTTAAATAAATAACTTAATTGAAAAATATATTTTTCTAAAATTTTTCATAATTCATAAACGTTGTACGACCAAAACATTTTAAACTATTTTAAAATTGATTTTATGCTACATTACTATGCAAGTAAAGTAATATTTTTATATTATTAGAAGTAAATGCGAAAAAAGCACGATTTTTTATCTTTTATATAAAACATTGTAAATTTTGATAATATTTTTCTAAATTCAGTGGCGATGCGCGACCTAAAGATAATAATTTTTTTTTTAAAGTTGCAATATTTTTTAGTTTCCGAAAGGCAACATTTGCGTACTATTAGAAGTAAGTCTGATTTTTTAAACATTTTCATCATTAATTCCAAAAATGTCATTTTTGATCAAATTTTCAAAAGTTCAAGTGCAATGCGCGACCTAAAGATATTAACCGATTTCAAAAACCTTTTTTGCGTTATTCTTCTAATTACAAAAGGCCAATTTTCCGCTCTATTACAAATTGACCTGAGAATTTTCGATTTTTTCGACCCACCCAAGTGATTATAGGGAGAAGCAAAGTAAGCTGCATTTATGTAGAGGAATAATTTAAAAAAAAGTTTATTCTTAAAGTTTTTATAGTTAAACGGTCGTTACTTTGTGGATCACCCTCGTATGTTCAAATACTTATGTGAAATTGGAGTATACACACAAAATTCTATTTATTGACTTTTCACAAAATTATTAAAAATAATTAATCTTTGATCATGTTTGGGAAATAGGTGTAAAGTCATATAATAAGATATGTTTAAACAGTAACAGAAAGAAAATCTGTAATAATAATAAGATAGAGTATGTACAGTCGTGGAAAAATAAAAAGTAAACACCCCCTCCTAACTCCTCAACAAATTATCATAGACGAAAGTTACCGGTACTGAACGATTGGAAATAAAGTCTACTTTTAAATGATGTATATAAAATTTGCTTAAGGGGGGCCATCTACATATTAAAACGAAATACCCAATTTTAACAAGATATTTCAAATCTTCGGCTCAATCTATGCCTAGACACCGAATTTCAAGTCATGTGGATGATACGTTTTTGAATTATAAATATTCAAAATTTAGTGCTTCTAATGGTAAATTACATTTTCACATTTTTATTAATATCTCCAGAAATTATGCTCCTAATGTGCTAATTTTTTTGTAGCAATAATACTAATATACCCAAACATAAATACGCTGAATTTGCAATTTTTATAATTTTTTTGATATGAATTACGAATTATGAAATTAATATTTGAAAAAATTATGAATTGCAACCTACAATTTTTTTGATGGATTTAGATTTATTAAGTCCTGCTTTATGTAAATCCAAAATTTCACATTTTTCTTCCAAGTATTTTTCAAATTATGCTTAAAAAACGGCAAAATGATGGTTTAAGGGGCCGTCTATAATAGAAGTGACTAGATATTTTGAAATTTCTTCTGCTGTATTGTAATCTATCAGGCTTCATTGACGTCTTAAGGTGCATTGATCAAGATGGGGGCTCTCTCGGTTAATAATCGATTTCCGAACTTCAATTTGGATACAGCCCTTAAAATACGCTCGTTTTAAAATAATTAATTTCTCGGAAACTTATGATACGAATTGCATAAAAATTTGTTTTGGGGCTAATTGGAGGATGTAGAGTTCATTTATGATGTCATAATTGTGTACTGCTATTGAAAAAAACAAAGTTGTGGTTAGTTTTAATATGTAGATGGCCTCCTAAGCAAATTTTATCTATATCATTTAAAAGTAGACTTTATTTCCAATCGTTCGGTTCCAGTAACTTTCTTCTACGATAACTTGTTGAGGAGTTAGTGGGGGGTATTTACTTTTTTTTCCCACGACTGTACCACTGCTGAGCGTTTTTAAGTGATGATACGTAGAAAAACCTGCATATAGATGGTAAAAAAGCAAACCATATTTTAAAAATATATTAAAAATTAATTTTATATGCTGTAAATATAAAGTATTTTACATTGCTGCTGGATCCATGGAGCCGTTTGCATTCTTTGCTCTGGATTTCGCAACATCAGTTTGAAAAATAAATCAACCATTTTTATACAATTAAATTTTTACTACTTTTCATTTTTTTTTCATTCTAAAATGTTCTTAAAAATAGAAAAAATGTATTTTTGGAGTAATGCAGTGGGTATACTGTGTAAAAAATTACCCCCAACTCGCGATTATTGAATTATTCGACGTCATAAAGTTAGCACATTGACAGCTTTAAACAATTCAAATCATATTTCAGTTGTCCCTAAAATTTTGTGTATGTCCCAAAAAACACAAAACATGGATAGCTTTTGGCTATATTATATTTTTCGGTTGAGAAAAATTATAGAAAAAAAACGCGTGCATAATTTCGACATATCTTGTCACCTACGGAATAATAACTCATATTAGATTAACTTCAATTCAAAACCACTTTGTCGAACTACTAAACTCTCCATTTGTTCTATATTAAAATATAAAAGCGTACACCATTAACCATCGGCACTTTCACTTTAATTTTAGGGAAAAGAATAACATAGATATGTTTAAAACAATGACTTCGCTTTCGCAATATTAGAAATAATATAGTATGTATTCACTTACTAACAAAAATTTCTATTATTAATACACTACATGGCCAAAGATGACCGGTCACTTACGATTTTACACGTTTTGTTAAATATCTAGAGAAATACATGAGGAATTAACCTGAAACTGCAGGTGTGTAAACAGTATAGTATAGGTCATATATTTCCGTGAAGATTTTTTTCCCGAAACCCCATAGGAGACCGTCAACAAACTGAACAAGAACGAATATCTTTTGGATAACCCTGTAAAAACTAATGTAGCAAAAGAATTCAAACTCGATATTGTTAATAAGTGGTTTATTGTAATATACTGTGTTCATTTTTATGAGGATAGCATGCATACTCTTAGAGAAATTAAGGTTTTTATAAAAACAGTCCCAAATTTCGCCAAGTTTTTTGCTTATAATTTGCAGAGTTCTTATTATAAAAAAAAAGGTTCTTTTCAGAAAATATGACGAACAACATTGTGCACAATACTCTGCAATCAGAATTAAAAAATAATAAAAATTGGATGAAAAATGAGCAGGTTTACTAAAAACTGTTTCATTGCGCATGCGTGAATGTAATCAAAATATAAATTGCATAATGTGTTAGCTAAGTGTATATAGCAACTTTTGTAAAAGTCTCAAAAGCATAGTTTGAAAAGTCTGATAATAATCGTTTATAGAATAAGCTCAAAATCCGTTGTTCCCAAAATGAAGAAAAAAGATGCGGGGTTGTATCCATATATCCATTGATTAGTTCCAATATAGCATACACAATATTGCACGTACTACTGTATTCGAATACAGCTCCTCATTTTTTGCTTTCTTTTAGTAATAATGGATTTTTAGCTTATTCTATAAACGATTATTATCAGGCTTTTAAAACTATATTTTTGAGACTTTCACAAAAGTTGCTCTATACATTTAGCTAACACATTATGCAAATTATATTTTGATTACGCTCGAGAATGCGCAGTGAATCGTTATTTAGTAAACATGCTAATTTTTCATACGATTTTTATTATTTTTTCATTCTGATTACAGGGTATTGTGTACAATGTTGCTTGTTATATTTTCTGAAAAGAACTTTTTTTTATATTAAGAACTGTGCAAATTATAAGCAAAAAACTTTGCGAAATTTAGGGCTGTTTTTATAAAAACCTTAATTTCTCTACCAGTATACATGCTATCCTCATAAAAATGAACACAGTATATTACAATAAGCCACTTATTAATAATCTCGAGCTTGAACGCTTTTGCTACATTAGTTTTTATAGGATTATCCAAAAGATATTCGTTCTTTTTCAATATGTTGAAGGTCCCCTATGGGGTTTCGGAAAAAAATCTTCACCGAAATATATGACTTATACTATACTGTTTACACACCTGCAGTTTCAGGTTAATTCCTCATGTATTTTTCTAGATATTTGACAAAACGTATAAAATTGCAAGTGACCGGTCACCTTTGGCCATATAGTGTATGAAACTTTATTACTTAAATGTATGCCATGAAAAACAAACTTTGATTGCTTCCAAAACATATAAAAGTTTTCCAAATATCCAATTTTTTCGTTTGAATTTTATAAATCATTAAACATTCTCTATGTAGTCATCGCAAAGAAAAAAAAAAGAGAGAGAGAGAAGTAAAGTAAATCGTCACAAGTCTGGAATCTAGAAAAAGTGATTTTTCTTAAAATAACGACTATATTGTGGTCAGTATCGTCTGAGAAAAGGAACACCTGCTTGTAACTTAATTTTGAGAGTCATTTGTTTCTGCTAACATTAGTACTTCGATGAAAGTACATATAAAAAGTGAAGCGAATAAAAAAGAAAGGGAATTAAGTCTGAGGGGTTTTTTTTTTTCAGCTTTCCCATCATCAATAGGTGAAATGTCATCGACCATAAAGTTATTTACAATGAATTATATATTCATTTTTCATGTAAGATGCGAATGAAAATTTACTTTTATGGACGAAAAACAATATTTTGTTTATAACTGATATTTTATACTTTTGTTATATGAATAAATTGGTGTTTTTGTTTTTTTAATTTTGCCGTATAATCTGAATTAAAAATATTTCTCGCCGGGATACTGAATTCGGGCGTTTTGAGTTAGAGTTTGTTAATTTCGCATAACATTTATTTCTAAATTTCCAGAAATTTGTTTTGAAAATAATATAACTACTGTGAAATTAGCATTTAATTTTTCTCCAAATATTCTACGAAAAAAGGATTTTATATTCAGAAAACATACGTAGTCAGGGAATTAAAAACATTGTTTTAAATATTATAAAATAATTTTTCTAAACCCACTTGATAAATTTCCTTTGGTAAACTTTATTCAATAAAGGCAACATAGTTGCTAACTTTTATGCTTTTTTGTTGCCACTAAAATTTAATAGTAAATTTTGGTGGTGACAAAAAAGAATATAAGTTGGTATCTATGTGGTATGTGTATCAGTAATGTACTTACCAGAAATGCCATTGTACTAATAAGGGCCACTTGCTTTGACAAATGAAAAACAACCTTATATGTCAACCTCAGAAGTAACAAATTGGCAGACGACAAAGTGGAGGTTTTCGGGTAAACACCAGAAATTTTAATTGCTTGAAATGTGATATATTAGCTTTTTTTTAAATTTTCCAAATCAGGCTGTATATTATGGGTACATGGTCCATTTCTTGTGCATAAACATTAAGCAAAATGGATTGTAACCTGTGTGCACTTTTAAGTATATTGAACAATATGAGGAATTATTCTAAAAGATTTCTACTTTAATAACATTCAGATGCTCCAATTTATTAGCATGTTATTTGGTAATTTCTTTCGGTCAAAATACGCATAGTATTGATAGCTAGAAACCAAAAACTGGAGTAGGATAAGTATTTTTGTTTATATATATATATATATATATACACTAGCAGGTTGCATCTGCTGCTCTGATCAATATTTCAAAAGGAATCTTGTATTAAACGAGCTGGTGTATTTGAACTTGTATTTTAACTACATGGATCATCACCTGGTATGTCCTTCCGCATTGCTGGAAAGGATGCGAATGTCATTGTGATATTACATTATCTTATCCGCCGGACAAAATTTAGCTATTAAGGAGCAATTCTTTTAGTTGATTATTCACATTGCACTTTTGCTAGGGAAATGAGACCATTATGACAAAAGGAATTAAAATTTTAATTAATTCTTCAACTACTTTTCAGTAGTGAAATTACGCTTGAAATTATTGAATATTAAAGCCGTGAATTGTCACATTGCTAACTAAGCGCTTAGTTAGCAATGTGATAATTCACGGCTTTAATATCCAGGAATTAAAATGTTCTCTGATCTGACACTACTAAATTACAAGAGCATCACAATGATTGCAGAGATTGACCATTCAACATGAATAATGCTTTAATGGTAACTTTTCGCTTGTTAGTTCTTGAACTTCTAGCATCTGAGTTCGCGTAATATGTGATTCTGGTAGCTTAAATGCAATCCCACTGAATGCTACATTATATTTCTTAACAAACGTCCTCTTGTGGCAGGTCTACTACTACTGTTTTCCCTCTTTGGATTCCTGCAGAGTAAATACAGTCGAAGAGGTAATAAATTATTTGAAGACAAAGAAGAGCGTTTAACATTCATATTTAAAAGAAAAGTGAAACATAAAAGGTGTGTTTCAGGTAGCTTTCATTACAAAAAGCTACCTATTGCAGCCGTTCGGAGGAAAGCGATTTCAAAAAAATTTTGGTATATTTTCATCGATCATGACCCCCAGACCCCGAAACCACCCTCCACTCCAAATTGATATATATATATATGACATTTGTCACACTGTAACTCTCGAATTTATGAACCGATTTGGATGTAATTAGGTATGTACATAGTACATACCAATGTCTCGACCGAGTTCGTTGGCCAGCTTTATCCGCCATTTTGTTTAAAAATGGCGGCCATTTAAATATTTTTACAAAATTTTAAATTTGAAATGTGTTACCAAAAAATTGAAAATGGAAAAATATTTTTTTTTATGTATTTGAGCATTATACAAAGATTCCGGAGCTGTTTTTGTTTCGTCTATATCTTAAAAATTGGCTGAGTTATAGCATTTTGAATTTCTAGCGTGGCTGATATTTTGAAACGTCCTGAATTTTGTCACGCGATAAAAGGCGTATTTATGAACCGATTTGGATGTACCTTGGTGTGTACATAGTACATACAAATATCTCGGCCAAGTTCGTTGGCCAGCTTCATCCGCCATCTCGTTTCAAAATGGCGGCCATTAAAAAAAAATTTTAATTTAAAATGAGGTACGAAAAAATTGGATAATGAAAAAGATTTTTTTTTTCGTATGTGTTTGACCTTAATACAAATATTCCGGAACAGTTTTTTTTTTTCGTCTATATCTAAAAAAATTGCTAAGTTATAGCATTTTGAATTTCTATTGTGGCTGACATTTTAAAACGACCTGATTTTTGTCACGCAATAACAGGCGTATTTATCAACCGATTTGGATGTTACTTGGTCTGTACATGGTACATACCAGTGTCTCGACCGAGTTCGTTGGCCAGCTTCATTCGCCATCTTGTTTCAAAAGGGTTGTCATTTAAAAAAAATTAAATTTAAAATTTAAAATGAGGTATTAAAAAATTGGAAAATAAAAAAGGTTTTTTTTTATGAGTTTGGCCTTGATACAAGGATTCCGGAGCAGATTTTGTTTCTTTCTTCTTTTCTTTCTTTCTTTGAAATTTGTTCTTTTGTTTATATCTTAAAAAATGTTGAATCATAGCACTTTGAATTTCTAGTATGGCTAACATTTTGAAACGATCTTGTATTTGTCACGCGATAACACACGTATTCGCCTATTTCCATGTACGTAGGCATGTGGATAGTATACATCAATATCTCGACCAAGTACGCTGGCCAGCTTCATCCGCCATCTTGTTTCAAAATGGCGGCCATTAAATTAAAAAAAAATTATATTTAAAGTGAGGTGCAAAAAAATTAGAAATTGAAAAAGGTTTCTTTCTTAAGTATTTAACCATGATATAAGGATTCCGGAGCATTTTTTGTTTGTCTTTATCTTTAAAAATGACTCAGATATAGCAGTTTCAATTTCTAATGTGGGTGACATTTTGAAAAATCTGATATTTGTCTGCGAACGCACTTGTATATATCAACCGATTCCGATGTGAGAGAGCATGTGCACAGCAACTACTAAGGTCTCGACCAAGTTCACTGGTTAGCTTCATCCACCATGTTGTCTTAAAATGGCAGGCACTTTAAGAAATCGCCGAATTTGGCAGACAAATATAAGTTACTTTAAATAAAAGCAGCTTGGATAAAGATGACTAATTTCGCGAAATTCTCATTCATAAGGATTTAGTATTGATAAAAATTAGTATTGAATCTCCTATATTCGGTTTCCACTAAATTGAACTTCGTGTGTTTGAATAATATAAGTTTGCTTTTTTAAAATAAGGAATTTGAAAGCTACCTCTTCCTCCCGGCACTGGCCGGAAGGACTTTTTAAAGCTAAATTGTTTGAATAAAATTAAAATTACGTCATTTTCACTGCCTTTTCATTTTGTAGGCCAGTTGCAATCATTTTACCGTTAACCCGGGAAAAAACTTGATGACCTAATCTTGTAGAAAAATAAAACTTTTGTATCGTATAACATCTTTCTAATCATCCGTAATCGACTCCGTTCTGAGGGTAGGCGTCAAACATTAAATGTTATTCAACAATATGTTATATTACACATATACCGGAGTTAATTACAAAACAAAGTTAATTAACCACTGCTGGGCAACATATAACAATAATATGTTCCCGCACCAATGTTGGTTAAGTCAAAATACAGTTGCGTAATTTGTTATTTCTGTTTGTACAAATTCTTTTTTTTATAAAACATAATTATGAGTGTAAAATTTTAATAATTATATTTTCGAGTAAAATAGGAGTGTAAGTTCATACAAAAATTATTAAGTTGATTTTAAATATTAAATATATATTTTAAAAAAAATGTTTTATTGTAAAATGAATGTATAATGTTGAATATAGTTCGGATCTCAGATAACAACAATAGCCAGACGCCATGGTGTCGTTTTATGACAAGCCAGTGGAAAGTGGTGTATAATTAGAAATCGTAAAATAATAAAAATGTTGGAATAAATTTATGGCCTTAATAAAAATGTTGGAATAAATTTATGGCCTTAATAAAAGTGTTGGAATAAATTTATGGCTTTTCAGACCACCCAAACTTTCAGGCATATAATAATATTAAAGTATATGTAAGGGGCCATTTGCAGACTGTGAGCTAATAGGTCTATCTAAGGATAATGCAAAATCTTCTCACATCCAATAAGGGAGGACTAGACAAATAGTTCCACCCACTGCCAAGAGTGGTGTGCCAGAAGAAAAAGGTTTGAAAAAGAGAGTCTGAAAAAAGAGGTGGAAGACGCAGGAGGTAACCTGAAAGCCCATGCAATGAATCCAGAGAGCCCTAGTAATGCCCAGGCGAGATGACATATCGGAGTGAGCCTAAGCAAGCCTAATTGATGATGTCTTCCTGGTGTTGAAATAAAATGGATTGTTCTACTGCGGTTCGTAGCTATGCATCCCGCCATCCCGATTTCGCCGCTCTGATAAGAAGATAAATCCGGAGGATGTTTGGAGATGATCCTTAGCATCGCGACAGCTCTGAATTTGATGAATAAAGGCCACCATCCCGTATATGATTCAAGGTATTCCAATAATCTTTTTCTTTACCACTTTAAATTATATGAGAAATTATAAATATCCTTTTATGATATTTTATGGTAGAGAGCAATCTGAGATCCAACAAAACCAATAATTAAATATAATTAAGGTATTTTAAAAATGAAAGAGAATTATTTTGTTTTGCAAAAAGAAAAATATATAATAATAAGAGTAAATGAAAACATTGTCTTTTTTTTTTAAAGATTAACCCTAGAACTACCGAAAATTTTACTCAAGTTTTATAAAAAGATTCTACACCAGAATTTTTACTTAAAACTATTTAATTTGTTTATTTAACTTATTATTGTCTGATTTATACATTTAGTTTGTTTTGAAGAAATTTCTGGTTTGAATAAATATTTTGAATGTACATGTCGGGTCCATTGGACCCTTCTGGTAGACAGAGGGTTAAATATATATGTAATAATGAGCAGCAAACAAAAGTGTTGCTTTCCATTTTTTGAATTAATATTATGTGTTTCTGTATATAGTTGTGTTCAATGAAAATAAAATATTTAATCAAGTTTTAAAAAGTTTCTGTAATTATTTAATTGATAAATGTTTAAGGTGTGTCAACTTATTTTTACAGCTTAAATTTTAGTTTAATTCATAAGTGGAAGAGTTTGTCTAAATAATTCACAACGCAAACTCTTAATTTTATTCGTAATTAATTAAATTTAATAATTACAGTTTTACGCGGATTTTACGTTAATTTTATTAATTATTTGCGTTGCTCTTCTACTAGAATTATGTAATTACGATCACTTATGTTTTTTGAATTTATCTAAGGTATATAAAATTATATACCGATTTACTATGAGGTTGCTTGGATGATTTGGACCAATTAACAATTTTGGGTGTAAATTAAATTGGAAATAAACAAGTGTAATTATCTGTCCAGCAACCACCATGTTCCATTCCAATAAATAATGTCAAATTGTTACCTACTCAATTATAGATCTTTCACCAACAAATCCCCATACCTTAAACAGAACTGACAATAATAAATAAAGTTAGTTATACAAAATCTTTAGTAATATGAATTTTGGTGAATACTTGAACCGAAGATTTATTTTGCATTTTTCTAAAGAGCTTAATAACACGGACAAATAAATAGGCTTGGTATTTCCTTTATATTTAAGAGTAAACTATTCTTCCGTCTATTGCTTAAATAACCCAGATTATGAAAATTACTCTTAATTTTTTGCCAAGTTTAGCTGCTACGGTCTGCGTCAGAACAATTTGCTTTATAATGGTCGAAATTTGAGATAATATTATCCTATCTTGGCTGATATATATATACAATATATATATATATATATATATATAACAATATATATATATATATATATAACTATATATATATATATATATATATATAAAATAAGATTGTTGTTTCTGTAGAAAAAGACAGATATTTTTTCTGTTAAATGAAATTATGGTGTTTTTATATATACGTGTACTATAAATATTTTAGGGGTATTTATGTATGTAAAAGAATAATCTACAAAACAACTTCATCTCCTAAGAAATATTTTTAAATTTTAGTGCTGTTGTTTTTATGTATTTATGCAATTTAGAATATTTTCATACATATGTTGTAATATAGAGAAAATAGTATGAGATACAAAATATTCTTTTAAGAGGTATAGGATCTATTTTGAATTGATATTTTGAAAAAGTATACATTGATTACTAATATTTGTTAAAAATGACTCAGACGCTGGATATAGATACACGTATTAAGTTAGTGTCACCCTTTGACAATAAAAAGAACAAAAACATTATATTTTTCTTAGATGAATTTGATAATATTTTGAATTCGAAAGATATACAGGAAGAAACTAAATTATTAATTTTAAAGGCTAAAATTACTGGGGACGCAAAACATATTTTAAGTAAACAGATTGAAAAATATAATGAGACCAATTATAATTTATTTAAAAATAATTTGGTGGAGTTATTTGGTACAAAACTAAGCTTCCTTAATGCTCAGAGCAATTTCCTAAATTTAAAACAGGCCGCAAGTCAAACGATAGAGGATTTCATTTTGGAGTTTAAAAAGGGTGTAAAATCTTATATCGAAAGTGCAGGCGAAAATGTGGATAATAAGGAAGAGAATTTTATCAAAATCTTAAAAATGTCGAATTTTCTAAATGCAATTAGACCGGATATTGCACTAGATGTTCGTAAAAACGCACCCAGGTCCTTCAAGGAGGCATGCGAGTTAGCAAAACTTATGGAAAGTGCGTATAATGAATCAAAGTTTGAGAAAATTAACGCAATAAATAAAGAAAACAAAGATCTTTATGAGAACATTATAGAATCAAGTAAGCAAAACAAAGAGCTAATCGAGAAATTAAAAGGGGAGATTGAAAAACTAAAAAAATCAAAGAAAAAAAAAAACATGCAATTAGAGATGATAGTGTTCCGCGGAATAAGAAACTCTTTAATAAACACAATAATTATCAGGGTCCCCATTTCAATAACAATTTTCATTATAATGATTATGAACGATATTATAATGATTACTACAATTCCTTTAATTACCCGACGCATTATGGGATGTATGATTATTCACAACCTAACTGGAATTCGGGAATTAGGGATTTTGGATATATTTCTGAGAAGTATGATCAAAATTGTTATCAATTTGAAAAGCGCAAAAAGAAAAAAAAATGGGCAAAGAAAACAGCGAAATCGGATCAAGATTCTGGATTTCAGAGACGGAAATCGATAAAATAAATAAAACAATCGCAAATATAACAAATGCAGACAAAGATAGTCAGCCAATTATATCCCTAAATATACAGGGCGTCGAAATACAAGCTTTGTTGGATACCGGATCCGCCGTTTCCCTTTTATCACCTTCTTTATTCAAAAAAATTAAAGATACAAACGTCAAAATCAAATATTTGGGCAATCAGATCCAAATTAAAACTTTAACGAATTCAAAGATTTTTTTTAAACAATGTATAAAATTAACTTTTCGATTAAACGGTATATTCACAACAGGCACATTTTATGTCACTAACGATGATTTTGATAGGCAGTACCAAATGTTATTAGGGTACGATTATCTCAAAGAAAATCATATGATTTTGGATTTATGCAATAAAACCTTAAAATTTAAAAATCAACAAATTAACTTAAACGTTGCAAGTGAAGTAAATAATTATGAAGTGAATAACATTACGCCATGTAATTCAGGGGAACATTCAAATAAAATTATGTTTGCCATTACTAAAAATAGAATTTTTCTCCAACCTGAAGAATCGAAAATTGTAAAATTAAAATGCCCAGAGGATATAAATATGTCAGATGTGATTATTTTTGACCCCATTCAAGAAAATAGTAAATTTTCATGCGAGACTTCGTTACACGAAGTTAAAAAAAATAATAACATAAATATTATAATAAAGAATAAACTGTTAGAAAAGTTAATTATTCAGAAAGGAACTAAAATGGGGGAAATTATAAAGAACTTTGAGTGCAAGCAAGATGACTCAACTGATAATATAGAGAAAGGGACATTTTATGAAATAAATAATTTAAATATAGAAGATGTAAGAAAATTGCGAGAAGCAGAAATTAAAGAGACGGATTTCGATTTAAGGCATTTATCAGAGGAAGTACAACAAAAATTTCGAGAAATTTTAATGGGCAATGTTCATGCATTTTCAAAAAGTTATCAAACATTGGGGCAATCAGCGTTTGTCGCACCAAGTTTTCAATTGAATCATGAATTCCCGGTACAAGCTAAGCCATATAAATTGCCTCAGGCAGTAAGACAGTATGCGAAACGGGAAATTGAACAATTGTTTCAGGCTAAAATTATAGAGAAGACTGACTCCGAGTATGCTTTTCCAGTTATTTTCGTTAGAAAGAAAAATCCGAGTAATAACCCGAATGCAGAACCCAAGTTTAGAATGGCAACGGACCTAAGACTATTGAACCAAATTTTACAACCATACACTTATCCGATGCCGGGCGTAAAAGACTTATTACAAAAAATAAGCGGTAAGAAATATTATACTGTGCTAGACTTACATAGTGCATTTTTTCAAATCAATTTAAAACCAGAAGATTGTAGAAAATTAGCTTTTATTACGGAATTTGGCAAACACATGCCGCTTCGTTTAGCTTTTGGCACACGAAATTCTAGCGCAATTTTTGCAGAAGTAATTGATAAAATTCTGGGACATTTTGATAAAAGCAAAGTATCATACTACATTGATGATGTGCTGATATCTGCAAACACAATAGCAGAGATGATGAAAACCTTAGAAGAAGTTTTACAGGTATTAATAAATCATAACATGACAATCGAACCTTCAAAAATACAAATTTGCAAACGAGAAATAGAATTCCTAGGATTCAGGGTGAATCAAATGGGATATTCTCCATCACAAAAGAATATAGAAAAAGTGAAAAATTTAGTCAGACCAAAATCGAAAAAGGGGGTCAGATCTTTATTGGGTTTAGCGAGTTATTTTCGGACACTAATACCCAACTATTCAGACAAAGTTAACCCTTTAGTAGAACTGACTAAAGATAAAGTTAAATTCAAGTGGAGTCCAGAAGCAGAAAAAGCTTTTCTGATAATTCAGGAAGAAATTGTACAAAAACCAACACTCAGACCCCCCCGATTTTAACAAGGAATTTTTCTTATTCACGGATGGGAGCAAAGTTGCAATTTCAGGTGTTTTAGCTCAAGAAAAGGATGGTCATTTGCTACCTGTTGAATTTTTCGGGAGAAAACTTAGAGAACCGGAAAAAAATTATCCGAGTATTAAATTTGAGTTATTAGCAGTGCATGAAGCAATTATGCATTTTAAATATATGCTTTCGGGTAGAAGGTTTACTGTGTTAACTGATTCGAAAGCACTAACTCAGCATCTACATTTACAAGATAAATCGGAAATTATAAACAGATGGGTACCAGATTTACAAGACTTTAATTTCGACTTCGAATTCGTCGAAGGAATTAACAATCCAGCAGACTATTTGAGCAGGAATTTAGATAATCTTACAACAGACAGAGAACTCCAAAATAATTTGTTTGCAAGTAACATAGCACTTACAGACGAAAATATTAAATCGGAGCAATACGCAGACGAAAAATTAAAAATTATAATAAATAAAATCGAAAAAGACAAAAATAATAGAAGCACGAAGAGATTTACTTTAAATCAAAATAAATTATTAATTTTAAAACCTGGTTCAGATAAAAAGGAGCTTCTAATTACCCGGGATTCATTAAAAATTGCAGCCATAGAAGAAGCTCATAAAGTGCATTTCGGATTTCAAAAAACTTATGATAATGTGAAAACAAGGCTTTTTTGGCACGGAATGTACAAAGATATTAAACAGTATTGTGCAAATTGTGTGCAGTGCCTCACATCTAAACAACACACGACAATAAAAGTCCCTGTTAAAAAAATGGTGAAAGATCACGAAGTCGGTACAGTCCTGCATGCTGACGTCATTGGACCTTTAAACCTCACGTTAAGGAAAAACAGATACATTTTAATTATAATTGATTCGACATCGAGATTCCTGGAAGCTGTTCCCCTACGAAACGTAGAGTCACAGACTATATTAAATGTACTAAATAAATATTTTGCAAATTATGGGATTTGTAAAGAAATTATCTTTGATAACGCAAAATATTTAAAAAGCGAAATTATGAAAGAATATTTGGAATCTTTAAACATACAAAAGAAATTTGTGAGTGTATACCGTGCGCAAGGAAATGGACTTTGTGAAGTTACCAATAAAATATTAAAAACATCAATTGTAGCTATGTCGAAACGCACTACGGAATGGGACATAAGACTGGATTTTTTTAAACTAGCGTATAATTCCTCGAAACACCGCGCTACGGGATATAGTCTTTCATTGCTATTTTTCGCAAGGGAAATAAAAAATCCCTTCACAGCCCATATTCCTTCCGAGGAAATATATACCCACTCTTATGTTAAAAGCAGAATACAGCATATGAAGGAAATCAAAATTCAATCCCTTGCAAACCAGGAGAAAATAATGCAAGAATATATAGATGAAGAGGCATACGAAAAAGTAAAGGATTTAAATTTGGGTCAAACAGTATATTTAAAATGTATTGAAAAACCAGGCGCATTAGAGCCAAAATTTCAAGGACCCTACGAAGTTACTAAAAAGTTTAGAAACTTTAATTATTTATTACAATATGTTCCAGATAAATCAATAGAGCCGATCAAACGACATATGGATCAATTGTACGCTCCGAAATATGCAACAGGTCATACAGAGGCGGAAATTACGAATTTACAGGGGTCTCAGAAAAAAATTAAGGGTGATAAAAATTACAAAAATAAATGTGGCATTTGTCAGAGAAAATCGCACTCAACTGAAAATTGTTGGTTTGAATTAAATAAAAATACGAGTCAAAAGGGTGACAAAGTTACTAAAAAGTATTATAAAACAAAAAATAAATATTCTGAGAATGCAGACCCAGATTTAAATGATCAAAAAGACCACCATAATACAAATAGGACGTTATATGGTTATACACCATATACAAACTTATACGGGGATGTTATACAAGATCATTACCTTTTCCCCCCTCCCCAGTATTATCCATGGGATATGAATTGGTATTAAAAATAAAACAAAATACATAATTAATCGAATTTCAAAATGTAAAAAATTTTCAAAATTTAAAAATAAATTTTTCTCTTTTAGGTAAAAAAAAAAAAAAAAAAAAAGGTTGAAACAAAATTAATAACTTGCCTTTTTAAAATTCAAAATAATAATAAGAAAGGATAGGAAGATGGGTACGCCAATTTGTCTCAGGGTTACAATATTGAGCAAATGTGCAGGGCGCACCCGAAAACATACTTATAAAATTATGAAATGTGCTTCACAAAACTTCACTGGAGCAGTGAAATATTTCTCTCCAGCAAAAGTTATATATATATTTTTTTTTTTCGAATATGAATTAGAAAATATAAAATCTTAACAAAGCCAAATAACATTAAAACTTAATTAATTTAATAGTGAATAATGTTGGAGTAATTTTCAAAAAAAAAAAAAAGAGAATTTTTTTCTGTTTTCTATAAGGGTAGCCTTTGCTAATAACCTTACAATTTAGATGACATAATTTCAGAATTACTCTTTAAAATGAGTAGGTGTAAGCTATAGGTTCAGGGTAGTTAGAACAGCTTTATAACATACTCATATATATATATATTTTTTCTTATATAAATATATGGTTGACAAGGAATAAATTATTAGTGCACTCGATATTAGGATAGCGGTCAGCTATAAGCCTAAATATAATAAAATATACAAAAGTGCTAAGATTTATTCCGGTAGTTCAATTACAACTTATATGCTAAAGTCTAGAATTTAGACAGCAGGGATAAGTTTTATGAACAAAAGTGTTATAAAAAAAAAAAAAAAGGATTTTGGTGTAGCACATTGGTTTTTTAAAAAACATATATATGTATAACAATGGACAAGGCAAGTTATTTCAATATGATTGCACACAAAATTATAGTAAACAAATACATAAATAATTAATGGAAGTAAAATTAAAATTTTCTCACCAAAGGCTTTCTGTATAGGGTGCAATTTTGGCCTACGGCAGGGTATGCACCAACACCAACAAAATAGTTGGAGGCTCATTCACAATAAAGGCAATATAGTGGTAGGCATCACTTGGCTGAAAAAGGAATCGAAGAAAAAATTAAGTATGGTATAATTACTAGATGTTATGCTCAGAAACAATAAAATTAGTAATATTATATTGTAAAAAGCAGCATTTTGAGTTTTATTTAGTAAAACTTTTGATTTTTAGGTTTTACACATTTATGGAGTGTCTAGCTCAGTGTATAATTCCTAGATTTAATAAAAAAATAATAAATAAAAATATAAGTTTGTGTTGTTTTCAAAATAAATAACAAAAGGTATAGCAATTAACATTTACAGTTAAAATTTATGGAATTTTCAGCAAAATTAACATTAGACAAACATAGTTTATATTATATTTAACTTGATAAGCTAATTTACTTTTATTAACGGTATTCAATTAGAATTAAAGTAGGCTTAAATCCAAGTTAAATTAATTAATAACATTGTTATAGTGTAAAATTTTATGTAAGACTATTATATTTGTATTGTATATATAAAAATATGCGAATTTAATAATTAATAAAATGTATTAGAAAAATTATTTAATATAAATATTAAATGACATCTTGCTGAAATCAGCTAGAAATTAGATTTTTTTTTAAATCAAATATTTTATAAATTTATGTTATTTTAGAATTTAAGCATTTTTTTTTTCTCTTTTCTTTCCCTTAGAATTAAATGCAATTCTAAATTAAACACATATAAATATACATAGTATTGATAAATTTGAGTGTGTGAGTTCATAAAATTTTTTTTATATAATTTGGCCAATTTAACATAAGGAAACAAAATAAATAAATAAATATATTTATATATATTGGTCTTATTTTTATTAAAATATGTAGTATGGCTTAATAAATTAATTTACTTAATTTTTTTTTATAGTACGTACAGTAATTATTTTAAAAACTTAATCTATAAAAAAAAAAAAAAGAAAGAAAAAAAAATGGATGTATTGGTTTGTGAGTATAGAAAGATTTTTTCTGCTGGCAGAAGTTCTTTGGTCCGGCCGGGTACTCATAGATGGCTACGATTTTACGTAGTAATTATCATTTGCTTTTGTACTTTTAAAATTATACAAGTGTATTAATAACATTTTTTAATAATTAAATAATAATTATTAATGTTTGATTAATAATAATAATTTATTATCTTTTATTTTTAAACATATCATTAAATTTTAGACAGTAGAATTCACATACGGAATGTTAATGATATATAAAATTTTGAATAAATAAATTTTTATTTCATTCAGTAAAAATAAATAAATATGAAAATTTAACAATCTTTCAAAAGAGAATTGTTGGCTAAACAAATAATAATTAAAGACAAAAAAAAAATTGTTCTCTTCTTCGCCAATTGCACTGTTTGACAGCACAATTTAAGAGTATTAAATGTAGGTGCATTTTTAAGGTCAGCGTAATGCATATTTTGCATTTTGAGAGGCTGTAGAAGTCATATTTCCGTGTTGTTTACATTTTAATAGTAAACAATATCATGAATCAAAATTTGTGTTTGTTAGAAAGGTCTAAAAATATACAATGTAACCAGTTAAAGAAAATTATATGCATTTTTTCTTAAATCCTGAAAGGCAAATTTGTTTAGATTTGAACCTGACAGCATAAATGCACGCTCGCTTCAGTTGCAGTACGAGGCCGGAGAATTCAGATGCTAGAGTCGCCATTTTCCCCTGCAAAATAATAAAAAAAAGCAGAAGGTTTACATTAGATGTGATACAAATACATACACTGTTTCTACATAGATTATGTTAAAAATTACATACAGGCATGCACAGTTAGTTAAGAAGAAAGTATATCAAGAAATTATACTAATTAATAAGGTAATTACAAGCATGAAATGGTTTTAAATACATACTTTTGGAAGTCGTAAATTTTTGTCACAGCCCAAATCACCTCAGCAAAAAGTGATTAGTAGCTTGACCGACCCTCGTTGTAGGAGGATGGGGGAAGGTCAAAAACTGGTTTTCTTCTCTTTTCCTTCTTTTTTTTCTACCCTGTATTCCAGGCATTACGTAATGATATATTAAAGTAGATGAAATAGCTTGTATATTTTGACGTATCATACAAGTTAGAAGTAACAAATAAATAAATAAAATAAGGTAACCAGTTTGTATACAATATTTTGCTGAGTATGCTTTGAATACATCAGATTAATTATGTGAAAATATAGCATGTCATACTACAAGCATTGTATTTACTTTTATTCAGTATAAAATGTGTTTTAAATGAAACACTGTGTCATAAGATTATATGTGATGAAATGATATGTCAAATGTGTATGCCATTATTTTTCCTGTATTTAGGTTTATTTCGGCATATTAGTTTCATACAAAATTATAGCTTTGAATGTATTTTTGGGCACTTAAACTGTAAAGTTACAAAATTATTAAACATGTGTGTAGTAAAGAAAAAAAGGCTTCGAGGAAGATGTCAAATTTTCAGTACAGATGTCTTCTATAAATGTGAATGTCAACAGACAACTATGCTATCATGTGTTGAACTTTCTGTATGAAAAATAGAAGAACTTCTTATAAAATATACCAGAACCATTGATAATTGAACATTACAGACTTGGCTCAACACTGTGTAGATACACCATCATATGGACACGTACATTCTTTTATGCTTTACAAAAAAAAAAAAAATAAAACCAGCAATCAGTTTTTTTTTCTTTTCTGACTAACCGGAGAGATGCTGGGCAACATATAACAATAATATGTTCCCGCACCAATGTTGGTTAAGTCAAAATACAGTTGCGTAATTTGTTATTTCTGTTTGTACAAATTCTTTTTTTATAAAACATAATTATGAGTGTAAAATTTTAATAATTATATTTTCGAGTAAAATAGGAGTGTAAGTTCATACAAAAATTATTAAGTTGATTTTAAATATTAAATATATTTTTTTAAAAAAATTGTTTTTTTGTAAAATGAATGTATAATGTTGAATATAGTTCGGATCTCAGATGACAACAATAGCCAGACGCCATGGTGTCGTTTTATGACAAGCCAGTGGAAAGTGGTGTATAATTAGAAATCGTAAAATAATAAAAATGTTGGAATAAATTTATGGCCTTAATAAAAATGTTGGAATAAATTTATGGCCTTAATAAAAGTGTTGCAATAAATTTATGGCTTTTCAGACCACCCAAACTTTAAGGCATATAATAATATTAAAGTATATGTAAGGGGCCATTTGCAGACTGTGAGCTAATAGGTCTATCTAAGGATAATGCAAAATCTTCTCACATCCAATAGGGGAGGACTAGACAAATAGTTCCACCCACTGCCAAGAGTGGTGTGCCAGAAGAAAAAGGTTTGAAAAAGAGAGTCTGAAAAAAGAGGTGGAAGACGCAGGAGCTAACCTGAAAGCCCATGCAATGAATCCAGAGAGCCCTAGTAATGCCCAGGTGAGATGCACATATCGGAGTGAGCCTAAGCAAGCCTAATTGATGATGTCTTCCTGGTTTTGAAATAAAATGGATTGTTCTACTGCGGTCCGTAGCTATGCATCCCGCCATCCCGATTTCGCCGCTCTGATAAGAAGCTAAATCCGGAGGATGTTTGGAGATGATCCTTAGCATCGCGACAGCTCTGAATTTGATGAATAAAGGCCACCATCCCGTATATGATTCAAGGTATTCCATTAATCTTTTTCTTTACCACTTTAAATTATATAAGAAATTATAAATATCCTTTTATGATATTTTATGGTAGAGAGCAATCTGAGATCCAACAAAACCAATAATTAAATATTAAAAGTTAAGGTATTTTAAAAATATAAATTAAAATATAAATAAAAATATAAATAATAATATAAATTAAAGGTATTTTAAAAATGAAAGAGAATTATTTTGTTTTGCAAAAAGAAAAATATATAATAATAAGAGTAAATGAAAACATTGTCTTTTTAAAGATTAAATATACATGTAATAATGAGCAGCAAACAAAAGTGTTGCTTTCCTTTTTTTGAATTAATATTATGTGTTTCTGTATATAGTTGTGTTCAATGTAAATAAAATATTTAATCAAGTTTTAAAAAGTTTCTGTAACTATTTAATTGATAAATGTTTAAGGTGTGTCAACCTATTTTTACAGCTTAAATTTTAGTTTAATTCATAAATGGAAGAGTTCGTCTAAATAATTCACAACGCAAACTCTTAATTTTATTCGTAATTAATTAAATTTAATAATTAGAGTTTTACGCGGATTTTAATTTAATTTTATTAATTATTCGCGTTGCTCTTCTACTAGAATTATGTAATTGCGATCACTTATGTTTTTTTAATTTATCTAAGGTATATAAAATTATATACCGATTTACTATGAGGTTGCTTGGATGATTTGGACCAATTAACAATTTTGGGTGTAAATTAAATAGGAAATAAACAAGTGTAATTATCTGTCCAGCAACCACCATGTTCCATTCCAATAAATAATGTCAAATTGTTCCCTACTCAATTATAGATCTTTCCAATTATATTTCTCATCATATATAGATATTTCTCAATTATAGATCAAATCCCCATACCTTAAACAGAACTGACAATAATAAATAAAGCTAGTTATACAAAATCTTTAGGAATATGAATTTTGGTGAATACTTGAACCGAAGATTTATTTTGCATTTTTCTAAAGAGCTTAATAACACGGACAAATAAATAGGCTTGGTATTTCCTTTATATTTAAGAGTAAACTATTCTTCCGTCTATTGCTTAAATAACCCAGATTATGAAAATTACTCTTAATTTTTTGCCAAGTTTAGCTGCTACGGTCTGCGTCAGAACAATTTGCTTTATAATGGTCGAAATTTGAGATAATATTATCCTATCTTGGCTGAAATGATAAGTCGACAGACATTATTCCATTCGCCACAATTGGAATCATAAAATTTTTTCCCTACATTGAAAGTATTGTTTTTTAGAGTAAAATAATTTGAGATAGAAAATAAATAACAATAAAACATATTTTGTTCATTTGCTTCATCATAAAAACCATAATTTTTGTAATCGCTAATTTCAAAATCTGTCTAATCTTCTGCAATTTGATACGCCGCACAGTGGGACGTTTTGATGATCTAGGTGGACAAAATTCATTTTTCCGATTTTCTCCGAATTTAACAAAACCGCGTATACTGGTAGCCGAATGTCTTTTTTGTCAAGATCCGTACGAGTTTTGTCAAAAAAATTCTAGGTGCCGATTAATTATGACTGTAAAAAAGCCGTTTGCGCGGTTGGTTTGATGGAGTTTCAACGGTTGCAACTAGTTTCCTCTAAGTTCGAAAGTGCGCCGTGACTATTCTGTTTTATTTGAAACCACGAGTTTGCTGGCCATATGTCACAGGTTTGTCAAGGTAAGATTTAACCTATTTTTGTTTGAAAATAAACGTCATTAAACCCGCTTAACCGCTTTTTTCAGAGGTTGTGATTCTGGATGATCCATGAATATCTTTACAAACTTCTTCTTGACTATTAATACATTATTCAACATTATTCAGCAATAAGCATTTTTAAAATCAAAGTGCCATTCCTAAAGTATTGGAAACTTAAAAAAACTCCTGCAAAAATTTACAAATCATTAAGTTTTTATTAATAGACAAGCATTACATTAACTTGCAGTGCATGTAATGTATGTTTAGTTCAAATCTTGGAAGTCAATTTTAAACCACTTTTAATTATCCGATTGAGTCGAAACATTAAATTCATGTGTCGTTTTAATTACGTTATAATAATATTATTATTTGAAGAACGTAGAAGTTATACTGTTTCTGCAGTGCTACACAAAAATGTAGTTTAAAAATTTGCAAGTTAATTTTAAACAAATTTCAATTATCAGATTCAGCTGAAACTTTGATTATATATGTAGTTCTGATGACAATACAATATTCTTATAATTTATGGAACAAAGCAATTACGCTTTTTGTACAGGACCACATAAAAGATTAGTTGAAATTTTGAAAAGGCAATTTTAAACCACTTTCAATTATCTGATTGAGCTGAAACTTTGCCTACATGTGTTTTTCCGATGGCAATTCAATTCAATTATAATTTGACGAACGTAGCAATTATGCATTTTTTACAGGACCACAAAAAATATTGTGCAAAGACTATTGCTTATAAGTAAAAATTTAATTAAATTTCAAGAAAATTACTATAGGTTATTGAGATACACAATACCTTTTTTTTAATTGAAAAAAAAGTGCGTAGCAGTTATATTTCTTTTACAGATCGATATAAAAAATCCGGACATATTACCGTACATGAGCAAAAACTTTATTTCAAATTGAATAGAATATATGTAGACTGTTTATTTACAAAACAGCATTTTTTCCACTGAAAATAATTTGGATAGCATTTATATTTTTTATAGGGTCACACAAAACATAAAAGTTTTTTTTTTATGTGATTTTATTTTAAACTTTTATTTTTCAGGGAGACTTCACAAATGTCTAGAGCAATTCATAATAGACAAAAAGAAAAAAAATGAAATGAATGTTAACTTACATGTGGGCACTAAAATATTTTTTACTTAAACGTACAGTTATTCAGGGTAACTTTGATCCGCATTTTCTCTATTTTCATATGCCACACTCTTATTTTAAGAATATTGTTGCAACTAGGGGCATAAAAGAGAAGAAATGATCCTAAATTATTGTTTGATTATCAAAAATTAAGGAATAATAAGGATAAAAGCAATAAAAAAATGAAGTTTTAGCCTGGTCCAAAGTTACCCAGCCATTTAGGTTAACTTTGCACCATATGATAAATATTATCTAAAATAATTCATTATAAAATAAGTATTATAGTTCGGACAACTTTAAACCCCCAAAATGTTTTCAGATATGTAAAGACTCCGAATTTACATTTCCCAACATCACAAGATTTGTATAATTTATGATATTACAACAAATATTAGGCATAAGAAAAGTGGGAGAAGAGAACCATGAACATTTAGAAATTAAAAAAAAACCTGTTTATTGTTCATATAAAACATAAAAATGCAGTTGAAAACTATTTTCAATGTTTTATCTCAATAATATATCCATAGTTACAGTAATACATACTAGTACTAGTATTATTCAAACAAGAATAAAAAATGTCGAATGTATGAAATGTCAAATTTGAGTAGCTCCGCCCCGAAAAACGCCTTTAAATGAATTGTATGCATTTTACACATATTTGTGAAAATATTTATATGTTATATCTAATTTTCACTTTCGGCATTTATATAAAATATACGTGCAAATATGGGAAATTTTTGACAGTAGCACCTATAATCAGTAAATTATAAACATCAGTATAACTTTGAGCCAGCTCAAAGTTACCCTGAAAATGTGATAAAATGCTAGTGCCTTATTATTTTACATTTTATTAACTATTAATAAATAAATAATCACAAAATATTATCACATTTACAACATTTGGACAATAATATGTCTGAAAAATGGGTATATTGTTACTTACTATAAAAATTTAATTGGATTACAACTACTTCAAAACAGCATTCAAAATTAGCTTGAAAATAGTACTTCACAAAAATGGTTAGATGATGCAATTAATAGCGCATAATGTTGCTAATTTATTTTCTAAAATAAAGAGTAGAAATCCCTGTTTAGAACCTTGCCAACAGAGCTCAGTTCTGGAGTTTATTTAGCCTTTTGGGGTCAAAAATATTGAAAAATAGGAGGTAGTGCAAAGTTACACCCCATGGTTCAAAGTTATCCTGAATGAATGTAAAATAAGTATGTTTAACGCATTCTTTGTAATGCATTATACTTTTATTTTGAGACATTGTTGTTAAATAAGTCAAATATTTATCACTGTTTGAGTACTTTATTAGTGATATATTTGAAAAACCAGGAAAAATTATTTAAACTTCAACGAAATAATTTTGTCCACGTAGATCGTCAAAACGTCCCACTGTGCGGCGTATCAAATTGCAGAAGATTAGACAGATTTTGAAATTAGCGATTACTAAAATTATGGTTTTTATGATGAAGCAAATGAACACAATATGTTTTATTGTTATTTATTTTCTATCTCAAATTATTTTACTCTAAAAAACAATACTTTCAATGTAGGGAAAAAATTTTATGATTCCAATAGTGGCGAATGGAATAATGTCTGTCGACTTATCATTTCAGCCAAGATAGGTTAATATTATCTCAAATTTCGACCATTATAAAGCAAATTGTTCTGACGCAGACCGTAGCAGCTAAACTTGGCAAAAAATTAAGAGTAATTTTCATAATCTGGGTTATTTAAGCAATAGACGGAAGAATAGTTTACTCTTAAACTACTAATATTGCGATGTCAGACTATTTCCAAACGCATTGTAAATTTGCAATATTGTCATGTCAGAACATCTGCAAATGAATTGCAAACTCGGAATCTTGTCATGACAAGTATAGCTGCAAATATGTAGTAATTTCATTGAAATGTTGTCAATTCTCTGAATTTTGCGTGTAGTACACAGATAAAATAGGATTTTTTGAGACAACAGATGGCCATTCACCCAAATTTTGGAAGAACTTCGTTTTGATACTAAAAATGAAGATCCAATGAGTACTAAAAAAATAAAGTTGTTTTATCATGTTTTGTGCGCAAAAGGGGACATTGTTAGCTCAGGGAGGGGGGTAACTAAAAATAAATAAATAAGTAGGTGAAATGGGATATTGTTCATTATGTTTTTTTATAATTCCGAATCAGGTGAAATCATGAGCAAGTCAATATGATCCTTTCTTACAAAGTTACGGCAGGTTTTATTAATACAAAGTCTTTTGCAGGTAAAATAGGTTTTTACAGTAACAAATGATTGCTATTCACGAAAGCTTGAGACAAACCTCGTTTTGGCACTACAAATTAAGATCCGACGAGTCTCCAAAATGTAAAGTTGTTTTACCGTGTTTATTTATTTATTTTTTAATTTTTTAGGGGAGGGGGGGGATGGGCATTTTAGCTCGAGGGGGCAAAAATCAACTTTTTTTAAATAGGTCAAGTGGGATATCGTTTCTTATGTATTTGAATAACATTATCGGCAAGTCGATACGAACATTTATAAGAAAGTTACAGAAAAGATTTTATCAATGCAAAGTGGAAAATTATATTTTATTTTTTAGCATAGTTTTGTCACATTTATTTTACGTTTAAAAAGAGTTTTTATATCATATTAAGTCATCTCAAAACTATTAAATGTCTTCAAAATAGCAATAATCAAAATCAGGATAATTTTGAGTTTATTTCAAAGTCATTAAATTTACCAAAATCCACTACTTATTACCTGGACTAACTTTGTAAATAATGATCGCATCGGCTTGCGTTCGATATAATTTGATTCAGAATAAAAAAAATTCAAAACAAACGATACCCCATTTGACATTTTAAAAATAAGTTCTGTTCGCCCATGCCGTGTTAAAGTCCCCCCCCCCCTCCTCAAAAAGAACCCCACGATGAAACAACTTTTTTTTTTTTTTTTTTTTTTTTTTTGGGGGGGGGGGGGGGGGGGGTACTCATCGTATCTTCATTTCTAGTGCCAAAATTAAGTTCTTACTAGATAAATTTTCTTGAATGGCTATAAGTTGCTACTGTAAAAATCTACGGTATCTGCACCAAATTATAATTTTCGACTTCGTATTCATAAAACTTGTCGTAACTATGTAACAAATGACTATATCAATTTGCAAATGGTAATCATTCAATAATAATAATAATAATAAAAACATAATAAACGATACCTGTCTCTTAACATACTTAAAAAATTTTTAGGTTGCCCCACCCGCTCCCTGAGTTAAAAATGTCCCCAAAACATGATAAAAGAACTTTATTTTTTAAGGGCTCATCGAATATTCATTTTTAGTATCAAAATGAAATTCTTCCCAAACTTTGGTGAATGGTCACTAGTTGCCGCATTTCTACTCAATTTTTGATTGTATATTTTTAGGTTGTGCGAGTTTTGTGCAGGATTCTATATAATCGGAGGTTTGTCAAATGCTTGACATTTTTATGCTATATAGACCGAGTAAACAAGGACTTATAGTTTAAAGTAGATTCCAAATCACCACAAATATGCTACCACACCCGCACGAATTAAACCCGACATAGTTGAATCGGAGGCCACAGGGCTAACCATTCAACTACCTGGTAAGCCCCAATAACTTCCAATAATATACCTTAATTTGTTTAGAAGTTTTATTAGACTCGCCGATTCTCAATTAGTTGCTTATTGCCTTCTAATTCTTAGAAGGTAATTAAAAACATTATCTAAAAATAAGTGGTCCATGTACATAACCAATGCAATGCAAAGCTAGATGAGTATAAACACACACCCTCAATTTTAATTTCATATATAATTTTATTAAAGAAAATATAATTTATTTTCATTTCTTTTTGGCCAGAGTGGAATATATTGCTAAAACTTATTAACTTCCAGAAGGAAAAAGAAAACTCATTTTAAAATTGAAATTTCCCTATTCTTAAATCTGAATAAATATAATTCCACAAAAACAAAATATTTGAAAAGTTTCAATAATTTAAAAAGAACAAAGTTATAATAAAACAATACAGTCTATAAAATTACAAAGTTTATTTTCACACAGTTACAAATAATAGTTTCTAACACAAAGTATTAACATAATATTTACCAAATTAACATACAATTATTTAACATTCTTCTCTATATTATTTCCGTGTCTTTGCATCCTAAAAGAGAGAAACAATAGAGTGCATTTTAAAAGTTACAAGTTAAATTTTCACTGTTTTCAAGAATCCTGCTTAGAATTAGTTCTAAAGGTGATCACAAATTATAACTCTTCAGGCAAAATGACCGAATTGCTAATGTTAATCTAACGATATATATTTTTTTAAATATCTCGTTTGTATTTTTATATTTTAAAAAGACTTTTTCTTTTGCATTGGATAGCTGAGGTAAATTTCTGCGATTGTGGTTTTTTACTTTATTTTAAGTTCGTTGAAGTTTTTATTTTATTTTCTTTCTTTCTTTTTTTTTTTTTTTGTGCGGACACTTTCACTCTTTTCACTGTTTATACTGGCTCCAAAAGTGAAAGTATATATAAAAAAATCATTTAAAAATATTTAAATGCAACCGAGTTACCTTAAAAAAATTCTCTTATTGGATTAACATTGGCGAATGGGTGTTTCCGCTTGCCTGAAGTAGCCTCTTAACCCTTTAAGCCCTGACTCACACAATTGTGTGGGTGATACTAAAGTAAAAGAGAATGACTATTTCCTGTTTTTGTGCGATTTAAAATCAAATCTGCACATTTATATGCTTTAGATATTTTGATAAAACACAACTAGGGGTACCAACTACAATACAGGGTTAGATTTTCTGCTTTTAAAAAGACTATATCATCTGGCAGCACTAGAAAAAAAGTATGTACTGTCGTAATTTCTTTTAAATATGATTTATAGTGTTTGCTTAGATTTAATATTTGTTTTCATATAGTTTATTCCTGATTTTAATTGATTTTGTCTTTGATAAATTTAATTAGGCTTCACAAATGTTGAAAAACAAATGAACCACACAATTGTGCGGGTCCGGCATTTACCATTTCCAAGATACAATTCCTAATATATAATTTTTTTATTTTTAAGTGATTTTTTTAAACTTATGTTTTTAGCAATTTATTTTTTATTAATTACATTCTTAAAGCTGACCAATTTAAATTAATAGGTTTGTACTATTCATGATTTCTATTTAAAATGGATAGTATTAGATATATAATATGCACATGTAACGAACTGTGTGTTTCTGCTCTCAGTTATAGATGTCATATATGATTTATAAATTTTATATGAGTTATATGCATACCACGAGATTGATTTTTAAGTTTGATAAATTCATTCCATTTTGTCGACACAGCAAGTAAACCACCAGGAATAAATAATAAATTATGGAAAGTTCAGCAAATTCCCTACAGATTCCGTAGTGTCTGCTTGAATTTACCTGGAGATCAGGGAAATTTTCCCATAGACGAGCAGACGATTCCTTTTTTTTAGGATGTGCCTCAGAAAAGCAGTATATAAAACCAAACCACACTCTGTTGTAACAGCATCATCTGGGATAGTTTTAAATTTTGTATTATACCAGTGGTAAAGTACAGACCTGGTCCACAAGGATCTGGGCTTAGGACCTGCTGTAGTCTTTACTCTGGTTCAGACCTAGCTTTATGTACTTCGATCGGTATTTCAACAAAATACCGCTGCTGCAAAAACTAAAAAAAAAAAAAAAAAAAAGAAAGAAATTTGAAGGATCAGGCACAATCCAAAGGAAGTGAAGGGCATACCATTTGTCAAAGGCTCTTAAGAGGGGTGCGAGCATTGAGCACGTCTCAGTAAATGAAATTGTAGTGGTCTGTCCAATAACAAAAATAGTTTCAAATATTTTCATTGTGGCTGATGAAAGTTATCTCACTAAACAACAACTTTTTTTTTTGCTTAAACTTTTATTTTTAGATATTTGCACACATAATCTCAAACTACACAATTGTGTAGATTTAGCCCAAAAACGGCTGCATTAAGGCCGAACCCACACAATTGTGCGGGTCCTCTCTTGTCATAACCTGACATCGGGAATTTTTTTGTATTTTTTTTTTCAATCAAATACGATCTTATCGATATGGGGAAACCACCCAAACTTTCAATTTCTACCAAAAAAACTCCCGGTCATATAGGTTTAAGAGCGCATACTAGTCACTTGGAAAAAGTCGAACGCTAAGGGTAAGTCTATGGGAGCGTTATTTTCAAATTTCTCGCTAAAATTTTAATATTTTTGAATGTTTTTTTTTTTTTTTTTTTTCATAGAATAGCTGAGGATGATCTACAACTGGACTAGTTTTTACTTTTTCGATTTTGATTATTTTTTTTTTCTATAATAGGATAGTTTCCATTTCGGAACCGGTTCCGAAAGTAATTGTATTTTTTAAAAAAGAATCTGAAACCGAAATTGAAAAAGTAAAAACTAGCCAGGTTGTAGATCGTCCTCAGCTATCCTATGCAAAAAAAAAAAAAAAATCATTCAAAAATATTAAAATTTGAGCGAGATATTTGAAAATAACGCTTCCGTAGACTTAGCATCAGCATTTTTCCTTTCCCCGTGACTGAAGAGAGTTCTTAAGAATGTACATTAGTCATGCGAAGAAACTCGAACCCTAATGTTAAGTATGTTATGTGGGAGAAATCTTCACAGCGATAAAGCTATACAGCTTAAATGAGAGAGAAATATATGCATAGGATACCTGAGGTCGATGTATATAGTTGTGCGTTTGTAACTTTCCGATTTTATAAGTTTTTTTTTTTTTTTTTGCGGATATTTTCACTATTGGAACTGGTTGGAACGCGTTGTGAAAGTGAAACTATCCTCATATAAAAAAACAAATGCAAACAAAATAGAAAAGTACAAACTCACAACAATAGATATCGACCTCAGGTATCCTGTTTAACGAAAATTATTTAAAAATATTAAAATGCGAGTGAGAAATCTGTAAAGATTTTTTTCATAGATTTAACTTGAGTTTTTCCGCGTAAAGGGTCTACACTAGTCACGCGAAGAAATTTGATCACTAATGTTCAACCTATGGTTAAATTTTTTTCAAATTTATCGCTTGCGTTTTAATATTTTTACACGATTTTTTTTCTAGGATACCTGAGGTCGATATCTAATGTTAGCGTTTGTGTACTTTTTCGATTTTGGTTACAGTTTTTTTATACGAAAATAGTTTCACTTTCAGAACAGGTTCCAACCTCTTCCGAAGGTGAAAGTGTCCGCATATTGAAAAACTGTTACCAAAACAAAAAAAGAACAAACGCACAACAATTTATTTCGACCTCGGGTATCCTATCCGAAAGAAAAATCACTTAAAAATATATTAAAATGTGAGCAAGATGGGACAAATCTTTCATAGGTTTAACATTAGAGTTCGAGTTTTTCCGCGTAAAGGGTTAAAACTATTAACGCGAAGAAATTTTAACGCTAATGTTAAACCTGTGGGGAAAATATTTTCAGATTTCTCGCTTGCATTTTAATATTTTAAAAATATTTTTGGCATAGGGTACGTGAGGTCGATAATTTTTATCGTGCGTTTGTACTTTTTCGATTTTGGTTACAGTTTTTCATATCAAAATAGTTTCACTTTTGAAACCGGTTAGAATCGGTGCTGAAAATGAAACTGTACTTATATAAAAAACTGCAACCAAAATCGAAAAATTACAAATGTACGATAAAAGTTACCGACATGGGGTACCCTATGCAAAAACTCTTTTAAAAATATTAAAATTCAAGCGAGAAATCTGTAAAGAATCCTCCCATAGGATTAACATTAGCGTTAGAATTTTTCCACATGACTAGTGTAAGAGGCTATTTCAGTCACGTGAAAACACTTGTTCGGTAATGTTAATTATGTGGGAGAAATTTTTAAAAATATCTCGTTTTCATTTGATTATTTTTAAATGATTTTTAGGTGCGTTCGTAATTATATAAATACGTAACACCTATAGTCGTCGTTCGGTCCGTCTGTCTGTCCGTCCGCATATAGCAGAGAAAAAACTACCCAACCGAATGGTCTGAAATTTTAAATATATAATTTTTGCAAAATTTTGTCGAGTTATTTCAAATTTTGTGAAAATCGGATGTATAGTTTAATTACAGGGACATTCAAAAATTTTCCGTTATATTGCGGCCAATGGGGAAAATTATTGAAAGTGCATTTTAATGATGTTACAGCCTTCCGAACGGTCTGAAATTTTAAATATATAATTGCTGTAAAATTTTGTCGAGACATTTACAATTTTATGAAAATCGGATGTATAGCTTAATTACAGGGACAGTCAAAAGTTTTCCGTTACATTACGGCCAATGGGAAAAAAATTATTGTAAGTGCATTTTAATGATGTTACAGCCTTTCGAAGAGAATGAAATTGTTATGCACTTATGAAGTGCACTAAAATATACATTCAGTAGAATATGTGGTGCAAAAAATATTTATAAAACTAGTTATAGTAAGAACGCACCTCATTTGCCACGTTTGACGAGCAATTTCTAACTTGTTTTTTTTTTTTTTTTTTTTTTTTCGCATATGACAGCTGAGATCGATCTAAAAAAAGAACGCTTTTTACTTTTTCGATTTTGTTTGCCGGATTTTTTTATGAGGATGCTTTCACTTTCGTAACCGATTCCGAAAGTGAAAGTGTTCTAATTAAAAATACTTGTAAACAAAATAAAAAAGTGCAAAAGGATCTTTGTACAGATCCACCTTAGCTTTCAAATACAAAAAAAAAATTAAAATATTAAAATTCAAACGAAAATACCTTTAAAAAATTCTCCCATTGTATTAATATTAGCGAACGGCGTGTTTTCGCGTAACTGAATTAGTCTCATAACACTACATATATATACTTAACCCACTACATAATTATACATAACCTACACTAGTCACGCGAAGAAACTCGAACGCTAACGTTAGTATATGGGAGAAATCTTTACAGCTAAAATGCTATACAGCTTAAATAATATATATATTTGCATAGCATACCTGAGTACTACGAGTATATACGCGGCATTCTCACAATCTTTTGACTTTCGGGAGTAAAAATCTGGTGAAATTAAACATGCTAAAATCACATTTTAATCTGAAGAGCCAAATGCCTTAATGATTCAAAATAAAGAAAAAATGGTCAGCAGCGAAAATTTTTTCATTTAACTGCGGTTTAAGTTAAAATTGCGAGTTTAATTTTCCTTACCATTTTACCCCTATAACTTTTTATTTTCTTCTAAATTTTTACTTATAATGAATTTGCATAAGTACCCACAGGACATTCAAATAAGAAATAATACAAATGTAGTACTTTTAATACAGAATTTGTGTATAACATTGTCTTAAAGGGGTGTTAAAAAAGGGACGGTAAGATAAAAAAAAGGGGGGGTGGTATAGGAAAAAAGGGACGAAATGGGAAAAAAAAGGGACTGTAAGGATGGAACGGTAAGGAAAATTATCACCTATTTTTAGGAAAATCATGTTAAGACTAAGTGATAGCCACAATGTTCATTGATTTCTAGAAACAGTTGTTAACATTGGATTAAATATTTTTTTTTTCTTAATTTAGCTCAAAAAGTGCAGAAATAAATCTTGGGGACGGTGAGACTACCAATAAAGCCACGATCTTGAAATTGATATTTAAATGCTGATTTAAATTCTGCAGTAAATTTCCTGTCAAAGAATTTTAGTCATTCTTTCTCTAGCATACTTCTACATGAGACAAAACTTGAAAAAAATTCTGTGGTTGCATCTGAAGTGATTTTCTGTATAAGTTTAGCAAGAGGGACGGTGGGGATGAAAAACCCAGGTACAGAGTTCAAAAAATAATATCAACCGTAAAAATGTGTGCAGGTTAATTTTTTGCACAATATTTATATTAAACAATTGTCCCAGTTTCGGAAAAAAATGACATCGAATTACTTTTATTGAAACAATTTTATACAGACAGCTCCAAATTTAAAAATCAGCATCAGTGACACGGGACGGTATAGGAGTTATCTGGTATTTGGACCCCCAACATCGTCCAAAACTTATTTATCTCGTTAATATTGTTATGCAATCATGCAATGGAATGTTCCCCAGTATATGAAATTAAAAAAAAACACAAAAAAATGTATTAAAATAAAAATTATTATTCAGGGACATAAAAGTCAAAAGATTGTGAGAATGCCCAATATATTGTTGTGCTTTTGTACTTTTTCGATTTTGGTTACAGTTTTCTTTTATATTAGTAGTTTCACTTTCAGAACAGGTTTCAAAATTGAAAGTATCTGCATATAAAAAATAGCATAAAAGCTCGAAAAGGTACAATTGTACAACTATATATATCAACCAGATGTATCCTATGCAGAAAATAATATGAAAAAATATTAAAATGTGAGCCCGAAATATGCAAAGAACTGTCCATAGAATTAACATGAGCTTGAATGTTAAATTTTACTTCGGGTGACTTGTGTCGGTTCTTAAGAATTACATTTTATTAAAGATTGTTATCATAGAAGAAAATAATAAATAAAGATGCAGTTGAACACTATTTTACATCTGAAAAAGGATTCAAAACGAAACATCTTTAATAATAACACAAATAAATAGTCTTCGAATCTGTCATTAACAATATGACAATGAATTAAGGTTTTAAAGTCCGAAGTTTTAATTATCACAAAAAACTCTTTTGTAACCATTAAAATAATATTTTGGTGCTATGGTATTCGAGGTTTTAAGTATCACACAAAACTATTTCATAACTTTTTTTTGGGGGGGGGGGGAGATGAGGGAGGTTTTAAGTGATTATTCAATGTATTTTAGTTATTTAGCTCTAATTCATTGCAAAAAAAAACTTACCAATCAAGTTTCAGTACAATTGTTTGCGGCAGGACTCGAAATGGAAAAATTCACGAGCCGGAAATCTATTTTTCAAAGTTTGACAATTTTTTTTTTAAGTTTTAGGCAAATTTATGTCTAACAGTAAAAATCAATTTTAAAAAATGCATTCAAAATTCAAAATAATCAAAAAAGTTATAGTCAGCACAATAAAAGTTATATGTATAAAACTATAATAATAATATGTTTTAACGAATCGGAACGATATTTACCATAATTTGACAAACCAGCCGAAGTGTATTGGAGGATATACGGAGGTATACGCCGTATACCTTCTGGATTTTTAAAAAAAGCTCCGTATACCCCCGGTTTCTCGAATAAAGCTATATCATATATACTCTAGACATGACGTTCATGACTTTAGCGTACACTCTCTGATTTTTTTTACGATTACAACACTGCAAACCAGATCAATATTTGGCATAATTTTACGAACTGGAATATTGTTCCGATTTGCTCAGGCACATTTCAAGCTCAGGTTTGCTGACGCGAAAAATTAACAATTTCAAAATATTCGCATTTAAAATTTAAGAAAAATAGGAAATAAAAAGACTTATACACATCCGATTAACAAGCAGTTATGTCAAAAGAAAAGAGAAATTTTTAAAGAATTAAATAAAACTGACGCCGGAAGGAAATACTGTTAATAACTTTAATAAAAATTAGAAAATAGCGATACAATAGAAGTCCATGATAAGAAGCATGGAGAATAGCACACTAAGAAACTGTTTAAAATACTTAATATTTATATAGAGAAAAGGGTTTAATGGACATGAAAAGATAATTTAAATTTAAAAATACATTCGAACGCACTGCTGAATTCAAGAGGAGGGGCATTCCCTCCGGAAGGTTTGAGATTTTATGCTTTTTAATAAACAATTTCCAAACCGAATCTCTAAAATGTCCCCCCTCCCCCTCCAGAGCCGCAGAAATTGCTCCCGGAGAAAAATATCTGAATTCAACACTGCTCGATCGGCATGAATAGCAAGAAAAAAAGAAAATATTAATTAAAACGATATCTTAGCAATTCCCCTTAAAGTTGAGAAACATTTATTTAAAAATTAAAATTTTCAATAATGCCTTAACATGGACCAAAACCAAACTGTTTTTAAAATGTAAGCATTCCTCAGTAAATAAACATAACTTTTTAATTTATTAGAATTTCTGTACAAAATAAGTTGTAGTTTGTACAGAGAAAATACAAAAATATCCGAATCACATTTGAATAATTAAAATAATAAATACCTTTATATCTGGGTTCTTTAATTGAACGCTAATCAAATGGCGCCGCTAATCATGGTATTCAATAAAGAAGTGTTGTAATTTTGTCTTTGTCAAATTTCCGCGCATGCGCGTTTATATCTGTTCTCCTTCCAACAAAAGGAATTTTTTGCTTACGTCGTTATTTTATGACAGTGTTGTATCAGTTTTAGAGCAAAGTTGCGTTGCAAGGGAGCGATTGATTATATTCCGTCTACCTAGTAGTGTCCTTGCGGCAATATTATTACTTCAAATTTGTCGTGACAAGAAAATATCAAGAAAAAATTAATCTTGCTGCAATTGTTCATGCTATCTGGGTATCTCATAGCTCTCATAAAATTAACGCCCCTAGTCAATCTTTAAACTCTAAATGTATCTTATTTCAACGCATCCGAAACCTATTTAACAGATGTTGGATAAGTTGTAAAGTACCAATGGATTGGTTGAAGACAAAAGTGATATCAGTCTTCAAGAAAGGAAAGAGAAACGATTGTGGAAACTACAGAGGCATAAGTTTGTTAAACACTAACTATAAACTATACAGTGGCATCATCAACAGAAGACTTGCTAAGATTTCCGATAGTATTCTTCAAGAAGAACAAATCTGTTAGATAGAGTTTATAGATAGCGTTTTCATCTTAAACCAGATAATAGAAAAACGCAGAGAATTCAATCTTGAGACACACATTGCATTCATTGATTATGAAAAGCATTCGATCGAGTGGATAGAGAGAGACTCTGGAATATTTTGACAGAGAAAGTATATCCATCACATTTGATACAAGCTGTGAAGAGCTTATATAAAGGAACAAGAATCTATATTGAGGTCGATAAATCACTCACTGAAAAGATAATTATAAACCGAGGAGTGAAGCAAGGTTGTAGCTTATCACCCACACTCTTCAACATCTATATAGACAACCTAATAAAATCATGGAAACATTTGATACCCAAGGGTATCAGACTTGACTCTAAAACATCTATCAATACAATTCTGTTTGCGGATGACCAAGCAATTTTACAGGACAATGAGTATGACCTCTAAAGAGCAATTTATAAACTACATAAACTATGTGAAACTTATAACATGAAGATATCCATAAACAAAACCAAGACGATGGCTTTCAGAGGAAAAGAGCCCATAAGAACTAAAATTATCTTGGATAATAAGATAATAAAACAAGTCTCAGTACTTCGGATGTCATACTACATATAACAAAAATAAAGACTTGGAAAGTAAATTGCATAAATTCCAACATATTTGCGGATCATTGATCAGAATTCAAAAAAGTAAAATACGTACAGAAACTAAGCTAAAATTTTATAAAGTAATTGGCAACGCCAGCACTTTTGTATGGTTCGGAGACATGGACTATTAATACCAAAGAACGATCCAGAATACAGGCTTCAGAAATGAAGTTTTTAAGATCTGCAAAGGGATGCACAAGAATGGACAGGCTTACTAATGATTCCATACACTCAGACTTAAAAATATACAACATCAACAACAAAATAGTAGATTATCAGAATAAATGGAAGAATCACGTTGAGCGTAAGAGTAATGACCGATTGCCAAAAAAGCTTCTGAATTACAGACCCAGGGGTTACCGTGACCGATGTAGACCTACGCTCCGATGGATTGATCAATGGAGTTGGAACAGGCTGATTTAGCCTAACCCATGCTGAAGATAATGATGAATGTATCTTATATAACCTATAATCCAGAATTATATTTTATTAATAATTATACCTCAATTTTGTATCATTAAAGTTGCAGTAGTCAAGAATTAAACGTCTGATGATTTCACATAATCCATGACAGATTTTAATAAAAAATAAAACACTCGTTCCAGGGCTTAAATTGCGTGATCAAGAAGAGATTGGATTAACGCTGCCTAGAGATAAGCTAATTTCTTTACTTACCTAATAATATTTCATATAATAAATAAACATTAATGGGTTTAAATTTATCCAATAGAGTTCACGAAACTTAAAATGCAGAAAAAGCTAAAAAGAAATGGCGAATTAAAAAAATAGCTCAAATTTAATTCAGCAAGCAGTTTTTATAATATTGGTTTTTTATAGTAAAAAAGCATAATTGCAGAAATCTTCTTAAAAATTTTTTTAGATCCTAACATTTAAAGCAGTGAATATTCCTCTATGTGAAAATGGCAATATGTTCAATATGTTAAAAAAATAACACAATGCACAATATTCGCTGATCTGAGATTGATGATATAAAAAATCACATGTATGTGGAAAACTAAACGGCATGTTTCAATAGTAATGGTACTCCATATTATGATGAAAAATATTTTAAATCTCTGAAATTAAATTATTTTAGCATGTGTATATATATGGCAAACATTTACTCTAAAATTTAAATATTAGACTACATAATTAAAATTTCAACTGCTTTTTATATAATTTACATTTGAATATAAAAGTTTAATCAAAATCTTCTCGTACACTCTTAAAAAAAAAAAAAAAAAAAAAAAAAAAAAAAAAAAAAAAAAAAAGCACCATTATTACGAACTCGCATGGTTGATTTCATGCATCTGACTTTGTGGATTAAGATTGCATTGCTTGGCGACCAAGGTAATGAATAAATAGTATGTAACTCAGTAATACAACCATTTTTACAATTACTTCTTCTCGTTTCTCCTGTAAGTCACATGATGGGAGAACTGCATAAAAATGATAATTGAATTGAAAAAAGAAAAAGTCTAACGAATGTTACTTAGATTTTATTTCATCAAGTTTTTAGACATATTTAGCTCACAGGCTATCAAAGCCTGAGAGCTAATGTGCCCGCCCGTTCTGTATGTATGTATGTATGTATGTATGTATGTATGTATGTATGTATGTACGTACGTACGTATGTACGTAACGCGATAACTGTTGATAGAAACATCCGATTTGCTTCAAAATTTTTTCCTAGGTTCACTGTGATAAGGCGCTTCCCTGATTAGTTTTTGGAGTTCATTGGTTAAGGATAAAGGGGGAAAAACGGGGTTAGTCCACACCCCACCCCCTTAATTCAGATAAATGGGTTTTTCATGCAGAATGATTCGATTTGCTCCGAATTTGATATACCGGTTTATTATGTTAAGGAACTTCCCTGATTAGTTTTGGGAGTTCATTGGTTAAGGATAAAGGGGGAAAAACGGGGTTAGTCCACCCCCTTAATTCAGATAAATGTGTTTTTCATGCAGAATGATTCGATTTGCTCCGAATTTGGTATAGCGGTTTATTATATTAAGGAACTTCCCTGATTAGTTTTGGGGGTTCATTGGTTAAGGGTAAAGGGGGAAAAACGGGGTTAGTCCACCCCCCTTAAATCAGATAAATGGGTTTTTCATGCAGAATCATTCAATTTGCTCCGAATTTGGTATACCGGTTTATTATGTTAAGGAACTTCCCTGATTAGTTTTGGGGGTTCATTGGTTAAGGATAAAGGGGAAAAGGGGGGTTAATCCACCCCCCTTAATTCAGATAAATGGGTTTTTCATGCAGAATCATTCGATTTGCTCCGAATTTGGTATACCGGTTTATTATGTTAGGGAACTTCCCTGATTAGTTTTGGGAGTTCATTGGTTAAGGATAAAGGGGGAAAACGGGGTTAGTCCACCCCCCCTTAATTCAGATAAATGGGTTTTTCATGCAGAAAGATTCGATTTGCTCCGAATTTGGTATACCGGTTTATTATGTTAAGGAGCTTCCCTGATTAGTTTTGGGAGTTCATTGGTTAAGGATAAAGGGGAAAAAACGGGGTTAGTCCACCCCCCTTAATTCAGATAAATGTGTTTTTCATGCAGAATGATTCGATTTGCTCTGAATTTGGTATACCGGTTTATTATGTTAAGGAACTTCCCTGATTAGTTTTGGGGGTTCATTGGTTAAGGATAAAGGAGGGAAAACGGGGTTAGTCCACCCTCTTAATTCAGATAAATGTGTTTTTCATGCAGAATGATTCGATTTGCTCCGAATTAGGTATACCGGTTTATTATGTTAAGGAACTTCCATGATTAGTTTTGGGGGTTCATTGGTTAAGGATAAAGGGGGGAAAACAGGGTTAATCCACCCCCCTTAATTCAGATAAATGTGTTTTTCATGCAGAATGATTCGATTTGCTCCGAATTTTGTATACCGGTTTATTATGTTAAGGAACTTCCCTGATTAGTTTTGGGGTTCATTGGTTAAGGGTAAAGGGGGAAAAGGGAGGTTAGCCCGCCCCTCTTAATTTAGATAAATGGGTTTTTCATGCAGAATGATTCGATTTGCTCCGAATTTGGTATAGCGGTTTATTATGTTAAGGAGCTTCCCTGATCCGTTTTGGCGATTAATTGGTTAAGGATAAAGGGGGGTTAGTCCACCCCCTTAATTTAGATAAATGGGTTTTTTTGCAAGATTATTCGATTTGCTTCAAATTTGGTATACCGGTTTATTATGATAAGGAGCTTCCCTGATTATATTTGGAGGTTTACTGGTTAAGTATAAAGGGGGAAACGGGGGCTAATTCCCCTTCACTTATTTTTTGAGTGGCATTATTCTTTAAAATAAGAGTATAATATACAATTAGTGTGAATAGTCTGTGAGCTCAATGCCATCAGTTTAGCTGGGCACTTTTCTTTTTTATTTTATTAACCTGGCGCAAACGATAAATCACCAAATAATGTATGAATTGCATCTGAATTATTTTTTAAGCTTTATAAACGTTCCTTTCATGTTTAAGCTAAATATTTACATTTTATAAATTTATCTCTCATTAAAAGGGTTTTTGTTCCTGTTTTTTTAACGAATAACAGTTTTTTCTTTTATTTTGCGAGATGTATGATTTTGATGCGAGATTTTGATATAGCCTTTTCAATTCTTTAACTAACGATAATGTGACCAAAAAATAATCACTGGCAATCTTTTCGTTCAAAATAACAATAAAATACGAAGTTTATTATCAAAAATCATGGTTATCCCTGTATATTATACATATAAACCACCGCGGGAGTATTCTTTATCCAGTGATACAATCCGCAAAAAGATCCACCGGGTAGTTTTTGAAATTTCCCGTGGCCGAACTTTTAGAGCCTCCTGCTTTATAATATATATACAGGGTGGTTATAATTAAACTTCCCCTATAAACAGCATCCTACAGCCAAACGGGTGAACGGAATGCAATGAAATTTGGTATATAGACTATACATGAGATGCGCTCACGGAATTTTGAAAAAAAAGAAATTAGTTCCAAAATGCCCACCAGATGGCGCTTTTTCAGGAAAAAACATTAAATTTAACACAACAAACGGCCAAAGCAGCCGGTTTTATATTTCATTACTGATAATTCTTGTTCTGGATTGTTAATATTGTTTTTGTATTCCGTTTTGGTCGTTTATTGTGTTAAATTTAATGTTTTTTCCGGAAAAAGCGCCATCTGGCGGACATTTTGGAACTAATTTTTTTTTTCAAAATCCCATGAGCGCATCTCGTGTATAGTCTATATACCAAATTTCACTGCAGTCCGCTCATCCGCTTGCGCTGTAGGATGCTGTTTATAAGGGAAGTTTAATTATAACCACCCTGTATATATATTAGCTATTGAATAAAAACTTTTAAGTTTAAAGAATTTAAATTCAGTAAAGATTAATCTGCGTATTTTTAAATGAACAAAGAATTGACAATAATGGAAGTGGTCATTAAAAATTAAACATAATACTGTTTTACGATCACTTTACTTTCAAAGTATAAGTGGAACATATTTTAAATTTATATAATAATATGGGGTAATTTTGATAAATTTGATAACTTGATGGTGATTTTTGAAAACCGTAATAATTTGTATGTGCTTGCAACAAGTGTGGTTATTTAAATTAAAAAAATTTACTGCTAAAACTGTTTTAGAGTTAAATACAAAGAAGGTTTAAAATTGACGCAGTAGCTACTGGGCCAATCATCATTTGTCATTGAGCCAAGCTTTAATTTATCTGAAATAATTTGAATTCCATCTGATATTTAAAAAGATAAAATGAAATGTATTTTTTTTTCATTTTAGTAACTCTGTAAAGAGTTTTCACTTCATTGCATGTAAATCCTTAAACATAATCCATCTCGAATGTAAAAGAATAATTAGGGCTGTTCATCTAACATTAATAAGAGCCGTCGTATCAATTATTTTATCTGTGTAAGTGAGAAACTGTAATTCGAATCATTAAGGATGCAGCTATTGGAAAATAGTACAATTTGCAATGACAATTTAAGACCCAACTGGAAACGAAAAACAGAAATGATACGTAATACACCGTAAATGAATCATTTTATATCCTCCTGAGACCCCGCGTCCATTCTATTGGACATTTTTATTTTTTATGTAAAATACTTAATTTCAGTTGGAACTTGTAAATACTTGCTGTCCATTATACTAGATAGTCTAGTGCTGCTATCTGTACGCCGAAATAATAAAAAAAATTACAACTAAATATGTATTTTAATCATTCGAAAGTGGCAGGCAACTAGAGAAAGACTGTTAAGGTAAGCAGACAGTTTTAACGCTATTTTTTTATATTTTAAAAAAGTATTTTGATATTAATGCTACAAACATCTAATGTTAAGTGTCGTATCAATGAAATGACATCGCTGTTTAAGTAATCTAATATATATCTTAGAAAATAAACAACTTTATTTTAATGTCCATTCTATTGGACGTTGGGTCTTCATCAGTTGTTTTTATTTATATTAGAGTCTGTTTGTATACTGAAGACAGACATTAGTTTTTACTTAAAAATCAACACAGTATTGAAACAAATAATAGATAAAGGAGTAGATAATATATATTCTTAAATAAATAGAAAAAAAATTAAATATTATTAAAAAAAATGTATAATTTTACTGGTAAAATGCTTGTTCTATATCAGTACACTGTTAAATTTTGGATTTCAGTGATTTTTTTTTTTTTGTGTGTGCAGCATTTGGAAAATATAATTAAGCCATTATTATGTTTTATTCTTACTCATGACTGTTTTTGGTATTATTTTTCTGTTGGTATACTGTTTATAATTGAATTAATAAATTCAATCATATTTAATTAGCAAAAAAAAAAAAAAAAAAAGAAAATATAATTAAAGATAACGGTATAAGATTCTGAATAAACTCATTTTGATTTCTTTTAAATTTCTTCTTGGCATTTTCTTGCCAATTGTGGTAGCTGTGCCACTATTTATTATCATTATTCTAACAAACAAATTACTGGTGTTGAGGAGAGTTAAAAAACAAAACAAAATGTTATTAATTTTTTATTATTATTACTATATTGATCAACAGGTTTCTTAGTGAAAGTACACTTTTTCTACTTGATGATGCAAAAATTGAATTTATGTGATATTTGGAAGTGACGTATAAACGATAAAAACCCACTTCTGATGTCAGCAAAGTTTGTGGTGCAAGAAATAGGAACTTGACGCTAAAAATCTGGTTTTTGAAGCTAATGTAGCGATCTCATCTTACTTGATAAGTATAAAATAAAATAAATAAGCAAATAAAATAAGTAAGCATGAAATGCAACTTCTATTTGTATATCCGTTTGTCTATAAAAAAATAAATGCAAGCTTTTTATATTATTTTACTGTTCTTAAGTTGTTTATAATGAAATTAGTTTATTTAATGGAATTTAAATAAAATTAAAAATTTAAAAAATATATAACTGAAGATAATAATTTAAGATTATAAATAAATCGCATTTTATTTCTTTTTAATTTCCTTTGGCATCCAAATGTCAGTTGTGATAACCGTGCCACTAACTTTATAATTTTTTTAAGAAAATTTTTTATTATATGATAGATTTTTTTAAATTCCTTTTTAGAAAACTATTTAAAAAGTCACTAAATTGATTTATACTTTTCAAATAAATTTCATCCAAAAATACTTTTTCTCTTTGATAATGAAAAAATTAAAATTTTGCAATATTTATAGGTGATGCATGAATGATAAAAGCACATTTATAATGAAAGAAAATATAACTGAAGATAATAATTTAAGATTATAAATAAACTGCGTTTTATTTCTTTTTAATTTCCTTTTGGCATCCAATTGTCAATATTGATAACCGTGCCACTAACTATTTATAATTTTATTTAGAAAAAAAAACTTTTATTGATGTGATAGATTTTTTTTATTCCTTAAAAAAAAAAAAAACTATTTAAAAATCACTAAATTGATTTATACTTTTCAAATAAATCTCATCCAAAAATTCTTTTTTTTCTTTGATAATAAAAAACTATAATTGTGTAATATTTAAAGGTGATGCATGAACCATAAAAACACATTTATAATGAAAGATAACTTTGCAATTAAGAATTTTTCATTCAGAATCATGTAATTCAATAATATGGTTTTTACAGGACTAAGACCCAATGTCCATTATATTGGACACGCAAAAACTCTATATATTTTTTAGTTTTAAAAATAAATGAATATATTTAAAGTTTTCTAGCCCCATAAAGAGCCTTAATTCTGAAAATGGTAAAATTTGTGTGAAAAATGCGAGCTTGGGTCTCAAGAGGATATATAAGGAGCAGTCAAATGAAAACGAGACAGACTACATAACGACTATGACGCGGAAGTTGGTAACGTAGGTAAGTGTGTCTATAGTAGTGCCCTCTATTGGGAATCAGGAAGGAACAGCGCGAGCGATCACCGCTTTGCCACTTGTCTATTAGACACACACAAATTGAGGTGAGGGAGTCGACATAACTACTATGGAGACCGGGATTGAGGAACAGCGATGTGTAATGCGTTTTTTGACTGCGGTTGGTGTATTAGGAAGTGAAATTCATGCCCGAGTGTCTGTTGTGTATGACGAAAACAGCTTGTCGCGTGCGCGTGGTTTGAGTGGAATAAACGATTTCGAGAAGGTCGGGTGTCATTGAAAGACAAAAGTCGGAAAGGGCTGTCTCATCGTGTCATTGCCTCTTCTGTCATTGCTGTGGTGGATGCCGGCGTCAGAAATGACCGACGGCGGATGGTGGAAGACATTTGACTCATGTTGTGCATTAGTCACGGTACCGCGCACACCATCTTGACAGCGCATTTGAAGTACCTGAAAATCTATGCGCAGTGGGTTCCCCACAGCCAGACGGAGGATATAAGCTAAGTTTAAAATTAATGAAATAATAAACAGTTTACTTACTTTTATTCCATCTGTCTCGTTTTCATTTGACAACAGTTTACCTACATTTTTTTTCATCTGTCTCGTTTTCATTTGAATGCCTCTTATAAAATAAATTATGCTTTTGAATTTTCAAATGTACCTTCTGCTACAATTTTCTTTCAGTGTCTTGAGTTTTATTTCAGTTAAGCTTTATATTGTGATAAAGATTTCAAAGTGTCTAATCTTTAGAAATATATTTTCTGCAAAATAAAATTATCCCTATAAAAATATTATACATATAAAATTATACAATTTACTATTGTAATCACAAGTATTCATTAAATACTATGTATGCTGTAGATTATTATTCTTCATAGGCTGAGATAATTGTAAAATCGCAATTTATTATCTCTATGTTTATATCTATTTGCACTTACAAATATATAATTACATACATTTTTTATTTCCTTGAGAAGACTGTTCTTTTCATGCATATCTTGATGGAATACAAAGAAATATGCTTTTGTTGGACACTCTTAATCTCTTCTATCCGTTATATTCCATGTATCAAATGCTTTATACTGTATGAAAGACGGAGAGTTCTTACAATTCTAAATTAACTTCATTTGTTGAAATTGACCAATCTATTGAGATTCCATATTCTAGAACATAATAACTGGACACATACATAGAAACATATATATACACAGATTGATAAATACATAATCGTTCTTGAAGTACCACAATTACGCAAAATCCAATGTAATTTTGAAAAAGTTATGGCAGCAAAATAAATTATTTTAAATTAAACATATGTTTATAAAAGAGAAGAATTTGAAAGAAATTTTTACATCATAAGTAATAAAATCATAAATAAGTCATTTACCACTAAATTTTCACGTATAACTATTGAATTTCTTAATTCGTATTATATTTAAATGCGCCAAAATTATAAAATGCACCAAGTTTGCAATATAACTACACGAAAACGCAGAACAGGTAATTCCTTGTAATGTTCTTCTGTAAGATTTATTTAATGGACACGTACAAAGAAACAAAAGAAAATTCCGTACATATTATCTACAGAATTTTAAAATGGCACGTCAACACGCATTGAACATGCAACAAAAGGGACACAATAGGCAATTTCAAAATATTTAAGGGAATATTATAAAGAAAGAATAACAAAATAGTATAATTGTTAATTGCATAAGAAATTAACACTTAGTACAATGTAAAAAAAGACAAATGCTTCTTAATGTACGAAAATGTAATATAACCGCAAACTACTATATACAGTAATCTCTTCCGATTTACCCATGGCTCTGAAAAGTGTTCTTTATCATTAGTATATTTCGGAACAAATATATTTTTTTTAATTTAAAGAAGCATTTATGAAAAAAGAAGTTTCTTTTTTTTAAATGATTTTCAGAAACGTTTCCGAGTTGCTTTTTATAGTGTATTAGTCGGTTTTCTCAAACCGGGATATCTGCATTTAGGATGCTATTCATTCATTAGTCGGTTTTCTCAAATTGAGTTATCTGCGTTTAGGATGCTTTCATTCATTAGTCGGTTTTCTGAAACCGGGATATCTGCATTTAGGATGCTATTCATTGATTAGTCGATTTTTTCAAACCGATGTTATTCATTCTAAATTAAAAATTTTCAGTGCGTAATTGAAATTATGCATGAAGAGTAACGAAATAATAATAATTTTTATGTTAACGTTCATGCTGTTAATTTATCATATTTGTCTGTAAAGAATGTTTGCTGAACATGAATATGTTTGCTTGAGAACGGCTAACAATGAAAAAAACCTATTTTTCGGGTTGAAAAATTTGATCGATATGCCATAAAAGCTACCCAGAAAGACTTTCAAAAATCATTGGAAGCAAAAGAAATGTTGTTTTCATAAATGATTCTTTACATATGGGAAATATAGGGTGTCCATAATTAAACGACCCTATTTTACAGTTGTCTACAGACGAAACTATTGCTCATAAAGTTCTGAAATTTTGTGGAGAACATAATGAAAGGATGGAAATTTGTTTAAGCGAAAAAAAAAAAAGCTCAAAATTTCGCTGCCAGAGGGCGAGAAACCCTACAATAAAGATTTAAACAAAATGCAAATGAATTCTTGTCGACATCATGCAGCAGCTGTTATAAAACATAGAAACTATCGCGAAGATTTTGTTTCCAATGTTCTTGCTATTTCTAATCAGATTGTCTTTAGGTTTATGGGATCGAGCTCTTTTGGTAAAATTGTTTTACGAAACGTTTATTCCGCAGTAGTGCTTTGCGGAAATTTCACACTTTGAAGGAGATGCGAACAGTTTCGTTGACTGTTAAAAATCGTAAATTTATGTCAGTCAAATTTGAAGGAACAGGATCGTGGAATGTTCATTCTGGGAAAGGAAGAAAACCTGTTTCCGCAGAAGCAATAGAGAAGGTTGCGCTTCAGATAGAAGAGGCGAAAGCTTCCAACGTACAGGTTAGTACCAGTGTCCATCGTGTGGCCAGAAACATTGGATATGCCTCGTTCAACTGTCAAGAAGATCATGCGAACTATCCTACAGTGTTATCCGTACAAGCTTTAACTTGTGCAGCAGTTGCTTCCACTCAGAGGTCACTGCTTTCACGCACAATTTTTATGCAAGATGGAGCCCCCGTTTTCAGTTATAGTATGTTTTCAAGTTTAATTAATTTTTTGCCTGCTACGTGGTGTGTAGGGCTACACAAAATTTCGTTAGCTCAGTATTCTCAGCAGTCTCAGAGCGAGAATTGCGTAAAGCTGGTTTTTAATTGAGTTATGCATTTTCAAGCTGAACTATATTTAGTATAGTAAGAGATACTTGTAGAATTAAATAAAGTAATATGCAGGCCCACCCAAACTGGAATGCACGGCCGCCTATTGATGATAATTTCTGAGAAATTGATTTGAGTAGTTTTAAGCGTGTTTTAGCCTAAAATAAATTTTAGATTAATATGCGTCGTATATAAAAATCTGTACATGATATGCAGTGTTGTGTAAAAAAAAAAAAAAAAAAAAAAAAAAAAAAAAAAAAAAATCAAGCATTTTTCTGTTTATTGGTAGAAATTGCTGAAAGTGGAGTTTCAACCTATTATGCGTTTTCTTACTAAAATAAATTTTTGTATACTATGTAGAATATATACAAATCTGGAAATCAAATACAGGATTTCACAAAAGAATTGGAGAACTTTTGCTGCAATGAATGGTAATTCCTGAAATCTGATTCTCAAATGTGATGTGCATTTTCTAGTATGTTACTTAGGTAGTTTATTTACCTTATTGAACATGGAAGTTTTTATTAAAGCATTCTGTAAGTGTTTTAAAGTGTTTCATAATCTATGCTTGACGTATAATTTTTCTTCCTTGCTTTTATTTCTTCATGTAAAAAGTTCTACATTATCCGAACTTTTTAAATACTTTTTTCCGTTACTAGAAAAACAATTTTTTTATTGTCTATTTTGTTTAAAAGATTGTAATATGCGCAAAAACTAATGTTCTAGAGACATTCACCTTCGCTTTATGTTATCATCCTTTTATTTATTTATTTTTTTATTTCTTTAGTAATATACCGCTTTTTTGTCCTCTATAATGAAAGGCTACTGTGATTGCATATTTTAATTTTTCTAAAAAATTCAAACAATACAGAATTTAAATAGGTTCAGACAGGAGAAATCCGTGTTAAACTAAGGCTGTGTTTCACTGTAAATAAAAGGACTAAAAACGGAGATTCTACTGATCTAGACGCCAGTACTGTTTCCGTTTATTTACGGAAATTTTCCCCCATAAATTACAGAAAAATTTCCGTTTTTAATCAGAAAAATGGAAATTTTTCTGTAATTTATGGGGAAAACTTTTCGTAAAAATACGTAAATAGTACTGGCGTCTAGATTGCCAGTAGTATCTCCGTTTTTTAGTCCCTTTTTTAGTGTTTAATTGTCCTAAAATATCAAAGTAATACTAATGAAACTTTTGTTGCATATTATAGTTCAGTTGGTAAACATTTGGCAGTTTAATTCAAAGGTCCCTGGTTCAAATCCTGGTTTGAGCAATTTTTCACCCAGTTGGAAAATTACAAGTCGTATGATTTATTTGCAAATTAGAACAATTGTGTTGAATAAATGATTGAAATTACGTAGCCAACCTTTCTGGGAGTTCCATTACCTGCGATATTTAAAAAGGTTTTAACAACGTTTTTGGTTAATAGTTTATTCCGTAGTCAATCTTCTATGTATTCTTTTGTTGTTAAAATGTTCCGTGGTAATAATATACATGGTTAAAATTTACATCTTAGTTTAAAATTACTGATAGGATTTAACTATAAGTTTGGAATTACCGATAAGATTAGTAATTTGCTAATAGAGATTGATTTCTAGTTACTCTGCATTTTTTCTTCCGTTTTTAATTTCAAGTGCAGTATTTGCGTGAGTGGTTGCAGTATGGTCTCTCAGCTGTATATGTTTTTTTTTATGTCAAGTTATTTAAGAAAAAAGCATATTTCTTAGATACACAATAAATTGAAGATCCATTTCCTGCCTGTAATTATAGATTTGTACAGGTCTTCTGTGTATTTCAAGCTTCTGGTCTTGTTAACAAAATTTCTAGTCATATTGAAAAACTAAAAAATAAAATAGAAATCAATCGCCATTAGTAAATAGAAATCGATCTCTATTAGTAAATTATTAATCTTACCAGCAATTCCCAACTTATCGGTAATACTTATCTGTAATTTTAAACTAAGATGTAAATTTCATTTACCATGGATGCTGCATTTCTATAGTCTTGCATTCTTCTTTTGGAATGTATTTAGAAAAATAATAGCTAAAATATCAGTTGGACAAAAAAAAATAAGGAAATGTTTTTTACTCATATTGCCATAAAATGCGCTACAAGAAATAGTTGGGGAAGTAAACAAAAAGACAGAAATGATAGTATCATGAACACTTATCTAAGCTTAACCATATCCCCATTTTACTCCGCCTCGAGCAGTAATCGTAAAAAGCAAAAATTAGAATTTTTTCTCAATTTTTTATATAGATTTGTTTCTTTGAAGTTTTCCTATTAACCTTGGAATGCAAGAATCACTCTTATCTCTTACATTCTTCAACGAAAAAAGAAGTCAGAATGACTCATTCTTTCATTTCAGTGTTAATCTCTAGAGATATATAAATGTTTTGTTAATTTATAAGATATTTAAAAGGGAGATTTTCCATAGATCACACGTGAACAAGCATCATGAAACGAATATAAACAAAATATTTTGCAGACATTAATTATGTTTCAAGATCTTAAAATTTAAATAGAAATACTTCACATGATCTTAAAATCCTCATAAAAATTATTAAAACATCTGAATTTATATGGTAAAAAAACCACATATTCAATATACCGCGCATTTCACCCCATACTACATTTCCCCACATTGGATCACACTAAATTTTGTATGGTTGGTCGTATACAAGCTGAATAAATGATCAACTGTTTTCTCTAATGATGGATTTAAAATTTCGTGACAAGCAACCTTGAATTTTTGATGCATGCGTGAAAATAATTTTCATCTTGGCATCTTACAAATTTCCTTCACACGTAATATGTTCAGTATTGATACCAGAATATATTAACCAAATAAATTGTTAAGTTTTGTATCTTTGAACAACGGAATAAGTTTCTCTTTTTAATGTATTTAAAGAAATGTGGAAATAGATGCCCATGATTGATCTTGTTTCTCTATGGCAAGCACAAAAGCAATATTTCGAAAGAACAGTATAAACATAATATATAGTTACTTGAATAAACGTATAAAATACTGCATATATAAAATCTAATACGGTTTTGATTTTATGCAAGGATGAAAATGCAGTTCTTTTTTTTTTTTTAATTTACGGTCATTTGTTGTTAATATAACGTGATTGGCCACATGTCTTTGCAAAAAAAAAAAAAAAAAAAAAAAAAAAAAAAAAAAACTGTAATAAGTATCAGATAAAATTTTAATTAGCCCTCTCGCGCACCTAAGCCTCATATGAGGTTCCTAACTTAAATGATAAAAGTCCTTCCGGCCAGTGTCGGGAGGAATAGGTAGCTTTCATATTCCTTATTTTTAAAAAGCAAGCTTATATTATTCAAACACACGCAGCTCAATTTAGTGGAAACCGATTATCATGGAAGACGGTAGTATTCCGAGTGACGCAGCCTTAAGCCTAAAATCGTATTGTAGAACTCGTAGATGGCGGAACTCATATATACGGCTAACTCGACATCAAAGAAAACGCGAAAAGCCGCCTTTTAATAACTCAGCAGATATAGGTCCTATTGTTCTGATTTTTCTAGAACAGTCTTACATCTGCAGTCTAATCGTATACTGAAATTTTTACATTTCTACGTGCAGTATATTTTGAGATCTAAATAGCCATTTTTAAAGCGAAAGCGTTGGTACGGTATGTAAGAAGTTCCTAATTTGAAAATCTCGAAAACGGCACTAACGATTTTCTTTAAATTGATACATAATATAAATGTGATTAAGACGAGGAGAATAACACTTTTCTTTTTTCTGGGAAAACTCTCGTTCGTTAAATAATTCGATTTTTTTTCTCTCGAAAATGACACGGGCGATTTTTAAAAAATCAAATAAATATGTTTCAGATGAACCAAATAACAATTTACTTGTTTCCAGCAAGACTCTTGTTCGTTTTATAATGCGCATGAAAAATCGGACTATATTTCTTCGCCATTCTATGGAAATTTCACCGAAAATGCATGACACTGTATTCATACACATGCTTTCTTTTTAAACAATTTTGGGGAGAAAAATTTGTCCTCCCACTGGCTGAGTGGATAAGGGCCATCGTGTACTAATCTTATGATAGGCAGTTCGATACTCGCTGGTACATGTTTTTCACATGTGAATGGTTTTTTTTCTTTTAAAGTCTGTTAGTTGACCATTATTCTCAGTTCCTTTGTAATTTTTTAATTGATATTAAGTTAAATAAAATTACAATTATAATGACGCCAATTTGATGATGATTATTTCTTGGCAATTTTTCAACAATAAAAATATTACCATAAATTTTATAAATATATTTAATTTCAATCACTTTACAAAAAATATACATTAATAATTATTATTTGAATATAAATTACACGATCAGAAACGTAAAAAATAATTCATTTCAGCTCTTCTTTTTATAATATCATTTTTTATTATTATGACAGTCAATCAATATATAATCACTGACATCCATAATAATATTATTATTATAATTATTATTTTCCTTGCATAAAAACTATTGTGATGTAATAATTCTTTTATAATAAATAATTTAGTTGAAATGTTTTATTTATAAATAACAATGAAGTTTGATAACCCCGAGAAAATTGTTTTTATTTAACTTTGCAATATTTACAGTTTACATAATAACCATATCAGAATTCTGGTGTCGCCATCTTTTGACGCAATTGCGTACTACATTTTGTCTCTTATTCGGGAAAAAAAAAACTAACGCTCTCATTGCCGCTTTGAAAGAATCTTTGTGGCTGGAGGTCTATCTCGCAAATATTAAGAAAATTACTGCTTCAAAAATATTAAAATGGGTAGTATTATAGAGAAATGTTTGATAAAAACGTTGAAGTAGACAGTTTTAAATCGCAGAATTATTTTAAGAGATATTCAATGTTAAATCTGGATAAAATTGTCTCATTAAAAAAGTCTTATAGGAAAAAAACTATAATTTAATCATTTTCATTCAATTTAATCATTCAATAGAAACTCGAAGTTTGCAGAATGCATTTATTATTTTTAACTTGCCTAATTTTTTGACGGTTTATTTCAATTTTAAATTTAAATTTTCAGAATTTCCAGAGATATTTTTTACATATTTTAGAAAAGGTTATTTTAAATTGTTGCCAATTGTTAAAACAGCGCAAAGAATAATATATCCTTTAAATTAAAAATTTATTCACACGTGACTATTATAAACAGAAAAAAATCCTTTTAAATTAGAATTAAATGATAACGTGTTAAAAGCAGGAAAATATTAAACATCAAGTCATAAAAATTGTTTTTACACATGCTTATTTAAAATGAAAGAAAATTATAAAATAATCAATTATTTTCAACTTAGAATTAAAGATTACGCATTAAAAGCAGGAAAACATTGAAAATTACGTCATAAAAATTATATTTACACGTGAATATTAAAAGAAAAAGAAAATGTTTAAATAATAAATTCATTGATATGTGTTAAAAGTCGTAAATGGAGGAAATTACGTCATATTGGTCAAAGTGGCCAAATAATAATATTGCAAAACAGTTTAAAATGGTAAACAGTTTAAATGGTTTCTTTGCGGCATTGTGTCCAAACTACGTGAAATGTTTTAAAAAGGATAGTTTGACGCAAATAAACCATTTACATAAATCTTACTCACAATTTTGAATAGCGTGACACAAAAGATAAATCAATTTATTGAAATAAGTACATTTCAGTGCATAGTATAGATTCGATGAAAGTGATATATTTAACAGTGAATTGGAAAATTAAAAGTATTGTGTAGATGTAAAAATATATTTTAACCAAGTCAAAAATAATTTAAATTGAATTTTAAAACAAACCTTTTAAATTCACATCAAGGGGTCACTTAAATTTTATATCATATCTTTTAAAACTCATATTTTGAATTTATGAGAGATGTAAATGATAAAGCTACAGTGCATAAAATATTATGCAGCTTTTCACGTTGAACATAACTTCTGCACATGCGATTATAAATAAAACAAAAATAAAATGATGAAATAAATACAAATATATTTTTTAAGAAATAGCATAACGTCATTCAAAATTTGATATCAGTATTTTTAAGTTCCATATTTAAAATTCTTAGAGCATAAGATAAAGTGCTGCGTCAGAAACTTTTAACCCGTCAAGGGTTTTTGCATTGATAGAAGATTGAATACTAATTTTTGCTAATAATGAATGTGAATGAGAATTTCGCGAAATTAGTCAGCTGTATCCAAACTGGTTTTATTTAAAGTGACTTATATTTGTTCGCATAATTCGGCGATATCTCGAAGTGCCTGCCATTTTAAAACAACAGGATGGGTGAAGATAACCAATGAACTTAGACGAGACCTTAGTAATTCCTGTGCATATGCTCATTCACATTGGAATCGATTGATATATACGAGTGTTGTCGCAGGCAAAAAATCAGATTTTACAAAATGTCACTCACATTAGAAACTGAAACTGCTATATCTGAGCCATTTTTTAAGATAAAGACAAAACAAAAAATGCTCCGGAATCCTTATATCATGGTCAAATACTTAAGAAAGAAACCGTTTTCAATTTCTAATTTTTTTACACCTCACTTTAAATAAATTTTTTTATTTAATTTAATGGCCTCCATTTTGAAACAATATGGCTGAAGAAGCCGGCCAGCGAACTTGGTCGAGTCATTACGATATACTATCCACATGCCTTCTTACATCGAAATAGGTTAATATATACGCGTGATAACACGTGACAAATATCAGATCGTTTCAAATGTCAGCCATGCTAGAAATTCAAAGCGCTATAATTAAACCATTTTTTAAGATATATACGACACAAAAACTGCTCCGGAATCTTTGTATAAAGGTCAAACACATAAAAAAATATTTTTCATTTTTCAATATTTTGATAACTTATTTTAAATTTTAAATTATTTTTTTTTTAAGTGGCAGCCCTTTTGAAACAAGATGGCGAATGAAACTAGCCAACGAACTCGGTCGAGACATTGGTATGGACTATGTACACACCAAGTTACATCCAAATCGTTTCAAAATGTCAGCCACAATACAAATTCAAAATGCTATAACTCAGCCATTTTTTTAGATATAGACCAAACAAAAACTTTTCCGGAATCTTTGTATTAAGGTCAAACACATACAAAAAATATTTTTCATTTTCCAATTTTTTAGTAACACATTTTAAATTTTAAATTAAAAAAAAAAATTTAATGGCCGCCATTTTGAAACAATATTGCGGATGAAGTTGGCGAACGAACTCGGTCGAGACATTGGTACGTATTATGTATACAGCATGGTACATCCAAACCGGTTCATAAATACGCCTGTTATCGCGTGACAAAAATCAGGTCGTTTCAAAATGTCAGCCACGATAGAAATTCAAAGTGCTATAACTCAGCCATTTTTTAAGATATAGACGAAACAAAAACTGTTCCGGAATCTTTGTATCAAAGTAAAACACTTAAGAAAAAAATATTTTTCAATTATCAATTTTTTGGTACCACATTTCAAATTTTATTTTTTTTTTAAATTAAATGGCTGCCCTTTTGAAACAAGATGGCGCATGAAGCTGGCCAACGAACTCGGTCGAGACATTGGTACGAATTCTGTATACACCAAGGTACATCTAAATCGATTCATATATACGCCTGTTATTGCGTGACAAAAATCAGGTCGTTTCAAAATGTCAGCCAAGCTAGAAATTTAAAGTGCTATAACTCAGCCATATTTTAAGATATAGACAAAACAAAAAATGCTCTGGAATCTTTGTATCAAGGTCAAAACCATGAAAAAAAGATATTTTTCAATTTTCAATTTTTTGGTACCACATTTCAAATTTTAAATTAAAAAAAAATTAATGGCCGCCATTTTGAAACAAGATGGCGGATGAAGCTGGCCAACGAACTCGGTCGAGGCATTGGTATGCACTATGTATACATGAAGTTACATCCAAATCGGTTCATAAATACGAGAGTTACAGTGCGACAAAGATCAGATATATATCAACTTTTGAACGGAGGTTGGTTTCGGGGTCTGGGGGTCATGATCGATGAAAATATACCAATTTTTTTTTTAAATCGCTTTCCTCCGAACGGTTGCAATAGGTAGCTTTTTTAATGAAAGCTACCTAAAACGCAAAGTGTTAAAAAAGGCCTTCAACTAAATTTTATTTTGAGTGATGTGTTTTAATCATCCAGGCCTCATTTATGGCTTAAATCAATTTTTTATCGCAATATTAATACCATTATAATTCGTGATTTTTCAAAGAATAATTTGTGAAAATAAATCGTGCAAGAAAGTCTTAAAAATCATGTATAACAAAATTACATTTTTATACAAGCATAAAAATATATGATGAAAATACAAGTTTTTGCTACAAAATCGGGGAAAACTATTTACATTATTCTCACTCTGCTTCACTTATAAATGAGTTTCAAAACCTCAGATTAAAGCTGAAGTAAAAATTTAAGAGAAATAAAAAATCATTCCAGTTCTGTTTTTCAATGTGTAAAAACTGAAAGTGATTTTGATTCTACAGATCAGATTGTGCAAATTGTATTTTGATTTTACGATATCGCTTTTGTTTACAGAAAAAGTACTAACAATAAAATACGGAAATCAAAAGTATACATATAAACGTAAAAATAAAAATCACAAGTTTACTAAACGGTGTATAAAATGTTGTAATGTCTAAAAACTACACAAACATTAAAATAAAGTTAAGATATTCAACGTTTTCTATACCTTCATCAGGAAAACGTTGTCGTAATGTTTCTAATAATGTTAAGAGAAGCATTACGACAACGTTTTTCTGATGAAGGTCACAGATGATGATCGAAAACTGGACAATTTCACTCCAGAATTTTTATTTATTTTTAAATTAAAGTACCAACTTCCAAATACAATTATATGCTATTATACATGTATTGTCATTTGAATGCTGTAGTCTTTTGAGATCGAGAATGTATAGTTTATGCGTAGGATAAACTTTTGTGGAAGAAAGTGTCTTTTAACACCATAATCAGTGTCTAATAATTGGGACTGAGATGATGGGGACTGAGGTGATGTTTTGTCTTAAAAGCTGCACAGCCAATTTAGTGAATCATTTTGACCACGTGTAAATTCTTAAATATGCCATCTGACATTTGTATGTTAGTAAATAAAGTTGCAATAAACTTTTTGTTTATAAATAAAATGTTAAATAGGGGGAAATGAATGATGCTATAAAACAATACTCATCCCAATTCAGAACAAAAACTAAATATTTCTAAATATGAAACAAAGAGAAAAACAACTTACCTTAATCCATGGTGGGTAGTTGAACTTTCGTTGCTGTTGCAATGGAAATGATACTGCTAGCGCCACCTAGTATCTGTTAACCTAAATGTGTGTTTGAGGTACTGAGATGATGGTCAACTTCAGGGACAAATATATTTACTACAATATTTTACTATACAATCTATACTAAGAAAGGATAATCATATTTTCCCATACTTTATATATATAGGTATAAATATATAATAGCAAAAGTTAATAATATTTATAGAAATGTTTACAGTATGCATTTAATATTGGATAATTGTACCTGGGGACAGGGAATAAAATGATGATTTCGCTTGTTTAAAGCTTAAAACTAATTATTTATACATCATTATATGTCCATTTATAATTGGTAATTGATATAACAAATGTTGCAATATTGCGTTTTTCAGTTTTTGGTTTTAATATAATTAATGAAATATTATTGGCAGTGGACGCAAATTTTCCAATTTTCAGATATTGACCCACACCGTTTAGTAAACTTGTGGTTTTTAGTTTCACGTTTATCTGTAACTTTTCATGGTGTAAATGTCCAGCTCCTTTATTATCAAATGTATAACTGACAAAATTTGTAAACCTGATAATTTTTCCAAGTTTCGTTGTTCGGAAGCATTTCTTTAACTCGTAAAGTACTTTGAAATAATTTTCTAATTTAATTTTAAAAGTACTTCTTGGACGAATAGATATATTACTGCATTTTGAGATTCTTTTGTGTTTAAAGATAATTACTAACCATAAAAGGCAGAAATATAAGACCTACAATTGTATAACCATTAAAATCATTTTTTCGACTAAATATCTTTGTTCGGAAGCTTTTCTTCAGTTTTACAAAAATATTTCAAACGACTTGATAATTATTTTTAGCAACTTTATTTAGAAACAGTTCTTCAGTTCATAAATATTTTGCAATATTTTTCTACATTAATTCCTCATTTCTTTTCTTTTTTTTAGTTAAACACTTTTGTAATCAAAAATTTCATAACTGTGCGTTGCGTTGATTTTCAGGATCATATATTCTAGTATAATTTTTTCATGAAGCTAACATATATTCTAGTTTATTTAATTGATACTTTAACTTTAAAATTAAGAGTGAGTGAAGGTTTTGCTATTAAGAATTTTAATTAAGAAACAAGGATGTTTAAAATAAAAACGTTAAAATATAATTTCTAAAATTATTTTTTCTTATACATATATTTTTCTCTTTTCTAAAGGTATTTCAGCGAATACATACATATATATTTTTTCGCGATTCAATTTTACTGTGAGATACAATATTACAACAGTTGAATAAAATGGGATGCCTAGTACTATTGGACATACCATTTTCTGAAGAAGAGGGGATAATGTAATATAGACTTTGGTTGCTGAATTAAGTTTCTTTTCCGGGTATCCTTGTACATAAATCTAACGATTAAACGAATAGGTTTTGATAGCAAATAGCGTATTGTTATATTTCTATCAACAGAAAAACAGTCAAATATTAAAATATGTTTGATTCATTTTATTTGATAATGAAACTATAGCTGTCTAATATGAAATGAAATTAGATACATGCAAACACATGCACAGACGGACATACACACAGAGACTGATTACGGCACCGGTAAACTTCTACTACTATTTTTAAAAGTGATTGCCGCTTTATTTAAATGTAGAATTTCTGTATTAAATAAGACGAAAATTATTATTCTGAAATACTGGTTGAAATGTTTCCCTTCAGTAATCAGGATCTGATCACAGAATACACCCCCTTTATCTTGAAATTGCTTTAGAATTTTGAAAAATTATGAAATATGCGTTCAGTCAAATGAATGGGGACCTCATTTGATAAAATATTTATGGTCTGAGGGGCATTGGGGAAGCCTGGGTGTTCAACTTTCAAATCTGAGACGGGAAGAATTATTTGGTGGATATCGCCGAAACGATCTCTTAAGAGCCTACTTCAGTCAATTGGAAAACCGAAACCCCATATCACAGTTTAAGCGTTGCCACATGGGAGGCGTATCCCAAACGCAAAGATTGGCATGTTAAAAGGCTAATGATATTTCCTAAGCATGTAATTGACAAAAAAAATGGTCATCCCATAGCATAAAAATAGGCTCTCTTTGCCTCCAGGCAAACAGAGGGGTATTTTAGACAACCTGATCGGAAAAAGTGATTAGCAGACAGGAATGAAGACAGGCTTCCAATTACACCTTCTGAGAAAGCAGATCTCGACGCAGGTTTTCAATATTGGGACCCATTTTGTGAAAAGTAAAAGTTATTTTTGGGAATTTTACTATATTTTTGTGAAAAATAACATTTTGTAACGAAAGTTAAAATCCAGTTACTCAAATTTGTACCAAAAACTTCTTTAAATCCTCTTTCTAAAGTTTTTGTTTTTTGCGATCTAGTTTAATTTACAGATTACACATTTTAAAACACTTTTTATGAAAAAGAATTTTACAAAGGGGTCTATTTTATTAAAAGAAATTTTATGAAGGGGCACGTTTTATTTAAGTTCATTTTTGTGAAGAGTCCTATTTTATTAAATTTATTTTTGTGAAGAGGCCCATTTTATTAAATTTATTTTTGTGAGGAGGCCAGTTTTATTAAATTAATTTTTGTGAAGGGGCCTATTTTATTGAATAGATTTTTGTGAAGTCCTGAATAGGCCCCAGTTTCTACCTGGATCGACACCTGGAAAATTGTTCTGAAGTCTAAATAGGTTATTCACCAACACATTTTCAAAATCATTTGCATATATTTAAGTACACGAAATTTACCGATATTCTTATTCAGATATTAAAAAATCAAATACTTTTTCTCTTTTTCTCATGGAGGCAAAAGACTTCTGAAAACAATGTCAAAGTTGATATTTTGAGTTGGTTTTAGACACAGAAATCAGGAAAAGTTATCATTGGAAAGCAATTCTATTATAATTCCAAATATATTAATATATATATATATATATATATATATATAACGATTTTCGAGTGAACATTAAACGTCAGCAAATTTAAAGTTTTTATGTTAGAATGTATCGGAAAGATTCACGTTGTTGAGGCTCTATTATTTATTTTTAACCGACTTCAAAAAGAAGGAGGTTATCAATACGACCTCTATGTATGTTTTGCCCATGTTCACGCATAACTTTCTTAAATATGAATCTATTTTGATAATTTTTATATTGTTTGACAGTGCAAGTCACCCATTTGGTCCCATTCCAATTTTATAAAAATCTGATGATTAGAACATTAAAAAAAATTTAAACTTTAAAATTCAAATCCTTTTTGAAGCAGTCGCCCATTATAAGCATTCATCTTTCATACTGTTACTCTTACAGAGATACGAGATCTTTCAAAGTGAGAAAACTTAGCTGGACAAGGGCCGAGATCCAGATAGATTTTTTGCTGGTAGTGAAACAAGATTGACCAATCAGAAGCCTGCAGTTTTGCGAACTTTTCGCTGTTTGCAAAAATGCAGCCTTCTGATTGGTCGATCTCGTTTCGCTAAGAGCGAAAAATCTATCTGGATCCCGGGCATTCTGTCATCCACCAAACCGGATGGCCCACAAAGACACAAACCGATATCGGAAGACGGTGTCGAAAAGTTGGAAATCAACCTTTAAAGTTTCTTATGTATGAGAGCACAAGTATAACGCCTAGAATAAATAGTGTGGAAATCTGCTATCCAAACAGCACTAAACAAATATATCCCTTAAATGCGCAATGATGCTGTAATCCAATGAGCCGATCACAGCGACATGTGCGTTATATTTTCAAATTTTTGTGTAATATTGTATTATTACAGCTTCTAGACCAAATGGTCTTGGAGTTTTAAAAAATATCCTCAGATGTCGCTCCGATCGACTCTTTGGATTTCAGCATCGTTTTACATTTAAGGGATACAATATTTTAGTACTTTCTAAGTACTACTGCTACAGAGTCTAGAATATATGGTATGGAAATCGGCCATCCCAGTAATACTTAAAAAAGTGCTAAAATATTGGATCCCATAAATGTCAAACGATGCTGAAATCCAATGAGTCGATCACAGCGACATCTTCAGGATATTTTCTATAACTCCAAGAAGATTTGGTCTAGACACTGCAATAATACGATGATGTTTACTTTGAAATTTGAAAATATATCGCAGATGTCGTTGCGACCGGCTCCCTGGAATTCAGCATCGTTGCACATTTAAGGGATACAATTTTTAGCGCTGTTTGAATAGCAGATTTCCACACTATGTATCCTAGACGCACTATTCCTTACACACTATTTATCACACTATTCCTTAAATGTGCAATGACGCTGAAATCAAGGATGCGATCGCAGCGACACCTGCGATATATTTTCAGATTTCAAAGTAAATATCGTATTATTACCGTGTCTAGACTAAATCCTCTTGGAGTTTTAGAAAATATCTTGCAGATGTCGCTGTCATCGACTCATTGGATTTCAGCATCTTTTGACATTTAAGGGATCCAATATTTCAGCACTTTATTAAGTATTACGGGGATAGCCGATTTCCACACTATATATTCTAGACGCTGTTATAGCGCCTAGAATATATAGTGTGGAAATTGACTATCCCTGTAATACTTAAAAATTGCTAAAATATTATATCCCTTAAATGTGCAACGATGCTGCTGAAATATACAGATCGCAGCTACATCTGCAGGATATTTTCTACAACTGCAAGATATTGCTAGTCTATACAATGTAATGCGAAATTCCCGCAGATGTCAGTGCGATCGATACTTGGAATTTTAGCAGCATCATCGCACATTTAAGAGATACAAATTTTTAGCATTGTTTTGATAGCATATTTCCACACTAGGTATACCAGACACCGCAACGCTGTAACCAAATCGTCTTGGAGTTTTAAAAAATATCCTGCAGATGTCGCTGTGATCGACTCATTGGATTTTAGCATCTTTTGGCATTTAAGGGATCCAATATTTTAGCACTTTTTTAAGTATTACTGTGACAGCCGATTTCCACACTATATATTCTAGACGCTGTAGTTATGCAATAGAAAATGCCTACACTGTTAAAAATATCGTGAAAATTTATCTCTGTTTTTAAAGACTATCTATTTTCTGACCAATGAGAACGCTTCATAGGAGTTTATGTAGCATTCTCATTGGTCAGAAAATACATAGCCTTTAAAACAGAGGTAATCTTTCACGATATTTTTAACAGTGCAGGTTTGCTATAGTTTGGACATAAGTTTATCTTAAAGCACTTTGCCGCGCTTTGATGTGTAAACTTTGAGTGCTTTCACGGACCGCACTCTGGGTTCCCCAGGTTTCCCCGTGGGGAACCCGAAGCGTTCAGACCCGGCATCACGTGTCTTTTTCCGAGTTTCCCGCAGCGTTCAGAGCCGGAGATTACCCGGATTTCGGGGAATCCACATTACCTGAAAAATTTTGTTGGGTAAAGTGATCACGTGGTTGGGAAATCTGATTTGTTTACCATTTTATAGCTTAACTGTGACTGTTAATCGGAATCACTGTTTTGATCAGTTTTATCGCACATTGTTTCTGTTTCTTCGTATTACAAAAATAATAATAAAAACATTTCTGGTCTAAGTTTAACTTTTAGATATGTTAGAAGATAAATGTAAATTTTGCCTATGACAAATCTCCGATTCAGCCTAAAATGGCTAGCAAATCCTGTGATACATATTTATTGAGATAGTATTCCACATAAGAATTAACTTTTGGAACAGTTTCCCATCTAAAAAAGTGATAATTGAATCTATTTGCACTGTCGAAAGTGCAGCTGCCGCCATGTTTGTAAATGTAAATAAAAAAATCCCTCAACTTTACCGGAAAGCGTACAGAGCCGTTTTTACCCAACCTTACACCGAGAAACCAGTATGACGTCATTACCCATTTTTCCGAGTTACCCGTGTTTCGGTCTCTGAACGCGCTCTTTATTGATGGATTGTCAGCTTTTCTACACCCAATTTCGATGTCCGTAGGTATCGATGTGGACCTTATAGTTTACTGGATGCGAACTTTACTTTCAGAAGTGCGAGATCTTGTCTAGAAGAGATGCGCATTCAGAAAAATCCAAATGTCTAAAACGATGCTAACCGACACCGGAAGTGAGTATCAAAAAGCTTACAATGGACTTTATTCCAAATCTGGGTTCGAGGCTGAAAAAAGTCACGTGATACTGGTAATGGAGGATATTCCAAATATGGGTTCGAGGCTGGAAAAAGTCACGTGATACCGGTAATTTACCCAAGAAACGTCTAGCTGATAAGAAGGAAAGATACTACTGCTTTGCCTCATGAACTGTTTCATTGGCTAGCGGGGATTTACATTACACGTCTACGGAACGCTCTTCCTTACGCTAGAAGTTTCTGCCTTGACCACGGGATCAAAACGTAGATGGAATATCTTCCATTTACCCAAAGAACTTCTAACTGATAAGAAGGACGGCTACTACTGCTTTCCGCATGAACTGTTTCACTGGCTGGCGAGGGTTTTTCACTACGTCTACGGAGCCTTTCCTTCTTTACGCTAGAAGATTTTACCTTGACCACGTCATCAAATCGTAGATGGAAAATCCTCCATTCAATAGCAAAGTGGCCTTATACATCAGAGTTCAGAAAAGTGTATCCATTAGTCGGTGCACTGCAAAGTGCATCCATATACACATTGTTAAAAGTCTGTAGCGTTTGCTGCATAGTCACTCCACCGCTTTTATAGAAAACGATTACTTGACTATGCTATGGGGCATTCTCATTGGTCAGATTAGAAATATTCTATAAAAGCGGTGAAGTGACTATACAGCTAAAGCTGCAGATTTTTAACAGTGCAGTGCACATAAAAGTGCCTTCTTATGTGTAGCAGCACTGTCTTCGGTTATCAGATTCAGACTAAACACCTAATCATTGAAGCTCATTTCTGATGTCGTTACTGCCTAAGGATGGGGAGTATTGGTATGAGAATGGTGACATACGGAAAAAAATTATTGATTGATAGATTCTGGACAAAAGCTGTCGCCATGAATCTTGAAGAGCTTGCCATTGTTGCCAAACTAATGCTTGTTAAATTGTCCGCCACTCGTATAATCAAACTTGTCCAAGCGAGTATCGCCAAGTTCTGCGATAGAAAATATCTAGTTTTGCCGTAGTGTTTCGCCAAACACGCATGTATAAACATAGTCTGAGCATTGTATGTCACCACTTTCAAATAGAGGCGCCTTACATGGGGAAACAATTGGTGGAGATTATCGGAAAAGAATAATGTTGAATTATGGACCACATGAATGGTTTATTGAATACATATATCTGACCTGTGTGCTTGGCGTCAAGCCCACTTATAAGTCATCGTCAATATACAGGAAGGAGATAGCACAAAGAAATTTACAGCACCACAGAATTACATCCGGGAGCTCCACAAAGAGTGTACAACTGAGAATGCGAGATTCGAACACACAGCCACCTACGCATTCAACCGATTAGCGGCGTGATGCCTTGACCAATCAGCCACGGTAGGCCCTGGACCACATTTTCAAACCTGACAAGTCTACAACTTTTTGGATGCTATTATTTTAGTACAGAAAATTTTGTTTTATTTGATAGAAGAATTTTTGAAATTTAAAAGGGCACACTCTATAAAAATTATAAGTTCGCAAAAAGGCAGGCTTCTGATTGGTCAATCTCATTCCGCTAACAGCGAAAAATATATCTGGGTCCTGGTCAATATACTTGAAGGGTCAATACAAATATTGCTACATAGTCTGCATTTTACTTCTTGACAACGAAGTCTTGAATGTAGACTGTGGCTGAATGTTTAAGGCACCACACCACTAATTGCTTGAGAGCGTAGTTGGGCTGCGGATTCAACTCCCGCTGGCTCCTTTGCACACGCTTTGTGGAGCTCCTAGATGTAATTCTCTGGTGTTGTAAATTTCCTTGTGCTATCTATAACCCCCTCCCCCTCTACTCAAAGTCCTTGTGCTATTTTGTCCTTGTATATTAACGATGACTTATAAGCGGGCCCCTTATGTCAAGCACACAAGTCAGGTGTATGTGATCAGTAAATAAATGAATGTAGATTGTTGTGAATACAATGTACTTGTTTAAAAAAATATCATAAGTATTAAATGCTAAAAAAATCAATACTTCTAATGAAATTATACAGAATTTATTAAAAACTATTTGTTTCATAAATAATTTTTGTAAATTATAATTTATTTGACAAATAATTTACTTTCTCAGCAGATGTTGAAATCCGGATAATTATGTGTTACGGCATGAATAACTAAAATGTAGGAAATAAAATAATCTTTTCAAAAAAAATATTAACCGACTTCAAAAAAGCACAAAAAAGAATTAAATAATTCTTTAAACTTCTCTAATGACGAAACGTTATCCATTAACTGCACATCGGACATCATGTATCGGCATAAAAACGTTAAATTTAATATATAGAATTTAATATCTACCAAACATGGATTTTCTAGAGAATATTTTTTACAAAAAATTAATCTACATATTTATGATTTAATTTACGAATATATACATGTAAAAAGTAATCAATTACTTTTTGAAGTTGGTGCCAACCTATCTTAAGTATAGTAAAATTGTGAATATATTGTAGCTATTACCATGAATAAAGTGATGATGGAAAATATTGTACAAAATTTTAAAAAATGTTCTATTACTTCAGCAAATTATTTGTTTAATTATTATCGATTGTGAACGTTTGGCACCAACTTCAAAAAGTAATTGATTACTTTTTATATGTATATATTCGTAAAGTAAATCATAAATATGTAAATTAATCTTTTGTAAAAAATATTCTCTAGAAAATCCATGTTTGGTAGATATTAAATTCTATATATTAAATTTAACGTTTTTATGCCGATACATGATGCCCGATGTGCAGTTCATGGATAACGTTTCGTCATTAGAGAAGTTTAAAGAATTATTTAATTCTTTTTTGTGCTTTTTTGAAGTCGGTTATTATTTTTTTAAGATTATTTTATTTTTTATGTAATTTTTAGCAGCTTTATAAAATGTAATGAAACAATATATTTAGAAATATTCTTTTTCAATTAGGGTGTTATTGACATTTAGTGATGATCTCTATTGAAATTGAAGCGTCCCTCATAGCATGCATGGTCACAGTGACGTCATTGTGACGTCACTCTAAGTCACTGTGGTCATGTCACATCTGTGACCAAAATGCCACCACTCAGTGATGTCACATTGTGACTGAGATGTGAACTTTTTAGAAAACTTTAAGCAATTACAAAAATTCTTTAAAAAATGTTACTTATTGTAAAATTTTATTTTTCTGGCAATTAAAAAAAAATTGTAAAATTCCTAATTGTCCTAATCGATTCTATTTCGTAAAATGTGTTAATCGGCCATCGCTCAAAAAAAAAAAAAAAAAAAAAAAAAAAAAAAAAAAAAGCTGACGCAGAAATTCATGCCTACATTCATAGTGAGATGAATATAAACATTAACTTGTAGTTACTTGAGATTGAGACAGTGATGTGGAATTTTTTTTGGCTTCTTACTTTTTTTCTGATTACTAACACTCATATAACAGTATTTATCGTCATTATTGTTTTGGAGTTAAACATTATATTCGAATATTATGATATTACGAAACTGTTTCAGTTCTACCTTTGAAAGATTTTTTTTTCATTGCTAATAATATTTTAAATTATTATTTAAAATCCTAAATCTTCATAACAATGTTTTCAGATTTAACATTTGCCAAAATTATAAAATAATAGGAATTCCTTATAACATATCCAAAGATTTTTCAGAAATTGTTAAATCTAATAATGCGTTTAATTCATCTATTGTAGTTTGTTGTTGTTTAATAGTACAATTAAAAATACTAATTATTATTTTTAGTGTTTTTCAAATTGGTATATTTATTTATTTATTTTAATTTGCATGTAAGCATTTTTTTTCTATTTGTGATTTTAATCAAACATTTAATTATAGACATTCAGAATGAGTTATTAAATTTTCTTCGATTGTAAGCTCATTTTCTACGTTTTCGATACACATAAATATTGGTATTAAGGGTGTATTCGAAAAAATATTTTTCCACCTTCAACAGCTCGATATTTTCTGTGACATTTTCAGGTTCATTTTTTAAAATAAAAACATGAAACTTGCTGAGGTGATTTTTGAAGAAATGTTTAACCCTTTCGGGACGGGAGCCTTTTACGAAATTTTTAATCTTTTGTCACCGTTTTTTAAAAACAGAAATTTATGCCTTCTTGAATAGAGAAAATGCGCTGATTAAATAAGGCAAATTTTACTGGTGAGAAAAAACAAGGATTCTGAGCGCTTCATGCGGCACGTATACGTGCCGCTCGTCCCCAAGGGGTTAAGAGGCCGTGTGATTTCATTTTCCCCTCAATTCATTAGAATTTGAGTTTTAAATAATTATTTTCTCAGAATGACCTTTTTTTTTTCATTCCCAGATCTTCCGCTGCGAAAAATTCGGTTCAAAACGCCTACATTGACAGCATTTTTTTTTTTTTTGTAATATTTTCTGCATTTATCAAAAAATCGAGAAGCACGACACATTAGGTAGTTTCTAAATAAGGGGAATTCCCAGTTTGATGCGTTTGAGAACAAAAATGAATTTAAAAATGAATCGGAAAATAAGCAGTTTGGATTGAAATAGACCCTTAAAAAATAAAATATTATATTTAAGCATTGAAATAAAGTGTTTTTCATGCCTGATAGCAAGTTTATAGATTAAACTGCTTTAGTATATATTTTTAAAGTTCATATATACATGCATAATATAGGGCTGAATATTTTTTTAAAGAGATTAATAACTACTTTTTACATTAAAATGTTTTGCAAACAATAAAAATAGTTCATATATGCAGTCATTTATTTTACTTTTATATTTCCTTTTTAACACCTTTCAACAAAGTTGAAAAGTGTTTATGACTTTGGTTTGTCTAGACGTCTGTCCGCGCTCTAACTCTCGTAAATATACTCGGATTGCCCTGAAATTATTAGATGTTATTGACGTTTACCATAGCACGGTCCCTATGTGTAACGACGTTTATAGCATGTTTATTTCATTTACAGGGACAGTCAAAAGTATTCCGTTACAGTACGGCCTAATGGGAAAAATCGTTTCTAAGGATTTTTCATGATTTTACACGTTTTCAAAAAAAAAATTGATATGCATTTATGAAACGTACTAAAATATGCATTCTGGAGAATACGCGATGCAAAGAATAGTTATTGTTCATTTACTGGGCTAAAAAGAAATTCCAATACATAATGATATAGCGGTGGAGGGAATTGTTTGCGGCGTAAATTAATTATGTTAAATTATTTCATGTATAATAAAATTGATATACGCCGCTGAGGTTTACTATAACTTATTTCATGTCTAATCCGAAGTGCATAGCATTTACAGGGACACCCAAAAATTTCAGATACTATTTCGTATCCGAAGTACCGTACAGTAGCGATAATTGCCGGAAATGCATTTTTAATTATGATATGCGCTTTTATGATTCACTATATTTATGCATAGTATATGGTGTATATAAATGCTATAATTCATATACAGGGCTACGCAAAAGTATTCGCAAGGGTTACTGGGTATGAGCGCAAGTTGCTTAAAGATGGTTTTTAAATGAGTTGTACATTTTTACGCTGAACTGAATTTACTTTTCTTTTTGTAGAATATAGATAAAATGATATACAGGGTCATGCAAAGAATTGGATACATGGCCGTCTATAAATTATAATTTCTGGAAATGTGATTTCAGCTGTTTTAAGTGTGTTTTAGTTTGAATTAAATTTTAACTAAATGGTGGCGTGTAATGAAGGTTCTAGCGCAACTACGGGGTTGTACAAATGTATTCAAGTATGTTTCCATATATTAGTATAAATTGCTGAAAGAGAGTTTCAACCTGTTATGCGTTTTATTGCTAAACTGAATTATCCCATTATATAGTATATATATCAACCTACAAATCAAATACAGGGCTGTTCAAAAGAATTGGAAAACCTATTTAGTTATGGACAGTAACTGCGGAAATCAGTTTTTCAAATGTTTTATGCGTTTTCTAAAATGTTTACTTAGTTATCTTATTTACCTTATTTCCCTAAATAACGAAGTTTTGTTAAAGCATTCGGGATGTGTTGGAAAGTGTTTTATAATCTATGCTTAACACATGATTTTTCTTACTTGTTTTTTCTATTTCCCAGATCAGTCTTTTCCTATAGAACATACCAAATCTATTTAAGTTCATATTCACAAAATACAATATACACGGAAATAAAAAATTTAAATAAATATGGCTTACGTCGTATTTAATAAAGCAAAGATTAATCACAACCACAACACCTTAAAATCTTACACATTCTTAATATCAAGCTTGAACTCAAGATCAAGCTTAGAACTTAATAAAAATGATGTCAGTTGACAAACATTGTTCTTTAAGTGGAAAAATTAAAACTATTTTAGAAGAATAGGACTTCAAAATAGCTATATTTTGCTAAAAAGTACGGTAAAAAGATACGATTTTATATCTCAAACAAAGCTTTACTTTAAAATTGTGCATTTTAAAATTCATCACAATATAAATACTTGGAAATTTTTCCACAGAGAAATATTCGGTTTGCATACAATATTTCAAATGAAAATCAAATTTAAAATTAATTGCTTAAAAGGCGCAAAGGCCAACCTAGTGAAAAGAGCCCATGCCGGGACTCGAACCCATGCCATCAGTATAGCGCACTGACATTCTACCGACTAAACCACATGGAACGACACTCAGCCTGGAAAATTTCTCGCTATTACATGTTGGCAAGGCTGCAAAAGCAGCATAAGATGGGATATTTATCGTGAGCCACCGACATGGGGCGAACACGAAACTTAATTAAATTCAGCATCGATTGAAACTATATTAAGACTTGAAAATTTTTCCAGAGAGAAACATTCGCCTTGCATATAATATTTCAAATGAAAATCAAGTTTCAAATTAAAATTGCCTTTTAAGCATGTAATTTGAAATTTGATTTTCATTTGAAATATTGTATGCAAGGCGAATGGTTCTCTCTGAAAAAAATTCCAAGTATTAATATAGATTCAATCGATGCTGGATTGAATTAAGTTTCCTGTTTGTTCCATGTCGGTGGCTCACGATAAATATCCCATCTTGTGCTGCTTTTGTAGCCTTGCCAAAATGTAATTGTGTGAAATTTTCCAGGCTGGGTATCGTTCCATGTGGTTTAGTCGGTAGAATGTCAGTGCGCTATACTGATGGCCCGGGTTCGAGTCCCGGCATGGAATCTTTTTGACTAGGTTGGCCTTTGCGCCGTTTAAGAAATTAATTTGAAATTGGATTTTCATTTGAAATCATCACAGAGTTTATGACAAGTTCGTCACAAATGACACATATTTCACAAATTGGTCACAATGTGACTTCAAAGCATTGTCGCTTTCGTCACATGTTCGTCACAAAATTAATGCCAAAGTAGTCACAAATGTCACACTTTTCACAAATATGTCACACTGTGACTTCACAAATTGTTCACAATGTGACGTCACAAACGACCTCTAAAACGGCCATAACGACTTCGCATTCTAGTCACTATGACGTCACATCGACGGTCACAAAGTCACAGTGTGACTTCACAACGACGTCGCCGTGACGTCACCATGCCTTACGGGGTGCGAAATTGGAAATATGCAGTTACATTACGGTCAATGAGAAAGAATCAAGTACATTTTAATATTGTTGCACCATTTCAATCATAAGGAAATTGATACTTATTTATGAGGTGCAAAGCATTTATTACTCATTTACAGCACCTCACAAACGAATTCCATTACATAATAGTCTACTTAGAAAAACTGTTTACAAAATATTTTAATGATGTTTCACTACTTCAAGTACAATGAAAATGATATACATTACTGTGGTTCCATACCATAACCATATACTTACTGTAGAATATGATGTGCGTATCATTTATCGTTCATTTACAGTAGGGATGCATAACCTGTGGCCCGCGATGGGTTAACTTGTGGCCCGCGAACTTCGCTAATTTATAACTAGAAATAATTATAATTTTTCCCATAGGTCGCAGGAATAAATCATGAATTTGTCAATTTGCCTCGGGAAAATTGAAATTTTCATCAGTCAGTTAAGAATTGCGAGTTTCGTTGATCGGGTGGGAAAAATAGCAAATTTTGCAGGTGAGGCTCGAAAAAATCGCGAATTTGATTGATCGGACACAAAAAAATCGCGAATTTCGTTGGTCGGGAACGAGTAAATCGCGAATTTCGTTGATGATGTGCTGAAAAATTGCAAATTTTGTCGATGATCCACGGAAGAATTGCAAGTTTTGTTGGTCGTATGCGGCAAAATCTTGAGTTTCTTCAGTCGCGAGAAGAAGTCGCGAAATTCGTCGATTTGCCGCGGGAAAAATAGCAAATTTCGTCAGTCAGTTAAGAATCACGAATTTTGTCGATCGGGTGTGGAAAAACCAAGAAATTTGTCACTTACTAGCGGAAAAACCTCAAAATTTGTTGATCGGCTGTGGAAAAATTGCGTGTTTCATCTGTTTATTGCGAATTTCGCCATTTTGCTGCGGGAAAATTGCAAATTTTGTCAGAATCAGTTACGAATCGCGAGTTTCGTTGATCGAGTTCGGAAAAATCGCAAATTTTATCGAACAGGTGCGGAAAATCGCTAATTTCGTTTGATCCTTTGCGGGAAGATCGCAAATTACATCGGTCGGGCATTAAAAAATCGCGAATTTTGTTGGTCGGGTAGAAAATATCGCAAATTTTGTTGGTCGGGTAGAAAATATCGCGAAATCTGTTGGTCGGGTAGAAAATATCACGAATTTTGTCAATCAGGTGCAGAAAAATCGCAAATTTCATTGATAAGTGACGGAAAAATCGTGACTTTTACCGATGGTGCGCGAAATAATTGAAAATTTCGTTGATCGGCTGCGGAAAAATCGCTAGTTTCGTCAGTTTATCGCGAGAAAACGCAAATTTCCTTGACTTGCCACTGGAAAAAAATGCAAATTTCGTCAGAGTCAGTTAAGAATCACGAATTTCGCCGATCAGGGGCGGAAAAATCGCAAATTTTGCCGATCGGGCACTGAATAATTGCGAGTTTTGTCGATCAGGCTCCGAAAAATCGAGAATTTTGTTGTTTGGTCACTAAAAAAATCGCGAAATTCGTCGATCAGGCGACAAAAAATCTAAAATTTTGTCAATCGGGCGCGGAAAAATAGCGAATTTTGTTGATCAGACGCGAAAAAATAGCGAATTTTGTCGATCAGGCGTGGAAAATTTACAAATTTCATTGGTCAGGCGTGAAAAATGGCGAATATCGTTGATCAGGTGCGAACAAAACGCAAGTTTTGTTCATGGCTGTCCCTTTCATTCATAAAGTTCACATTTTTTTTTACACTAGATACTTTCATTCCTATGTTTGTTTTTAGCACTTTTAATAAAATGAAATTTACTCCCCCGAATAAAGTCAAGGGATATTATCACAACTTCTAAATAATCCTGGCTACATCTCTGTTATACATACAAACGTAAATTGTTGATATATTCTTGCCAACTAAATTGGATATGTTGACTGGGTAGGGGAACCTAGAGAGGCTAAAATTCCTCCCCCCCCCCTCTGAAACCTTATTTTTTATCTGATTATAGGCCACAGATCACCTCCCCGAAACAGATTTATCTCCGTGTTACTCGTGTGGCCCTGAACAGCCCAGAAATTTTTGTAAGTGGCCCTTCGCTTAAAAAGGTTGTGCACTCCTAATTTACAAGAACACACAAAATTTATCGGATACAACACAGAAGTACTGTCTATTAGCAATAATTTCTGGAAAGTACGGTTTTAGTTATGATACGCATTTTTAAGTTACTAAGTTTTGTGCACTATTGAGTAAGTGTGAAAGCGGAGAGGTGGGGGGGAATTAAAAATTTTTTAGCCTATTGATAAAAATTAATCCAGCCGAATTTTTGCAGAAAACGAATTAACTCAGATTTTGCGCCGAAAAAGTAAAAAAGCGGCCTTTGTGCAGATCAATCTCACCTATCCAATGCCAAAAAAAATTAAAAATATTGAAATGCAAACGAGATATCTTCATAAATTTCTTCCATAGGATTAGCATTACCGAACGGATCTTTTTGCTTGACTAAAGTAGCCTCTTCTCGGTTGCATTTCAATATTTTTAAATGATTTTTTGCCATTGGATAGCTGAGATCAATCTGTACAAAGGCCTTTTTTTCTTTTTCGATTTTGTTTAGAAACATTTTTAATAAGGACACTTTCAATTTCGGAACCATTTTCGAAAGTGAAAACATCCCCATAAAAAAAATTGGCACTCAAAGTCGAAAAAGTAAAAAGCGGCCTTTGTGCAAATCGATCTCAGCTATACAATGAAAAAAAAAGAATTTAAAAATATTGAAATGCTACCGAGATATCTTTATAAATTTCTTCCTTAGAATTAGCATTAGCGAATGGGTCATTTCGCTTGACTAAAGTAGCCTCTTCTCGGTTGCATTTCAATATTTTTAAATGATTTTTTTGAATTGGATACCTGAGATTAATCTGTACCAAGGCCGTTTTTTGCTTTTTCGATTTTGTTTACAGATATTTTTATTATTATTTTAATTAATTTATTATTAATTAATATTAAGGAATTATTTTATTAGTTGAATTCCTGGTTATTCCAGTCAATCCTTTTTAAAAATGAACATATATTGGTGTTTACCTCCTCCCCACATCAAATATGCTGCTCTGTTGTGCAAAAATATTTATAACTGTCATAATTATAGTAATATAAAATTATCCTTATAATATTATAAATGTCAATGTGTGTCCGAAAGTTTGAATGAACTCAGAGTCTAAACGGATTAATTAATGCTTTTTTATTTTTGGATATCGATGCATTACAATCCGGAAATGAACATAGGCTATGTTTAATTTATTTTATTCAAATATTTTGATTAATAATCCAAAATTTCATTATTTTTCATACACAATGAATTGACATTTTTCTGATAAAATTTAACCATCTTCCTCTTTTCGAAAAAAAAAAAAAAAATAAAAAAAACAGAATAATATTTTAATTTCCAATTGAAAGATTAAAACGGAAATTTTTAAGTATTTTTAATAGTACAAGGTGCTTGGATTTTGAGTAAGTGCGGAAAGAAGTTAAATGTGACGTCATATATTGAAAATAAAACGGATATGCTTTGATGTTGAAATAAAATGAGATTGTGTTATGGTATTAATTCTTATTGTTTAAAGAAAATTGTCATGAATGCTTACGGTTTATCGTCTGCGCACAGTTAACATAAAGATTGAAATTGTAATTAAAAAAAAAAACTTTTAAAGAGCAAATGGATAGCAAATGTCAATAATATGCACAGTAAAATTATCAATGTCGAAAATGACGTAATGATTAGCAGGAAATATGAATTTTCATTCTTAAAAAGTAAAAAAATAAATAGATTACCTGAATAAAACAAATTTTTGCGATTGTTAATTCTTAAGCGTTCATTTCAGGAAATTTAAATACAAATTTCTTTATTGTTAAAGAAATTTACATTTTTGTTCAAAGAACATAAATGTTTAATATGATTGCGTCGTCAAAGTAACATTCAGTATAAAAAATTTTATTGCAGAAACGTTTGCAAATCGTAGTGTGGCAGCTGAATTTTAATTCTACATTTCTTTTAGCTTTAAAAGGGTATCATATTTGTTGACATTTTAAAAAGTAGCTTTTTTATGCTCTTTTATTTATTTATTGAACTACAAACATACGACTTGTGCGCTTGACATGAGAGCCCACTTATAAGTCGGAGACAAGATAGCACAAGGAAATATTACAACACAAGAGAAATACAACCCGGGTGTTCCACACAGAGAGTGTGTGCAATGGAACCAGCGGGAATCGAACCCACAATCTCTTACGCTCGCAAGCAATTAGCAGAGTGGTGCTTTGACCATTCAGCCATAGAGACCCACTTTAATGCTCTTTTTTAGGAACAGATGTTATATATTCTCGCGGCCGCCATTTTGGATCGTTTCTTGGAGTGAAAACCCCTTAGCCAAGTAGTAAATGTCGCCAAACAGTGATTTATGCTCATGTTACGCTTAAGGCTAATGTCAGACGGACGTCTTTTTGCACGCTTTTTTACTTACGTATTATCCCTACACAATGCCGCTAGCATTGTGTACAGATAATACGTAATTAAAAAAGCGTGCAAAAAGACGTCCGTCTGACATTAGCCTAACTAAAATAAAATGTTAAACATCGCCAAGAAATCTCAAAACATCCAAGATGGCGGCCGCGTGAATATGCAGCACCTATGCCCTTTTGGATAATAGTTTTTTTGTGAAGTATGATAGATTGAGATAAATATGCCTTAGCTTTTAATACAATGTCCAACTGAATTTAAAATGTTTATAAAAATTTAATGAGAAGAATGTCAACAAAGCGAAATCAAACTTATCGAGAAATTCGCGTAATGCAAGAGCATTGAAAATATAAAAAATTAATGAAACTTTTCCTCAAGCAGAATTGCGTAGACATGAACAAGCCGATCGTCAGGCTAATCTTAGAGATGCTGATACAGCTGAAAAGTCCCAACTGCGTCACCATTATAACGTTGCTCATTTGGCTTCAAAGAGGGAATGGGGATCACCTGATCTGTCGCAACATGGGTTAAAAGAAGACGCTGACCGCAAGTAAATGAACAATTTATTAATAAATAAACAACAATAGCCGGTGTTACCCTGTCAAGCAAAATAATCTATTTTAGCGACAATTAGGTACCCCGGTGCATATATGACATTTGTGCCTTTTTTTATTACTTCATGATATATACAGACATCCTGGTTAAGCGTATAAACCTGAGTTACGTTAATGACCCTATAATAAAGAAATACCTTAAATTACTCATACTAGCCGCCCTTGGTGACCTGTTTGGTTTCCTTAAAATTTATGTTTGGGAAAGCATGTTAAGCATTGTATAATGTTACTTTTATTCATAATTTAACTCACTTGGACTCCCCTAACCCTCTGGTTGCGCAACCCGAGATTTCCTCGGAAAACGTAAAAGTAGTAAAATTTATGCAATCCGAGATTTCCTCGGGGATTCAATTTTTCCACTGGCGACTATTTTTTAATTCAACTAGGACCACTTTTTAAGTACAAAAAATTCCACATTGACTTTAACAACATCTACATGAGAAATACACTGCAAAATTGATTTTCTTAAAATAGTGGTGCGAGACTACAAAAATAGTCTCCAGTGAGAGCCCCGATTTTGCCTTGCTCTGCGACAGGGTTAAATATAATTAGTATAATCTCCTAAGCTAATATTTGATTTTATTGCATTAAAATATCTTAATTTGTTGATTTTTTCTAAGCAAATAAACCCTATTGGTTTACAGTGGAAGGTCTATGGGAATTTGGCTAAATATTAGAGATGTCGCTAAGTTGGTGTCACTTTTGGTGAAAATCATGGCGACAGAACAGGGTCCCCCCTATGGTAACCCCGTTATAGGTATGGGGATGCATTAAATAACCAATAATAACCAATCAATAACCAATGTTCAATAACCAATAAGATGCGTTTCATTTGGACGTTGCTATTAAACTATTAACAAGTAATTGCGATTTCTGTGCCACGTACGATAGCGTAATATATAAATAGATTGTCTACTATAAAATGTTATAAAGAATTGGTTTATTATATATGTTTTTAATTATCGGAAGGGAAATGCTTTGCTTAATTAATTCATTTCTTCTTTTTATGTTACGTGAACGACGTCACGGGTAACAGCTAGTAGATAATACTAAGAAGAATTATAATAAATTTAAACGGATTTGATATCTTGTGAATTGACGAAGTTATGAATTTTTTTCTTCTTCAACCCACTTTTTTTTTTTTTTTTTTGCTGTAATAGTTGGTTCTATCGAAAACATAACCAAATTTTATGTTTGTCTTCATTGTAATTATGAAAATGATATCGAGTTAATCAATTAATTCTATTTATATCTATAAATTGATTTTTTTTTTTTTTTTACTTTAGTCCTTTCTTTCTCTAATTAATAATTTACATTTTTATAATTTTATGGCTTCATTAAGGAACGTAGTATGGTAGATATTCTTTAGGCTATATTGTGTTTTCGTTCGTACGAAACAAAAATTAAGATTCGGTAAAATTTTGAACATTTCTTAAACTTCTGCACTAACAGAACATTAAAAAGTGACGTGGGCTAAATAAACTCTCAACTGGGGCAGGTTGACCCAGGCGACTTGGTGTCAGTTTGAGCTTCTAAATTAATATTTATAATTAATATTTTCAAGTTTTACCATTGTGACTTCTTCCTGAAAAAACACTGATAGTGGAACATAAAAAGAAATTTAAAATGTTGAATTATATTTATTTTTTTAATATATATTAGAAGAAAAAGCGGACCAAGAAAGAAGACTGGCAGAGCATTAACAATTATGTATTTTACATTTTTTTTTAACTTATTAAAAAAATTAATTTTCTGTCTCATATGTGATTTTAACATAATCTTATAAATGAGGCGATACATCTTTACTTTTCTGCCAAAAACAGATTTGTTGTGTCTTTCCAACTTACCTGAATATTTAACAAAAGTGTTACAGAGTCGGCGTTCTTATCTTCGCAAAATGCTTCTAGAGACTACTCTTACATTTAGCATTAAGATGCATAATATTGACACATTTCATAATTCTTAGTAACTTATTAAAAGTGGGTGAAATTTTTCAAATAAAATATCTCGGTTGCATTTCAATATTTTTAAATTATTATTATTATTATTATTATTGTTATTATTATTTTGCATTAGATAGCTGCGATCGATCTGTAGGAAGGTCGTTTTTTACATTTTCGACTTTCTTTACTGCAGATATTTTTAGTGAGGACACTTTTATTTTCGGAACCGGTTTCGAAAGTGAATGCATTCCCCCCAAAAAAATCTGCTTTCAAAATCGAAAAAGTAAAAAACGGCCTTTGTACAGATCGACCTCAGGTATCCAATGCAAAATAAACTCATAAAAAATATTTAAATACAGCCGAAATATCCTTATAAATTTCTTCCATAGGATTAGCATTCGCGAAGAGGTGTTTTCGCTCTGAAGTAGTCACATCTCGGTTGCATTTCAATATTTTTAAATTATTTTTTGCTTTCTTCTAACTTTACAAGAAGAAAGTATTGGATTCGTGATTTTCGACTTCCGGTTTTCGACGGATTTACACGTTTTAGGGGTCAAAAAACCCAAAAAACAGGTTTTTACAAAATGTTTGTCTGTCTGTCTGTATGTGACGCAAATTTTGTGGGCGCTCTATCTCATGAAGTAATGCACGAATTTAATACAAATTTATATTCAGGTAGTCCCTGATATAAATTGGTGCTGATTAGTTTTTTGTGTAAATCGCCCAATCACGATTTCAGAAACGGTTCTATCTCAAGACCTTATCAAAGATTTTCATAAAACTTCAGATTGAGTTAGTCCTTTAAATGAATTGGTGCCGTTTACGTTTTGTTGTAAATCGCCCAACACATGGCGCTACTATGCTGCATTTTGCAGGATTTACACGATTTCCGCAACAGCTCTATTTCAAGGACTAATGCACACATATTCATCAAACCTTAGATTCACTTAGTCCTTGATATGAAATTATGCTGATTATGTGTTGGTGTGAATCGCCCAGTAAGTGGCGCTGTTGTGCTGCACATGTCAAGATTTCCGCAATAGCTCTATCTCAAGAACTAATGGCCGTTTTTTGCTTTTCCAATTTTGTTTACAAATATTTTCAGTGAGGCCACTTTTATTTTCGGAACCGGTTTCGAAAGTGAAAGCATCCTCATAGAAAAAGTCTGCATTCAAAATCGAAAAAGTGAAAAACGGCCATTATACAGATCAATCTCAAGTACCCAATGCAAAATAAATCATTTAAAAATATTGAAATGCAACCGAGATATCTTTATAAATTTCTTCCAAGAGAATTAGCATTAGCGAAGGGGTCTTTTCGTTTGACTAAAGTAGCCTCTTCTCGGTTGCATTTCAATATTTTTAAATGATTTTTGCATTGGATACAAGATATCGATCTGTACAAAGGCCATTTTTTGCTTTTTCGATTTTGTTTACAGATATTTTTAGTGCGGACACTTTCATTTTCGGAAAGAGTTTCGAAAGTGAAAACACCCCCATAAAAAAAAATCTGCAATCAAAATCGAAAATGTAAAAAAACGGCCTTTGTCCAGATTCATCTCAGCTATCCAATACAGTAAAATCATTTAAAAATATTGAAATGCAATCTAGATATCTTTATAAGTTTCTTCTATAGGATTAGCATTAGCGAACGGGTCTTTTCTCTTGACTAAAGTAGCCTCCCCATAAAACATTCTGCAATCAAGATCGAAAATGTAAAAAACGGTCTTTGTATAGATTCATCTCAGCTATCCAATGCAAAAAAATCATTTAAAAACATTGAAATGCCACCGAAATATCTTTATAAATTTTTTCTATAGGATTAGCATTAGCGAACGGGTCTTTTCGGTTGACTGAAGTAGGTTCTTCTCGGTTGCATTTCAATATTTTTAAATGATATTTTTTTGCATTGGTTAGCTGCGATCTATCTATACAAAGGCCGTTTTTTCTTTTTCGATGTTGTTTAGAGATATTCTTAGTGAGGATACTTTAATTTTCCGAACACGTTTCGAAAGTGAAAACACCCCCATAAAAAAATCTGCAATCAAGATCGAAAATGTAAAAAAAAGGCCTTTGTACAGTTCTATTGGGCAGATCTGGGCCCATATAACGGTACCGAACTAAACTACCCAATCATACAGAAAAGTTGCGGGGATTAAGCTTTTGGTAGGGGGAGAAATGGGGGATTACTAATGAAAAACATAAGACATAAAACCCGGAAGAGAGGAGGAGACTCAACACTTTCCAAATCCCCAAAACTCCAGAGTAATTAAGTTACCACCCCTTAATTACTCGGCCTGTAGACTGCATAGCGATAATTCAGAATACATAATAAAAAAATTGTGATCGTTAAACTTTCGGTCCTGGCTAGCTTTTGCGATAATTAATACATAATTATCTGGGGGGGGGGGGGGGACATCAGTCTCAACACTGCCCCAAATTGCGTTGTGAATATTTTTCGTCTAAGAAGTACCTTTTAGACCACTTAAAAATTAAGTAAATAATACCTTAAACATTAATAAATCTTACGAAATTAGAATTTGACCTGAAATAAAACTTAATATTAAAATAACTTACATGACTCATGGTGGAAAATGATAGATCAGATCTTAACAATTAACAAAAGATTTATTTACATAATATATACAGTTTTTGAATATTTAACGCAAGACACCCTTGCTCGAAGTAATACATCAAAATATTCATTCTAAGCTAAAATTACTTTTAAATTACTTATAATAAAATTTCTTAAATTACTGGATACCAATTGTAGAGTAAAAATCCAATACATAGAAAATAACGATAAAAATACATATAAACAATACAAATACATAACCTTACACAGGGAACAAAAGATAATAAAATTACGATACCTTCAGTAAACATGTACCGCGTAGTGGACCACACACACACCGGGTTCCGGCTTGGCACAAGTAATTCGTAAATAAGTCTTTGGCTACACACACTTATTTCATCACCAAATCGGAGAATGACCTTATAAAATACATAGCTCTCAATCGAGCATAATGAAGCGATCCCACTATTTATCTAGCGGACCGGTCGAACTTAGGACTAACGGATTATGTAAAATCCGTGTCGAACATACTGGATGTTAATACGGGCTCAGGGAGCATCCTAAGAAAATCTACATCTCTGAAGTCAATCTCTGTGACTCTCTATATCAGAGACTGGAGTGTCATGAGTAAAAACTGAGTAGAAGTGTCATTGTGAACACTCTCAGTAGAAGTGTGTCGGATTCTCTTAATTAACCTCTTACGCAAGAAAACTCCTGGACAATAGAAGGTCGGGCTTAACAACCCCCCATTCAATCAACGAGCAGTATCACTACTCCGTTCAAAAACTTTTCCCGCAAAGCATCTGATTCGATGCTATGGGGCTGACAATGTCTGCGTGGGTCCCGCATTCAAGGGGATGCAATGGAGAGAGTACATGCCTAATTACCCACGCGTGTGGTCCCATTAAATGAGTATCCATAAATCTGATCATAAATATACTTTTGACTATAACGTCAATGTATTGTTCCATAGCCGACTGCCTGGCTACAACTCATAGATTCCCTCTAGAGATAGCTATAGATAGCTACCACCTGCTTACTTCTTAAATCGTAAACAAGATGCTTTCCTTACATAAATATATATAAAAACACAATACATTTTACTATACAATTAATACAACATATAAATAATAATAATAATAATTTTGAACTACATAATTATGAATATAGGTATATTTTTATATACACTAAAATATATTTTTTAACTGCTGAAACGATATCGGTGTATTTTAATCTATTGCATGATATCGTTAGAAGCATATCCCCCTACACAAAATGAAAAAAAAGACCGTGGTCTTCTTTTTTTCAGGTGTTAAAACCGTCATCTGGTATGGGGTAACAACAGTCTGTTGATAAGAAAGTATCCTGTGAACCTCGACTGATTCGTCGGTTGGCGTCCTCTATGTGTGAAATTAAAAGTCAATACAGTAGATATGGACTGTATGTGTGCCTGCTGCACCGCTGGCTATCGAAAAGTCCCATGTAAAAACAATGTCCATACACTGAAAATTACATGGCTCACTGTATCGTGCAGTCACAAAGTGTCGATGTCAACCATAAACGTTCCAAAGTGTTCTTGAAGTGTTCATAGTACTCGTTCCTGTAAGTAGCAACCTGGACTGTCTATTTGGAAAGTCTTAGAATTTGGATCTATAGTGCTCTAGGTCTGTAGACTGATAACATATTTCACTGGAACGAACACCTTTTGTTCCCAAAATTTTGTCTACCAAATTTAGAGCCAAAGAAACAAAGCAATGTTAATTTAGAAAAAATTCTTAATTCCAAAAATTCACTGAACTAAATTCAAAACAATGTTTCTGCCTTATTTTTCTTACAAATATCCAGTATGGCTTTTACATATAATTATCAATTTAAATTACACATTCCATACTACTATGATTCCTACAATATAATACTAATAAATGTTACAGATAAATTTTACTATGTAATCTGCAATATACACTTTTATTTTTCAAAATTTCTAACCGTTTTCAATTGTACATTCTTTATACATCTTTATTTGTGTGTAATTATTAATAATATTTAACTTTTCATAACGTCAATTGTCATTTTCTTTCTCATAAAGTAATTTTATCAACCAAAATAAATGACATATAATCTATTAACTCTACTCAAATCCTAACTGTAATTTTCTTTTCACCTCCCGTGTGAAAGAAAACCCCCAAAATTAAAACTCGTAATATATATGGCTTATCTGATTCCAAATCAATCCGAATACAATGTTTGCATCTAGGAGAGTGACTCTGCTAGAAAATGATTATGGCTCGTTTTACGACCTTAATCACCTTCAAACTGCCTCTGAACACTGGACAAAAAGGAAGGAGAACTCGTTATTCACAAACCTGACCCCTCGACAGCTTCCCCCCCAACTAGTAGAGACTGGAGGGGCTAAGGATGCAGGTACGAAACTTTGCAGGTATGTAATCACACTTTTTATTACCTTAAAAGAATGCATTCATGTCAAATTTTTATACCAATATCAAGATCTATTTCTAAGCTATCTCCCGGTGTAAATTATTTTTCTCTACACTGACTAAAACCTATCTAAAATAGTATAATTATAACCTTATCGTGTGGCTGACCAAAATATTCGCCGATTTCAAATCATGCTGAAAGCACGCTACGGAAAAACCCGTTTTCTCCCCTGATTCTAGCAGAAAACGCAGGCTGTTGCCCACTCTAAACCACGCTAAGGGTTCGTGTTCCCGAAGCTACTTTTTATGTACACTTAAACGCAATTTAAAAATATGATTAGCTCTAAATTTTAGCTATGAACAAAACCTTATTCCCATCGAAAACTACCTCTAGTCTAATCGTAAAGATAAATGCCATTTTATATAGAATTCCACCACTTTACTACCTTTAAAACAAGAAAATGCTCCTGCAACGGAAAACATTTTAATTGAATAAAATGAATCTCTGCGTTGATACGCGCGCCATTCATCCCTGTAAAGACCCAAATTTAGGGATTCTTTAACGCATTCCCTAATTCCGTAACATCTACTACCAAACCTAATAACCTGTATTTTTTTAAACTACCCTCGAAAACATGAGATATAACTGACCTATCTAAAACGGAAAAAACAACCTATAAACTCTTACCTACTTATAACCAATTAATACCAAGAAAACATTACTTCTATACTAAAATACACTCCTTAAAGAATACTCTTAATTTTTTTTTAAAGAAAACTATCGCATGAATTTAATCATATTTTAATACCACAGAAATAGCCCAATTTCAAAAATTCCCTTTTAAAAATGAAAGGAAAAAAAATTAATTTTTTTATCAATTAAAAAAAAATACCCTTAAATACACTGCCCTTTCTTTCTCATTTTTTTATATGTATTAATTTCCCCATACTAACACAAATTTGCATACTTTTTCTAGGTGAAACAATGCTGAAGGAGCGTTCCCGACATGAGTCATGGCCATGAATTTGATGAATTTGCCAGCGAATTGCATCCTCATGTACAGAACGTGCCTCTCCATAATAGATTACCCAGATAAAGGTAAGAATTAATATTCCAATACACTACCCTTCAATCCAAAATTAAAATTAAATTTATATTTTAATATTAAAATTTTGCTATTAATTCCAAAACATACTTTTTCTATTTTCCTGAATTATTAGCATCCTATACAGTAGGATGGGTCGAAAAAACCGAAATTTTTGTAATCGAAACGTAATAGCGCGGAAAAGTTGCCTTTTGTAAAAAAGAATAAATACGTAAAATACTACACCGATTGGTTAATATCTTTTACCGCCGCAAAGGGACCAAATTTCGGAAAAATCGCAAAAACATACTTTTTACAGTATTTTTTTTTTAATTTCCAAACATACGAAGTTAATTTGTAATACACTGTAAAAAAAAATCTGTGAAGTTACTAAAGTTTTTCTAGGAAACTGGGATTCCTAGAACTTTTCATGTAACGGCAACAACAAAATTTCATGTAACAGACACACTTTTGCGCCGAAAATCAAAAATCTTTAATGTTACTAAGAATTATTTTGGAAACTGGGATTCCGAGAACTTTTCATGTAACTGCAGCCAGGGTTACAAATAAAAGTTAAGTAAGATTACTGACATTTTAGCAGATTCATTTGTAAAGTTACAGATTTTTGTAGCTTTACAAAAACTAGTTTTGTAGATTTGCAGCTTTTTTCGTACAGTTACAGGTGAAAGTTTAGTAAGCATGTAACTTTACATCTGTAGAACTACAGATTTTTTTTTTACAGTGTAGAACGAAATAGCCATACCAAAATATTAGTAATGTAACAGTAGAAAATCTTTTTGGGTGACATCATTGCTTTTACCGCCGCAACAGGGCCAAATGTTCTAAAAAATATTAAAAATTAAAATTTTTCTTTTTTATTAATTTTCATAATATTTTCCGTTTTTTTAGATTTCTAATAGGCTGAGAAGATATTTTATGTTGTTAATTTCATGCAGATTGTTAACCAAGATCACTCTAATTCTATCAAAAAAATCTACTCAATGATAGATACAACTGCAGCTGCCTGCACGTAAAATTATTTTCTCGCTGCTAGAGGGCCATATTGCACTTGGTTAGTTTTTTTTTTTTTTTTTTGTAATATACTACTTTTACTCTATACTTTAATGGCCCTAAAGATAGAAATATCTGCCAGGTTGAAGTGGTACCAAAGTTTCATATTCGTGAAGTCATGGAAGAATATATCTCTTTGATACTAGAACTAGGTCTCTATTATTTTCATCATTTGAACCCATGGTCTGGCAAAGCGATTTCTATATGCAATGACATTGTAGATTTTTTGAAGAAAAATCGAATGTAAACTGTAAAAATAATTGCAATCGGATTTGGTGGAACTGTTTTTAACACATGATGCAAAAGTGGTGTGATATGAGAATAAGTCCAAAAAACCACTTTAGCGGCTTTATAACCCTCACTTCAATGAGCTTCCGCTGAGACATCTTTTCGAACATCTCGATGACAGGTCCTCTTTCATATTTTGGCCCCATTGGTTGATCTCTTGTGATATGCGAATCATTACCAATTCCAAAGTTTAAGCCAATATAATCTGATCACCTAGCTGTTTGTAAAGATAATTTTTCAATTGAACAGAAGTATATGTCTGAAATATTGCAAGCTCATTCAAAACGCGTATGTTCAATTGACCGTTTTGGCTGAGTCCCTGGACCAATATTTCACGCAAGGTGGATCACTACTGCTAATCGAATTTTGAGACTATACGTTAGAGCAGAGAAACCCTCTTCTTAACTTGTCACATTGTTTGAGTTTATCCTAAAAGTGTACTGCATCAGTTGGTTCACAATTAAATTGAATCCCTCATGTTTTTCAGAATATATGCACTATAGTTAGAAACTTTCATTATTTGCCAGATCATCTACGAAAGATTATAGTTCCTGTAATTTCACGAACTAACTATTTCGCAAATCATGAAAAAAGCCTTATTGGAATGATATCGTATGAATGAGAGGACATCAGGACCCCATCCATGCAGAAAATTGCCAAAGCACGAAGTTCTGTGGACTAGAATAGTGCCATCCGTTACTTTATCATAGCAGACTTGAACTTTGAAGCTTAAAATTGTATGGATTTAGTCCAATGGCGAATCACCTATTACGGTTCCTCTATCGACTAACAACGCTGGTGAGTTTAGAATGTTCGATTAAAGATACCAGCTATTGTAACTTTCCTTTTATTAACTTTCCTTGTCCAACTCAATCAGTAGAAAGATGCGTGAAATTAATCAATGAAGCGCTGATGAAGTTTGTGTACTAGAACAGAAGGAGGATCACATCTCGTCAATTTTGACCTCTCGAGTAATAATGGCTTCATCTAAAAACAAGTCATATTATAAAATTCATTCACTTGAATTACTTCTTCATTTAAAATTTATTTAACCCGTTTCGGTTAAACATCTCTGCATTTTAAATAATAAAATACTAAAATACTTTGTTCATTTCATATCATTTTTGTGATTTTTGATGCATGAACTGCTGTTATGAAGTAAAACATCATTAGAGGAAGCGATCGTCAAGATAACTAAATTAATACCTTTTATATTTTCCAGCCTATTACAAATAGTTAAAAAGAATTATGGCATATTAATAGACATACAGTAAATTAATTTATTTCTAGACATATTACAAAAAATATAAAAATTTAGAAAATATGAAAAATTGACATTTTTGCAATTCTTTTTAACCCTAGATCTACCGGGAATTTTATTCAAGTTTTAATAAAACGTTCTACACCAGAATTTTTATTTAAAACTATTTAACTTATTTATTTACCTTATTTTTGTCTGGTTAATATACTTAGTTTATTTTAAAGAAATTTCTGGTTTGAATGAATATTTTGTATGTACCTGTCGGGTCCAATGGACCCGTCTGGTAGACGGAGGGTTAAAATATGTTCCCTTTGCGGCAGTAAAAGATATGATTTCATCATAATTAACATTTATCAGGGCATTTCTCATATAAACTCATGCAGCTATTGCATTTTATTGGAAATTGTATTGGTACATTTGGATAATTAAAAAAATAATTGGAAAAAAACATGTTTTTTGCGATTTTTTGAAATTTTGGTCCCTTTGCGGCGGTAAAAGATATTAACCAATCGATGTAATATTTTAGTAATTTATTCTTTATTACAAAAGGCAACTTTTCCACACTATTACATTTCGATTATAAATATTTTGGTTTTTTTCGACCCACTATACAGCCAAAAGTCTGCTAAACAGTGGGGTGACTGGTATTACTTATTTTTATTTATTCATTTATCTGATTTATGTATAAATCCTGTACTTATTCAAATTTGTTAAATTTAACCCTCTTAATAATAATACTAAAATTTTAAGTTTAAACTCTCTTTAAAACTTTTAAAACTTAGAGAAGTGTTAAAATTATACTATAATTTATAATTTACAAAGTACATCATTTATGTACACCAAGATGTTTATTTTAATTTTTTTCCCAATTTATTGAAATTTTTCTAATAAATTGGTCCATTTAAATCACTTTAAATTTTAATCTTTAACAAAATTTTAAGAAGTAATGAATTCTCTAACCGTAATATATTAATTTGCCTATCTTTAATCATATATTTTACATATAAATAATTTTTAGATACGACAGAATTAAAAAAAATACTCTCTTAAAAAATTTCCGCTGAATTCGCGCAAGAAATTCGTAGTTATTTAAATAATTTTCCTTCTTTCCTTTATTTATTTATTTTAAATTCTCAATTTTATAAAATTTCAGAGGAGTAAGCAACGCTGATTTAAAAAAGTCCTTCCGGCCAGTGCCGGGAGGAAGAGGTAGCTTTCATAATCCTTATTTAAAAAAAACCAAATTATATCATTCAAACACACGAAGCTCAATTTAGTGGAAACCGAATATAGGAGATTCAATACTAATTTTTATCAATATAATGAATGAGAATTTCGCGAAATTAGTCAGCTTTATCCAAGCTGCTTTTCTTTAAAGTAACGTATATTTGGCTGCCAAATTCGGCAATTTCTTAAAGTGCCTGTCATTTTAAGACAACATGGTGGATGAGGCTAAGCAGTGAACTTGGTCGAGACCTTAGTAATTGCTGTGCACATGCTCACTCACATCGGAATCGGTTAATATATAGGAGTGCTGTCGCATGCAAAAAATCAGATTTTTCAAAATGTCACCCACGATAGAAATTGAAACTGCTATATCTGAGTATTTTTTAAGGTAAAGACAAAAAAAAATGCTCCTGAATCCTTATATCAAGGTCAAATACTTAAGAAAGAAACCTTTTTCAATTTCTAATTTTTTTGCACCTCACTTTAAATATATATATATATATTTTAATTTAATGGTCGCCATTTTGAAACAAGATGGCTGATGAATCTGGCCAGCGGACTTGGTCGAAGTGTTGATGTATACTATCCACATGCCTTCTTACATCGTCAGAGACGAATACGTGTGTTATCGCGTGACAAATACAAGATCGTTTCAAAATGTTAGCCATGCTAGAAATTCAAAGTGCTATAAATCAACCATTTTTTAAGATATAAACAAAAGAACAAATTTTCAGAAACAAAAACTGCTCCGGAATCTTTGTATCAAGGCCAAACACATAAAAAAATCTTTTTCATTTTCCAATTGTTTAATACCTCATTTTGAATTTTAAATTTAATTTTTTTTTAATGGCAACCCTTTTGAAACAAGATGGCGAATGAAGCTGGACAACGAACTCGGTCGAGACATTGGTATGTACTATGTACAGACCAAGTTACATGCAAATAGGTTCATAATTATCGCGTGACATCCTGTTATCGCGTGACAAAAATCAAGTGGTTTTAAAATGTCAGCCACAAGAGAAATTCAAAATGCTATTACTCAGCCATTTTTTTTAGATATAGACGAAAGAAAAACTGTTCCGGAATCTTTGTATTAAGGTCAAACACATACAAAAAAAATCTTTTTCACTTTCCAATTTTTTGGTATCTCATTTAATTTTTTTTATTTTTTAATTTCTTTAAATGGCCGCCATTTTGAAACAAGATGGCGGATGAAGCCGGCCAACGAACTCGGTCGAGATATTTGTATGTACTATGTACACACCAAAGTACATTTAAGTCGGTTCATAAATACGCCTGTTATTACGTGAGAAAAATCAGGACGTTTCAAAATGTCAGCCACGCTAGAAATTCAAAATGCTATAACTCAGCCATTTCTTAAGATATAGACGAAACAAAAACTGCTCCCGAATCTTTTTATCAAGGTCAAACACATAAGAAGAAAATATTTTTTCAATTTTTAATTTTTTGGTACCACATTTCAAATTTAAATTTTTCTTAAAAATTTAAATGGCCACCATTTTTAAACAAGATGGCGGATGAAGCTTACCAACGAACCCGGTAGAGACATTGGTATTTACTATGTATAAACGAAGTTACATCCAAATCGGTTCATAAATACGCCTTTTATCGCGTGACAAAATTCAGGACGTTTCAAAATGTCAGCCACGCTAGAAATTCAAAATGCTATAACTCAGCCATTTTTTAAGATATAGACGAAACAAAAGCTGCTCCGGAATCTTTGTATAAAGGTCAAATACATAAGAAAAAATATTTTTCCATTTTTAATTTTTTGGTACCACATTTCAAGTTTTAAAATTTTTTAAAAATTTTAAATGGCCGCCATTTTGAAACAAATCGGCGGATGAAGCTGGCCAACGAACTTGGCCGAGAGATTGGTATGTACTATGTACACACTGAATTACATCCAAATCGGTTCACAAATACGAGAGTTACAGTGTGACATAGGTCAGATATATATATATATCAATTTTGAACGGAGGATGGTTTCGGGGTCTGGGGGTCATGATCGATGAAAATATACCAAAATTTTTTGAAATCGCTTTCCTCCGAACGGCTGCAATAGGTAGCTTTTTTGTAAAGAAAGCTACCTAATATTAGTCAATATCTGCAATTTGTATTTTTTTTTTCTTTTTTTATTTATCTTGATGAATATTTTCAAAACTACTAATCGTGGGTACACTTGTCCGTTGAATTTTATTACCAAGCTATTTAAATTTATTTGCTAGACTTTGCAAAACCTACCAAAATGTATTTTTACTTTATTTTATTTTTCTATACTCTTGCTACCCAACTGGGCTTCGTTATCTAATCTTGTTTCAGATTACCTATCAAAACCCAAAATAATTTGTGAATTTTAACCCTTAAAATCACCAAAACACACCTCATTAAAACTACATTTTCCAGTTTTAAATTGATAAAGCGCGATCTCACCTATACTACCTCCTGAAAAAAAAACCCACAGTAAACTTGTTCTTTTTAGTGAGTGATTAATGTAACCTTTCTTATATTTTCAATTTTTTTTGTTTGTTTGTTTGCTTTTTTTTTTTTTTGTTACTTGTAATTATTGCAAAAAGGATTTATCGTACTTTCTACAACAAAAACTAACCTTAGCGCTTTGGAATACCTAAACTTTTTAACCTGTGTCGGAAATTTTTTTTTACTATACCGCATTTAACCCCTATGCGTACCTAGGATGACTGCACCTTATAGACCCGTATCCCAAAAAAGAGTAATTCCCATACTAAAATTAACTCCGCATGTTCAAAAATACCTCTACTGAGTACATAGTATCACATTTAACTATATTCAAACTCCAAACTAAAATTCAAATGCAAAACTTACATTTGTTTGAAGTTTTACACTTTTTTTTTCCAACCCGTAAATGATGACTTTTTTTCATCTGAGCACGTAACATCCTATCTTTTTTACTATCTATGTTAACTACTTTACACATAGTACGAGGGCTAACCCTATTTAGTAAAAATTAACGATTTTGGAAATTTAACCCTTCTGTGTACACCAAAACCAATCACTCCACACACTATCCATTACTAAATGAAATCCATCGATTTTCATAACAACTCACCAATATATATCAACTATTCTAACAGATATATAATAAATTTAGTCTTTAACGCCTGTAAATTAAACTTATACCACCAAAAACCCTATGATAAAAATTGAAATTATACCCAATACACTGCAAATGCACTAAACTTATACTTGCAACGAAAAAAAAAAACACATTATACACTAAAGAAAAAAACTATATATACACAAATTAGAGAAGAGTTATCTAACAGAACTGGATTTTCTAACTTTTACTATTTTTTTTAAACTCTTTGCGACAATCCTGTAGATGAAAAATTCTCTATTCCTATTTACACACTACACCTAAAAATCAACACCCTGTTTATTCGTCAGCCTCTTGTTCCGAGTCTGACTCGATTGTCTCGTCCATGTCTTTTCTGGCATTCCTTGCCGTCGTTTTAGGAGAAAACAAAAATTGTATGTGCCGTCATATTGTTGGGCCATTTCTTTTTTCTTTCAGACGTAACACATAATTGTTGTGTCGAGCCCTTCTAACTACCTCGAAATGTCCTTCAAATCGAGGGTGTAAAGCCCTAGGCTTACCTATAACTTTCATGTAGACCTTTTGGCCTACATCTAGTGTTTTCACCTCTTGAAAATCGTTTTCGTTAATATATTCTGCTAGGATTTTTAGTTGGTTTGCAATAGCTTGACGGTAGACTTCCTTTATATGCTCAATTCTGTTTTTGACAAACGCTAGAGTGCACGTCAAATCAGGGGTATTTAAAATCATGAACTGATTTTTTATTTCTCGGCCAAAGAATAATTTAGATGGCGAGTAACCAATAGCCCGATAAACCGTAGTATTATAATTCAGCTTGAAGTAGTCTAACCGTGTGTCCCATTCAAGTGTGGAATTAGACATTGCCAACAAAGATGCATTAAGCGTTTTGTGAGTTATCGCTGCAAGGCCATTTTGGGATGGTTTGTAGACTGAAGTGAAGTGAAGATCTATATTTAAAGCCTTCATATACTCCTTAAAAACTGCACTGCGAAAATATTGGGCGTTGTCTGCGACCATTTCAGAACACAAACCGTAGGCTCCGAAGTACTTATTCAGGACATTTAATATCATTTGTGATTCAACATTTCTAAGAGGTATTGCTTCTACAAATCTAGATCCCGCGTCCACTATGGTTAAGATAAAGCAGTTTTTTCTTAAGGTTAATGGAAGCTTTCCAATAATGTCGATATGCAGGCTTTCCCTGATTTGTAAATTTCTTTCCATCTTCTCCACTGGTATTTAATTGTTTGGTGTTGTTTGCTGCAATTGCATCTTACGCAATTTGCGCCGTAATTCTTTATATCTTGGTACATTCCGTACCAGAATAAACGAGACGATTGTTTCATATGTTTTTCTGAAACCGAAATGAGGGCCAGTGCTTCTGCCATAAATGTCATCTTTAAGTCTCCTGGTACAACGATAAGCTCTGGATTTTTTATATTCGGTTTTAATACAAGCGTTTTGTTTTCATTGAGGTCGTATACTCGTATTTTCTCGTTAATTTATTAACTTTCTTTGATTCAATTTTTTTATGATATTCATGAATTTTTCTTCGGCATATTGTTTTGCTCTGATATTGTCTTCGCTTAAATTATTATTAACTTTAAACAATTTATCGTTATCACTAGTAATATTATTAACTAAATTCCTAGATAAGAAATCCGAAGTATTGATTTTCCCTTCAATGTACTCTATCGTGTAATCAAAGTCACTGAGGTTCAAAATCCATCTTGTCACAATATCTGATTGATTCTCTACTTTTAAAGGATATGTTAGGGCCTTACTGTCCGTCAAAATTGTAAATTTTCGGCCCAATAATAAATGTTTAAAGTGCATGACCGAATCATGTATAGCCAGTAATTCGAACTTGACACTAGGGTAGACCATCTCTGTCTGCTTTAATTTTCGGCCATAAAATTCAATTGGAACTAAAAATCCATTCTCTTCTTGTGCCAATACTCTTGACACTGCTACCTTAGAGCCATCGGTGATCAGAAAAAAAAAATCTTTGTCAAATTTTGGAGGTTTTAGGGTTGGATTGAGGAAAGCTTGTTCAGTCTCCTCTGTCCATTTTTAACTTTTTCTTTCGTGAGTTCCACTAGGGGGTTTACAATATCTGTGTAATTTTGAATCAATGATCGGAAATAATTAGCTAGTTCTAATAATGATATTACCCCTCTTTAGTTCTTGGGTCTTGCCAAACGTTGGACCTTTCCAACATTTTTCTCTGATGGTGAATACCCGTCTTTATTTACTTTGAATCCTAAAAATTCAATTTCCTGTTTGCAAATTTGAACCTTAGAGGGTTCTACTGTTAAATTGTGCTCAATCAAAGTCTCTAAAACCTCTTGAAGTAATTGCATCATTTCTTGTGGGCTATCTGTTGCCAAAATTACATCGTCAACAAAATATCCGACCTTATCTTTCGGGAAGTGTCCCAGAATCTTATTCATAAGTTCTGCGAACCGGGTCGGGCTACTTTTTAAGCCAAAATTAAGGCGGCAAGGGGAATATTTGCCACACTCCGTAACAAATCTAATTTGTGGCAATCCTCAGGTCATAAATTCATTTGAAAGAAAGCAGAATGCAAATACAAAACCGTGTAACAGTTCTTCCCGCTGATGGCCTGTAGAATGTCCTTAACATCCGCTACAGGGTACGGAAACCCCTCTAAAATTTCATTGACGGTTCTATAGTCTACCGCAAGGCGGTAACGAACAGCGTTTTTGTCTGTACTTTTCTTCTTTACAAACAAAACTGGGAAAGCATAGTCAGAGTCTGATTTCTGAATGATTTTTGCTTCCAAAAGCTTTCGTATCTCACCCTGCGCATACACCTTTACTGCTTGAGGTGTTTTATATGGCTTATGTTGGATCGGAAAATCGTGGCTTAAATTGACCTTTGGCGTCACCAACGAAGTTTGTCCTAAAGATCTATAAGACTTCGAAAATGCATACGCATGGCTAAGCAGTAAATGCTCCACTTTTCTTCTAAATTCTTCTGTTAGGTAATCCAAGTTGAAAACCCATATCTCCTACTCCACCTGCCTCAAAGCACGAACCTAACTTAAGTCTAAATTATTTATTTGGTATATTTCACCCCCGTCTATCTCATTTTGTGCAACATTGTCTTTGCTAATAAAATCTTGAAATATGAATGCAACTGGTGTATCATATCTCAAAATTCCTTTACTTTCCGAATTGTTCGTCATAATCAGGTTAATCTTATTATTTTCCTTAACTTCATGAATAGAGTAATCCGCAACTAAATCCCCCAGCTCCCCTTTAGGTTCTACAAGAATCAACTGGTTGGCCTGAATTGACTCCGGACACTTTAAAGAGACAATTCTTGTTTGCCCGGATGAATGTGAGTTTCCTTGTCTATGACGGCAAAAATATCCCTTTCTTTATTTCCGCTATTCTTTACTCTTTTATTTTCAGTTTTTTCCTTATCTACCACGTTCACCCCGGAACACTTTAAACTGTTCACTTTTTCACTACCTTACCTAAATCCTGTGGTTCAAGAAAAAATTGTTGTATTTTTAAATTTTAGCATTTTTTTTTTTATCAAAGTCTAAAATCATTTTATTTGTTTTTAGAAAATCGAATACTAATAGCATTTGGTAATCCCCTTGGAATTTATGTGTAGTAACGTAAAAGGTACCCGTAACAAAATCATTATTAATTTTAAAGGTTAGTTTGATACACTGTTTAAACGGGATAATTGAATTATCGAACGTTTGAATAGTTACTCTATTTCCTAAATATTTAAATGTTGCATTGAATTGTTTAAGTTCTTCTAGCATATTTGGAGAAAGGAGCGACACACAGCCGCTCCACAATCTAAGAGAGTGGCAATTTTAACTCCAAAAACGTCTAAATGAATAATAGGAAGTCTGTCATCCCTATTTAAATTTACACTAGCTATCGTGAAGCTATATTTCTTCTGCTGACTATCGCGTGCACGACCCCTGTTATATCTGCCACGCGAACCACCTTTCCTAACCCTATTTTGTTGTGAATCCAAGTTCCGGTGGAAATTTTTCACCTGCGACCTATTTCCCTCACACTAGCATCCCTATTACCATTCTTCTGTTGTGAAAATTCCCTATTACGCGAACCTCTAGTCTGAAACCTATCGTTTGAATAATACTCGAGATTGTAACTAGTAAAATCTTGCTTTCTATGAAAATCACCATAATCACTATAATTATGCTTTCTCTGAAAATTACCATAATCACCATAATTATTATCTTTCTACCGTTCAAAGATCAGCATAAAAGGAGGGTAGCCCTGGGGATTTGGAGTCACATAACCATATCCTACATGTGGTCTATTAAAACCACTCCAAGGATTGAAACTTTCAAAATTTTGTTGTCTCTGAAAATTCGGTTTTCTGTTGTTATTTTTTCATTATAAAAATAGTTTTATAAATCATGTTTACTAGTTTTACAAATTGCACAAAATTTTTTCTCTACTTCATCTTTTTTATTTACATTCGTTTCCCTTATTTTCAATTCATTTACCTGATCTGATAATTTTGAAATATAAGCTAATTGCTCTTCATTTTGTTTTAACAAATTTTTGTATACTGCATCTCTATTTTCTAATTTTCCTGTCACATTATTTACTTGCTCACTTATTGTGGATTTCAAAGCAATCTCTAATTGTAGAGCCTTCTCGCACAATAGTCTTTAATATCCGATTTCCTCAATTCCAAAGAAATTAACGGAGCAATCGCATCAAGAAATTTATTTATCTTAATTAGTTCGAAAAAATCCTTAGCACCTTTTTCATTTGCGTAACCTGTTATATTAAAATATTTGTTCGCTAAAATATTAAATTCTTCTATAAATTCTCTTACACTCTGATCGGGCTTCTGTTTAATCGAATTAAATTTTGTCTGGTTTTCGGTAAATAGCTCTCTTTTTGAAAAAAATATCCATAATTTTCTTTTTAAAATTCGAATAATTCTTTTCGCTATTTAAGTTGTCATCTAGCACTAATTTTTCACGTGCTAGTCCGGTAAATTTAGCTTTCAAAATTTGAAGTCTAAAATCTACTTTGATTTCGGCTCTATCTAAAAACAAATCAAACTCCTCTAAATAAAATTTAATATTCGTAATTTTCTTAGTATCGAAAGGCGCTATGAGGCTCAAAACCTGCGATAATGAAGTTTTATCGTCCTCTTGCAACTTTTTGTCACTTTTAATTGTTTAGCAACTTCTCTTAATTTACTACGCGTCTGCGCTCCTAAATTATTAGAATTTGAGTTACTTTTGCGCTTATTTTTTCTCGACATAAAATAAACCTAATACAATTGCTATACACACTGATACTAAAATACAATACACTTTTTCTTTTTCCCCAAAAAAGCACAACTAATATATATATAACAGATAAATACATAAATTCTTTCTACTGGCAAATATGTGAATTTTTTCAAAATTCTCAGTCCACACAAGACACTATAATATCTTTCAAAATTATTTGTAAATTCTTATTGTTATCAAACACAATAAGGATTTTTAACTGAATGATTTTTCAACATACTTCAAATATTTTCAATGCTTACACAAAAAAAATTCTTTCTTTCTATTCAAATCAAATATTCAAAAAAAATGTCTCCTATGTACTTTTAAAACTTTTTACTGTGTAAATATGATAAATTTTGTACTAATGACACTAGACAAAAAAATTACCCTATACACATAATAAATAATATCAATTCTATTATAACCATTTTTCAGTACAACATATATGTTCAAAATTTCGTGTAAGCCGTATTTTCGAAATATAAGTCAGAAAACTTGTCATACTCTCAATTGATACCAGGTTTAAAATTTTAATTTAATTAATTAAAAAAAATAAAATTACCACTATGAATAAATATTACCTCCATATAACGGAGAAATAGTATAAATAACCTCAGAAAAATCCTGAAAGTCACGGTAACCAATTATGGTAGAAGAATCTGTATGTTGGGCAGATGTGGGCCCATATAACGGTAACCAACAAAAATACACAAACATACAGAAAAGTTGTGGGGATTAACCTTTTAGTAGGGGGAGAAATGGGGGGATTACTAATGCAAACGTAAGACTTAAAACCCGGAAGAGAGGGAGAGACTCAACACTTCCCAAATCCCCAAAACCCCAGAGTAATTAAGTTACCACCCCTTAATTACTCGACCTGTAGACTTCATAGCGATAATTCAGAATACATAATAAAAACATTGTGATCGTTAAACTTTCGGTTCTGGCTAGCTTCTGCGATAATTAATACATAATTATCTGAGGCGGGAGGAGACATCGGTCACAACACTGCCCCAAATTGAGTTCTGAATATTTTTCGACTAAGAAGTAGCTTTTAGACCACTTAAAAATTAAGTAAATAATACCAAAATTAAACATTAATAAATTTTACGAAATTAGAATTTAACCTGAAATAAAACTTAATATTAAAATAACTTAAATGACTCATGGTGGAAAATGATAAATCAGATCTTAACAATTAACAAAAGATTTATTTACAAAACATATACAGTTTTTGAATAATTAACGCAAGACACCCTTGCTCGAAGTAATACATCAAAATATTCATTCTAAACTAAAATTACTTTTAAATTACTTATAAAAAAATTTCTTAAATTACTGGATACCAATTATAGAGTAAAAACCCTAAAAAATACAAATACATAAACTTACACAGGGAACAAAAGATAATAAAATTACGATACCTTCAGTAAACATGCACCGCGTAGTGGACCACGCACACATCGGGATCCGGCTTGGCACTAGTAATCCGTAAATAAGTCTTTGGGTACACACACTTATTTCATCACCAAATCGGAGAATGACCTTATAAAATACATAGCTCTCAATCGAGCATAATGAAGCGATCCCACCATATATCTAGCGGACCGGTCCAACTTAGGACTAACGGATTATATAAAATCCGTGTCGAACATACTGGATGTTAATACGGGCTCAGGGAGCATCCTGAGAAATTCTACATCTCTGAAGTCAATCTCTGTGACTCTCTATATCAGAGGCTGATGTGTCATGAGTAAAAACTGAGTAGAAGTGTCATTGTGAAGACTCTCAGTAGAAGTGTGTCGGATTCTCTTACTTAACCTCTTACGTAAGAAAACTCCTGGACAATAGAGGGTCGGGCTTAACAACCCCCCATTCAATCAACGAGCAGTATCACTATTCCGTTCAAAAACTTTTCCCGCAAAGCATCAGGTTCGATGCTATGGGGCTGACTGTGTATGCGTGGGTCCCGCCCTCAAGGGGGCGCAATGGAGAGAGTACATGCCTAATTACCCGCGTGTGTGGTCCCATTAAATGAGTATCTATAAATCTTATCATAAATATACTTTTGTCTATAACGTCAATGTATTGTTCCATAGCCGACTGCCTGGCTACAACTCATAGATTCCCTCTAGAGATAGCTATAGATAGCTACCACCTGCTTACTTCTTAAATCGTAAACAAGATGCTTTCCTTACAAAAATATATATAAAAACACAATACATTTTACTATACAATTAATACAACATATAAATAATAATAATAATAATTCTGAACTACATAATTATGAATATAGGTATATTTTTATATACACTAACATATATTTTTTCAACTGCTGAAACGATATCGGTGTATTTTAATCTATTGTATGATAGCGTTAACAGTATGATCGATCTCAGCTATCCAATGCAAAAAAAATCATTTCAAAATATTGAAATGCAACCGAGATATCTTTAAAAGTTTCTTCTATAGGATTAGCATTAGCGATCGGGTCTTTTCGCTTGACTAAACTAGCCTCCCTATAAAAAATTCTGCAATCAAGATCGAAAATGTAAAAAAAACGGTCATTGTACTGATTCATCCCAGCTATCAAATGCAAAAAAAAAAAAAAAAAAAAAAAAAAAAAAAACATTTAAAAATATTGAAATGCCACCGAGATATCTTTATAAATTTTTTCTATAGGATTAGCATTAGCGAATGGGTCTTTTCGGTTGACTGAAGTAGGCTCTTCTCGGTTGCATTTCAATATTTTTTGCATTGAATATCTGAGATCTATCTGTACAAAGGCCGTTTTTTTGCTTTTTCGATGTTGTTTAGAGATATTTTTAGTGAGGACGCTTTCATTTCCGGAACACGTTTCGAAAGTGAAAACACCTCCATAAAAAAATCTGCAATGAAGATCGAAAATGTAAAAAACGGCCTTTGTACAGATCGATCTCAGCTATCCAATGCAAAATAAACCATTTCAAACTATCGAAATGCAACCGAGATATCTTTATAAGTTTCTTCTCTAGGATTAGAATTAGCGATCGGGTCTTTTCACTTGACTAAAATAGCCTCCCCATAAACAATTCTGCAATCAATATCGAAAATGTAAAAAACGGCCTTTATACAGATCGATCTCAGCTATCCAATGCAAAAAAAATCATTTAAAAATATTGAAATGAAATCAAGATATCTTTAAAAGTTTCTTCTATAGGATTAGCATTAGCGATCGGGTCTTTTCGCTTGACTAAAGTAGCCTCCCTATAAAAAATTCTGCAATCAAGATCGAAAATGTAAAAAACGGTCTTTGTACTGATTCATCTCAGCTATCAAATGCAAAAAAAAAATCATTTAAAAATATTGAAATGCCACCGAGATATCTTTATAATTTTTTTCTATAGGATTAGCATTAACGAATGGGTCTTTTCAGTTGACTGAAGTAGGCTCTTCTCGGTTGCATTTCAATATTTTTAAATGATATTTTTTGCATTGGATAGTTGAGATCTATCTGTACAAAGGCCGTTTTTTGCTTTTTCGATGTTGTTTAGAGATATTTTTAGTGAGGACACTTTCATTTCCGGAACACGTTTCGAAAGTGAAAACACCTCCATAAAAAAATCTGCAATCAAGATCGAAAATGTAAAAAACGGCCTTTGTACAGATCGATCTCAGCTATCCAATGCAAAATAAATCATTTCAAAATATCGAAATGCAACCGAGATATCTTTATATGTTTCTTCTCTAGGATTAGCATTAGCGATCGGGTCTTTTCGCTTGACTAAAGTAGCCTCCCCATAAAAAATTCTGCAATCAGGATCGAAAATGTAAAAAACGGCCTTTATACAGATCGATCTCAGCTATCCAATGCAAAAAAAAATCATTTAAAAATATTGAAATGAAATCGAGATATCTTTATAAGTTTCTTCCATAGCATTAGTTGTAGCGAACGGGTCTTTTCGCTTGAATAAAGTAGCCTCGTCTCGGTAGCATTTAAATGTTTTTAAAATGTTTTCTCCATTGGATTGATGAGATCGATATGTATAAAGTCCGTTTTTTGCTTTTTCAATTTTGCTTACAGATATTTTTAGTTAGGACACTTTCATTTTCGGAACAAGTTTCGAAAGTGAAACCACCCCCATACAAAATTCTGCAATCAAGATCGAAAATGTAAAACACGGTCTTTGTACAGATTCATCTAAGCTACCAAATGCAAAAAAAAAGCATTTAAAAATATTGAAATGCCACCGAGATATTTTTATAAATTTCTTCTCTAGGATTAGCATTAGCGATCGGGTCTTTTCGCTTGACTAAAGTAGCCTCCCTATAAAAAATTCTGAAAACAAGATCGAAAATGTAAAAAACGGCCTTTGTACAGATTGATCTCAGCTATCCATTGCAATAAAAATCATTTAAAATATTGAAATGCAACCGAGATATCTTTATAAATCTCTTTCATAGGATTAGCATTAGCGAGCGGGTGTTTTCGTGCGACTGAAGTAGCCTCTTAGCATCGCTTTCTGCTGATTTGAATTGCAACTAAATATGCTTGTTATTTAATCAAAATGTTTCAAATAACCTTAAAAATTATTCGATTGCTTTTCAGAAGGAAAAAAAGAAAAGAAAAGAAAACAACATATGCACTAAGCAGAAATATATGATGTGTGTATGCTGATTTCAGCGCAATGGGGTGCATTTGCAAAACGATTGAAAATAGCCGAAATTTTCGGTAAAGCAGAGGAAAGAAATCTTTCTTTAAAGTTTGAGAAACACACTTCCAAGTTTTAAATCAGTGTAATCCAATTTAATAATGAATTGTACAATAGTTAGCTTTAAGTTTGCTGTATAGCACAAATGTTTAATTTTTATGAAAGAAACATATAAACTAATTCAGTAAGAACTACCTAATAAATGATAAAAAAAAGGTATTATAGAAAATTTAAATACAAATGTATTTATTCGCCGCATATATCTATTAATTTTTAATGATACTAGTAACCATTGTTATTTTCTTTCTCCCCCTTCCCCACCCCTTGTTGGGTGCGGATGACAAAAGATAATTCTAGTATCTTTTGAGAATAAGCGATTTTTTCATTTTGCTGTTGTACGCAATTAAAAAATCTTTCGGAAATTAAACTTCAAATGTAAGAAAGAAAAATAATAACAATGATAAATCTGTTTTAATTCCAAATCAATGCTTTTTAACTATCTTTATTATTAGATTAGATGCCTAGAGAAACAAACCGTCTGAAATCAACATCTATTTAGATCATTTCACGAGCGCATTTCTAAAAAAACTTCGTTCTTTGTTCACGAAAGGAAAATTGTTTTTATCCTACACCAAAAAAGTTTAATCCAGTCCAGAAAATAGCCACAGGCGAAATTTCACACTTCCTGGAAGACTTTCCCGTTTAGACTCCTTGCTGAGTAAACAGATGTCGTCCTCAACCCCCCTGTATTAAGGCGGGCAAAAAGAGCATTTTCGTTTGTTTAAAATGAAAGTGTTTCAAATTTTATAAACGTAGCATAGATTTAATTCTTTTTTAAATCAAAATAAAAAGCATTTTCAGAAAGCTTAATTATCAAACTATGCATGCCGCTTTACTAAATTTTAAAATGTCCAACAGAGTTTTCGCGATAAGGTACTAAAGGCGAATCTTTAAACAGCCTAAAATCAAGCATCTAGAATGCCTTAAATTTAAAAAAATAAACAAAATTTTAAAGTGGCGCACAGTGGATCAAAGTATAGGCGATGACGAACATAGGATTATCACGATAGTATAAGCCTACATATATGATGTTTTTTGTTTTATTTAGGTTTAAATGAGTAAAATAAATGATACTAAAAGTATCTGCATGGTTTTTATGAACAATTTCGCGCTTTTTTCTCGAAAACAGGGAGTTTAGGGAGATGATGAATAACAAAAATAAACTGGAAAAACAAAGCATGCAGTTTTTACTTATATCCAAATGACATTTGTGGAATATTTAAAGCATTTGTTTAATTTTTAATTGGCAACATATACATAAATATTTAAAATCGTTCTACAAAACTGCAACATTCTACTGCAACATTTTAGAACTTATTTCAGTGCATATTTGTTATTGTTGGGTTTGATTTTTTTTTAAATTATCTTGTAGTAATATTAATTTTAGCATATTTCTTTTTTATTTGAAACAAGGTTATTTCATTTTGTCTTTTTTGTTATAATGTTTTGAAATATGATAACAAACAGAGATTTATTTTTGTTTCTGAAAAATTTAAATAATGATTTTAGTTATGAAAAATCAATGCTTAGTTTTGTAAGTGAAAAGTGTGGGCTAATTGCCTCAGACATTGTAGAAAATTTAAAGGAGAGTTTACGTATGTTTTGTGTAAGTGCAAAAGATAACTGGCTGAAATCTGAACAAAAATTAGGTCGTTTTAATAATAAAAACTATTCTTCCCTTCAGTGTTCCTTTAAAGTTGGTAATGAGCTTAAACGATTTGCAGTTGAAAATTTGCAGAAATCAACATCATGAAAATCTTTTTCAGACGTAACCGAAACTTATGAAAGAAGACTAATTCAAAGTTTTAGCGAGGATACTTCTGGAGAAGCTAAATTAAGAAGAATCAAAGAGTAAATTTCAACGCGAATTCAGAAAAGAATTAAGTTTGCTAATAGATGTTGTTAAACGGGGACGTGGTTTGACACACGATGGAAACTCTGCAAGGACATTTTTGCTCAGTTTAAAAAGACAGCTGAGATCACTGGATTGGATAAAGAACTTATTAAACGTTTTGCTATTATAATGGTGATCGCCTGTGACAAAGTAATTAATTCCGGAAAATTTGGCAATTTCGCACTAGGAACAGCTGAACAATGTGCTTCAAAGTACGGTTGGTATTATATTCCAGGTTCTGTGCATTATTACTAACTCATGAAAAGGTTATGATTACAAATTTTGCTGTTCCAATCGGATAATTATCGGAAGAAGCTAGCGAAGCTCGAAATAAAGAGTTTCGAAGGTATCGTGAGTCCCATAAGAGAAAAATAAGTTGAAGAGCATCTAACGAAGACTTATTGCTCCATTTGCTAATAACATCTGACGGTTTGATTTCCAGTATTAGACACAAAATAAAAAACGTTCAAAGAAAAATAAAATTTCTAGAAGCATTGGGTCTTTTACTTTAAAATATAACACTTTATCACTGACATAGCACCGCATCCATTTATTAGAGTACATTTAACCCTCTGAGAGCCTTTGCGCTTTTTATGTAAACGTTTATATAACCCGAGATACGAGTATATTACATTTAATTTCGAAGTTTAATGTTAAATTAGTTTTTTACATCATTTCATACTAGACATTTGTTATAGTATAATCTTCTTTGAAAAATATTTTTGTGTACAGCCAATTTAACATGTTTTCTAGAAACGGAAAATTACGTAATAGCCGCTTCAAGTCCATTCATTTCAAAAACGCGCAGGTTTGCGCAAAAAATCCACTATACCATATTAAAATATAGGCTTTCAGGAATACCAGCATGTGTTTGAAATTTTAAATAACTTTAAACAATTTAAGTTACGTAATTTTGAAGATTATGAATCCGTTAATTCTATATGTGCTGTTCATAATGCAGAAGAAGACATAAAATTGAAACAAAATGTAGTCAGTTGTGGTTTAAAATGTGTTTCAAGAAATTAATAATGATATTTTAAATGAATTATTAGTAGCCGATACTTAGGTTTTATTTCTGAGCACAGCAAAAAGGTCACTAAAATTCACAGAAAAATTCCTCTGATGAAAGGTGTATATTCCGAGCTATACAAATATGATATAATTTTGTATAATTTAAAAAATAAACATGTATTCGTATTTTGTAGATATTCTTTTAAAATATTTCATCGCAAAAAATTAGTTTTTTAATGATTATTTTTTGGCTCTATGTTCGCATTTTCTTAAGGATTGATCCACTGTGTGGCGTGCATAGTTTAAGAATACAGTTTTTGAAAGCTACAAAAAATATCAAATTCGAGCAAAATGCAAAAAAATAACAGTTATAAATTTCCCCCATTGAAATAACATTAGCCGCTCTATCTCAGAGCGTTAGTGAAGTAGGGCCTTAAAGAAAAGTAATTAAATAAAAAAATCTTTTGCAATGTTTTAAGAAAATAGTGATTAAATAAAATGTTAATTTGATGAGAAAGTAAAAACTTTTTAACTTAATCTAATTTAACCCAAGAAAGGATCTAACTGACTGTCTTCCATTTCTTCGCAGTATTATAGGCACAACGGAAATTCGTTTCTGACTACCTTAAATGTGCCTGAAGAAATGTTATCACACTCTTCTATAATTCTAACCTTCAACTCTTCGATGAAATTGGTTGACGTCTTATTTTTGCTATCGAATTCAAGCTCTCAAATAGCAGAAAAATATTAGCATCCAGATCTGAAGAACAATTAATCCGCTGAATGTTTGATTCTGGTGAAAATCTAACCCACAAAATTTAGGTTGACCAAGATCCAGAATCCCTAAAAAATTAATACGTGGAAAAAAATTCCAGGAGGTAATAAATTAGGTAATGTTTTCCTGATCGAAAATTTAATTGGCAATATTTATCTTGCAATGCTAAAGAATAACATGTGTAGGAAAAATTATGTAAGCCTTTTGAGAAAAATGACATTTAGGTCTACTGCCTGTAATTCCACTTTTTTTTTTTTTTTATAATACCATACATGCATATCCCATTGGGCAGATATATACAAGAATATAATTGAATATAATTTATCAATTATTAGCATTTTATCAAAAGTTATAGCCAAATGATCAGCACAACTTGGCAGGATTGATGTAACTTTAATTAATTTAAAACAGCCATTGATCATGAATGTTTAGAGAGTCAATCAAGCCTAGGGTAGTATTTTAACTATTGATGTCATGTATTGGAGATAATAGGAAGGTTGTTTTCAGTGTATTATTAAGTTTGAATAACTTTTTGTGTTCTTTCAATAAGTGAGAACGTAAAACATAATAAAAATAATAAATTGGAAAAAAAAATATCTCACCAAGAAGTCACTGGTCACGCAAAAAGAAACTTAAAACAGTACTGTTAAGAAGACTGCAGTAATGAAGAAATTAGCAGAAAAAATGGTGGAAATTAAACCAAAAGTGGCTTTTTTGAAGAGGTATAAGGACGCTTAACCACTACAAAGCAAGAATAGTAAAGGTAGGAAAAGGTGCACGACAGCAACTTATAATAAAGAAATAGAGAACTGCTTAGGTGACAGTAAAAGATCATCTCGCTGTACAAAAAAATAACTAGCCCAATGCGATGTGCTTCGTGCATATTATGAGGAATTTGGTCTAAATACTAGAATGGAACAAAAATGTGTATATATATATATTTCTGGAACAAAGTTTAAAAATATTAAATTGAGATAAAAAATATGAGCTAATTAAATTAACAATAGAACAATGATATCGTGTCAACAGACGTGATTATACAAAAATTTCCTTCTTTAAAAATGATGGCATAAAATGCATAAGGAAAAAATCGAACAAGGGCTGTATTCTGATTCCTTTCCACCTAACATTAAACAACCACTTACTCTTATGATATGGGGTTGCTTGAAATCAAAAGGTGTCGGAAAATTTTAAATGATTAATGATAACTTCCTAGTTTTCCAAACTGCCACATGCCTATACCCAAAAATATATAACCAGATGAGGTTATCTTTGAATTTCTTGAACACACGTATTTCACCGTTTTTCAAGATTGCAAGACATTTCTAATATAATGGTGGCAGGATCTGACATTTAGCGGATTACGACTATACGTACAGTCATGGAAAAAAAAAAGTAAACACCCCCTACTAGCTCTTCGACAAATTATCGTAGACGGAAGTTACTGGTACCGAATGATTGGAAATAAAGTCTACTTTTAAATGATGTATATAAAATTTGCTTAGGGGGCCATCTACATATTAAAACGAACCCAAACCTCATTTTTTTCAATGACAATACCCAATTTTAACATGATATTTCAAATCTTCGGTTCAAACTATGCCCAGACACCAAATTTCAAGTCATTTGAAAGATAAGTTTTTGAATTATAAACATTCAAAATTTAGTTCTTCTAAAGTTAAATTACATTTTCATATATTTATTTATATCTCCTGAAATTATGCTCCTAATGTGCTAATTTTTTGTGTAGCAATAATACTAATGTGCCCAAACATAAATACGCTGAATTTGCGATTTTTATAATTTTATGATATGAATTATGAATTATGAAATTAATATTCGAAAAAATTATGAATTGCAACCTACAATTTTTTTGATGGATTTAGATTTATTAAGTCCTTTAAGCTTTATGAAAACCGAAATTTCACATTTTTCTTCCAAATAGTTTTCAAATTATGCTTAAAAAACGGCAAAATGATGGTTTAAGGGTGTCTACGATAGAAGTGAGTAGATATTTTGAAATTTCTTCTGCTGTCCCGCTGTCTAACAGGCTTCATTGACTGCTTAAGGTGCCTTGATCAAGAAGGAGGCTCTCTCGGTTAACAATCGACTACGGAACTTCAATTTGGTTACAGCCCTTAAAATACGCACGTTTTATAATAATTAATTTCTCGGAAACTTATGGAACGAATTGCATAAAAATTGATTTTTAGGCTAATTAAAAGGTGTAGAGTTCATTTATGCTGTTAGAATTGGGTATTGCCATTGAAAAATATGAATTTATGGCTTGTTTTAATATGTAGATGGCCCCCTAAGCAAATTTTATATACACCATTTAAAAGTAGACTTTATTTTCAATCGTTCGGTACCGGTAACTTTCTTCTACGATAATTTGTTGAGGAGTTAGTAGGGGGTGTTTACTTTTTTTTTTTTCCAGGACTGTACATTTGTGTTACTTCAACAATTCAAAAGAGATAGCGTTGCAATTGCAAATATATATATGTATATATTTCTTTTTAACTTAAGTGTTTTCTGCCATTTTAATGTATGGATTTATTGTGTGCGGCAGCCCTAATTTCACATTCTGTAGTTTGTTATGGCTAATGCGAACATGAAACCGCACATATTATTTGTGGTAATCAAGATAATTGGGGCCTCGTGAATCTGTCTTAGTTCCACAAAATTCCATTTTTTCAATGTTTACTGCGTTTTAACCCATGTAGCACTGGTTATGGGGATCTGTTTAATAGACTTTTATGGAGGCTTATACATCATTTTTAATTTGAATAAATACCGTTATTATTTATACATTCTCAAAAGTTTCTTATAATTTGTAATAGTTTATAATTGTTTACATATATATATATATATATATATATATATATATTACATCATTTCAAAATGCTAAAACACCATAACTTCAAAAGGAAGGTGTATATCTGCAGAAATTTTTTAACTATAAAATATTTAAAAAAACAAGAAAGACAGGTAAAAAAAAAAAGAAAAACAGTCTGTTCTTCATCAGTGGGAGGACAGACAGAAAACTAACTCCACCCCCCACTTTTAAAATTTGCAGGTTTCTGAACACATGTTCACCCCGCATTCAATACTGAAAAACTATTGTCATTTTATTAATCAAATTCCATAAAAAACTAAAACAACTCAAATTAAAACTAACAAACATAATATTAACCATACAAAAACAAAAAAACTTTAATAAAAGGTGTTTTAGAGGAATGCTTAAATTATCATTAAACTAAAAACAAAAGAAAAAATATAAGAAAACAAGCATGAATGCAGAATAAACATGCGCCCCCCCCCCCCCCAAACCCGCAAAATGAAATTTCTCAAAACATGAATACCTGTATAATGTTTCTCACCCGTCAACAATAAACAAATAAATTTTTCTTCCAAAGCCATTATCACAAACCAGAAATTCCAGGTCTGCAACTTTCTTTCGTTTCAATTTCGTTTTTTTTTTTTTTTTTTTTTGTTTCGTTTTGAAACGAAAGAAAGTTGCAGACCTGGAATTTCTGGTTTTGATAATGGCTTTGGAAGAAAAATTTATTTGTTTATTGTTGACGGGTGAGAAACATTATACAGGTATTCATGTTTTGAGAAATTTCATTTTGCGGGTTTGGGGGGGGGGGGGGGGGGCGCATGTTTATTCTGCATTCATGCTTGTTTTCTTATATTTTTTTCTTTTGTTTTTAGTTTAATGATAATTTAAGCATTCCTCTAAAAGAACTTTTATTAAAGTTTTTTTGTTTTTGTATGGTTAATATTATGTTTGTTAGTTTTAATTTGAGTTGTTTTAGTTTTTTATGGAATTTGATTAATAAAATGACAATAGTTTTTCAGTATTGAATGCGGGGTGAACATGTGTTCCGAAACCTGCAAATTTTAAAAGTGTGGGGTGGAGTTAGTTTTCTGTCTGTCCTCCTACTGATGAAGAACAGACTGTTTTTTTTTTTTTTTTTTTTTTTTTTTTTACCTGTCTTTCTTGTTTCTTTTTAAATATTTTATAGTTAAAAAATTTCTGCAGATATACACCTTCCTTTTGAAGTTATGGTGTTTTAGCATTTTGAAATGATGTAATATGTTTTATTGCATTTGATATGTGCTGCTGTGGCGCCATTCATGCAGTAATTTTTCATTAATTTTGAAATAATATATATATATATATATATATATATATATATTATATATATATATATATATGTCAGCAATGCTTTCAATATGTTAATGTGAATTTTATTTCTTAATCCTTTTTAATCCCTTTTTATTTTAAACTTACTTGTTTTTCATAACTTTTTTCTCTATTTTTTGTGTATTGGTAGTCACTAATTTATATTCTTTAGCCTTTTTATAGCTAATACGAAGATGAAATCACTCACTTTATTTGTGGAACTTTAGGCATATGGGACCTGGAGATTCTGTCTAGGCTCTACAAATGACCATTATTTATTCTCAGCTCATTTTATTTATTTACTTTTTTATGTTTGCTGGTAATTTGTAATTTTTTTAATGCTCATCTCTCTCTCTCTCTCTCTCTCTCTCTATATATATATATATATATATGTCGACATTTTACTCACAGAATTAATAATATTTCTTCTAATAAATTTAAATTAATAAATTTTTAAAATGTTGAACAACAAGCATTAAAAAATTCCTTTCCATCATTTCTTGTGAAATCCATCTTACATACATAATTAAATATTAAATATATATCCATGCTATTTTACAATTTTCGCTTCTTGGATACAATTAGCAATTTTTGTGTGCGTCTGTCGTAAATACTGAATACTGTGTCATTTTTTTCCTCTTATTATATTCTTCCTGTTTTTGACTATAAGTGTTATAATATAACTCTTACATACTAGAAATTTAGGGGGGATAAGTTTCCATTAATTATTGTGTGCTTGCTGCAATAAGGGTTTATTTAGGACTTTCTATCTTACTTATTTATTTTAACTATATATTATTGGATTTATATACTCGTATTATATATAAGAATATTATTTTTATTCATTAATTGATTACAGATGGCAGCACTTAAAAATTATTTTTAAGTAACTTAGCTTGTCATACAAATAAATAGCTTTAAATAAATATCACATATTGTCAAAACTTATATATATATAAGAATATTGTTTTAATATTATTATCTATTTTTCTTTGAGGGTAGTAATTCAATTGCTTTTATATTATAAATACTACGTAAGATTATATATATATATATATATATTAATGATTAAAATTGCTAAAAGATGGCAGCACTAAAATAGTTTGTGATTTCTTAGGTCTACAAATATTATTATTATTACCTAAACAATTTAATATTAGTTTATTAATTAATTTGTATACATAATTATACATCATTTTGAAGAATTTTTACATTTATAATATTTTACTACTTATTTATTTTTATTTTATTTTTTTTTTTTTGGGGGGGGGGGGGGGTTAAATTTACAAGTATATGTTTTAACGAAATTAACATTTAACCGTTAACTATTATACATTTTCCATATTCTAAAGGTGTAGATCACCTTAAAACATATATATCTCTTTGCTGCACGTGTAAAATTTTTCAATGATTCGTACTCTTTCAATGATTGCCTAGGGGGTAAGTTTAATTTATTTGTACAAGTATTTTCAAATAATTTTCTTAGTTCTTTCAATCTATGTGGTTCTTATTTTATATCGTTTTTATACTTCTTGGTTTACAGTCGATTGGGTACATAAAAGAATTATTTTTCAGCTTATAGCTTGATTCTTTTACAGAAATCGACTATGTATTGCTTATATTTGTATTTCCTAGTATGTAATTTAGGTATTTTGCTCTATTAATTTTTAATATCCTGTGTGAGGTGTATCTTTTTTAGATCTCTTGGATTGTTATTATCTATTTTCTGTTATTTTTGCGTTATAAGGACCTAATTTTTTTTTTTATTTCAGGCTTAATGCCGACAAAATTGGATGAAATAACGCATCTTCTATGAATAAACTCACAAGCTCCTCTGAAGACTCTGTGGGTTATTCATAGTCTCTTATTTTACATACTGGTTTCCTATGTTCATTTCTAATTCATCTTTAGAACTTTATTCTTATTACCAATTTATTCTTATATTTTTGATTTCAAAATTATTATTTCAGCATTCTAATGGCATTGCTGCAAATGCGCATGTTATTACGTATGTTATTTTTAGTTTAGTCTTACAACCTTATTATTCTAGCATTTTCAATGGTACTCTCTTTATCAAGTAAAAGGTAATTTTAGCTTGGTAATTATTATAGCTTAATTTTAGCTGTTCAATTTCACTTTGTTCATTTTAATTCTCTTAATACATGTATTCATAGCTGCAATAGGGCATTTTTCATTTATTATCTCTGTTGGGTTTAAAGGCGAGCGAACATTTTTTATGCGCATTATATCTGCGCACTGCCAGTCTTTTCCCCCGCCACACTCTGTCTGCGTGCGAACGGCAGAAGAGTGTAGACGTAAAAATTATTCTGTGTGAAGTTGTTACGAAACAGTAATCTGTGTGAGAAATTTATCTTTAAATTAATTGTTTTGTGTTTGTGCGGTGTTTTCGTTTAATAAACTATTTGTTCTGTCAATATCCACGGACTTAGTGAAAATTAATATTAGTGAAAGAACAACAAAATGGTAGCAGTTCGCGGTTGATATTCTAAATCGAAATTAGTTTTGTTAAAAGAAACCATGGACAAGTTAAACGTCCCCGAATTAAACGGAACTAATTATTTTATATGGAGTCTAAAAATAAAAGCTGCTTTAAGCCTTAAAAGGTTGGATACTTTCATATCCGAAGTAAAAGCAGAAGGGCTGAGTGAGAAGGATTCTGCCGAATGGGACCAAAAAAATAGCGATGCCGTCGCATATATAAAGCTGTCATTGTCTGATGAACAGGCGCTACAGTTTGCAGCAGAAGAAAATGCGAAATTATTATGGGAAAAAATAAGATCGACTTTTACCGATCAAGCAGAAGATAGAAGAATAGATGCCGGCAACGAGTTAAAGAACTTAGAAATAAAGTCAAATGAATCTGCAAATGATTATATAGCCAGAGCTCGAGGCATCTCAACAAAATGTCAAACACTTGGATTGGCTATAACAGATAGAGAACTTGTATTCTACACGGTACGAGGTCTGAAAGGAAAGTTCTCGAAAGTGAGAGATATATTAAAGACTCAACGTGAGAAAAGTATGGATGAAGTACTAGAAATTCTTCGGGAAGAAGAACTGACGAATACCGCTCGTTCTGAAGGGACCGCCTCTGAAGTATTCTACTCAAGGAAAAATAAAAGTCCGAGACTTTGTTACATTTGCAGACGTCCGAATCACATAGCCAAGGATTGTTTTTACAGGAATAATATTTCAAGAAATGACAGGTCCAATGGAAATCGACAAAGAAGAAAAACGCACCACGATGTAAATTATCCAGTTAAGGACAGAAACAATTCGGTACTGACTGTTTCATCTGAACAATGTGAACTATGTGATAAAATATGGTTATTAGACAGCGGGGCCAGCTCGCATATGTGTAAAGATAAAATATGGTTCAGGAATCTAATTCCTGAAGAAAAGGATATCTATCAAGCAGGTAAAAATTCCAAAATAATTTCGAAGGGTACAGGTACGGTATCATGTAATGCGGTAAGTAAAAATGATTCTATACATTTAACAATAAACAATGTTAGTTTTGTACCAGATTTGAGATATAATTTATTATCTGTTACTGCTTTAATGGATAAGGGTTGTAGAATTATTTCTGAAAATAACTGTGTGCTAATTTTTGTCAAATATAATAAATTTCTAACTAAAGCATTTAAAAATGATAATCGATTAGAGATTAAACTTCAACCTGCCTATAATTCTGAGTGTAATTTTACTGATAAGAGTGCTAGTAATTATGAACTGTTTCATAACAGATTGTGTCATTTAAATTCAAAATATATGTTAAAAATGAAAGAGTATATAGATCTTAAAGATGTAAATGTGTCTGATTTTAAGTGTGATACATGTGACATAAGTAAAATAACCAGGAAAAGTCATCCGAATATTGATATTGACCAAAGTTCTGACATTATGCAATTATTTCATTTGGATTTATGAGGCCCGATACAACCTGAATCACTTGGTGGGGCAAAATATTTTATGGTACTAGTGGATGATTTTTCTGGAATGTATTTTACTTATTTCCTCAAAAGTAAAAATGAAGCATTTGATGTATTTTATAAATTTAAAGCTAAATGTGAAAATCTTACGGGTAAAAGAATTAAAAAAGTGAGAAGTGATAATGGGCTCGAATTCGTAAATACGGAATTTGACAATTATCTTGCTAATTCAGGTATTTTTCATGAAAAAACTGTGCCATATAACAGCGAAAGCAATGGAAAGGCTGAAAGAGCGAATGGAGTTCTATGAGAAAGGGCTAGGTCTTTATTGTATGAAAGTGAACTTCCCACCAATTTCTGGGCAGAAGTTATCAATTGCAGTACACGGGTATCTAATATAACACCGCGTAAAGGAAAAGAAAAAATCCCCTTAGAAATTTGGACAGGTAAAAAGCCCAATTTAAATTATGTAAGAAAATTTGGTTGTTTAGCTTATTTTCATATTCCTAAAACAATGAGAAATAAATTCGATGTACCAGGAAGAAGTGGAATTATGTTAGGATATGCTAGAGATAGGAGGGGATATCGTATTTATGATGTAAAAAATAAGAAAGTGATTGCGGAACGTTCTGTTAAGTTCAATGAAACTATAAAGGGAAGTAGATATTTTGGATTAAGTAAATGTTCAGAGTGTTGGGATATTGAACTGCTAATAAATAAAAATTTTCCGGAAGAGAATGAAATTCGTGAAAATCAAAAGAATAAATCTCTCAATTTAGAAATTTCTGACACAAGCGAAATAAAAAACGGTTGCGCAACCCCATTAACAGAACTTAATTTGTCTCCAGCTAGACATGAAGGCGCGGAGAAAAGGAATCGAAACAACAAAATAAAAGACCGAAGTGAAAATATGACTGAAGTTCGAAGGTCAGAAAGATTGAAAAGTAAATATTCGTCAGCTAATTTAACTGATAATGTCCCGAGTAATTATTTAGAGGCAATAAATAGTGTGAATTCAGATGACTGGGAAATAGCCATGAAAAATGAATTGGAGTCTTTAATTAAGCATAATGTTTGGGAAATCGTTGATATGCCGGAAAAAACAAAATTGATTAAAAGTAAATGGGTCTATGCTTTAAAAGAGGGCGACAATAAGGAAATAAAATATAAAGCTAGATTAGTGGCAGCTGGTTTTAATCAAATTAAAAACAAAGATTATACTGAATCATATTCACCTGTTGTAAATATTGAGTCGTTTAGATTACTAATTGCACTTGCAGCTAAATTAAATTTGATTGTTAAGTTTTTTGATGTAAAAATAGCATATTTATACAGTGATTTGGAAGAAACTTTATATATGTCATCACCACCTGGATATGAAAAACTGATAGGGGTTAATGAAGTTTGTAAACTGAAAAAGAGTATTTATGGATTACCCCAATCGGGTAGAAATTGGTATTTAAAAATAAAAGAGGAACACGGTAATATTGGATTAAATCAATTAGCTTCTGATAACTGTGTATTCATTAAAGTTGAAAATGATAACATTTTTATATTATGTATGTATGTGGATGATTTAGCTATCTTTTGTAATAATTAAACAATGTATGAAAATATTGTTTCTAAAATTAAAAATGTATTTGAATAGTACGAAAATAAGAATTCTAAATTTTTAGGTATATAAATTGAAAAACATGAAAAAGTAATCTGTGTGAGAAATTTATCTTTAAATTAAAGTTAAAAAAAGTTATGTGTTTGTGCAGTGTTTTTCCTTTAATAAACTATTTGTTCTGTCAACATCCACGGACTTAGTGATAATTAATATTAGAGATAGAAGAACAATCTCCATTAGTCTTCAATTTGCTTTCATCTTGTTTATTATGTACCATTATTGCTCTCATTCACTTGAAATCCAAATATATCTACTTTAGCATTAATCATTCAGTTAACTATACATAAATGTTTGTTTGCTGTCCCTCCTCCCTAAAACTATTCTCACTCTCTCTTACTTTTTTTTAAAACCTATTGTTCATTGTAAATTTAACCTTTTTATATACGTTTTTTCTTTCTTAAATTAACTTGTTATTTCATCACTTTTCACCATAGTCCTGCCATATACTTTATAATAAACATACATTATCTTATATTATTTCATTTCTTAATTTTTCATTATATATGGGAAGGTAAGTGATTTTTTTCTACGTTTTTTATGGATCAATTATTATTCTGTTTATAGCATTTGTCTTTGTTTTGATATTTTTTAATATCATTTTCCTAGTTTGTAGATTTTGGTGAGGTAATTTTGTATATTAATTTACATTTAATGTAGTTTTCATGTTACCAATATTATTATTTATAATTTTGTTCTGGGACATGGTTTTCATGTTATTCCAGTTAATTTTTTTTTTATATTAATTACTTTCTTCATTAAATTTTTAATTCTTTATTTTAATGATATTTACAACAGTTCATGTTATTTAAAATAAATATAAATCTATTTTAATTTTTAAAAAAAATTAAAAACTTACAAAAACTAATAAAAATATTAAAATAAAAACAAAATAAAAAGTTCAGATACATTATTACTTCTTATTACTATTTTTATTTTATATATATATATAATCTAGATTGTATCTTTCTCAATTATTTATCTTACTCTTTTCATCTTATTCATTTCATGTTTAATATTATGTGTCCTTATTCTTCATGGCAATTCTTAGTAAATTTTTAGCGACTGGCAAATTGGGCTTTGATAACTCTCAGCGTAATGCCCGGTACATGGTTAATTATAAGCTTGAACATGGATCGTCATCCAGCTACCTATTTTCTTCTCTCTCACCACATTTACAATTTAGCAAATGCTCATCTCCTCGCTGCTTGACCTGCCCTCATGCAGATCCATCACAAATTCTTCATAACACTTCCCATATTAATTTTTGTAAAGCTTTTAATGTTATTTATCGTATTAAATGCAATTCATGTAACATGCAATATATCGGTCAAACTAGTGGCCCAATTCATAAACATATCAATGGACATCGATCTGCCATCAGTAATTATAAATGCTCTCGCAATCCTTTAAACTGCAATGTTGAATATAGGCACTTTAAAAAGCACAAATTTAGTAATATTACTATTCATATCCTTAATATACAAAATAAATTCCATGAACATCATTTTCTGGAATCAGCATATGTCAAACATTATAACACACTTTATCCATATGGACTAAATCAACTCTTATACAATAAACCTTATGCCGTATATTCTACGTCATCTAATACAAATAACTATCAATCTCTCTATCTCTTAATCATAAATTATATAAGCAAACCACACGTACAAAAAGAGGAAAATCGTCCACTACTAAACATTCTACATCTAAATTAACTGATAGTCATATCAAAAAATTACTAATACGCCTACAACCTTCTTTCAGTAGTAATTACAACTGGATGTCTCTGCGTAAATTTATATTTGCAATTCCTAAATTTCATATTAAACAATATCATAAAGTTTTTACTTCAAACACATTCAATACTCCCTTTAGTGATACATTTTTTGATTCACTCCATTATAGGCTAACTGCTCTTAATGACAATATTAACAAAAACCCACAATAATTAAATAAAAGTAATTCACATTTAATCGTTACCTTTACCAATCCTGTTTTTAATAAAATTAAACTTAATCAATTATTTGACAACGAGCAATGTAACTCCCCACTTCAAAGTGTTAATCTAAAAATCTCTTTTAAATATCCTATTAGTTTAGGTCGTAAAATTTTCAACTATAATAAGTTTTCTAAAAATTTCAAACACACTTATACTTTTATATGTAAATGCAATGATCCCCATCTAAATACATATAGACATGTTATAACTGGTAATTTAGACATTGTCAACAATAATCATTTAAGATCTTTGATGCGTCATGGCACTAAATATCGTATTCCTTCACAGTGTAATATACAGTCCATCATTAAAAAATTCACATATGATTTAGATTTTTTCATTTATAAAATTGCTATTAACTATAATAAACCAACTGAATATTTTGTAGATTGGAAGCAGAATGTCATCTTTCTTTTGAAACAACAATTATTAAAACTGCATATTGCCAAAAATTCAGTTTCTTTCTCCACCCTTAAACCAGATATTGCAGCACTTCAAAATAATTTCATCATTACATATGTAGATAAGGCTGCTAACAACTATGCTATCATCTGCAAATGTTACTATCATCACCTTTTAACTAAAGCAGTTACTTCTAATAATATTTTCAAACTTCATCATGTTACTTTAAAGAAAAATAATAATCATATATTAAGCTATCATAAATTACTAGGCATAAAAAATAACAACCTAAATTATCCATAGGTAGTCATTATTCCAAAATTTCACAAAAATCCTCTTAAATTCCGCACTGTCACTGTAGGTTGTAATAAATATAATATTTGTGCTAATACATTATTTTTAAATATTCTTAAACAAATTTATGAGTTATCAGTCAACAAAGACAAAACTTACTGCATTAAAAACAGTTTTGAATTGGTGGATAAAATAAAGCCATTAACAAATGTCAATAATATTATTATTTTAGATTTCAAAGACCTATTTAATAATATCATTCTAAAAAACTTACATTCTATTATCAATACATTATTTATAGAATATTTTCCTTTATTAAATTTACCTGATAACATTGATACTGACTACTTCACATCTTTGACTAACTTTCTACTATTTCATAATTTTATTTGCCAAGACAATACTTTTTTTATTCAAATAAGAAGGCATGCCTCAAGGAGCTGCTTCATAAGTATGTTATCTGATTTATATCTTTACTTTTATGAACGTAAATTTGTTAACAATAATATATTGCTATACAGATACATAGATGATATAATTATTCTTTCTGTTAAAGATAATAATTCTATATCTCTTCCTGTAAAGTACCCTTCTAATCTAGAACTTAGTACTACTTTTCCACATAATTCTAGTATGAATTTTATGGATGTTAAAATTAATATTCTCCCTACTAACACCCTAACATTCAATATTTATGATAAACGCAATGAATTTTCATTTAATGTAATTAATTTTACGAACTTTAATTCCTGCTTACATATTTCAGTATTTAGAAAGATTCAACTTAATCATTGTCTTCGTATCAAACGTTTATGTTCCTCCCAATTCTTACAGCCTAACATTTTTAAATTAAAGCAATTAGCATTATCTTATAATTATCCCATCTCTTTTATACCTACATGGCTCAAATCTTAATATTCATTTTTTCTAATTTTTCTACTTTTTACAAGTATAGGCATATAATATGCATATAAAAAAAACTAAAAAATAGAAAACACTATTATTATAGAGGGTGGGTTGGGGATTGCTGAAAAAATTATAAAAACATGCACAGCAAAAAATTATATATATAATATGTATATGTAGATTTATATATATTTTTAAAAAAAGTATGTGTGCGTGTGTATGCTTTTCCCATACACTATTAAATATATATATATATATATATATATATATACCATTACGGAGGGTTGAGGTCGGGAAGGCTTAAATTTAAAACCTTATATGTTTATATATGTGTGAGCCTGTATATGTGTATGTATATATGCTTATTTATTGTATGGATATTTAAAAGAGAAATTAAATAAAAAAACACGGGGTATCATGCATTTAACATCATAAATTTCTCAACAATTTTCACATATTGCTTCATAATACAAAGATATATTTCACTATCTCAATATTCCTCATTGTTTTTTAAATTTTCACATTTAGTTACATAATACAAGGCTATATTTTACTATCTCAAAATATTCCTCACTGTTTTTTTAAATGTTATTTATATTCCATTTTTTATATTATAATATTTTGTCTTTAAATTAGTTAATTTAATCAATTGCCCTTCTATTTATTTATCTTTATATAATTCTTTATTTTATTTTTTATTAAATTATTCCCATTTGTTATTTTATTTTTGTATTTACTCAGTAATTATCAAGTTTATTCCCATTTTTTCATTCTACTTTAACTAAATGTTAATCTAAGTCATTTCTTTATTTCTTCAATCAATTTCATTCTTTTTTTTGGGGGGGGGGGGGGGGGTAAAGATGGCAGCACCAAACATTATTGTTAATAATCCAGTTCCAATTCACATTTTTGCCTTTCTCACACCAGATGGCAGCAAAGTTATGGGATTCAGTCAGATAATCAACTGTAGGCCCC